>JAPMUZ010000002.1:1422580-2845161 GCA_029931735.1 Dactylonectria alcacerensis
TCGATTTGGCAACGACAGACGAACACTCTTCATGGGCAGCCGAAGACATTGCAAATGGAAACGCACCGGACCGGAACGCTGAATCGATTGCATTGAAAAAGCCGGACCGTATCTTCTGCACGTCAGGTCGTGGGCCAAATTCGAGTCTGACTGAATTGCGATGGGGGATACAGGCTAGAATTGGGCTGGAATTCGACTACGGCCAGCCGGTTCGACAGTCGTGGATGTTCCCAGTCGATATTCACGGTGATATGGGTTTCTATGCCCTCTTATCGCTGCCGCACTCGTCCGATGTGCTTCATCTCTCCAGCGATCTTACCAATGCCAACGCCTTGTCTCCAGACGCCTGCCCGTTCGATACAACCTCCCGGACTATACATGCTGTCCAAAACAAACACGGACTCATTGTTCAAATTACAGAGGCGTCTGTAACCCTTGTTGCTCCTTCACAGAGGTAAATACACCTGCCTCTTCTCGAGGTTATCGACATCAACTCCAATAATTGATAGGTGGCTGATCACGAATTTGTAGTTCGAGACACCTCCATACCGACGTTCTTGGATCAGGCGATGCTGTGGCAGAGAACGCATTCTGCAAGGGTGGGCTCGTGGTGATATCTACCCACAAGGGCCAAGCATCTGAGCTTCACATGCTGGGAATAGACCAGATGAACCTCTCAACAGCCAAGTCTTGGGACGCACAAGGAGAAATCACTTGCATCTCCATGTTCAGTTACTTAGAGCAGACACTGATAGTGTCGGGCTCAGTGATGGATGGCTCCCCTTGGATATCAATCTACTCATGCGATGGCAGCGCGATTGTCAGCGAGGCATTGGGCTCACGGAAAGGTATTCGATTAATTCTTGCAGCGTGCACCTTGTAATGTGGCTGACATAGTGTTAAGGCGTCGATGCAATAGCGTCCAATAGTCAGATAGAGGCGTTTACAAGCATCTCAGTCTTGACGGAGGGAGTGGATGGCGTTGTTCTCGTATTCGGCACTCGGAGCGGTCACCTTGTGACCGGAAGAGTCGCGCAACAAGGCTTCAAGCAGATATCAGTGTCTGTGGAACGCCTGGGAATGGCTCCTGTGAGTGTGTTTTCTGCCTCTCGTTTCTTTGGTGGAGAGGCCGCAGTCTTAGCGTGTTGCGACAACAACTTACTCATCATGACTGGCTTTTCTCAACGGCACACCAAGTTCCAGACGAAGAACGCCATTTGGCCGACAGACTCAAAAGACCACTCTCTGCCATCGCCGCCAATCAACTCGGTTCACTGTCTCGAACAGAGTCTGTCCCCATTCAGCGGTCACATGTCTTTGATGATGCTGGCGGGCTCTCGTGTACTACTCGCGGAAATGTGGCCTCACGTTGGTTCAGTGAATCGAAGCATCCCGCTCGAAGGGACACCGACTAGGGTTATGTATTCTCCAACATGGAAATGCTTAATTGTTGCGCACCTGAAGGATAACTTCTCAACACTTTCATTTGTCGATCCAGACACCGGCATATTCATGTCGACCCCAACCGACAAGAACTTGGATCCACGCGCTCAAATTTCAGGCCTAAGTCTCCCCGGAGACAAGGTGTTCGGACTCGGCGAATGGCACTATGTGAAAGACGGGAAGACATTCCCTTTCCTCCTTGTGACAACTCAAATGGGAATGCTGCTGGTTGTATCGATAATGAGCGACGAAATTGAAACCAGCAACGGCAGAACCCGCCACATTCGATACTGGACCCGTCACAAGAAGAAGGTCAGCCAGGGTGCTATCAGCTCGGTTGCAGGAGACCCAGCAGGCCTACTATTCTCTGTTGGCAGCGTCTTACACTGGGAGGTTCTTGATGTCCTGGAAAAGAAACTCAAGCCCAGCAAACTGTTTCAACTGGACTCGCCCGCCGTGACCTTGCAGATAAAGAATGGAAAAGCCTGCGCTTTGACCACACATCATTCTCTGCAAGTAATAGACATGCACATGGAGTCTGAAACGCTGGACATGTCACTGATTCACAGTGATGAAGTATCGCGGTTCACTTGGCACTCGATCGAGTTGGGAGATTCAGTCGAACATCCGGGGCAGTGGCCAGTGAACCTCATCTCAGCGCGGGATGGTGGTATCGTCGGTTTATGGGTGCCTTGGGGGCGGCGCAACCAGGAACTCGGACGTGTCTTCGAGGGACAACTTGCAAGGCCGGTGATGAAATTCCGAGGAGGCCATACGCGTCCATTGTGGTTGAGCGTAGATCGCGAGCGTCGCTATAGCAGCCTATTCAGCACCGCCGACGGAGCAGAGATTCTAGGAGTGTCGCTGGATGGCTCCCTGCAGCACTTTCAGATGATCGACGTGGAGCTTTGGCGGTTCCTGCACTTGGTCCAGACTCTGGCTCTAGTCAGCTCCGCAATAAGTCCCTTTACCCATGTCATTTCATATCAAAACGGCGAGGTCGTGGAAAAGGACATGGACATGGACATGGACATGGGCATAGATCTAGAGCCTCAGCAGTATCCGGAGATGATGCATATCGACGGCGATGTGCTGCAACAATGTCTCGACCTGAGAGCCCTGAAGAAGTTGACAGCTTTTGGGGACGGGCTTGACTTGTTTTGTGAGTACCTGGACGGAATAGCGAATGGAGTTTACACGGAAGGGTTCCGAGATGATATGGAGGACGGCCAGGAAAGATATTTGACACTTGGATACGATATTCTGGAGTACGTCCTGGCGCCAGTATTTTGAGCACAGCTCATGCCACTGCTTACGTGGACATAGGGTTGACCATGAAAAACCGCTGGAAGCACTCGGGTTACTCAAGGGGGGGGGGGGGTTCCTGATCATTGGGCAACATGTCCGACGGCCACGACTTCATGGTTTATTCGAGCGACTTCAACGAAGCCGTTCATTCTCGTCTCATCCAGTCTTAGACTAAAAGTCCCCGCACACTCCCGGATTTAACATATAAACCAGGAAATTTACTACTTCTCAATTTCTCATTTATACAACTTCACACACAATTCATTCTTTGGCTCCATTCCAATACATTACTCAGTGCTGAACCCCTTATATGTCTCGAGTTCCTAAGAAAAAAAAATCCGGGTATAGAAATGCTGAGTTTGAGGGTGAAGGTGGGAGCAAATAGGAATTCTTAGCTGAAGACTGGTAGGAATTTCTAGCACCGTCAATATATTACTAGACAGCACTTGATGATCAAGTAGCAGCACAATGACAAGTAGACTAAACTGCCTGCTGGGTTTTTAGTACATACTTGCGATTTTTGAGTATGTTTTTATTCTGCTCCTCCATGTAAATCAACAAGGAAGGTAGGTAGGTAGGAAGTGATGTTGATGTAAGAGAGAGGTTGTCTGCTTACATAATATGTCATCCACAAAACATTCCACGTGTTTCGTCATAGCCCTCTTTCAGTGATCCGCGGGGCATTGCGTCCATCATTAGCTTGCGCTACCTGCCTCGTTCACGATAGATTCTTCCACAGGTAGCTCAGGCCTTTGACAAGGGACAATTTGTTTTCAAAAACAAAACCAACAAAAAAAATCAAGTAACTAGATAGAGCATGGCGCATCGGATGCTGCCAGGAGCTTCGACAGTGTTCTGATGTGGTAAAAGACGTGTTGATAATTATTGAATGACATGAGATTTAGTAAAGCGGCCAGAAGGCACCGAAACCTACAGCGACCCAATGGCCTAACAGTTGATAGTGGGAGTTGACAGGCACGGTAATTAGTGGGAAACAGGCGGTAGGTACCCAGATACCCAGTAGCCAGGGAGTCTGTCAGTGGGCTTCCCCCCCGCGCAGTAACCAAATCCCACCTCGTCCCGCAGTCAGGCGCACCCATTCAGACGGACCATCCCCAGAGAGTCAACTGTTGTTGCACCCTCCACGGAAAAAAATAAAATAAAAAGTCGCCCCTCGCCACTACTTACGATCCTGGACGACGGACGCTGCAGGGCCTGACACTTGACGTTTGCATCTTTCGACCCGAGGACCAGCCGCCAACACCGCCAAGATGCCGCCCAAGAAGAAGGGAAACAAGAAGGCTCAGGACGACTGGGAGTCGGAGCTGGGCGAGTCCATTGCCCCGCAGGCAGCCGTCCAAGATGCTGGCGATGTCAACGACGACGCCAACGACGACGACGCTGGCGGCGGCGGCCTGATGGCTATGCTGCGGAAGAATAAGGAGAGGCGCAAGAAGAAGGGAATCGTCGACGAAGATCCCGAGCCCGTCGAGCAGCCCCCTGCTGAGGACCTCACTGGCAAGGCCCCCGCTGAGGCCACCATGGACGACGAGTTCGCCCTGCCCGAGAAGAAGGGCAAGGGTGGCAAGAACAACAAGCAGCAGCCCAAGAAGAATGATACCAGTGCCAATGCCAATGCCGGCGATGATTCAGGCAAAATCTTGACCAAGGCCGAGAAGGAAAAGCTCAAGAAGGAGCGCGAGAAGCAGCGAAAGAAAGAACAGGTCTGTGTCCATTAACCTAGTTGCAGAACCGACCAACGTCTAACACAGCATGCTAGTCTGCCAAGAAGAAGACGCCTGCGCCCGCGCCCGCCGCGAAGGCTTCCGAGCCTACAGAGGAGGCCGCTGCTCCGATTCCCGAGGCAGCCCCCCCTGCCCCGACCGGAGGCAAGAAGAAGAAGATCCCTGCCCACCTCCTTATGATCCAGAAGCAACAGGAGGAACTTAGACGACGAGCAGAGGAGGACTCCCGCGCCGCCGCCGAGGCCGAGCGCCTAGCTGCTGAGGAGGAGCGTCTGGCCGCCGAGGAGGAGAAGCGACGCGAGGAGGCCAAGGCTCTCAAGAAGCAAAGGGAAAAGGAGAAGATCGAGCAGCTAAAGAAGGACGGCAAGTTCATGACCAAAGCCCAGAAGGAGGAGAAGGCCCGCAATGAGCGCAAGCTCCAGCAGATGCTGGCCGCAGGCATCAAGGTCGGCCCCCAGGCAGACAACGAGCCGAAGGCCAAACCCTCCCAAGACGCTCGAAAGAAGAAGAGCCGGACACAGCAAAAGGTATGAAGCACTTCCTACCGACTTCCTACCGAGTGACCGAAAAATCGTCAATACTAACACTCGCCTAGATTGACGAGGAAAAGGCTTTGGCCGAGGCCGCCGAGCGAGCCCAGAAGCAAGCCGAGGAGGCTCTCAAGGAGGCTGAGGAGAAGAAAGCCCGCGAGAAGGCCGAAGCCGAGGCCAAGGCTGCTGCCGAGAAGGCCGCTGCCGAGAGCGATGTCGAAGATGATTGGGAGGCGGCTGCGGCTTCTGACGACGAGGTCAAGGATAGCTGGGACGCAGACAGCGACGGCGATGGCGATAAGGACGACGAAAAGAAAACCACCACCAAGGACGATGACGGTGATGACGGCGAGTCTGACGAGTCCGATGAGGAGTCTGAAGACGAGGATGTGTCTGCCGCCCGACAGGCTGAGGCACTGCGCAAGAAGGAGGCTGCAGAGCGTCGTGAGAAGGCCCACCAGGCTGCTCTCGCGGCCCGATCCGAAGACAACCTCCGATCACCCATTTGCTGTATTCTGGGCCACGTCGATACCGGAAAGACCAAGCTTTTGGACAAGGTCAGACAGACCAACGTCCAGGAAGGTGAAGCTGGTGGTATTACACAGCAGATCGGTGCTACCTACTTCCCCGTCGACGCCATCAGACAAAAGACTGCCGTCGTCAACAAGGATAACAAGTTCGAGTTCAAAGTCCCCGGTCTGCTCGTCATTGATACCCCCGGTCACGAGTCCTTCTCTAACCTCCGATCCCGTGGTTCGTCTCTGTGCAACATTGCCATTCTGGTCGTCGATATCATGCACGGCCTCGAGCCTCAGACCCTCGAGTCTATGCGCATGCTGAGAGAGCGAAAGACCCCCTTCATTGTCGCCCTCAACAAGATCGATCGACTTTACGGCTGGAAGAAGGTTGACAACAACGGCTTCCAGGAGAGTTTTGCTCTTCAGAACAAGGCTGTCCATAACGAGTTCAACACCCGCCTGGAGGCGACCAAGCTCGCCTTTGCCGAGCAAGGTTTCAACTCAGAGCTCTTCTACAAGAACAAGTCCATGGCCAAGTTCGTCTCGCTCGTGCCCACTTCGGCCCACACCGGCGAGGGAGTGCCCGACATGCTGAAGCTTATCATCCAGCTCACCCAGGAGCGCATGGTTGGCTCCATCATGTATCTGTCCGAGGTCCAGGCAACCGTCCTCGAAGTCAAGGCCATTGAAGGTTTCGGTATGACCATCGATGTCATCCTTTCCAACGGTATCCTGCGAGAAGGTGATCGAATCGTACTGTGCGGCACAGAAGGCGCTATCAAGACAAATATCAGAGCGCTGCTCACCCCAGCTCCACTCAGAGAGCTTCGTCTCAAGTCGGCGTACGTCCACAACAAGGAGGTCAAGGCCGCTCTGGGTGTCAAGATCAGCGCTCCTGGCCTCGAAGGCGCCATTGCTGGTTCTCGCCTGATGGTCGTCGGCCCCGATGATGACGAGGAGGACATCGAGGACGAGGTGGAGGCCGATCTGGCTCTGCTACTTAGCCGAGTTGAGAAGTCTGGCCGTGGCGTCAGCGTCCAGGCCTCGACCCTTGGTTCTCTCGAGGCCCTGCTGGACTTCCTCAAGGACTGCAAGATTCCCGTGGCCAATGTCGGTATCGGCCCTGTTTACAAGCGAGATGTTATGCAGTGTGGTGTCATGTTGGAGAAGACTCCCGACTACGCCGTCATGCTCTGCTTCGATGTCAAGGTCGACAAGGAAGCCCAGGCATATGCCGAGGAGCAGGGTATCAAAATTTTCACAGCCGACATCATCTACCATCTGTTTGATGCCTTCACCAAGCACATGGACGAGATGCTAGAGAAGAAGAAGGAGGAGTCCAAGATGTTGGCCGTCTTCCCCTGTGTACTCAAGCCCGTCGCCGTCTTCAACAAGACTGGCCCCATCGTTGTGGGTGTCGATGTCGTCGATGGCCAGCTGAAGCTGAACACGCCGATCGCTGCTGTGAAGACCAACCCCATCACCAACGCCAAGGAGATTGTCAACCTAGGCAGAGTGTAAGTCTATCTTCCTACTAGATAAAGTAAAGCCACTGCGATCCTAGAAACTAACATGAGCCTCTCACAGGACTGGTATCGAGCGAGACCACAAGCAAATTCCCGTCTGTAAGAAGGGTCAGCCCTCGGTCGCCGTCAAGATCGAGATGGGTGGTCACCAACCCACATACGGCCGCCAGCTCGAGGAGGACGATACCCTCTACAGTCTCGTTTCGCGAGCCAGCATCGACTGCCTCAAGGAGTTCTACCGCAAGGATGTTTCCAACGAGGAGTGGCAGCTCATCATCAAGCTCAAGCCCCTCTTCGACATTAACTAAATGCGTCTCAAGGGGGCCGAGAGCAGCTCGCCCCCTTTTTCCGAGGGCGAGGGAGAGTAACATTGGCCTGGCTTCAATAGCGATTTCAGGCACACGCACGCACAAAACACAGATTGGCATTCCCCCCTCGCCCATGTTGCTCCCTCGCCCTCTCTGCTCCCTCGCCCTTGGCTTCCTCCCCTGCCGAGAAGAGAAGTATCTCTCTTGTGGTATCTTGAATGGATGAAGGAACCAATATTGCATCTGGTGTAGAGAAGCTGTCGTCAAGTAACACGCCCCTTGACTGTTGGAGAAGGGAGAGAAGGGGGCTAAGATTCGCGAGAGAAGGTCGCAAAATATAGAGGCAATAATCAAAAGCGAAACGCGTCATCTTATCTGCCCCATGCTCCTACCCAGGTTCATGATATTATGTATAGCAAAAAGGTAATCTCTATTGTGTTTGATGTCGTGCCTGTGGTGAATTATCTACTGAACAGTTACAGAGAATACAGCATAAATTTTTCAGGCTTGTCGCTTTGGCTTGCTGCGTCTTTCCTTTGATCTGGTAGAGCTTGTACTCTTGGACCCTTGTCCGACTACTTTCACCGTCATTTCAAGACCCTCAATACTCACGCCATTACACCAGGCCAAACCGTCTCTTTCCCCTATCCCGGACTAGTGTTTCTCGTCTGGCGGTCAGTCACCTAACAAAGCGAGGCATTCGCTGTGGTGTTGTTTGCCCGTTTAGAGGAATCATCGTGGCCATTAAGTGGACCTGGCTTAGAGGAACAGGAACATATGTGTATAGCAAGGTCAGGGACTGATATTTGAACCAACTTGGTGTCTTGATCCTAGCGACTAAGGTGTAAAAGTGGTCTAACGCGGTACATATCCGTCATGATGATCCCTCCCCAATAAAGCCGTTTCAACCGTGACATTTCTATGCTGCCTCTCATCATCTCGTCTTCTTCGTCTTCGCCTTCATTGTCCGTCATTTTATTTTGTTGTCCTTACGTCGCATCATTCTCGACCTTAACTTACTTGGCCACCCACGCCAACGCCCCTACTGGGTGGCAGCTTCATCCTGGGTGGCATCAGCATCCTTCATCTCTTGGTCTCCGCTTTGGGCTTTCTCAGCCTCAGCAGCCTTGCGAGCCTCTTCCTCAGCGGCTTTCTTAGCGGCTCGCTCGGCGTCAACACGCTCCTGGACGGCTCGTCGCTCGGCATCGACTTTCTCAAAGTGGCGCTGGACAATTGGGCCAGCCATGGCGCGGATCTCGTCGATCTTGGCGACGTAGACACCCTTAGTGGTGTCATCGCCTTCGTCGTACAACCAATCCTGAAGCAAAAGGTCAGTATTGATGCGAAATGTTTCATGAATTGCGACAACGTACCTCAGTGGTCTCGAGCTTTGCCTTGATGGCGGTCTTCTCCTCCTCGCTGACAAACTCGGCGTATTGCTCATCGAGCTTAGCACGCAGGTCGTAGATGTAAGCCTCGAGCTCGTTCTTCTTCTCCTCGGTGTCGGCGACAAGCTTGTCCTCCATGACCATAGCAGCCTCCTTCTCGCTCAGTGTAGTCTTGGAGGCATCATCAAGAGAAGCGGTACCACTGGAGATGGGCAGATCGCCCTTGCGGACCTGCTTCTTAACTTTACGGGTCTTCTTGGGGGCGTCGTCTTTCTTGTCGGTTTCCATGGCCTGTGTGTATAGCATGTCAGCAAACGCGTTTCCGGCTTCAAGCAAGGGCCAACTAGGCTACTCACATCGGGGTCCTTCTTATCGCCATCTTCGGGGATCTCCTCCTCCACCTCCTGGTCCTCTACATAATAGCCAGTCTCTACATTGAGAACACCGTGGATGTTGACACGAGCCTTGAGCTTGCAGATCATAAAGTCGTCCTTGCCGTCGGCCTTGACGTTCTTCACGGAGAAGCGACCGATCCAGGGGTTTGTCTTACCAGGGAGTTCCTCAGGCTGGGCGTAGCGGGCCTCGAGGTCGAAGGGCTGTTTGCGGTAGAAGGTCAGGATCTTGGTGGATGGCATGACGTTGCCTTTGTTAAAGACCGTCAGGCAGGTGTCCTCATCCGGGATATCGGGGGCCTTCTCCCAGCCGAACTCGATGGGGTAGCTGATGATGTCCTGGACAGAGAAGTCACGAACGCGGAAGACGGGAGAAAGGATGGCGCAGCTGAAGGCGGAGCCACGGGCAAGAGCCTCGTCGGCGTTGAGGGTGAAGGAGAGAGGCTTGCCGAAGAATTCCTGGATGCGCTCCTTGAGGGCGGGGACACGCGAACCACCACCAACGACCTCAATGACATCAATGTCCTCTTTGGTGAGCTTGGCCTGGGCGAGGGCCTGCTCGAGAGGGATGTGAGTACGGGCAAGGAGGGGCTCGATCATGGCCTCGAACTCCTGTCGGGTAATCATGCTGCTGGCATCGATATCGTTCATGAGAGACTCGATGTTGACGGGGGACTGCTGGTTGGCGGAGAGAATCTTCTTCGTCTTCTCGGCGGCGGCGATGGTACGGGCCATGGCACGACCGTGGGTGGTGATGTCGACCTTGTACTTGCCCTTGAACTCCTTGGCCAGGTGATCGACGAGGGCCTTGTCAAAGTCACGGCCACCGAAGTTGCGATCCCAGGCAGTGGCCTTTACAGATAGCTCGCCCTTGCGGAACTCGATGATGGAGCAGGTGTAGCTGCTATGGCCGACGTCGACGAAAGCGACGCGGCGAGGCTTCTCCTCCGGGCCGGGGAGGTCTAGCTTGGTGATACCCCACCCAAGGGCGGCGGCGGTGTTGTCGTTGATGAGACGGAGGAGTTTGAGGCCGGCGACCTCAGCGGCGTCAAGGAGAGCGCGGCGCTGGACGTCGGTGAACCACGGGGGCACAGTCATGCAGATGTCGGAAACAGGGAGCTTGAGCTCGGAAGCAGCGGTCTGCTTGATCTTGCTGAGGTACATGGCAAGGAGCTGGGTAGAGGAGAACCTCTCCTTGTTACCCAGGTAGTTGACTTCTGCGCCAACCTGGCCATTGACATCGACGAGGGGAGCGGTGATGTACTGCTGCTCGATCTGGACGTCGGGGTCGGAGAAATTTCGACCGGCGAGGCGCTTGAGGGAGCTGACCGTGTTCTTGAGGTTGGAGATCTCCTGGGTTTTGGCGCTTTCGCCTAGGTAGCGGGACTTGGGGCCGAAGCCTACCATAGTACTGGACGAGGGATGTGTGTTAGTAGCGGGAACAACAGAGCGATGGGGAGTGTAGCGCGATCAAGGACGGCGTAAGAGGCAAGGACGGCGTAAGAGGGGAGGACGTACGGTGTGGATCGGTTAGAGACTTCATTGGTAACCTGAGACGAGTATTAGCTGGGAGATTCAGCGGAGCAAGACGGGCAGGCGTATAGCGAGAAGAGTATCGGTTTTGGTTGACGACGATTCCTCAAAGACGTGGGGAATGACGACGAGGAGGGGCATTGGGGACGGGATCCGGAACATGGGCTCGGCGGGGAATGGGAAACGAAGAAGACGACGAACAAGGGAAAGGGAATACGCACCACGTCAACGCCGCGGTTTCTCGCGACAGCAATGACGGTCTTGAGGGTTCCGAAATCGACACCTGCGGGTTGGGAAAACTACGTCAGCCACCGACTCGACTTTTTGGCTCTATATTGTACTGTGACGTGCGTCCCCAAAAGAGAACGACAGGGCCTGGGTATCAGCAAAGACTTACCAACGACACTCATGATTTCGGTTGGTGGGGTTTGCCCCGGGGCAGGCGCACACTGGCAGAAGGAGGATTCGGGAAGGAGGTGTAGAAATGCGCAGGCTCACGAAAGGCGGGCGCAGGCGGATTGAGCGTCGTCGTGGAGATGTGGGATGGAGAGTGGGAAAAGAAGTCTGGGCTGGCTTGTTTTTTTTTGTAGAGTGGAGGGTTGTCGAGCGGAACTAGAAGGGGGGTAAAATGGATGATGGATAATGTATGGAGGGGAAGAAGATTGGACGATAACGGAGGGGAGGCAGCAGGCACGATGGAGGGGAAAATTTGTATCTTCCCTGAAGTTGCCAGCGGTTCGGGTAGGTACCAGATACCTACAGGCAAGGACTCTAGCTGTGCGATCGTTAAGTACTGGGCACTTGTCTTGTGTCTAATCGCCTGTAGGGTTCAGTTGGGCTGACTAGGAGGTACCTGGAGATACTAACGGCTATAGTGGTCGAGCGAAGTACCTTTGTACATCTGCCAAAACAAGAGAACTGACTCCCCTCTGCTGGAATTGACCACCAGCTTCGGTTGGGTTCTTCATGGTCATGGCACGGCACAACATGCCTGTCTGCCATGCCATGACAAAAGCATGGACGGGTATGGATGCTTGCACTTACAGGGGTGGGGGATCTCCAGGCATTTGGATGACCCCCCCTTCCTGGACCATTATTGCATGATATCAGTTCTGTCGGGCTCTGTTATTGACTCTTGATGTTGAACCCAGTGTCTAGGTATTGATCTCTGTCAGTGCCTAACCCAACCTGCACCCATCCAAGGCCGTTGAGTGTTACTGTGCGACCGGGTACTACGGCTGACCACCTTGTGCTTGACGCTCTGTCATTCGTCGCCTCGCTTTAACCTGTCTTGCGTTTCTAATAAAGGTTCGCCTCACATTTGCCCTTCCGCTGCACATAACTCGATACCTACCATTATACGTTGTGTATGTAAGGCATGTATTGAGTAGTTGTACAGCATTACCTCGTCGGCACAGCATTAAGCATCCCTATTATTCAGTACGAATGGAGCACCAACCAAGTCCGGAGCACCTGTTCCTTGGTTGGTTCGCCCCTCCCCCGCCGCCGCTGGCAATCTGCGAAAAATAGACGTGCGTATCCACACCCAGCAGAATGCCAGAGAAGTTTCCAGATTGCGCTGTGTTTTGTTGGCACTTCAGGTTCTTCGCCGGACCCAAGGCAAGCAACCAAGCTGGATTATACCCACCCACCCACTCTCCGTCAGAGCTGCAACCACGGGCTTGCCCATGCGCCGCCCGCATTCTCCATGACTATGACTAACTACAAACAGACAGTGACCAGTCGCCATAGCCGTTCTTACGTGCTTTTGAGCCTTTGCATGACTTTGACACACCTCAATCCACCCGCCAAGACACTTCAGGACTCCCAGCTCTCCCTAGGACTCTGCAGCACTCTTCTGTGCCCATCCCAACGGACAACTGGAGCTGCGCAGTGCCTTCACCGACCGCTTGGTTTTTTGTTTTTTTTTGTCAGTCATACTCCTTCCAAGCTCTTCCAAAAATGGAAATCTGAGAGGGAGAGTATCGACATGAGCATGGTGATACATCTGATCCATATCTCAATCTTCCCTGTCCACCTCAGCCATATCAACTCAGCCCAATCTGGCCGTGTTGTAACCCCCAACCGCCAATTCGACAACCCGGGCAGGTCTGTGCACCTAGTTATAGAAATCTATCAGAACACTGATTCGGGCGTGGCACCCATTCTACAAAAAGAGTGAATCAGAAAGTGTTGAAGCAAAAAGAGGAAAGAAAAAGAATGCGACCAAGGGGAATCGAACCCCTCCCTATTGCTTGGAAGGCAACAATGCTAAACCACTACACCATGGACGCTATGTCCACTTGGGTAACCACTGAGGGTTGACAACCAAGTCAAGTCATTCTAACTATGAATGATTCATTCCGTTTCTGGAGATGCAATCTTCTTATTGACCCTCGCTAATGTCCTAGACGGTAATCGGATGAACTGCAGGGTATCTATGTTTTATTCAGGTCCAGTGATGGCTAAACAGATAAATATTGCTCTGAGAATTAAGTTATTTGGTCAATGGGCTCGTAATTCGCCATGAACGAAGTCTCCTTCCAAAAACTTCGTGAGGTAATTACTTGACTCCTTGAGGATAATTCCATCACACTTCAGGAATATGTCACGCCGCTGAAACGGCTCCTCACATATCTCTTTCCCTTCTCTAAAAAGCCATGGCAGAGCCTCTCTTTTTTTCTCTTCATCCCTCCTTGGCTCCAAAATTTCCATCCTCCAGTCGTGATACCATTTGTTGGACACGCGTTATCCGGTTTGCAAACGACATATGGTGTCCTCTCGCAGGTTGACCTGGCATTGGGCCCTGGTTGTTGAATCCTTCCCTCCTCGTCATGTTCTCGTCAGATGCTTGCATGGTTGAGCTGCCACCGGGGATAATACCGTACTGCCCTTTACAGTCGACAGCCCCGGTTTCTATCGCTTCCAAATAATCAGCTGTTCTCACAGGTACATCCGTCAATGCGAGCCGTGCTTGCGTTCCGCTCTCCGGAGTACCACTCGAGCATCCCTGCTTCAGCAGCCGAGCAATATCGTATTTTTGGCGGTCCTCTTCCTCCATCAATGCCTCTAACTGTTGCAATGCGCAAATTCCGTCAATTGCCGCTAGGTCGGATAGTGTGCTATCTAGAGAGTCTCGGCGTAGCCCAGCCTCCAGTCGTCGGTGTGGATTTTCGTTGTCTGGCAGTCCAGTCTCAACGTCCAGATTTGCTTCGCTCTCATCAGCATGTACGTATGTCCCTGCAGCTGTTTTAAGTCTCGCTGAGAATCGACCGTCAATCTTGTCAGGCGGCCGAACCACACTCCTTGTCCGTTCAAGTCCACTCGACGACGCCGACTCCGGCTTGGAAGCTGCTCTGCGTGCAACATGCGCGGCTTTGAAGGTTTCTGGCACAATATTCAGCTCGTCGCCCTGCTCTTCAGCTTGTTGAACTGCCTCCCGTGCGGTCGTGTGGGTATCAGCCGTTGCGGCATCGGCCCGCGGCCCTCCCCATGTCCGTTGTCCCGCAGTAAAGATTCCGTATACCATGTAATACCAATTGTAAAACGGGTTGAGAACAAACATCAGGGGGTACAGCCAGATCTTGAAACGCTTCAACTTAGCTCCAAAATAGAACATCAGCAGCCAGTTGAGACCAAGCGAGATGGCTATGAATCCAACTGGCAGGTCATCTACCTTCTTCACTGTCGTAATCAACGACAGGACCATGATGAAAAATAGCAGAGCCGTCGTTCGAATAGTGTTTTGCATTAGCCGGACTAGAATCAGAAACGGGTAGCGTTTCCACAGCCGCCAGTCCGTCAGCATGCACACTTCGTTGGTGATGAAGCCCAAGAACCATCGACGCCGCTGCTTAACCAGGGACCGATAGGTCTGCACGGCCTCGGTTTTGCAAAATGCCGATGTGCACATCTGAATTTGATAGCGCTTCTTGGCCCCAATCATGAATAAATGTGTGAGCCAACGATCCTCCCCTAGGTGGCATTTGGCAAAGTCAAACAGGTCTTCACACTGTTCCATCTTGTCTGCAAAGTAATATTTGGCCATTCGTCGGAAGGCAGAGAAGCGCAGCATTGTCAGAGCGCCAGGAAGACAAGTGACGGAGCCGCAGCCCGACTCGACTGTCCGCTCAAATAATTGCCCGTGGATATACTCCATGTCTTGCAGGAGGGTGATGAGACTGTGTTTCTTCGTTGTCGAAGTGATGACACCAGTCATCGCCAGCATGTCTCTAGTATTGCCGGGACTGAGCTCCATGTCGTAGACAAAGTTCTGGAGGCATACATTATCTAGAATGCAATCTGAATCAATGAAGAGAATAAAAAGGTTGTCTTTTCGCTTGAGGTACCGTTCATATACCTTGTCGATGAGCCTGAACGTCAATTTCTGGCAGTGTCTCTTGCCTCCGTGTACAAATCGTGAGACTGTGACGCGCGCTGCTCGATAGATCACGTCGATGCTCTTAGGATACGAGTCCATCGTCAAAGGTACGCCGAGACTGTCAATGGTGTTGAGGTATAGCTCGTCCTCTTGCTCGCCGTCGAATGATAAGAAGACGTGGATGCAGGCTGCAGGGTAGTCGCATCCAACCACAGAGTTCACAGCTGTAATGAGAACCTCGGGCTCTTCTCGATAGCAAGGCATGACAACCACCACTTTCGGGGCCGTGACGTCGTCGAGGACCTCCTCTATGCGTGTTGTGCGACCAAGCTGGTTTGTCACCAGCTGGTAGATGCAGAGGAGCCAAGGGACGTTAAGAAGCACAGCGAAGCTCCAGAAAGCAAACCACTGCAGAGCAGCCACCATATCGTTCGGCCAGAGCTGGATGACTTGACTAGGAAGCGGGAGCGTCACTAGCATGACGGGAAGAAAGGCAATGCTGTATGTACCATCTTAACTTACTTGATCTCGGCTATTGGGGCCACTTGAAAACAACATACCGAAACAAAACAAAGGCAAGACCGACAATGATGCAAAGCATGTTGATAGACCAATGCTCTGATTTTTGCCAGACCTTGACGAGGCAGTAGACAAAGGCGGCGAGCCAGAGGAACCATTCAAGACATGCCATGATCATAAGAACGCCAATGATGGAGGTGTAGACGATCTAGATTGAGGACGACATGATCAATCAGTGAATACTGTGAATTGCGATGTTAACTTACGTCTTGGGGTGGCCAAGCGTCGAGAGGAATCATCTTCGATGACTGGCAACAATGGCTTTGGGGTAAGTTGCGTCACTATAGCTCGATATCAGTATTTGGATCGTAATTGATGCTAGGAGATTCCGTGTGATGGAAATGTGAAAGCGAAGTGAAGTGAATTGGAGTCGCACTTAAAAGAGCACAACCGCCACGCGGACAAACACTTCGGGCCAAAGTGCGGAATGATGGAATGCGCAGTGTGCTCCAAATTACCCGTTTGTTGGGTTGGTTCCACGAATCGCTGCTGAGACGGGCAATAGTCCTCTCCAGCAGAGCTATAATCAGATCCAAAGGCTGGTCGTTTTTCTGCAGCCACCCGAACACATGAGTGAGTGTTTGAGGCCTGTCACGGATGCGTGCAGAAGACGAGAAGTCAGACCAGGGGGACAGATATGACAGGCAAAAGAAACAAGGCAGCTAATATAACGGCAACTTGGCAAGCGCAATCAAAAGAGTTTACGTGCCGGGAGCTTGGTTTAGTGACGGAACGTGTACCACTACCTACCTACCTGTTCCATCCATTGCCTGGTAGGCACAGGAGAGATACCTTAGGCACAAATACATCGGCGTACACACCAGAGGAGAAACTGCAACCCAGGAAATGAGCCTTGAGCGCTAGCTCGATCAAAAATGAAGTACAAACAAAACAGCCCACGAACGAACTCCATCTTCTAAAGCTGGTCAGATGTGTGTCACACGGGCTTTTAACCTCCCTGAGCAAGACAGCGCCAAAGCAGGTATCCGACATGCTAACACACTGTAATTACCGGCGTCTTTCATTCAGCCACAACACCCGCGCCTTGCGACTAAACCCCTCTTAGGAATGTCATGGGAGCGTTTGCATAACAAATGCATCTCGTCCACTATAAACGAAAGCATGACCAATCCCATTGACATACACTACCGAAGGCACAATGCACCGATTTGAGAGTCCAAGGTGATCCCTGCCAACGATGATAATGCACGCCGTCCTTCTTGTAGACAGCCTAACACCCTCTAATGGGCCGTCGTCTCGTATGGAATCCACCCTCATTCTCATATTCCCATGTCTATCTCTGACGATTTCATTCCTTTTGTCATGGCCACTCCTAAGCTGAACCATGGGGGTCGTACTGCTACTGTGGCAAACCCTTTGCGATCTTGGCGGCGACATGTAGTTTGTGTGCGACACGACACTTGGTTCAGAACCTCATCGTGCTCTATCTAGACTACGAGATAGCCCATGAAGTCATGATGCCATCCGTTGCGAATGCGTTGACTTGCGTTTGCCACGATCCTTGTCTTGGAAGGAGTCAACATTTTAGGAGGTGGTTACTGTCTGTACCCTCTGGTCGGTTTCATGTCCTGCACAACAGTTTAGCCCTTGCACTCCCTCTTCCTATGCGAATATGCGGGAACTCTTACCAGTCGACATCACTTAGCTGGAGTTTCCGAATCCTTTGACCTCGATCCTTGTTCGAACGCTCCAAGCGGTTATGGTAATACGTTGTCGGACGTTCATGGCCTAGGGTACAAAATAAATATTGAATTTTTGAAAAGGGGATATGGGTCCGTACTTCCGTCTGGGTCGTCGTTCTGCTGGAGATCGTAGTTCAGTACCAAGTTCTTGATACGCTGCTGTTCTTCGCGTTCTGCCTGTTGCTGGTTCTTCATAGCAATCGCAAAGGTGGAGTCCGAAGGCAGTTCCACGGTTCGCGTCTATCAACTGTCAGCACAATCATGAGCGTGCGATTGGGATCCATCCTACCTGTTGACGATTGCCCCTCTTGGTCAGGAGGGAAAAGGCCATAGTGTGTCCGGCAGGGGGCTCCTCTTGAGCATTACTGGGCTCGGATGCCGTTGATGACTCGCGGTTCTTGGGTCGAACTGGAAGGGGAACATCAAAAAGCTGCTTGCGCTCGAACTTGCGAGACTCAAGGCTTTCCGACATCATCTTGGCGTATTCACGTTCAAATTCAGCCTCGTCCTCGGGATCCACCTCCTCCTCCTGTCGAGTGACGACAATAGCCTCTTCGTCAAAGGTGCTCTCACGATCTGAATCATCATCCACGTCCTGGTTGGAATTGGTTAGTAATACGTAGCCACTCCTGAGTCTATTGATACGTACGTCGGCCTCTTCTTCGTCGGAGGCACTGTCATCGTCGTCTTCGCCATCGTCATTCTCGTCGTCCGATGAAGCCCCGCTTGTTGCGTCGTCCATGTCAACGGCCTTATCGATTCCAGCTGTCTTCTGATCTTGAGCAACCGCAAGCTGAAATGCCTTGGCAGCCTCCTCCAAATTCGCGGCCAGCTTCCACTGCGGTCGGGTCAGTGCAAAGGTATCCTGCACAGTGAACTCAATGTCCAATGGAAGGGACGCCTTGGTGAAAACGTAGTACTGCAAGCAACAGTCAGCTCTTATCGAGACACGCATCGTCAAGTCTGACAGACCTGGAAGAATGACAAGAAATAGTCGAGCTTCTTGCCTGCAGCGCCTCGGTTGAAGAACATCCCGCAAGTTTCCAGCATCGTAGCTACGAGTCGGATGCGAAAGAAGTCGTCAGGGGGGTCGAGAGGGGTGAACCGGCCAGGTACGGGAGGACCGCCTTTGAGTAGTTAGTCACTGACCTTCCCACACAACATCGTGTTGACAAACCATATCCAAACGTCATAATCCTGTACATGATATCAAAGATGACAGGATGCTCTAGAATGCGGTAGTTGTAAAGCTCGCCAAGGTATTTGACCTCGGCAACGCGTCGCTGGAAGAACCTAAAGTCGTTCTGCTCAAGCCCGAAGCTGACTGACTCGACGACATTGTCGATGACTTTGACAACGAAGGCAGGATGGTGGCGGTAAAGTGCACTCAGCAAAATGCCGAGAAGATGAACGCTGCCATACTTGACCTTCCCTGGCTTCGAGAAGACCTTTTCTAGAATAGCAACAACTTCCGCCTCTTCCCAATGGAGCCGGCGGATTTGCTTCAAGATCTTGCTGTAAGTTCTCTTGGTCATATCAACATAGATCAGCTTGCGGATGAAAAGCTCCATGGGCGTTCTCTCCTTCTGCTCAATTGCAGGCCGCTCCGGGGGGTCGACGTAGTACACCGCGTTGTCAATAAGCATACGTTCGGGCTGGCCAATGTGCTGAACAGACTTCTTGCGCTGCAAGGTCTCGAGGAAGCTTGCCATCCGTGGGGACGTCTCGGGGTTGCGCAGTAGGTATCGACCGCAATTCTCGATGAGATTACAGAGTATCTCGATGTTCATGCGCGAGAAATCGTCCAAGCTGACTTTGAGGCAGTGAAAAACGACATGTTCAGGGACGATGCCGAACTTAGTGAGCTCTGCCAGGTAACGAATGTTACTCAAACGAACTTGGCCAAGGAAGTCCTTCTCTTTGCGACGCTGCAAGCTTCGGAACTCGGCATCGAGGTATTCGACCAAGCCTTTAGGCACGTCCGGCATATATCGCCCTAGAGTTGCGACAAGGCGAGACCACGACGGGAGCAGGTCGCTTCGGCCTTTGGGAACCTCTGTCAGTGCCTTTACAAGACGATTTCGTGAAGCCTTGGAGTTGAGGAAGCAGAAATCGATTGCGGTTTGGTCTACGATATCCTTGTTGGTCAATTCGGGCAAGCGAGCGAGGAGGGCATCGACTTGAGCTCCGATAGTCTTGTTGGCAATGGCGGTGGACTGATCCTCTGCTGGATCAGAAGGTTTCGTGGCCTCGGAGGCCTCGCCCTGATCAATCTTCTTCCCAACTTGTTCATCCGAATCAGGTTTTTTCTTCTTGCCATCCTCGAGAAGAATGGGCGGGACCTTGCCCTTCAAGTCGACCAGGTTTTCGTAGAAACGTCGCTCGTCCTCATCCTCCCAGATTCCAGCCCCATCGCCCATTGATCGCAAGTAATCGCCTGTCTTGACAAGGCCAATGGATCCATTGGCTGACCCCAAAGAGTCGTCTGAGTCTTTGAGGTCGGGCATGTCGGCGCCAACGGCATCGGCGATAACCTGGGCATTAGAGACCAGACGTTCTTGGGCCTTGACTTGTTTCTCGTAATTTGCCTGGCGGTCTTCGAAAACTTCACCTGATTTGACATAAGCTTCAGCATTTCGCCTGGCCTGCGAATGAATGGACTTTTGGTCGCGCATGATATGCGCTTTCACGTCTTCAAAGTACTTTTTGAGGACGTTCCTGAAGCGGTCTCTCAGTTCGGGTTCGGTGAAAGATTGATCTGCGGCAGAAGCGGCCCCGGCTTCGTAAACCTCATCGTCTTGATTCTCTCCATTGGCTGCAGTCGCAACTCCATCTTCCTCCACAGTCTTGCGGCCATCAGAGCCCGTAGGCTTCACGCCCAAGATATCCCAACTGAACGACTTAACGAAAATCACGAGCAACGGAAGGTTTGCGTGTTCGCGATCGTATCCGAGAAGGTCCTTCAGGACTTCGAGGGGAAATGGCTCGGAGACACCCCCCTTGCTGGAGCTGCTCCGGGGTTTGAGTTCCGCGGACTTACCAGCAGCACCCTTGGTTGCATCATCAGGCCGGCTCACGTCGTCAAGAGTCCTGATGGCGCAGACCAACCACAATTCGGTAACCACACGCAGCAATGCTCGTTGGCGGGTGATGCGCTCCTTTTCCTCCTTCTCTCGAACCTCTGGTGCCAGCGATTTGAGGATGCTTTTATCCGGGGTCGCCATGCCCTTGCCGAGTAGCCATGCTAGATACTCGGTAAATTCGCCAGGCCCAAAGCGCTGGTGGAGAGCGCTGACTATCTCGACACCGGCCTCAATCTCACCGGGAGACTTGAGTCTGCAAAGGCCTTCATAGCAAGCGGATATGATTTCGGAGAGGTACTTATGTAGGCTCAAGGTTCGGATTTCTTGCAGGAAGGTGGCGAGAGTGGCAGAGGTAATGGCTGTTCGCAGTCGCTTTATGAAGGCGGTGTTCTTCTTGAGGGATGAATCAAGCGTCTTGCTGACAGGGAAGAGATCTAGAAACTGGGTGTCAACGGGGAGCGGGGAGAAGTGGTGGGGCAATAACGGATGAACCTTTCTCGTCGTCCCAAGCCCTTTCGTTCAGAGCGCGCAGTTCGCCTGTGAAGGTGGTGAGTACAATGGATGCGAGACTCGAGAGAGCGCTAGGGTGGTGTACGCTTCCTTGCGCGGTCCATGGTGGATCACGACGCAGCGACGGAGTCAACGAGAGCTGATGGATGATGGGCTCAGGCGGCGCTACATTCGGCGCGGGAGGGACTGCTAAGGGATTTGCTGCCCCGGGAGATGGTGTTGTGGACGGTCCAACAGAGCCGACATGGGTGCGTCCGACGAAGCAGGACGGGAGAATAGCGAAAAGGCAGCGCGGGAGGCGTCTTCAATGTTGGCGACCTTGATTTGATGCTAGGTTGAGGTAAAGAGAGGTAGGTTAAGTTCGTACCTTAGGTTGGCCGCTGGCGACGGTCAGTAGGTCCGAGGCTGCGGATGCCCTACCAGTGCAATTGATTGGGTGCGGACAGGGAGAACGGCCGTCTAGGCACTTGCCTACCCTGCAGTAGTGGGGTGAAGTAATTATCGATAAGGTGCGCAGCAAGGTGTGAGCGTTCAGGTGAGAGAAGGTGTGAGGTGAGAGGTGAGCGGTGGGACCGGTCACGGTATCGAATCGAATGGTCGGGTGGGGCTCGGTCGTACCTTCCATGGCGAGGTGCTGAGATCACCGAATGATGTCCTGATGCCCTGAGGCTGAAAGAATTCAGTGGGCTGGTCACTGACTCATCATCAGTGAGTTCTCGACTGACCATGCTCCCACCAATTCCACCACTCCCACTGCAACGCCTGACAACCTTCTTCACAGAAGTTAACAACCGTCTTGCGTCCCGGATCAACATTGTAGCGGCTCGGCCACTCCGGCTGTGGATGCGGCTGTAAATGCGGCTGTGCGGGCCAGTGACTTCAAATCGTACATCACAGCCAACACCTCATCCCGCACTATAATCCAGACTTTCAATGAGGCTTTATTATGGGAACCCAAATCCCTCACCCAAACACTCGAGCTGGACTCGAACCACAGATTGAAGTGCCTGCTTCTATGGGCATAGCGTCGCCGACTGCTTGTCATTCAATGGCTTCGTTCTGGCACGTACAGAACTACAGCCGATCAACACCCTCAGCGCAAGGGTTCTTTGGTTCTGGCCAGTGGGCTGGCTATGTTCATCAAACACGCATCGTGGCAAACAATTGAAGGCGGAGGATGATGCTAGCACAAGGATTTCTTGTCTCACCTCAGTCTCCCTCGGCCATCTTCGTTATCTTTACCTTCGGAGTTGGCAACGCAGTGGGTCCATCGTGGTTCGCACATCTCCGGACCAACTCTTCTTATCAACGATCGTGATTCGTCACCCACGGCCATGATCCTATCCAGATGCATCACCTCCGCGGACACACATGGGATCCCACTCTCCCACTCTATTGTGATTTGCATCTCCTCGCTCATTGTCGTCAATTGTCAAGGGCTCATGGAGGGCTCATGGCCCGCGGCACTATCATCTTCATCCCGCTTGACAATGCCCTGAGTCCCTGACCCGCAATGGTTCGGCGAGTCCTTATCTCTGGCCCACGGTGCAAGAAGCGAACCACCCGCAATGTGCCATTTATTAATCACTTCCCTCCATAAGCCCGCCCAAGAGCCGGTTCCCTTTGCACTGGATCCTGTTTGCATCTTCACATCTTGGCTCAGGCCGCTGTTTCGTCTCTCATTGTGTCGATACATCGCATTCTCATAAACATGGAGGCCCTCTCATCGCTGGTTCTCAGAACCATCCCCGAGAACTCAACACCATCATCCAACTTTGAATTCCCACCAACTCCCCCTGACACAGCCAAGCCGTCCCGTATAAGTAGTTTTCAGGACTTGCAAGACTTCCGGCCGATCGAGTTCCCAAAGCGCTATCCCTTACCTCCCAACTTTCGATCAAAAGAGGTCTTGCCAGAGGACCTCAAGACTCCTGATAGCCATGTGAGGCGTGATCCGCGCCTCATCCGTCTTACCGGCGTACATCCTTTCAACGTCGAAGCCCCCCTGACCGAGTTGTACAATGAGGGCTTTCTCACTAGCGAAGACCTCCACTATGTTCGCAATCATGGCGCGGTACCCCGGTGCGAGGATGAAGACAAGCTCGACTGGGAGTTCTCAGTTGAGGGCTTGGTAGAAAACCCCATCACGATGAGCGTGAGAGATCTCATCAGCGACTATGAGCAGGCCACATATCCTGTTACTCTGGTGTGTGCTGGCAACCGTCGCAAAGAACAGAACATAGTACGGAAGACCAAGGGTTTCTCCTGGGGGCCTGCGGGTTTGTCGACAGCGTTATGGACCGGTGTCCCCATTGGCGACCTATTAGCTGCTGCGCGGCCCAAACGAGGGGCCAGGTTCGTCTGCTTTGAGGGAGCTGACAAACTTCCCAACGGCTACTACGGGACATCCATCAAGTTGAACTGGTGCATGGATCCTAATCGAGGCGTCATGGTGGCACACAGGATGAACGGCGAGCCACTCCATCCCGACCATGGGAAGCCTGTTCGTATTATCATCCCCGGACAAATTGGCGGACGAAGCGTCAAGTGGCTAAAGAAAATAATCGTCACCGCTGCACCCAGCGACAACTGGTATCATATCTTCGATAACCGCGTGCTTCCCACGATGATTTCGCCCGAAGCCAGCGCCGATTTGCCGGATGTATGGAGGGATGAAAGGTACGCCATTTATGACCTCAACACAAATAGCGCGATATGTTACCCAGAACATGACGAGAAGCTCTCCCTAGTGGGTGCCCCGGCTTCGTACAAAGCAAGGGGCTATGCCTACAGTGGTGGCGGAAAGCGTGTCACTAGAGTTGAAGTCACTCTAGACAAGGGCAAGTCATGGAGACTTGCGAATATCAACTACCCCGAAGACGAGTATCGTCTTGCTCCAGACGGTGACACATTGTTTGGCGGCAGGGTGGACATGTGGTGGCGGGAGACGTGCTTCTGCTGGTGTTTCTGGGAGCTCGACATCCCATTAGACGAACTTCGAGATGCAGACGACATCATGATCCGCGCAATGGATGAGTCAATGATGGTTCAACCTCGGGATTTGTACTGGAGCGTTCTGGGAATGATGAATAACCCATGGTTCCGCGTGGTGATCCACAAGGAAGCCCACTCCTTGCGGTTTGAGCACCCAACACAACCCATTCTGACAGGCGGCGGCTGGATGAATAGAGTCAAGAAGGCTGGTGGAAACCTCACCAACGGCTTCTGGGGCGAGAAGGTATCGGGCGAGGCGGAAGAGGTCATTGAGCAGGAACCAGAAAAGGAGATTTGCATGACCAGCCCCAAGGTCGACCGAGTCATCGCCGCTGCGGAGCTCAAACAGCATGATGGCGATGTCGAGCCTTGGTTCGTCGTCAATGGCCAAGTGTACGACGGCACAGCATTCTTGGAGGGCCACCCCGGTGGTGCGGCGTCCATTTTCGGAGCCGCTGGCCAGGACGTGACGGAGGAGTTTGTTACGATTCGTACGTTGCCCCTTGACCCAAAGATTCCAATAACGGCATACTGACCCTCTCATTCAGATAGCGAAAATGCCAAAGCCATGATGCCTGACTATCACATCGGCACCCTGGACGAAGCTTCCCTCGCTGCTCTGGGCAACGACGACTCTCAAGAGACCGACGACACCCGTCCTGTCTTCCTGCAAGCCAAAACGTGGAGCAAGGCCATCCTTGACCGCAAGGACGTCATCTCCTCTGACACCAAGATCTTCTCCTTCCGGCTCAACCACGAAGGCCAGCAGGTCGGCCTACCCACCGGCCAGCATCTCATGATGCGCCTCCGCGACCCCGCCACACGCGAAGCTATCATCCGCGCCTACACCCCCTACTCAGATGGTGCGCAATGCGGCCGTCTGGATGTCCTCATCAAGATTTATCGCGACGCCCCCGGCCGGCCCGGCGGGAAGATGACACAGGGGCTCGACAGCCTCCCGCTCGGCCACTGGGTTGAGTTCAAGGGCCCCGTCGGCAAATTTGAGTACCTGGGACGGGGCGCATGCACCATTGGCAGCCAAAATCGTCGCGTACGCCGCTTCATCATGATTTGCGGTGGCTCCGGCATAACGCCGATCCGGCAGGTCCTGTGCGCCGTGACCCGCGACGCCGAGGACCAGACTGAGTGTCTCGTACTAGATGGCAACCGTGCCGAAGAGGACATTCTCTGCAAGGCAGAGCTCGATGTCATCGCTGCAGAAAACCCAAAACGATGCCATATCATCCACGCCCTGACCCAGCCATCCCCATCATGGACCGGTGCGAAGGGTCGGTTGAGTCAGGCCATGTACGAAAAGGAGGTGGGAAAACCCAGTGGCGCAGGAGATGAGTTGGTGCTCGTATGCGGCCCTGGCCCCATGGAAAAGAGTGCCAAGGAGATCTTCTTGGGTATGGGATGGAAAGAAGACGATCTTATCTTCTTCTGAATGAATGGATCTCTCAACGAGGGTGACTGTATTGTGTCAGCAGAGGAGGATATCATGAATCGACGAAACTTGGGCTTGTTGGAGTCAGCTGTGAAAATGGTGTCCAGAGTTATTAACATGACGACCAAGGCGTTTGCTGCGTTTGCTTTTAGAATACAAAGGGGACTTGAATCGAAGTGTTTTGCATTTCCAAGTATATTTACCAATGACTGATACAACAAATTGGCCTCTGACAGGTTGCTTCCTATTAGCCACATGAAAGAGAACATACGGAGAGCGCCGTGGTAAAAGTTCCCCCTACTCCGTCGTTATCCCGGAAAGATGCTACCCAAACGTTCGAGATGAACTCCAGTCTGTAAATCCAGCCTTTTTATAAAAACTCGTCCCCAGTCGTGTAATCGTGATGTGGGCCGATGAGGAGAGGGAGCATCTCAATGCTCGCTCTCACCACTGCCCTCGCTCTCCCCGCCAAGCTCTGGGTTTGGGTAGTACCAGGCGGCGACGGCGATTGCAAAGTAAAGAATGAGGAGGAGGAATCCCTCCAGATAATTGCTTTTCTGATCCTGTAGGAATCTGCCGACAGTAAGGATAGCCAGGACGAGCATAATGAGGTGAAAGATGTCAAAGCTAAGATCCATCTCTTTGTTCAAGCCCCAGCCAACAATGACAGCAAGGGGGCCTGTGAATAGGGCGGTCTGAAGGGTGGCACCGAGGACGTGAGACAATGCAAAGTTCATCTGGTTATCCCAGGCTTCGTCTATGGCGGTAAGATGTTCGGCAATCTTCTCAACGAGAGGCACTAGAATGAGACCCATGAAGGCATCCGAGACATCGCCACGCTCGATGATGGGCTCGATCTGCAGGACCAGGATGACGGCAATGAGGGTAACTAGGCCAACGGAGATGGCGAGGGCGATGATGGCTTCGGTAAGAGTGAGCTTGGGCTTGGCTTCCTCCTTGTGCTTGTCGTGATCACGCTGCTCGTCGAACTCGAAGATGGCGTCGTAGATTCCATGGTGCGTCCGGGCCTGGAAGAAAGCGTAGACGCTGTAGGCGATGATGAGAAGGATGGAGATGACGCGAGAGATCTGGAGAACCTTGTGATCAAGATTGTCGGTCGACAGCTCGTTGCTGCCCAAGCCATGCTCAAAGATGGTAGGGACAGATAACACAACACCACTAGAGGAATATGTTAGCGAGAGGAAAAGTCCGAATCGGGATTGAACATACGCGGTGAGCAGAAGGCCACTTCCAGCCTCGCTGATAGCATCACTAAAAGATTGCTCGTCCTTCAACAGTCCGCCGACAAAGAAACAAGCGCCCAAGCAGAGGACCATAGTAGCCAAGATAGAACCGAGGATAGCAGCTTTGATGACGTAAAACTGGTCCTTAGACAAAAGGACCATGAACAAGACGATCTCGACAACGGAACCACAACTAGCAATGGTTAACACGAATTCCCATGAGATCAATGAAATGTGGTTCCGTACGTGATCTCAGTTAGTACACCCCAGACGTGGGGCAATTTCCGGGCGAGCTCCTGGCCTGCGAAACCGATCATATTGGCACACGGAACCATGGCGATGTATGCGAGGGTGAAGATGAGAACATGGTTATCAGGCAGAGCATCTGTATAGGTCAATCAGCAGCAGCGATAGAGACAGCAGACAGCGCTTAATCTAAGAACTGCCCAGGGAAAAGAAACATACAGCGAACGGCAATGGCAGCAGGGACGACGGGCCATAGGAAGTTGCAGAGCAGACTGGCACGGCTGGTAGACTTGAATGAGATATGAGTGAAGTGGATTGGATGGAAGCCAGAGCGGCCACTTTCACCCTGCGGCCGGATCCAGCCAGTTTTGGAGTCGTCCCTGTTTCGCTTGTACTCGTTGTACGTGTTGGGCGGAGGCAGATTGCCCATGTTAGAGCCGTCCTGGGAAACCATGAGTGTACGACGATGGCGAGAAGGCGGCGGAGAGGCGTCACCGGTCATGACAGCCATGATGGAAGAGGCCGCCGGGAGCGTTCGAGATCAATAAGGCGAGGATTCGTCCTGAGTCAAGGGGTAACGGTAACGGGGTGACGATGACCAAGGTCTAGTGTCGAACAATGTATCAGTCGAAAGTCGTGGTGTTTCGAAATAGTAGATCGAGTTCAGGGAAGGAGAGAGACAAGCAACACGGGCCGCCCAAGGGAAGGAAGGAAGGAATGCAAGCGATTAATATGCACCTCCTTCCTTGTTGACGGATGCCCGTACTCATATTGGGAGTACGACACAAGTACCTCAGCTAGCTCAGGCCTCCGTGCCCACCTGGGAAACCCGGAATCAGCTACGAAGCGGCTAATAAACGAGGCGGCTCATAAACTGACGGCCCATGCCTAAAAAGCAAGCACCGGTCTGTTGTGGTCGAGTCTCTGTCGCCCATTCCTCCTGTCGGTCTTTTTGGCCGCATGCCTGCCCAGTGCCATTGCTGGACTTACTCGAGTGGGAAACCCCTCCAGCAGACACCCTCCCTACCTAAGCTAGCCCTGGTAATCCTTCAAGGCCATGATCATCATTAGAGCCATCATTAGGGCCACATTAGAGCCGTCGCTTTAGGTTCTTTTTATCCCTAATTAATGCTTAATTCCGTCAGCGCGACTTGGATGCTTGCTCCACGATTCAAAGACCAAAGTTCCAACTCGTAATGTCCTTTGGGTACGTTGGCGGGACATCGGCAAAGGGGGATTTTGGAAATGATCCATTCATCCAGCCACCTGTTTATCAAGCCCTTCCCTCTCCTGCTTCGTACTTCATCATCAAACTGTGTTTAATCATAGGATATGCGAATCACAGAGCGCGTCATATGAGCTGGTCTGCATCAACGGCATGCAGGGTGCCCTCTGCCAAGTTTCATCGCATTCATGCCAAGATTTCTGACACTCATGGTTTCCCACTGCTCTCCTTGGCAACGGGCTGAAGAAGCGGCCTGCCCCTTGGCGCTGCGATGGATCATAACCTGCAGGCGGGTCGCAGAAGCTTGTTAGTGGTGCACCAGGTGACTTGCCGCCCTCAGGAGAGTGGCCTATTGGTTTAAATTACAACCCGCCTTTCCTCGCCGACGCGTACTAGTGCGTGGTGTGTACCAATGAGTGGTGTGTACCAGTGCGTGGTGTGTACCAGTGAGTGTCCGAAGTACCATTGCTGTTCTTCCCCCATTGCTTTGAGCGCACCACACGAAGCTTTGAAGCCACAGCGGGGGTAGAAAGGGAGTCCTGGAAGCCGTTGTCGGGTATCTGCTTGGCATTGCTTGGCGGGCCCGACATTCAGGGCCCCTACCCGTCTCTGTCATGACTTCATTCAACCACTCGAGGCCAAGACGTCATTCGAGGTCGGATACACTGTGTAGTTTGTCGATCATTTATCGATCCCACCATTGCCGCCGTCTGCCTTGCCTGCTTGATTCCCATCCCCGAAGCTTGTCTGCTTGGGCATTCTGCTGCCCACGGTGCACGCCCAACCACCAGTATACAGAACCACCAGTCCATCTACATTTGTGCTGGCGCTGGCCTTGAGTGCAATGATCAATGTTCCGGGTTCTAGACCGACCTCCCGCCGCACGCACAGCTAGACCAGGAGGACCCCCTCCCTGCCTGCAAATCACGGTCTAGACCCAGTCTCGTATGCATGACCTGGCCTCCCTCAGCCGAACAAGGGCCTGTTTGTGCACCAAGTCACTGCTTAACGTCCAAGTCTATCTGGGATGTCTTCAGATAGAATCTGCGGCCCATTTCTCAAAGCCACCACCGCTCATCACCCCAGACTTATCAACGTCACCGTGGCCGCCATCCCGTCGTCCTTGCATCGCCCCCGCGTCTCTAGCCTCCTCCTTTGGTCTGTACGGCACCGGCTGTGCAACCACTACCGTCTCGATACCCGCAGGAGCAAACATCTCCGGTCCTATCGGTAGCGCCTCCACATCAATTTCCATATTCAACAGGCTCTTGAGCACCACTTGGCTGCCGACCTTGCTCATCACTTCATTTGAGTGCTTGCACAGCTCCGACGCCACACACTCCACGCATCCCCGCTCACAATGACAGCCCTCCACTCGCTGCAACGCGTCCCTCAACAGGTGGTCGACGTGGTCAAAGGCCTTGGTGCTGATCCCAGAACCCCCCGCACCGCCTTTGGCGTCGTAAAACGTCAACCGCGCCGGTCGCTTTCTGTTGGTTTCCTGCTTCGCGAACTCTTTTGATGCCACTTTGCATTCTGTCCGTACATCACCAGGCATGCTGATGACGAAAGTCGGCAGCAAACTCATGATTGCATGCTCTGCCGCGTGTATCCCGGCAGCTACGTGCAGTCGCCTATCCTGAAGGATATCGATTGCCTTCTTAGGCACGTCTAACCACATGCCCTTGCTAAACCGGATCACTGGTGGGTTGTCCACCTGCACCGCATCCAAGACTCGTCCCTTTTTGTCGACTTTGAAAAAACCAAACACGTTCTGTTGTATTTTGATCGTGCCGTAGTACGCATGGGAGAGTGAACCTGAAATCGCACGAATGGCTTCTGTCTCCATTGGGTCAATGTCTGTGAAATCTCGTTGCACTGTCGTCCAGTCCACCTTGACTCTTTCCACCTTGGCCATCCGCTTTTCAGGTAAGAAGTCTCGGACCAGATACGAGTTCCCCTGGTGCAAGAAGATTGCACCGTCGTAGATGGTAAAGGTGGCTCTAGATGCCTCCAGATCTTCCAGGACAACGTTTCTCCCATGCGTAATGTCCACAATGGCGAAGTGTTCGTCCTCGGTATCGCGAATAGCCACAAATTTCGCTGGCATTGGACGAAATCGTTCATGGCAGTGGTAGAACCCCATCTCATCCTTCGTCAATCGCTCGTCACAGATCTTTGGCAAGTCTTTTCCAAAGTATTGCGCATCTTCTTTAGGTCGGATTGGCATCTCGTAAGCTGCACACTGGACATGTCCTTCACGCACCAACATGTTCTCAAGATCCACCTGCAACTCACTGTTGGGTTTCGTGAAGAGCTCATCGGGGTTTTGCATATAATGCTGGTCGGTGGGAAAGCAATCTCCGACGAGGATCGACAACGAATCCTTGTTGCGGCGGCCAGCACGACCGCTTTGTTGACGCAGGTTGGCGATGGTGTATGGGAATCCCCAAGTCATAACACAATCAAGGGATCCTATGTCAATACCAAGCTCCAAGGCGGTGGTAGCCACAATTCCCAAAAGCTTGCCCTCGAACATTTCAGTCTCGATCATCCGTCGATCCTGCGCCGTGTAGCCACCTCGGTAGCCCGTCACCCGGTTGATGCACTCAGATCTACCCATAGACTCCAATTCTGACTTAATTGCGCTGACTAGGGTTTCACATTGGGTCCGGACTCTGCAAAACGCAATGATCCGTACTCCCCTAAGCATCAGGGCACAGAAGAGACGGGCGCACTCGAACTTGGCGCTGCCGCGGCCAGAAGCAGGATCACCCGGGTCCTTGAATGGAGTATTCCAACACAGGAATTCCTTTCGACCAGATGGTGATCCATCAGAGTCGATTAATCGCACGTTGTCAAGGCCGAATATAGTCTTGAAGTGCTCCTTGGGGTTGGCCACGGTGGCAGAGCACGAGATGAACCTGACCCGTCGATTTCCTACAGCGGCACATACTCGCCGTAACCTTCGCATGATGAAGGCAACATGCGACCCCATTTGGCCGTTATAGTAGTGTAACTCATCAACTATCAACCCCGGTCAGTTAGACGGCAAACACATGATTTAGTGCCACTTACCAACTACGTATTTCAAGTTCTTGAGGTAAGTCCTCCATCGCTCTTCTTGTGGAAGGATTGTGACATGAAGCATGTCCGGGTTCGTAAAAATGATCCGCGCCTCATCCCGAATAACGTTGCGTTCGGCCATTGGAGTGTCGCCATCGAAGGTCTCAACCATGACATCTTCCAGTCCCGGCATGTATCTCATCATTTCTTTCAGACTCCGCTTCTGGTCCTGGGCGAGTGCCTTTGTCGGAAAGATGTATATTGCTCTTGAATTGTAGTCATTCTCCAGGGCATACAAAACGGGGAGCTGATAAATAAGACTCTTACCCGAGCTAGTTGAGGTAGACACAACGACGTTTTTGCCTTCATAGAGACTATTGAGAGCCTCAGACTGATGAGCGAAAAATTGCGTAATGCCCTTGGCATTGTACAAGGCGTTTACCAAATTCTGACTCAGAAGGAATTGTAAATCGCCAAATATTGCCTCTTGAGGCTCAAAGACTCGGTGCCCGTCTGGCACCACCTGTCCAGTGTACCAAGGGCTGTCTTTCAGTTCCTGTACAATTTCCGGTATCGACTTTCGCTCCTTAGGAATGATATCCGGGATAGAATCCAGTGGTCTCTCAGCCGTATCATCCTCCCGTATAGTTGGAGTTGGGATATGTGATTTTGTATGCTCTGCGAGTGCCATGATCGGGTCTAGTTTATCTTCCACGCATTTGTTGAGAAAAACGTTAACGGCATTTGTGAACTTCTGGTTGCGCTTTCCGATCAACATCGTCATCTGCTTCTGGCTGTACACGGGCATTCTCAACTGTTCCTCGCGCAACTTTCGATTTGGTCGTGTCGGTTCGCCCGAGGTCTTATCCGGGACCTGACGCTTCAGATCCCCATCGGTGAATTCAAAGTAGAGAACCTCGCGTCCACTTGATTCAGCCTCGCCATTGCAGCCCTGACCTAGACTCTGTGTGCCAGTCAAACCGCCCACAGAAGCGTCATATGCTGGCGCCTGTGACTTTGCTGACTTGCCGGTACGGAAGACTTCATCTCTTTCGATACCTCGAACATCGAGTTGCAGCATGGCCTCGTCCACATATGCGAAATTGATAGAGTCTGGTCGGAGGGCTACTATTGAAGCGACTTCCTCAATCGATAGGCTCCGCTTAATCTGGGCTTCGACAGACGACTTGATGGTGTCGAATGTCGTTGCAAGATGCTTGCGGGTACAACAAAATGTGAATACGAGGTTCAAGGCCTTATGTGTTTGCTCCAGGGTCTTGAATGATTCTGGCCAGTCGATCAGGCAAGCAACTGTGTTGCTAGCGATGGTCTCGCCGCGAGGTTTTGTTTTACCTCGTTTGCCGCCTTTCTTAGTCTCTGTGGCACTCGTTGAATCATCGCCAGAGCCTCTAGGAGAGGGCTTTTGGTCGGAGGCACGCTTTCGTTTCCCTCTTCCCACTGAAGACGAATCCCTAGGAACATCGAGAACTTTGGAGTCTGACATGTTGGTCCACAAAGTTAGGTCATCCACACGAGCTGTTCATAGTGCTGAGATGGTTTTGACGCTGCCAGGTCACTGTTTGGCTGGATGAGTTGAATGGCGGGCATGGAGCCGTGAAAGTGGCGATGTGGTTGAGATACCTCAGGGTGGTCGCGGAATTGACGCCAGATCACGTGCGAGGCAGAAGTTCCACAATGTCTCGATTCGACACTGACCTTGTTTAGATATCTCCCAAGTAGATACCTATACCCTGTATGATATTGAGGATACAAATTGCATGTATTGGCATAGCTATGAATCGTATCTGCAACTCAAAGATTTGTCTACTGGTTAGGAAATCCAGAACGGAAACCAAGCCCTCTCCTTCGCTTCACAAGTGTCTTTTAGAGCCCTCAGCTTTAGGTGCACACAATTCTATCGATAATGGTTTATCTTGATAGTTGGTAGACCTACAGGTCTTATGTATAAACACTTCTGTACCAAACCGGGCACCGCCGTGTATCCTTTCAGACCGCCTGCCCAATGCAACCACACTGGCTTGTGCTCCCATCTCTCGCTTGATCATCTGGTTCATCCAAATCATCCATACTATAAAGGTTGATTGAGCCCACCAAGGACCACAGTCAACCAAACGACTAGCCATCGCGTCATTACCAGTAGCTCAGATCCCAGAGTCTTCCTCTTGCAACGCCTAGCTGCTCCGAAGCTCTCTTTGAATGACACTAATTTCGTTCATGAAGACCTTGGCGTTTGCTGCAGTCATCTATGAGTCAACGTTAGCGTAAGTCCGTGTATAGCCAGGGCGTAGAGCAAGTCAACATACCCGCATCGTAATGCTCACAGGCTTCGCCGGCTCGCCCTCGAAAGCTGTGAATAGGATCCCAACTGACTTCAATGAAGCCTTCTCTTGAAACACCGTCGCAGGCAGAATCGCCGTGTTGAGGATGACGCGATGAGTCTGGTCTTGTCGTAGAAGAAGACGGGCGACCCTGTGCCCGTTTGAATCGCCAGTGCTGTCATCCGCGTCTAGTGATGAAGCATCAAACGAGCCAGGGATAACAGCACCAGCATCGTCAAACTCGACGCAGACTTGTGGGACGTTAATCTTCAGCATGCCGGCGCCCCGCTCTTTCCATCCAGCCTCCTTATCATGGTAGAACATCTTGGCTCTTACAGATACGATGGTCGTTTCGCCGGCTTCACCGTCGTTTACCTCGACTGGGCAATGTTAGAACCTAATCGCATAGGTATTTGGATGGAACTCACCCTTTTGAAGCTTGAGCTTCTTCTTCTCTTCGGATTCCTTCTCTGGTGATTGAGCTCGCTCGGCTTCCTCAGGTTGGGCATCTTCATTGGCTGATCCTTCGTCATCGCTCTCCTCGGCATCGCTATCGGGAGCACCGAAAGGCTTGGCAGGCTTCTCAGTCTTGGGTGCGTCTCCCCCAGGGGCCGCGAAACTGCCCAGTGGCTTGATACCAGACAAGGCAGAACCAAAGACGCTTCCACCCAGGGTGCTTCCAAAGCCGTTAGTTGTAGACGACAGACCGGCGAAGGGCGATGCACTAGTGGAACCTCCAAAGGTCAACTTGGGAGCAGCGGCAGGCTCAGCAGCAAGAGCGGCAGCTGGTGAAGCAAAAGATGTGAGAGTTGCGGTGCCGGATGAGCCAAAGACGCTGGTACCCTTAGAGGCGCCGCCAAAGGTTGCGAAGGGCGATGCGTCTGATGATAGTTTCCCGAAGCTCGAAGCGGCAAAGGCACTCGCCGACGTTTGTGGTTGGTGTTTCTTGGTTGGTGAATTGCCGACTTCGCTCTTCTCATCAGTGGTGGTTGCTGTTGATGTCTGTCATGCGTTAGAAGGGTGTGCTACACAGATGCGGCCGGAAATGCAGCCAGCGGCGTAGGCGACGTACCAGGTCCGGCTCGTTGGACTCTTCATCTCGGTGTCGCTTCTTCTCAGGCTCCAGTCGCGAGGCTCTGTCCTTGGCAGAATCGGTCGAGGCTACGCTGTTGGCGTCGTTCGCGTCGGTCTCCTTCTCGCCATCGAGCTGGTCGTGCGCGCGCTTCTTCTTGGGCGAGGCGACCTGGTTCTTCAGATCACTGTGGTCGGGAGCATCAGCCAGGTTGTCGGCCGGGGTGTCGGGGCGAGTGGTGGTGTCATCGGCGTCGGCCGGGGGAGGGTCGGAGATGGACGACTGCTTGAGCTCGCGACGGGCGGCGCGGGTCTCGGCGTCTTCGTTGACGTCGATGTTGAGGGGCTCCGTCTTGGGGCTGGCGTCTGGAACGTCGTCGGCCATGGCAGGATGGCTGCAGGGCAGGCTGACTGGCTCTGCGACGGTTCGGGGTGGATGCGATGCGACACGATATGATGACGATGAGGATGGAATGGGACAAGTCCAACAAAGGCACCGGGCAGGATAAGGAAAATGGGGCTCTGGCGGGCTGCGAGCCTACAAAGAACCCGCTCAGAAAGTATCGCTGTCGCTGTATTGGGTGGAGTGGAGAGGATTTTGGTTATGCCAGCGGGAACAGAAAGCGGGAGGTGGGCGGGCGGGCGAGCAAAAAGCCGTCGGTGGGAGGAGACAAAAAGAAGGCAAAGGCACAATGGTTTCACTCGTCCACAACAATCGTCCACAACAAGAAGAAATCACGACTTTGGAGAGTTGAAGTTGAAGTTGAAGTTGAAGTTGGAGGGGTGGAATTGGTGAGCTGGCGCTGCTTGACGGTTGGTTTGACACTGGTCGGCGGCTCAATGTCGCTGCTGCTGGGTTGCTTTCGCCTCTCCCTCAGTGGGTGCCTCGTTTTGTCGCCGGGGCTCTGACCTCAGGAACCAAAAGAAGAAAAAAGTCTCTGAGGCCCATCAGCGCCAGCGGCTCAGAGGACACTCACTAGCAGCAGCTACCAGCTGGCTGAGCGCCAGGCTCCTCCAATCAAGTCGGGACAGCCGCAGATGTCAAAATCAACCAAAAGCCTTCACCTACACCGCCCACGACATTAGATCCACGCCAGAAGGAGGGGTAAATTAGCACTTGGCTCAGAGGGAGGAGAGTGGCATTGACTCTGAGCAGGGCCGAAAATGTGACAGGCCCCCAAAGTCCCCCAAAAGATGCCCAGCATGCATTCCTTCCCCCCCCCCCGCGCCCCTGGCTCAGAAACACACAAGGCGCAGCACCACGTTTTGTTTCTTTGTCCTGCACATGAAACCGCCAACAACAAAGAGCGTCAATAGACAATAATCGTGACCCAACTGACGCACCTATCATTGTGATCAAAGTCCACATGGCTGCCTGCAGGGAAGGCATCTGAAATGCACTACCGGAGAGGTACCTGAGAGGTACCTAGTGTGCTGTAAGTCCCACCCTCTCATGATAAACCCCTCCCCCTCTGTCTGCATTCCCGTTCTCAACCACAGAGTGATACGTGACCAGGATTGTGGTCTAACTAGATGCCTCCGAAACATGGCTGTAAAATAGACTATCATGCACACAGCCAATGCAGCAGGGATCCTCTGCACCAAGGCGGCGGCGGGCGGTGTGAACTGGTGGATCGCGCGCTGAGGCGTAAGACACAAGCGTCGTTCATCTGCTCTTAGCCATTACATTCCTGCTGAGACTGCATCTTTCGATCCAACGTCGACTTCACAGTAGCAACACATACGCACCAGCCTTGAAATTCACTAGCCCTGTTTCAAAATCTAAGAATACAATCAAATGTACACTTCCGTAGGCAACTAAAGAGAAAATCCAGGCGATATCATATAAGTACCGACCTGCCCAAGAGATAGCTGTGTAGTCGAGACACAGCTCGTTCAGACTTAAAAATACAACGCCCCAGCCCGTCTCGTTAGGTGCCCACATGGAGAACCAGCGCTGCCGTCCCGTTATTGCGTCGCGTTGAGGGCTCTCCCCGGAAATCGATACGTATGCTGTCCGGCTTAGCTGATGAAGCACAGGCAGCCCAAGCCCAGGTAAAAGACGAGCAGCGGATACACTGCAATAGCAACACGGTTCTTGACAACGCCGCTGCCACCCAGAATGCTCACTCCAGCGGCAACTGACCATGCAATCAGGACAATATAGATGGGTATCCGAGCAATCCAGTGCAGTTTCAACGCCGACATGAGCGCCGCGAGAACCAGGGGGAAAAGAGTGTAGCCAATAATGCAAACGCTCTGGGCAAAAGAGCTGCGTTTCCGGTTAGCAATCAGTAGCCATCATGTGCAGGGTAGGGTTGAGACGAACATGTTGCCTCCCAACAGCTTGATCTGCAGGGTCACCACACCCTCTCCGAGCCAGATCATGGCAAAAACGCCACTGAACACGTGGTCCCTCTGCTCGGCGCGGGCTGTGAAGCTCAGAAGAAGACTCAGGAGTAGGCAGAAGATGAGAGGGCCCCAGAGATCCCAGTCACGCAGGCCGGGCGTCATGTTGCTTTGGAGCAGGGCCTCGGCGTCCATCATGCGGCTGGCCAAGCCTGTGAGCTCCTCTCTCGTCCCGGAAATGCCAGCGCCGCGGATGTTCGAGTACGCTCCTCGGATGCCTCCCTCGGAATCGAACATTGTACCACCCAGCAGGTAGCGCGGGTAGAGCACCTCCCGTAGCTTGGCCCAGACAGCCAGCAGGTCGCGGCGCAGCGTCTCCCACACTGATTCATCAATTGTGTTCAGAGGCGCCTGTCGGTCTTCACCTGGGATTCGAGAGGACAGGTAGCCTTCGTTGAGTGGCTGCGACGAAGAACTGGAGCCGATATTGCCCGTCAGGGGCTGTCGCGAGGACTGGTTTCCGAGAGGGTCATCGAAATCGTTGAGATCGGCTACGCTGCGTTAGTCTCGCCCGGTCCAGAGCAAGCTCAGGTGCCTCAGTGAGGCAAATCGCGCCAGGCCAAACATACCATCATCAGGGTCGATCATTAAGTCGTCATCCTCCAAGGGCGGGTTCTCGTAACGGCCACGAGCGCTGGACGACATTGTTCGTTCAGGGTCCACCGCGGCGGGGGACGTGCTGTGCGTTTCTGGTTGAGCTTTGATGCCGATTCTGTCTGTTCGTTGATCCGGATCGTGTTCTACTGCTGTGTCCCGGCGGGCGGTACAGAAGTGAAGTTTGATGAACAAGTGAGATTGATGGAGCACGAAGCTGAGGCTGACGTATCTTGGACAGGGTTGAATGCGAAACTTCCACGGTTGCCTCTCCAAGGCCCCTTGACGAGGTGTGGTCCAAGCTCCTCATTGGCCACACCAATCACATGCACTTAGGCACCCAAATGGGACACCAAACAAATACGATCAGGTACGTACCTACGCCAGTCGAACTTGCATTCCTTCCACTTCCACGTCTCCTCACAATTTTGGACGTAGAAACAAAACTCGCAGATAAGAAGAAAAAGGACCAAAATGTACCAGGTGAAAGCACATGATAGTAGGCATTCACTCGAGTTCACGCATCCAGAGCTCACGCAAATCTCAAAATGCAGGTTGCAAAGCACAGCATGTCATTCGTACTCGCTAGTAGCACCTAGGGTATCTCAGAGCTGTGGAACTTATTAGGCTATCCCAGATTAAACGTTTCAAATGCTATTTTCCCATATCTGTTAATTGGTTATCCATGCTATCTCAGCCCAAGCAATTGTTCCTCTTTGGTTGTCGAGTAGTCAAATCTGAACCATTGCTCGTCAAGTGTCCATTTTCCTCCCGCCATATACAGGACATATCTCAAACGATTGCACCAAGCTATCAGGGATACCAGTTATGGGAATGGTAACGGCTTTTTACATCTGCCTCTGGAGAGGTATGGTGATTCCTTCGGACATGCATTTCCTCGTCCCATTCGCTTGTTGACCGAGCCGCGGTGATACCCATTTGGTCAAAAGGAACACTCTGTTGGGGACGAAACGGGTTCCTAGCGTCGGAGCTCGAGGTAAATGTGTGATACGATGTGTGAGGTGCCAACTGTTCTTGTGGCTGTGTCCGCAAACGCGCTTGGCTTCCCCTGTCGAAAGAATAGTCGCCATGCTCTAGTACAATCGGGCTATTGTCGCTTGATTGCTGCCTCGAAAAGTCAACGAAGGGTTCTAGACGCCGGACTGCGTCTTCTTGGTGGTTCGCATTGCTCATCCAGCGCTGAGCGGCTTGATTCTCTGGTCCAAGATATGATGATTGTGGCGCCGTACTGTCCCAAACAGGGAGGCCCCCCGGGGGTTGCGCTTCGCCCATTGGGTGGCCACGACTATGAGACGCCATTTTCCCGTTGATTCCCACAAGGGCCCAAGCAAATACGGCGACATCTCGGATTGATGACATCAACTGATCAAGCGGAGGACCGCCAGCAGCTTTGATATCTTCCCGAACGGGTATATTTTGAGATAGAAGCGGAGGCTGAAAGTTGTACAAAGCTTCCGGTGGCCATCGGGGTTGAATAGGTCGCTGTCCCCAAGGTGCAGCAAACAACCCGTTGCCAAACTCGAATGGAACAAGAGGGGGGTGGAGGCTAGGAATCGGTGGCCTTGCTCGGCGTAATATGACGACCAATCCATCCGATGTGCAAGATACAACAGCCTCTAGCTCAACAGAAGGTGCCAATTGTCGTCTATTACGGCGACACGCCCTTGGAAGATGAGGTTCATGATGAGTCGAAGCCGTTGATGATGCCCACGTACCAGAAGATTGGGCGTGGACTGATAGGCTTTGTCTTGACGACAGAGATGGTTCAGGTAGGTAGTTTCTGTCGTAATGCGTGTCAACACCTGGCTCTGTCTTGATCCGGGGGCTTGCGGTTTGGTGCGTATCGATATCCATATCGACCTCTAACGCGACACCGCCTCCTTCGGAATCGCTCGAACATCGGGTTTCCGGGGCGCCATGCACATTCATAAGTCGTTGTCCCTCATTCCACGTTTGGTAATTCCCGGGTTCCATTTGAGACTCGTTGACGTTGTCAATTTGGTCTTCATTTTCATCTTCAGTCTCTTCCTCTTCTTCGTCATCGCCCTCACTCTCTTCACTCTCAAAATCTTCGGGCCGACGGGGATCCCTCGACCAGAAGCGCAAGTAAGCAATGGAGTCATTAGCCTTGGCGCTTTCGAGGCAATTGAAAGCATCGGGCAAGGAAGTTTCCCGAATACACTCATAAAAACTTTTGTGGAGGATCTGCTCTGCAGACACACCGAGGATAGAATTGACAGCTTCGGTCGCAAACATGACGGAGAGTGTTCGGGAGAAGCGATTCAGAATCAGCGCAGCTCGAGGCTCACGTTCCGTAGGTGGCATCGAGAATTTGGGGGACAGATGCTCCAGCATATGATAACGGGGGTCCCTCGGTGAACACGAGAAGAGACGGCGAATCTGGGGTGCCTCAATGGCCCGCCCTGTTCGGTAAGTCAGCTTCAACGGATGGCAAATATGGCTGAGCGGGCTCTGGCGAAGCTGAACCCATGAGGTGACATACTCTCACTCCTTTCACCACGTCGGTAGACACTGGTACACGCGACAATAACATCATGGACGATAGTAAAGCAGCACTCGCAGCCTATCCAGCGACCATCGCGAGAAAGTATGCGGGCATAGTGAAGAACCGCAGCCTTGTCTAGAAGAATTCCACGAGAATGCACGGAACGAGCGAAAGGCACCTCGTCCGGATGGAAGTAGTCAAAGCTAGACCTGCCCAGAACCTCGGCGGGGGCATAGCCGAGGATGTCAAATATTGACTCAGACGCGAAGAGGATATTGGCATCTGGAGTCAGGTCTTGGTAGGTGTGTTAGAGAGGCGATGTCCTAATGTTTGGAAGGGAGGTAACTCACTATGTATTGTCATAAACGTCTGCTCCATTGGGCGGGCGGGGAGAAAGGGAAAGGACGACGTGTGGATAGCTGCTTTAAACGAGACCAGGCGAGGCGGCGTTATCAATAGAGTTACTCGGCGGATGGTTGCTTTTGCAAGGAGAGGCAGATGATAAAAGCAGCTCGAATATGAAATGACCATACGGAGTATGGACAGTAATAGATGTTGAAAGAGGATTGGTGTAAGTGGGTACCCCGTCTGAAGGTTGAAGCTATCTCGGTGGCAGGATGGAGGAGAAGTGACGGCTCATGTGGGCCAGTCCCCTACAATTGTGGTACCGTGCGCACGAAGTACCTTCCTAGGTACAGAGTAGGTCGCTACTACCTACCTAGGTACCTGTATGTCAAGGTAAGGTAGGCACTGTTGATACCCCAGGGGATACGCGCACTAGGGATGTAGGTACAGCGGGTGGTAGGGGACGGTAATGGTAGCGAGAGGCCTAGGGCGGCGTGGGATAGGGCAAAAACTCGCCTAATAAATGGCCTGCAGCAGCCCAAATGACACCCATACGGCAAGGGCTGGAGAGATTAGTGATCAGTGGCAGTCCGCGAGGTTTGGTTGGTGATTGGCATTGCGGTGGAATTGGATGGATAAATGAAGCTAACCAAGGAAGCCAAGTCGAGTCAACCGGGTATATGATATGTCAGTCGGTCGGTTGGGGCACAGATAGGGTCTGACCCAGCCGTGTCTCGGCAACTGGGTGTGCTTTTGTAGCACTGGTACCTGAGAAATTACATGAATACGGAGGAGAGAAAGGTATGCAATGGTGAGCTAGGAATGAGATGAGGGGGTGTTGGAATAAACCTGATGACAGAAGCGGCGACAACATATTACCTTACATAGTTCCTTAGGTACTATGCGTTACGTACATACCTAGGTGTCTTTACATATACGAAGTGATTGTAAAGGGGTGTGCACTAACGACAAAAGAAAGAATTAATTTGGTGATGGCACAGGAACCTGGCAAACTCGACGTCACACACCCTCCCTGATCTCTCTCGCCCAGAGCAATTACTTGACTAATACGTACGATATGTTTACTTGCTTAGGTACCCATTACGCCGTCACGGCGCAATATACTTCGCAATACTTAGTTGTTTTACTTCCCTCGTGCGAGACAACAACGCTATGGAACACGAGCAGTTGCGGCGCAGAGAACGCCCAATCTACCCAGCCTAAATATCCTCGAGGTGCTTCACGTCATACCCATTGGCCAGGCCGCTAGTTGGCAAGGTTCCACCACTGGTGTTGACGCACATGTCGCAGTATGTATTTTGTATCCATGCAGGAGGTAACTCTCGTTACATGGGTAAGTAGGTCGGACGCCCAGGATGAGGGTACAGTACGACGTCCAGCCCCGGAAGCACAAAAATATTCCACAATTACTGTACTACATACTACTACGGAACTCCGCAGCATCTCCAGATTGCCCAAGCATAATTAGATTTGGCTCCATTTGAAGCAAGGTCAACAATGTACAGTAACTGCGTACCGTGATGTTCCTGGAGCCGAGGAGGAGGATGGCTGAGAGGGCTGAGAGAGCTGAGAGCTTGGTGTCTTGGAAAAAGCAAAACTGGTTACGAGTCCAAGGACCAAGCCTGCCCGACTGACAGGTGACCCCAGGTCAGGGCAGGCAAAATTGAGGCTGATGGAGCACTCGTCACAAGGAAAAAGAAAGGAAATCACAATGGGAATTCCGGTGAGAGATGGCCAAGAGCTGGTTTTCCTTCTGTAGTAGATATTCGTGTGCACGAGCTACCATATTAGGAAGAGTGGAAAGGAGTGGCATGCGGGTATTTTGCCAAGAGTCCCTCGAGGACATGATGAAGACCGGGGTGATTGATACGTGATGGAGTAACAAATATGAGATCATCGGCAACGACGGTCCCAATTGCGGTGCGAACCACGCTTTAAGAAAATGGGATGACGATCTCGATTTTCCGCACAGTACAGTAATTCGTACATGACCTGGTCCCGTCATGGGCTCCCGCAGTCATGCCCCATAGGAACAGGAATAACGACAATCCCACAGGGGGATAGCCAGCTCTAATTGCTAGCTCTCAATAGTTGGAATGACGGTAAAATGAGACTCGACTAAATCGAGACAAGGACATTAGCGAAGCACAACATAGTCGTGCCTCATACAAGGGCCGGATCCAAGCGTGCGCAGCGGAGTCACCCCAGAAACACCGTCCGTAGCATGACTCTTCGGGGTCCCGAACCACTGATTTCGTGGATGTGAAGCTTAGGAAATTCAGGGCTTCTGCTATGACTGCATGCTGCTGAAGCTTCTTGTACATCTGCGCTGGTATAGGAACACGATTCTGCCGTATCATCTTCATCCCCATCCGCTTAGTCGTAACACCACGCACCCCGACACTTTGCGGGGGGGGACCAGTGGGCTCGGTGCATGGAGGTGCCGAGATACATGTCAATCACAGTCTCAGCAATGTTGGAGATAGCTCCAATCCAACCTCCGTCACCTCACACAGATAGTACATGGAATGCCATAGCCTGTTGGTTCAACGACTGTCAAGGGCTCCACGCCGACTATCAAACGGGCGCAACCGGTCAGCGAGTAGCTGGCCGCGTCCGTCAAGCCACATGGTCTTTGGACAAGCCACATGGTCTTCGGACAAGCCAGCTTGTTTGTCTGAAAACCCGCGTGACATGTCAGCCAGCCGGGGGACATAATAAGACTACCGTTGGACGGTAAGGGCGGTACAGCCGTAACAGTGCTGCAGCCTGTCCTCCCTCGTACGTCCCAGCCTACTCCGTAGAATGATCTCTATCCCTTATATGATCGGCGGTTAGGATTTCGATGTGACGGAATCCCAGTTTTAGTCAATATTCAAGTTTGAGCCATCATCGACTTTGAGATCAATAGGGCATACGTGTACGCTATTCCCACACATTAAAAGGTCTAGATAGCTTATAAAAGCTATGATCAAGGCTCAAGAGATCGTCAGCGACAGTGTTTGCATAGAATGGGTCAGCTACGTCGCTATTGCCGTGACCTACCGATTGATCAACTTCGTCCAGGGAGAAATAGAGTTGCCTCCTCTCTAGCGAAACCAGGGTCGTCCCACTGTGATCTAAGGGAGATATCCCCATCCACTAGAAACAATATTGTAACCAGATACGCAGGATTACGTATTGTAAAGCGATATTCCGCATCCGCATCAGCGTCCCCGCGAACCTGGAGGCTAGACCAGGTCAGATGCCAGATCCTGCGCAACTCACATCGCATTGACAGCGTAGCATGGTGACGAAACACCCCTATCCGCTTCCAAATCCCCCTCTAGTCCACTCACATCGATTCCCCATATCCCAAGCAGTAGAAAATACGATTAGGATCCCTCCAATATCGAAGCGTCCGCTATGCAGGTTTGCTTTTACCCAGGTATTCGGTAGACGTTCAGGTCCATAATTTGTTTGTGGTCATGGTGCGGCTTCATTGAAAAGTGATCGTTGTGTCGCGAATTAGAGAATTCAAAGCAAACCGTCCAATCAGAAAGAACAACCTCTCAGTTCTAGACGTGCTGTGACTAAAATGAAGATGAAATATTCATGCCATCCGAATCCTGGAACACAGCGTGGAAGAAATTTCGATGCCATGCCACAGTACCTTAAAAAAGTGTGAGCCTTGAGTTTCCAAGGCCTGTCCACATCTTTAGGGAGCTTCAGGCGCTAAGCCCAGTGAGTGTAGACCACTGGAGCTCCAAGCTCCAGGCTTTAAGAAATAGCGGAGCTCAAGCCCAAGTCGCTGAAATTAGCACCTCTTTTTAGCACCTACCCACTGGGGCTACAGTGCACCTGACTGGCGCGAACCCCAGGAACCTGGGCCTTTCTGGACCTTTCTCCACTCTCAACTCACGAGAATAACTAAAACACGACAACAACATATCCTCGCCATACTCTTTATACTTGCGCCATCCACTGTCGAGCATCGCCATCGTCAACCCCTTCTGGGCCCCGTCTGAGATCCTTTTGAGTATCGACTAGACAATCATCAATTCTCTGCCAGCGTACGTGACTGCCTCCCAGTCTCTTCGCGCTTGGCCACTGTGGGATTGATCGCCTCAACATTGCATGGTCATTGGTGGCCCTCCTCCAAGACACCACACTCGTCCAACTCTAGGATTCAGGGCTCAGTGGCTACCTACTTACAATAATAGGCAAGCACCTCAGCATACTAAAATTCATTCTGATTCTGTTGGATTTGATGACGCATCACTCCAATCAGCGCCTGATCCCGTCGCTCTGCCAACACTCACCACTCGGCCTTCAGACATGACGACCTATGATGACATTGCTTCGGAGCTCCCAAGGCTAAGAGTCTCATTTGGTTTCGAGGTATACTACTCTCACCATGACGTGTATTCTTCACTTGGCGTTTGACTAACGGTGAAGCACATGTAGAACGACACTAGCTTCCTTGACAGTGATGACAATGTCGCAGGTAACTGGCTTCTCCGCCCTCATTAGGCACTCAACTGCTGCTACTACTTCGGCCACCCTAGTTTCAAATCACCTTGCTAACTTTCTTCCGTTCCTTTTATTCAGAATTCTTTGATGTCAAGTTCTGTCCCTATCAGCCCTTAGACTGTGATCCCATTTTCGCCGCCGTGAGCAAGAAGCATGTGAGTGTTCATATTCCCAACTATCGAGTTACAGGCACTGATCTGTGGTTTTTTTTTCACTAGGTTGTCATTTGCAGGCTATCCCAAAACTCTGGAGATGCAAATCCTTGTGCGATATTGAATGTCATCCGAGATGACGATGTACGTGCAATCACGGCCCCCTTGATTTAACACATCGGACTGTTATCAAGCTCATCATTTATTTTTAAGGTCGATGCGTCAGCCTGTTGCTGCACGTGGACCAGAGATCCCGAAACTCAGCGACCTCTCATATGTATTGGCGGCGTTGACGCTAAGGTCAAGATATATGATGTTCTAGAAGGTAAATTATTCAAGGTATGCTCAACTACAAGTTACCGTTGTACCTGTTCTGCAGCTAATCGCTATTCATGTCAAGTGCTTCACTGGCCATGGAAGTGTAAGTTCATTTGTTACACAATCTCGCTCTCATTCGACTCGACTGATAATTTCCAAGGATGTCAACGACTTGGCAACTTCCCCGTCTGACTCATCCATCATTGCCTCGGCCTCGGACGACACAAGTGTGCGCATATGGAGCATTGATCCAAAGCACAAGGATCGACCTTGCCTGTGCATTCTGGCTGGCGAGGGTCATTCTTGGAATCTACTCAGTGTGGTAAGACTTCGTCGCCTTTAATTAGCCACGGGCAATATTGTTAACCACTAACATACGCATATAGGCGTTTCACGACACTGGCCGATATATCCTCTCGGCTGGCCACGATCAGATTATCAACCTGGTAATAGCTCCTTCAAATGCCTTGGGATAAGGAAATGCTAACGCGAAGCAGTGGACTCTGCCAGATCTCCCAACTGAGCCCATCACCACTCCAATCCGCGTTCATTACCCTCACTTCTCAACTTCAGCGGTACACAGCGGCATTGTCGATTGGTAAGTTTTAGTATCAACTGATCTTAAATTTTCTATGAAACCACAGCGCTAAACAAGGTATAGCGTCGCCTTCTACGGAGATCAAATCCTTTCGCGAGCATGTCACGACAATGTCATTTCGCTGTGGAGAATCGAAGGCTTTTCCTCTGATGGCCCACCACCGGCACAGAGCATAGCCCCAACTCCCCAGAACATTGTCCCAACCAACTATGACGAGGCTGGCCGCTTGACTCGCTCGGGGTTCGTTCCCACTATCTCTCCGCAGTGCCCGGCACAGTACACTCGAGTGCTGGACTTCCATACCCCTAATTGCGGTCCACAGTTCTTTATGCGCTTCAAGTTACACTTCGTGCCAGGCCAGCATCCCGTACTAGCATTCTGCAATGCGGGTGGTAATATTTTCTTTTGGGACTTTAAGCGGTTGACGGTGTACAGTGAGTTCATGGAGTCGCTTCGCAACCATGACTCTAGCAAGGGTATACCTCCCCGTCCCTCTTGGCTTCGTACACTGCAACATCGTCAGAAAGCAGAGGCGGGAGGGAAATCGCGGCCCTCCGTTGTCGAGAAAGGATCTCCTATCTTGGGCCAGGTTGATGAGGCGGCCGCGCCCAAGTCGACGGATGATATCAAGGAATTCAATGATGAGACCTTGGAGTCGTGGACGGCCAAGTACTGTTTGGAAGATGCGCATGAGCCTCTCAAAGCGCACAAGACCGAATCTTCGTCGGCCAACTTTGTCGGACGGCAAGCAGCATGGAGCCCCGGTGGAGAATGGTGTGTTATCGTGGGAAGCTCCAACACCGCGCTCATCCTGCAACGCTGGGCTAAGAAGACACCGGCTAAGACAGCTGAGCACCCGAAGGAACCCCCGGTGGTAACATAAGGCGCCTTTATAGCCCGCGGATGGGAAGAGATGAATATAATGACGTGGCGGGGTCTCTCCCACTCTCGTCTGAGGGATAGAGGACGGTCAAGGCCGCCTTGTCGTGTTGGCCTCCGTTGTTTACAGTCTCCAAGAGTGAATCCCTCGCAACTTGTTGTTCCATCTGCCTGGCGCGTTGAGCGTCTCGGATGTTTGAAAGGGAGACATGTGCCACTGGCACCACCAAGTCGGCGATATAGAGCGCGGCCATGGCACGTAGTCTGAGTAACTGACTGTTCTTTGAATAGGGCGACTCCTGCATAACTGTGCCCATCCTCTTCGTGATGACCTGCATGGTGGCCAATGCCTGAAGGCGAAGCTCCTCCTTCTTCCGCTGCAGCGGCGCCTCGCGTGCCTCGGCCTCGTCGCTCCCGAAGCTGTCGTCGGCTCCAAAGGGCAGCTGAGAGTCATCCTGTGCACAGGCTTCGGCGCGATCGAGGGCCATCATGTGCTCGGAGTGTACATTGTAGATCTCGCAGCTAAGCATGGCCACCCAGAAGTCCACTGCGCAGACAGCCCGCGGGTGCTTGTAGTCGTAAGGATGCTGCTGGATCAAGGTGTCGAAGTACGCCTTGACCTTGTTCATGTTTGCTGCCCGACCCCATCTCCTGAGTCCTCCGGGTGTGGCGGCCAGATCGTCACTGTCGCCATCACCATCATCGCCGTCGGTTCTCGCGCCGTCGACGGGCTGCTCACCCTGCCTCATGAGAATCTCCGCGCCGATGGCCCACAAGCTGTGCCGCCGGATGTCCACGAAGGCGCCGCCAGGCCGCAGCTGCAGAAGGAGGCCGTAGCTGCGTGCCGCCTTGTCGATGTCGCCCCGGTCGAGGAATTGGTGCACTGACTCCAACAGGACTTCGTAGTGGCCGCCCTTCCACGGGCTCCTTGCCGTCGCCTCCTTCTTCTTCTTCTTCTTCTTCCCCTTCCCGCGGCCAGACGCCTCGACGTCGTCGTCATCGTCGTCATCAGCCTCAGCCTCAGTCTCCGTCTCGTCGGCATCGCTGTCCGGCTCGACGTTGCGACCTGCAGCACCGCCTCTGACGGTCCGGTGCGGAAAATCCGGGACATGCTGAGACGGATCCTCGTCCGTCTCGGCGAGCCCGGCCGTGGCAAACTGGTGCACCATGCCCGGCGAGTGGCTCAGCGGGTTGATGGAGTCGTGGGGTAGGTGCGCCGGCCGCGAGACGCTGCTGCTCAGCTCGTCGCCGGCGGTCAGAGGCCGTTTGCGTTTGCCAAGCCTGCGGCGTTGTGAAAAATCCGGCGGATCAAGCAGGGACATGGCTGCGCGATGTATGCTTTGGCCGTAGTTGTGGTGGTGGTGAAGCAGTTATTTTTAAAGATGAGAATCCAAAGTTGGTTGCCCCACCAAAGAGTGAATGAATGAGATGCGCTTCACTCATCGTTGACGCTGAGTGCTTTTGCTCAAGAGAAATGTTTTTAGTCAAGAACACCACATGAGCAACCAATAGCAAGGCCGGTGCATACAAGATGAAAACCAATCGGCGTTAAGGCATCGTCACTTTAGAGGGCAATGGCATCTTTCGCCTTTCAAAGGTGGACATGCAATGACGAGCCAAGTATCACGATGCTGGACCCAGACAAACTGGTAGAGATTCAAAACTCATTTCGTCTATTGGCCCAGACAACCCATCCGCCAATCAGCAGCGTGGCGTATATACACAGCACCTTTCTACTTTTACAAAGGATTCATCCTCCCAGCCGCTTAGTTTCGGTCGAAGTAGGTCCACTGGCCGTCGACGGGCTTCTCCTCGAGGTCCTCCCAGCTGCACACGTCCATGTTAGCCTCAATGGCCTCTTCCCGAACTCCAGGTATCGAGATACTTACACCTTGGCCTTCTCAATGGTGTCAATCAGGTTCAGCTCGCCCTCGGCGACCTGGATGACCTCCTCAATGAGGCCGGCACCGATCTTGTGCTCAAGCTCCGAGATCCTACCCCGCGGGAATTAGTACTTGAAACAAACATACACACATCAACCGTATTCCATCCGATGAGGCAAACGTACTGATCCGCCGTCAATTGCGGTTCATCCTCCCATTCAACCTGCTCGTGGTTCTCCAGAGGCTTTCGCTCCGCCCACAGAGCCTGGTCCTGTCGCTCTGCCGCCGTTCGGATGCCCTCCAGCTCTCCACCCTCGTTGGCCTCGCCGTCCCACTCCTCCTCTCTAATATCGCCAGCCTCGTGCTTTCGGCCGACAATGAAGACCTTGTCGCCGAGCTTGACTGTCCGGACCTCACTGCCGTCGAGCCGCCCGCTGGCGACACGAAACTGTGCGGCGTTGTTGCTGACGAGCTCCTTGGCCTTAGCAGCCCATTGGTCGTATCCGGGGGGCACCATCTCCTCGACGAGGGCCATGCGGTGCTTTGTCACGGCTTCGACGGATTGGCGGTACACAGACGTCTCGGGCATCGACTGCAGCCTGCTCAGGGTAGTGCCGTACAGGTAAAGCAGCGTCGATCGGGCGCTGCCGTGAGTCCAGAGACCCGTGAGGCCGGTCGGCGTGCCGGCCTCCAGGTAGCGCGCAAACAAACGAACTGTCGGCCGCATACTGGCGAGGTCAATTGGCGATCTTTCGGACGTAGATCGGGAGTTGATGGTCAGTGGAAATTGAATTGACCTCATTGGACTCCAGTCCCACGATTGCCGGTCTACACAGCACGTGTTTGTATCACGTGATCTATCGACTACTTCCGGTCAACCGCCTGTCTCATGGGGCTCTTGTTGTACCTGTGTAAGTTACAATATTTATTCTTGTTCCAGCCAAAGAATTGCCTTAAATATCCAACAAATGGTGGATATTAACTCGGGGACATGGTTTTTTTCGGACAACGCTGCTCAGGATAGAGATGAGCAGAGGTGCCACGAAACGGCATCTATTCTAACAGGATCCAAGCTCGCCGCATGACAAAAGATGAACATACACATCGACCCAAGACCATACACACGATTGCAACACAACATACCCTATAAGGCATTGTTATAGCCCCCGTCAACTAGGCACCAGATAAGGACATGGGTAGAAAAAGAACCCTAGCATCTTGCATTGTGAATATATCAATAGTCAAGACAGTACCCTCGAGACCTGCCGCAGACATAACTTAGAATCTCGACACCCTCGACACTCAACACTCGACACTTGAACAAGGAAATAGTTGGATCAGTCAGATCATCACGTACGACTGATCGGAAGCATCAACCCTTTGCACAATGACAGCGAACAAGGGACTAGCCTTTCACACACGAATTGCTTCAATCGTTGCGTGCTTAAGAAGCCTCCTCACGGCTCTTTCGGTAAGTGGCCTGGATGGCGCAAATGTCAGCCCCTTGTCAATGTACTCAAAAGGCAGATGCACGACCCACTTCTTGCTCAGTCTGGAGACCCTCGACGACAGGTGCGAGCTCGCTCAGCACCTCGTACGCCTTCTTGTGGTACTCAATTTGGGCAGCGATGAGCTCGGCTAGATTGCGGAGGGGCTCAGGGGTATCAAGAACCTGGTCTCAGTTAGAAGACTGTGCAATAAATCCAGAAGTGGGGTGTTTATCCGACATACGTTCTTCATGACACCAACAGCCTCCTCGGTCTGCGTCACGAACTCGTCCTCAGCCTTCTCAATCTCCTCTTGGGCCTCGGGGCTAAGCTCATGCTCATCAGTGCTGTCGCCAGCGTGGGAGCCGGTGCCAAGCTTGAAAGTAGTGCCCTTGGCGTGGGCCTTGACGGCGTCGAGAGAGAGGCGCGAGTTCTCGACGTTCTTGCGGGCGCGGGTGGCGAAGGTCAAGTTGGTGTTGAGGGTTGTGTTCCAGCCAGCAAGAAATCGGCTCTGGATCTGGGAATCTTGCGCAAGGCGGGCCTCACCAACACGCTCCGAAGCCAGCGCATACTTCTCGAGGGCGGTCGCCAGGGGATCCTCCCCAGCACCAGTATGACGCTGGTGCAGCAGCTGGCTACTAGACAAGCTGGCGCGGGCGACGGCATGGCTGAAGGTCTTGGGCTGAGGCTTGGCAGTGGGCGGGGCAACTAGAGCAGCCTGAGCCTCAGCTGGGGAGGTGGCAGACGAGAGGAGATGGACCTTCTCGCTGACGGTGCGGCCAAGGTCCTGGAAAGTCTCCTTGATGTTGGGGGGGTAATCGTACGCCTCGTTCGAGTATTGCGAGCTGCCGATAGCCCAGTCAGCTTATCGGATAGGCAAAATGGGAGCGGAATATGCTTCACTCACGTCACTGCAAGCATTTTCTGATGAGCCTGCTTGAGGGCATCGACACGCTTCTCGAGGTCAATGTAGTCGGGGGGAAGTTGGGTCTGGAGAGTGGGAGGGTTAGTTGTGGCCGCGCAAATAAAGGTGCGCAACGCAACGGACCTTGTCCTCAGCCTGGCCAAGCTGCTCCTTGGTGTACTGGAAAGTACGCGACGCAAAAGGGGTGATCTGGGATCCAAAGTTGCTGTTGCTCATGTCAGCCGTCGATGCGGTAACTTTGCAATATTGTACAAGCAGCGAGCTATCTCGACGTCCAGCAAGCTCTGTGAGGGGGATACCTACGAGATACCCTTTCCGAAGCTTGCGAAATCCATGGCGCCGGAGTGTGGTTGACGAGCGAATGGGTTGAGGATTTAGAGAGATGACGATGGCGATGACGCTTGCGCTGCGAGTTGAGGCGTGGGCGAAGGGCGAGCGAGGGTGAAGATGATGCAAGCTGGAGGATTGGATTTAGGCTTGGCGTGTCAGCGTTGATATGGGAACGTTGTCACAAGCGAAATGCCCTGGGCTCCTGCACTGGGGTCCAAGGGGGGTCGCTTTGGGGCTTGGGGGGGCTCCGTTTGAGCTTGGTGACTCCCTACCTAGTAGGTTGGCTGGTACTGCAGGCTGGCGTTCCAGGGGCACGGCATTTGCGAGCTGTGGCCTCAGGTCGTTTACGACCATCCGCCTTGCGTCTAGCAGACCTGCACGGGTGCAGATCAGGTGGCCCAAGCTTCGAGATGTACTGACATGTACATGCCTCTGTTCCGTCTGCCTACAAGTACCTCCTCCATCGAGCAGCTCCAGCCCAGGCGGCATCTGGAGTGCCATTAAGCCAACCCATCCACGTGATTTTGAGCCAGGACAACATGCGCCATTCCACCTGGTAGATCAACCAACAAGCCACTATGATGACGAGTCTCCCGTAAAGCCACGACATACCAAGCTTGGATACTTGGGTAGTAGCTAGAGTCCGATGCGTAGTCAGAACATTGATCTCTACATATGTGCTCTCTCTACAGGCAACCAGATTTGTTCTAGGCAACCACTGAAAAAGTGTAGATTGGCTCACATCAACTGCACTCATCCGCCTTGCCTCACCTTGAACTGTAAGCGTCTCTTGAAAATCACTTTTGAGTGCCCAAACCATAACACCCGCTGTAAGTCATCCCCATTAAAATCAACCAAACCCATCTTGGAGCATATATGGGTAGTTCCCTTTTCCTCTTGGTCGTAGATGTTGGTAATTCTCTTCGCCTTTCCACTCCCATTCAATCCAAAATATGCTTGTTGTCCGCCCATGACGGCTCCACATGTCTGCACACAGATTCGTAATCCAAGTGCTTTGGGTGACGAGGATCCAAGCCTGGCGTCGTCCAGAACATAGTCCAGTTGCACCCCGTCAGCTTCTCTGTCCCCGCAGATCGCTCAAAATACCACTTGTTGACTGGGTTGTCTTTTCGACTCCTCCAGCACACTCCGTCCGGAAAACAGCCTCGCACCATGGCATTGAATACAACGTCGGCAACACCTCCACTCCCCTGGCTCTTTTTCAAGACTGCAAATTTGTCCAAGTATGGCACCAATCGACCTTGCTCGTATGCAGTCTGCTCATCCATACCCCAGGGGTGTTCCCACGTTAGAATAGCACCGCCCTCGTACTCTCCGGCAATGATGATTCCAGCCAGATTGTTGTTAACCCGATTGAGATAGTCTTCCACATCAAGTTTTCGACCGAAGGAGTCTTCAATCAAATGGACTAGCCGCGGCAGGTCGACACAGCTGTCGGTCAACCGCAGCCGAGGTCCTCCTGGTACAGGCGGGCGCCATGGGCTCATCCTTGGATCTGGGAAGATCGTGAGAGGCATCCCCTTCTTCAGCAGAGTAGAAACGCTCATCAGCTCGGAGGCAGGCGGCTTGCCACCCATGTGCGCGCGTGGAACGGGGAGAGACGATGAGAACACCGGCTTATCCGTCAGCAGGTTATGGATTAGGGGGTTTTTCTTGCGTCTCGTAGTAACCATGCCTCCAAACTCGAAGGGCGAGATGGACGATGAAGGTACGGGGTTACGCGTATGCATGTTTGCTGCAGCAAAAGGAGTCGTAATCAGAGCCGAAGACGAAGATGGCAACATAGCCAACGCATCTTTGGCCAGGTTCAAATTAGCAGCATGAGCGGTGACAGCCGCCTTGGTGGGGTTTGCTTCTGCTAGAGGAGATCCATCCGGGCCCATGAGCTCCTTCATGATAGAATGATATTCTTGTTCGATGTTGATAAATCTATGCCAGGCACGGCGACCAGTGGCCGGGATAGCTCCGAGCGGATCAAGCAGAATTATTCGCTCCACCGTGGCAACTGTGTTGAATATGGGCAGTTCGCCATCTGGATTGGTCTGGTCCTCGAACTGCAACCCAGCAAAGTATCTCGTGAGGGCTAGGACGATCTTGTTGGAGTCAACCGGTTGGGCTGGATAGGTCAAATCGCGAGCAACCAGGGATGGGATAACCGGGATCTTCTCATCGTGTAAAACCCTTTCCAGGAGGGCCCCATCTTCCAGTTGGACATCGGCGGAAAGAAACGACGACGAATTGCCCGGGGCCAGCACCCGTTGGGAAAACAGGTCCTTGACCAGTCTAGTACCTGGTCCCCCGTAGGCGTCAATGGCCTCACAGAGACGAAACACTTGGTCTTGAGCAGTCAACCGACTCTCTTCCAAGCCACAATCGACAACAACCACACTCGAAAGGCCGAGCTTGCGCAGCTGGGATAGGGTCTTGCCCACCCCGCGCAATGTCTCTGAGTCGATTTCTTGCGGAGCACGGAGCTTCATAATGGCCACATGCAGCGGTTGGGTGACACTTGACGTTGTTTGCTGATCCTCGTCTCCCTGAACAAACTTGGGGGCCTCGGCCAGAGACTTGGGATTCTTGGACGTGTACTTTTGCAAGTATCCCTTGGCATCTCGTTTGGTCGCCGAGACTTCCAGGACAGAAACTATAAAATCCTACAATGACAGTATTAGTAAATGGGGCACTCAGAGTTGAGTTTGAATAGCATACACGATCAAATGCTTTTTTTCTAGCGTGGGCAGTAGAGGCCCCAGACATGTAGCGAGCGGCACCAGAGCCGAGGCGAGATGGCGGGCTAGAACTAGAGCTACCAGCTTGAGAGGCAAATCCGCGATTGATTCCAGGAAGTAGGCATTGCGTATGGCGCTGGAGACATGCCGGTCCGCGGCCGATGTGGGAGTTGATAAAATTGAGGCATTGGCCGCAGCTTGAAGCCTTCTTCCAGGTTCGGGTGCAAGTCATGGTGGAGGACGATGACGCATTCCGGGCTCACTCAGCAACCGACCGAAGTCACCAAAATTTGATTTTTCGAAGAGCAACCCCGAAGACCGATGGAGGAGAGGCTGTTGTGTGCTGCGGCCGAGGGAGAGATGACTGTTAGCTGAAGAACATTGCTGGCGGAGGAAGCAGAGTCTGAAGCCGAGGAGGGTCAAAGGTTGTAGCATGTGGGGGGACGCAGCTGTGACCGCCAGGGTCGTGAGTCAATAGGTAGGTAGCCCAGGCGAGCAAAAGCTGTGGTGGAGGGGCATCGAGACTCAGGCTTAGGTTTTCGGGCGATCGATAAGCTGATAAGCCAAGCTCCAGCGCCGGTTTCGCCCCTGCAAAGAGCAGAAAGCAGAAACGCCACTCCGTCCCCCGCGGGCGAACGGGTCGACACGGGTCTGTTTGAGAAATTAATGCAGGGCTAGGCTCTAGAAAGGTGCTAGAAGAGCGCCATGGTGAGCACTAAACGGTGTCATGACTACAATCTTGGGGGTATGGGCTCCGCAAGAGGAACACTCGGCCGTATCGGCGATGCCACGGATGCATGGCGGGGTTGTCCAGGGTAGTTGGATACCTGTTCGGGACCATCCCGCAACTCGTGGATGGGCCGCTCCAACTATCTCGTGGGTACACGCAAAGCGCTGACACGACGTGAGGTAATAATTGACGGCACTGCGCATCTTGTTACATAAAGTGCCTACGGTCAACGTGTGGTGACAAATTATCCTTACCCCATGCTGCACTTTGTCTTAGACAACTCAGGATTCTTGTCCAATGTAAGATATCCAGCGAGGTACGTTCCCGTGGTTCGATGTATAGTCCATCACGTAGATTACCTCTTTTGGGGCTTCCGGGATGTCTAGTTCCATATGGAGCAGATGCTCTCTGGGTCGCCCGGGGTGTATTACCCCAGAGCTGCATTTCTAAGCAACTTATAACGACACCGCATTGACATCACGTCGGATGTGCCGAGACTTCGGCCCGACATTCTCCTTCTCCCACAACTGTGGTCAACATTTCGTCAAGGAGTATAAAGTACAAGTCCCATCCACCATAACGACTTATCGATGGAGTAGACAGAACCAAGATAGCCTCACCCCGATTTATCATCAGCTTCCGCTACTTAATATCCTGCCTTAGTGTCTCCACCAGCTTCAACTATGTCTCCCAAGGTTCTCTGGGTCGGTCTCGGTAACATGGGGAGGGTAAGTAGCAAGACACCAGTCATCATCCAACAGCAGCACCTAATCGAGAGCAGGGAATGAGCAAAAACATCGTCGAAAAGGGCAACCTCGATTCTCCTCTCCTCATCTACAATCGCTCCTCGAAGCGGACCGTAGACTTCAGCCGTAGTCTGCCTGAGGGCAAGACTGAGGTAGTCGAGTCTCTCACTGATGGCATCTCCCGAGCCGACGTCATCTTCTCATGTATCTCCAACGACGAAGCAGTCCAAGAGCTCTTCAAGACGGTGCTTGAAGTCGACATCACCGGCAAGCTCTTCATCGAGAGCTCCACCATCCACCCGGATACGACTGAAGCCGTCGCCAAAGAAGTCGTGGCCCGGGGTGCCGAGTTCGTCGCGGCACCCGTGTTTGGTGCCCCGGCTATGGCTGACGCAGGACAGCTCGTCGGAGTGCTTGCTGGCCCGCGAGCCAGCGTCGCCCGCGCTAAGCCGTGGTTCATCGGCGTCACTTCCGTATCCGAGATCGACCTAAGCGACGAGCCATACAGCAAGGCGCTTACGCTCAAGGTGCTGGGAAACTCCTTTATCCTTAACATGGTGGAGCAGCTCGCCGAGGCGCACGTCGTGGCCGAGAAGTCTGGACTGGGAACCGACGCCGTCCACAAGTTCGTCGAAGCCATCTTCCCGGGACCTTATGCGGCGTACAGCACGCGGATGCGAACCGGTGACTACTATAAGAGAGAAGAACCGTTATTCGCCGTTGACCTGGCGCGCAAGGATGCTAGACATGCCATGAGCCTGGCTGAAGCTGCCGGAGCACGCCTGCGGAACGTAGAGACAGCAGATGCGCATCTTGCACAGTTGAAGGAACATTTTGGTCCTTTGGGGGACATGGCCGGGATTTATGGGGCTGCAAGGAAGGAAGCGGGACTCAAGTTTGAGAACGATTCCTGATGCCCCGAGGAAGGAAAAACCGGGTAAAAAATAAATGAACAGACAATGTTAAATCGGATCGTTGTCATATCATCGACAAAATGGCTGTCCTGAATCGAGTTCTCTTGTACAGACATGATATATCATACCTAGTGGTCTTGCGACACAACTGGGTAGTTGCGTGTAAGCCAGACGGGTATTTGTGAGGCCTAGGCAGCTACCCTGGACGCTCACTTGACAATGGCGCCTGGAGAGCTTGGACGCTGGATGACTAAGCCCACCCCCATGGTTGAGCTGTTGCTGGCTGCTAGGTGATGCTACTTGCAGATGCATCCCGACCCGGACTTACGTAGTTACCTACTGGAACAGGCTCCAACAATCCGACCAGCTCCCATTATATCGCATACTATTGCATCGCGTCGCACCACTCGTTCCCTCCGACCAACGAGCCCTCCGACTCCTGCCCGCTGGGCGAACGAACCTCTGATAAACGGGATTGCACATCATCATGGCTCAAGGGTACGTCGCCTCCGCGCCGCCAGGGCACCTCCCAACTCGAAGCGCTGCAGATACACGGTATGGACGCGTGGAAAATGGCTAACGCAACGACTTCAATGCCTGCAGGTACGCCGTCTTCGTCGGCCTCGTCGTCATTGCCGCCATGTGCGCGGCCTCGTGGTTCTTCGCTCCCAAGGGAGAAAACCAAGTGTCAGTTCTCTCCTCCTCGTTCCCTCCTCCTCGGCCCTGCAGGCTCGCCCATCAATGTCGCCGGCTGACTAGAATGCTTTCGTCTCGAGTAGCTTGTGGCGGTCGTCTCTCATCCTAGCCATCGTGAGCTGCTACCTCATGTGGGCTCTCACCTTCCTCGCTCAGCTCCACCCCCTGATCGCCCCGAGACGAAATGACCTGCGAGAATCCTTCCTCGAATAGACGGACGTGATGGAGACGATGGGGGGATGCACATGAACGGATGGTCTAGGTACGGGTGAGCTCATGGATGCGGGATGCAAAGACGGATGGCTGTAATCTATATCATTATTTTTTGTTACACGGGTATCGCGTTGTTCACAACCGGAGTTGGACTCTATGCTATACTGCTGAAATACGCTCTACAAATCATCATTGCTCTTCGCCTGCTCGACATGACTATGGAGGTTTTAACAGTCGATTATCCTACAGCAAGACGGCCGGCCCACTCTTTGGCATACATCAACAACGCCCACAGCGCCTTGCCATCCTCGGCCACGCTGCTCTCGCCAATGGAATCGACGTCGGCTAGTCCGGCCGCTCCAAGGACAGCGCGACCGACAGCCCAGCGCGAGGCGGCCCCGGCGATGGCAAGCAGGCAGGCGGTATAATATCGGCAATCGAGGAGGATGCGCAGGGCCTCGACATTGTTGGCCACGACGGCCCAGCCGAGGGAGCGGGCAGCGGCAGGGACGTCATATTCCCAGACGACCATGAGGATGGGGAACAGCTTGGTGGATGAGGAGACGAGGAGAGCGGTCGAGACGGAGTTTGGTCGTGAGTATCGCGGGAGGATGCCGACGAGATTGAGTGGTGAAAACGACGACGAGGTTAGGAAGCGGATGCTAACGTGGAACGCAGCGGTGGAGAGGGCGCAGAAGACGACTGAAACATGGGAGACGATGTGGTTAGCTATGGATGTTTGTAGTGTGAGTTTGTCATGATGCGGTCGGGGTATGGCTGCAGGGAACGAGAAGGAAAAAGAAGAAAGAAGCACTCACGGAAGAACAAGTACTGCAACACAATTGGTTGCTGCGCCAGCCTGCCTAAGTTGCTCTCACCAGGCACGGCGTCTGGTATCATCTGCTTCTCTAGGCGCGCCCAAGTCAAGTAGACGTCGAATAGAAGCAATAGAATTCCTAGCCGGATGACCGAGGGCTTTGGAACACACGCGTTAGCACCGCCGCGTCATTGAAGCGCATGCGAGGGGGAGACGACAAAGAAAGCAAGAACAAAGCGTACATCTAGACGATCGCCATCGCGCATCAAGGTATTGTGCAGTAGGTGGCGGTAGACCTGTTCCCAGCGACGGTCCGTTAGCAGGTTATCCAATCCCCAAGTTGGGACCCAAGCCGACAAGCAGCGTTAGGGACACGGGGCGAGGGGCAGGCTCACCTGGGGCTTGATGAGGACCAGGTCGATAAACAGCACGACAAAGTCATGCTCGACGTACTTGTCGCAGAAGCGGCCGCACTTGCGACAGACGGTCAGGCGGATGTTGTGGCCGCTGGCCTTGTCACCGGCGCCCGAGTACTGTGTCCATAGCGTCTTGACGGGGTGTCGGCACTCTATGCAGATGGGCATTTGCGCGGCTGGTGTGCTGCTGGTGCGGTTGGGCGTGCGACTGGAGCATTAGCATTGGAGTTGGAGGCTGGCACTCGGCCGTCTGGTATCATCCTGTGTCTGTCGTCTGTATGTGTACGGGGAATGGGTGGGTGGATAGGTGGGCAATGCCAATTCCTTATCCATATCATAGTGGGCCATGCAGCACATGGAACCTGCCCGTGTGCTGGAGCAGCTGTGCAAATAACGTGGGAACTGTCACGTTTTCTGTCTTAGCTGGCCTGGCACCCCTGAAGTTAACCTATCTTACGTAGTATATCTCATGACTCCCAACCAACCTTGATAGGAGATAAGGCACACGTTTCATATCATATCCTATTCACGATTGATATAAGACACCCCCACTGACTTGTTAATGTCTATTGAATCAATTCTATTCTGTCGCTGCTTCCTCTAGATCCCAAAGCAGGTTGGCATGCATGCCTAGGTACTTACTCATTTTACCAATGCATTGTGTGTTGAGGGCCACCTTTCCTGTTGCCCAAATAAAGAAAGAAAGTTCTGCAGTAATAACCTGCCTATGTAGGAATACTGTGGCTAGTTAGCTATCTTGGTTTCCATCTCTTCAAGCCCCAGTATCCCATGAATCGCGAATATCCTTGCTAAACGCCGTGCTGGGTTGGTGATGCGGACTCTGGTGTAAAGCCGGCTCCGGCTCCTCCGTGATTCTGTTTCCAACTGTGGAAACCCAAGTATGCTGCCATCATGGTTGGGGAATGTCTCCTGGGTGGATTCAACTGACGACCTTCGTTCTTTACATCGTCATTGCAACTTCGTCCATCCATCCATCAATCATCCTTGCCTCCCTTGGCTCCAGACCCTCCTGTCCTACCGCGGACAGTCCCATTTCCGTCACTTCGACCGCTGCTACCAAGTGATAGCGCCTCCATCATGCTGGTCGATGAGCCTCCAAATGGCCTCCCATCATCGCTGCCTGTGTCTGTCAACTCTATCAAGTCGCCCTCCGCCCCTGACTGGCCACGGGTCCCTACCAGGCTTGAACTCGGGTTTCTCGTCAGAGCGCCTCTTAACCATGTCTCGACAGCCGCGGCGGCCTTGTCTAGTCCATTTCCTTGTTGAATCGTCGAATTCGTGTCCTGGCCCTCGCCAAGATGGCCCTCCACTAGTTCTGCCGACTCCGGCCTGAAGCCAAACTGTGCTGTTTCTGACCCCATGACCGACATGGAGGGCATTCCTTCCATGTTGAGTACCGGAATGTGTTTCTTAGTCCATGTAGTGAGGTAGTCCTTATCCGGCCCGGGTGCTCGCACGTTGACCCCCATTGATCCCACACCACCTGGCCGGCGCATGAAGGCCGGCAGTGACTCGCCACCCTCACTGATTGCTTTGCCGGGGCTGGAGAACAAGCTGTTGGAGAATTGGGGCCGATGGCTCAATGAGCTCGGTCGACGAGCAGGCGTCCCTTCTACCGAAACTGGAGGGTTGCTTGATAAGTCAAAGCTCTGTCGGGGGGTGGAAAAGGTGGAAATGGTGCGGATGCTCTTCTTCCGCCGAGGGGGAAAGTAGCCCATGGCATTCCGGGCCACTCGACAGATCTCGACGGGTTGCTGGAATGAGTCAATCTTGACCCAGCGGACATGTGTCCAGGGCTTTTCATCTTCCTCTCCGGTTTTTGACTCGATAGGTGTTCCGTTTGTGGGTCGGCTGAAGAAGTCATCGTGGGGTGCCTGAGAGCTTGATGGCTCATCGACGGCTGGGGTTCGGGCGAGGAGATCGACGCCGTGGCCGTTGTGCCATGATGGTGGATCACAAGGTCGGCCTCTGACCTCGCAAGCATCGACTGGGATGGTGAGCCACTTCCGCATCTGGACGCTATCTCGAGACCAAAGCCCGTTGGCCTTCCTGAAAGCGTCTTCCCTACATTGATACCGCAAGATGAGTCCTGCATAGTTGTCGTTGGATTCGACCCTGTGGATGTAGACGAGGTACTCTTCGAGCTGGGGCTGTTCATGCACAGCCTCGTCGGAATTCCTTCGTTTATGCTTGCCTGTGACATCTAACCCTCCATTAACACCATCATGGTTCTCCAGGATCCTGGCCCTCTTGGCAGCCTTCAAGGCAGCCTCCCTCTCTTCTTGTGAGCCTGCCGCCACATCATCCATTGAGGGCATCTTGTGAGGGGGCGATGGGCCCCACGCGCTGAGCCCCTTCCTTGAAGCATTGTTCGACGAGGCTTTCCCCCAGGTACCTGACCTAGAGCTAGCACGAGTGCTGGACTGGGACTTCCCACCGCGTATGTTGGAATCGTCGCCAATGAGAGATGAGGCGAAGCCCTGGACGGAGGCCCAGCTCTGGGAAAACGAGTCGTTGAAGAAGTTGGATAGGTTGGCCGTGCTCACAGCCCGTTGAGGGCCGGCACCAGGACGTGTAGACCGGAGCGGGCTTGCGGCGCGGCTGTTGGCGGGGCTGAAGGCTGAGAGAAGGCCGTAGCTTGCGGTCGGGGTTGTGGAAGATGAGTTGTTGCGGCCGCGGTAGTCGGGCTCGCTGCGGGAGTCAACTCCATCGTCCACAGTGCTGAGGAGGCGGCGATTGCGAGGACGGACAGGATTGGCGTCTGATGACCGAGGCGCCAGGGCGGACGAGGACCGGTGTGACGAGGTCCTGGCAGAGCGACTCGAGTCGGTCATGATGGCCGCCAACTCGGCGACAGCGATGACAGGTCGCAAGTCGGGCGGCGGCTTTGCATCAGTGCACGGCCTCGACCGGCGTAGTGATCGGAATCGTAGTCGTAGTTATCGCCGTCGTCATCCAACGCTAGTTCTGTTATGGAGTATCCAAGGGGTTGAGTTAAGGTGAAGCAAGAGGACACAGAGTCGATGTCAAAAGACGAAGCGGGCCGACCGGGGGTGGGGGAAACCAGAACGAGGATCGGTGACGAAGCCGAGGCAATGCTGGTAGCCACCACGGTACAACTTGGTGACCTTATCGATGGCGGTGATGTGGGAGATGACGAGTGTTGTCGATGTCGGTGTCGTCGTAGGTCTCGCTGGTGTCGTCAAGTGTCGTCGGCGTCGTCGCGGTTTGGGGCGGACACTGAGAGAGGCCAGGGTGCGCAATGCATCAAAGCGCGGCCCACTGGCTCAGTCAGCTCGAGGTACTCCGAACTTGGTAGGTAGTCAATGAATGGCGGAGCGGGAGGGAGGGATGTGATGGAGGGATGAGGTGTGGTTGGATGGATGGATAGAGGGATGGTCAGGATCCAGGGTTCCAGGGTCACAGGAGGAATCGACGGATCTGTCCAGTGGACGAAGTAGGCTCAAGTCTGGCAATAATTGGCACTCAAATACGGCAATCGCCCAAGTTCCAAGTGCTCAGCACTCAAGCTCAGGGGACCACACTAATAAGCGCTTGATTAGCAGCCTCCGCGGTGCACAATGGAGAAGGCCGAGCGAAGAGGAACCAGGCCGCGTGGAGGCGGAACTAGGAACGGCCTAACCTGGAAGTATCCTGACCAAGCTCTCTCCCTCTGTCGTCCGCCTGCAGTCGGCCAGTGGAGAGTGTTCCTACCGCCCTGTCATGGTAAGCTGGTGCTTTGAGTAGGGGGTCTTCTTGTTGGGATGCCTAAGGGTTTTCGTTCTCATCCCTAGTTCCTTACTTACCTCTGTACCCACCAAGGCCTGCCTTGGGAGGCTCTAACGTTACGCATAAGGACGTGGGCTCCATCCCGCCCATACGCCGCCCCGTAGCTAACTGCCACTCCGTGCCGCTGATTGCACTGATTGCTCCGCTGTCACGTCCTGTACCCACTGAAGCTCGCTGGAGTAACCCCCTGAGAATAGCATCTATCCCTCACCTCCTTTCTTCATCATCCATTGCCCATCGCCTAGCATCCATGAATGGAATGAATGCGTTACGGGTACTCTCAGGGCCCCCCATCCATGCCCCCGACGACCCGAGCATGATGACGACGCCCTTCTGGTACTCGGCTGTACCGCAAGTAATGGTGCAGCTTCCATTCAATGTTGATTCTTGTCACTCACCCCCACCAGCGAAAGCTTCGTCATCACCACATGACATTGCTCCCTTGACTACCTATCTTGACTAGATAGGTACCTGCCCAAGCTCTCCCAGCCTGGTGGTCTCAAAGTGTCAACAACCCAAGAGCATGGCCAACTTTCCATCATCACTCACATTGCAGGACTCCCTGTTTAACTATCCATGGTGCAGAGATTAACCGCAATCAGAGTTATAGTAGGGCCCGAGCTTGGGCAATCGTTCACTGCACGCACCAGATCCAGGACGCAGCATCATAATTAGTTACGATCTAGTTCCTCAGAGGACCCCCCACTGCGAGGCACACCCTTATTGTCCGCAATCAATGTAGACTATGACACCTGCTCTTCTTATTGCCTGCTTGCATCTAGCCAGCCAGCTTCCTTAACCTAGGAAAGCCGACTTGGAACAGTCCGTGATATCTTGGCCATCCCATTTCCTTGCTCCTCACTCACATTCATCATTGGATATCAACAGCTCTCTAACCAACCCTGAAAACGGCACACACACCACCTCCATGCTCACTCTCAGGTCAATGATTGCCATTTCTTGTCATATTCCCCCTCTTGATCTAAATGTTGCTGGTTGCACTGGCACAAACCGCCCTGCCCGCTGCTCATGACCTGGAAATCAATACCACACATGCAGTATTCCTGGGCGGGTTGGGTTAGAGCTGTAGCTTCGGCTACCAGAATTGCAGAGTCATGAAGGCCCAGCGACATTTGTTGTGGCCAGCATGCGAGTCTCGTCTGTCTTGAACACGCAAACACGGGTTATGACACTCCTTCCGAGTAGTCCCACAAGGCCTCGGCCTCGCCTTGGTTTGTGTAGCGTGACATGAGGGATCTCTCATCTGCTGATTTGTAACCCTCTCTACGATAGCTTTGCTTCCCCTTAACCTAAGGGCATATCAAGATTGATGTTGTTGGTCTCGCCGTTAATGCCAAAGAATTGAAACCTGCCAAACCGGTTAACAAAGAACCACTAGCTACTGCCGTGCTTTAATCTTACCAATCCTCCACGTTCAACGTTGTCGGAACCGTTTGGCCTTGCGAGCCTGTGCTCCAGCTGTCGGGACTCTCACCCTCTGGCAATGTGCTATCCAAGTTTGGTTGCCACATATTGGCTTGTCCTGGAAATGCGTGGGGTGCACCCTGTGGCATCATTCCATTGCCCTGTCCCCTTTGCTGATACTGGCCTGTAGGCTGACCATGCATGCCGCCTTGTATGTTCCCAGGTGGTATCACTCCCATGCTGTTGTGGTCAAGTCCAGTATGTGTTTGGACTGGCGACAAGTTCGGGAAAGCTGGCATAGCTGCACTGTCCGGGAATAGCTGATCCGGTTGAAAATTCTCCCACAAAGATTGAGACAAATTCGGAGAGTTCCTTGTGACGAGGTACAAGTCTGGAGGAGTGGGAGGGACCGAGAATGATGGATTGAAAGGCGTAGCTGGCCGGGTCTGAGGCCGCGAGTTGGTTCCCCCCATAAATGTGTCTGCCGCAGCTTGTCGTGCATTGGGCGACGTCACCGGCGGTGGGTGCATGTGGCTTGGTAGATCGTTCTTAGCGGCACTTGGGGTTTGTGGTCGTGATCGTTCGTACGATTCTTGGGGCTGTGGGGTGGTGGTGGTGAAGTCGATAGCCATGTCGTCGTATTTTCGCTTGCCCGCCTCTGTTTGACGGCCGTGTTGCTCCAGTTGCGAGAGACTCTGCCGCATTTTCCGATGTCGCTTGCCCTCGGCTTTCTGCAGCCGCTCCTCAAGGACCTTGTTGCCGATGATGGATTCGAAGAGGGCGTACACCATCTTCCCCACTAGCCAGACCTTTGAAATCTCCCTCATGGCTTGCATACAGCTGCGGAGCCTGTCTTGGGTCACCTGTTGGATCGACGGCACTGGAGATCTCATCTGGTAGACGTGCATAATCAGAGCCGAGAACAAACTATACACGACGAATGCCGGACAGTAGCGTAGTTGATCGTGTGCGGCGAGATTCTCTACAATCGACGTGATCATCGCAGCTGCCTGGAACGCAATGTTGCGAGACGGGTAAGGTGAATGGTCAGGGAAGCGTGACGTTCCACCCGGAGGCATGTGTGCTCGGTGCAGGAGGCACAAAGTTGTATAGTAGTGAGAGTGGAGGAGTGCAGACCAAAAGTGGTGTCGGGGCATCTCCCAGTACACTAGTTTGGGGCAGTTCTGAAGCCAATCTGCCAAGGCCATGTCGCTGTGAGTGAGGTCTATGGCGTTTCGTTGCCGCCCCTTGGATGCCACAGAATACTGCTGCGACAAGACAAGGCCCATGATCTCGCAAAGCTTGACGTACTGCATAAAGAACTGGACATGTATCGGGTCGGGGGGATACTCGCTGGCGCGATCTTGTTCATCCTCAATGAAGTCGTCTTCCGTCAGCATTTCCACGTCAGAATCGTCAAGATTAATATGAATCGGTCTTCCTAGCGCGACGGCAACAGACCGGTCGCGAGTGAAGAGCGTCCACCAAATGCGCTTCCAGAGCCTCTTGTCCGACCTGCTCAACTGTGACTGCTCAACGGAACGATGCATACCAGAGCCCTGGGCAACAATGGTAGCGACACGACTCCAGTAAAATACGTTTTTGGTAACGTCCTCAGGGCCTTCCCAGTACCAGCCCATCAGCAACAGGGACTGAACGATGGTGACGCGGTCATCTTCATAGTTGGCATCATAGAGGGCTTTGGCTCGTTTATAAAAGGTAAGTGCCGCGGGTGTAGTCGAGCCGTTGGCATCCATAAGCTGAGGGTTGTTACAGGCGCGGGTGCCAGCGAGCAGGACGGATTGGAGGAGCAACAGGGATGGCGGGTTCTTTGGATCCCGATACTGCCTCATGAAGCGAGTGCGATTGATGACGGGCATAATCGGGTGGACCCAGTTGAAGTAGGATTCGATAAGCTCGTCGCATAGGGACCTTGGAGGGAGGAGGAAGGCTCCTCTCTGGTGGAGGATGTCTATCTCGACATTGTCAAGCTCGGTGAGTCTGGCTCGTGAGCCTCGGACGTTCTCAGGGAGCGGATAGTGGACGACATCGGCTGAGCCCTGGCGGTCGTGGACGAGTAGGGTGAGGTTGGACGACTCGCCAAGGTATGCGACTCGGCCGGCTTCGGTGATGGGGGCACGCGTGAACTTCGGTTTCATCACTAGATCAAGGTAGGTTGCACTATCAACCTCGTCCTTCCTCACCTGGGCCTCTGTCTGCGAGGTGGAAGGAGTGCCATGGCTGGAGTGGAACACAGATGGAGGTCGAGGGGGGAATGAAGCTTGTGGAGGAGCTGTGGGACGGGGTGATTGTTCCTCGATGGCATCGCCTCGGTCACTGTGAGTGGGCAGGTTCGTGATTAGCATGAGTGTCATGGCAGGATGGTGCGAAAGCAGCGCAATGAGTTGTACCTGTCAGAATCCTTGCTGGTCTGATTGCCAGCACCTTGAGGCTTCTTTCGTTTAGGGGATGGGATGCGACATTCGATTTGGAAGGCGACACAGTTGGTGCATGGTACACCGAGGCTGGCCGCATCGCATCGAACCTAGACATGTGGGTTAGTTACCTAGGTTCACCGGGTATGCCATGACGGTGAAGGAATTGGGTGAATCGGGATAGCAATGGCGACGACGATGACGCCGGCGACGACAGTGGGTAAATATATGGGAATACCTTTCGGGCATGGCAAGTCTGATGGCATGTGGTCAGCACTCAATTCAATCGTTGACGTGGTCATGTTTGGTGGATTTGGAGGTAGATTGGGGATGGTGTCCGCCGATGCCTCGGCTCATATTGAGGGGAACGGGGGGTCCCATGGCACGGTAGTCGGTGCAAGAGGCTCAAAAGAAAGGTGCATACCTCGCACGCGCGTGATGCTCGTTGTCTTTATAAGTAACGGGAAGTGTTAGCAAAGCGAAAAGAGACTATATGCTCCCCTTCCCCGACTTTTTCTTGAGGTGCATTGCTACCGTGGGGATCGCGAAAGAGTAACGACATACCTCCTGAAGCTCAGCTGTGCTGCCGAGGCCGACGCTGCATTGGCAGGCGCGGGCGGTGTTGGAGTGCTGGTTGTGGTAGACTGCTGGGATTGATCCTGGGCTTGAGGATCGGGTTGTGCCTGCGGCAGCCCATCGCCTGACGACATTTCTACGTCCATGGAACCGGTTCGTTACCGAAGACAGGTCCTGGGGAGGGTTTTGGAGACGAAAATCGAGGGTGAGGGGAAGCGAAGTCGTCGCGATCTGGCCGTGCGCGGCCAGAGATTGAGGAGGGACCAGCGCAGCAGCAGAACACAGGTCAGCCAGTTCAGCCAACCAAGACTGGCAGGTACTGTCGACCCTCCTAGCCGGCACCTTCCTGCGCAGTCCTCTTCTTTTCTTGATGTGAAGGCTGGAAACACCACCTTCTTGCGCTTTGACGGGCGACGGGACGATGGACGACCAGAGGCTCGGCAGTGGATGTGTTGGTTAGAGGGAAGACCGTCAACACCAGCAACTAATTAGAGGCAAGCCGTCTGCTCGCAGTGCGCACGTCGCTGTTCAGTGCTAGGGAAGTAGGCAGCGGAGTCGTGTTGGTCGCTCCGGGGAGGGGGCGGACGAAACTGACAACGGGAGCCAGGCGGGACGGGGCGTGTACCGGCAGGGAGGTCCGCAGGATTCGAATAAATCCCCGGAGAATAAAAACAAAGAATGCTTTCTCGTCGCGAGGACAAGAAAAAAAGAGGGCTTCGAGGAGGAAGGACTAGCTCAACGGAGTTTGGACAACGGGACCGTCGGGAGTGTGCGCTCCAGATTGCGAAAAAGATGACCTGCAGTCTGGGAGATGGTGGAGGACAAACTGGGTCCTTTTGCCGGGCCTACCGTGGGGACTTCTGCCGCACAATGCACAAGCCCTGTGGAGTTGAGTGGGCCTCTGATGGCCTTGAAGCAGCAGGGAAATGTTGATTGTCAGGCCAGGCCAGGCCAGGCCAGGTGAGGCAGTAGAGGCCGTCAGTGGCAAGGTACGTACTGCGGACTTGGTCGTAGCGGTCCTTTGTCTTTGCTGTTCACGCACGTTTCTTCAGGTGTCGCATAAGAATCCCGCAGCTTCGGAGGTGCGGTGTTGATGACTCTTATGAGCAAGTGAGTTTGGGGAATGTCGTGTGTGTTGTGAGTTGGAAGAGTGACGTTGGATCAACAAGTGCAGATCCGATTTAGGGGAAAGTTAAATAAAGTGAGAGAAGCAGCGCAGCTAATAAGCTGCATCAGGTCAGCCAAAGCCTCAGCTCATGCCAGTCCGGGCAGTTTGGCCAGGCCAGATAAATCTTCAAGACTGACCAGGGCTGCAGGTCGAAACGCGACAGTTGCAGGTTTAGCGGGCTGGGAGAGAAGAGGGTGTGTCAGGGATGCGGACAAGTTAGTTATAAAGAACATGGAGCTACACAGCACAACCGCCACTGGAATCCCCTGGGACATGGAGGAGGGACATCCGGCTAAGGGGGGTCATCTGAGACGTGGTGCCCATCACGTCAAGCCAGCTTAATTGCACTCGGTACTTGGTACAGGCAGGATACGGATACGTAGCGATTCTGGCTATCGAGGACGTATGTGGACGGTGTAGCAAGCCAACAGTTGTTGTCAAGTCAAACCCCGGCGAAGAGTTGTGACACAGGTTGAAGGATAATATTGGTATGTGGACTAAGTTTATACAAAGGCAAAAGCCAATCGTTCCTACCGTTTGTGCTAATATCACGAGAGAGGAGGGTTCCCCTTGGGTTCCTCTCGAGGTTCGGGTCGACGGGAGTGAAGACTATGGTGGAGGTAATCCCCACCCCCTTTCCCATTCCCCCTGTGCATCAAGATTTTTCAGATTGCCCCCAAGCAGTCTATAAGAGGTAGGCTGGGAGGCTGAAGGTGTTGGCGCGTGATGCAGGCGTGCCTGTCCTTCAGGACGTGTGGCTTGGCGGCTTTGGCTTGGCTGCGTGGGGTGGTAAGGGTTGACGTGCGGGTGAGTCCCGATAGATTGACAGGTTGTCCCAATGTCGAGGGCACACAATGACATGTGAGACTGGGGGGACGGGGAAGTTCCTGGGGGGTGGGCTTGGTCGACGAGTTGGACATATGGAGGTTGGAGCTGGAGGTCGGAATGATACATGCTAGCCTCTCGGATCATTCTGGATGATTCAAAGACGACGGCGGCGGCGGTAGGCCCCAGTTCCGTTTAGCTTCCACCACGGATCCATGACCTAATTCGGGGAGCTTAGGCCACCCAACCGGGCAAGGTAAAACCATGTTCATTAGGTAGGTCTTCAAGGGATCGATGCCCATTTTATCCACTATCCGCCCATCCATTCATAGCAAGTGCGGGAAGCAAGCAGGCCCGAAGCCTCGCACCCTTGAAAGCTGGGGAACGAGCCCCCTTTGTTGAGCAGGTGATTGGAATGACAGGTGCTGGAGCCTTGATTTATGATACGCACCTTGAGCATGGCGTATCATAATGTAATGGACGCGGAGTTTCAAAAACCCAGCAAATCTTCCAAATCTCCGTTTCAACATCTGATGGTGAGATGGCATAGGCAAGGCGGCACCCCACGATGGGCACGATGCCTGCGTTGGGTCACGATGAGCAGGATGGGAACACGAGATTGGGGACAAGATGACGGGGGCAAATGAGGACCGGTCCATTACAAGACGCGCTGAAGGTCGCTGATGCGCCAAGCCCTTAGCATCAACAAAGATGTCGGCTTCTGCGTTGTAGCTTCTGTTCTCTGCTTCCTCAACCTGCCAAGCATCACTTCGCTACTCCTCCTGTCACACCTCGTTTCTATCCGCCAGGAATCTAGTTGCCTTCATCCACTTTCAAGTGTAAATGACGTGTCGTGTAGGCGCCCATCCCTCTCTATGAACATTTACTCTTCGTCAACATCAATGACCCTTTTAGCAGGAAAGGCTCTAGGGATATCATCAGATGACAGTCTAATAAACACTCCCCCACCCCCTTTGGCCGTTCGCTGTTGTACCTACATTATCCTGCACAGGATGCATTTGGTGTGGTGTGCAACATCCATCGCTCGCCTCGTCTGCTTTCTCGGGACCTAGACCGAGTCCTACATAATCCCGGAGGGGCTGACGGGATGGCATGAGGCACGGCAGCGCAATTCCTTCTACATGGGCAGGGCAATTGTCACATGCCAAATGACAAACACGGCGCCTCTCTACGGCACAGGCACGCCTGCCCGCGGAGCGCTAGGCCTACAGATCCGCTGGCAAGGACCCCAATCAGACGCCTGCCCCGCAGTCATCGCGGGATCCACTTTGCAGTCTGGGGCCTGAGGCGGAGAGGACTTGGCGACCAGGCGGAGGTGACGGGACGTTTCCATGGCCAGGTGCCTCCGCCATCACCCGTCCTCACCCTCGTCATGCCTCACATCGTCACCCGTGACTGGCACGCCTTTGCCCCAAGTGGCCCATTCTCCAGTCATCACACCCTTTCCAAGCGGCTCCCGGTCAGAATATTACGGCGCCACGGACTGGCGCCGAATGCCTAATTACTGCACACCTTGCGAAGACTGTGCCTTCCATTCCTCCCGTCCCGAGTGATTGGTTGCCTAATTGGACGCTGACCTGACCCACCTCCCACCAAATGCTTTCTTCCCCGCACCATTTTAAGTCCCGGACTCCTAGCGGAGCATCGCATTCCACGCCATCAAGCTCGGCCACCACCAACTATTTCATTCCCAGCGTCATCCGGACAAGGATTTACGGCCATCTTCCGGATTCTGGCCACCTCAGCCCTACACAGTAGGCGCAGCTGAGGAACCAAACTCTCGTGCCGCTGGTTGTTGTCGGTCCTCCACACAATAAAGTTCATCACCTATTTCATGGCCTGTCTCTTGGTCTGGTTCCAACCAACAGAACGAAGGTGTATTGTATTTTCATCTCCTCGTGACGTCTGAGACGACTAATTTTGCTTTGCCACCTTGCCATTGGTCTTAGTTGTGGTAGGTTTCACCGCCAACCCGCCGTTTGGCCTCTCTTCTCCTTGCACATCTCTGATCTCGATGCCGGCGATGAAGATGGCACTTACCAGCTCTAGAATTGCAACGAAGACACACAGTAGGCTGGCAATAGCGAAGTGACTGATAGTGGACCCAATCTCCAGCCATGATCCCTCGTCCTTGACCACCCAGAAGAAGTACAATGTCAAAATATCCGTTTCCGCGAGTACTACCATGAATAACGCCGACGGTGCCACTCCGAGCATCTTGTTCAGCACTCCCAGATTTGCTGAGATCAGCGCAAAAGGAATCATCAGCTTCAGAATCAGGAGCGCTCCTTGTGAAAAGGGATCAAAGATGGGAATCAACCGGTTAACACTGTCCAGGCTGAACGACGATACCGACGCCACATTGCCAGTGCTGAAAAACGCCGACTGAAGCAGGACCATGAAAAACAGAGCCACTCGCGCGTCTGATAATTGGAGTGGGCGGAACGTTCCCGGCTCACCCTTGACCTCCCTTGACTGTATAGCTACAACGCGATACTCAAGACGCACCCACGTCAGAAGAGTGATGCTAAATGCGACATAAAATAAACCCTCGTATGAGATGGTCAAAATAACAAAAGTCGGAGCGCAGGTCAGGAACAGAACGACTAGGCGATGCATATAGTGTTTGTTGGGCTGTAATCGGTATAGTATCGGAAGTAGTAGGGAAATGACTATTGCTCTTCGTTAGTTGTCGCGAGTATTGATTAGTTCCTACTCATCTTACCTAGGACGACCCATCCGACAATCTGACTGCCGCGCGGCAAGCCTTGCTTGGCCTGAAGCGACATCGCACTGGTGTGGGTAACAGCCATCGAGAGAAGGGTGAGACCAATCTTGACATCCTTCAGGTTAGTCATGCTTCATTTCTTTGTGCAAAGCGGGCTGGCGTTACCTGTGCACCAATAATGGTTCTGCTTGTATGAAGGGAATCCTTCTTCACACTGGGCGACGAAGAGTCGGATAAAGCATAGCCTTCAAAGACCAGGTATGCGAGGCCAACAACGACCATCAGTGCACCACCGACCAAACTTATCTTGTTAGTCGCTCTCTCAGGAACCGGGCGCTAGGGTACGACCTACATGAGAGGGATGCTTTCAACCTTCATGGCAGGGAGCAGTGTGAACGTGCTCATCGCAAGGCAAGACACAAACCAGCTGAGGCTTAAAAGTACATGGGATCGAAGGAAGGAGATCCCATGAAACATGGGCCAGAATGCGCCTAGGATGTACAAGCCGGTCAAAACCTCACGATGGATGTATCCAAGTGCCTATGACGAATTAGAGTCGGGGCGACAGACAGTTTCTTATCCAAGAGCCCTACCAAAGATTGGATAACACCGATATACAGAATGATGTTGATGACGAGGGTCGCCATTGCGCCTCCGGATTGTATGTGTCCAAAGAGCGCCTTTCGGCCCAGGGCGAGGGTACCCCTGCGAGCATAGACCTCTTCCCAAAACATCACTGGGAAGAGGGCATAGGCATAGTATTGGGGTGGCGAGTTGGAGACGATGAATGAAGCATAGAGTGCGACGAGCATGGAGGAAAAGAATATCCCTCCCAAGATGGTGCGTTGAGCAGGAATACTTTCCTGAACAACATATAGGTTGAGCACTGTGGTCACGGCATATGCCATCCACCCCAGGTAGCCAATGGTGATCAGAGCCCTCAAGAACAGCCAGTCGTACGTCTGAAGATAGCGTAGCCCTTGTAGACCAATCACGATGAGAGCGTTAGACTCCTCAATTGCTTCCTCGTAGCGACCTGAATCGATCAGAGTACGAATGTGGGCAACGTGTTGCTCTGGGGTAAGGGCGTGCTCGCTAAGGGGTTCGTATCGCCTGTACCGGAGCTCTGTCGCGTTCTTCTTCTCTTCTTTGACGCGATACATTTCAAGGATGACTCGAGCGTTGACTAATGATGCCTCAGCCTTCTCGCGGGTGTCTGCAGAAAGGAATGTCAACGGGAGTTGGCCAACACAGTTAGCAGGGAACTCGGTGCCAATCAGGTATGCCATCAAAGCTGCAACATCGGCCTGGGAAACGTCATGTCGCCGGACGTGATCCAAACCCCAGTCCGAAGAGTATTCATCGTGACCAGGGGCAATGGAGTCGGGATGTAACTCAGGCTTTGCAATGCCAGAGCCCCAGGAAATGAGCGGAGTCCTGGTGTTGTCAGGATGACCATCACCGTGGCTGCCCCAGTCGCTCATGCCATGGTCAGCGGTGAAGACGAAGGCGGTGCGGTCATCCAAGTAAAAGTTTTGGATGAGATCTGTAACCTCCTTGACGCCTTGATCTACTACTCTGATGTTGTGAAGGTACTCTTTGGAGTAAGGTCGGAACCCGTGCCCGTTTGTATCGAGACCTAGGAGGTGAAGGAAGAAGACGACTTTATCCTGGCGCAAAGCAGCACTGAGGGTTGCGTTGGTGGCTGCCTCGGCGAACAGTTCCTTGACATGATCGAAGACCCAATGGTCCAGATGCGTAGCATCCTTGGAGAAGTCTTCAAAGTCGGAGTCATAGGTGAAGGAGTCAACCCGGCCAGGAACGGCGCCGTGTTCGAACATGGGCAGAATGTCCGGGCTACCCCAGCTCCAGGTGTGCCGACTGCGGTTGAAAACACTGTCAAAGTCGACCGGGTTGAGCTTCCAGCCCGTGGCGACTGCCGAGACATCCTCGTACAGGCCGGCAATGAGGGCGACATGTCCGGGCCGCGATTCGGTGGGGACACGGGTGTGAGAGACGCCGAAGGTTCCGTGTTCAAGGATTCGGGAGCGGAGGAAGGGTGCGAGCGGGCGAGGCACCAGATCTTCGTCAGACTCGGGGTATGGCACGGGGAAGGATTGGAGAGCCTTGTCGGCACGCAGTCCGTCGCCTGGATATGCAACAAGTGATCAGCAAAAGATGTCGATCAGAGAGCTCAGAACCCGGGGAGCATTACCAACGAAGAGGACTAATCGGTCTGCAGGTGCCTTGGTGGCTTCGGGACGCTGGACGCCAAAGAGTTGCATGCCAGAAACGATGGGACTGACAAAGTAGATGTCGAAGATGGAGAAGATGTAGACCAGATGGAAGACGACGGCAACGGCCAGGAAGCCGAAGCGGCTAAAGCCTGCCATGGTGATCTGGAGAAGTGAGATCTATCGAATGGGCAAGAGATGCCTTGAAGAGGCTTGGCCGGTTGTCGCACAAGAGTGAAGAAGAGCCTAGCGAGACTCGGATGGGGAGGAGAGTGGGTGGATGTAAGTCAGGGGGGGTGGGTTACCGAACTGGTGGAGAAGAGGCTTCCACACAAAAAAAAATATATCAGAAGAACGGGGACATTTCCATTGCGCAGCTAAGGGTAGCGAGGGGAATATGAGGGAGTTGAGAGGTCGCAGCCCTTGAATGTTGTTTGCGGGTGAGGCGATGTGCTCGACGAAGGGGGTGAAGGGTGAAGGTGTACTGTGTTCCGTCCTGGTGGGTATTTGTGGAGGGGAAAACCGTGGCAAAAAGTGTTTAATATGGCCAATCCCAGGTGGACGCGTCCTGTACCTGCAGACAGCCCATGCGCCCATGTTGCAGCGCGTTCAATGCGCTAAAGCACCTTGATTGGCCGCGCTAATTCCCCTGTCACAGCGCGTTTACACGTGGGTGGCTACAGATCATACTCCTGGGCCCCTCTGAACACCCGTTAGAGGCGTTCAGCAGTCGGTCATGGACGTTCCATCTGTTTGCACGTGGCGATTATTAGAACGTGCAAGACAACTGCAATTATACTCGTATGCCAGATTCTTTTAACGACAGAATGGGGGTATCAATGCGAATATGTACCTAATTATTATCACCTCTACCTCCTCCCTCGACCATGTTTGAATGATGTTCCACAGCACTGAATCGTTCAAACCGTTGACTGTTACACGTAGAGAACCCGGACGGCCTGGCCATGCAACCTTGATGAGTGCCGTGGCTTGGGCTGCTCTGCTTTAGAACATGATCTGAGGCTTAATGCCGAGACTGCTTGGAATCCAGCATTGGCCTCCTTGCAACAAGTTAATACGAGACTCGAGACAAACATCTCTACCAAGTCCACACAAACTCCAGGGGTATCAGTCCGAATCAAAAGCATGATAATACGCCTGCTGTATCCGCGCAATGTGTTCATATCCTCCCGGCTACTCTGGGGGCTCTGTCAAGTACTTCATCACGCGCGCGTAGAATCGAGACGCCTGGCGGCGTGGGAACGTAATCTCCGCGCCGAGGTATTCTGGCAGGATGTCCATCAACTCTGCATCGCGATTGGGGTCTAATTGCGGTCGGTAGGTAAATTGCACCTCCTCGTAGTTGTCTGCCGGATCCGCAATCTCTACTGCCAGTTTGAAGTGGAGAGCTACCCGTTACATTAGTATGTCGTTGGTTATAGACTTTATGTGGTAGGTACTTACTGCCATTCCGCCCAGTCTGAATGCAATCAAAGACATCCTCAGTCTCATCCTGTCTCATATTACGCAAGATCAAATCTGTCAGGTCCCCGTAAAGGTCCTCTTTGGCCTGTGCCACGTGGTTCGCCGCGTGAGCTGCCTCGGCCAGAGCTGTGCGACTCCCTGTTGCACCCGCCTTCAACGTGCTACCAGGGACTTTGACATTGGCTTCTCCAGCACGGAAAGCGGCCAACTTCGTCGAGATCGTCTTCGTCTCGGACCGGGCGGCAGCAAGCGACGCGTTCAGCGTTTCTATAGTGTTTTCTAGGGTTTCGACCTTGGCATCGCTGGCTTCCAACGTCTTTTGTAACCCATCCACTTGTTTTGCAAGGGTACTGTGCGCTGCGATCTCCTTTTTCAGTTCGGCAATCAGCTTGTTTGCGGCTGTACAGCGCTGTTAGTAATGTGTAATTCTTATCAAGGCTCCTGGGTTATTACCTGTAGCTCGCTCCTCTGCTTGTTTCCGTAGGCGATCGAAATTTCGTTCGGCTTCCTTTACGCCGACTTCGCGAAGATCTCGGTGACGCATCTCGAGGCTCTCATACTTCTTTGTGAGATCACCTAGCCGTCTCCTCAGAGAAACGTCGCTCACGTCATACCCAACTATATCTTCCAGTGAATCTGTTCGTGTCGGTTCTGTATCGACCCGGGTTTGTGCTAAGATATCAAGGTCCATCGCATCCTCGGGCTCATTATGTAGGATTTCGTTGCGCGTTTTTTGCTGCATTTCATATTGGGCTTCCTCCTGGGTTTCCGGTATTTCCTCGGGAGGCGTAGCAGCTTGACGCAGACGTGGGCGACCCCGTGGCCTCGTCGCACTCGGCGGGACGCTTGTGGGCGCATTCATGGCCATGTTTCTCTTTATTGCACTCCCAACACCCCTAGGCCGACCACGAGTTGTTTTAGCGCCAGTCGATGGAGCGACCGCCGCTTCCATCATATCCCCGACATTAGTTGTACCCTCCGGGGACTGTGCCTCCTGTTGTGCAGCGCGCGAAGCGGCAGGCCTTCCCCTAGCCCGAACCGTTGATCGCGGTGTGGGTTTCGTGACTTTGCTTGCACTGGGCGGACGACCGCGGGGTCTTTTGGTGGTGCTCGGCGGTTGTCTTTGATTGCGTGCGGCTTGAATATCGGAGACATCGAAGTCATCGAAGTCAGGCTCCGTGTCTGACCCTACAAGCCCTGCCAGAGGCGCGGTCGCTTTTGCGCGTGGCATTTGTGTTTGTCAAAGACCGGTGCGTGGTTGGAGCGGCGATGGGCGCAATGAAATTGGCCGTGGATGCGCAGGTCGCGGTTTAAAATGAACCAATTGAATAGGTTTCCGTGGTTGTATACTCGATTAGATGGGCTTCTTCGTTGCGGGGATGGTGATGGCGAGCGTGATGAGGGGAGCCAAGCGAGGGGAAGAACATGTTTTGTCCGAGCCTCGATCCTGGATCTTTCGTCAATGTAAACAAAAGTCCGGCGCATCGGGACGGACGAGTCGGGACTCGCGTGGCCGATATGGCCCGTGCACGACAGGTTAGCCAACGCCCCGATTAGCCGATTACCTAGGGGCGAAAGTTGGAACGCATAAGGCGAATCTACCTAACGTGATGAACCGACACGCATGTGCCAATCGATTGCCGCCGCAACGCGATCACGGTTCATCGACTGACCGCAGCACGTGCTCGCGCATCCTGCATCTCATTGATTTTACTGCTACCCGAGACATAGCAGTGTCGCCATCTCCATCGTGCAGCTGCATACCCTCCTCTCTTACTTCCATCGGCGCAGCGCCACCCTATGAGCGACAAGTCGACCCCGTGGCTGCGCTGGATCCTCGGGATGGGGGAGCGACGCAAACTTGGCGATGTCGCCATGGACCTACTGCTCTTTGCTGGCATGGTGAGAGAGCCTTGCTCCTAGTTGTTGATCAGAGCCGACATGCTGACGTTTCTTCTTTTCAGATGACTGCCGGCCTTTATGTCGCCCGAACTTTCCTCAATCCCATTCTCAGTAACCTCGCGGATCCGGACAAGGAGAAACACGAACTGGCAAGACGCCAGGCCAAGGCACATCTTGAGCGCCTAAACAGACAACGAGAGATCGACGACGGCTACGATGAAGACGACAGCAGTTCTAGAAGGGGACCCCGCGCGGAGGAGTTGGTTCTCAACGAATACGAAAATCTAGTGGCGCTGGAAATGGTTCCTCCCCAGGACATATCTGTGGGGTTTGACGGTGAGTTGCATGATCACAATACCTTCCCGGGTAGCATACGCCCCCTTAGGTCGTGCGTCACTGACCGTTATGTTATTGTGGCTTCCTAGATATTGGCGGATTGGATACTATTATTGAGGAACTCAAGGAGTCCGTCATCTACCCCCTTACGATGCCGCATCTCTATTCACACGCCGCGCCTTTGCTTTCAGCACCCTCTGGAGTGTTGCTTTATGGCCCGCCTGGTTGTGGCAAGACGATGCTCGCCAAAGCGGTTGCCCACGAGAGTGGAGCCTCCTTCATCAACCTGCATATTTCGACCTTGACTGAGAAGTGGTACGGTGACTCAAACAAGATTGTTCGGGCCGTCTTCTCACTGGCTCGTAAGATGCAGCCAGCCATCATCTTTATCGACGAGATTGATGCGGTTCTTGGGACTCGAAGGAGTGGCGAGCACGAGGCTAGTGGAATGGTCAAGGCTGAGTACGCCGCTCTCCACGGGTTACAATATCGTGTGCATGTAAGCTAACCATAAGCAGGTTCATGACTTTGTGGGATGGACTAACATCGTCAAACTCTGCCGGCATGCCCGCCCGAATCATGGTTCTGGGAGCTACCAACCGAATTCACGACATTGACGAGGCAATCCTCCGCCGTATGCCCAAGAAGTTCCCCGTGCCATTGCCGGGCAAGGAGCAGCGTCGCCGAATATTGCAACTTATCTTGCAAGACACCAAGACTGACCCAAAACATTTCAGCCTGGAATACCTCTCCAAGATTACGGCAGGGCTTTCTGGCAGCGATATTAAGGAGGCATGTCGAGATGCAGCCATGGTTCCAGTCCGCGAGTACATGCGACAGCATCGACAAAAGGGCAGAGCAATGGCGTCAGTGGACCCAACGCAGTTCCGGGCTCTCAGGAGCGAAGACTTCTTAGGCCGGGAGGGTGGACAAATCAAGGCGAATGCCACGGCCGCGCATCGGCGGTCAGGGGGGGAGACTACTGAGTATGAGGACGTGGATGAGCTGGTAGCTGAGGAACAGGACTAACTTACTAAGACTTCAAGAGACGGCAAGCGATTCAAACAATAGAGAAAGCAATCCTGGACATGGCATCACCGCTCCGTGGTCCAATCAGCAATTTCGTGATTCTGGGGTTTGAGGGGTTGTCTCAGAACTCCTCGGGCTCAAAATGGGGTGCACTGTACGACCAGCACTGTCTAGGCTGTATATTTCTTCTCACGAGACCTCTTTTGAGTCTGGATTTGGCCCGAGTTTGGCTGGGCGAAGCCCGGCAGACTAATCCAGGACAAATGCTTCGCACAGTATGACCTGAGTCTGGAGAACGGGATTGAAGAGGATGGCCATCGATCGGTGCGGGATCACGTCATTTGACGTACCCCACCAAATGGTCCGGGGTCCTGATAGCGGGATACTTTGTTTTGCGAGTGGCTCACGGTGGAAATCCTTGTACCCCGGCATCATGAGTCCGCCTCCGTTCATCGGGCGGATGAGCCAACTGAATGGCGGTGGACGGTTCGCGGCTCTGAGACGCCGGTAGTGGGGTGAGCTGACCTGCAAGAGCGCTGCAATAGCGCTGTGAGGCCGTGCAAACATGCCGCAGTCCGCTGCAAGGGCAGCGCTGTGAGCCACTGAGTGAGCACTTCTCAATGGTGAAAACCTCAGACCGCCGATGAGCGGGCGTGACTCCCGACTCCCGCCTTCCGTCCTTACCCCCAGAGTCTGACTCGCTCATCTTTCTTTCGACAACCACCACCTCTTCAAGCTTCTCCCTTCTCCTCATCTCCATATCTACATTCGCATTTGCCTATTATTTTTGGGCTCGCGTTCCGTGACTTCATCTTGCCTTTTGATTGAACTCTCAATTGTGCTCTCACGCCCCTCACTTCCCGCCCTCCCCGCCACCCACCCATTCACTGGGTACTAACGAGCAGGTACTGATCGCCGCGGGGCTCGTCCTCAACTTCTCACAACCTACAACATATCTACTTCTATCTCCAACTCCTCTCCCAGCTTACTCTTCTGTTTCCCGACCTCCTATTTCGCCATGTCAGCCCCGTCTCCCAATGCGCCAGCCGAAAAGTCAACCAACCCGCTGAAGAGGGTCGACCTCGACGGCCACGACCTACCCCCTTCTCCTGCTCCCTCCAGCCCACGCAATGGCCGCCGGAGATACGCTCTGGCTACCGAGTTGGTCTACACCGACAGCAAGGATCAATACGGCGCCTCCAGCATCCCCATCTACCAATCTGCCACCTTCAAGCAGTCCTCGGCCAATGGCGGCCAGCAGGAGTACGACTACACTCGCTCCGGAAACCCTACCCGCACGCACCTCGAGCGTCATGTAGCCAAGATCATGAACGCCTCGCGGGCTCTAGCCGTGAGCTCCGGCATGGGCGCTCTGGATGTTATTACTCGCCTGCTCCGACCCGGCGATGAGGTCATCACTGGCGACGACTTGTACGGAGGCAGCCATCGTCTTCTCACCTACCTAGCTGCCAACCAAGGCATTGTCGTGCACCATGTCGACACCACCACCGTTGAGACCGTGCAGGCGCGCATCTCAGAAAAGACAGCCATGGTGCTGCTCGAGACTCCCACAAACCCCTTGATCAAGATTGTCGACATCCCCTCTATCGCACGACTCGTTCATGATGCCAACCCCAAGGCTCTGGTCGTCGTTGACAACACCATGCTCTCACCCATGCTCTTCAACCCCCTCGATGTAGGCGCCGATATTGTTTACGAGTCCGGCACCAAATACCTCTCGGGTCATCACGATATCATGGCCGGTGTGATGGCCTGCAACGATTCCTCAATTGCAGACAGGCTATTCTTCGTCATCAACTCTACCGGATGCGGCCTTTCCCCCAATGACTCCTTCCTTTTGATGAGAGGCATCAAAACGCTTGCGATCCGCATGGAAAAACAGCAGGCTAGTGCACAGGCTATCGCCGAGTTTCTTGAGTCAAGGGGCTTCCGGGTCCGATACCCTGGACTGAAGTCTCACCCTCAATACGATCTGCACTGGTCCATGGCTCGTGGTGCAGGCGCCGTTCTCTCCTTCGAGACCGGCGACAGTGCTGTCTCTGAACGCATCGTAGAGGCTGCTCGGCTTTGGGCAATCAGCGTCAGCTTCGGATGCGTCAATAGCTTGATTAGCATGCCATGCCAGATGAGTCATGCCAGCATCGATGCCAAGACACGAAAGGAACGACAAATGCCCGAGGATATTATCCGCCTTTGCGTCGGAATTGAAGATGTAGACGATCTCATTGAGGACCTCTCGCGAGCAGTAAGCAACCTGATTTCATCTATCGGGATGTCTACTAACTAGAATTTAGCTTGTCCAAGCCGGTGCTGTAACTGTGACTCTAGATGGCTTCCACGCTACGGGATCGGCCAAGGACCTGGGTGAACAGCCTCGCCCCATCTAAATCAAGCTCAGGAGTAGATGGCTACTACTATGGCCGTCAGACTTTGAAGCTTTGGCTTAGGCCCATTCAAACTCCAGTAAACGTTGCCATCGTCTAAACCAGTGGCTTAAGTAGTGGTGTCAAGAGCCACCGATGCTTGCAGAGGCGCGACTCTCATACCCTGCAGTCAGAGTTGGCATGACGGCCGCGAGAGGAGTGTATCGCATAGTTGGCGATCCTGAAAACTTGTAACATCATCCGCAACTGGCGTTGGCGATCATTATGGATTTAGATTCTTCGGGGTGACCTGTGAGGTGTTGGAGACAGACCCTAAAACGCGGGAAAATAAGGAGGGTATACGCATCGTTATGCCGGTGGAGAAGCTCATTGATGGTCAAATGTTGGTGTCTCGAGTCGTGAGCCCACGCAAAAAGCATACGGCTGTGGGCCTTTGGCTTCGATTTATTGCTTATTGGCTCATCGTTGGATAGTAGTCCAGATGGCGGAGAGTTCTTACTGAGTTTGATGAGTGCTTGGGCGTTGAACACTTGGATATTTTGATCTTACTCGTTAATGACGGGTTCATTAGTTTCGATTTTGTGAGGCATGGTGTCTTCGCTCCCTTGAAAAGCATCAAGTGTAGTTGTCTCTTTGCCCAAGAATAAGAAGTGAAAGACGTTTAATGATTCGGACGTGGCTCTAGTTTTAGTGATCCAACGTAAGGAGAACTCTACTAACGAATATATACCTGTTTTATATCTTTGAAACCGTGTTTCCTTTTCGCATGCGTGGCGTGTTGTGACCTCCTGGCGCGATGATGGGCTTGTCTACCATGACTCCCTGGTTGGCTGGAGATAGGCGAGCTTGAAGTATGAGGCTCGTAGGTTCAACTGCGGACTGCAACTTGGGGTGTGACGGCATTTGGTGTGAGTAGACTGTTTAGGTCATGGATCGCATCATCGTCACGCGACTCGTTGTAGGCGCTGTTCTATTGGTGTAACATAATTGCTTGGAGTTGAGAGTCCGGGTTGTACACGGCAAATGTTCCCGGGGGGTGGGGGAATGGAGGGTGAGAGAGCGAAAGCAGGAAAGGGGAAAGAGACAGCAAGCCGATGAAGCTCTCGTCATCTCCAAGAACCCCATTTGGGGCGATCCCTGTAGTTGAACAGTTGATCTATCATGTTACACCGGCATGTCCCTCCATAAACTATGCCGCGTGCTATGGCATCCCTCACTTCAAAGCTATCTTTGTTATTCGTCTTTCTGTTACTATTTCGAGTAGCCACTGGGCCTTGGACAGCTTAAATATAGCCCCCTTAGATGTACGAGTGTCTACGTCGTTCCCCGTACTATGAGTTCAGGAATCGAGGACTTCAGATTGTGGTTCAACGTAGTCGGCTGCTGACCGCCAGCCACATGCCGGATGAGATACCCCGAATCTGCGGGGCGACACGACCATCTACATGGCCCTCGAGCGACAATGCGTCCTCGATCGGACTTCGAGCCCTATTAAGCGCTGAGCTTGTCAGCATCTCTGAAGCCAAGACTGAAAGATGTCTGCCTGAGGGAGATGCTTGCTATGTTTGCTCGTGACCCGTCATCTACGCGATGGTAACCCGAGGCTTGCGGCGGAAATACACTTGGTCGGCGAAACTGACGTGACTGAGCAACAACCACTTGCTTTGCACTTCGCCATGTGGATCGGATACCACGGCTGCCTTGTCCCCAGAGACAGCTTTTGTGATTGGGGCTAAATAAAATGCATATATTCAAAAAAAAAAAAAAAAAAAAAGTAACGCACAAGCAACCCGATGACCTCGTTATGCAGACAAACGTACAAATGAACACCCACCACGCTCAGTCAAGCCAACTCCAATAATATGCGGACAGTTAGGTTTAGGAAAAGTCGAAGCGATCGGGGAGGACAATAGGTGCCACCAGAGTCCATGTGTACATTCCGTAGCAGATCCACGAGCTGGCAATCTTGACATAGCTTGCCGCGTAGGTACGACCAACCGTGGCGAAGTCACCCTGCTTGGTGGCCTCTTCAAAGTTCATTGTCAGTAGCGTAGCCACCCACGCTGTTGCTAGGAAGAAAATGATGTGGAACACCGAGTAGTTGTATTGAGTTTGAGATCGCTCGTCATCATGGGACGGATGACCGCCAGCAACACTGTCATCGTCGTCGTCGGACAGTAGGGCATCGGCCGGGAGACTGCCCTCTTCAACGGCTCGGCGAAGAGCCTCGGCACGCATCTCACGACGGGCGGCGGGCTGCTGTGTAACAAGATCGTGCTCGTCCTCTTCCGGGAGACGAATACCATTGGAGTTGCCGAGGCCCAGACTCTGAGTTGCAGCACGGGTGGTCGTGTAGGCGACTGTCAGCATAGTGACGATGGCGCCGATAACGACAGATGTGGTGCGGGTGCCCTGGGCGCGAACCAGTGGATTGCATTGGTTGTCATCAGGCTCCATGGATACGGCGGACATGGTAAGATAGGTGCAGTAGACTGCCACCATGGCAGCCTGGGCCAAGCCGGCCTTAGAGTTGTATTCCTGGATGGTTGGGTTGACGGAGATGACGGAGACGGCAAGCCAGAGAATGAGGTTGATGGTGATGGTGGCTTGATTCAGAGAGCAATTACCTCGAGCGAAGAAGACGTATTGAACTACGGTCATGGCGATGGACCCCAGGTACATGCTCAAGGTGGATCCAATGAGGACGAACCTCCAAACCCTCGAGTCGGTGTCCTCAATCTGCGCGAGACAGTATTCGGCCCAGTTGTGAGCCAAGTCAACCAGGAGGACGAGGCCGAGCATCAAGAACAGCATGGCGCCAGCAAAGGCAATGTAATTGCCCCAAAAGAGGAAGAAGGGGTCAGGAATGAGGAAGGACAAGACGACCATCGCAAACCAGGCGATGATCTTGGGGCCCCAGTAGCCGTTCTGAATGGCGGCGCGCGGGTGTTTTGAAGAGGAGACGCCAAAGAGAAGGCCAGCAAGTATCAGATGAAAGACGCCGAGAGCGAAGTTGATGCGGTGGACCGCAACCCATCCGTGGCAGCTGCCGGTGGGGCAGTTGATCTTGACGTAGTCGAGCATGAGATGCTGAAGCTTCTCAATGGCCCAGGGCGTCAACATTATCCATGCAATGATGGAATTGACGAGAAGAAGCAGGGCGTATCCGATACGAGTCGCAACACTATCAAGGCACGATTAGCGGTGGGAAGGAAATTTTGGGACAGCTTTGATCTTGTCGTACCTGTTACCGCATTTCCCGCAGGCGCTACAGACCATGGAACAAGTCGCGGCGCCGCAGCAACTGGCAAGGCAGGACATAACCTATCGGAGGCGATTCGCGCATTAGTGCTGGGACAAGACAGAAGAGACGGCTGGTTTGGATAGTGAAAGGGGGTGGCATACGGTGGTCGCGCTTGGGATCGCCAGCAGCGGCAGCGACAGTAGCGCGCCCATTGCGATGGTAAAGGCGCACTGAGGCGGCGACAGCGATGACGGGCAAGTCTAAATCGGATGGCTCAGGTGAAGGGCGGATAGCCCGACGAACGATTGCTTCCGCAGAGGCGATAGATGGAGCTTGGCGAATCGTGGACGGCGGATCGAACACGGCGGATCGTAGAAAGTGTCGAACAAGAGAGGAGGAGTGCGGCTTGAGCGATGTAGCGTGGTGATGCCTTGGTTTGTATGGGTGGAGTCGGTAGACTGGAGGAGGTGGATGGGATGATGAGGCTGGGCGCGCCGGTGCAAACGGCCGAAGACGGGGCAATGGCCGAGTTCACGTGAGATTACGTCGCTGTGTGGCTGGAGCGTCCTCCTTATGTAATGCACATAGTGGCTAGTGGTGGCTCGTGATGTTCCGCGGAGTCTAGCGTGGGTCGTGGTGCAGAAGGCAAGACTAATAGAACGTACAGTACAAGAGGCAGGTACAGTCGCGAACCAGCGGGCCGGGAGTAATCACGAGGCCCACTCTCGGGACCTCACCAGCAGCCCCGGCAAACCCTGGCTACGGTTCCGATGGGCTCCGCTCTCGGCGATGGGGCACGCGCGTGCCTCCACGTCTTCAGGGCACCCGCCAATCAGCTGACGCCATCTCCACCGCGGTTTGATAACGACATACGTAGTGCCGACGTGCGACAGGATCCGTGTATAGCCCATCATCCTCCTAAGAGTCCAGACTCAGCAACAATTCACCACCTCCATCCCCATTTCGCAGCTTCGATGAAGCCGTCCATCTCTTTGTGATTGTTATTTTCACCCTCCAAGTGACCTCTCGGCTTTGCTTTCCTCTTCCTCTTGTTGCCTGCCTTCTCTTGGGTTGTCCTGCTTTCTCTTACTTCCACTTCTTCTCTCCCTACCCAGATGATCCACGCCGTCCTCTTCCGCAACCTTATCCAGTCCGCATGATGCACCAACAACAGCACCAGCAGCACCAGCGACAGCTGCACCATGCGCGCATCGTCGCCAGTGTTGCCGCAACCCTCATATCGCTGGCCTGCGGTACCAACGTAACGTCTCCCTCTAGCCCCCTCTGCATCCATCTATTCATCGCTAACACCCCGCCAAGTACGTCTACTCAGCATGGGCGCCGCAGTTCGCCGAACGACTCCGTCTCTCTTCGACCGAGAGTAACCTCATCGGCCTCGCTGGCAACCTAGGCCAATACACCATGGGAGTCCCTATCGGCATCATCGTCGATCATCGCGGCCCCCGAATGGCTGTCCTCGGAGGTGCCATACTGCTTGCCGTCGGCTACTTCCCACTTCACCAAGCTTATGACAAGGCCTCGGGCTCTGTGCCTCTGCTATGCTTCTTTTCCTATCTAACCGGCCTGGGCGGTTGTATGGCCTTCGCGGCCGCCATCAAGACGTCTGCTCTGAACTGGCCCCAACGTCGCGGCACTGCCACCGCCTTCCCTCTCGCCGCATTTGGGTTGAGTGCCTTCTTCTTCTCTCTGCTAGGCTCCATCCTGTTCCCTGGAGATCCCAGTGCATTCCTCATGCTGCTGACCTGGGGCACTTGCGGTATCACTTTTGGTGGATTCTTCTTCCTCAAGATCCATCCCGACTCCAACTACCAGACCGTTCCAGCGGCAGACCACCAACACCACTCTCGCCAGAACTCCTCCGACGAACCCAAACCCTACCGGGCTGCTAATGCGGTGGTTGAACCCGGTATGTTCTCTAATTCCAACATAAACAGTAGCACCAGTTTCACCTCACCTTCGTACGCTTCCGCATCCGCTTCCGCATCCACCTCCGCTGCCGCCTCCACTTCCGCCTCCGCCTCCGACTACCCCCTGGATCCAACGGCCGTTCCTGGAATCCCATCCGAGCCTGCTAGTGGCCGTGTGGTCACTGCCGAGAACCCCGAGGACCCCGAGGCGGGCGAGACGTCATCCTTGATGTCCCGCCCGGCGTCGCTGGCCGGCGATGATGACCCCCTTGTAGGGAACCATATTGATTTTGACCGATCTCACCGTATAGACATTCGAGGCTTGACGTTGCTGCGAACCCTAGCTTTCTGGCAGCTCTTCGTCATCATGGGAATCTTAGCTGGCGTTGGCATCATGACAATCAAGTATGCGGCCGTACCTTTTTAATGCCGCCCAATTGAATCCCGCTAACCCTGCCTTCCAGCAACATCGGCAACAACGCGAAGGCGTTGTGGACGCATTACGATAAATCCGTCACCAACGATTTCCTCATCAAACGCCAGCAGACGCACGTGTCAATCCTCTCCATTTGCAGTTTCCTCGGAAGACTGTCCAGCGGTGAGTCGGGTTTCGTTATCAACACTCCCTCCTTTTCAGACTCTCACATCGCTTTTAGGAGTTGGTTCCGACTTTTTGGTCAAACGCCTACACGCCAGTCGCCTTTGGTGCCTCGTTGTTGCCTGCGTCGTCTTCTTGGTTGCTCAGCTTTCTGCTCTTAGCATTGCCGACCCGCACTGGCTAGTAATCGTCTCCAGCTTGTCCGGCCTAGGCTACGGCTTCCTCTTTGGTGTTTACCCGTCGATTGTTGCTGAGACGTTCGGTATCAATGGACTCAGTCAGAACTGGGGATTCATGACACTTTCTCCAGTAATCTCATCCAACATTTTCAACATCTTTTATGGCAAAGTCTACGACCGACATAGCGTGGTCCAACCAAACGGTGAGCGATCTTGTCTCGAGGGCCTCAATTGTTATCACTCAGCATACGACGCCACTCTCTTCGCCTGCGCTGCTGGACTGGCCATTACACTGTGGGTCATTCGCCACCAACACCAGGAACGTCTCAACGAGATTAGCAAGGGTGAGGAGGAAGATTGAGTGGCCCAATCTTGCGGGACGGGAATTTAGAAGGGAGTCGAGGCGATTTATAGTAGTTCCATACACTGCCGGCGTACGGGGTTTAGATCTGACTTGGGTTCACATATGGTCGTTTCCTGGAAGTGGGAGGAGAAGGGTAGATAACAGAGACCATTAGACATAGGCAGCAGGGGTGGCAGCACTATTGAAGCCAATTCACATGGGCAAGATTCGTCACAATGTGTTAACAGATGTCTATTCGCGGCCCCCGCTGCTAGGGCTCCGGATGCAGGATTATCCTCCCTCGACTGTCAAGCAGTCGCTTCTCGTGTCTGTGATGTCTAATTGTATGCGCATGACTGATCCGACACCAGCTGCTCCAAGTCATCCAGCAAAGGCCGAGATATTCGAGTCATTAACCTCTCACCCATCATGTTCGACATGAAATCCATCCATGGTGCCACGGCCAAAAAGGCCGCCTATTCAAGACACATTAAAGTAGAAAAAAAATCCTTCTGTCTGGAAGATTCAAGATGAGACTCCTTAGTCTTCCTCCGTCTTCCCCGTCTACCAGTAGAACGCCGAAGTAATGCTGCAAGTGCCTAATAGACACCAACGGATGCACACCACCCAACAACTTTGCCTCTTCTGGAGGCTGCAAGGACGCTGACTCCCCAACAATGCAAGAAATAAAAAGAGGATTAACGGACAAAGTCCGCGCTCAACAATGAGAAAAGCAGAATTCGGGAATAGTTGGAACACAAGGAAACCGCCCCAAGGCACCGTCGTGCGAATAATGAAAGAGACAAGGTATATATGTAGTAAGGAAAAGGAGGGGTATTCTTCGGTCGAAACGAGGAAGCTTGTGTGGTGTCGTTCGTTGTTGTCTTGGGGTGATGCGGCACGAACGTGAACAAAGGTAGGTAAAGTGAAAAGGCAAAGAAATCTTCAATCGTCTGCCCACAGTCGTTAAGGGGCTTTTCCGCTCTTGTCTGAACCATTGGCATTACCTTCAAACATGGCGCCAAACCCGCTCAGGGACCAAGAATCGCTTGTCGAGTGCACAACCACCAACCACAATGCAATGATGTTTACCAGATAGTGCAGCATGTATGCGTGAGACACCCCGTACACTGCTGCGTACAGAGCTGTTCCAAAGAGGAGCACACTGGTAACGTATCGTAGCCAGCTGGTCAGCTGAGGCACCATTTTCCCCGTCGTTAGATTCTCCACGAGGAGAATGAAAGGCATGATGGAGAGAACGTTGTGGTGTGACGAGAAGGGTGTGAGCCAATGGACTGCCAAGTTTCGAATCCAAACCGCCAAGATCGGTAAATTAATAGGAAGAATCCAGAGCATTAGGAGGAGGATAGAATGTGCGTAGTGATAATAGTTAGAGTTGGCAGTTGACGAGACGGTAGCATTAATCCGAAGAGCCCGAACAACAGTGAAGAGTTGCACAATGCACGCCACCAGGTAGGCAAACTGGTATGGAATGAAGGTTGAGACGAGGAACAAGAGAATTGCTGTCGTAATCATGCGTCGCCTTGGGGTAGATGGCACAAACGCGGGCGACTTGGCGCGCCCTTGCTCGTCGGCCGCGCCCATGCAAACAATGAGTAGACTGTACAGCAAACCAAAAGCCTGGGTCAAAATAAGCATGACATAGTGGAGCACGGTGCAAACTCCAATGCAGACAACGCCGATCAACGGGACCAGAAACCAGAAGAAGGGGTCTTCAGTTCCAATCAAGCTCTCGTATTGGTGAAAGTTGGCGCCTGATGTCAACGCGGTGCTTCGGTTGAGCAACCGTCCCAACCCAGCAATTGACGCTCCGCTCAACGATGTTGAAAGAAGAGTCAACGAAAGAAGCAAGAGAGGGATAGACTGCCTGAGGCACATGTCCAAGCTTTCCGAGAATGAAATAAAGACCCCGGTCTTGTCATAGACCCGAAACTGCTTGCGCAAGACCAGTGTGACAGTGAGCAGCGGGAAGGCGGCAAAGACGGTTCGATATCGCATGTACAATTTCCCCAAACTTCCCCAGAGATCTACTTTAATTTCCAGGCGGAGACTTGTATTGCAAGATGGGTCGGCCCAGATTTCAAGGCTGAGTCCGTTCTCGGGGCGAGATTCCAAGGGCGGCGGTACGTAGGGAGCGACGCCGTGAAGGCTAATGGCTACTCTTTGTGCATTGACGAAGAATTTCGATTCATATGGTCGGTCCAGGAATTGCCGTATCAATGGGCGGAAGAGGGCGTGGTCAACCTTGCAACGAGGGCTAGTGAGCTCCAAATCATAGGCAAGCAGGGCTGACTGAAGCGATGGAATGTTGACTTCCACGGCCATCGGCCGATCAGCAGGGAGATCCAATGACGCCCCGGTCAGAAGGAGCCTTGCCAGACTGATGTCTTTCTTTTTAGAGAAGGCTGACTGATCGCTGAATTCTGCAACTACGAAGTTGCGTGTGCTGGAAGCCGTCTTTTCCACGATTGCGACGAATTGGTGATCTGAAATCTGCTCTAGCTCATACTGCAGGTACGAGAACGGGGAAATTTCTCGCTCTCTATCGCGGTAGAATGGGAACAGTGTCGATGAAGTTGAAGCTGGGAGCTGTATCAGGTCGGAAGCGGCGTTCTTGCAGGCGAATCTTGTCGTCGAGTGGCTCTTGTTGACAGAAAGATCAATGTGGAATGGGTGGACGGAATTGGCCTGTCCCGAATGAGAAGGGAAGACGCTGCAAAAGAGAACTTCCAACTTGCCGCTCTCTCCAGCCTCATCAAGTCGAGCGTCTGTGAGAAGAGTGAAGCGTTTGGATTCTGGTGACCCCTGTGGGGGAACCGGAAGCAGATACGCCTTGAGCTTAGACTGATGTCCGAGATTCCTCAGAATAAGATTCTCCCCCAGTGGAAGTATAGAATTGGAACTGTCATCTAGGGTGAGAAGAGTCGTTGCTTCTTTCAAGCCAAAATCCCTCTCTGTCGTCGGTTCCATGCCCGTCAGAAAACGCTTCTTGAACACTTTCATTCTATCGGCCCGCGGTTTTGTCTGTGATGCGCGATGGACGTCGACTATGTCGTACAGTGTTCGTGCCACAACCTTTCTGAATTGGTCACACCAGAGGATTGCTTGATGATCCATGCTCGTCCAGACTGTTGGAATTCCGGTTGTGAAAACTGTGAAGCCGTGCGTGGGAGGCACGAGGGACTCGAGGCTAGTATAATCCGAGGGCACAACCGTATCCAGGCCCCCGCCAGCTATCGAAACGAGAGTGACGTGCCACAGTGGGTTGTTGTTTGCCCACTTCTGCGAATAGGCACGCCTCCAGTAGTCGTTTATCTCGTCATACAGCTGGACAATCTGTCCGTCGAAGGTAACGGGTGGTCGGGCATGTGGCGCCGACATTGTAATGATGGTATTGATAGAATTCGATTGGTAGTTGGCCTGAACGAGCATCGCTCTCGCAACTATACCACCCATGGAGTGACCAAGGATGATTACCGACGTCGGATCCGGGAGATGGCCATCTCGAGCCTTGCGTTGAGGATCTGAGTAAAGAGAGAGTATGTAGCGAACCGCTTCGTTAAGATATTCGGCCTGGTCCAACAAGGTCTGGCCGTGGAAGGCAGTAATGTCCTCATTGAAGTCGACGGTAAAGAAGTCGAGGCCGCGGATTCCGGCATCCAGTGCCGTATTGTCGTGTTGAAGATTGTGATGAAAGAAGTTTGCTGCCTCAGACGCAATTGGGCGAACTTGCTTGTAGCTCCCTGCGTTTCCGGGAATAAAAAGGACAGGAATTCCACGAAGCTGCAAAAGAGTCAGACAATATCATCAAAGGTGATAGAGAGAAAGCGGCGCATATGCAGCCACGGGCACGTAGAATGATAAATACCTTATCCTCTTCGTCAACCCCTTGTTCTCGATATAGATACAAGGAATATTTCGTCGCAAAGCGGGTGTGTTCGGTATCAAACTCGGAGAATCGCACGTATGAGGGTCTCATGTAGGACATCCGACAACCCTTTGGATCAAGCTGGCGGGTCACGAGAGACTGAAGGATGCCGAAGAGAAGCGCCATGCCCAGGGCAGAGGTGAGGAGGACAAGAATGGTGATGGGGGACGATATGCGAGAACGGTGTACTGGGGAGGGTGATTGAGGCGGCGTCCTAGCGAGGGCGATGTTGGGAGTGGACGAGGCTGCGAGTGAGGTTTGCGTCATGGTGGTGGTTGGTAAGGGATCGTCACGAGCATGGCCGTTGCGACCATTGCGACTGTTTGACTGCTTCCAATTGAGACTGCTTGGGCGCCGGCTCCTAGCGGATGATGGGCGCGAACTCAAGCCCGAAGGGCGCGTCTTAAGGCTCGGGTCGGGATCGGGAATGTCGGAGTCGAGGGAGGATTCGTCACCGTCATCGGCCGACCCTGAAGAACGCCTCTTCATGGAGAAGGCGCGTTGAGACTCTCCAGGAGCCTAAGGCCGAAGAGGTAGAGGATATCGAACGGCGGTGGACGTGCGAGGTTGTGGCCGAAGAGTAAGAGGGTTGACGAAGCGAGAGCAGATTAAGATCGAGGACGACGGCAAGATCGACGGCGAGGGACGGCGACGACGAAGAAGGTCGGCTTGGTTGGCGAAGCTCGGGGCAACAGCAACAGCGGTCACAGCAGTCGCAAGCTAGAGCAGGAGCCAGCAGCAAGTACGAAGTACTTCGTAGGTCAGAGCCAGCAACTCGGAACAGGGGGCTGGCAAAGGCGCAATGTGCAAAGTACTTTGTAGGCCGCCAACAACCAGCAACCAGGTCGAGGGAGATGGGGCAACAAGGACAAATCAAACGAGTGTGAGGTCTTGCCGCGCAGGGACCCGTCGTGTGCGTTAGCCTTAGCCTCTGAGGAGCTTGATAGCCAGGCGGTTAGTACCTAGAACGACGCTGGTGGAAGCGAGGCTGAGAGAAAAGGGCCGTAGCGACAACGGCAGCAAGAGCAACGGCGGTGACACGCTCAGTAGCAAGGACGGACGGCCAAGAGGCCAAGGAAGAGGAAAGAAGTGGACGACGACGACGACGACGACGCACTAGCAAGAGTCGACAGACTCAACGCATGCCGGCTCTGCGAATGGGAGTGGGAGTGGGAGACTAGGAAGTGGGAGTGGGTGTGGGTAGCCTTGGGTGCGTGTGTACGTCCACGCGTGGGTGGGAAATTGGCTGTTGATGGCTTCTCTGTCGTCCGAGCCAGCCAGTTAGCGGCGCGTCTCCCCTTTTTCTGGGCCAACGCCCCCCGTAAAGCCTCTGCCCACCTCGCTGAGTCGCTCCAGTGATTAGGTCCAAAGCTCATACCATAACACCGTCCAATCTCGGCCCTTGATTGTGGTGCAGTACCCACAAACCCTGTTTTTTCCCTTCACTCCTCCACCCGCGACTAGGTAATACCAGTTTTCTGACGGCGCGGCAATGCGTAATATCATGGCACTACATTATTTACAGTAACTTTGTATGTAGGTAGGCATGTGCAGTACTACATCCCATGCAAAGCTTGTCGCGGACCTTGCTCGGCAAAAAGAACATAACACAGAACACTATAGATGGCCAGTCCGACATATCTCACTGTCGACGAATTTAAACCCCGTCTGTATGTGGCTGTGGCAGTTCTACGTCGCCGAGACCAACCAGCTTTTGCAAGTGTTCGTACTTTGCAGTTCGTACACTCAGTTCTTCGGCCATGCGCTGATGAAAGCCGAATTCAAAGATGCGAGAACAAACGGGATCGTTACAAAACTACCTTAATTCCTGTACGTAGTAATTACCGCCCACGTTCTCGCGTCCAATATCGATGGCGTGCCTTGTCCTACGTGGCCCTAGTTTCGAAAAGGTGGAGTTTGTACCCAGAGCACCATCCCAGCGCATGTTCACCATGCTACTATAGTACCTAAGGTAGGTAGGGATGCCACATACCGATATCTCCACTCACAAGGGCACCGGGCCACGCTCATCAACCTCAGGGATGCAGCGCAAAAGAAAATTGATTGCCAAATGAACGGATGATACCTGCACATTAGCTATATTGCCCATAGAGCAATGCCCGGTCAAGTTCGTCAAGTAGGTACCGAGAATATGCCGGTGCTTGGAGCACGACGACCAGAAAACGGCTGCCCCAAGCAGCCAGCACGAACAAGCCTGAGGTACCCATTATTTACTATCCCGTCCCCAACGAGCTACCTGCCTCTGCCTCCGGGCAAACCTAACCTAAGCACACCGTAAATTGATACCAACCTCAGTAGGTAATATTGGTCGAAACATCCATACGACTAAACACAGCTACGAAGTACTAGAAGTAAACACAATGTCAAGTAATTACTACGTAGGTAAGTAGAGCTTCCTGTCGTGCCCGGTACGTCCCACACCCTTTCCCGCCCCTGCCCCAGCTCCTAGTTCCAGGCTCTTACAATCGCTGCTAGCAGAGCCAAGTCTCCAAAGCGAAGCTTGACGTTTATCCCAACGATCGCAGACTAGATGAAAAGGCTGTCTGTCCCGGCTACGTGATGACGAAGTACGCACTACGCACGTTAGTAGTTCCTAAGTTTCATCAGTCCGCCCTCGCCACGAGCGGCTAGTAGCTGGCAACCAGGAGAGAACCGGCCATGTCCGTTCTTCACCATTTCCTTGTTCACTCCAACCAGCCAACAATAAACCTGGCACGCGAAACGGAGGTGAACGGCACAGATTGAGACCTAGGACAGAGGTTGAGAATTGTCAACCAATGCGAGGTCGCTGGGGCACGAGTCACCGCCAGAGTCATGGAAAGCCTCAAGCAGTATTTGCATAGACATATAGCTAATCAGAACGATGACTAGCCCCATGTTAGGCTCAACCTGACATTCCATTCTTCAAGTCGATTAAAGTGCCTACTATGTATTAAGCTTCATTCCCACCGTTGCCGCTCTATTACCTTACCTTGTCGCCTCGTTATCCACATATTGTCTCAATCCACTCAAAAAATTGCTAGCGATGGGGCATGGCATCACGAGCCGCACAGATTTGAGATCTGTGCCTCTCACACCTAGAATTCTGCCGTGTGAGGCTTTCATCTGCCTCCATCCCAACATCCAAAAATTATCAAGGGGGTACTAATTCTCTCGTTGGATTAAGTAGGTAGGTAGTCAATATGTGATTAAGTGGGGTATACAACAGCTTCGTTCCTCCCTAACCTACTAAGCGTCCGTATCAAGTGTCACGAGCCGGGCAGAGATGAGAAGGTGTAATATGCCACAGGATGCATTAGCGCTTTTATCGCATATATGCATACTCTTGACAGCCATCTCCACTTTACGCGTCCACCAGCTGCCAGCGCGTTCCAGTCACCACGCGGCATCAACACCCCAGACCCCAATCTATGCCTGCAAATTAAGAAGATTAGATTCTCACACCTCGCTTTCGTGAATTCCCATCTGACCACTTGTTCTAATCCACGTTGCCTCACTCTCATAGCTTGCATATGACACGCGAGCTTCCAACAGAATTGACTAGACCCTCACTATCGTGTGCCATGCATGCATGCGTGCGTCATGGCTACCATCAAAAAGATCGATGGACGCACTGTAAACGCCACCATCTTGCGTCAACCAGCAACACGAAGCTGACTTTTTGGTGCAGGTCCATCAAATACAGTCTGGTCAGGTCATTGTCGATCTATGCTCCGTTGTCAAGGAGCTTGTTGAGAATAGTATCGATGCAGAAGCAACTAGCATAGGTATGCGCGCCGCCACCAGCCGTATCCCTCATTTGCCTTTGGCTCCATTCATGCTGAGATCCCGGTTAATATATGCTAACACTTCTCAAATCAGATATCCGTTTCAAAAATCAAGGCCTCGATTTGATCGAAATCCAAGACAACGGGATTGGTATCTCCCCTGACAACTATCCATCAGTTGCTTTAAAACACCACACGTCAAAACTCTCGTCCTATTCAGACATCGCTTCCCTCCAGACGTTTGGCTTCCGCGGTGAAGCACTTGCCTCCCTGTGTGCTTTGTCTGTGCTCTCCGTGACGACCTGCCAGGCTTCCGAAGTTCCCAAGGGTTCAAATCTTACATTTGAGCCTTCTGGCAAGCTGAAGGGAACAACAGTTGTTGCTGCTCAAAGAGGTACTACTATCTCAGTCGAAAAGTTATTTCACAACTTGCCTGTTCGGCGTCGAGAGCTCGAACGCAATATCAAAAGAGAGTGGCATAAGGTCATCGCTCTCCTCAACCAATATGCAATCATTCAGACGAACCTCAAGTTCAGCGTATCCCAGCAGCCAACCAAAGGGAAGCGCATTCATCTCTTCTCCACCCGAGGCAACCATACTACGAGAGACAACATCATCAACATTTTTGGCGCAAAAGCAATGACTGTCTTGGTGCCGCTAGATTTGAGGTTGGAGATGCAACCATCCACAATCAGTCACAGTCTGTCAGCTAGCACCAGCTCTACTAGTGTGTCTAGGGATGTCCGAGTTATTGGCCATGTCTCCAGGCCAGCCCATGGTGACGGTCGCCAGACGCCGGATCGACAAATGTTCTTTGTCAACGGAAGACCATGTGCTCTGCCACAGTTCGCCAAAGTATTCAACGAAGTGTACAGATCCCACAATTCTTCTCAGAGCCCCTTCATCTTGGCAGATATTCAGCTCGATACAGACATGTATGATGTCAATGTCAGCCCTGACAAGCGAAGCATTCTGCTGCACGACCAGAACTACCTCCTCGACACGCTCCGGGACTCTTTGATGGCTTTGTTTGATTCGCATGACCATTCCGTCCCCACCGCCCAACTCCTGAAACCGCAGCGGGACACACTATCAAGCAAGACGACACCCATAACTCCCAAAACAATTCCTCGCCCGACAGTCTTAGCGGAAAGCTCTGACCAAGATACTACTTCAGAAAACGAAGAGATTGAGACAGAGTCTTCTGTTAGTAAGATACCTCAAGGGAGAGCAATGACAATGGGTAAGTCAAGGTCCCTAACGAAGGATGGCCATGGTCAAAACTTGATTAGTCGATGGGTCGAGAGCAAAGCTGGAAATCGAATAGCCAGCAAACGCAAGTCTCCATCACCTGCTCCCGAGGCACCAACCAGTCGTGCTGGGAGAAAAGCAATTGTTTCTTCCACTTCAACGGTGGGACTCGATACACCAAAAGGCTTATCCGAGTCGTCAGAAAGTGACGAAGACGACAAGCCCAGGCCAGTTAGGGACTTCAACAAAAGGCTAGCAGAGTTCAGCACTACAAGGTCTAAAGTGACCAAAAAACCAGCGGCTCCTGCCTGTCCTTCGGCTGATGAGGACGTCGATGATGAAGCTCAACTCGTCATTCCTCAGTCTGTCGGCCTCGCTCACTTGAACCGTGAAACGGAAAATGAAGGCCTGCCACCTTCAGCCCTCAGACAAAATGCCCCTGAGCTCACCGCCATCGTCGTAGGCGATCTCACAGTAACCAACATGGAGAGTTCGTCACCAGAGCCGGATACAGGAGATGTGCCTTTGAGGGAAGACATTGCCGACGAGAAACGTGCTAAATATCATGCAAAGCCGACGTTCGGAGATCGCTTAACACAACTGTTTTCGGCCAGTGAAAAGGATCAGGTTGAGAACACTACTCATAGGATACTTTCCGATGATGAAATGGAAGACAACGAAGGGGGAGCTGAGCAAGAAGAGGAAAAGGGGTCCAACGGAGACGAAGAAAATGACAATAGCGATGATGAGAATGAAGAAGAGGTTGCGAAATGGTCGAACGAAAAATCCAACAAAGACGGCCAAGATGTGCTCCAATCTTCAAGCCGTACCAAGGTCGAGACTAATTCCAAACACTCAACGAGCAAGGCAACCCCCACTATCGAAGACACAATTGATGACAGCTCGTCGAGTCTCACGGCCAATTCACCGGGGGATAAAGTCAAGGATTTCCACCAGGGGAAGGAAAGTTCTCAGGTGTCTGAAGCTCCCGCCGAGCCAAGCATGATAGAGCAGAGAGACTTGACTGCCAAATCCGGAGTGCGGAGAAAAGACGCGACTTACCAAACAGTACAACATTTACGAATCGATGAAAGCACGCTGCGATCACGAACGGCAAGCTGGGCCGAATACGTCCCCGCTCAGGGCTTGCACACCTCAAACGAAGGCGGGGTGACAGATATCAACGCCGATGATGCCGAAGAGAAGCTCTCATTAGGCATCTCCAAGGGAGACTTTTTTAGAATGCGCATTGCGGGACAGTTCAATCTAGGGTTCATCATTGCGATTCGGCCGGCAAAGCCCCAGACCGGGGATGAGATAGAATCAATCGGGGACGATGAGTTGTTCATCATCGATCAACATGCGACCGACGAGAAGTACAACTTCGAAAGACTGCAGGCGACGACGGTAGTACAGTCCCAAAGACTTGTTCACCCAAAACGGCTAGAACTTACAGCTCTTGAAGAAGAGGTTGTGATGGAAAACATGGCGGCCATTGAGGCCAACGGGTTCAAAGTAGATATTGATACGAGTGGTAATGAGCCTGTGGGTTCGAGATGCAAACTCCTCGCTTTACCTCTCAGCCGCGAGACAACGTTTACGCTCCCGGATCTGGAAGAACTGATCTCGCTGCTTGGAGACGAGTCATCGGAATCCAAACACATTCCACGCCCATCCAAAGTCAGAAAGATGTTTGCTATGAGGGCATGTCGGAGCAGCATCATGATTGGGAAGCCATTGACACAGGCCCAAATGGAAACATTAGTCAGGCACATGGGAGAGTTGGACAAGCCCTGGAACTGTCCACATGGACGCCCTACAATGAGGCACTTGTGCAAGTTGCAGCACTGGGACGAGAATGGCTGGAAGGGTGACAGAGGACCAGACGCTGCAATGACATGGCGATCGTTTGCCCGGGGCGAATAGCTTGCTGAAGGAGTCACTACATCACATCACGGGCCAATAGAACCTAACTGTAAAGACAGCCAAGCTTTTGTCATTTGATACATAATTGTCAAACATTTACCAAATCGCGCCATTCTTCCCTTTCCCACAGCCAAACAGTATTATCCAGACCGACCTGCGACCATCTTACAAGAGAAATTTATCAATCATGCGCCATGGGGAATCACATCCTTGCTTACAATTCATCACGCCCAAATCGAGAGAACCTATTCCCCACAACACCGCCTCGGCCCTCTTCGGCTACTTTGCCGCTAACATTCCGTCGTCCATAAGCTCCTGACACATATTTAGAGTCGAAGTCATTACCCGAGGAGACCTTGCGATTGTTCCCAACCATGACGGGAGGAGTTGCGCTCTGGAGCTCGCCATAGGGTCGAGAGTAGAAGCTCTCCTCCGTTTGGATGGAACTCTGTCTGTTGCGAGGCGAGGGCTTTGCCAGCGCAAAGGCCGGCTTCTCATCGGCGATATCTTGGCTCGCACTAACACGTCTCGTGTTTGGACTGACCTCAGACAAAGAGTTACCAAGAGGAAAGTAAGGAGTTTTAGCTCTAGGGGGGGTAGCTCGATCCGTTTCCATTGGGTTCAGGCGTAGAGGATGGGGTCGAAGTTCACCCCCGAGAGTCTCATCATCGTCGTTGTGGATCTGGATGTTTTCGTCGCCATACTCGTCGTCGGACGAATCGCCGTGATAGTAGCGCTCAGTCAGTGCCTCGTAAGACTTGCTACCCCGGTTCTGAGCACTCGTCTTGGATGCCGCCATCTCGCGGTTCCGCTGGTTAGTTCGAGATATGAGTGAATCGGTAGGTACCCATGTCTCAGTAAACTTGGCCGGTCGAGTCTGGCTGTTTCTGTTCGAACTGCTAGGTGGCCGAGAAGAGCTCGGGTCGTTCAAGGGGATTTCGGTGTAAGTGTCGCGACGGTACGATCGAGTAGCAGAGGCGCGCTTGGTGTCTCTAGAAGCGATTGAGCCACGAGATCCAGGAATCTGGGACGCAATCGAGTTACGAGATCCTGGGACTATTTGGTACTGGCGAGAACCTCTGCTTTCCACCGTGGTGCTTGATCCGGTCCGCGTGTGCATAAAAGGAACAGACGGAGGGCGTTCGGTGCCATTATAGGGAAGGCCGGACATGCGGCGGGAATCACGAGGGGTGGAAATACGGCTATCCATATCCATGGTGCTCAGCGTGGTGACAGATGACTTGGCCTTCTTGTGCTTTGGTCGCGCCGTCAGATTATCCTCGAGAGGGTTCATATCGGGGGGCATGAGGCTGATTTTGCGGAACATCCACCCCAGCCAAAGGGAAGTAGAAAGCGAGACCAAGTGGAGACTACCAGCACCGATGAAGGTATAGTAGACGGCGGGCACGAAGATGTGCATGAGATCCTGATTCGCGAGGACTGTCTTCCAGCCGTCCGCCTTGTTGTGGACAGTCAGAGCGCAAAAGGCATAGATGGGAGTGGCGGATACATCCGTCATGGCCGAAAACAGGTGATAAGCGGATGATGAGGCGGGAGGTCGTCCAGAGGAGTCGCGGCATAGGTGGTAGATGGCATAGAGGCAGTTGGCTGTGACAATCGCGGGCTCCGGGGTGGGTTAGCAACACTTCTTGCGGCATGTCGGAGCTGTACACTCACTGTGATCTTCATGATCCAGCCAGTAACGGTTTCAATTTTGGTCATCAGGATAACTAGCACCAAGATACCAGCAGCGCCAACGAGCTCAAGGATGCGCAGCAGAAGCTGAAGAATACGCAGCCATTTAATCCAGCCCTTGATCCGGGGGCTCATAGATGAGTAGTTATTGGAACGGTAAGAAAGAACCATGTGTGCACTATCGGGAATGATTAGATCGAGCGGGCGCGAACGGTTTGCCTTGAAAGGCATTGGCGATGCCACTTACTCGGGATGCCGGTTGAAGGAGACGAGCGGCCCGTCCGGCTTGGGCTTGAACTTCTTGGGTTCCCAGCTCGCCCTCGTGACGGCCTTGGGATCAAAGGCGACCTCTGGGAGTCGCGTGTCGTTGCGCTGAACCGCGCTGTACATGAACGGCTGTTGCGCACCACCCATTATGAATCGCGGGCGCCGACTTGCGCTGCGCCTGCGCTTGACACTGAAATTCGAAGTGCTGGAATGTGGCCGACTGGAGAAGCCGGGCAAGATGCAGAGACTGAAGCGGGACGATCGGAATGCGACGCAAGAAAGTCGGCGGGTGGCGGGCAGTTCCAAGATCCAGGTGGGTGAACAATGGTGTGTCTCATCTGGTAGTTGCGTTTGTGTGGGCACCGAGTTGACCAAATTGGACGCGGGCCCGGTCGCCACAGCAACGCCTCGGAGGTCGGTCCCCGACGCAGGAGGCAAGACCCAAAGCCCGACAGGCCGATAGCGCGAGAGAATCCGGAGCGCATCGGATTGGAGCCCCATCTCGGGCGGCAGCTGCATTCTCCGGGAAATGTCTTCGTCGAAATATTTCTCAAAACTCCAGCCAAGATGCCGCCGAGAATTGCACGTCAGCCCGGCTCCGGCTGGGCACGCGGGCTAAGCAGGCTGAGCGGCCTAAGTGGCCTCAGGCTCCCCTTCAGCAACCGGACCTTGTCCTCCAGCCCTCGCCGGCAGTCCTCCCGATCTCCGGATTTGCCATTCCGTCTCGCCGTGGTCGGCTCCGGCCCCGCCGGCTTCTACACGTCGTACCGCGTCATGGGCAAGATCCCAGGCGCCCACGTTGACATGTACGAGAGCCTCCCAGTTCCCTTCGGATTGGTTCGTCACGGAGTCGCCCCCGATCACCCAGAGGTCAAGGTGTGCCATCATGATATCCGGAGTCGTTCGGCTTGCAGGTGTTGACCTGTGAGAGTAGAACTGCCAGGAAAAGTTCGACGAAATTGCCTCATCGCCCAGATTTACCTTCGTCGGGAATGTCTCCATTGGTCATCCTGGCCACTCCAGCCAGCATTGCACTATTGAGCTACAATCACTGATGCGCAACTACGATGCCGTATTGTTCTCTTATGGAGCATCAGAAGATAAGAAGCTAGGGGTTCCTGGCGAGTCGAGTCTGAAGGGCATCTATTCAGCACGCCACGTTGTGGGCTGGTACAACGGCCTTCCAGACTGTTCCAGCCTAGACTTGGACCTGACTCGGGGCGAGGAGGCCATTATCATCGGCCAGGGAAATGTCGCTCTTGACGTTGCGCGGATGCTCCTTGAGGACATTGATGTGCTCAAGAAAACGGACATCACAGAGCATGCCCTTGCAAAGTTGGCTGATAGTCGGGTGAAAAGGGTCCATATTGTCGGAAGACGAGGACCGATGCAGGTAAACTACATCATCCCGGCCGTCGCCACCGCCAATCACTGACACGGGCTCCAGGCTGCATTCACCATTAAGGAGGTCCGTGAACTCATGAAGTTATCCCAAGTATCATTCCGTCCCTTTAATCGATCTCTCATACCGGCGGAACTCAAGACTCTGCCTCGCGCAACACGGCGACTAATGGAGGTGCTGGTCAATGGATCGCCAACTCAGCATGAGACAGCCTCCAGGTCCTGGTCTTTGGATAGCTGTCTGTCCCCGAAACGCTTCATAGGAAACCCAGAGTCAGCCTCCAACGTTGGGAGCACAGAATTCGATATTACGGAGCTTTACTCGCCATTTGACCCTCGATCATCCATCATAGCAACTGGGGAAACAATTGTTTTGCCTTCTGACGTTGTGTTTAGGTCCGTTGGCTACAAGTCGGTTCCCCTTCCAGGCTTCGAAGATTTTGGTATCCAGTTTGATAGCCGGCGCGGTATTGTATGCAACGATGGCTTGGGCAGAGTAACAGGCCGAGCGTCCAACACCAAGGTTGAGGGCGCCCAGAATCAGAATATTTCGGGTGTGTATTGCGCAGGTTGGGTCAAAAGGGGCCCAACAGGAGTCATTGCTTCAACAATGCAAGACGCCTTCATCACGGGAGACGCTATTGTAGCAGATTGGCTATCTGGAGTTCCTTTCAGGGAGGCCACATTTAACCACATCATGAGCGGGTGGGAAGCAGTAAGAAAGGATGCCGATTCATCCAATGGCCCAGCAGTCACGTGGGATGACTGGCGCAGAATCGACCAAGCGGAACGAGAGCGAGGCCAGAAAGTTGGGAAGGAAAGAGAAAAGTTTACGAGCACAGCTGACATGTTGGCCGTCCTTGGGTGACGTTCTTGGATGAAAACTAGTGGGAAATGTAGCCTTGTTGTATAGCACCTCACTCCATATGTGTATCATAGACATTACGCGCTCTTGAGCTTTTCCGTCAACTCGGGCACTTTTTCGAAGAGATCGCCGACAAGGCCAACATCCGCGACTTGGAAGATAGGGGCGTCGGCGTCCTTGTTGATGGCCGCAATCACCTTGCTGTCCTTCATGCCAGCTAGATGCTGGATCGCACCCGAGATGCCAACAGCCACGTAAAGCTGAGGAGCAACAACCTTGCCAGTCTGGCCGACTTGGAGGCTATTGTCCGCATAGCCGCTATCAACCGCCGCGCGAGAAGCACCGACAGCAGCTCCAAGGGCGTCAGCCAGCGGAAGCATCACGTTGTCGAACTCCTCCTTGGACTTGAGGCCACGGCCGCCAGACACGACTCTGCCAGCAGTAGCAAGGTCAGGGCGGTCGGACTTAGCAAGGTCTTCAGACACCCACTCTGTGACCGACTCGACCTTGGGATCGACCCCGTCCTCAATGGTCGCGGATCCGGAAGCGAGTTCGGCGGGGGCGAAAGCTGTGCCTCGGATGGTGACAAGCTTAATTGGGTCTGATGATTCGACGGTGGCGATCGCATTGCCGGCGTAGATGGGTCGTATGAAGGTGTTCTCGTTCTCAATCGCCGTGATGTCGGAAATCTGCTGCGAATCTAGTAGAGCGGCAACCCGGGGCAGGAGGTTCTTGCCGAAGGCAGTGTGGCCGACAATGACGTGAGTGTAACCGCCCTTCTTGATGTTGTCGACGAGGAGAGGTGCATAATTTTCGGGGAGGCCCTAGTCGAAGGTCAGTACTGAAGCGGCCCGAGGATGAGGAGGAGGGGCAGGCCATGCGGCTGGAATGCCATTCCAGACCTTGTCATATGCGCCGTTCTCCACGGCGATGATCTTCTCGACGCCGCCAACCTTCGCAGCCTCCGCAGCGACACCCTTAACATTGCCACCAGCCACAAAGCCGTGTACGGGACCACCTAGCTTCTGGGCCGCCGTGAAAGCACTCAACGAGGCTGGGTTGAGCTGGCCATCCCGCTGCTCTAAGATAGCGAGGGTCGACAACAACCTTTGGCGAGCATGTGCATTGAGGTTCAGAGCTGGCGCGCAGCCAACAAGACCGGAGGCCTGTGTCGCCAGCACTCGTCTCGCAAGGAAAACCATCGTGTCGCAGAATTTGTGTGTGAGATTGGCGGCTTCTTTCTTGCTCGAGCAAACGCAAATTGGATGCTTGGGGGGTCTTAGAAGAGGGCAATTCAAGACGGCGACGGCTGGTGACGGCCCGAGGTAGCGTGCGCCGACTGGTGGTGGGACTCCGCCGTCATCGGCCACTCGCCGGGATTGCACGGTCTGACAGCCAACTTGCCGAGCCGCCGACTCGGAAATGGCAATTGTGAGCGAATACTGGCAGGAGCTCCCGACAGCGCACGTGCAGTTTCAGCTGAGCTGACACGTGATCTACTCATCTTCACGTGATCTCCGTTCAACCCCCTTGCTATCTCGCGGTCTTGGTATGCAGTGAGGATACAGCAGCCAGCCCCCGTTGTCGTCGCGCCAAAATTTCTCCAAACGCGACCCATCATCGCCAGACTCCATCAGGATCAGACGCTAGGCATCGAATACCGGACGACACGTCGACCAACATCTGCACAAGCTGCTCCGTGATATTGGGCCTCATTCCTAGACACAAGACGCCCCTCATATCCCGCGCACCTGATTGATCTGCCCGATCCCCGTTGGCTCAGTGTTGGCAGCCCATCGCGACTGTCATCAAGATGGACGACTCCGCGACCTATGGCTCGCCTGGCAATGGCGCATCGCCCAACAGCAATCCGATCCTCGCGCAACCTCCTCTGCAGCCCGATTCCGGTGCTGGTGATGGCGAAGGTACATGCGCCCCTGTAAACAGCTCCATTCGTTCGTGACACTGACGTGGCCCGCAGATGTCCAAATGTCGGAGGGTTTGATAAGTGAAGCCAATATCAAACAGGACAGCACAACTCCTGGACCAGGTACTACATTCCCTCACGCGCATATCGTTTGAATGCGTCCGATGAGCATTGCACTGACCTTTACAGCTCGTGGTGACGAAGAGATGAACGACGCGCCCGAGGACGCTAAGAATGGCGCCTCGAACGATGCGCCAGCTGGGACTGAGGGTCAGGATTCAAAGTCAAAGGAGACAATCGAATCAGCCGCTCGCGAGCACCTCATCGCTCAGACCCATGCAATCGTCCTCCCCAGCTATAGCACCTGGTTCGACATGAACGCGATTCACGAAATCGAACGGAAGGCAATGGCCGAGTTCTTCAATAACCGCAATCGAAGCAAAACTCCCGCCGTCTACAAAGACTATCGGGATTTCATGATCAACACATATCGACTCAACCCTGTCGAGTACCTCACAGTGACGGCTTGTCGCAGAAACTTGGCTGGCGATGTTTGCGCCATCATGCGTGTTCATGCCTTCCTGGAGCAATGGGGCTTGATCAACTATCAGGTATGCTATGTCCATCCGTGTTAGAAACTGAAGCAATCCTGACCCGAACCAGGTTGATGCCGATCAACGCCCGTCTCACGTCGGCCCCCCCTTTACGGGTCACTTCAAGATCATCTGTGATACTCCTCGAGGCCTACAAGCTTGGCAGCCCTCGGCTGATCCCGTTGTTCTCGAGGGAAAGAAGAGTCAGGATACTGACACCAAGTCTGTTGCTACTCCCTCTGCCAAGGGTGATCAAAACCTTGGGATCGGACGAAACATCTACGAAGCGAACGCCAAGGGAACACCGATCAGCAAGACCGAGGGCAAGGCCAATGGCGAGACCCCGGCCACCAACGGAGTTCCTGGGGCGGATGATGCGACCAAAGCACCCATTGCCAAGGTCCACTGCCACCAGTGCGGTAACGACTGCACTCGGATATACTACCACAGTAATCACACGGATGCTAACCCCAAGGCCAAGTACGACCTGTGCCCCAACTGTTTTACCGAGGGCCGTCTACCCGCGAACCACACCAGCAGTATGTACGTCAAAATGGAAAACCCCACTTATACCTCCATTTTGGATCGAGACGCTCCATGGACAGATGCGGAGATTCTGCGCCTCCTGGAAGGTCTGGAGCGATTCGACGACGACTGGGGCGAGATTGCGGAGCATGTTGGAACCCGCACGCGCGAAGAGTGCGTCCTCCAGTTCTTGCAATTGGACATCGAGGAAAAGTATCTGGACTCGGAAGCGCCCATCAATGCACCAACGGGGCTGTCAATGCTGGGTCCTCAGCAAGGGCAACTCCCATTCAGCCAGGTAGACAACCCCGTAATGTCTGTCGTCGGGTTCCTTGCCAGTCTTGCGGACCCAGCCAGCACAGCGGCGGCTGCCAACAAGTCAGCCACCGAACTCAAGCGAAAGTTGCGCAAGCAGCTAGACGGCGACAAGTCAGGCGAGGACACGCAAGCCAACGGTGACGGCAAAGAAAAGAACGATTCTATGGACCTAGACATTCGACAGGAAGTGACAACTACCACTACCACCACCAAAACGACGGCCCTAGCTTCAATTCCCCTTGCTTCGATAGGGGCCCGTGCTGCAGGTTTTGCATCGCATGAAGAGCGCGAGATGACACGATTGGTGTCGGCGGCGTCCAACGTGACCCTCCAGAAGCTGGAGTTGAAACTCAAGTACTTCGACGAGATGGAGGCAGTCCTCCGGGCGGAGCGACGAGAGTTGGAACGGGCACGACAGCAACTCTTCTTGGACCGCTTGGCATTCAGGCGGCGGGTGCGGGATGTTCAGGAGGGCCTCAAAGCTGCCGCTTTGGCTGGAGGTGAGCAAGGCGTCCGCATGGCTCACGAGGCCATGAGCGATGGCGAGCGACTGAGCTTCCAGCCTGCAGCCGGAGCGCAAGCTGTACCTCCGCCAAGCAGTGATGGCCAGGTCAAGAGCTACGAGGCGTAAATAGCCTACTTCGAGAGGCGGGGATGACAGGGGCAGAAGACTACGGAACGAAGAGAGAATCTGACAGATTGGGATTGAGTCAACGGTGGCGTCCGGATGGCGTGTTAGGGGGCAAATGTATTGATTGGACCGAACAAATATCAGCAGGACATGGCAAACTGGCGCCATTGAGGCACATGGGACGAAGCGGAAGGACAGCCTCGTCCGAGGGTGAAATGCCCGGCTGGCCACGTCAGGCTAAGTGGCGCATTAGCGGTGTCCTGTTGCCGTGAAGGCAGCAGGTACTCATGTCTAACTTGGTCTTTGCGTGTAGTTGTACTATTACGTATAGATGCCTTTCTTTTCTTCGGATTCGTCTTGTTTGAAGATTTATTTACCGTGATTCCTAGGGGGAAAGGTGTTTTAGTAATAATACCTGTTTGGATTTTTTTTACCTCGAAGGCATTCAGTTCCAGTAACCAGTCCAATGTCAGTTCGCAGCAGGCAACTTTTGATGTTTGTCAGTGCCTTTGGCATTTTACCCTGCTAACTTAAACATAGTAAGTACGTAGGAGTAGATGCGATTACGGTGGGAGGGGGTCGGTCGTGGTTGTACATTGTTTAGTTTTTCCTTGCCATGTCGCAAATTTGACGGTGCGTTAGGTACCAATTAGGCAAAGGACCGACCCAGTCTATTGGATAAACTGGGTCTCAGCATTTGGCAGATGCATTCACCGCTGCACAGACTGACTGGTTTGCGTGGGAAAAAGTGTGGGAGAATAAGTGGTTGGGTGAGTTGCTAGTGAGTGCATCCTTGTGCATGAGGCTTCGGGAGACGACCAAAAGTACGGAGCAACGGGGGTTGCGCATCTAGATGTCGGGCATATTCCGGAAGACCGGTTCAACGGGATTGGGGGGTGCGGATTGATAGACAGCACTCGGTATCATGATTGGGTAGCTTGAGTTTGGTAAGTAGGTAGCTACACTCCTATCATAGAGAACAGTCCCGGTCATGGTCCGCAAGGGGCCGGTCGGCGAAGGGGAAGGGTGAGAAAGCCAAGTTGAACAGCATCGCATCAACGGAATTGATGGACCACCAGTGGGAGAGCGACTCTGACTCACCACCACTGAGGATCTGCACGTTGGCGTCCCACAAAGAAACGCGCTGAATTTGGATAGTCTTGATGGATGTTTTCAGGCAGGAGATGCATGGGAGACACTATCGTTGTTGTTGCTTTGACGGCGGCGATGGTGAGATGGACAGAAGTTGAAGGGGGCGACAGTAGTCCACGCATCAACGCATTGTGGTTTTTTATTGGGGAACCTGGGGCAGGACAGGACCGGCACATGATTGTTTACATCCTCTAGTAGCCGACACATGGTATTGTACCTATACTTACCTAGGTAGGTAAAACCGTCGAGTCCGTGTCGGACCATTCAAGGTTCAGGTTCTTTTCTCACCTGTTATCATGCCTGCCTGCCTGCCTCCCTACCTGATGATATAAATTTAGGTATGGTTCTACCTAGGTAGGTAAGTAAGGCATCACACGTAGGTCCTCCTAGTCGGTATGTATGTAGTCTCCTAATATGTACGTGTGTACTGCCGCCCCCTAGGTACCTACCTACCTAGCCTTGCTGTACCTCGGCCCACGGCTTCGGCGGGGCGGTGACGTCTCGGAACAGGGGCGCGGAGCAGATTCCCCATTATTGTCCCCGGTGTCTTCAGAATTCAGTTGGCCCCAGATTTGTATCTGCGAGCAAGGACCTAAGCTTACTGACTGAATTCCTGGCACCTACCAAGGGGAAGGACGCCATCGAGGATCGGAAAGCACAATGACAATCCTAGGTATACCATGCATCATGTACGCAATACAGGGATCTCATGAAAAGCTATTGTTGGGCTTGTTAGATGGAAGCCGCCTAGGCAGTGTACTTAAAGCCGCATGGATTTCCATTGAAGTCACAGCGAACTCGAATAGGAGTTGAGTCGTCCCCAGGCAAAGCCGACCCAGTCGGGACCTGAGACAGCTGCAAGTACCGGGGACCCTTTCCCCGCCAAGAGGAGTCACAGATTGTCTCCCATCGACCATCGTACCTCCTGTGGCCTCATCCAGGATCTATCCACCACCATCAGCTCCATCAGCTCCATCAGCTCCATCAGCTCCGCCAGCTCCGCTATCCTTCCCGTCGTCGAGCCGAGGCCTACGTGATAGTCCACGGCTGTTCCGCCCCCACCAACGCCTCTCCCTCCCTCGTGCCCGTCAAGCAGGGTGCCTTAAAGACGACCTTTGCTGCCGCTATCACCATCCGCTGCCTTTGCCCAGAGCTTCCTCCGTGACTTGTCCCTTTCGGTTTGCGTCTTTTGGCCTTCCTTCTGAGCCCTCGCACCTCGCTCTGGCCATGTTGACTTTAGCCCGCTCACCCACTCTGAGGAACAGCTTCCGTCACATCAACACAACGCGTACCGTCAGTCTCTCGCCCTGTCTCCTCTTTGTCCTCTCTCAGCCACTCTCTTGCCCTCTCTGCCCTTTTTCTCGTGATTCGCGCACGCACGTGGACGTGTCTGCGGTTTGTCCTCGGCACCAACACCATCACCTCCACCACTTCCTCCTCGTCCTTCGTCGAATAGACCCGGGCCACCGGCGATTTTTGGCATGGTCGTAGTGGTGTGAGTGCCGAACCGCGGCAGCGCGGGTACAACTCCAGCTGCTCATCTCCGAGTCTTCTAGCATCCCGTCGCTAAATTCCGGGTCCCCCCCAGATCGATCTCCTTTAACAACCACCACGTCCATCATCCTACCGTTTCTCAATACTGATTTGATCCCAGGCGCAGACTCTCATCATGGCCCCAGTCAAGCGAGCGAGTAGCTCCATCCCTAAGGGTATGCTCCCAACCTCTGATTCACATGTGATGAATACCCGCTATTGTCGCCACACGACCACCGTCACAACTACGCCACCAGACTAACACAAGCCTACCCCAGGTTATGCCGAGGACAACTCAAAGGGTCCTATGTTGAGGTTCCAAGACTCATTGCCCCGGCTGCCTGTGCCTTCTCTCGATGAGACTGCCAAACGTTATCTCAAGTCTCTTCACCCTCTCCTCTCTCCCGCCGAATTCGAGGCCAGCAAAAAGGCCGTCCAGGAATTCATTCGCCCTGGCGGCGTTGGCTCCAAGCTCCAGGAGAAGCTCAGCGCCCGCCGCGAGGAGTCCAAGAACTGGATCTACGAATGGTGGAATGAGGCCGCCTACCTGGCCTACCGTGACCCCGTCGTCCCTTATGTTAGCTACTTCTACTCACACCGAGATGATCGCCGCCGTCGAGACCCTGCCAAACGCGCGGCCGCCATCACCACCTCAGCCCTTGAGTTTAAGAAGCTGGTCGACGCCGGCACCCTTGAGCCTGAGTACATGAAGAAACTCCCCATCTGCATGGACAGCTACAAGTGGATGTTCAATGCCTCCCGTGTCGCCGCCAAGCCCGCCGACTACCCTGTCAAGTACTCTCCCGACCAGCACAAACACATCATCGCCATCCGCAAAAATCAGTTCTTCAAAATTCAGCACGAGATCGATGGCAAGCAGCTCAACACCTCGGAACTCGAGCAGCAGTTCAAACTTGTGTACAAAGTTGCCCATCGCGTTCCCGCGGTCGGAGCCTTGACTTCGGAGAATCGCGACGTCTGGACCGATGCCCGTGAGATCTTGATCCAGGCGAGCCCCAACAACAAGGCTGCGCTCGAGGCGATTGAGTCGGCCTCATTCGTTGTTTGCCTCGATGACGCCGCCCCCGTCACCCTTGAGGAGCGTGCTCACCAATACTGGCACGGTGACGGGGCGAACCGATGGTACGACAAGCCGCTACAGTTTATTGTCAATGACAATGGCACCTCTGGTTTTATGGGAGAGCACTCTATGATGGACGGAACGCCCACCCACCGCCTGAATGACTACGTCAATGACCTCATCTTTGGCAACAAACTAGACTTTTCTGACCCCACCATCCGCTCTAATCTCCCCGAACCCCAACTTGTCAAGTTCGACATCGACCAGAAGGTCCAGGTTGAGATTGACCGTGCCACCAAAGACTTCAATGATGTCATTTCCAAGCACCAGCTTGCCGTTCAGGCTTACCAGGCCTACGGCAAAGGCTTGATCAAAAAGTTCAAGTGTTCTCCTGATGCCTACGTCCAGATGATCATCCAGTTGGCTTATTTCAAAATGTACGGCAAAAGTCGCCCCACGTACGAGTCTGCAGCCACCCGGCGCTTTCAACTTGGCCGCACCGAGACGTGCCGCACTGTATCCGACGAGTCGGTAGCGTGGTGCCAAGCCATGACGGATGGCTCGTCTGACGATGCTGCACGCGTCGACCTCTTCCGAAAGGCGATCAACAGCCACCTTGAGTACATTACTGCTGCTTCCGATGGGAAGGGCGTTGATAGACACCTCTTTGGCCTCAAGAAGCTACTTGAACCTGGACAGGAAGTCCCCGCCATCTACAAAGACCCTGCCTACGCCTATTCCGCATCTTGGCACCTTTCTACCTCACAGTTGAGCTCCGAGTTCTTCAACGGATACGGCTGGAGCCAGGTCATTGATGCTGGATTTGGCATTGCCTACATGATCAACGAGAACAGGTAAGCATTCACACAAGCCCCAATTTTTCCAACCCCTTAGACCCTGCATTGTTCGAATATGGCACTAAACAGTTTGCTTAGCCTCAATTTCAACATCGTTTCCAAGGGTTTGGGAAGTGATCGAATGAGTCACTACTTGAATGAAGCCGCCAACGAGATGCGCGATCTCCTAACCCCCACCCTTGAGCCACCCAAGGCTAAGCTATAGAGTTGTAGAATTACTGGTATACATAGACAAAAGGCGGATGCCATCCATTGTCAATGTACGTGGCAGGAGTTATTCTAGAGTCGCCATTTGAGATGTTGGCGGGTTGTCTTTTTCCGCACCTATTCGCTCGACATGTATTTTAGCGTTGCCACGTCCTGAGCATCTGGTCTTCATGTTAAGCAGAGATGACATGACAGACAGGAAGATTACAGATTTGGAGACAATTAGAGGCCAAGAATAGCAGGATTTGCACCGAAAAGAAGAGAGAAACGCTATTTGTCATGTTTAGTGTTGCCACTTGGGTCCTAAGTATATATGATTAAAGCGAGTCTCGAGATACCCTAGTCCTACAGGCCAAATATCCAAGTGCGATAACAACAAAGTCATTAACCGGCATGAGCCACAATCTCGTTGATCAGGTCGTCCTTTTCCTCGTCATAGTAAGAACAAATTTGCGACGGCAGCGGTACTTCCTTGTAGTCTTCGTCGGGGCCGGAGATGACATTGAGATTGATGCCAGCTGATTTGCTCGTGAAGATCTTAGTCCCAGTGCTCTCCTTGCTAAAGTAGATCTGTGCGCCGTCGATTTGATCCAGCATGACAGTGGGGATAGTGCCCATGACTTGAAGGGCAAAGTTCTGCGCCTTGACCACATCAACCGTCGAGACCAAAGTATCGACAATAAGGGACAATCGACTCGAGTTCTCGATTGTCACTTGGTTTGCCTTGCCCTTGACGATGATAGTAGTACTATTACATCGACTAATGAGGATTGATTGCGTCAAGGACGCCTCAATCTCTATTGGCTGAGCCTCCTTCTCGTAGTTTTCCTGTACGATCTCAGCATTAGTGCTCAGATGAAACTCCTCAAAATCAACTTACAATTATCCATTTGTTGCCTTCAAGTTCCTTTTTGGACGGCTTCTTGACTCGCATGCTCTCGGGCTTGGGCTTCTTGCCGGGCGCGGGGCTCTTACCGCGAGGCGAACCATCACGATCTGAGACAGTCGAGCTTGCACGGAGAGATGGATTCTTATGTGTCATCTCGGATTTTTCCACTTTTCGGAGGCCCTTTGTGACGGACTCGCCCTTGTTGAGTTCAGAGAAGACGGCCCCAAGACCGCCTGGTGCAGCAGCAGGGGCCGGATCAGTCTTAATATCTAGAACGGGTGGTGGACCGGGCGGCGGCGGCGGTGGTGGAGGCGGTGGGCCTCCGGCCGATGCGGCGGGAGCAGCAGGTGGGCTGGGGCCGGAAGCGAAGGACTTAGCTACCTCCTGTGCTGAGATGCCCCTGGGGTTCCAAGTGATGCCGCTGGGAAAGTATTGCTTGACGTAGTCGGCCAGATCGCGGAACAGTTGGTAGAACGCCTGAACCCACTCAACCTGCTTTGGATCCCTATGAGGTTTGTCAGTGAGCGCAATTCAAACCCCTGTCAAGAAACGTACTTGTCTTTCTGCTCCTTGAGAACCCTATTTCCAAAAAATTGAGCCGATCCAAGACACTCCTCTACATGCTTGTATGGGCGGCTATCGACAGTGACCCATGCCAGGACCATGATGCCATCGGCAACGGTACTGAGCTGTGTGTACATAGGATCAGGGCGATTCTTATCCTTCAGGTCGGTGACAGCCATCAGGGCCTCATTGATTGGCTTGAGAAGGTCCTGATACGCCGCCATGTCAGGGCCAGAGAGGTCGGGCTTCTTGGCTTTAGTTGAAATGAGGAGGAATTTGCGTTGTTCTTGGAGTCCCTTGTGAACCAATGCAGCCTAAATGGCATTGATGTTAGCCGTGGGTGGGAATGTTGTCCGGCACCCCGAAGGCCTACGAACCTGCTGTGCAACGAGGCCACCGAGGTGGTTGCTGAGCTTTACATATTTGTCCACGGCAGAGTTGAGAAAGCCGTCAAACTCCTCGACAGATTCGGGGAGTGGTTCAGCGGCAGGCTTCGCCGCCGCCGCCGCAGCAGCCGCAGCGGGAGGCGTGGAGACGGCGGTAACTACGGGGGGTGAAGCGATCGGGGGGTTCGAGTCGAGAGCATCCTTTGGGGCGTCAGTCGAGGAGGCAATGTCCTCGAGTCGGGACGTTGCAGCTTCGAGGCTGACAGAACATCAGCACTCACGGACAAGTCGAAACGGCAGACGGGGGCAACTGAAGTGGAACTGGAGGTAGCTTACCGCTTGATGAGCGTGGTAAGGTTGTGCATGTGGTTCGTAGCCGCCATGATGAAGTGAAATCACTGCCTCGTAAAACGTCGTGGGTGGTGGTGAAAACGGCCCAGTTGAGGTCTGGATGGGTCGATGAAGAATGTCTCGCAGGGGCGCGCAGGATGAGCTGGCGATGGAGAGGAGCTGATGGGGCTACGCGTCCGGGCAAGCAAGAAAGGTGGTACCTCGGTGTCGCAAAAGGCTTGCGTCGCAGGAAGCTGTGTCGCAGGTATATATATGGCTGTATAATGTCGTCGAATCGTGGAACCAGGAACTGCGGAGGCACCTTGAGATAGGTCGGCAGAGATGAGTTGAGAAGAGGACGATGTTGCAGACGGGGATAATTATCAGGAGGCACACCTGCTTGGGTAGTGTACCTAGGTAGGCAGGCACAGGTGCTGCCCGTGGTCCCTGCACCTTCCCAAGCCAGCTTGCAGCTTCTTGACCCCTGGAGCTCCCAGGCACCAGCCAACCCGGGTAAGGTTGATGAACCCATAACTTACGTAATCTGGCACAGCTTACCCTAGAACTTGACGTGAAGTTGCTGTCTGTGATTTGAGAGTTTCTGAACTCTCATCGGGAATTATCAGCTTGTAGATGGAGAGTCTAGGTGTACCTATTGACCTAATGAGTTGTTGCAGACTAACGACATGCCATTACAGGGAGGCACAATAGACGATGAACTTGACTTCAACTTCACCACCTTTGGCTTTTTAGGGCGACCGTTCCGAGTCACAAACTCCCGATATCAAGGGTGCAACGCTAACCACGTGGCAGAGTTGCCATCAAACGTTCCGGCGCACGCGAATCGTTGAGACAGTGTGTGTAAACCACAAGGTACCAGGGTTGCCAGACTACCCAGTACGTACGTGGTAAATCAATGAGATCGCACGTCAAGATGAGTAGTTGCTTCGAAATCAGAATCAACGCTAGGTACAAGAAGAAAATGTGGTACTCCAACTCGTTCCTCGAGATAACCTGGAAGACCCGCCAACTCCCGGCATAATAAAGAGCTCCCTGCCTCAAAAATGCCTGATGGCCCCGGTATCCTGCAAGCACCTGTCGCCTAACAATCGTAGGTACTGGGCACTGAGAACGTACGGGGACGATACATGGATCTCTGACAGGACCCCAAAAAAACTGGCGGGAAACTGATGAGCCCGTCCCGGCTGTCGGATTTCCATGCGGTGCAGTTGCAGCACAGTCCCACCCAACCTCAGCCCAACTCGAGACACCGCCCAGGAACAACTAGACCAGCTGGCTCGTTGAAATCTATCACTACTTACCTTTCTTATTACCGCAAGGTACGGAATTATGCTATCGCTTCCATTCCCCATCTGCAGTAGACTCAATTCAGTATATCCGCCTACTACAACCTCACGGCACGTTCTCCTTCGCCCTTTCTGGTGCCCGTAGCTAGGCTAGGGGTAGATAAGCTGAGCGACGAGCAGAGTCTGTGCTGTTGACTCACGGCACTAGGCGTTCAGTCTTCCGGACTTTCAGTATTTCGGCTCTTTGGCCTTTGTCATCTCTTGACATTGCACATCGCCATGGATGCCACTGGTGATCGGCCGCAAGCTCCGATCAAATATGAAGATGATGACGACGATTCGGGGCTCGAGGCCCAGGAGACCCCGGACGTCCCAGAAGTTCCAGTTGACCAGCGATCTCAACCACTGGGCGACGAACAGCTGCTGGAACTGAAGCAACAACATCAACAACTAGAATTAGCACTACCGGCACCACCACGGCCCATCTCCTCCCTGGAGCAGCACCACAGTATCCAGGTTCAGAAAGAAGTCGCCATCGACTTTGTTACCCTGGGAATGTTTATCATCGGTGAGTACACCAGCGAGCTCTTGCAGCGTCTGCTGCTTGAGCATCCTCGTCCTGAACTTAGCTCACCTCACCTCACTCATGACCGGTATCACTGGAACAATTGCTGACATGTCATGACCTTGGTCTCTTAAAGACGACATAGACTTCATTCCCCCGACACCCCCTGTCAAGAACATACTCGGCGGTGCTGGCGCCTATTCTGCCTTAGGAGCACGTCTATTCTCCCCGCCACCCATCTCTTCCTCCGTCGGCTGGATCGTCGACCAGGGTTCTGATTTTCCGCCTGCTCTCTCCACCCTTATTGACTCCTGGTCAACCTCGGCTCTCTTCCGCCACGATGGGCTTCGACTGACCACCCGTGGTTGGAATGGCTACGAGGGCATCGCCGAAAAGCGCGCCTTCAAGTATCTAACCCCCAAGAAGCGTCTCACAGCTGACGATCTCACACCGACACTTCTTCAGTCGCGCTCCTTCCATCTCATCTGCTCCCCCACGCGCTGCAGGGAGCTTGTCTCCGACATCACAAAGTTCCGCAAAAGGGTTATACCCCAAGAAGCCTATTCCAAGCCCATCTTCATTTGGGAACCGGTCCCAGATTTGTGTAATCCAGATGAGCTGCTCAACTGCACAAACACCCTGCCCCTTGTCGACATCTGCAGCCCCAACCACGCGGAACTAGCGGGCTTCATGGGCGATGATGGGCTAGACCCCAATACTGGACAGATTTCCACCGTGGCGGTTGAGCGTGCTTGTGAGCAGCTCCTGGCTAGCATGCCTCTTCAGTCCTTTACCCTCGTCGTTCGTGCCGGCGATAAGGGCTGCTACATTGCAAAGAACGGTGGGAGAAAGCGGCAGCGCGATCCCACATCTGCAACCAAGCGCCGCAAGAAGGATTATGTCCGAGGTGGCCTGCAGCCTGATACGGACATGGAGGCCCTCTTTGCTGGACTTCTCCAGGATGCTGGTGGCTTTGTGGCCCGCGAAGAGATTGAAGTCGACCCCGGCATTGAGCGATGGATCCCGGCCTACCACCAAGACCCCCTCAAGGTGGTTGATCCCACGGGCGGTGGTAACACATTTCTAGGCGGTCTTGGTGTCGCGCTCGCTCGAGGTGAGAACGTGGAGGACGCGGCGCTTTGGGGCACGGTGGCGGCTAGCTTTGCAATTGAGCAGGTTGGTGTTCCTGCCATTGGTAGGGACATGAATGGCCAAGAAACTTGGAATGGGCAGAGCGTTCAGGCTCGGTTACGCGAGTTGAAGCAAAGTCTATGAGTACCTAGCAGCGAAAATTAGGTAGCTTGCCCAACCCCTGGCATTGAGTGCCATGGTAGACAAGCAAGTCTAGATACATTGTGCACCATACTGGGCCTGTGTGAGTCCCCGTTTGTGACACTTCATGGAGCTCAAATGGCATAGACACCTCTCATACCACCTATGTGATTTGACCAACTATTCTCCCCTCGTCGACGCCCAAAGTCCGTATCATCTTCTTATTCATTTCAGATCTTGTACACCAGTTCTCCGTCCGTGAACCTGGATAGCATATTAGTCAACAGTTTGCAGATAGGGTATGCGTACGGAATCCATAGGGCATCAGCTTACATGATTTGATTTGCCTCATCCATCTTCTTCAGGGCCTTGGTGGCCTCTTCCTTGTCGAAGGCGCCACCATCGCGATTTCCAATTTTGCGGTTGACGGCCTTTACAACAGGGCCAAGCTCGGCCGAGTCGTCCTCGAAAAGATCTGTGCTTAGGAGCTGACCTAGGGCCGCCTTGAAAGTTGCAAGCCGGTTGGCCGTGATGGGCGCATCGTCAATCGCCAATCCAGCGGTACCACTCGCAAGCTCATCTTCTTCCAGGGATTCTCCCTGCGTCTGCGAGGGCAACTCTGACGAAGGAATAGACGATGCGAATGATGTCTGAGATCTGGACGATCTTTGCCCCGTCCTCCCAGACCGGCGTGGCGTAGGCTCAGTAGCATCCTCCTCTTCATTGTCTTCTTCCACGCTGGGACCGGACATGCCATTAACACCTCGCGTAGAGCGCGAATCGCTTGTCTGCAAGCGAGCACTCGCTCGCGTTGTTCGTGATATCGGTCCAGTCGACTGAGCGTTAGTATTGGCTTCGTCGCCTTCCTCGTCATCGTCATCCTCGCTCTCCTCGCTGGACGAAGCAAAGTCGATGGGTTGTGTTTTTCTGCGTTTCTTCCGGGATTCGTCCTCGACAACCTCTTTGAAGAGAGCAAATCTCAAAATTCCCTCCGCTGCAAGAGCATCACGCTCCTCGACTCTGCTAGACAACCGCGACTTGGCATGCGCAGTAGCCAAACGAATAATTGTCTCCAGAGTGCGTACGGTCAGTGGGCTTGTCCTCCTCTGATTGCCCTCCATCTCATCGTTACGCAAGCCAACGTAGATTTCGGCAATCCGGTCTGACGCTTCTTGTGTGAGGACTGGCTTGATTCTCATCTTGGCATACTGTATATACTTCTTCATGAAGGGAATGCTTAGGATTTCGGGTTTCTTGTTGGAGCCCCTTCCAGAGGTCACCGTCACACCCGAGTGAAGCATAGCGTCATATTTCTCGTATACATCCGTTGGGCCCTGAGAGTCGGTTTGGTTGCTGATTGCCACACCCAGGGATTGCGAACCCTGCTCTCGTACTGGCGCACCCTCCTCAGTCCCCGGTTGACGGTACCGGTGCATTCGTAAGACATGCTCAGAAACGTGGCGATCTCGTGTATCCTCTATATCGTCAGTGACAACGAACAAGAGATCAAATCGAGAGAGCAATGAGTCTGGCAGCGCAATGTTCTTGTGCGGATCTTTGTGCGGGTCATATTGCCCAAAGATCGGATTTGCCGCGGCAATGACTGAGCATCGAGCGTTCAATGAAGTGTGAATACCGGCCTTGGCGATGGTGACGGTTTGCTGTTCCATAACTTCGTGGATGGCAACTCTGTCGATGTCGGACATTTTGTCAAACTCGTCAATGCAGACAACACCACGATCAGCCATGACCATTGCACCGGCCTCTAATCGCCTCTCCCCGGTTTCCTTGTCGGAGGTGACAGCGGCTGTCAAACCGACACCAGAAGATCCCCGACCAGTCGTTGCTATAGCGAGTGGTGCTGTATTCAGCACAAAGCGTAGCAATTGAGATTTTGCGGTGGACGGATCGCCAACCATTAGAATATTGATATCTCCACGCAGATGGGTTCCATTCTCTAGATTCTTCTCCATGCCGCCCAGAAGCATAAGCAGAATTGCCTTCTTAACGTAGGCATGACCGTAGATGCTCGGCGCTAGCGACTGGGACAGGAGGTCCAAAAGGTTTCTCTTCTTGGCGACCTTGTTGATGTTGCGAATATCGGTGTCAGTGATGGTTGCCGTGGCGATACCGCCACCTGATTTGGACGAGAGGAGCACCACATTGTTTGCGAGGATCATCGTCTTGAACAGGGCGCTGTTGTGATTTGTGTTCCTGTTGCCGAGGGTGCGATAGATGCCCACGAGCTGAACGCGGTCTCCTGGCTTAACTCGATCGACAAGATCGTCATCGAGGATCACATCAACGCCGCGCGGAAGCTGGCCCGCAGGCGCACGCTCTGGCATCTCCTGAATGGATATGGTCTGGTGGTCTCGATAGGTGCAGAATCCGTACTCCGTGGTGAGTGGGTTGCCATCATCATCCTCGCGGGGGTAAACGCTAGAAGTCGTGACGCCATTGGTCATAGTCTGATCTTGATACTCGCGGAAATGAAATTTGTCCTTCTTCTCATTGTAGTGTACACTCTTGACGACTTTGGGTCGAATAAGGGAGGTTCTGGTAACGATGCCTTCGATGGAGACCATGAAATTGAGTAGATGTGAGGATAGCGTGCGTGGATTGCAGGCATGGAGACCAAAACTTCCAGCCCAGGCGCAATAGTAGACAGTGTCCCTGGCTGTTTGATCAGGGCGTGCCTGGGGAAGCGTCTCGACGATTTTCTTAACTGCCTGATCAAAGGCCAGAGTGTAATCGAAGGGTTGTTGCAGTAGGCCCTGCGCAATTTCTGGATTGTGACTACGCACATGGTCGAGATTGACGGTCAAACGGCGCTCGTTTTTCTGGAGCATCAGAATAATGTCCGATCTGTAACTTCGCACCTGGGGGTTTTCTAGAATCATCAGGGTTAGGGGTTGTCATCGACACGAGAAAAGGGATGGCCCTACTTGGGTCCAGAAACTCCTCAGCTTGGCGAATCCGATCGCGAACGCCATCGTCACCAAGCATATATGGGTCCATGTTGTCCGTCACGCTGATATGCCGTGGTTTTCACAGAGGTTCGAGTTAGAGTCGGGGGGTGGGGTAAATGCGATGATGGTCTTTGGCGATGGAAATTGGCGCCGCGTTCAGACGCGTCTTTCGCGTAAAGTGGCAGAGGCTGGGGGAGGGGGTGTGGCTGAGCTATCAAAGCCCCAGTGGCTGAGGAGTGATAAGATCTTGGTACTAGTTACCTACTTTCTCGGCCTAGTTAGGTCAGTGCTACCTTAGGCACTTGAGCGTTTTGCGGGCTGCCCTCTGGATCCCCAAGTCCTAGGTACCTCCCCATGAGGCCCAAGGTACCTTCCATGACAGATCCCCAACACGAAGCTCCTTGTCGTCACCTTCTCCCTTCTACGATTGCCTCAACCTCATGCCCGCCTGCGTTCTGCAAACACGTGCCTTTCCACTCTGCCGCTTCGGACTTAAGCCATGGCTGTCGGCCTCGCCAGTGGTGGTCACAGCACCCTTGATGAGGAGGCACGAGCCGAGGTCGACGTTTTGAACTCGCGCCTTGAGAAGACAACTCAGTTGACAAAGAAGATACAGTCCTGCCTTGGCCGACTCGATGCCACAGGTAAAAGTGTCCGTGATGTCACTGGCCCCTTGAATGGAGAAACTAGGCGTTTGCAGACGCTTGGAAATAGTGAGTCTCATGACGTGGTCCCAGATGGATCATGACAGTCCCGTTGACCAGGTGCAGATATCGACTCTGTGCTCGCTGCCATCGACCGCCTGCGTCAACCCGCCGACAGCAAAAATGACGAAGAACAAATCATACGCGTCGGGCCAGACAAGGCTGGCCTCCCAAACTACTTGGCATCTATCAAGCGCCTGACCAAGTCCTTAGCCGACATGCAGGCGTCCAACTTGCGAGCGAACCAGCAGACCATGGCAGACCTTGCCCGCCTCATCAAGTCAGGCAATACTCAGTTAGAGAACCACTTCGACAAGTTGCTCCGCGCCGAAACTCCTCGTACCATCGAACCGTTGCATTATATCACCAAAGACAAGCCATTCCCTGTCCTTTCCCAAGACAAGATCGCACGCCTGGGTTTGGTATACTCTTATGTCGCCGGTAGCCAGCAACAAGTTGGGCTAGACTCACCAGTTGCTAGGATTTATGCCGAGGTCCGCGGGCCATATCTATCTTTGTCGCTGGCCAACCTGGCTGCCGCAAGCGTCAACACTGCGAAGAAGAAGAATCCAGATGCCATCTATCGGGCAGGAACGAACGGCATTGGAACATATGCCCAGGCTATGGAGGGCCTTTTCCTAGCCGAGTACGACAACGTTTGCAGTATTTTTACACGCGAAGACTGGGGAATCGTCTTCCAATCGACTTGCCAAGCGGCTTTAGCGGAGCTGGCACGGACTTTACGCGAGCTCAACGCCCACATCAAAGCCCATCTCCACACTGACTGCTACCTGGCATATGAAGTGACTGAGATATTGTCTACCTTATCCGGGAAGCTTGATACGCGAACTGGCGAGCTCAAGGGCTCGCTAGCTGCAGCAGTAAAGCCAGTCCGTGAGACGGCGAAGTCCTCCTTATCCGAACTGCTCGATGAGACAAGACGAAAGATTGGAAGCCTGCAAGTTTTGCCTTCTGATGGCGCCCCAGTACCTGTTGTATCAGAGTCGATGCAGAGGCTCCAGGCAATGGTTGAGTTTCTACGACCCATCTCTAGTATCATGGTTTCGCTTGGCGACGGGGGTTGGAAATCCAGTTCGGCATCCAATGGCCGCTCGACAGATGCTATTCCCAGTCTCGCATCTTTCGACATTGGGGCAGATGGGCGAGACATTTTTGTCCATTACTGCCTGGATACGATAGATTTGCTCCTCTCGTCCCTGGATCAGAAGTCACGTATGCTTTTGAAGGGTAAAGCCGTCGCCGGAGTCTTCATGGCCAATACTGTTGTTATTATTGGGCGCATGGTGCATGACTCTGACCTAGCTCCTCTCCTTGAAGCTAGGCTTGAGACTCTGGATCAATGGCGAAAGAAGGCTACGGCAGCGTATACGGACGTTTGCAAAGATCTCTCGGTACACCTTTTTGACACCATCCACACAAACCGCTCTCACCGCCCCACCTCGGGCCCGGCTGACTCGGCATCTGTAATCAAGGGTCTGGGGAGCAAGGACAAGGACAAGATCAAGGAGAAGTTTACTCAGTTCAACAGCGCCTTCGACGATATGGTTTCAAGGCACAAGTCGTACAGCATGGAGCGTGAAGTACGAAAGATGTTTGGAGAGGACATCCGTCAAAAGCTGCAGCCCCTTTACGACCGATTCTGGGATCGGTATCACGAAATTGATAAAGGCAAGGGAAAATACGTCAAATACGACAAGTCGTCTATTGCTGCTGTTTTCCTAAGTCTTGCATCATGATATGGCGCAGTTTGACGGCATTTGTACAAGGCTCAAAGGCATCATGTTGTTTCCGCGCTGTGCGATAATTTGTCACTCTGGCACTGATATCTGTCATGAGCCGAGGCACATGGTTTCCAATAGGGATCATCCTCCGATGAACGACTTTGGCTTACATTAACCCGAGCAACTCGCATTGAATGAACGCCATGCAGCGATTGCTCTTAAACTGAAAAGTTGCATATCTGGAAATCTATTGAACAGTCGCTCGCAGTCCGGGTCTTCCGTTGTAACTCTCGCAACCAAAAGTTTGATCGATGGTTCCCGAATCATGACGACGGCGATGATGAAGGAGGAGGCGATGGGGTAAATGGCGATGATGCTTGATAAGATGAGCCTGTGCCGCGCCAGGTCGGGCATTTATCTGAAAGCTATCGGTTGGCGGTAGAGATAATGGAGGTGGAGAAGAACGAGCGTTTGCTTTATGCAGGACATTTGGGGCAAGTTCCGCAGTAGTCGTGGGTGCCAAGGTCGCTCGCCTTGCAGCAATTGGTGCAACACGCGTCAATGACGGGCAGGGCGTCGTGGATGGCCATGTCTCGTGGTCAAAGGTTGGGACAGATATTAACGATACTGACAACGGTAGTGAGTGGGACGGTAGGCACCTTCTCTGTCTAGGTGCCTGAATAATACTATCGAGATAGATTGCTGGAGGTCTGTAAGAAACGCACCGAGTGTAGTTGACGACGGGAACTAGGTAAGATCTTATACCTGAACCGTCTTCAGGGGCCTGGCAGGTCAGCAATGACACGAGGGTCTCATCTGTGGGGCCTGAAGCAATGCTGATTTTGGGCTGAGTTGCGATCGCACTGTGATGTTGGGGCACGACGATAATGGTAATGTTTGGCCTTGGACCATTTGAGGTGACAAGGATGTAGGGATGTGCTGGAGGGATGCAGTGTAGAGTGTAGGGACATGGCCGCATGTCGAGTGTGACTCGTGGTAGATGAAACGTGAGACAAGACGACGCCCCACGCAATCATAATCTGTGTGTGCCGTCCTTATCGTCATCACGCATATCGAGGGAACAGGGTACCGACAGTCGAGGATTACAGGGAGGCCCTGCACTTGAAGCTGGCTACCGGCGGATCACCTGCGAGACATCAATCAATTCTCCGGGTTCCTGCAAATCCATCTTGGATCATCAGCTGACCTAGGTCGTTGGATACCAGGGGGCTTGGGACAGACGTCGCCCGATATCCATGTCCTTGTCGGTCCTAACCAAGCCTCGTACATCAAACAGCCTGGACCTACGGGGTGCATGGGACTAGACTGGGCTGTAATCTGCCCGATGCGAGATGTAAGGTGTGCGAAAAGCGCACTTCGGATTGCTTTCCCGCCTCGCTCCCAATACGAATACACCCCTTTGCGTTTGCTTGATTTTCAAGATCCTTGTCATTGAACCTATCTATGGATGCTCAGCCACAGTAGCCCATCCATCGGTCTTGATCCCACTGCCAAATATATCGTCAATTCGGCTCTTTCGCTCCCACACAACCGTCCCGTCGCTCCTGCGTTTGAAGTAAAGGATCCGGTGCTGCGGGATGAATTCCTCGTCCGTCAGCTCGCTCTTCCACTGCTCCACAGGCTTCTCTTGAGCTCCAATGAAACGATCCTCGTATCCCACAACGTAGTCGTTGCTGTCTAGATTGCCGTCCCATCGGAGCCGATTGAGCACGTCGGCTGCCGTCCGAAACTTGCCCAATCCCGGCATCTTGGTGGTAGGCTGTGCTTTAGGGTTGTGCTTAGCGGCTTTTCTGCTCGACATTCCTCCAGCTCCTCGGGTCAAATCCCCTGTATCAGCATCGGTACCATCATCAGAATCTCCATCATCTACCATGTCGTCATCTGAATCATCGTCTTCGCTGTCACCGATATGATCATCCCATCGGTTCAGATCAAGCTTCAAGCCGTCCAGTTCATGTGCCCGAACAAGCGATGCACTCATCCAGCAAGACTGGTCATCAAAATACTTTTCGTCATGACGAATCCTTGTTTCAAAGTCCTGCAGGATAGCCTGCAGTGACACGTGTGCAAGTTTGGCCCGTTCCTTGGTCGACTCATATCCATCCGACCCAAGGCCAACCAAATAGCAACCATGGTATTCTGTTCCTGTGTCAATTAGCGTGGTAGAAGTTCCGTCAACGAATCTTGCTGGCCAGATGCGAGCTAGAACAGCACTGAGCTTCCTATCCATATCTGTTGATCATGTCAGCAGAAGTCAAACCTCAACATCCCAGACGGGACGCCATCTTACCGACAAGGAGCATGACGCATCGAGATTCTAGCCAACCGATAAAACGACCGCCCTTCTCCGACGAAGAACCCCAGTAGTGGGCATCAATCTTGATGTAGCTCCGATAAGCCTGCAGAAACTCAGTAGCTCCCTGTCCACCAAGCTGAGATAGCCCACCACCGTTGTCGATTCCTGAGCCTAAAATTTTGGCCCAGGTCAAGTCGGCAGTCGATAGAAGGTCCTTTGCTCGCCTGAACTCTTCAGCGATCGCATTGACTGTCGGAAAAGAAGCATTTGCAGCCGTGTTCAGCGACGGCGTATGCCAACCAAGCAAACAGAGGGGTTCTCTGAAAGTCCTATTGTACCGTAGCTCGTTGTGGAAGAAAGGGTCAAACACTACTTGGCTTTTCCAATCGAAATCTGCATAGTGGTGCAAAAATGTTACTATGATGTCAGACACAGAAACGGCTCCCCCATGTTGTGCCAAGAGCTTGCAAATGGGCACAAGTAGGACGGATATATGAATACCACCTAGATATCCGAACTTGGCAGCATAGATGCCTCGGCTCTGGGCCCAAGCCTTGATAAAAAGGTGAGCAAGTCGATATTGTCCCATATCAGGAATGGATCTTCGGAGATAGATGAGGTCCCGAGCCGGTTTCAGCTTCACCAGTGTTTGGAGTGGCAGCGCAAAAACCGGATCGGTCGTCGGCCGCCGCAATATTTCTGGCCACCTAGATGTGATAAGTGCCCAGCCCCAATCAGCGTCTAAATAGCTGACTCACCTCTCTGCAACGGATCTTGCGGCGCAGTAATGCAGGTCTACTTTGATACTGCAAACTTCAAGCTCCAACATGCACCCGGAGTTCGCCTTGACCCTTCGGAGGATCTTGATCCCTTCGGAAGCTGACCGTTTCAGTCTCTGAAGTGCCAGGGAAAAGAAAGTTTTTGAGCTGATAGGTCCAATGCAGAGGCAATCAATGTCCGAGGAACCCGTCCAAACACCAAGGCCATATGAGCCGACCGGAACTAGGGTCAAAACTAAACCTGACCGCACATCAGCCTGTGCACCAGGCCTGGTTGCGTCCAGCAAAGTTTTTTCCAGGATGAGGAGCGCTTGCTTTCGACCGGATCTATCAGTCTCAGTCGGCAAGCAGCCATGGCTTTGTAGACACTGCTTTAGATCATCGAGGTTGCCTAGAGCAGGCGGCGCGTTTCGGAGGTGCAGATCTGGCTTTTCATGGCCAGATTGTCTGGCATCGCCCTCGGTCGAGGAACGCACAATGAGGCAACGAATGCCCCAATGGTCACTGGAAAACAAAGGCTGATCTCCCTCGGGCTCTCTCAATGGCGTCTGGCCAAACATGTTGAAGCCCCGTGGACAATATTCGTCGTCGGATTTGATTAGGATCCGATCGTACCTCTGGGGGCGGTTGTTGAGACCATTGCCAACAAGTTTAGCTGCCAAAGCGTTGGCAAAAGGGTCAAATGTTGCGCCCTGCTCTCCTTCGTAGGTGTCTGCTGCACTCCGGTATTCGCTCACCACGTCAGATGACTCCCCCGACTCAAGTCTAGTGGCCAACCAAGTATCTTGGAATCCTGCATTCAACAATAGTTGGTCAATGTCGTGAAGATATCGCACTGTATGGGAGGAAATATCCTGCTTTTTCTTGGCAGCATCCACGGTGTAGGATGATGTGGCCAAGTTGAAGTCGCCGGCCATAATCCAGGGATGTTGTGCATAGTTGACGGATAGATGGTCAATCATTCGCTGCACCTCCTTCTTTTTGGCGGCAACGGCACCATCGGTGAGGCCTTGGCTAAGATGGCAGGCAGCAAGAACCCATGGTCGAAAACATCCGTTGGAGTCGATTATACCAACTGTGGGAAACTGAACGACTGCACAGCCTTTGTGTTTTCTCTGGAAGGAAATATGCTCCCATCGGAGCGGGAACTTGCTCAGGACCACTATATTTAGTAAACTTGGAAGGGGACCAATATCAGGCTGACTTGGTGGTCCATTTGTTGCAAAAGGATAACGAAGGCGGATATTTTGGTTGGCAAGTAGAAAGGGTAGAAAGTGATCAGTGACTTCCTGAAGCACCAGAATATCGGCGACAGCACGGCTACAGAGCAAGTTATCTACTAATCCTGCATGGCGAGTTGACTCGGGTGGCCACTCAAATTCGGCCAGGACATTGTAGGATGCAACGACGATATGGTCCAGGACAAGTCGTGCTTCGGGTGCGACAGCGGACCTTGACATCGCCCTCCACAGCCCGGACGTGTCCTGGTACTGAAACGCCGGTTGAACGGTCGCTTTGGGAGGGAGGGCCGTATCGTCAGGCTTTGGCGCAACGCTGAGCTGCCCATAGAAGGCCTGAGGAGAGGGAGACTTAGTGAGGCATTGCGTTGAGAGGTGCAGGGTCGCCCATAGCATCATTGATCGGGGCCCACCGCCACCCAATGGAGCCGGTTCACGTCGGAGGAGTGCAATCTCTCCCAAATCCCAGTCCAAGGAGCCAAGGAGACGGGTCTTTTCGAACAGAAAGTGGTGCGGCGCCGCAAGTGCATCGTCACTTTGACCAATAGTCATGTGTGGACGATAGCGCCGTCCACAAGGCTGGGCAAAAGCGGCACATATCTCGTCCCTGAGCTGTGAGAGCGCCGCAGTGTCGGAGCCATCGGCTGGGCTGAGAAAGATGGTGTTGTGGTGCTTGCGGAGAAAGGCGTCGGCTGTACACAAGCGGACACGTCGTTGGTGATGATGAGTTAGTGGGATTTGGCTGAGGACGTCGGCGGCCTTTGGGAGTAACTCCGGCTCAACGAAAGGGTAGATGAGGTTGATGTGGGGAGGCCACACACCATACGCCTTGTCATAGAGACATCTTAAGCGATCTGCAACTGGCCAGAGAGGGCGTGGTGGGATTATACAAAGGGCTGTCTCGTGTGAGGTGAAGGCAAATTGTGTTGTTTGTTCTTGGCCGGGCTGTTCCATGATTTTAGCGGCCTAGTTGAAAACCTCCCTAGGGAACTCGGGACTGTCCTGTATTATGAGGTGAGGAATTGGGAAGTCGTCTGTGCGGCGGTGGCTAGGCAAGTACTTCTGCTACTGGAGAGCTTGGTGAGTGGATAGCGACCCCAAAAAGAGGATGAAATAGAATATTGTTCGAATACAATGTGATCCGTTGCGGGAGAGTAATGCAGGTTCATAAGATATAAAATATTTCTCAACAACGGTAATGTAGGATGAATGTCGTACCACGTGCTCAAGGGCTACAACACATTCGCCGATGACTCTTGCATTCATCCAATCTTGAGGAAGGCAGCCCCATTAGGCTGACTGTGGCGATGCAAGCTGGGCCGTGAGTCAGACATACCTAGTGTTGTTCCTGGGTCGAGCATGAAAAAGCCCTAGCAAGCTGCGCCGAAGGCCCTCAGATACGGCTTCAGAAAAAGGTGGTTGTTGAGATAGGTCATCTAACCCTCAGAGTGGCATCAGACAAATATGTCGCGTCGTGAGCAGTGATCTATCGGTTTTAATAACAAGTATTTCCAAAGAAACTAAGAAGATAGGGGCGCAATAATTAAGTACTGTCCGTCACTCCTTAGTAGGGATCAAATCGCAACTGGCTTCCCCTGATAATTACCGGCTTCGAGGCCCCACCCGGTGTCTAGAAACCGTCAATAGGTGGGTGAATCCAGAAAATGTCTTGGTTGTTCCAGGGACCACCGTTGCGCGGCCAACCTTGCTCCCTCCCCCCTTCAACTCTTCAAGCCCAACTCACCATGATAGGGCGAGCAGGGCCATGTCCGAAATGCGCCTTGGCATCTGAGTCACTCGCCGCATCAAATAACTTCGTCGTGAAGCGAAGGATGATAGTGCATATTGAGTAGCAGTAGAGCTACGAATGGACATGCCTCAGTCCCTGAATCAATGTGGTCTTCCAAGAGTCATCAGTAGTTGACGCCATCAGGGCCCCATTCGATCGTGTCAGTTCCATTCCCCTTGCCCTCCATGACCGCCTCGAGTTTGTCTTCAACTGTAACCCAACCTTGCCGTTTCTGAGAAATTGCGTACTTGATGGGGTCTTTCCATTCCCTCCACCAGGTTTCCTCACTCTGGACCACGCAGCGTCGGCCTGATTCCCCATTCTTGGTCGTAGCAAACGGCCACACAGCTTTGACCACCTCGAACTTGTTCTTTCCGGAAAACAGGCTCGTCACAGTCGTGAAAAATTGGTTAACTTTGTCAGGGTTTTGCACCAAAACCCGACTGTGCGTGACGACGAAGGTGACATCAACAACCCCACGGTAGTTAAGCGAAGCGACCAGACTCCGAAGTTGGCCTTCAATCCACTCCGTGTCAAGATTGGCCACAACACGATCCATGACAAAGAGTTTCACTGCTGATGAATCCTGGACATACCGACGACACCACTCATCTAGCCCGGCGTCACCGACCTCGGGGAGGACGTCTGGCCGGTTGCCGCCACGGTAGGCCAGCTCACCCTCACCAACACAGCGAATATAGTCAATTCGCTGTTTTTCATCGTCGGGCACCAGCAGATTCATAAGATTCAGATGAATATCAAAGTCCACCCTGCGACCACGACTGCCTCGAACATGAATCTGGGGTTTAGGAGGCACTGTCGCCAGGGATCGAATCAATGACACAAGGGCGTCGGCATTGGTGGATAGGTACTCAGCCCGAGAAGACAGAGTTTTATAGTCATTTGATAGTTTAAAGAGTGGGTGTGAGTAGAGCCGATAGTCGAGTCTCGGGAGTCCAGGATATCGTGTCGCGCCCTTGTTTGCCTCAAGGTCCATGGACGGAGATGACGGCGCGACAAATGAAGCTGACGGTCCTGAGTACGGAGGGGGAGTCGCCTGGCGGTGCATGTCTCCTTCATTGCTCACTGACTCGGGCTGCACTACAACGTCGACGCTGGTGAGTGTGGCCTTTTCCATGTCGATGGTGATGGAAGTTGGGTACAGGATTTAGTATGTTAGTATCATGGATGAGGGCTTCACTGAGCTGCTGTTATGGTAAGCATGTGGCTACCTAGTTTAGGCCCCGACTTTTTCTGCCGTTAAGCGTCATAATGTAAGAGTTAAAGCCGAAGGAGCTATAGTCTTATCAGATAAGAGGCCACATAATATAAGCAAGACTATCTCTTAAATAAAGACTTATTAAATACTTAATAAGTAAATAGTTATATACTATTTAATACTTACTTTTAAATCTTTTATATAATATTTTAATAAATTAATTTTAATAAATTATTTATTTTTATATTAATATAAATTATTAATTTAAATTATTTAAGAATTATAATTTTTAATAATATATATTTAAAAAAATATTAAAAATAAAATAATTTAAAAAAATATTAATAATAAATAATAATATAAAGAATTAATACTTAAGTTTAAAATATTAATATTTTAAAATAATAATATAAATATTAAGTATATAATATATTTAAATATATAATGTATTTTCTTTAAAAACTATTATTTTTTATTTAAATATTTTTTTTTAATTACTTAAGATATTATAAGTAAATACTAAAGTAAAAACTTTTTTTCCTTTTTAAGTTCTTTAAAATAATTTAAAATTAAATATTTAATATATTATTAGTATTTATAAAGTTAAAAAATAAAGGTTTTATAGTTAGTAAAATAGTATTTAATCTTAATATAATTAAATATTAAAATTATATTATCTATTTAATTTAAAAGAGTAGATTATTATTTAGTTTATTTTTAATTTAAGTTTATAAGAATTTCCTTTATAATTATATAATATTAAAGAAATAGCTAACTAACTATTTACTAATTATAATATATTACTTATTAATAGGCGCTAGGCTTCTAACTTTATTATATAATAATTAGAGCTTAAAATGCATTTTTTTTTAAATAAAGATAATTATTAAAGAGCTAAATATAAAGATCTAACTATTTTTTATAATTAATTTAAGCTTATAAAAAATATAATTATTAAATATAATTAATATAAAAAGTTAATATATATAATAAGTAAGTTAGAAATATAAGTAAGTTAGAAAAAATCTTATAACATTCCTTCTTTTTATTTAATTAATTATTTCTTAACTATTAAATATATTATAATTAAATAAAAAAGTAAATATTATTCTTACTCTTTAAGCTCTTTAAAATAATCTAAAATTATATATTTACTTTATTATAATATTAAATAAAATCCTACTTAATACTCTTTATAACTAATATTATAATAAACCTTTTTATAAAGTCCTTATATATAAATTATATAATTAATAAAGAAATATTTACTTTAGCTCTTATTAAATAAGAATATAAATATTATATTTAAAATCTTTAAATTTTTAACTTTTTTAATAATATATAATATACTTTTACTATTAAAACCGCTATTCAGACTTTTATTTTTACATTACTGCATTCCTTATTATTATATTTCTATATAGTTATATATTTATATTACTTAAGTTAGTATAAAATAAAGAACTTAATTGATTAGTTAACTTAGTTATTAATAGACACTTATTTTACTTTTTTTAATTACTAAAAACTTATTAATAAAACCTCCTTTTATTATATCCTTCTATTTTAATCATTTTATTAAAGTTATAGTCCTTAGTAATGCATATTTAAAAAGGGGCTAGAGGTTAAATAGTTAAAAAAAAAAAAACTAATAATAAATATAAAAGCTTAAAACCTAAGCCTAAAGTAATAGTAATTCAGAATAACTAGAGTTTCTATTATATTAGAGTATAAGCCTTACTATTCTAATTAACCCTTTAAGATGCATTAAGTAGTTAGAAAGCTAGATAGAAAAGCTAAGTAAAAAAGCTAAATAGAAAAGCTAGATAGAAAAGCTAAATATTAAAAAGCAAAATTATTATATAATAAAAGCTCTATAAGGGCTCTGCATTTATCGCATTCTAAGCTTATTATAATTCTAATTATATTATAATTTAATTACTAATTGCAATTTAACTTATAAAGAGAATAGACACTATATACTTACTTACTTATAATATAACTGACTTATAATAACCCCTCCTAACTAAATAAATAATATAATAGCCTAGTAGACCCTTACTAATATTAATATATAAGGATCATCTTTTATATATACTAACTAAGAGAATTAAAGAAGATTTAAGCTTATTTCTTAAGTTATAAAGAGCATTTTATTTATTTAGTTTAAAATATATAATAAAGGCTAAGTTTAATTAACCTAATTATAAAAGGCTTATTTAATTAATAATTTTTAATTATTATATCTTTTAAATAAACTTATTCTTATAAGCTTTATTAAATAAAGATATAATTTAATAGATTAAAATAGAATAAGTCTTATTAAAAGAAATAATTTAAAAAAAGAAATAAAAAGAAATAATAATTATTAATAATACTTTTTTTAATAACTTAAAGAATTATAATATATAAATTCACTATTAAAACTACTATTTAGACTTTTATTTTTATATTATTATATTTCTTATTATTATATTTCTATATAATTATATATTTATATTACTTAAGTTATTATAAAATAAAGGACTTAATTAATTAATTAACTTAATTATAAATAGACTCTTATCCTTCCTCTTTTATTAATCCTTTTATATATTAATAATAATTATATTATTTATAACTTATATTATTTACTTTTTATTAATATTAATTAATAATTTTAAAAATACTATTTTTTTAAAAAATATTTTAATTATTAATTTTATTATTAATTATTTTAAAAAGTATTATTTATTTTTAATTTAGTTTTTAAATTATTAATTACTTTTAAAGAAGTATAGTCTTAAAAATACTTTAATCTTAAAGATTACTAAAGTAACTTACTTACTATTAAAGAATTATTAAGTCTTAATAGTTTTAATTTCTTTAAGATTATAATTTATTATTATAGTTTTTAGCTTATTAAGGGTTTTTATATCTTTATTAAGCTTAATATTTAAATTATATATAAAAAGAGTATAATAATTATTAAAACCTAAGTTATTAAGAATATAAAGTATATTATATTAAATATTTATTATAGTATTTATTATAATTAATTTTTAATAAATTAAATTATAATTTAGAATTATAAAAAAGTATTTAAATTATAATTTAGAATTATTATAAAGTAATTTAAAATATAATAAACCTTTATAAGGCTTTTATTATATAATAATTTTACTTTTTATTATTTATAAGAGTTAGAATTAATAAAGCTATAGTTTTATTAAATAAAAGGCTATATAATATAAGCTAGACTAGCTCTTTAAAAAAGCTTATTAAGCACTTATTAAATAAATGCTTATATATTATTCTATACTTACTTTTAAATCTCTTATATAATACTTTAATAAACTAACTCTTATAATTTATTTACTTTTATATTCTAGTAAATTATTAATATATTATATAAGATAAGAAAGAATATATTACTAAATCTAAGTATTACTAAGTAAGCAATAAGCGAATTATAAATAAATATAAGACTATTTACTTAAAACCTTATATAAAATAAAGCTAAGAAAAACCTTAAACTACTTATTATAAATAATAAAGGATTTTAATTAGAATATAATTCAATTAATTACTTAATTTAAAAAGAAATTAAAATAAGATTACTTTATATACTTTAATAAAATAGCTTTTATAAAGAATTACTATTATTTATAGTTTAATAACTAATAACTAAGTATTTATTAAAAAGTCTATAACTAAGTTTTAAGAATAATAATAATAGAATATAATTACTCTTTTATATTATAATATAATAATAAGAATAAGACTAATATTTTTAAAAAAAACTATTAAAATAACTTATAAAAGGCTTAAATAAGAAAGACTTTAAAGAATATAATAAATAACTATACTATCTTTATATAATATTAACTAAAGAGGCTAATAGAATTTAAATTAATAATTAAATAAAAGTAATAAAAATAATAAATAATTTTTAAATATTTATTAGAATATATTAAAAGATCTTTTAATTTATAATTAAACTCTCTTTATTATTATAAACTTAATAAAGAGATTATTTAAAGAACTTTATATACTTTATATAGAATTAATTTATAGCCTTTTTAAAGAAGCTTTATATAGACTTTAAATAAAAGAAAGTTAAATTATATAAAGAGCTTATAGCTTTTTAATAGCTTTTTAACTAATTACTAATAAAATACTTTAATATATAAAGATCTTTATATTCTTTATTAAAAATAAAAGACTTAAAAAAAGATAAGATATTTATATTATAATACTATTATAGACTTTAAAATAAGGTTAAAAAGTATTTAAAAGATATGAATTAATATCTTATAAGCTAAAAAACTTATAATAAAAGTATAATAATTATAGTAATGTTATAGCTAATATAAGAATATACTTTTAAGCTAAAATAAAAAGAGAAACTATTTTAATAGTAAATAAGAAGAGCTATAAAAAAGATATATATTAAAGACGTTAATATATATATTATAAAATAGACTCTATATTTTATAAAAATAAAAAAACTTAATAAAAAGTAAAAAAAGAAATAGCTAGTTTAATTACTTAGAATTAAATAATTAATAAAAGTATAATAAGTATTTAATAAAACTAAAAGATAATTCTTATATTTAGTATTATAATTATAATAAAAGAGGCTATTTTATTAATAAGTATATAAAAACTAAAAGAGCTCTTAATAAATAGAATTAAGAAGGCTATTAAAAAATAGTAATTATATAATAATTTAATATAAAAGTTAAAGAAATTAACTTATTAGAAAATAATTAAGTATAGAATCTAAAGATATAATCTTTATATTAAAACTATATTTTATATTAATTAGTCTAATTACTTAAAAATAAGTATTTATTCTTTAAATATATTAAGGTTATAGTCCTTAGTAGCGCACACTCAGAGAGGGGCCAGAGGTTAAACAGTTAAAAAAAAATATATATAACTAATAGTAAATAATAGTATAAGGGCCTAAAACCCAAGCTTAAGGTAATAGTAACTCAGAATGACTAGAGTTTCTATTACATTAGGGTATAAGTCTTACTATTTTATTCAACCCTTTAAGATGCATTACTAGAAAAGCTAAATAGAAAAGCTAGATAGAAAAGCTAAATAGAAAAGCTAGATAGAAAAGCTAGACAGAAAAGCTAGATATTAAAAAGCAAAATCATTATATAATAAAAGCCTTATAAAGACTTTACTATATTATATTCTAAGCTAATTATAATTCTAAGTTATAATTTAACTCTTTATAATTCTAATTATATTATAATTAACTTATTAAAGACTAATTATCTTTTTATAATTTAATTAACTTATAATAAATACTATAATAAATATCTAATATAATATACTCTATACTCTTAATAATTTAAGTTTTAATAATTACTATACTCTTTTTATATATAATTTAAATACTAAGCTTAATAAGAATATAAAAACCTTTAATAAGCTAAAAACTATAATAATAAATTATAATCTTAAAGAAATTAGAATTATTAAAACTTAATAACTTTCTAATAGTAAGTAAGCTATTTTAATAATTTTTAAAACTAAAGTATTCTTAAGACTATACTTCTTTAAAAATAATTAATAATTTAAAAACTAAATTAAAAATAAATAATACTTTTTAAAATAATTAATAATAAAGTTAATAATTAAACTATTTTTAAAAAAAATAGTATTTTTAAAGTTATTAATTAATATTAATAAAAAATAAAAAATATAAGTTATAAATAATATAATTATTATTAATATATAAAAAGACTAAGAATAATAGAAAGATATAGTAAAAAGATATTTTATTAATAAGTTCTTAATAATTAAAAAAGGAAGAATAAGAGTTTATTTATAATTAGATTAACTAATTAATTAAGTCCTTTGTTTTATAATAACTTAAGTAATATAAATATATAACTATATAGAAATATAGTAATAAGGAATATAGTAATATAGAAATAAAAGTCTGAATAGCGGTTTTAATAGCGGTTTAAATATATAATAAATATAAAGTTAAAGTAAATATAAATATATTTATAAAAGTCAGTTTAATTAATAAAAAGCTAATATAAAAACTAGGCTTTAAACTTATATTAAATTAATAAGCTTTAAAGCTAGTAAGCTTTAATAGAATTACTTATTTTATATTATAAGTATATTAAGTAATATTCTTCTTTTTTAATTACTAAGAATTAATAAAGAAAATAAGATATTTATTTATAAAAGCCTTATAAAACTAACTTAAAGTAATAAGTAACTTACTATTAGTAAAAAAGACTATAAACTAAGAAAGCATTATAATTAATATATATATAAATATATAATATTATAAAATAGTCTTAATATAAGATCTTAACTCTTTTATAAAAGACTTTATTATAAATAATAAAAAAGTATATTATATATATATATATAGTATATTAGTATTAAATAAGTAATTATTACTTACTTTTAAAAAAATAGATAAAGAAAGGATTAGTATATTATTATTTAAACTTAAGTTAGAATAAGAGATTTTTAATAAAGCTAAAGTAAAGACATTATTACTTTTAAAAAGAATAGAATATTTTATTAAATTAATTTTTTTTAAGGTTATAGTCCTTTAGTAATACACACTTAAAGAGAGGCTAGAGGTTAAATAGTAAAAAAAAAAAAAACTAATAGTGAATAATAGTATAAGAGCCTAAAACCTAAGCTTAAGGTAATAATAACTCAGAATAACTAGAGTTTTTACTATATTAAAGTATAAGCTTTACTATCTTAATTAAGCCTTTAAAATACATTAAGTAATTAAAAAGCTAAATAGAAAAGCTAAATAGAAAAGCTAAATAGAAAAGCTAAATAAAAAAGCTAAATATTAAAAAGTAAAATCATTATATAATAAAAGCTCTATAAAAGTTTATTATATGTTAAATTACTTTATTATAATTCTAAGTTATAATTTAATTACTTTTTTATAATTCTAATTATATTATAATTTAATTTATTAAAAATTAAAATAAATATTATAATAAATATTTAATATAATATACTTTATACTTTTAATAACTTAAGTTTTAATAATTATTATACTCTTTTTATATATAATTTAAATACTAAGCTTAATAAAAATATAAAAACTCTTAATAAGCTAAAAGCTATAATAATAAGATATAATTTTAAAAAAATTAAAACTATTAAGATTTAATAACTTTTTAATAGTAAGTAAGTTATTTTAATAATCTTTAAGATTAAAGTATTCTTAAGACTATATTTCTTTAAAAATAATTAATAATTTAAAAACTAAATTAAAAATAAATAATACTTTTTAAAATAATTAATAATAAAGCTAATATTTAAAATATTTTTAAAAGAAATAGTATTTTTTAAGTTATTAATTAATATTAATTAAAAGTAAATAATATAAGTTATAAAAAATATAATTATTATTAATATATAAAATGATTAATATATTAAAAACTAAGAGAATCTTATTATAATTACTTTTAATATTAATTATAATAAGTTAAAGGATTTAGTAAAGGAAGGTTAGTTTTAAGAGAGGAGGGATAAGAGTCTATTTATATCTAAGTTAATTAATTAATTAAGTCCTTTATCTTAAGATAATTCAAGTAATGTAAATATATAATATAGAAATATAGTAATAAGGAATGCAGTAATATAAAAATAAAAGTTTGAATAGCGGTTTTAATAGCATTTATTAAATTAATAAAAAGTAAAAAGCCTCTTTTAAAGATAATATACTTTATTAATAAAAAGTAAGTAAAGATTATTTATAATTACTTTACTAAGAATATAAAGATTAATTAAGTAAATAGTTTAATTAATAAAGTAAGAGCTTTAATTCTATTTATTTTTAAAAAGAATAAAAGTATTAGAATATATATTAATTATTATAATTTAAATATAATTACTATTAAAAACTATTATCTTTTTTTACTAATTAGTAAATTACTTAATAGATTTATTAAAGTAAAATAGATCTTTAAAATTAATATTTATAATACTTATTATTATATTTAAATTAAAAAAGAAAATTAATCAAAAATAGTATTTTATATAAAATATAATTATTTTAAATATATAATTATACTCTTTAGATTAATTAATATACTTACTACTTTTTAAGTATATATTAATTAAGTATTTATTAAATTACTTAATACTTATTATATAATAATATGTATAATAAGCCAGTTAGAAATATAAGTAAGTTAGAAATTATAAAATACACTTTAAATTAAAATTTTTAAAAAAGTCTTAAGAAATTAAACTAAGTCTAAAATAACTAAAATTTTAAACCTAGCTTATTTATAATATATATTATTTTTAAGAATTTTCTTAAGCTATATATACTCATAGTACTAGTAATATAAAATTCGTACTATTTTTTTTTACTATTTTTACTTATAGTAGGCTTAATAAATTTTTAAAATTCTTTAAAAAAAATACTATTTTATAACTCCTTTTCTAATTTATTTTAAAATGTGTTTCTAAATCTTAATAAATTTTATATTAAGTTTTAAGAAATTTAAAATTATGAATTTTAATTATATAGTATGCTTTCTGACTTACTTATATATTTAACTTACTTATTATATATATTATATTTAAATAATATTATAATATACTTATAAATATAAGAATAATATATTAAGGATTTAAAAGAAGTCCTTTAGAGATTAAAAACCTTCTAGCTTTATATAAAGCTATTAAAGTATACTTTCTATTAAAAGGAGCTTAAATTCCTTAAGTATATAATTATTTAAAAAGGACTAAAGATAGAATTAAGTAAAGTATAAGTAATTACTAACACTATTGAAACCACTATTCGGACTTTTATTTCTATATTGCCGCATTTCTATACAGTTATGTATTTATATTGCTTAAGTTATCTTAAGACGAAGGACTCAATTGATTAATCGACCTAGTTATAGATAGACTCTTATCCCTCTTCTTTTATAAAACCTTCCTTTACTAAATCCTTTAACTTACTAAGTAGTAGGATTCCCTTAGTTTCTAATGCATTAGTCATTTTATATATTAATAATAGCTATATTTCTTATAACTTATATTATCCACTCCTTATTAATATTAGCTAGTAACTTAAAGAATGCTATTTTTTCTAAAGATATTTTAAATATTAGCTTTACTATTAGTTACTTTAAGAAGTATTATTCATTTTTAATTTAGTTCTTAAATTATTAATTACTTTTAAAGAAGTATAGTCTTAAGAATACCTTAGTCTTAAAGATCGTTAAAATAACTTACTTACTATTAGAGAGTTACTAAATCTTAATAGTTCTAATTTCTTTAAGACTATATCTTATTACTATAGCCTTTAGTTTATTAAAAGTTTCTATATTCTTATTAAGCTTAATATCTAGATTATATATAAAAAGAGTATAGTAATTATTAAAACCTAAGTTACTAAAAGTATAGAGTATATTATACTAGATATTTATTATAGTATTTATTATAGGTTAGTTAGATTATAAAGAGTTAGTCTTTAATAAGCTGAATTATAATATAATTAGAATTATAAAGAAGTAACTGAATTATAACTTAGAACTGCGATGAGGTAACTTAGAATGTGACAAACCCTTACGGAGCTTTTATTATATGACAATTTTGCCTTCTAATATCTAGCTTTTCTATCTAGCTTTTCTATCTAGCTTTTCTATCTAGCTTTCTAGCTACTTAACGCATCTTAAAGGGTTGATTAGGATAGTAAGGCTTATACCCTAATACAGTAGAAACTCTAGTCATTCTGAGTTACTATTGCCTTAGGCTTGGGTTTTAGGCCCTTATACTATTATTCACTATTAGTTATTTTTTTTTATTTTTTATTATTTAACCTCTGGCCCCTCTCTGAGTGTGCGCTGCTAAAGGACTATAACCTTAATAAGTAATTACTAAATAGCTAGTACTAAAGAGTATTAAAGATATATAAATCTTTTTAAAATTCTATAACTTTTATAAGAAGTTTATTTTAAAATACTTTTATTAAATAGTATTATTAATAGAGCTATTAAAGACTATAAAGAATAAGAAACTATTTATATAAAAAGAAGATTAAAATACTATTTTTTAAATACTAAGATCTACTTTCTATTTAATAAGTATTCTCTAATATTAAGATTTAGTAAAAAGAACTAAAGTAAAAATAGATACTTTTCTAAAAGCAGTCTTTAATATTCTAATCTAATTATATAGAGAATAATAAAGACTAATTATATATTAATCTTAAGAATTAATAGATACTAAGTAATACTAGAGTATTAGTTAGTAAGAACTTCTAACTATTATTAAAAGCCTTATGAACTAGAGTTATTATTTATTAAGACTTTTTAAAAAATTCCTCCTTTTAATAGATTATATAGCTCTTAAAAAAGTAATTAAAGTACTAATTAAACACTTAAGAAGTAAGCTAATTAAGTAAGTATATAAATTAATATCTTTTAATTTTAATATTAAATATAGACTAAGAAAGTATAATTTAATTAATAGACTATCTTATAGACCTAATTATATAAAAGAGAAAATAATATATAATAATATACTCTTAACCTTAGTTAATAAGCTAAACTTTATTAAAGAGCTTTTATTAAATATTTATTAAATAATTAGTAATTTTAAAGAGTAAATAAAGGTTATAAAAGCATATATTTAAGTAATATAAGTAAGCTTAAGAAGCTTTATAAGTTAAATTAAATAATAAGTACTTTATTTTATAATTAGAATTAATGTATATAATAAGCATATAATGCATCTAAGTATATAACGCACTTATACTATATACTTAAAAGAGTAAACTTTAAATTTTCTAAAATGGGCTATATAGTCTTAAGAATTTTAAAAAATTAAGTTTAAATAAGTAATTAAAAAAGTCATAATTTAGTTTTTTTATTAGATTTTTAACTAATTTATTTAGCTTTTTAAAATTATAAATAAGAAAAGAAATAGTGCAAATAAGATTTTTTAAAATAAGTTTATAAATAAAATCTTTACTTATTTTTATATACTTATTAAACCTATATATAAAATATAAGCTATTTTAAGCCTGGTTTAGATTTTTAAGGAATTTTTAAAAAAGTACTGTTTTAAGTATAAATTAGAAATGCGTTATATACTTGGATATATTGCATGCTTATTATATATATTAGTATAATAAAACTAAAGAAGATTAAATATATATAGTATTAATTTCTATAATTATAAAAGCTAGAATAATAAGCTAAAAGACTAATAAATATATAAAGACTATTTAATAAGAGCTAGCTGCTTATAGAAGCTAGGAAGACTTATTTAAAGCTAGGATTATTAATCTAAAGTAATATATTCTATATCTAATTATAAAAGAGCTTATAATAAGTAAAATAGCATTTTTATTATAATTATTAATAAAGTTAAAAGAATTAGTCTAAAGACTATAAGCTAATAATTATTTTTACTAATAATAATTAGTAAGAATTTAATAAATAGTTAAGAAGATAAGAACTTATTATTATAATAAAAATAGTACTTTATTCTATAAAGGCAGACTTATTATTCTTATAAAAAAAATATTAAGAATAGAAATCCTTTAATATTATTATAATAACCTAAGAGCTAAGTACATAAGAAAAGCTAAAATACTAGAATTAATTAATAGAAAATTCTATTAGAATTAAATTAATAAGAATATTATAAACTATATTACTAAATATAAAAAATACTATAATATCTTTATACTTAAATATAGGCTATATAGAAAGCTATAACTATTACTAATACTAATAAATCCTTTTTAAGAAATTTTTATAAATTTTATTATAAAGTTATTAAATAGTATTTAAATAAATAATAAGTAATATAATACTATTTTAATTATAATATATTATATAACTAAGTATATAATCTTTATTTTATATAAAAAGATAATAATTATTATATAACTTATATAAGTATTATATAAATAAGTTAAATATAAATTTAATATATTAAAAGGTATTATTAATAATAAAAATAAGCTATTAATAAGTTAATTTTAAACTAATTTAATAAAAGAATAAATAATTTATTACTAATTATTTACTATATACTATTTATAAATAGATAAATAAATTAAAAAAATAAACTAATTATTTAAGAAATACTTTTATATCTTTATAAGAAATATATTAAAAAAATAAATAGTATAGTTAGTAAAAGTTAAGTTTATATATAATAATAGTTAGTATAGTATAATAAGAGTTTCTTTAATATAAGCACTATATAATTACTATTTAAGAATAGTAAGCTATACTCTAAAATACTTAAAAATATAAATATAAAATATTACTAAATATATAAAGAATATTTAATAAATATATATTAAAGCTTAAGAGAGTTAGACTTAAGTAATAAAAATATAAATAAAAGCTTATAATAAGAAATATATTAAATAAGAATACTATAAAGAATAAATTATAAGATTATTTATATATAACTTTTAATTTAAAAATAAAAAATTAATACTTAAGTATATTAAAGTTATTATTATAAACTAAGTTAGAAAGTAAGTATATTAAATATACTTATTATAATAATACTATTAAATATATAATATATTCTTTATAATACTTTTAGAATTATAATTAAAGCTTATTAAAAGTATAATAATTATTTAATAAACCTTTTAAACTTAAAAGAAGAAGAAAATAAGTAAGAAGTAAAAGAAATTATTTTAAATAAAAAGATTAAAAAAATATATTCTATTTAATTAAATAAGTAAATTAGTTAGTAAAATATAATACTTAAGAATTATTTTAATATTTTAAAAAATATATAAAAAGCTATTTATTTATTAATATTATAAATAGAATAATTATAATTATAAAAAATAGAATAATAAATAACTAAAAATATATTAAAAGTATATTAATAGCTTATTAAGTAATTAGTTTTTTTAAAATAAATTAAATATTAAATAAAAATAATAAATACTTAAGTTAAAATAATTATAAATTAAAATTATAAATTAGAATTATAAATTAGAATTAGAACTATAAAACTAAAGATAATATTTAATTATAAGACTTCTTTATTTAATAACTATAATAAGGAAAAAAATATTATTTATATTTATTCAAAGTATAATAAGTAAAGAAAGAGTGGTTATAATAATAGCCTTAGCTTAAGCTATAACTATCTTTACTTTAGTATAAAAAAATACTTTGCCTTTATTATTATAAATAAAAAAAGACTTAATAATAAAAGATAGTAAATAAATATAGTATAATTAATAAAGAATTAGTAATTTAATAGTAAAGAAAGTATTAGTAATATTATAATAAATAGGAAGAGTATTAAAAAATAAAATAAATACTTTAAAAGTAGGATTCTTATAATACTTTTTAATAACTATTTTAATATTATTATTAAAATCTTTAGAATATTTAATTAAAAATCTTTTAATAAGTATAGAATATATAAGTATTTCTTTAATAATAATAAAGTAAGTAAGAATAGAATAAAGAGTAATAGTTTAAATAAGCTTATAATAATATAAAAGAATAATAGATTTAGAATATTTAAATTAGCTTTTTTTTAAAGATATTAAATAATAAATCTAATTAAATATAAATTAATTTAAATATATAAAAATAGAAAAAATATATATAATAAAATCAATTTATAATTTTATAAATTATATAAAATATAAAGCCTCTTAGTATACTAAAGAAAGATAATTATTATTTATAAAGTAAGTATTTATTAAATTCTTTATAAAAGTAAAAATATAATATTAAATAATAATAATAGCTTTTATAAATTAATAAATTCTTTAGTATTTAAAATTATTAAGAGTATTTATATTTTCCTTATTTTATTATATTAACCTTAATAATAAAAGAAGTTCTAATATTATTAAATAATAAAAATAAGTTTAATAAGAATTTAATAATATTAAGGTTATGGTCCTTTGGCAGCGCACACTCAGAGAGGGGCCAGAGGTTAAACAGTAAAAAAAAAAAAAAAAACAACCAATAGTGAATAACAGTGTGAGGGCCCAAAACCCAAGCCCAAGGCAACAGCAACTCAGAATGACTAGAGTTTCTACTGCATCAGGGTACAAGCCTTACTGTCCCAATCAACCCTTCGAGATGCGTCAAGCAGCTGGAAAGCTAGATAGAAAAGCTAGATAGAAAAGCTAGATGGAAAAGCTAGATGTCGGAAGGCAAAATCGTTATGCGATAAAAGCCCCGTGAGGGCTCTGCATTCGTCGCATTCCAAGTTACCTCGTCGCAGTTCTAAGTCGCAATTCAGTTACTTCTTTATAATTCTAGATCGCAATTCAGCTCATCAGAGACTAACCACAACGAACACCACAATGAACGTCCAGCGCAACACACTCTACGCTCCTAGTAACTCGGGTTTCAGCAGCCGCTATGTTCTCTCTATATATGACCTAGATACTGAGCTTAGCAGGGATATAGAAACCCTCAATAAGCTGAAGGCTGCAGTAGCAGGATGTGGTCTTAAAGAAACCAGAACCATCAAGACCTGGCGACTCTCTGACAGCGAGCGAGTCGCCTTGGCGATCTTCGAGACCGAGGTGTTCTTAAGACTGCGCCTCTTTAGAGGTAACCGACGATTCAAGAACTGGATCAAAAACGAACGATACTTCTTGAGGCGACTAGCAGCAAAGCCGGCATCTGAAATATCCCCAGAAGAAATAGCGTTCCTCGAGTCGCTAGCTGATATCAACGAGGGGTGGATGATGCAAGTCATGAGAAACGTGGCCATCATCAACGCGCAAAACGACTGATGACCGCGTTGGAAACCAAGGGAATCCTGCTGCTTGGTAGAACGGTTGAAGGATTTGGCGGAGGAAGGTTGGTTCCTGGTGGTTAAGGGAGGAGGGATAAGAGTCTATCTGTAACTAGGTCGACCAATCAATCGAGTCCTTCGTCTCAAGACAACTCAAGCAATGCAAACACGTGATACAGAAACGCGGCAGCGCAGAAACAAAAGTCCGAACAGTGGTTTCAACAGCGGAATTTAATAATATATTAAATATATAATAAATATTTATTAAGAACTTAAAAAGACTTATTATACTATACTTTTACTTTATTACTTTATAAATAATATATTAAGAAGATAAAGAGCTATATATATAAGTATAATTAAAAGAATAGTATTTATATTTTATTAAGGTTATAGTCCTTTAGCAGCGCACACTCAGAGAGGGGCCAGAGGTTAAATAGTAAAAAAAAAAAAAAAACAACTAATAGTAAATAATAGTATGAAGGCCTAAAACCTAAGCCTAAGGCAATAGTAACTCAGAATGACTAGAGTTTCTACTGCATTAGGGTACAAGCCTTACTATCCTAATCAACCCTTTAAGATGCATTAAGCAGCTGGAAAGCTAGATAGAAAAGCTAGATATCAGAAGGCAAAATCGTCATACGATAAAAGCCCCGTAAGGGCTTTCATCGCATTCCAAGCTCATCGCAGTTCCAAATCGCAATTCAGCTCTTTACAATTCCAGATCGCAATTCAGCTCATCAGAGACCAACTTATCAAAGATCAGCGTTATTTTCAAGCTCTTTACAATCTAACTAACTTATAATAAACACTATAATAAATATCTAGTATAATATACTCTACACTCTTAGTAACTTAAGTTTTAGTAATTACTATACTCTCTCTATATATAACTTAGATACTAAGCTTAATAAAGATATAAAAACCCTTAATAAGCTAAAGACTATAGTAATAGGATATAGTTTTAAAGAAATTAAAACTATTAAGACTTAGTAACTTTCTAATAGTAAGTAAGTTACTTTAGTAATCTTTAAGACTAAAGTGTTCTTAAGACTATGCTTCTTTAGAAGTAACTAACGATTTAAGAATTAGATTAAAAATGAATAATACTTCTTAAAGTAACTAATAGTAAAGCTAGTATTTAAAATATCCTTAGAAAAAATAGTATTCTTTAAATTACTAACTAATATTAATAAAAGGTAAATAATATAAGTTATAAGAAATGTAGTTATTATTAATGCGTAAAATGACTAATGACTGTATTAGAAACTAAGGGAATCCTGCTGCTTAGTAGAATAGTTAAAGGATTTAGTAGAGGAAGGTTCTATAAGAGAGGAGGGATAAGAGTCTATTTATAACTAGGTCGACTAATCAATCGAGTCCTTCGTCTTAAGATAACTTAAGTAATATAAACACATAACTATATAGAAATGCGGTAGCGTAGAAACAAAAGTCTGAACAGTGGTTTTAATAGCGGTATTTATATTTTATATAATAAGAATAAGAGAATTTTTTTTTAATATTTTTAAAAACTAATTATTTAAAAAAATATACTTAATATTAGTTTAAAATTTATATTTAAATAGAACTTATATTATAATAATAAAAAAAGATATAGTAATAAAAGCTTAATAAAAAGAGAGAAAGTAATTAGTAAAAGAAAATAATAGGATTATAAAAGAAAAGCTTATATAAAAAAGAAGAGATAGATATAATTAGAAGATAAGTATATAAAATTATATAAAGCTAAAGAAAGGAAAATAATAATTATAAGTAATATAAAAATAGAAATACTATAATTTAAATAAAGTAAGGCTATATAGTTAGTAAATACTAGCTAAATACTTAGATTAATAATAAATACTAGATTTATAATTCTTATTATTTATACTCTATAATATATAATAAATATATATTAAATATATAGATAAATAATAACTTTATAATTTTAATAATAGAAGTATAAGAAATATACTTTAAAATAAGACTTAAAAGAGAAAGAAATAATTATAAGAATTAAGGCTAATAAAGCTATAGTCTTATTAAATAAGAAGCTATATAATATAGGCTAGACTAGCTCTTTAATAAGGGCTTATTAAATACTTATTAAGTAAATACTTATATATTACTCTATACTTACTTTTAAATCTTTTATATAATACTTTAATAGACTAATTTTTATAATATCTGGCTTTTCTATTTAGCTTTTCTATTTAGCTTTTCTAATTACTTAATATATTTTAAAGGGTTAAATAGGATAGTAAGACTTATACCTTAATATAATAGAAACTTTAATTATTTTAAATTATTATTACTTTAGGCTTAGGTTTTAAGCCTTTATACTATTATTTATTATTAATTATATTTTTTTTTAACTATTTAACCTCTAGCCTCTCTTTAAGTATATACTACTAAGGATTATAATCTTAATATAATATACTTTAAAAAGCTTATTTTCTTTATATTATAATTATAAAAAAGATTTATAATAAGAATTTTAAATAGAATTAAAGTTTAAATATTAAATATATATTTAATAATTATAAAACTTAAAATATATATATATTAGTTTTATTATAATAAATTATTACTATTAAAACCACTATTCAGACTTTTATTTCTATATTACTATATTCCTTATTACTATATTTCTATATTATATATTTATATTACTTAAGTTATTATAAAACAAAGGACTTAATTAATTAATTAACCTAGTTATAAATAGACTCTTATCCTTCCTCCTTTATATTAGTAAAACCTCCTTTTACTATATCCTTTTATATATTAATAATAGCTATATTATTTATAACTTATATTATTTATAACTTATATTATTTACTTTTTATTAATATTAGCTAATAACTTTAAAAATACTATTTCTTTTAGAAATATTTTAATTATTAGCTTTATTATTAATTATTTTAAAAAGTATTATTTATTTTTAATCTAATTCTTAAATCGTTAGTTATTTCTAAAGAGGTATAGTCTTTAAAATACTTTAGTCTTAAAGATCGCTAAAATAACTTACTTACTATTAGAAAGTCACTAGGTCTTAATAGTTCTAATTTAAGACTATAATCTATTACTATAGCCTTTAGTTTATTAAGGGTTTTTATATTCTTATTAAGCTTAATATCTAAATTATATATAAAAAGAGTATAGTAATTATTAAAACCTAAGTTATTAAAAGTATAGAGTATATTATATTAGATATTTATTATAGTATTTATTATAATTAGTCTTTAATAAGTTAAATTATAATCTGGAATTATAAAGAGTTAAATTATACTATAAGTATAAGTTAGAATTATAATAAAGTAACTTAGAATGCGATAAAGTAATGCAAAGCCCTTATAGGGCTTTTATTATATAACGATTTTGCCTTCTGATATCTAGCTTTTCTATCTAGCTTTTCTATCTAGCTTTTCTAATAATGTATTTTAAAGGGTTGAATAGGATAGTAAGGCTTGCACCTTAATGCAGTAAAAACTCTAGTCATTCTGAGTTACTATTGCCTTAGGCTTGGGTTTTAGGCCCTTATACTATTATTTACTATTAGTTATATTTTTTTTAACTATTTAACCTCTAGCCTCTTTCTAAGTATACACTGCTAAGGACTATAACCTTAATAAGATAATATATTAATAAAATATAATACTATAATATTTAATTTTTATAATAAAAGTAAGAGCTAATTATATATTAAATTAACTTTATAAAAAAGGTAAATTATATATTTTTAATATTTATATTATTATTCTTATATAAATATAAATAATTAAAGACTCTTTAGTAAGTATAATATATCTTTAATTATATTTTTTATAAAATTAATTTTAATTAGCTTATTAATTTCTTTTAAATATATAATTTATTTTAAAGAATTAAAATTAGTTATAGTACTTTTTAAAGCATTAAAAGTAAATATATTACTTTATATTATATTTAAAATAGTAAGTAATTTATTTAAAAAACCTAAGTATATTAATCTTTTCTTAGGGCTTTAACTAAAGGCTTTAATTATTATTATTTAAAGATTTTTAAATATAATGTAGCTTAGATTATTAAATTAAAATATATTTAATAATAAAGTTTTAATACTTTTTTATTTAAGTAAAAGTATAAATATAAACTTAGTATTAAAAAGAATTATTTTTTTATTTTATTTTTTTTAAATTTTAATTAAATTAGCTTATATTATTATAATCAAAAAGCTATTTATTATAAAAGTTTATACATTTAATATTATAATAAAAGTATAGTCTTTTTTTAAATAAAATAAATTAGTTATTAAAATATAATTTAATATTTTAATAACTTTATTTAATATTATTAATTAAATACTTCTTTAAAAAGAACTTATTATTTTTTTAATTATTTTTTTATATAATAATACTTATAATTAAATAAAAATTAAAAAGATTATAAATACTTGAGAATAATAAAAAATAATATAAAGTTTAAAAATATATATATCTTTTAATTTAATATGTAATATAAGATTTATAAACTTATAATATTATAATTATATATTAAAAAAGTTAATAAGTTCTATCTTTTTTAATATATACTTATTTAAATTTATATTTAGTTTAAAATAACTAATAAATAGAAATATAAATAAGCATTACTTTATCTTTTTAAAATACTAAATTTTAATCTTAAAGAGTATTATATTAATTAAAGCTAATCCTAAGAAAGAAAATATACTAATTATTTTAAATAAACTTATAATTGAAAGCTATTTACTTTAATAATTAAAATTAAGATTATATAGTTTATTATTCTTAAATCTTTTTAATTCTATTTAAGACTTTAATTTTTTATATTAAAGTAAATAAATATATTTTACTATAAGTAAACTAATATTCTTTTTAATTATTCTAAGTAATAGTTATATTATAAATTATTGTATTTAAATTAAAAATGAGAGTTAAATTATTATAGTGTAAAAATGCTTATAATTATAAAAACTTAAATAAAATATACGAATTTAAGAATAGTAGTATTATTATAATAATTCCTTTATTATTTAATTTCTTAATATAATTCTAACTTTTATTTTAAAAATGAGCTATAATACTTAATTATTTTTTTAAGGTTATAGTCCTTTAGTAGTGCATACTTAGAAAGGGGCCAGAGGTTAAATAGTAAAAAAAGTAATAATAACGAATAGTAAATAATAGTATAAAGGCTTAAAACCCAAGCTTAAAGCAATAGTAACTCAGAATAACTAAAGTTTCTACTATATCAGAGTGCAAGCCTTATTATCTTAATTAACCCTTTGAAATATATTAAATAGTTAAAAAGCTAAATAGAAAAGCTAGATAGAAAAGCTAGATAGAAAAGCTAAATATTAAAAGGCAAAATCATTATATAATAAAAGCCCTATAAAGGTTCATTGCATTCTAAGCTTATTATAGTTCTAAGTTATAATTCAGCTCTTTATAATTCTAGATTATAATTTAACTTATTAAAAAATAATTATAATAAATATTATAATAAATATCTAATATAATACACTTTATACTCTTAATAATTTAAGTTTTAATAGTTATTATACTCTTTTTATATATAATTTAAATATTAAAATTAATAAAGATATAAAAACCTTTAAGCTAAAAGCTATAATAATAAGATATAGTTTTAAAAAAACTAGAACTATTAAAACTTAATAATTCTTTAATAATAAGTAAGTTACTTTAATAATCTTTAAAACTAAAGTATTTTTAAAACTATACCTTTTTAAAAATAATTAATAATTTAAGAATTAGATTAAATATAAATAATACTTTTTAAAGTAATTAATAATAAAGCTAATATTTAAAATATCTTTAGAAAAAATAGTATTTTTTAAGTTATTAGTTAATATTAATAAAAAGTAAATAATATAAATTATAAATAATATAGCTATTATTAATATATAAAATAATTAATATATTAAAAACTAAGGGAATCTTATTATAATTACTTTTAATATTAATTATAATAAGTTAGAGGATTTAGTAAAAGAAGGTTAGTTCTAAAGGAAGAGGGATAAGAGTCTATTTATAATTAGGTTAATTAATTAATTGAGTCTTTTGTCTTAAGATAACTTAAGTAATATAAATATATAACTATATAGAAATGCAGTAATATAAAAATAAAAATCTAAATTGCGGTTTTAATAGTAATAATACTTAATTATATAAAAAAGATATAATTATATCTTCTTAATATATCTTAAGCTATAATAAAGATAATATTATTAATTAAATAGAAATAATATTATTATATATTTTTAAAATAAATTATAATAAAATTTTAATAATATATAAATATTTAAAATAAATTCTATATAATATTATATATATTACTATTTATTAAATTATAATCTTTATTTAATATTAAAATAATCTTAAGATTATTCTATTTAAATAGTATTTTAAAGTTATAGTCCTTAGTAGCGCATACTCAGAAAGGGGCTAGAGATTAAATAGTTTAAAAAAATATATAACTAATAGTAAATAATAGTATAAGGGCCTAAAACCCAAGCCTAAGGTAATAGTAACTCAGAATGACTAGAGTTTCTACTGCATTAAGGTATAAGCCTTACTATTCTATTCAACCCTTTAAAATGCATTACTAGAAAAGCTAGATAGAAAAGCTAGATAGAAAAGCTAGATATTAGAAAGCAAAATCATCATATAATAAAAGCCCTATAAAGGCTCTGCATTTATTATATTCTAAGCTTATCACAATTCTAACTCATACTTATATTATAATTCAATTACCTCTTTATAATTCTAAATTATAATTTAACTTATTAAAGACTAATTATAATAAATACTATAATAAATATCTAATATAATATATTCTATACTTTTAATAACTTAAGTTTTAATAATTATTATACTCTTTTTATATATATTTTAAATACTAAGCTTAATAAGAATATAAAAACCTTTAATAAATTAAAAATTATAATAATAGATTATAATCTTAAAAAAATTAGAACTATTAAAACTTAATAATTCTCTAATAGTAAGTAAGTTACTTTAATAATCTTTAAGACTAAAGTATTCTTAAGACTATACTTTTTAAAAGTAATTAATAATTTAAGAATTAAATTAAAAATAAATAATACTTTTTAAAATAATTAGTAATAAAACTAATAATTAAAATATTTTTAAAAGAAATAATATTTTTAGAATTATTAGCTAATATTAATAAAAAGTAAATAATATAAGTTATAAATAATATAATTATTATTAATATATAAAAGGACTAATATATTAGAAACTAAGGAGTTCTTATTAAATAGAAGGATATAGTAAAAGGAGGTTCTATTAATAAGTTCTTAGTAGTTAAGGGAGGAGAGATAAGAGTCTATTTATAATTAGATTAATTAATTAATTAAGTCCTTTATTTTATAATAACTTAAGTAATATAAATATATAACTATATAGAAATGCAGTAATGAGGAATGCAGTAATATAGAAATAAAAGTCCGAATAGCAGTTTTAATAGCACTATTTAAATAGTATATTTATTTAATTAAGTTTATTATTTAACTTTATATATATAAACTATATTAATAGTTCTATATACTATATAATAATATATTTATTTATTAAATATAAAAAATATATATTTATAATAATAATAAATACTAATTATATTATTATTATTATAAAAATAATATAATAGGAGAATTTTTAATTATAATTACTATTATATTAAATAAATTAATATTTAAAATATTTATATTTTCTTTATTCTTTTTATTTAAATAAGTATTCAATAGTTTTATATTAAGTATTAAAAATCTCTTTTATTAGTTTAATACTTATCAAGGTTATAATCCTTAGTAATGTATACTTAGAAAGAGGCTAGAGGTTAAATAGTTAAAAAAAATATTATAAATAATAAAAAATAGTATAATAGTTTAGAACCTCAGCCTAAAGTAATAGTAACTTAGAATAATTAAGGTTTTTAATATATTAAAATATAAGTAAAAGCAGCTAATTTTAATAATATTTTAATATCTTTTATAAAGGTCTCCTTTATATACTAGTTTTTACTTATACTAATTATAAAGTTTAAAGCTAAATACTATTATAAGCAGGACTTAAATTATAAAGTATAAAATTAACTTCTATAAAAGGCGAACTTATACTTTCTTTATATAACTTATATAGTCTTTATATCTTATTATTAAGAGAAAGATTATTAAATAATATTATTTTACTTTCTAAAGCCTGACTTTAAAATATTATTAGTAATTATATCTTACTTAAAATAGTTATAATTAAGAAAAGACTAAACTAATTAAAAGAAGTTATAATATAATATATATATATAGCTTAATATAATAAAATTACTTTAATTTAATAAAAGAATTATTTATTAATATAGTTATTTTTATTTATTAATTTTAAAGTATATACTTTATAAAGAATAATCCTTATAGTCTATTATTAAAGAGCTGCTTATTTAAGAGCTATATATATATATTAAGTATTATAATATAAATATTATTATAATAACATATATAATAAGTAGGTCAGAAATACAAGCAAGTTAGAAAGCATATTATATAGCTAAAATAAGTAATTTTAGATTTCTTAAAACTATATATAAGACTTATTAAGATCTAAAAACACATTTTTAGAATAAATTAGAAAAAAAGTTATAAAGTAGTATTTTTTTTAAAGAATTTTAAAATTTTATTAAGCTAACTATAAGTAAAAATAGTAAACAGAATAGTGCGAATTCTATATTACTAGCACTATAAGTATATATAGCTTAAAGAAATTCTTAAAAATAAAATATATTATAAATAAGCTAGGTTTAAGATTTTAGCTATTTTAAACTTAGTTTAATCTTTTAAGAATTTTTTTAAAATTTCATTTTAAGGTGTATTTTATAATTTCTGACTCGCTTGTATTTCTAACTTACTTCTCATATATATTATTCTTATTTTAATAAGGGCTATAAGAATTTAATTATTATAAAATAGCCTTATAATTTAATTTTTAAGTAATTATAGTACTTTTAAAGATAATATATAATCTTATTAGTATTTAATATAATAATAAAGAGTCCTTACCTTTCTTAATAACTATATTAAATTCTTAAAAAATAGAAATTATAATTAGAATAATTATAATTTTTATTTTAACTTTAATTAACCAAAAGAATATATAAATTACTAATATTAAAGTAAAGAATTAATTATTTATATATTCGATTTTTAAGTTATAATACTAATTTATAATTAGAGTAATTTAGTTAAACTTAGTATTTAAAGAAATTACTAAAAATAGTAAATTATAAAATAAAGAGTATTAAAAGTAATTTAAAATAGTGGTTTTTATATATTAAGACCTAAAGTTATATATTAAACTAAGGCTATTATTAATAATTATAAAGTAGCGTTATTCTAGTTATTCTAAGTTGCTATTACCTTAGGCTTAGGTTTTAGGCCTTTATACTATTATTCACTATTAATTATATTTTTTTTTAACTATTTAACTTCTAGCCCCTTTCTAAGTATGCATTATAAAGGACTATAACCTTAATATATACTTAACTTAGTATATATAATAACCTTATAAATTATTTTAATTAACCTTACTTTTACTTTTAATAAGGACTATATAAGCTTATATTAAATAGTATAATAATATAAGAATAAACCTCTTTATAATATTAATATTAAATAGTAATAGCTTTAAGACTAACGTACATGATAAGCTTATGTCACAGACAAGTATGTGTCACACTTAGATTTTCACCTTAAATCGTGATTTTAAAGAAATTACTAAAAATCGAAACTAAGCCTAAAAAAGCTAAAAATCAGAATTAAGGTTAATTAAATATGAAATAATATAAAAAATTTTTACTATATTTTATTTATTTTTATTTATAAAGCTGTTAAGAAAAAGCATATTCATACTGTTTTTCTTCTTAAATTTATATTTTAAAGGCTTAATAAATTAGCTAAAAGTTTATAAAAATTACTCTCTTATGACTTTTTTTCTAGAGAATCTAATATTAATTTTTTAGAAATCTAATAATTAAATATCCTGTTTTAGAAAATCTAAAATTTACACTTTTAGCTGTACAGTATAGGTGTGACATATACTTATTTGTGACATAAGCTTATCATACACGTTATCTTAAATATAATTAAATAATATATCTATTATAAGCTAGAGCTTTACTCTAGCCTTATAATAAAAGATAGAGTATAATAATAGAGTTTACCCCCTCTATAGCTAAAGTTAAATCTACTCTTCTAATATATCCCTCCTTATAAAGGTTATCTCTACCCCCTAACTAAGATTATCTCTACTTTCTAACTCAAGTTATCTCTACCTCTTAATTAAATTTATTTTTATTTTTTATTTATAATTATTTATATTTTATTAAAAAACTTAATTTAAAAAATTTAAAAATTTATATATTTAAATTAAAAAATATTTTTATTTTTAAGACTTTTTTATTATAAAATAAAAATAATTTTCTTAGTTAAGAAGAAAAGATAACCTAGGTTAGGAAGTAGAGACAATCTTAGTTAAGGGGTAGAGATAACCTTTATAAAGAAGGGTATATTAAGAGGGTAGATTTAATTCTAATTATAGAAGGAGTAGACGTTATATATACTCTTATAAAAGATAAAGACCTTATATAGCTAGTTAGTTAATTATAATAGCGATTAAATAATACATATCCTTTTGCTTTAGTAGTAAAGGGTAGTGCTATATAGTACTAGTAGCTATTATACTAACTATTGCTTAGCCCTTTTAAAGTCAGCTTATTATAATATCTACTTCTAATAACCTATACTCTAGTATTAATATAAGTATTAATCTTCTACTTATAAATTCTATTTTTATAATACAATCCTTAATATATAACTTATAGAACCTAATTAAACTTATTTAATATTTAAAACCTTAAGTCTATTAAATATAATAATAAAGATAGTTAAAGTTAATTAATATACTAAAGTGCTTTTTTTTTTTAATATTTATTCTTTATTATTAAAGATTATAAGTATACTTATAATTATAATAATTAAAGCTATTATAAGATTATCTATACTTATAATTATAAAGCTATAGTTACTAAGCTTTACAACTTTTTAAGCTTAATATAATAAATTTAGTAAAGTTAGTTTATATATACTCTAATTTTTAAGGCTTTTATTTAATTCTTAATAATTAAAGTATTACTTTTTTTTAAAGAAGGGAGGGGGGGGGGGGGGGGGGATGACTTTTCATTTTTTAAGGCCTTACTTATAAAAAGCAGAAAGAGCTTGTAATAATACTATTTATAATTTCCTATTATAAGATTTATTATAATATCTCTTTATATTATAATATATAATTAAAAAAGCTTTAGTATAATTAAAAAGAAATTCTTTTATATAATTATATTTTAATAAATATTATTAAAATAAAGAGTAAAAATAAAGTTAATATAAAAGTCCTTTTAATTATTTATAAATACTTAATTTATAAAGAACTATTTATATAAAATAAAGTATAAATCTTATATTTAATACTATTTACATAAAGAGACTTTAATTTAAAATTATTAATTAATATTAATATTATATTAATAAATCTAAATAATATAAATATAATTTAATATAATAATTTATTATTAAAATTTAATATATTTTCTTATTTTAAAAATATTAATATATTTTTTAAAAATATTTATATAATTATATTTAAAACTATTAATAGTATATTTAAAAATCCTTATATTATTTATAAGCTTATAACCTTTAGTATATTCTCTTTTAATAAAACTCTTAAAATTATTAATATTATTAAATTATTATTCTTAATAAATATTATAATAATTATCTATTTAAAGTAATAATAAAATATTATTATTATTTTAATTAAATTTAAATCTTAAATTTATATGAATTATAAGAATAAGTTTATTAGTATTTTAAACCTTTTTTCTTTATTAAAATATTTTTTATACTTTTTCTTTTTAAAATTAATAGTATAAGAATTATTAAAAAAATAGATTAATTAATTTATTATAATTATTAAATCTTAATCGTTATTTTTATAAAATAAATATATAATAGTTTCTTTTATAAATATAAATAATATTATTAATTTAGTCTTTTTTTATAATCCTATTTTATAAATTTAAATTTAAATTATATTAAAAAAATATAATAATTAGTTTTTTTAATACTAAGTATTTTATTTCTTTATTTTTCACTATTAAACTACTATTCAGACTTTTATTTCTATATTATTATATTTTTATATTATAAATTTATATTACTTAAGTTATCTTAAAATAAAGAACTTAATTAATTAATTAACTTAATTATAAAAAGATTCTTATCCTTCTTTTTTTAAACTTTCTTTTATTAAATCCTTTAATTAATTCCTTTAGTTTTTAATATATTATTATTTTAATTATATATTAATTAATATAATATTAGCTTATAATTATTTAATCTATATATTATAGTTCTTTAGATTATTAAAGAAAGTATTATTAATAGTTATTATTTCTTTCTATTTCTCTTTTTAAACTAATTCTTTTAATAAGACTTATTTTATTTTAATTTATTAGATTATATCTTTATTTAATAAAGCTTATAAAAATAGATTCTTTTAAAAAATATAATAATTAAAGATTACTAATTAAATAAGCTTTTTATAATTAAGTTAATTAAACTTAGCCTTTATTATATATTCTAAGCTAGATAGGTAAGATACTCTTTATAGCTTAGGAAGCAGGCTTCGATCTTCTTTAATTCTCTTAGCTAGCGTATATATAAGACGATTCTCATATACTAGTGTTGGCGAGGGTCCGCTGGGCTGTCGCGCATTGTGTCATTTGTTTAGTCAGAGGGGGTTATTTTGAATTGCGATGTGACGGGAATTGCAAAGCGGTAATTGAATTGCGACTTGGAATTGCGACGAGCTTAGAATGCGACGAACCCTCACGGAGCTTTTATCGTATGACGATTTTGCCTTCTGATATCTAGCTTTTCTATCTAGCTTTCTAGCTGCTTAATGCATTTCGAAGGGTTAATTAGGATAGTAAGGCTTATACCCTAATATAATAGAAACTCTAGTCATTCTAAGTTACTATTGCCTTAAGCTTGGGTTTTAGGCCTTTATACTATTATTTACTATTAGTTATTTTTTTTAACTTTTTAACCTCTGGCCTCTCTTTAAGTGTGCGCTACTAAGGACTATAACTTTAAAAAAAAATATCTTTATTTTTAATATTTAAATATATTCTTATAATTATAATATTAATATATTAAATGTTATAAAGGATTATTTTAATTAAATTAAAAGATTATTATTTATATTTATATTTATAAAACTATAAACTATTAAAATATAGTATAAAAATAAAAGTTAAATAATCTTATTATTTAAAAATTACTTTAATGCCTTTTTATATTTAAATTTTATTAGCCTTTTTTATAAAATTAAATTACTTATTATTTATTATAAAATTCTTATAATTTAATTTATAATTAATTCTAATAATCTTATTAATTTTATTAAACTTTATTTAATAATATATTTATTTTATTACTATTAAAACTATTATTCAGACTTTTATTTTTATATTATTATATTTATATATAGTTAAATATTTATTTATATTACTTAAGTTATCTTAAGATAAAAGACTTTATTAAGTAATTAACTTAATTATAAATAAACTCTTATCCTTCCTTTCTTAATTATTAATAACTAACCTTCTTTTATAAAATCCTTTAACTTATTATAATTAATATTAAAAGTAATTAAATTCTTTTTATTTTTTATATAATTATTATTCTTTTAGTTATATATTAATAAATATAATATTAGTTTATTAAGGTTATAGTCCTTTAGTAGCGCATACTTAGAGAGGGGCTAGAGGTTAAATAGTAAAAAAAAAAAAATTAATAATAAATAATAGTATAAGGGCTTAAAACCTAAGCCTAAGGTAATAGTAACTCAAAATAACTAGAGTTTTTACTATATTAGAGTATAAGCTTTACTATCCTAATTAACCCTTTAAGATGCATTAAGTAATTAGAAAGCTAAATAAAAAAGCTAAATAGAAAAGCTAAATAGAAAAGCTAGATATTAAAAAGTAAAATCATTATATAATAAAAGCTTTATAAAGGCTTTATATTTATTATATTCTAAGCTTATTATAGTTTTAAATTATAATTTAATTCTTTATAATTCTAATTATATTATACTTTAACTTATTAAAGACTAACTATAATAAATACTATAATAAACATTTAATATAATATACTTTATACTTTTAATAACTTAGATTTTAATAATTACTATACTCTCTTTATATATAATTTAAATACTAAGCTTAATAAGAATATAAAAACCTTTAATAAGCTAAAGGCTATAATAATAGAATATAGTCTTAAAAAAACTAAAACTATTAAAACCTAATAACTCTTTAATAGTAAGTAAATTATTTTAGTAATCTTTAAGACTAAGGTATTCTTAAGACTATACCTCTTTAGAAATAATTAATAATTTAAGAATTAGATTAAAAATAAATAATACTTCTTAAGGCAATTAGTAGTAAAGCTAGTATTTAAAATATCTTTAGAAGAAATAGTATTTTTTAAATTATTAATTAATATTAATAAAAAGTAGATAATATAAGTTATAAGAAGTGTAGTTATTATTAATATATAAAATGACTGATGATTATATTAGAAACGAAGGGAATCTTACTATAGTCACTTCTGATATTAACTGTAATAGGTTAAAGGATTTAGTAGAAGAAGGTTAGTTTAAAGGAGGAGGGATAAGAGTCTATCTATAACTAGGTCAATTAATTAATCGAGTCCTTTGTCTTAAGATAATTTAAGTAATGTAAATACATAATTATATAGAAATGCGGCAATAAGGAATGCAGTAATGTAAAAATAAAAGTCTGAATAGCGGTTTTAATAGTGAATAATATTAGTTTATAATTTTATATCTTATATATTATAGCTTCTTAAATTATTAAAAAAAGTATTATTAATAATTATTATTTCTTTCTATTTTTTCTTTTAAACTAATTCTTTTAATAAAACTTACTTTATTTTAATTTATTAGATTATATCCTTATTTAATAAAGCTTATAAAAATAACGTATATAATATACGAGTGGGACAAACAAGCGAGCGTAACACTCTAATTTTTACCTTAAATTACAATTTTTAAAGAATTATTAGAAATTAAAATAAGCTTAAAATAGCTAAAAATTTAACTTTAACTTATTTATAGTATATATTATTTTTATGAATTCTTTTTAAATTATATATATATATAATGCTAGTAGTATTAAATTCGCACTGTTTTCTTTTACTATTTTCATTTATAATTAGCTTAATAATTTTTTTAAAAATGTAATAAAAAGACTAGCTTATTAACCTTTTAGTTAAATATTTAAAATTAATTTCCTAAAAGTCGTAGAGCTTTATAGCCTGTTTTAGAAAATTTAAAGTTTATACTTTTAGCTGTATAGTATAAGTGTCGCTTGCTTATTTGTCCCACTCGCTTATTATACACATTAAGTCTTTTTAAAAAATATAATAATTAAAGATTCTTAATTAAATATGCTTTTTATAATTAGGCTAATTAAACTTAGCTTTTATTATGCCTTAAGGAACAAAAGATCTTATTAAGCGTATAAACTTAATTTTGCTTACTCATTACCTGTTAGCATTATGAGGCAAGCCGCTTGCCAACCTCGTCCTAAGGTTAGTCTAGAAACCCTGTATTAGCCAGGAAACTATATATTACTAAATCCTGCCTAGCCTTCATTAACTATAGCCTAAAACTATACTAAATTATCATATTTTCAGATCTACTATATATAACTATAAGATGCCTTATAAATATACTATTCTTATAGTAAAATAGCCTCTAAAGAACTTATTAAATAAAGATTAAGCTAATCTAATATAATAAGTACTTACTATACTTAATCTAAATATACTATATAATATATAAAGTACTATTAAAACTATTATATTACTACTCTTATTATATACTATTATAAATTAAATTAATAAGAATAAAGAGGCTATTTAATATATTATTAAAAGATTATTATTATTTTATATTCTTTTAAAGCCTTTTAACTATTTATTACTTTTAATAGCTTTTAAAGAATTTACTCTAATTATATATTAAGGTTATAGTCCTTAGCAGCGCACACTTAGAGAGAGACTAGAGGTTAAACAGTTAAAAAAAAAATATAACTAATAGTGAATAATAGTATAAAGGCTTAAAACCCAAGCTTAAGGTAATAGTAACTTAGAATGACTAGAGTTTCTACTGCATTAGAGTATAAGCCTTACTATCCTATTCAACCCTTTAAGATACATTATTAGAAAAGCTAGACAGAAAAGCTAAATAGAAAAGCTAGATAGAAAAGCTAAATAGAAAAGCTAGACAAAAAAGCTAAACAGAAAAGCTAGATATTAAAAGGTAAAATCATTATATAATAAAAGCCTTATAAGAGTTCGTTATATTCTAAGTTACTTTATTACAATTCTAAGTCATAATTTAATTACCTCTTTATAATTCTAAATCGCAATTTAACTTATTAAAAACTAATTACTTCTTTATAATTTAACTAACCTATAATAAATACTATAATAAATATCTAATATAATATACTCTATACTTTTAATAACTTAGGTTTTAATAATTATTATACTCTTTTTATATATAATTTAAATACTAAGCTTAATAAAAATATAAAAACCTTTAATAAACTAAAAGCTATAATAATAGATTATAGTTTTAAAAAAACTAGAATTATTAAAACTTAATAACTTTTTAATAATAAATAAATTATTTTAATAATCTTTAAGATTAAAGTATTCTTAAGACTATACTTTTTTAAAAATAATTAATAATTTAAGAATTAAATTAAAAATAAATAATACTTTTTAAAATAATTAATAATAAAGTTAATAATTAAAATATCTTTAAAAAAAATAGTATTTTTAAAGTTATTAATTAATATTAATAAAAAGTAAATAATATAAATTATAAATAATATAATTATTATTAATATATATAAGGATTAAGAATAATAAAAGGATATAATAAAAGGAGGTTTTATTAATAAGTTTTTAGTAATTAAAAGAAGAAGGATAAGAGTCTATTTATAATTAAATTAACTAATTAATTAAGTCCTTCGTTTTATAATAACTTAAGTAATATAAATATATAATATAGAAATATAGTAATAAAGAATGTAGTAGTATAAAAATAAAAGTCTGAATAGCGGTTTTAATAGTAACTCTAATTATATATATTATTTAGTAAGAAAGATCTAGCTTTATAATAAAAAAGTTATAAATTAAAAAGACTATATTATAATTCTTATATATTAAAAGTATTAAAGAAGACTATATATTAAAGTCTTAGTATTTAGACTTTTATAATTATGATTTTAATCTTAAGAAATCATTCTTTAAAGATATAAATAAAGTATATAAAGTATTTAAAGTTTTTAATATTAAAAATATTAAAAAATTCTTCTTTAACCTTTAAGAAGTTATTTATAATTATAGTATTAGCCCTTTAAAGTATTAAAATAAAAATACATATAGTATTTATATTAAATGCTTTTAAAAATAGATCTAAGTCTTTATAATCTATATAATATAGTTATAATACTATAAAGTTATTAATCCTTTAAATTATAAGTCTTATATATAACTTAAGTATATTAATATAATTAAGAATAGTATCCTTTTTTAATTAATCTTTAAAGTATTAATAATAATATTTTAAATTAATATAAATACTATTTTAAGAATAAGGATTATATAATTAAATACTAACTTTAATAATTAACTTATTATATTTAAATAGCTTTATTATTTTAATATATTCTCTTAACTTACTTTTATAAAGGCTAGTTAGAAAAGTATAATTTTATAAAGTAATTTAATTATAATAAATAGCTTTAAAATACTTTATTATTATATATTATATTAATAATACTTCTTATTATTTATAATAATAAAAATAGAATTTACTAACTTTTTATAATTAATAGCTTCTTTAATTACTTAAGATTTAATACTATTTAATATTATATTTAATTTAATATTATTATTTATATATTATTATTATATTTAATATACTTTATATAACTATTTAATATTAGTATTTTTTAATTAATAAAGAACTTATATTAAAAAGAGCTTAGGGAATCTATTTAAAAAAGTAATATAATTTTTTTTATAAAGACTTTATTATTATATTCTTAAAGATCTATAGAAATAGCTTTATAAAATATAATATTATATTAGGATTTAAAAAAGCTAGTATTTAGCCTATATCTTTAAAGCCTATAATTAACTATATTCTTACTAAGTACTATAAAGAGTAAAATATAATCTATTTATTTATTCTTAAGATATTACCTTTAGAGACTTAATTTTAAAATGCTTAAGACTAAATAGAGCGGATTTATAAGTAATATTAAAAGGTTATAAGCTCTTTAATTCTAAAAGCTATTACTAATATTTATAATATTATAATTAAGGCAGGCTTACTATATTAAGAATATAAAGCTATTACTTTATACTAGCTTAATTATATTAAGAAATATAAAAAAAGAAGGAGGCTTAGCTAGGATATATAGCTAAGTAATAACTTTATTATAAGTATTAGATTTCTTAATATTCAAGCTTAATATAAAGTAGTTATAATAATAGTAAAGGCTAAGTAATAGCATTCTTAACTATAGTTAGATAGATCTATTATTCTTTAAGAAATAAGGGCTCTTAAGGCTACTTAATAATAAGAAATTCAATTCTAAGAAGTTAATTATTTACTAAGATTAATTTAAAACTAGTAATTTAAAGAGACTAACTACCTTAATTAATATAAAGACTTTAAAGTAAATTAAAAGCATTATAATAATTCTCTTAACTAATAGTTAAAAAAATCACTTTTTAAAGCCTAAGAATAAGCTTATTATATTATAAGACTAATTATTATAATAGATTAGAATACTTAATCTAATAATAATAATAATATTAAATTTACTCTTATAAAACTATTCTAAGAAGAGGAAGATAATGAAGATAATAAAGTCAATCTTATAGGATTTAGTAATTTAAGTAATAAAGAAATTCCTAATCTTATAATACTTCTAAGAATATTATTATTATTATTCTCTAATATTTTAGATCTAGTTAATACTAATAATAATAATATTATAATATTATAACTTCTTAGCCTAATACTAATAGTATAAAATATAATAATATTAAAAAGATACTAAAGGAATTTTATAATAATTAAGCTATTAAGAAGGTAAAGGTAATATATTATTAATAGAATTTTAATTAATAATTAGAATTAGGCCTTAGGAAAAGGCAGTATAATTAAGGCTAAAAATGCGATTTCTACTATTTTCTATTAATTCATATATTTCTAGCTATTTTATAGCTTTCTAATAAGCCTAGGTATAGCTTATTTCCTTTTTAAATGATTCTATTATAAAGTCTAAAAGACAATAATCCTGAAATTACTGATTTTATAGCTTGAATGCAGCTGCTTATATTAATATATATTTTCCTGGCTGATATAGGGTTTCTGGACCAACCTCGGGACGAGGTTGGCAGGCGGCTTGCCCCACAATGCCAACGGGTAGTTCTTAATGCAGTGAGTTTCATCCCCCCTTATACATACATCCTACGCCTTTTATTCATCCAGTAAAATTACATGAATATTACATATAAGCCCTCTAGACCTTTACTAAGTTGTGCTTCTAAGCTGCGTAGCAGCTTAGAAGCATAACCCCTTCTCATTCATTAATTTCCTCAGGCTCTCCTACTTCTATTAAGTTATAGTTCTGAGCCGCTACGCGGCTTAGAAGCATAACTATGCTTCTAACTGGTTATAGTTCTGAGCTGCGCAGCAGCTCGGAACTATAACCTCGCTCTAATTCGCTGGTTTCATTCCTTAAGGCCCTTATATGCAAAGGCTGTACTTTTGCATTTCTACTTATATATTCTAAATTAAATAAGTAAAATACTCTTTATAACTTAAGAAGTAAGCTATAATCTTCTTTAATTCTTTTAATTAATATATATATAAGATAATTCTTATATATTAATATTAATAAGAGTCTATTAAGCTATTATATAATATACTATATATATATTATATTATTTATTTAATTAAGAGGGGTTATTATAAGTTAGTTATATTATAAATACTTTAAAAATAAAGCTAATCTTTAAAAAGTTAAATTATAATGTAATATAATATTATGACTTAGAATTGTAATAAAGTAATTTAAAATTCGATAAATGCAGAGCCTTTATAAGGCTTTTATTATATAATGATTTTACCTTCTAATATCTAGCTTTTCTATTCAGCTTTTTAATTTAGCTTTTCTAGCTACTTAATGCATTTTAAAGAGTTAAATAAGATAGTAAGGCTTATACTCTAATATAGTAAAAACTCTAATTATTCTAAGTTATTATTACTTTAATTTTAAGTTTTAGGCCTTTATATTATTATTTATTATTAGTTATATATTTTTCTTTAATTATTTAACCTCTAGCCTCTTTTTAAATATACACTACTAAGAACTATAATTTTAATAAATTAATTTTATATAAGGTTCCTTTTATTATTAAAACCACTATTTAGACTTTTATTTTTATATTACTGCATTTCTATATTATATATTTATATTACTTAAGTTATCTTAAGATAAAGGACTTAATTAATTAATTAGCCTCCTTATAAATAGACTCTTATTCTTCTTCTTTTAAAACTAACCTTCTTTTACTAAATAATTTAACTTATTATAATTAATATTAAAAGTAATTATAATACGATTGCTTTAATTTCTAATATAATTATTATTCTTTTAATTATATATTAATTAATATAAGATTAGCTTATAATTATATAATCTATATATTATAATTAATATATATATCACCCGTGCGTCGCATCTAACCATGCGTCGCACCTATACTGTACACTTAAAATAAAAAACCTTAATTTTCTAAAAGGTTATATATAATTATAGGATTTTTAAAAAAATTAATTTTAGACATTTAACTAAGAAGTTAATAAGTTAGTAATGTCTTAAAATTTTTAAAAAAATTATTAAGCTAGTTATAAATAAAAATAGTAAAAAGTATAGTGCGAATTTAATAGTACTAGCGCTATTAATATATAAAACTTAAAAGAATTCTTAAAAATACATTATATTATAAGTAATTTAATTTAAAAATCCTAGCTATTTTAGGCTTAAGTTTAATTTTTTAGGATTTTTTAAAAATTGCGATTTAAAGTGAAAATCTTATTGTAACGCATGGTTGGATGCGATGTATGAGTGATATATACATTAGTACTCTTTAAATTATTAAAGAAAGTATTATTAATAATTATTATATATTTTCTTACTTCTTTTTAAACTAATTCTTTTAATAAGACTTATTCTATTTTAATCTATTAAATTATATCCTTATTTAATAAAGCTTATAAAAATAAATTCTTTTAAAAAATAAAATAATTAAAAATTATTAATTAAATAAACTTTTTATAATTAAATTAATTAAATTTAGTTTTTATTATAAATCCTAAGCTAAATAAATAAAATACTCTTTATAGCTTAAGAAGTAAGCTTTAATTTTTTTTAATTCTTTTAATTAGTATATATATAAGATAATTCTTATATATTAGTATTAATAAAAGTCTATTAAATTATTATATAATATACTATATATATATTATATTATTTATTTAGTTAAGAAATGTTATTATAAGTTAGTTATATTATAAATAAGTAATTAAATTATAATTAGTAATTAAATTATAATATAATTAGAATTATAATAAGCTTAGAATATACTAAATCTTTATAAGGCTTTTATTATATAATAATTTTGCTTTTTAATATTTAGCTTTTTTATTTAGCTTTTTAATTACTTAATGTATTTTAAAGGGTTAATTAAAATAGTAAGGCTTGCATTTTAATATAGTAAAAACTCTAGTTATTCTAAGTTACTATTACTTTAAGCTTAGGTTTTAGGCTTTTATACTATTATTTACTATTAGTTATTTTTATTTTTTTTACTATTTAAGCTCTAGCCTCTCTCTAAGTGTGCGCTATTAAGAACTATAACTTTAATTAATAAGGTTTCTTTAAAGTATTTTATAATAAAATACTTATATTAATTAAGACTTACTTAATATATTATTATAAATATAATCTTTATAAGGTTATTTATATAATGTATATAATAAGTGAGTGTAATAAACAAGCGAGTATAACAATGCACTATATAGTAAAAAATAACCTACTCTAAATAATTTAAAACTAATAATAAAATTATTAAGCTTATATAAGCAATATTTTTTTTAGCTTAGTACATCTTAATATAGTAAATATATTTTTCTTATAATCTTAAATAGCTTATTAAGCTAAATATAAAAAAGGATATAATATGAATAGACTTTTTCTTAATAAGTTAAAAAATAAAAATATATAAAATTCTAGAAATTTATATCTTATATATTCTCACTTAATAAATACAATTCCTAGTTTTTAGTAATTTTTAGCTTAAATTTAATTTTTAAGAATTTTTTAAAAATTATTCTTTAAGGTATAAAGTTTAAGTGTTGCGTACCCTTGTCTATTATACTTCGCTTATTATGTACGTTATTATAAAATTCTTAGGTTAGTAGTTTTATAGTTAAAGAGTCTTTATCTTTCTTTTTTTAAACATAATACTTATTTTTTAATATTATTAAAATACATATTTCTTATAAAGAGTATATAAAAAAGAATACTTTTAATTTAATTATTTAACTTTATTAATTTTTTAATTATAAATATTAATACTTTTTTAAGTTTTAATACTTTATTTTAATTAAAAAAAGGCTAATTATATTTTATTCTTATTATAAATATATTATTAGATTTAAGTTTTTAAAATATAATAAAAAGAGCTTTTAATATTTATAATATATTAAAGGTATAATGAATTATAATTTATATCTTATTATATCTTTTTATTTATATTTTTAATAAGATTTATATTTTTTAATATAATAAAGATAAATTAATACTTAAAGATCTTTTTAAACTTCTATTAATATATTATTATAAAATTAAAAAAGCTTTAATATAATTAAAAAATATATAATATATATTATTTTACTATTAATATTAATATTAATAGTATAAGTTATTAAAAAAAGTAGTTTATAAAATTATTTATATTATTTATAATTATATAGTTTATAAAAAGCCTATTTTATAAAATATTATTTTTATTATTTTTATTATCTATTAAATAAATTATAATTTAAATCTTTTAAAATTAGTTTAAATTAAAGATTTATAAATTAATTTATAATAATATTAAATAAATAACTCTTTAGTTAGTAATAATAAAATTTTAAAGAATCCTTTATAATTATAAATTATATTATATAATTATATAAAGATTAAATTTAATAATAATAATTAGAATAATAAGAATAATATTAAAGTATTTAAAAAGATTATTAATAAAATGTTTTTATTTAATATACTTTTTTTAAATGCTTTTTTTAAAGCAAATGATATAAATAAACTTTAATTCATTTTATTATAATAAATTATAACTATAAAAAGTTATTATTTAATAATATTATTATTAATAAAAATATAATTACTTTTATTAAATTAAATAAAGATATAAATATAAAACTTTATATTTATATTAATTATAAAGCTAAATTTATTAATATATTAAAGCCTTAGTTTTTTTAAAAAAGCACTATTAATTCTTTTTTAATATAATATTAATAATTTAAAATTAATAAAAAAAAGAATATTAATACTATTATAAAGGCATTATATTAATTAAAATACTAATTCTAAAGATAAATACTATTTTACTTTAATAATAGTTTTAAATATTATAAAAATCTTAATCTTATTATATAACTTAAGTTTATAAGCTTAAATAGATATTATATAAAAAAAGTATAATAAATTCTTTTCTTTTTACTATATCTTCTTTTTCTTAGTATTTAATATAAAGATATAATTAAAGAATTATAATATTAATATACTTAATATAAAAAATAAGTATTTTATTAAATTAAATAGTTATTTTAAGTTTTAATTATTAAAAGACTATATATTATTAAAAGACTATATATTATTAAAAGACTATATATTATTAAAAGACTATATATTATTAAAAGACTATATATTATTAAAAGACTATATATTATTAAAAGACTATATATTATTAAAAGACTATATATTATTAAAAGACTATATATTATTAAAAGACTATATATTATTAAAAGACTATATATTATTAAAAGACTATATATTATTAAAAAAAGTTAAATATAATTAAAAAGATTATAAATTCTTTTATTTAAAAAAATTATAATCCTTTTTTATCTATAGATTTTAATAGCTTTTATTTTTAAAGTCTTAATTTAATTTATAAAAAAGGATTAAATTATTTATTATTCATTATAATCTTCTTACTATTTAATTTATATTAAATTTTAATAATATTATAAATTTTATAAAGCTATACTTTTTAATATACTATTAAAAGCTTTTAAAATTAATAAAACTCTTTTTTAAAGTCTTAATATATCTTTTAAATATAATTAACTTACTATATTTAATTTACTTAACGTATATAATAAGCTTGTATAACAAACAAGCTTGTGTAACACTTATACTATATATCTAAAAGTGTAAACTTTAAAATTTCTAAAACAAGCTGTATAATTCTAAGATTTTTAAGAAATTTATTTTAAATACGTAACTAAATAGTTAATAAGCTAGTATTTTTTTTATATTTTTAAATAAATCATTAAGCTAGTTATAAATAAATATAGTAAAAAAAACAGTGTGAATTTAATACTACTAGCGCTATAAGTATATATAATCTAAAGAAATTCATAAAAATACTATTTAAAATTATAGTCCTTTAGCAGCATACACTCAGAGAGGGGCCAGAGGTTAAATAGTAAAAAAGAAAATTAACTAATAGTGAATAATAGTATAAAGGCTTAAAACCTAAGCCTAAGGTAATAGTAACTCAGAATAACTATAGTTTCTATTATATTAAGGTATAAGCTTTACTATCTAAATTAACTCTTTAAAATGCGTTAAGCAGCTAGAAAGTTAAATAGAAAAGCTAGATAGAAAAGCTAGATAGAAAAGCTAAATATCAGAAAGCAAAATCATTATATAATAAAAGCTTTATAAGAGTTCATTATATTCTAAGCTTATTACAGTTTTAACTTATACTTATATTATAATTCAGCTCTTTATAATTTTAAATTATAATTTAATTTATTAAAGACTAAAATAAATAGTATAATAAATATTTAATATAATATATTCTATACTCTTAATAACTTGGGTTTTAATAATTACTATACTCTCTTTATATATAACTTAAATATTCGCTATTAAAACCGCTATTTAGACTTTTATTTTTATATTATTATATTCCTTATTACTATATTTCTATATTATATATTTATATTACTTAAGTTATTATAAAATGAAAGACTTAATTAATTAATTAACTTAATTATAAATAGACTCTTATTCTTTCTTTCTTAATTATTAAAACCTTATTAATAAAACCTCTTTTTATTATATCTTTTTATTATTCTTAGTCTTTTTATATTTTAATAATAACTATATTATTTATAATTTATATTATTTACTCTTTATTAATATTAATTAATAATTTTAAAAATACTATTTTTTTTAAAGATATTTTAATTATTAACTTTATTATTAATTATTTTATAAAATATTATTTATTTTTAATTTAGTTTTTAAATTATTAATTATTTTTAAAAAAGTATAATTTTAAAAATATTTTAATTTTAAAGATTATTAAAATAACTTATTTATTATTAAAGAGTTATTAAGTTTTAATAGTTTTAATTTTTTTAAAATTATAATTTATTATTATAACTTTTAGTTTATTAAAAGTTTTTATATTCTTATTAAGCTTAGTATTTAAATTATATATAAAAAGAGTATAATAATTATTAAAACTTAAGTTATTAAGAGTATAAAATGTATAATATTAAATATTTATTATAATATTTATTATAAATTAATTAAATTATAAAGAATTAGTCTTTAATAAGTTAAATTATAATATAATTAGAATTATAAAGAGTTAAATTATAATTTAGAATTATAATAAGCTTAGAATATAATAAAGTAACTCTTATAAGGCTTTTAATATCTAGCTTTTCTATTTAGCTTTTTTAATAATATATTTTAAAGAGTTAAATAGAATAGTAAGGTTTATATTTTAATATAATAAAAACTCTAGTTATTCTAAGTTACTATTACTTTAAGCTTAAGTTTTAAGCCTTTATATTATTATTTTACTATTAATTATATTTTATTTTTAACTATTTAACCTCTAGCCCTTCTTTAAATATATATTACTAAAGACTATAACTTTAATAACTTAAATATTAAACTTAATAAAAATATAAAAACTCTTAATAAATTAAAAACTATAATAATAAGATATAATTTTAAAAAAATTAAAACTATTAAAACTTAATAATTTATTAATAATAAATAAGTTATTTTAATAATCTTTAAAACTAAAGTATTCTTAAGACTATACTTCTTTAAAAATAATTAATAATTTAAAAACTAAATTAAAAATAAATAATACTTTTTAAAATAATTAATAATAAAGCTAATATTTAAAATATTTTTAAAAAAAATAGTATTTTTTAAATTATTAGTTAATATTAATAAAAAGTAGATAATATAAGTTATAAGAAATATAATTATTATTAATATATAAAATGACTAATAATTGTATTAGAAACTAAGGGAATCCTATTATTGCTTTTAATATTAACTGTAATAAGTTAAAGGATTTAGTAGAGGAAGGTTCTGGGTTCTTAGTAGTTAAGAGAGGAGGGATAAGAGTCTATTTATAACTAGGTCGACTAATTAATTAAGTCCTTTGTCTTAAGATAACTCAAGCAATGCAAATACGTAATATAGAAACGCAGCAGTATAAAAACAAAAGTCCGAACAGCGGTTTTAACAGCGTTATAAAAGTAATATATATTATAAATAAGTTAAAGTTAAAATTTTAGCTATTTTAAGCTTAATTTAAATTTTTAAGAATTATTTTAAAACTATAATTTAAGGTGAAAATCAGAATGTTATACTTACTTATTTATTATACAAGCTTATTATATACATTAGTTTAATACTCTTCTTTTATTATAAATTAATTTTTTTTTAAAATATTATATTAAAGTTAATTTTAATTTTATATTTAATTATATAAATTAATATTTTAATATTATTAAAACTAATTAATATAATATACTTTATATATATAATTTATTATATCTTTATAATAACTTTAATATTTATATAATTATAAATATGATATATAAATAAATTAAAAAAAGCCTTTTTAAGCTTTAAAATTATATTATATAATATATTAATTTAGTATTTTATAAAGTAAGTAGAGTTAATTACATTTAACTATAATAATTAAATTAAGCTAATTGTTTTATTTATATAATTTATATTAATTAAGGCTCTAAAGATTATATTAAACTTTTTTAAGCTTAAAGCTATATTAAATAAAGAAGCTAATTTCTATACTAAGTATATATAAACTTATATATATATAATTATTTATATAAAGTATTCTTTTAATATTAAAAAGTATAATTAAAGATACTAAAGTTATTATGACTTTTAAATACTCTAAAAGCTTATAAATATAACTTTTTTTATTATTAATAAGACTTCATATATTTATTATATATACTTTCTTAGTAATTAGTAAAATATGTTTATAATTATTAGCTTTTAATATAATTATAATCTCTTTTTTATTTTAATATAATTAAAGAGTTTAATATTAGTTTATCTTATTAATTATGTTATAAAAATTAAAAATTATATTTAAAAATATATTATAATAATTATTAACGTCTTTTTATTTTTAAGTCTTAGCTTAAATATTATATCTTTAAATATAATTAAATATAATATTATTTTAATACTATTAAAACCGCTATTCAGACTTTTATTTTTATATTATTATATTCCTTATTATTATATTTCTATATAATTATATATTTATATTACTTAAAGTATTATAAAATAAAGGATTTAATTAATTAATCAATTTAAATATAAATAGACTTTTATCTTTCCTTTTTTAATTACTAAGAACTTATTAATAAAACCTGTTTTTATTATATCTTTTTATTTTAATCTTATTATATATTAATAATAATTATATTATATATAATTTATATTATTTACTTTCTATTAATATTAATTACTAAATTAAAAAATACTATATTTTTAAAGATATTTAAATTATTAATTTTATAATTTTTAATAAATTAAATTATAATATAATTAGAATTATAAAGAATTAAATTATAATATAAATATAAGTTAGAATTATAATAAGATAACTTAGAATATAATAAATATAGAGCCTTTATAAAGCTTTTATTATATAATGATTTTACTTTTTAATATTTTATTTCTCTATTTAGATTTTTAATCTAGCTTTTCTTACTATTTAATATATCTTAAAGGGTTAAATAAGATAATAAGGCTTATACCTTAATATAATAAAAACTCTAATTATTCTAAGTTATTATTACTTTAAGCTTAGGTTTTAAGCCTTTATACTATTATTTATTATTAATTATATTTTTTTACTATTTAATCTCTAGCCTATCTCCAAGTATACACTAATAAGGACTTTAACCTTAATAATATAATAAAAGAAATAAAACTAAAGGCCTTATATTTTAAATTTAAATACCTAGTTATATTTAATATTTTAATTAATAAAAATACTCTATTACTTATTTAAATATTTAATAATAATAATAATAAAAATAAGATAATTATTTATAAATATTAAAAAGGTACTTAGATTTCTAATTATAATAATAATAAAGAAACTTATTTTATTAGTAAAATAAGTAGCCTTAAGTACTTATATAATAAAGAATTTAATTTAATTAATACTTTTATTATAAAAACTAAAAAAGTATTAAAATTAAATAAAGTATCTTTTTTAATACTTAAGAGGTTAATATTAATATACTTAGTTATAAGATCTGTATATTAAAATATATTCTAATTATTAAGAACTAGTTTATAACTAATATTATTAATATTAATAAAGAAATAGTAATTAGAATTATTCTTTTAATAAATAAATATAATAGTTATAAAAATAAACATATTATTTTAGTACTAAAAGAAATAAAAATATAAATAGACTTTATTAATAAATAGTAAAACTAAAAGTAGAGCTTTAAGAAGTACTTTCTTAAAGTTAAAAATCGCACTTTATTGAATAAAATTTCTAAGTAACTTTATATTTAAAAAAACATAGATTTTATAAACTAACTAATTATAATTATTCACTTTATATTTATTATTTAGAGAATTATAAATTATAAAAAGAAAAGTAAAGTTATTATTAACTTTAGACTACTTAACTAATTAATAATTATGAATTACTATTCTTTTAATTAAAATAATATTATAAAAGTAATAACCAAAAGTAATATTTAATACTAAATTATATAAAGTTCTTTTACTAATTATTAGTTTTTATTAAATATTATAACTATATAATTATTATTTTTAATTATATACTAAAAGTATTTAATATAATTTTAATAAGTTTTAAAAATACTTTTACTTATATTTAGAAGTTTATAAATAGAATTTTTAAACATTATTATACTTATATTTATATTTATATTAATAATATTAAAATCTTTTTAATATTAAAAAAGAGTATTTTAAATATTTAATAATAGCTTTTTAAATTATTAAAAAAAAACTGAATATATATTAAATTAATTAAAGTATGTTTTATATTCTTTACTATCCGCTTTCTTAGCTTTATTATAAATAGTAAGAATATATATAAAAGTTTAAATAAATTAAATACTTTTATAATAATAGTTATACTTATAAACCTAATTACTTTTAAAATATATATTAATATAACTAGATTTATTAAAAAGAGTATTTTATAGTATAATATAAGAATTTAAAAACTATAAAAGAGAAAGATATAACTATTAAAAGAAGTATATAAAGTATAAGAAATACTTAAAGAATTATAAAAAAATATCTATAAATAATAAACTAAAGACAAGACCTTTAAACTAATATCTAAAGAAAGAAAGGCTTTTAATAACTTATAAAAGTTCTTTACTAATTAATACTTTATTATTATAATTTTCAAAAGCTATTATTCTTTAAAGTTAATATTTATAAGAAAGGCTTTAGCTTTTTTATATTTTAAATCTATAAAGAAAGGAATAATAAAAGTATTTTAAAATAATATATTATATTAATAAAATTAATGCTAATCCTTTTTTTATTAAAATTAATATTAAAAGTTAAATAGAAATATTTCTTAATTAAAGTAATAGTAATAATAATAATATAAATAGTTAAAAAACTGTAAAAAAATAATTTAATTAAATTATAAAATAGTTAATATTATTATAAATTATATAATAATTAAAAGTATTATAATATTTTTTTTTTAAATATAATAAACTTTAATAAAGTAAATCTTAAATTAATAAAAATTATTAATTACTTTTCTACTTTTAACTTAACATATATAATAAGCATGCAGCGCATCTAAGTATATAACGCACTTATATTATATACCTTAAAAGCTAAACTTTAAATTTTCTAAAATAGCCTATCTAAGTCTAAGACTTTTAGAGATTTAATTTTAAATCTTTAAAAAAAATATTAAGCTTATTATAAATAAGAATACTATAAAACATAGTACGAATTTCATATTACTAGCACTATATATATATAATATATAAAAATTCTTAAAAATAAAATATATTATAAATAAGCTAAGTATAAATTTATAGCTATTTTAAGCTTAGTTTAAATTTTTAAGAATTATTCTAAAATTATAATTTAAAGTGAAAATCTTTATATATTATATACTTAGATACGCTATATACTTATTATATATATTATAAATCTTTTATAATCTAAATATATTAAATATAGTATTTAAAATATTATTATTCTTATTAATATAAAAGTTATATTATTATAATATTATTAAATGTAAGTTTAATAAGCTTAGTACTAAGGCTTATTTAATAAAAGCTAAAGCTATTAATATTAAAATATTATTAAAAATAAAATAAAGTATTCTTTAAGAATATATTAAAGATATTTATTTTATATAAATCTAGAACTACCTTTATTAAGGTTATAATCCTTAGTAGTGTATACTTAGAGAGAGACTAGAGATTAAATAGTAAAAAAAAAAAAAAAAAAAAAAACTAATAATATATAATAATATAAAGGTCTAAAACCCAAGCCTAAGGCAATAGTAACTCAAAATGATTAAAGTTTCTATTATATTAAAGTATAAGCCTTATTATCTTAATTAACCCTTTAAAATGCATTAAGTAATTATTTTTAATAATTTATATTTTAATATTAAAATAAGTATTAATCTTCTATTTATAAATTCTATTTTTAAAATATTATAATAAAAGCGTCTAAAGTACTAAACTCAGAGTAGGGTCAATATATAACTAGAATATATAAAGCAGGCTATAAGAACTATTAATATATCTATATATTTACACACTTACTTACTTTTTCTCTTTCCTCTTTATTATAATATTCTTATAATATAGTAATATTACCTCTTAAGTTAATCTTATCTAGCCTATAATATTATATTATAATCTTTTATTCTTTTTACTTATATTTTAATTAACTCTAATATATATTAATATAAGGTTAATTATTATATTAGATCTAACCATAGATCTTCTTATTTATAATAAGATATAAGTATAAATAGTAAACTATTATTAATTAGAACTAATTAGTAATTAATATAACTAAGAGTTCTAAATTAAGTATATAAAGTATTAATAAAGAAAGTATTAATAAAGTATATTAAAAGAGTGCCTTTTATTAATAAGTCTAATAATACTTTATTAAATTTATAAATAAGGATAGTAAAAAGACTATTAATATAAAAGATAATAAAAGGATATTTATTAGACTTTTTATATAATTTATAATAAATTTTATTAAAGAAGATTTAAATATTTAAATTTATAAAATTATAAATAATAACTAATTTATAATTTATATAAAAGATTAAAATAAAAGATGTAAAAACCTTTTAATTAATATTAAAAATATTAAATTAATAGTTTAAAAATACTTTAAAATATAAGCTTTAATAATTTATAATTTTACTAAGTAATTAATAATTAAAAAATAATAAAATAAGCTTATTAAACTATATAATAAATATATTAAAATTATTAAATAACTTATTAAAAAGTATAATAAAGTAATTAAAATTAAAATAATAGCTTATATTAAAATAATATAAATTAATAAAGAATTAATATAATTAAAAGTAATATAATATACTATTCTTTTTTATAAAAATATACTTTTTAAAAATAAGATAATAATTAAGATTAAATTATATTAAAAGTAAAAATATAACTTATTTAAGCTTAATAATAATAAGAAATTAGACTTTAAAGACTAGCTTATTAACGCTAGATATAAGCTATAATATAATAGCTTATAAGACTATTTTAAAGAGAAAGATAAAGTATATTATATTTTTAATTATTATAAGAATATTATAATTACTTATTTATATTTTTATATATTTAAGAATATAAAAGAAAATGCTTTTAAAATTATTAAAGATATTTTCTAAGCTTTAATAACCCTCTTTTAAAATAAGAATAAAAAGATTAAAATATAAAAAGAGGTTAAGGCCTTAAAATACTATACTAATAGTAATTAGTATAGCTTCTATATTAAGTTCTTAATTATAATAAATAATACTAAGATCTTTAAAAGGGATTAGAAAGAAGAGCTTTATAATAAAGTATTAATAAAAATAAAATATATTATAGTTATATAATACTTTATTAAAGAAGTAAGCTTTAATATCTTTATAATAATACTTAGTAATATTATAATAATAAAAGAGGCCTATATAAAGACTTTAATAAAGAAGGATAATAAGAAGATTAATAAATTATAAATTAATAAAAGTAATAATACTATTATTAAGAAAAAAGATATTAAGAAATTAATAATTTTAATACTTAAGTATTTAAAGATTAAGATTAATAGTAAATAGACTTTTAAAGACTTAGAAGTCTATAAGCTAATTAAAAAAAGAAAGTACTTTAAGTATAAGAAAGTTAGTTATACTTACTAAGAGTATTTAAAAAAGAGTAAAATAAATAAAGTTTATACTAAGGCTAAGAAAGTAAAGTAAATAATTATTATTATAATCCTTAATAAATTAGATAAATCATTTTTTAAATTAGAAAAAGATAAGTCTTAAAAGAAGTCTCTTTTTTAAAACTTAAATTATAATTATTAATCTTTAATAAAAGCTTAATTAGTGTAAATAAATTACTTAATAAGAAGAAGCTTTATTATTTTTATATAATAATAAATTTAGAATTAGTAATTAAAATTAAAAGTCTATATAATATTAAAGTAAATAGTTATATTTTTATAAATAAAGATCTAATTCTAAGAATATATTAATAATTATAAAACTATTAAATTCTAATTTTAAAATAAGAACTTACTATTAAAAGATATAAGAATAAATAATAATAAATTACTTATATTATAGTTATAATATTAAATATAAATAATAAATAATAATTATATTATTTAATATTAAAACTTAGAATATATTAAGACTTAATTATTAAAAAAAAAATTTAAAAAGTATAATATAAAAATCTTTATTAAATATTATTATTTATAATAGTTTAATAATAAACCTAAGGATTATTCTAATAATAATATTATAATATTAATATCTTTATTAAAGAGCTCTTATTTTTTAAAGCTAGTAGATTAAGTTAATATAGAATAATATAATTAATTAAGTATAAAATAAAAGAAGGCTTATAAAGATTAAATCTTTAAAAAAGGAGATTATTTATTAAAAAAGTAATAATTAAATAATATTAAAAAGAATATAATTAAAATAAATAGAGTATTAAAAGATATAATACTCTCTTTTTTAATAAGAGACTTTAATATTAAGCTAATAATAATCTAAACTAACTTATTATAATAATTAATAATTAATATTAAAAGAATTATAATTAAAATTAGTATTATTAGTATTAATAAGTAATAGAAAAGAGTAATTAAATAGGAAGATATTAAATAGATTAGTAAAATCACTTTCTAAGAAATTAATAAGATTATTAAAGAATAATTAAAATAAAAAGAAGTTAAAAAGGAGAATCTTTATAAAAATATATTTAAATTAAAAGAAAAAGTAAAATTAAAATTACTTTAATAGTACTTATATTTATAATATACCTTTTTTAAAATTAAGTCTAATACTTTATTATTTTATTAATTAAATATTAATATAAAGTTAGAATTAAAAAAGCTAATTTTTAATAATTAAAAAGTCTTATTAATATATAAATTAAGCTTTAAATAATTAAAAGTAATAAAGAATTATATTAAAAAGTACTTATAAAAAGGATTTATTATATTAATAAGTAATATATTATATATATTATTAGTCCTATTTATAAAAAAGAAGAAAAATAAATAATATTTTTATATAAATTATAAAAAGCTTAATAAATTAATAATAAAAGAATATTATATATTACTTTTAATAAAAGAAACTTAATTAAGATTAGTAAAAGTAAAAGTATTTATAAAACTTAATATTTAATAAGCTTTTTATTAAATATAAATATCTTTAGAATCTAAAGATCTTATAGCTTTTAAAACTTAATATAATACTTATAAGTATAAAATAATATTATTTAATTTAATTAATAGCTTTTTATACTTTTCAGTTTATATTAATTATATTTTAATAGATCTTTTAAATATTTATTATATAATATATATTAATAATATTCTTATTTATTTAGAAAATATTAAAAATTATAAAATATATATTAATATAATCTTAAAATAACTAATTATAATAAGATTATAAGTAAATATTAAAAAATCAGAATTCTATATTATAAAAATAGAATTCTTAAGCTTTATAATTATAATAAATAGGATTTAAATAAATTTAAAAAAGATAAAAGCTATTATAAATTAAAAAGAATTAATAAATATATAAAGAGTATAGGCCTTTTTTAAGTTTTATAACTTTTATTAAAAGTTTATTAAGTTTTATAATTAAATAATATAACTATTTATACTATTAATAAAAAAAGGGATTTTATAAAAGTAAATTAAAAAGAAGATAATTATAATAAAAGCTATAAAATTAGTAATTTTATTAGCTTTATATTAAGCTTAATATAACTCTTTTTATAATATAATTATTAAGATTAATATATTAAAAAGTATAATAATTATAATATTAATTTAAAAAAGTAATAATAAAGACTAATACTTTATAGCTTTCTTTTTTAAAATAATAAATAATATAGAAATATATTACTTAATTTATAATTAAGAAATACTTATAATAATATTAGCTTTAAAAGAATAAAATATTAAGCTTTTAGAATTTTAATAGTAATTTTTAATTATTACTAATTATAAAGCCTTTAAATACTTTTTAATAAAATAATACTTTAATAATAAATAAATATAATAAGTAAATAATTTAATACTTTATAATTTTAAAATTATTTATTATTTAAAGTAAGAGAATATTATAATAAATACTCTATTTTAAAAGTTATTTAAATTAATTATATAAAAAGTATAATAAAAAGCTATATAAAATAGAATACTCTTAAGTTAGAACTTAGTAATTAGTTGTATTAATTATAAGGTTATAGTTAGTTCTTATATTAAACTTAGTTTTAAAGAAGGGCTAAAAGTAATATTAATTAGAATTAAAGCTATTAAATCTTTAATTAACTTTAAAAAAGAGACTATCTAAGTATTAGAAGGATAAAAGCTATTTAATACTATCTTCTAAGCTAATAAGACTTCTTTTTAATTATTACTTTACTAAGAGAATATAAAAAAGAAAGCTAATAGTTAGATAATAAATAAAAGTATAGTTTATTAGAATTAATATATTTTTATTCTAAATAAAAGTATTCTTTAAATACTAATTATTAAAAAGAATTACTATAAGCTTAATATAGCTTACTTAAGATATAATAAAACTATTAAATTAATTATTAAAAGGTTTTAATAATTAGGCTTATTAATTAATATTAATTAATTCTAAATAAATTATAAGCTATATAAAAAAGCTTATACTAATAGAAATAAGACTTTTAAATTATTATACTTATTAAAAATCCTATATTAAATATAATAATATATAATAATAGACTTTTATTATATACTTAAGAATAAGAATAAATATAATTATATATAAATAATTATTAATTAGCTTAGTAAGATTACTTTTTCTATATTTTATTAAATAGTAATAATAAAAAATATAATATATATATACTATTATTATATTTACTATATTTTTAAAGTACTAAAAATAATAATATTAGACTAAGAATTATAATTTATTATTATTTTTATAAATAAGCTATATAAGCTTATTAAAATAAAGTAAAAACTAAATATAATAAAATACTTTTAAATAAATAGAAATACTAAGATCTATAATTAGTATTTAAATTACTAATTATAACTATTTATTAACTATTATTAAAATAATTAAAATAAATTACTATTATTAATAAACTATATATAAATAAATCTTTATTATAAGTTATTAAATATAAAATTAATAAGATTATTATTTAATTACTTACTTTAATTCTAATTTAATTAAAATAAGAAAACTAATTTTAAAAGTTATAAAATAAAAGCTAAATATTTATTAAAAGAAGATACTTAATAATATATTAAGCAGATTATAGACTTTATTAAAGTTATTAAGTAAAATCTTTATTAAATATAAGAATAGTAAATTTACTAAGCTAATAAAAAGTATTAAATGTAACAGTCGTGTTCTCAGGCTAGGCTATACGGAGTATAGAGTAGCTTAGAAAGGGTTTTTAAAGGATAGACTAGAGTCTATATTAGTAGAATGGTTAAGTCATACTTACTAAGCAGTAATCATAGTATTATATTAGATAATAATTAATATATAATAATATATAGTAATTAAAGTAGATTAAGGTAACTAAGTTATATTAATAGCTAAAGAGCTAATATCCTAGTAATAGCTAGTTCTTTAAGTTTATATATTATATAGTATAAGGTTTGATTACTTTAGTTATAAAGGTAATTATAGTAATTATAAGAATGATTATAGTAATTATAAGAATAATTATAATAATTATTTTATATTTTATAATAATTACTTATAGTTAGTAAGAAATTTATAAAGGCTATATAATATTAAGTATTTATAATATATAGATTATAATATAATATCTCCTTTCTATTAGTTCTTATCCTTAAGGCTTATAAGTTAGCTATTTTAAGTTTTTTATTTAATTTATCTAACTTTCTTCTATAATTATTTTTCTATAATACTAATAGTATATTAAAAGTAAAATCATAATCTACTATATATTATTATCATTTTTATAAACTTATTAAAAAAATAGGCTCTAAGGTTATTAAGTATTTAAATTGCATTTAGTAAAAGCTAAAGTATAAAATGCTTAAAAGCATTTTCTATTATTCTAAGTATATTTATTATAGATATTCTTATAATAGTTTAAAAGAGTTGATTTCTATATATAAGTATCTGTTTTTACTTAACTGATTTTTTACTTATACTAATTAAGTAGCTTTCTATCTAATGGCTAAAAAGCGTTATTTAGAGTCTGAAGAGGAATAAGCAGAAGAGGAGTTAATAAAGTTATAATAGTAAATGAATAAATATTTATCTTATTTAATGCGGCTTTATTACTAATAAAAATAGCTTTAAGAAAGAAGTATAAAGATAGTATATTAAGGTCTTTATTCTTTAGATAAGCTAGATAAAGCAAAGCGTTAAGAAGCTAATGCAATTATTAAGGTCTAAGCCTATAATAAAGTAGATATAATTAATTAGTTTACTATATTTAATTTTAATACTACTTTTTTATCTTTTAGTATTATATATAGAATGTCTTTAGTAAATACTATATATAGATAAGGTTTTCTAATAATTATTATAATATTTTGCTTTTAAAATAGTCTTTTTATTTTATAAAATATATTATTTTTCTATTAATTTTCTTTATATTATAGATTTCTTTAATATAATACTCTTTAAAGTCTTCTATTACTAATTTATAACTTTATCTATTATTAATTAGAATAGTGTTTTCTATTAATTCTAATAATAAGATATAAAAGATTAAGTAATATTATATCTTTAAGTCTAGTCTATAATTATTTTCTAAGATTTTTTTTAAAACTTTATAAAGTCTAATAAATTTATAATTAAATTTTTTACTTAGTCTATTTATTAATAGGTTTTTTATTACTAGTAAGACTATATTTTCTTTTAAAAAGGATAGTCCTTTTAGCCTTTTTTAATTATAGTATTTTTTATTTATTTTTATATAAATTTAAATTCAGTTTTTATTTCTTTATAAAGGTTTTTTAGTTAGTTTAATATTAGGATTGCTTTTAAGTTAATAATTCTATTATACTATTATTAGTATATATTTAGTATAAATCTAAAATTAGTATAGTATAGTATAAGCTTAGTACTTTTATTTATTATAATATTATAACTTAGCTATACTATAAATAACTTTTCTATTTAATTATTTTATTTATAGTTAATATAGTATTATAAGTATTATTTAAGTACTTAGTTTACGCATTTTATTTATCTATTAACTTATAATTAGAATACTATTATAAGCTAGTAGTTTAATTCTAATTAGGCTATTAAGGCTTACTAAAACTTAAATATAAATAGAGGTCCTTTATTACTTAAGATCTCTATTAATAAACTATATATATTAATAATATTCTATAAGAATAAGTAAGCGAACTATTTAGTATTTATTAACTCTTAGTATAGTATAAAATAGGAAAATTTCATAAATCTATTTATAATAATAAGAATGCTATTATAGAAGGCGCTATTTATAAGGTCTTTTAATAAGAGTAATTTTATAATAAAATCTATTATAATAGAGTCTTATAATTGCTTAGTAATTAATAAGGGTTATAATTCTTTATATAGTTTATAGTATTATGCTTTAGTTTTATTATATAGTTTATAGGATTTAATAACTTTTATAACTATTTTCTTTATATTAAGAAATATATATACTATTTTAATTTATTTAAGGGTTTTATTAATTCTTAGGTATTTATATAAAGAGTAATTATAGATATTCTATACTAAATATTCTTATAGTTCTAAGGAGACTTATAACTTTTATAATCTAAGTTATAATTTAAGAATTAGGTAAAGTGCTCTTATTATTCTATTTATTTTATATATTTAATTATATTCCTTTATCTATTTATAGAGTATTTCTTAAAATACTATTATTATAATTTAGGCTATTTTATTAAGTTTATTAGCTTATTTAAGTTTTTTTTTATATTTTATTAGGTTTATAGTTTTAATAATTAATTATCTTTTAATATTCTTTTATATATTATTAGATAAGATCTTATAGATATTATTTATATTATTTTATATAAGTAATATATACTTTTATAAAGTTATTATAGAAATATTAATAAAGTTTTTTAATTAGTATTTAAGAGTTCTTATAGTAATTATTCTAATAAAAGTAAGTAATTACTTAAGGTCTTTAGGATTTAGTTAAGGCTACTTTTCCTTCCTACTATAGTAATTTCTTTAGGACTAGGTATTTATTATATATTCATTATTTAAAGCTTTACTCTAGCTTTTATAATCATTTTAGTAAGTCATTAAGTAATTATAACTTACTTATAGTTATAATATATTTCTATTTAAAGTGTCTTTTAAAAGTATAAGCTAATATTTATTTATTAGTTTTTAGTATATTAATTTTAAAGTTAAGTTATTAACTTATTATATTAGCTTTTCTATTTTCTAAGCCTTTTTTATAGATAATAATATAATTAAATTCTAATAGGTATTCTATATAGTAAAGTTATCTTTTACTAAGCTTTTATATAGTTATAAAGTATAATATATTCTTATAGTTTATATATATAGTAATTTAGTATTTACTTCTTAAGAAGTAATATTAGAATTCTTTAAAAGAGTTAATTATTATTAAGAATTCTTTATTATAAATAGAGTAGGTAAGTTTAGCTTCTTTTAGTATATATAAATAGAATGCAATTAAGTATAGGTTTCTTTTATTATCCTATTATTTAATTTAGACTCTTAAAGTAAAGTTAGAAGTATTAGTTTTTAATTTAATTAGTTATCTTAAGTTAAAGGTTATTAAAATGGGTTTACTAAGGATAGCTCGTTTTAAGTTATTAAAAGCTTTCTAGGCTTTAGCATTTTATTTAAAGTTTATATCTTTCTTTATAAGTTCTATTAAAGATTTTATAATTTTACTAAATTTATAAATAAACCTTCTATAGTAATTAGTAAACCCTAAGAAGCTTTATACTTCTTTAATATTTTTATTTAATTTTAGCTAATCTTTAATAGCTTTAATTTTCTTTTTATTTATTTAAATCTTATTTAGCTAAATAGTATATTTAAGAAAGTCTACTTTCTATATATAGAACTTACTTTTCATTAGTTCTATAAGTAGCTTTATATCTTATAGTTTTTATAAGATTATATATATATATTTTATATACTTTTCTTCTATCTTTAAGAAGATTAGAATATTATTAAAATAGTATATAATAAAGATATTAAAGTATTCTCTTAGAATATTAATAATTATTTATTAGAATATTATTAGTATATTTATAAGTCTAAAGGGTATTATTAAGTATTTAAATAGTTTAAATTTAGTCTTAAATATAATCTTCTATTTATCTTTAAGCTTTATATAAATTAAGTTATAAGCATTTTTTAAATTAAATACTATAAACCATTTTTTTTTATAAAGGCAGTCTTTTAATTTAGTAATTAAAGGTAATAGTATTCAGTCTTTTAATATAATATTATTTAGCTATTAATAGTCTATAATTAATCAGAGTTTTCTATTCTTTTTTAAAATAAATATAACTAAGTATTTTATAAAGGATTTTAAGATTTTAATATATCCCTTTTTTAATATATCTTTAAAGTATTCTTTTAGTATTTATAACTATATATTATTAAGATTATAAAGTTTAAAGAACTTAGGTAAAGTTCTATCTTTTAATATTATTTTATAATCCTATTTATTATATTTAAATAGATCTATTTTTAATTCTTTAGTAAATAGTTTTTTATAAATACAGTAAGTAAGTAGTATATTCTTTAGCCTTTTATTTACTTTTTATTATTTCTTTATTTCTATAAGGTCTTTATTAAGCTTTATTAATTAGCTTTATATAAAAGTAATAATATAGTATATTTTACTATTTTAGGCTTTATAGTATTTATATTTTATACTTTAGAATAGGAAAGTCTTTATTATTTCTTTTATTAATACTTTATTAATATTATTATTAATTAAAATTTAAAATCTTATATTATTATTTAAATCTAATTCTTAAGAAGAATAATTATTAATATTATTAAAGTTTACTTAGCTAGTCTTTTAGTTTATTATTAGGTTAATTCATTTTAACTATAAGTACTTTAAGACTAAAGTATAGTATATAATAAGTATTATATTAAATAAGATTCTTTTATTTTATTTTTTTATAAAAACTTTAAGATAATTAAGCTCTTTAGTTATTCTTTTATTATTATAATTAAAAGGAGTTTTTTTAAGATTATATACTTTATATAGATTTACTTTATCTTTTTATAGGAGTTTTAATATATTTATTACTATAGGATAGATATAATTAAATTCTATATTATTATTTATTAAAGTAAGTAATTAGTTTCTCTTAATTTATACTTATATTTCTAAGTATTATTTTATTAATTATATACTTTTAATTATATATAGAGCTCTTATTTTAAAGGGTTCTACTTCTTTTAGTTTTATACTTATTTATTACTTTATTATAAATAGTATTAAGAGTTTTTTATACTTTCTATCATTCTATCTTATAAAGGTTAAAATATCTATTTATAAGAGTGTTATGGGCTCGAGCTTTGCTCGCGCTTAGTAATGAGTCCGCGCGCAGTCCGCGCGCGGACCGCGCCCGGCTCGTTGGCTAGGGGATAGCATATCATTAAAAGGGGCGGATTAGTATAGGTAGAATAACTCTCCTTTAAGGATATCAATTCAACAATTGACGCTTACTCGCAGTCGCCGTAAGGCCAGTCCATTACAAAGAGTTAGAGCTAATAGAGCTATAGTCTTATCAGATAAGAGGCTATGTAATATAGGCTAGACTAGCTCTTTAGCGAGGGCTAGCTAAGCACTCGCTAAATAAACGCTTATATACTACCCTATACCTACTTTCAGATCTCTTATATAACACCTTAACAGACTAACCCTTATAATTCATTCACTTCTACATCCTAGCGGATTATTAACGCATTACATAAGATAAAAAGGAATACACTACTAAACCCGAGTATTACTAAGCGAGTAATAAGCAAACCGCGAATAAATATAGGACTATTTACTTAAAACCTTATATAAAACGAAGCTAGGAAAAACCTTAAACTACTAATTATAAATAATAAAGGATTCTAATTAGAATACGATCTAATTAATTACTTAATCTAGAATAAAACTAAAGTAAGGCTACTTTATATACTTTATAAAGATAGCTTTTATAAAGAATTACTATTACTTATAGTTTAATAATTAATAATTAAGTAATTACTAAGAAGTCTATAACTAAGTTCTAAGAATAATAGTAATAAAATATAATTACTTTTTTATATTATAATATAATAATAAGAATAAGACTAATATTTTTAAAAAAAACTATTAGAATAACTTATTAAAAGCTTAAATAAAAAAGATTTTAAAGAATATAATAGATTATTATACTATCCTTATATAGTATTAATTAAAAAGGCTAATAGAGTCTAAATTAATAATTAAATAAAAGTAATAAAAATAGTAAATAATCTCTAAGTATTTATTAAAATATACTAAAAGATCCTTTAGTTTATAATTAAACTCTTTTTACTATTATAAACCTAGTAAAGAGATTACTTAAAGAACTTTATATACTCTATATAAGACTAATTTATAGCCTTTTTAAAGAAGCTTTATATAGACTTTAAATAGAGAGAGGTTAAACTATATAAAGAGCTTATAGCTTTCTAATAGCTCTTTAATTAATTACTAATAGAATACTTTAATATATAGAGATCCTTATATTCCTTATTAAAGATAAAAGACTTAGAAGAAGATAAGATACTTATATTATAATATTACTATAAACTTTAAAATAGGGTTAAAAGAGATATTTAAAAAATATAAGTTAATATCTTATAAGCTAGAGAACTTATATTAAAAATATAATAATTATAATAACTTTATAACTAATATAAAAATATATTCTTAAGCTAAAGTAAGAAGAGAAACTACTTTAATAATAAGTAAGAAGGGCTATAGAAAAAATATATACTAAAGACCTTAATATATATACTATAAAGCAGACCCTATACTTTATAAAAATAAAAAAACTTAATAAGAAGTAAAAGAAGAAGTAGCTACTCTAACTACTTAGGATTAAGCAGTTAATAAAAGTATAATAAGTACTTAGTAAAGCTAAAAGATAATTCTTATATTTAGTATTATAATTATAATAAGAAAGGCCATTTTACTAATAAGTATATAATAACTAAGAGAGCTCTTAGTAAATAGAATTAAAGAAGCTATTAAAAAATAGTAATTATATAATAATTTAGTATAAAAGTTAAAAAGATTAATTCATTAGAAAATGACTAAGCATAGAGTCTAAAGATATAATCCTTATATTAAAACTATATCTTATATTAATTAATCTAATTACTTAAAGATAAATAATCATTCTCTAAGTATATAATAAATATAAGGTTAAAGTAAATATAAATATAATTATAGAAGTTAGCTTAATTAATAAGAAGCTAGTATAAAAGCTAGGCCTTAAACCTATATTAGATTAATAAGCTCTAAAGCTAGTAGGCTTTAATAAGACTACTTATTCTATATTATAAGTATATTAAGTAATATTCTTCTTCTTTAATTACTAAAAGTTAGTTAAAAAAATAAGACATTTATTTATAAAAGTCCTATAGAACTAACTTAAAAGAATAGGCAATTTACTATTAGTAAAAGAGACTATAAGCTAAAAAGGTATTATAATTAATATATATATAAATATATAATATTATAAAGCAGTCTTAATATAAGATTCTAACTCTTTTATAAAAGACTTTATTATAAATAGTAAAAAGGTATATATTATATATATATATAATATATTAGTATTAAATAAATAGCTATTACTTATTCTTAGAGAAGAAGATAAAGAAGGGATTAATATATTACTACTTGAATTTAAATTAGAATAAGAGATCTTTAGTAAAGCTAAGGTAAAGAAGTTACTGCTCTTAGAAAGAGTAAAACACTCTATTAAACTAATAGAAGGTAAAGAAGTTACTACTTTTAGAAAGAGTAAAACACTCTATTAAACTAATAGAAGGTAAAGAGCCTCCTTTAAGAATAATATACTTTATTAATAAGAAGTAAGTAAAGATTATTTATAATTACTTTATTAAAAATATAAAGATTAATTAAGTAAATAGCTTAATTAATAGAATAAAAGCTCTAGTCCTATTTATTTTTAAAAAGGATAAAAGTATTAAAATATATATTAATTATTATAATTTAAATATAGTTACTATTAAGAACTATTATTCTTTATTACTAATTAGTAAATTACTTAATAGACTTATTAGAGTAAAATAGATCTTTAAAATTAATATTTATAATACTTATTATTATATTTAAATTAAGAAGGAAGACTAATAAAAGATAGTATTCTATATAAAATATAGTTACTTTAAATATATAGTTATACTCTTTAGGCTAATTAATATATTTATTACTTTTTAAATATATATTAACTAAGTGCTTATTAAATTACTTAATACTTATTATATAATATACTTAAATAATATTATAGTATACTTATAAATATAAGAATAATATACTAAGGATTTAAAAGAAGTCCTTTAAAAGTTAAAAACCTTCTAGCTCTATATAAAACTACTAAAGTGCGCTTTTTATTAAAAAGAGGTTAAATTCCTTAAGTATATAATTATTTAAAAAGGACTAAAGATAGAGCTAAATAAAGTATAAGTAATTACTAAATAGTAGGCATTAGAGAGTATTAAAGATATATAGGTCTTTTTAGGATTCTATAACTTCTATAAGAAGTTTATTCTAGAATACTCTTACTAAATAGCGTTACTAATAGAACTATTAAAAATAGTAAAGAATAAAAAACCCTTTATATAAAAAGAAGATTAAGATATAGTATTCTAAATACTAAGATCTGCTTTCTATTTAGTAAGCATTCTTTAATATTAGGATCTAATAAGAAGAACTAAAGTAAAAATAGATACCTTTCTAAAAGCAGTTTCTAGCATTTTAACCTAACTATATAAAGAATAATAAAGACTAGTTATATATTAGTCTTAGAAACTGATAGATACTAAGCAATATTAAAGCATTAATTAGTAAGAACTTCTAGCTATTATTAAAAGCCTTAAGAACTAGAGTTACTACTTACTAAGACTCTCTAAGAAATTCCTCCTTTTAATAGATTATATAGCTCTTAAAGGAGTAATTAAAGCATTAGCTAAAGACCTAAGAGGCAGGCTAGCTAAGTAAGTATATAGATTAGTACTCTTTAATTTTAATATTAAATATAAACTAGAAAAGTATAATCTAGCTAATAGACTATCTTATAGACTTAATTATATAAAGAGGAAGATAGTATATAATAATATACTCCTAACCTTAGCTAATAAGCTAAACTTTATTAAAGAGCTTTTACTAGACATTTACTAAATAATTAATAACTTTAAAAGGTAAATAAAGGTTATAAAAGTATATATTCAAGTAATATGAATAAGCCTAATAGGCCTTATAAGTTGAGTTAAGTAATAAGTACTCTTATCCTATGATTAGAATTAGTATAATAAAACTAAGGAAGATTAGATATATATAGTATTAATCTCTATAATTATAAGAGTTAGAATAGTAAGCTAAAAGACTAATGAATATATAAAGACTACTTAATAAGAGCTAGCTACTTATAAAAGCTAGGAAGACTTATTTAAAGCTAGGGTTATTAATTTAAAGTAATATATCCTATATCTAATTATAAAGGAGCTTATAATAAGTAAAATAGCATTTTTATTATAATTATTAATAAAGTTAGAAGAATTAGTCTAAAGACTATAGACTAATAATTATTTCTATTAATAATAATTAATAAAGGTTTAGTAAATAACTAAGAAGATAAGAACCTATTATTATAATAAAAATAGTACTTTATTCTATAAGAGCAGACTTATTATTCTTATAAAAAAGATATTAAGAATAGAAATCCTTTAATATTATTATAATAACTTAAGAGCTAAGTATATAGGAAAAGCTAAAACACTAGAATTAATTAGTAGAAAATTCTATTAGAACTGAATTAATAAGAATATTACAGACTATACTACTAAATATAAGAAATACTATAGTATATTTATACTTAGATATAGGTTATATAAAAAGCTATAACTATTACTAATACTAGTAAATCCCTTTTAAAAAATTTCTATAAATTTTATTATAAAATTACTAAATAACGCCTAAGTAGATAGTAAGTAATATAATACTATCTTAATTATAGTATATTATATAACTAAATATACAATCTTCATTCTATATAAAAAAAAATAATTATTATATAACTTATATAAGTATTATATAAATAAGTTAAATGTAAATTTAGTATACTAAAAGGCATTATTAATAATAGAAATAAACTATTTATAAATTAATTCTAAGCTAACCTAATAAGAGAATAAGTAACCTATTACTAACTATTTACTATATACTATTTATAAATAAATAAGCAAACTAAAAGAATAAACTAACTATTTAAGAAATACCTTTATATCTTTATAAAAAATATATTAAAGAGATAAGTAGTATAGTTAATAAAAGCTAAGTTTATATATAATAATAGCTAGTATAGTATAATAAGAGTCTTTTTAATATAAGCACTATATAGCTACTATTTAAGAATAGTAAGCTATACTTTAAAACACCTAAAGATATAAGTATAAAGTATTACTAAATATATAAAGAATATTTAATAAATATATACTAAAGCTTAAGAGAATTAAGCTTAAATAATAAAAGTATAAGTAAAAGCTTATAATAAGAAATATATTAAGTAAGAATACTATAAAAAATAAATTATAAGATTATTTATATATAACTTTTAATTTAAAAATAAGAAACTAATACTTAAATATATTAAAATTACTATTATAAAGTAGATTAAAAAGTAAGTATATTAAGTATACTTACTATAATAATACTATTAAATGCATAATATATTCTTTATAGTATTTTTAAAACTATAATTAGAAGCTTACTAAAAGTATAATAACTACTTAGTAAACCTCTTAGACTTAGAAAAAGAGAAAAATAAATAAAAAGTAAAAGAGATTATTTTAAATAAAAAGACTAAAGAAAATACATTCTACTTAATTAAATAAGTAAGTTAGCTAATAGAATATAATACTTAAGAACTATTTTAATACTTAGAAAATGCATAAAAAGCTATTTATTAATACTATAAATAAAAAAAATATAATTATAAAAAATAGAATAATAAATAATTAAAAATGCATTAAAAGTATACTAATAGCTTATTAAATAGTTAATATTATTTAAAATAAACTAAGTACTTAATAAAAGTAATAAATACTTAAGCTAAAGTAACTATAGATTAGAACTATAAACTAAAACTAGAACTATAAAACTAAAAATAATACTTAGTTATAAGACTTCTTTACTTAATAGCTATAATAAGAATAAAGAATATTATTTATATTTACTAAAAGTATAGTAAGTAAAGGGAGAGTAGCTATAGTAATAGCCTTAGCTTAGGCTATAACTGCTTTTACTTTAGTATAAAGAGATACTTTGCCTTTATTATTATAAATAAAAGGAGACTTAATAATAGAAGATAGTAAGTAGGCATAGTATAATTAATAAAGAGTTAGTAGTTTAATAGTAGAAAGAGCGCTAGTAGTATTATAATAAATAGGAAGAGTATTAGAAAATAAGATAAATACTTTAAAAGTAGGATTCTTATAATACTTTTTAATAGCTATCTTAATATTATTATTAAAATCTTTAGAGTACTTAGTTAGAGATCTTTTAATAAGTATAAAATATATAAGTATCTCTTTAGTAACTATAAGGTAAGTAAGTATAGAATAAAAAGTAATAGCCTAAGTAAGCTTATAATAATATAAAGAAGTAATAAACTTAGAATATTTAAATAGCTCTTTCTTAAAGATATTAAATAATAGATCTAATTAAATATATATTAATTTAAATATATAGAAATAGAAAAGAAATATATAATAAAATCAGTTTATAATTTTATAAATTATATAAAGTATAAAGCTTCTTAATATACTAAAGAAGGATAATTACTATTTATAAAGTAAGTATTTATTAGATTCTTAGTAAAAGTAAAGATATAGTACTAAGTAGTAATAATAGCCTTTATAAATTAATAAATCCTCTAGTGCTTAAGATTATTAAAAGTGTTTATATTATTCTTACTCTAATTATACTAACCTTAGTAATAAAGGAAGTTCTAATACTATTAAATAGTAAGAATAAGTTTAGTAAGAATTTAATAATATATTAAATATATAGTAAATACTTAATAAAAACTTAAAAAGACTTATTATACTATACTTCTGCTTTACTACTTTATAAATAGTATACTAAGAAAATAAAGAGCTATATATATAAGTATAGTTAAAAGAATAGTATTTTTACTCTATATAATAAGAATAAAGAACTTTATCCTTTAATATTCTTAAAAACTGATTATTTAAAAATATATACTTAGTATTAATCTAAGATTCATACTATAATAAGACCTTTATAATAGCTATAAGAAATAACATTATAGTAAATATATAGTAAATAGATATAGAATGATTAATAAATAAAGAGAGTAAGAAGAGTAAGAAGAAGAGAGAAGATAATAAAAGAGTATATATAAAGTAAAAAGAAAGGAATATAATAAGAAAATAAGTATATAAAATTATATAAAACTAAAGAAAGGAAAATAATAATTATAAATAGTATAAAGAATAGAAATACTATAAATTTAAGTAAAGTAAGACTATATAGCTAGCAAACACTAGCTAAACACTTAGACTAATAATAAACACCGGACTTATAATTCCTATTATTTACACTCTATAATATATAGTAAATACGCACTAAACGTATAGATAAATAATAACCTTATTACCTAGATAATAGAAGCATAAGAATCATACCTTAAGATAAGGCTTAAAAAAGAGGGAGATAATTATAAGAGTTAAAGCTAATAGAGCTATAGTCTTATTAAATAAGAGGCTATATAATATAAGCTAGACTAGCTCTTTAGTAAGGGCTAGCTAAGCACTCGCTAAGTGAACGCTTATACACTACTCTATACCTGCCTTTAGATCTCTTATATAACACCTTAACAAACTAACCCTTACACTATTTTTAATTATATTTATACTATATATTAACCTTATTATATATATATATTTAATATTTAAATTATTAATAGTCTATAAGTTTTATATTAGGCTTTTAGTAATTAGTTAAGTAATCTATATTATATTCTATTAATTAAGTAATACTAAAGTATTTATACTATTTTTATATATAGTAATCTTTTATATCTTTCTTTTTATAAAGAGTTATAATAGGTTATTTATTTATTTAAATTAAAAAGTAATCTTATTATAGTTTATCTTTAAGGTATATAATATATTTATAGTATATATATAATGCTTATAAAATTTCATTATATTTTTAATATATTTAATATATATAGGGTTTATTTTCTTATATTTTCTATTCTTTTAGATTTTGTAAGTTCTTTTTATTTTATTAATATAAGGCTTAAATGTAGATATCTGCTTTTTCTATAGGATCTTATTATTCTTTAGTAAATTATTTAATTTAAATATCTTTTATTATATATATTAGTATATTTTATTCTTTTAGAATAATACTTTAAAGTTTATTATTTAATTCTAAGTATTTATTTATTAGTATAAGGATATCTTTATTCTTAATATTATACCTAGCCCTCCTGGCTTAGTATATGTCTTATCTTATGCTAACTTACAGTCAGGGAGCAGGTTACTATATAATATAGCTGCGCATTATACTATTACTTAATATAGTAGTCTGTCTTTATAGCCTGTTTTCATTAGTTTATATATAATTAGATTATTAATTAGGGATTTTATAATTATTAAAATCTTCTATTTATATTAAGTCTTTTCTAAATTATCAGACTATAGTAATAGTATGTATTCTATTGGGTCGGGGTATGATGGTTAGGTAACTTAGGACTTGGCCTATAGGGATTGGTTTCTATTTCTTAGCTATTACTTTTTAAGTCCTTTCTTCCTATTCTTTTTTCTTTTCTACTTTATATTAGTATACTACTTCTTACTTTATTTATAACTACTATTTATATACTTTAGGGTTATTTTTTTATTTTTTTATTCATTAGCTCTATTTACTATATTTCTTTTTATAGTTAACTTCTTATAATTATTTAGTCTTAGGTTAGGTTCTTTTAATCAGTCTTCCTTAAGAAAGGTCTTTATATTTTAGTTCTTTTATTTAATCTTATATATTTATAAAGTTATAGTTATATTCTTTAAAGTGATTATTGAATTTATTTTAAGCTATATTAATAGATTAAGTAAGAAGATCATCTCTTTTCTTAATTAAATTAATATTATAAGTAAGTATAATAATAGGCTTAAATAGTTTCTTCTCTTTCCTTAATTTCTTATAATTATATAAAAGGTATCTTAGCTTATTATAATTATAGTATTTAAATATCTTCTTTCCTTATTATTATTATATTACTCTAAGTTCTATAGGTCTTACTATAATACTATAAGAAGTATTAAGGATTTATAGTTTCCTTTAGTTAGTATAAGTCTTCCTTTTCTAATTACTATTATTATTACTAATATTCTATTTTTCTATTTATTATTTAAATAGTTAGTTATTAATTATAATAGTAAGTTTAATATACTAAGTAAAATCTATAAGTAGATTTATATTTTTAATTAATTCATTCTTTATATTATCCTTTAAGTTCTAATAGAACTTATTAATAAGGTTTTTATTTAATTAGTTAAGTTTTATTATAATATATTAAAATTCTAAAAGGTATTTAAATATTGCTTTTATTTATTTAAGTTTTTTAATAGTATTAAGTATATTATATTTCTTATTCTATTTATTATAATTATTAATTAGTAATTATTTATATTTATTAAAGCTATTAAATATTATAATTATTTTAGGTTTTTATTAACTTAAGGCTTAAATTATAAAGTCTTTTAGAATTAACTTATAGTTTTAAATTACTTTACTTTTTAATCTTCTTATAGTATATTATATCCTAAGTAGGTTATTTATAAATAGTAATAAGTAATATATATAGTAAGACTTAAGGCTAGTAAGGTATTTTTATAGCTTTTTTAAGTTTTTATTAAACTTAAGTAATTATTTAAGCTTAATAGTCTTTTTAATATTATAAATATATATTATTATAATAAGCTATTTATATTCTATAAGTTAAATTACTTATTATTCTTAATTATTCTTAATTTAAATTAGTTTAGTAATAAATTTAATAATCTTTTATTCTATAATTATAATAATTATATTTAGAGTAGGATTGCTTAATAAGGCCTAGAGTTATATATATTACTACTTAAAGCGCTCTTTATTCTAGTAACGCTCTTCCTTTTATATAGTATTAGTACGCATTCTTAGAGCTAAGAGCTTAGTGAGTCCTATAGAGAGTCGCTCGTTCTCTATATAGAGCTCTCTGAGTTCCTCTTTATATTTATTATTAGAAGCTTCTATATATTCATCACTATCTCTATCCTTAGAGAGTGTAGTGAGTGCTATTATAGTTTATTAGATATTGCTTAGTATATAAGGTAACTGTCTGAATAAGAGCTATTAATGTATAATAGTTATATTCTTAAGCTAGGCTATATAGAGTATAGAGTAGCTTAAAAAGGGTTCTTAAGGGATAGACTAGGGTCTATATTAGTAAAACGGTTAGGTTATACTTACTAAGCAGTAGTTATAGTATTATATTAAGTAATAGTTAATATATAATAATATATAGTAGTTAGAGTAAATTAAGGTAACTAAGTTATATTAATAGTTAAAGAGTTAGTATTCTAATAATAGCTAGTTCCTTAGGTTTATATACTATATAGTATGAGGTTCGATTACTTTAGTTATAGGGGTGATTATAGTGATTGTAAAAGTAATTATAGTAATTATAGGAGTGATTATAATAATCGCTTTATATTTTATAGTAATTACTTATAGTTAGTGAGAAATTTGTGGGGGCTATGTGATATTAGGCGTCTATAATGTATGGGTTGTGATATTAAAAATTAGATTTTATAATTAAAAATAAAATCTAAATTAATATATATAGACTTATAAGTATAAAACTTAGCTAAGTATTAAATTAAAAAAAAAGAGAATTATAAACTATTATAAAATAAATTAAGTATTTATATTATTTAGACTTATTCTTTTTATAATATATAAACCTAATTTTATATATAAATTAATTATAATATTATTTTAATAATCTTATATTAAAATAAAATAAAGATTTATTATTATTTAAAATTATTAATAATATTAAAAAGTATAAAATTTATAAAATTAAAGAATTATAATATAATAAGTATAATAAATAGCTTTAATATAAAGTAAATTAAGTTAAGTATAATTTTAATAATAAATAGTATTCTATTAAAAACTTTAAGAATATATTAATATAATTAAAAGAATTCTATAAAGAATATTTAAAAGTACTTAAGTTATTAAAGTAATTATAAGCTTAAGTTAATATAATTATTATAAATATAAATATATTAGAATATCCTAATAATAATTAACTAATTAAACTAAACTAAGGGCTTAAAAAAGTATAATAAAAATAAAAAGTCTTTATTATTTAATAATTATAAGAATTTAATAACTTATATTTATATAGCTATTTTAAGCGCTTTAAAGAGAAGAGTAATATAATAAGAGTATTTAGAGTACTAGACTTAGAATAGGATTAATATATAATTAAGATATATAGAGTAAGCTATAAGGACTATTAATATATTTATGTGTTTATATGCTTACTCGCTTTCTCTCTTTTCTTTTTATTATAGTATTCTTATAATATAGTAGTATTACTTCTTAAGTTAATCTTATCTAGCTTATAATAAATATAATTTTAATATATAATTTATAAAACCCAATTAGATTTATTTAATATTTAAAACCTTAAGTCTATTAAGTATAATAATAAAATTAATTAAAATTAATTAATATATTAAAGTATAGTTTTATTTATATTTATTCTTTATTATTTAAAGTTATAAATATACTTAATTTTTTTTAAAGTTATATTCTTTAGTAATGTATATTTAGAAAGAGGCTAGAAGTTAAATAATTTAAAAAAGATTATATTTAATAATAAATAATAATATAAAGACTTAAAACTTAAGCTTAAAATATTACTAATTTAAAGTTATTAATATTTTTATTATATTAAAGTATAAGCCTTTTTATTTATTTAACTTTTTAAAATATATTAAATAATTAGAAAAGTTAAATTAAAAGGCTAAATAAAAAAGCTAAATATTAAAAAATAAAATTATTATATATTAAAATTATTATAAAAGTTTATTATATATTAAGTTATTTTATTATAATTTTAATTATATTATAATTTATTTATTTATAATATAATTAACTATTATTAAAACTACTATTCAGACTTTTATTTTTATATTACTATATTTTTTATTATTATATTTTTATATAATTATATATTTATATTAATTAAATTATTATAAAATAAAAGACTTAATTAATTAATTAATTTAATTATAAATAAACTCTTATCCTTCTTTTTTTAATTATTAAGAACTTATTAATAGAACTTCTTTTTATTATATTCTTTTATTATTTTAATAAAAACTCTTTAGTTTTTATTAGTCTTTTTATATATTAATAATAATTATATTATTTATAACTTATATTATTTACTTTTTATTAATATTAATTAATAATTTAAAAAATATTTTTTAAAAATATTTTAATTATTAGTTTTATTATTAATTATATTAAAAAGTATTATTTATTTTTAATTTAATTTTTAAATTATTAATTACTTTTTAAAGAATATAATCTTATAAATACTTTAATTTTAAAAATAATTAAAATAACTTACTTATTATTAAAAAGTTATTAAGTTTTAATAATCTTAGTTTTTTTAAAATTATAATATATTATTATAGTTTTTAATTTATTAAGAGTTTTTATATTTTTATTAAGTTTAGTATTTAAATTATATATAAAAAGAGTATAATTAAAGTAATAATCCTTAGTAGTATATATTTAAAAAGGGGCTAGAGATTAAATAGTAAAAAAGAAATTTAATTAATAGTAAATAATAATATAAGAGTTTAAAATTTAAGCTTAAAGTAATAGTAATTTAAAATAACTAGAGTTTATACTATATTAAAGTATATCTTCTTTAATAAGCTAAGTTTTAAGCTTTATTATAAGCTTAAAAATTCTATATAAAATCCTATTTAAATATACTAAAATACAGTATTAATAACACTACTTACACTATATAACTAATAATAGCACTATTAAAACCACTGTTCGGACTTTTATTTCTACACTACTGCGTTTCTATATAGTTATGTGTTTACATTACTTAAGTTATCTTAAGACAAAGGACTCGATTAATTAGTCAACCTAGTTATAGATAGACTCTTATCCCTCCTCCCTTACAGAACCTTCCTCTGCTAAATCCTTTAACTCATCACAGTTAATATCAGAAGCGACCGGATTCCCTTAGTTTCTAATGCATTAGTCGTTTTACGCATTAATAATAGCCACATTTCTTATGACTTATATTATCCACCCCTCGTTAATATTAGCTAGCGACTTAAAGAACGCTATTTCTTCTAAGGATATTTTAGATACTAGCTTTATTACTAGTCACTTTAAAAAGTATCATTCGTTTTTAATTTAGTTCTTAAATCATCAGTTACCTCTAAAGAAACGTAGTCTTAAGAATACTTCAGTCTTAAAGATCGCTAAGGTAACTCGCTTACTATTAGAGAGTTACTAGGTCTTAATAGTTCTGGTTTCTTTAAGATTATATCCTATTATTATAGCCTTTAGCTTATTAAGGGTTTTTATATCCTTATTAAGCTTAGTATTTAGGTTATATATAGAGAGAGTATAGTAACTATTAAAACCTAAGTTATTAAGAGTATAAAGTATATTATACTAAATATTTATTATAGTATTTATTATAATTAGTCTTTAATAAGCTGAATTATAATCTAGAATTATAAAAAGCTAAATTATAATTTAGAACTATAATAAAGTAATTTAAAATATAATAAAGTAAAGCCTTTATAGGGCTTTTATTATATAATGATTTTGCCTTTTAATATCTAGCTTTTTTATCTAGCTTTTCTATTTAGCTTTTTTATTTAGCTTTCTAACTGCTTAATGCATTTTAAAGGGTTAATTAGGATAGTAAGGCTTATACTCTAATATAGTAGAAACTCTAGTTATTCTGAGTTACTATTGCCTTGGGCTTGGGTTTTAGGCCCTTATACTATTATTCACTATTGGTTATTTTTTTTTTTTTTTACTATTTAACCTCTGGCCTCTCTCTGAGTGTGCGCTGCCAAAGGACTATAACCTTAATTAATAACTAATAATAGCTAATCAGCCTAATATTAGTCCATACTTTAAAATCAGATAATTTTACTTTAGAATCTAAGCTTTTAATTTCTCTATAATTTAAAATTAAGATATTTTAGTATCTTTTTAATATATAATTATAAAAATAATACTACTAAATAGCTGAAATTTTAGGCTTTTTAATAGTATACCTTATGTTTTAATAACTATATATTTACTAGCTTATTTTATCTATAAAAGAAGGACTACTCTTAGAGCTTATTTTTTTATATTATAGAATTATATACTATTAGAATAAACTATAATGAACTATTGTTAAATTGGAGACCTATGGTCTAGAATAGTTACTATACTAGGATATAAGTAAGGCGACTTTACACTTTTACTATAACTAGCTATTTAATAACTATCTTCTAATAAAATACTCTTATTTTTATATACTCTTTACTTTATTATTTTTTATAAGAATATCCTTATATAAGCTATAAGCTTATACTTCTACTACTTAGTAACTTTTAATATTATATAATTATAAAATCTTTTTTAAATTATTTAATTATATTTTTAATTTAATTTTATATAATATTTTTTAATATTTTTAATTTTTAATTATTTAATATTTATTATAAATATCTTATTTTTAATTTTTTTACTTTAATTTATAATAAGACTTTAATTAAAAGAGGTTTAAGTTCTAACTTTAACCTAGTATTAGTAATCGCCTTCTCTCCCTCCGTTCTCTTTCTCACTATTCGCAAACACCTAGCTACATCACTGTTTGCATCGCCACAGAGCTCACCGCAATGGCTTCAGGCCCACCCATCTCAACGTACGTGTCATTGCACACCCGACACGCTACGCGAGGGCCACTGGCTGACATACCTGTAGTGTCTACGTTCAGAACCTCGAAGAACGCGTCAACCTCGAGACCGTCACCGAAGCCCTCCGAACCATATTCTCCGAGTTCGGCAACATAGTCGACATTGTTGCCAAGAAAAACCTTAAGGCCAAGGGACAGGCTTTCGTCGTTTTTGAGGATGCCGACAGTGCGCTGAAAGCCATCGAGGAAGTCCAGGGATTTGAGCTCTTCGAGAAACCCATGAGACTGGCACTGGCACGCAGCAAGAGCGACAAGACTGTGGCGCTGAATGCCAGCGAGGAAGAATTTGAGATCCACAAGCGACACAGACAAGCAGAGAAGGGTATGCTATTAGAACCCAACATGCTCGTCACGAATACTAATTAGCTATCCTAGACAAACGCAAGGCCCTTGAGGCTGCCGAGGAACAGAGGCAGCTGAACAAGAGAGGCCATGGTGCTGCTTCGGATAGTAGACCGTCCAAGACTGCAAGACCTTCAGGGTTGAAGTCAACCAGTGCCACCACCTCGACTGTCATCCCTGACGAGTACCTACCACCTAACAAAATTCTATTTGTCCAGAATCTTCCAGAAGATTATGACATCGATGCGCTGTCCGGTATATTTGGCCGCTTTGATGGATTTAGGGAGATAAGATTGGTACCTGGACGGCGAGGCATTGCATTTGTGGAGTATGAGGCCGAGCAAGGCGCCATCACGGCCAAGGAGAATACTGCTGGAATGAGCTTGGGTGATAAGCCGATCAAGGTTACTTATCAACGGCAATAGTGGCAATGAGTTTAGAAATGCGAACACAAAATAATATGTAGCTCAAACTTGCTTGCTCTCTCATTACATCGACGTTGACCCTTCTGCACCTATCTCCATGGGACTCTGATGTGCTAGTAGGATTACGCTTGCTCAATACACTTGCTACCCCCATAGCAACATTGCCCTTCCACCCTTGACTTCCATATGTGCATCTCAAAAGATGACATCCTCTTCATCCTCAGCAGCCAAGATATCTGATGGGCCGGAATCTTCTCTCTGAGGCTTAGCACCTTGAGCCGCCTGCGCTTCTCGTTTGGCTTTCATTTCCGCATCTGCAGCCGCAGTATCGCGTTGTTTCTTGTTTGCAACCTAGCCACAGTCAGTTTTATCGTATGCAGCAATAAATGGGCTCTAAACTCGCCTTTTTCAGTCGATAGAACTCCTCGCGATCCAACTCGTCAAGTTCTGAATTGATGTACTTGATAGTGTTCTCCGTCCGTGGAATGATAACATGCTCAATGGCGTTGACTTCCACTCACATGAGTATCGACCTCATCGAAGTGCGGGGGACGCTTTACTAACCTCGTCGGTTCACAACCTTGATTACCTCGTCGAGAATCACGAAAGCAGTCTGCAAGCTCGCTAGCTCAACCAGGGCCTCCACAGCTCGTGCGTAGGTCTCCCTGCATCGCTGAACCTGCTGGCCTCCCTTGCCCAAGCCTGTAAGCCCAAAGTCGTTGTTTCCTTCAGTAAGGTAGCTCTCAAAAGCTGGGAGAAGAACACCCGAAACGTTGTCCTGCTTTGTGCGAATTCGGAACCGAGCGGACTTGGCTGACTCCTGGACTTGGTATCCAATGTCGCCGCCCACAGCATAGGTGACTTCTGCGAGTGAGAAAGCAGCAATTTGCATCACACGACCCATCTTGCGTTTGGCTTCGTCGATTCGTCTGGTAATCTCTGTTGTTAGGTAGTATCAGCAAGTAGGCACATATTGATCCGGTTCGTGACATTGAAACAGACCTCGGAATCGCCTGTGTAGAGAAGGCATGTCAGTTTATAGGATCCATATCGATGCGAGATAAAGGGGTGTCTACTTTGTCAAAGCCTCGCTCTTCCTCTTCAGCAAGTTGTGCCCAGTCTCGGCTCCTTTGAGCTTCGCCTTCATGAGGCCCAGCGACTGCCGGGTGGGGAAGACGGCCTCGCGGTCCTGTGCTTGTGGTCAGTTCCCCTCTCATATCTTGTCCAGGAATAGGAAGTGACAGTACTGCGGCGCCCGACATGTTGACAGTTGAATCTTGCGTTGACCAAAGTGCAGCTCGATTCGGTGTCAAGTGTTTGAGAGTGGAATTGGGAGAGCTTCGAGCTAACGCTGTGTCGTCACACGGCCAAGCCACTAAGATAGGTCCCTCGTAGCTTAGGTACCTGCCTACCTAATGTGCAATCAATATCACTATAGCGGGGCGCCGCCCGCAACGCGCCTAGCGACGGCGCAGTCGGGTGGAACAAGGGCCTTCCATTTAGGCCATGTCGGTTGCCGTCCAGCGCGAAACGAACTGGGTGGGAAAATATAGTACCCGACAACTTCCTCCTTGTTTGCCAACTGTGTACTCAGACAACCTCAGCAACGACCACAACGGCAAAGGCAACGACGCGGACTAAGAGTAACGCCACGACGGTGAACGGCGACAGCGGCGCCCGTGGAACCGAACGGCGCCTATTCGCGTCTGACACAGTTCACGACGATGCGCAATTCCACCTGAGCTGGATCCTGTACTGCTGGTCTCTCGTTGGAGGCGAATGCTGAACTTGCCTACTCCCCCGACATCACGACTACAATGGCACCCATCACTCTGGCCGTGAACGGGCTGCGCAGGCAGCCCCAACTACATTTCGTGGTGAGTTCCCTCACAGCGCGTATTTCCCAAGGAACGTACCACTAACCTATGCGCAATTAGTCCAATGAAGACTCTATATACGAACATGACATTCTTCGCGATTCCGGCAGTGTCAAGCCCTGGCTGGCATACATCGACTTCAAGATCCGGCATGGCACTACTGTTGAACAAGTGTTCGTCATGGAGCGGGCTTGTGCTCAGCTGCCTCGATCCTATAAGCTGTGGAAACTGGTTCGTTTCGTCCTAACTTGGACTTCATTTTCAGACACCTGCTAATGATTGGTGTAGTATCTCGTATATCGAGTAAAGCACCTGGCTAAGCTCAACCCTGCTGCCTTTGCAGCTGAGTACCGGAAGGTCAACGCCCTTTTCGAACGAGCCCTGATCCTGCTCAACAAAATGCCCCGGATATGGGAAATGTATCTCAAGTTTCTCACCCAGCAGCCGCTTGTGACACTCACCCGCCGGACTTTCGATCGCGCACTCCGGGCCCTTCCAATCACTCAGCATAACCGTATCTGGGCCGTGTACCGACCATTCGCCAATTCTGCTGCTGGCGAGACTGCCGTGAAGATCTGGAGACGATATATGCAGGTCCATCCTGAGGATGCCGAGGATTTTATTGAACTCCTTGTTCAGACCGGCTTGTACACTGAGGCCGCGGTGAAATTCATTGACGTTCTCAATAACACCCGTTTCATCAGCAAACATGGGAAGGGCCATTTCGAGCTTTGGAGCGAAATGGTCGACATGCTGGTCGAGCATGCAGCCGAGATTGAAACAGGGTACGAGACGGGAATAGACGCAGAGCGTATCATCAGAAGCGGCATCGCCCGATTTGCTGACCAGAGAGGAAAGCTCTGGGCTGGCCTCGCTACCTATTGGATCCGGAGAGGCAGTTTCGAACGTGCCCGGGACGTCTTCGAAGAGGGCATCACCACTGTCATGACTGTCCGAGACTTTACTCTCATATTTGAGTCATACACGGAATTTGAAGAGTCAATCATTGGTGCCCTCATGGATGTTGCGTCTGCCAGGGCCGAGAAAGGGGTGGAAGACGAGGAGGCTGATTTTGAGCTGGATATCAGGATGATGCGCTTCGAACAACTCATGGACCGACGGCCGTTTCTTCTAAACGATGTTGTCCTACGACAGAATCCAAACAGCGTTCCAGAGTGGGAGAAAAGGGTGGCCCTCTGGGGTGGGAACAAGCGGGAGGTGGCTCAAACATACACCGATGCGATTGCTGCCATTCAACCTAAACGTGCCGTTGGTGCATTCCACCAGCTTTGGGCCAGTTATGCAAAGTTTTACGAGCACGGGGGGGATTTGCGGAATGCCCGTATTATTCTGGAAAAGGCTGTCAAAGTTCCCTTCAAGTCCGTTGCGGAACTGGCCGATATGTGGATTGAGTGGGCTGAAATGGAGCTCCGAAATGAGAACTTCGACGATGCTGTCCGGATCATGGCAAAGGCTGTGCAAGCTCCGAAGCGTTCCACCGTCGACTACTTCGATGAGACCCTCTCGCCACAACAGAGAGTACACAAGAGCTGGAAACTTTGGAGTTTTTATGTTGATCTCGTTGAGAGTGTCTCGACATTGGAAGAGACAAAGAAGGTCTACGAGCGAATATTTGAGCTTCGGATCGCGACCCCCCAAACGGTTGTCAACTACGCAAATCTCCTGGAGGAACACAGATACTATGAGGAGTCATTCAAGATTTACGAACGCGGCCTGGACCTCTTCAGCTATCCGGTAGCCTTCGAGCTGTGGAATTTGTATCTCACCAAGGCCGTTGACCGGAAGATTGGGATAGAGCGTCTGCGCGATCTCTTTGAACAAGCTGTTGAGGACTGCCCGCCGAAATTCGCCAAGACTATATATCTCATGTATGGCAATCTTGAAGAGGAACGCGGGCTGGCGCGGCACGCTATGAGAATCTACGAGCGAGCGACGCGTGCTGTCGCAGACGAGGACCGGGCTGATATGTTCAACCTCTACATCACCAAGTCGGCATCCAACTTTGGACTACCGTCAACCCGGCCAATTTACGAGAGGGCCATTGCAGCCCTTCCAGATAGCGAAGCTAAGGATATGTGCCTGAAGTTCGCAGACATGGAGAAGAGATTGGGCGAGATCGACCGCGCGCGGGCCATTTATGGCCATGCATCGCAATTCTGCGACCCACGGACGAACCCAGAGTTTTGGACAAAATGGGAGCAATTTGAAGTCCAACATGGCAACGAAGATACTTTCAAGGAAATGTTGAGAATCAAGCGGAGCGTCCAGGCGCAGTACAACACGGATGTCAACTTCATTGCATCACAGGCTCTAGCTCGCAGTCAACATCGGCCTGGTTCGGATGATGCTGAGGTCTCCGACGCAATGGCAGCACTCGAGAGACAGTCACGGGCTCCGCAAGGTTTCGTCGCAGCAAGTACTGGACCGAATGGGGGGGCAACAATGGCGACATCGGCGGTTACTTCGAACCCGGATGCCATTGATATTGATGGTCTTGATGATTAACGTTGCGCACAACATGGACGATCGGTTGGGTATGTTGGCAGGTTTCACTACGACACGTTATTTTTCTTTTTACTGCTTCTTTTACTCCAAAAAGAACTATCAATTAGCCCACTAGACAATTATCTCCAACGGCTGTAAAAGGCCGTCTCTCATTTTCCCCCATTCATCTCTGCAATCTTGGCGTGGTATTTCTCTTGATAATTCCTGTCAATGTGGCCATCTCGAGAACTTTGAGTGGCATAAATGGAGCCCTTGCGCTTCTGGAACCGACTGGGAGGAACCTTGGCGGCATCTGTGCTTCAGGTCAGCAACTTGTGAAGTCAACTAAGGAGAAATTCGAGGTGGTTATTGACCCCATTCGTCACTCATTCTCCGGTCCTTCTTCGGGGCCTCCCCAGCGGTAGACTCGCCCATAGTAATGGGAGTAGGGTCTGCAACACCCTGCTGTTGATTGACGGACTGTTCCATGTCGATAAGCGGGTATGTATTGGACCTATACAGAACTATATGTATGAAGATATGAGAGAGTATGGAATGTACTCAATTGTGGTTGTGTGTGGTTTAAACGCGATTGCTAGGAACGATTGGTGGCCTCGGGAGTTATATACCTACGTAAGGATTGCAGGTTGGGTCTGATATGCATTAGAGTAGTGGCATTCAAGGTTTACCCCGCAAAGCTTGAAAGTCGCGCGATGCCTTCAGTTGGTATAGCGGCAAGGACTTTGATTAGAGGACGGGAGTTGGTTGTTGGCTGGCGAAGTGGTATCACAAGCCTCGCTGGTGGTGAGTGGCGCTGAGCCTCGATCGTCGTGACCATTGACGTCATGGTGATGATCACGATGCCACAGTAGCACACCCCCGAAGGTGGACGCGGGCTAGCTACTAACCATCCTCTGTCTAGGGGAAGCCAGGTGATAGGCCCTACTTCAAGGTCGGGGATAGTTCTTGTATATTCTTGGGGTCATCTCTCGCCTCCCTTCTGATCGGCTCTCCCTGGGTGCCCCTCACACTATCTATTTAGGTAGCCATCATCTTTAGGCACCGGTGATAAAACATGGACCTCGCCATGGGTATTGGGTATTCAATTGCCTGTCCTGGCGTGATATTATTTGTTCTGTTTTTGAAGTGCACCATGCTTCTGGGGCGGTTGTGAATGGTGGTGAGTGGGACTGTGGACTGTTTGACCGAAGAGCCGTGACAATGGACAACGAGGCTTAGAGTGGGCTGATGGATTGTTTCCGACTGCTTACTGTACCTGCAGCAACACAAAATCTAGCATGGGAGAGATAAGAGATGAGAAATAGATGGAAGAGTACGACGATGACGCTGGACGGATGGAGTAGGTGGCATCCATCAGGAGCGGTCCGGCAACCCTACTGGCCGATGGAACAGCCTAGGCTTTTAGGTATTCACTCTTCGGTGCTGGGTGTCAAGTAGTGGCAATGAAAGCAACGGCCCCCAGTATTTCGTATTCTCACACGAGTGCAACTCGACTGACTATGCCCTATGTTCGTACAAAGCTACGGGCATCCCTCGGCGCGTAACCCTAGTGCCCGGAGCCGAAGCGGAAGACTGAGCCCTGTCAATTCAATCAGCTGGAGGGGTTGAAAAGACACGGCCACGGTGGCAATAGCAAGCTGTAGATGGTGAGCATTGGACTCATATTACCGGGCGCCAAGGGATGGATAAAAAATGGATGGTTTGACAGACCATATTCATTATAGATATAGCAACTGGAATACAGTACAGTGCATCTTTAAAATGGTAGGCAGTTGAGGCGTTCGGAGGAGATGTTACCTACCTCAGTTGGATACGTGACACACGCAGAGCCAATAGTCAGAGTGCGGCGCCAAACGCAAGGTAGCAAGCACCTCTGCTCAGTTGATTAAGTAACCCCTCCTCATGGATTCCCTTGCTTTACATACTTGGGACCTACCTTCTCTACCTAGCTAGGTATTAATAAATAGCTGAGACAGGTTGGTTATAGTTATCTTGGCATCTAGGTTGTTATATTCAAAACTGATCAATGGTCCTGACTCCAACAGCGGCTGTCACACTGTGCACCATCAATCTTTGCCCTGTAGGAGGCATTGTTACAAAAATATGGCCCCGCATCTTTTTTTTTTCTTTTTTTCTTGGAACACCACCTGCCTGGCCGAAGCCTGTGTTGATTGGAGGCTCGATCTGACTCACACTGTGTGCTCTTGCCTCAACTTCCTCCACAGGGTAGCACCGAACAAATATACTGTTTGGTGAGCCGCATCACAATAACACACAACGCCCTCGAAGAGGTCCTCCAATACTGAGCCACCTCTGGAGAAGGGCTCGAGGTGTGTGAGTCTTTTACTCGCTTCACAGAGGCGCGCGAAGAGCCTGGCTTTCACCACAGTTGATTTGAACCTTGGATTAACAACGCGTTTTGGCGAAAACAGAAATCCCTCCGATCAGTAATCACACGTCACAGGCCAACTAATCGTTCTGTGATTGGAGCTTTATGCTCATTACAGAGAGTCGAGGCCCTCGTTTTATGCTCTCGCGCCTGGGTCGCCCGGGTCTGGTCATGAAGAGGAATCTCGACACTTTTCTTAAGGACAAACTGTTGCAATCCACCTTAGCTTCGCCCTTATCCAAGCGGTCGACCTCGACGCAGAACCCTCCTATCTCATCAGCCATGGTAACCGCCTCGGTCCAGCTAAGTCCTCGCGAGCAACAACTCCGCAGCCTGCTTCTCGATGTAGCTAAATCCATTGACGAGACCGGCCATGCTACGGAACCTATCGTGCTGCGCTGGGCCGGTGGCTGGGTTCGCGACAAGCTACTTAACATCGAAAGCCATGACATCGACGTCGCCATCAACGCCATGACTGGCGTCCCGTTTGCCGAGCACATGTGTGACTACTGTGAAAAGCCCGAAGCTGTTGCGAAGCACAACATCGGACGCGATGACATTGGCAGCCTGCACAATGTTGCTCGCAACCCAGACAAGTCCAAGCATCTTGAGACCGCCATGGTTAAAATTTTTGGCCTTGATCTCGATTTTGTTAATCTTCGCAAAGAGACATACACCGAAGATAGCCGCAACCCACAGATGGAATTCGGAACCGCACAGGAAGACGCTTTCCGCCGCGATGCCACCGTCAACGCCCTGTTCTACAATCTGCACACCGACCAGGTCGAGGACCTCACTGGTGGCCTCGGGGATATGGCCGCTAAGGTTATGAGGACGCCGCTGGAGCCTTTCCAGACCTTCATGGATGACCCGCTGAGGGTTTTACGCCTGGTCCGTTTCGCTAGCCGTCTAGAGTTCACGATCGATCCGGCCACACGGCGGTTCATGGCGAACCCAAAGGTTCTCGATGCCCTGCGCGCCAAGATTAGTAGGGAACGGGTGGGAACGGAGTTGGAAAAAATGCTCAACGGTGAGTAATATGGATATACACGACTAAATGGCAATGAGGATTGACATATCATCAGGTGCCCATCCACGCGAGTCGCTTCAGCTCATCGACGAAATAGGGCTGTACGCTGCTGTGTTTTCCGACCCCATCAAGGAGGCTCCTGCGACGCTTGACATTTCTAAGTGGAACATCGCATATAAGTGTCTAGACGCCCTGATCCACGATAAAACGCCAGGTTCTATTGGACATGTCCTAATCAATAGCGAGATTGGACCCTACTACTCTTGGAACTTGGCCGCTGTGTCTCCTTGGATGGTTGTGGACGATCCACCAAACCCGAGGAGAAAGGCAAATGCCCCTCCGCCCGTCGCAGTTGCCGCTCGGGAAGGTTTTAAGGCTCCCAACAAACTCACCGACATAATCACCGCCTCGTATCGCAACCGCAAGGAGATTCTGTCACTGAAGCAATCCGTGTTCAACCATGAAGCCTTCATCTACGAGCGAGATAGGTATGGTATGGCTATCCGACGATGGGATTCACAAGCAGGCTCCTGGAGATTGCAGGTGCTTAACGCCATTTTGGTCGAATCTATGGAGGTTCTTCCAAATTGGTCATTGGAGGGAGCAAAGGGTGAGTAGTTGCCTTGTTTCAGACCCGACTGTGGTAATTCCTACTAACGACTCTGGCAGAGCAAGAAGTGTTCCTTACCGGGTGGAAGGTTTTCTTGGACCACCTCTCTAAGTTGGAAGTGCTTGAGGCTCCCTCATTGAAACGCCTTCTTGACGGGAGACAGTTAGCAAAAGCACTGGGAACAAAACCGGGGATCTGGACAGGCAAGGCACTTGAACTCTGTGTTGCATGGCAACTGCGCCACCCTGAGGAGAAGGATCCTGCGGGCGCAATCGAAGAAGTGAGGCAGCGACGGGAGGAGCTGGGAATACCAATACCTTGAATGAAACATAATATGTTTATGCTATTCAATCGTCTACTCCTACGCAGTACTCTATCGCTTCAGACCCTAGTGCACTTACATGAGGCTAGTTAGTGATTCCTCTGCCCAACTGGGATTGATCATTAGTTGTCTGAATGGCCATCCGCTCTACCATACTGTCCATTATTTCTTCGCTATATCTTCACTGAATAATGGGAAAGATATCAAATCAGTGAGCAGGTAGACTACTATGTAGTATTTTGGTATTCATGTGCCGGGAAGTGGGTGGAGTCGGCGTATTACACAAGCTACCAGTGCCGTTGACTTAGCTCACTAGATACAGTGCAAAGACAGTGCTAAAGATACTATATGCGTGGGTAAGGTGAGGTAGGTAAGTCTGCGCCACTCTTCCTAATTCATGTCCCTGCCTTCCTGTCCACCCTTCACCAATGTGTTGGTTTCCTTGATGAACACGGTAAGACGGAACACGTCCTCTAGGCATTTGGTTCCTTCACTGTTTTCCATTGTCCAACTTCTGACTCCTCCCTTGGTCGCCCAGTTTTCCCAACAGCAGCCGCATCATGTTAGACTCACTGCTGGGTTCCGTAAATTTCAATAGGCTCCAGTCGCTCTCAACCGGTATGTCGCTGGCACAAAAGTGTTGTATGGAGACCAAACTAATAATGCGATCGAAATTATAGGGATCTCTGAGCACTCTACCCTTGAAGATATAGCTTCTAAAATATCGGGACTACCTGAAAAGACGGTACGCATTATGCCTCTTCAACAGCAAACCGATGATGCTCTCTAGCCCGTTGGGTCTCTGGTCTCTTCTTTCTGTGCTAAGAATCTTCATCTAAGGACCGTCAAAAAGCTGCTCTTGAAGCAGTTGTGTATCTCTCTCGGCCGGAATGTATCACCTGGGAAAGCAACCAAGCGTGCAATCTGGCCAAGGTCGTGTGCGAGGGCCTTTTGTCACCGACCACCAGCCCGGGTAGGGGCACTTAATTATTTGTCGTTCTAAATTCTGACGCATGCATCTAGGTCAAGAAACGGCGGCGTTAGTGACAGAAGCAGGTATCGCGTGCTTACAACTCCTATCCCTGACCTGGTCGTACAGCCTAGATGACGCGACACTGCTCAAAGTCGTCGCTTTCACTGACTGTCGCGATCCATGGACGACGAAAAAAGCAGCCAGCGTTGCGTCAGAGCTTCTCCGGACACAATTAACAGCCACTAGAGCCGTCGAGTTCGTCGTAGGCCCTGTTCTGCAAACCTTCATCAAGCCGCTCTTTGCAAAGCCATCCTCTAGGATCACTGCATCTGGAAGACCAGCCCGATATCAGACCCCCCCCCAGCGAGGCCAACTGCCACCTAAGACCTCATCTTGGAAGGACCATGCTCCTTGGGTTGTGTCGACTTTGCGCTGGGCTGTTGATGCCTCCAAGGTCAGTTATCGGCTTTCTTTTGCCCTGGCCAATTGCTGATGCTCAATGTACTTGAAAGCCGTCCCTGATCCAAGAACACTGGCCTCTTTTCATTCCCGTTTTGTTGGCGCTCGCAGAGGACGACTCTATCCATGTTAAACCGAGGGGCCTAGAGACTCTGGCTCTCTTCATAGAGAAATGCCCACCTCAAATTCTTCATACGACAGGCATTGGTCTCATTTTCGAGGAAATTACATTTCCCGCTCTCCTGTGTCTCCCTAACCTCACCCCCGAAGCAGAGTCCACGAAAATCCTTGTTCCAGCTTACGATGTGCTTATTAGACTTGCAAAATCTCACCAGAAGCCCCAAAGTCTCAGTCGTCGGCGTCTTTTGGACAAGCTCTTGAGAGAGGGCGTCTTTGCAGCATACTTCCATTCTCCAGAGTATGCTCATTTAGTCGAAATTCTGATGGAAAACACGGCAACAATTGTTGAATGCCTGGGTATCTATTCAACAAAGCATCTGAAGGTGATTGCTTTCTCCCTTTCCAAACATCCCTCCCTAGTGTTGCTAAGTATGGATGAGTAGAGCCTTCTGTCAATGATATCCTCAGTCATGGAGGACCCCTTTGCGATGGTATATCCTTGCGCCATTCTCGCCGCTAGTAAAACACTGGGTGCCATAATCGCTACTTGCTGGCCGAGGGTGAAGGAGATCGACAACTTTGAGCAGATTATCCACGCACTCTCTCTCTGTTGGCTAAGTGTGTGTGAAGTTTCTAGTTCTCCGAAACGAGACGGGGACGTAATCAACGCTATATCCTTCGAGCTCATACAAACATCCAACATGTTGCAGACACTCTGGGCTCAGAGCCATTCGGAACCGCTGGAGGAACTGGGTGAGGTCCTAGGGAGAGAACCCCGACTGGCACAACTCTTTCAAAGGTTCGCGAGCAAGCCGCGAACAAGTGTTTCTTAATGTGCGCGCCCACAATCAATCGAGAGGCTGTTGCTTGAAGAATGACTTTCCCCGCAGCCATTTTCTATAAGCTTTGTATCTCTTTTTAGGCCCATCCTCTTCAGTTACTGTCAGCGGATTTTCTCCCACCTTGAGCAACTCTGCGTAAACGTCGATCTCTTCCTCAGTACCCTTCACAATGAGTCCTTCATCCTGCCAACCGCCGTTGATGTATTCCTGATACTCCGATGAGTCGATATCTACTGGAGTGTCGCTCGAGACCACCAGGGGGAGGTTCTGAGGATGTTTGATGTACCGCTCATAGTCGTCTGCCTCCTGATCCTTCACAAACGGGTTCAAAGAGTCATGAACTGCCTTGGTAAAGGTCCATTGTGCAGCATTGGACTTTTCTAGAGCGGTAGGTTTCGTCTTGGTTAGGTCGTCGCTAACCTGTAAGGCCTGCAACGACTCCAACCTGGATACATCTTCACCAGTCGCTCTCTTCGATTGAACTGGTTGTAACCAGCGCAATGACATTCCCTTTGCTGGAAGAGTGTTGGAGGCCATCGATACTGCGCCATCTGGTATTAGAGCTGACTGAGAGGAGCCTGACGCCATGCCGTTGGCCATCTCCTTTTTCGGCCTCTTCCTGTCGCTGGGGACGACATCACCCTCTGTGCGGACACGGAACGGACTAAGGTCGTACCGGCCATCCTGGGTCGACTTGAGGGGTATGTACTTAATCGTGGAGTTCATCTTATACGCAAACATCTTAGGGAAGGATGATAGTGTCGCGGGCCGGTAGTACTCGAGCCAGTAGTCGTCGAAGAATTCAACGGGGTGAAAGCGCGCAATATCCCGGCCAGGCACGTATGGGGGAACCTTCCTCTCGTTCAAGTTGGAAGGAGTGTACCAGTTGATGTAGTCGCGCCTCGTCTTGGCGGACCAGTTTCTAGGATCAGAGTGGTGGAGATAGTAGTCAGTCGCCAGGTCCCAAAGCATGGGCTGCCCCTGAGTGAAGATGTAATTTCCTAAAAAGAGGTTATAAGCCTCCTGCCGCTGGCTGTCGAGGAACGAGTTGTTGTAGTAGCGCTTGAAGCTCTCGATCATGTCACGGGAGTGGCTAGTCCATTGATTAATCTTGCGATATGTCTCCATGGTGTTGACAAGCTGGGAGCCGCCATACTGGACCGCAATGGTGTCACCATGATCATGCCACATGTGAGTGAAGAGATTGACGGCATCCGTGTCGTATTCGACCGATGTGTTCTCGAGGATGCCAAGGGCGTGGAGCTGGTGGCCTAACGCCCGCTTCCCAATGGCGAATTGAGCCGCATTGGTTCGATCCAAGCAATCGATGCAGTTTGTGCGGGCGACTCCATTCTGGGCGGTCATGGAACTTGTTATTCCATCGCCGTTCTGGAAGAAGCCTGTGGTGTTGAGGACTGACTCGGCGATAAGTTCGAGATTGCCTATCACGTCACCACCACGGACTTTGGATGCCCGACTCATGTCCCAGGCCTTGTGGATAATTTTTTTGTCTGCCGGGAGAGACTGATTCAGGTAGTTGATGGCATGCGTATACTCTTCTAGAAGCTTTGACTCTCTGGGTTGGCGTTCCTTGGCCTTGATGAGGTTGACTACGTAGAGTGGTGCGCCATACCGCTCAAACAGGTTATCAAAATGCAGAGCAGCAGCGCCATAGAAGGGATCGACCAGGTTGAGCTCTATCGGAGGTTTCGGAGTGACACCAGTGCTATCTTGAGTCCAGTAGAGCGGAATGCTACCTCGGTGTTGGACGTAGGAGGTATACTGGGGGCTGCAGAAGAGCTGTGGGCCGGGTGCGTGGAACGAGGTGGTCAGAGACTCGGCGACGATCTGTTCTGTCTCGACATCGTTGGCAACATATCCCTTGAGTGAGTAAGTGAGTATATTGGCCATAAACCCTCCGTGCTTGACTCTTCAGAAGAACAGTCAACAATAGAAATTCGGTGACGCATACCAGGTCGTTGGCCCCTCGCTTTAAAAACCGAGCGCCAGCAAAGTAGCGAGATCGCCGCGCAATGACAGTGATGTGCGCGGTGCGCCCATATATGGACAGAGCTGTTCACGGTTAGCAATACTTCACCTACATCGCGGTCCTTCAACACAACTTACCTGCCTGGTCAATGTATCCGTGGATAATAGGGCGACACCAATCGTAGGGGTCTCGAAGGGCTGTGACGGCTGGCTGGAGAAGATAGTCATTCCACACAAACATTGAATTGAAGTTGTCGTCTGAGGGCGGGAGAATTCCTTGGGCGAGGGCTTCTCGCTCACGAATGACGTTGTGCTGTAGGGTGCGGGTAACGTCGTACGAGTAACTGTAGTAGAAAGACCTCGTAAGATCGAGGTTGTTGAGAATGCCGAGGAAGCGTTGTTCCTCGGTGTTGCGCGAGTCAGGCTTGAACTTCGCCGGTGTCAAGGGTATCAACTCTGTGCCCTCAATCTGGTAAACATAATGACCTCCAACCATGGCCACAGTGCTCTTCTTGGTAATGAGAAGCATGTAGTAAGGTCCCGTAAACTTGATGAAGCCAAGCAGGCCCCAGGTAGTGCAACGCAGTTTAATCCCACCCGTGCCGCGATTGCCGTCATCGATGGTGTCCAACAGTCGATTCATCTCCTTGAGGCTATACACAATCTTGTCATCAGTCATATTCAGCTCGGCGCCTTCGGTGGTTCGGTCGATCTTCAGAATGCGGTACCGCTTCTCGCTTACGTCAACACCAACAATGTAGTAGCGGCTGGCCGTTTCGTAAAGACTGAACTTGTGCATTTTGTAAATCAGGCGGTCGGGCACGCGATCGTCAAAAGTATCCTCGACTGTCCGGGCGACGGGGTCTGGGCTGGTGGTGCGCATGAACGGCTTGGCTACAGCAGGTTCGTCATCATTATCGTCTTCGCCTCCCCTGTTTGGACCTCCCGCAGCATCGGATGACAACGGGCTCGCAGCGCCATTGTTTTGCAGCAGAGGAAATACCGGCGCGTCGCTGTTCGGGTCTGGGGTGGTCGGAAGGATAACGGAAGGTGCTGGGCTGAGAGAGTCTGGGGCACCAAACTCAGACATCCTGCAGAATGATCACGCATGTCCTGCCGCCAAGGGCGGGCTGCGCGGTTGTAAGCGGAAGCCCGGAGGACATGGAACGTTTGCACAGGCTTCGTGTATAGGTTGCTATCGAGCCCGTATGTTGGATGATGAGCGAGGTTGACTCTGAGTTGGGCGTCCGTACTGTAGCAGCTATTTAGGCACTAAGCTGTGAGCTGTGAGCTGGAGCTACCTAATTATCATGAATCACATGCACCAAAACCATACAGTACGTACCGTCCCAGGTAGCCAGATTGCCCGCATATAGATGACGTCACGCTAGGATCGCGTTATTCAACCCAGGTCAAGCGCATCCATCCTTGTCGAGACGGTAACTTAATTAGTGGTGCTACAGACTGTCTATTGTCTTTATCTTCTCTGGTACACTGCAATATGCCAGAGCTAATACGCGGCTCGTGCCATCCATCCTTCTCCATCCATATGCATATGATGCTCTTTCTATTTGCCCTCTAGGTTGCCCCCTGGGCCTCCTTCGCCCCTGCCTTAGTTTCATTCTCCTCATCACTCTCTTCATCTGCATCATCGTCTTCATCGTCGTCTTCATCGTCGTCTCCTCCCTGATCCCCTGCTGCTTGCTCTACAGCCTTGTCATGAGGAGCATCCTTTAGAGCGGCTTCAGTCTGCTCTCCGGCCTTATTGGTCTTTCCGTCTCTAGCCCTCTCCTCCTCAGTCAAGGGTTCTTCTAAGGCAAGGTCGGTCCGTAAATCTGGCAGGAAGCGGTCGATTCGCTTCCAAGTCTCCGTCCAAAGCTTCTCTTTGGACGAGTCCTTCCTCGGCGACACGAGATATCCACTACTAGCCATGAATAAGACGACATTCTTCAAGTTCTCACGAACTGCCTCTTCCTGTAACAAATCCGTTAGTCTCATTTGAAACCCAAGGGCGCCAACACACATCGGCTTACCAGACTGTCGCCTTGACCGCTATTCATGAGACGATCCATTATCTCAATTATCTTGACCCAGAGGTCCAGCATGCCGTCCCATTCGGAAAGGAGCACGAGATATTGCAGGAACACTTTGCACAGGAGCGAGGCGGATTGAACTCTCATCTCGCTCATTCCATCTCGGTCCGAGGAAAACACCTCCGGTTTAAGTAGTCGTAGAATTAAAGGAAACAGGACTTTGCCAAAAATGGCAGTCCATTCCTTAGGATCACTGCATGTCAGTTCTGGCGAAAGTAGCGATCGCTGCAGTGCCGAAAATGCGAGCTGTCGTACCTCTCGACAGGGGTTTGCGCATTGGTTAGTTAACGCCTGGAAGATGGGTAGCCAATAGGCTGACCAAGCTGGAGAGTAGAGTTTAGTTACCATGACCACCTCAAAGAAGCTTTGTGCGCCGTTACGAACCTTCACTACTCTCAAGCTGAGATTGTTGCATGAGATGAGGAATACGACCTGTAAGACTGTACAAGATATCCACGGCCTTGGACCCTCTCTTAACAGCCTCCGAATGACTACTCTTGTTTAGCTTACGCAATCTGAAGGAGGGGCGGATGAGTTTACCGTTTTTCTTCTTGCTTCTTCTTGGGTGGTCTTTGTTGTTGAGAGCTGGCCCTCTGCAAAGCGGTTTGCTTGGGGTTTGCAGCAGTGGCAAAGTCATTTAGGAGTGAGATAGCTGCCTCATAGTTATCAGCCAAGATGGCTTGAGGATCTCCAGTGATTCCCCTTTCTAATATTCCAAACACCAACGCGGCCGATTCAGGCCTTGCAGCCAAAGTCCGGAGGATGGCCCAAAAGTCCGGGGAGGTCATAATCTCTCGTCTCAATGGACCAGGTTCATCAATGCAGATTGCTAAACCTGCCAGAGTAAGATCCGATGTTTTACCCAACGCATCTTGGGGGAGGCTTGAGATCGTATGGAGGAGATATGGGACATTGACAAAATCGTGTTCCTTCTCGAATGCATTAGCAACTTGACAAGTCCAAGTTATTGGACAACCATACATAGCTGGTTTTCAAGAGTTTAAGAGCGTAAAAGGTGGCTCTTGAGATAGTGATGGCATGGTACTGACTGGAGTCACGGAGAACGCCTTGTAGGGTATCAAGTACCACCTTACCCATACTCTCAATAGCTTTAGCGTCTCTTGTTGCAAGTAAGGTGCAGAACTCCAGTATGTAAGTCACGCTTGGATCATACTTTGGTAGTCCTTCTGATGGAATTTGGCCGTTTGTAGGAGACGCAGGCATATTCTCCTGCTTGACACTGATCACAATCGTGTTGGTATCGTCGGGAAGTTGGTCAATGAGCGTTTCGACAACAATTGTGGCAGCTGCTGTATCAAGCTTACTGCGACATCGTCAGATTTGAATATTCAAAAATAGATATGTCCACTTACGCAATGTTTTCAAACACATCTGTCATCTTGCATGAGTTCACACAGTCGATAGTACACAGGGTGCTCTCGAGCTCCTCATCAGATGGCTCGGGAGGGTCGTCCGCAGCGTAGCTCGAGATGTATGATGTGAAAGCAGAAAAGAAACCAGTCTCTGACGTCCGTGAGGCACGGTCGATGACTTGGGATGGAGTTTGAAGCGGGATTGCTGGGACGGGCAGAGAGGGGATGCTGCTTGGTGAGAAAGAAGAGATGAGCGAGTTGGTGAAGAGGTTGAGCCAAATCCGGATAATCTGGAAGGATTAACTTGATGCATTGATGGCGAAAGGTAGAAACTTACATATTTCCAACTGTCATGCAGCAGGCTTTCACTGCCGGTGACGACGCGGAAGAGTACAAGCGTCGCGAGCTGGGCTCGGAAGTCTCTACCCAGTTTCACAGCGAGCTCGCTCACCATAACACTGCCCTCGCCAGCCTGAACCTCGGTATTAAGCGACGTGTTGAAGGGCGACTCGGCTGCTAGTGTAGACATGTGGCTAAGGCAAAAGACAATCTGGTCAAGAGCCTCCGTGTTCTGATACTTGGTGGCGATGCGCGCGCATTCGTCAAAACCGGTGACAATTCTAGCGAATACCGCGTCATCCGTAGCCGACATGAAGACATACGACAAAGTTGAGATGATGGGTTTCCACGTGGTGGCAAACATATCAGCATCATATATGTTAGTGTCACACAGAATCAGGTTCCCAGCGGACTCGGTCTTGAGCAGAAGCTCTCTCCAAGCGTAGTCAAACGCATGCTTGTTGTCGTGTTCATCGGGTAAGATAATCTCGTTGGACTTGATCGAATCGAATATTGTCTGTAGATATTCTGCTGAGAAGTTCTGACCGTTGTTCACGCCCCGAAGGTTCCTGGAGAAATCTTCGAAAGTCATCCGTTTTGAGGGGTTCATGTTCGGGTTGTGCTGATCCGTGTTCAGTAGGATGATTGCGTATGTCAGGACATACACAGCATCGTTGTTGGCAACCTCCTCGGCGGATTCATCACTCGAGTATTTTTCCGCGAATCGCTCAACGATGGTGGAGATCAAGGGTGACTCGCCGGGTAATCTGAAAGACTCAAGCAGCAACCTCAGAGCTTCGTCAACACGCTTTCCCGTGAATTCAAAAGTATCCAAGAAAGCCTTGAGGATCTCTTCATTGCCTCTCTTGGAAAGAAAGTCACCCAGGACCTTTTTGGAGACGCGCGAGGTTCCTTTTAGGAATTTGGCAACAGCAACAGGATCAGAGGCATCATTGATGATGCCTTGGGCTTCCAGGTAGCCTAGACCGGCCTTGGGCTTCTCGTTGAACTTATTTGCTCCCTTGATGATGATCTTCTTGCGGCGTCTTTGTTCTCTGAGCACATCAGGGCCAGGATAACCATCGCGAACTGGGTCTTCGGGAAGTCTCTCAGCGATGAATTGTATGTACCGTAACAATGCATCCAGACATAGTGGAGGCACACTGGTCGTGCTCCAGGTTGCCGAGTCAGGGAGGGCATTTCTAGATAAAAGTCCAACCATGTCCTCACACAGGTCTGCGCGGTCTGGGTCGCAGTCATAATTCACAAAAAGCTCGGCCATGAATGTCGGCATCCTTGAAAGGACACCGATGCTCTCCACCATAGCCTGGCGGGCATCGGGTTTCCGAGCACCACCCTCTAGGCCTAACTTTTGGCGATCCTTGACGGGAACGGGGGTGGAGCGCCCACTTCCCGGTTGAGATGATTGAGATGGCTTCACTAGCTTCGGCGTCTGGGGAATACCGGCATACAAGGCGGGTTCAATCCCAGGCTCCCGAGGAATCTCTACTTTGGGGTGTAGACACGCTACCAAGTAGGACAAAAAAAGCTCCTGCTGCAGCTTGAGAACGCCTCGGCAGGTCGCTAACAGGGTTCCGGCCACAATGAGTGACTCCTGGAGGATTGCCATGTTATCAGACCTGACAAGTTGGAATAGGTAGCTGCATAGCCGGTCCTCTGCAATGACAGCGAGAGCGGGGTGCCGAGCGATGAAAGGCCCAGAGACCTCGAGTGCGACATGAATAATTCGCAGGGCCATGACTCTCATAGTATCGGTATGGTGACGGTCTTGAGGATCCAGAAAGTTGACAAGCACCCGGAAGAGCTCCCGCACAGAAGGGAGAGAGTAAGGCCTCAGATCGAGAGACTCCGCCTCCTCGCTTGGATCGTTAATCGTAACTGCTCCTACTTCCGTATCGGTCGCGGTATCTCTGCTAGTCCGCTCTGAATCTGGGTTCTCGGCCTTGAGGACCTCGAGGACTTTAGGCTCGGCGGAAAGAGTATCGGTATCGGCGGGAGTGGCATCCATTTTGACACTGTCCAAGTCCCCATCCACTTGCTGATTCAGGGCCTCTGCGTCATCGCCGGCCTCGAACTCAAGGTGCTTAACATCTTCAAATATGATCTGACACATCCGGACCATGGAAGCCTCCGCAGTTCTCCGTAGTACAGGCGAGAAGCGAGGTTGAGAACAGATGGCAAGACCGCGACCCATCATGTCACAGACGCTCTCGTCACTCAGAATGTCTCCTCCTGGACCCGACATCATATCTTCCATGAGATTAAGTATCATGAGAAGCACAACCTCAACTTGTCCCGAGTCGCTAATGTCGAACTGACAGTGCGTGACGGCAGCGGACAGCGATTGCATTGCCAAAGCAAAACGTGGCGATTCGGGGCAAATGAAGCCGTACGCTAGGAATTTTCTCAAGGCGCCTAGGGCGAGGATCGTGATCGGGGCAGCTGTGCCTTTGGCCTGAATGACATGAAGGAAAGGGGCGAGGATGGATGGGGCATCGAAGGATCGGATGTCTACAGACACGAAGAGTTAGCTTGCACTGTTGCCATGTTTGTCGGAATGGTAGGAAACCGCCGGGCATCCGCACCTTTGACACCAGCAAGTTCATGCCTCAGCTTGCCAAAACCTGTGATCATAGGATTGTCCTGCATGCTCTTTCCCTTCTGGCCACGAAGCCCCCAGCGGTTGGCGAGGCCGGTGTCCTGGGTGCTATCGCCGCTGATACTACCGGACGGGCTCTTGCTCCTCCCACCCAGAGCTGGACTGGGAGGCCCCAGATGGATGGGATTCGGGCTACCTCCCAGTATGGCAGATACAGATGAGTGCGGGGAGCGGGCATGTTTTTGGATGACCGAGGTGATAGAGATGCACTCGGAGATCACCAAGGAGACTGGGTCGACGGCGACAGAGACGGGCCGGCTTCGGTACTGCATCCTCGGAGGGATAGTGCGATTCTCGAATGTCTGGGGCTCAGAAGATTGAAGGCTCTCCATTGTGGCGGGGGGCTGCGCATCGCGACTCATGATCTGCGAGTGCGGCGTGCGGCGCTCGAGGACAGATGTTGTTGGTCGGATCAAGCAACTGGGTGACTTGCCAGGCTCAAAATCAAAGGGTGTTGCGCAAGGCAACGCGGGTAGGGTCAGAGGCAGTACTGGACCAGCCTGGCTATTAATGAAGTAGTCGCAAGGGGACAGATACGTCCAGACGCTTGAAAACTGTGTCCAGTCGGCCGGTGCCCAAGACAGCTGCTGGTCAGAATTATGGTGCTGCCAGTGAGTGAGGTGGGTAGCAGCTAAAGTACGTAGTAGATAGGTATCGTGCGAAGCTTGGGACTTCTCGAAGGTGTCGTCCCGACTGCATCCTGATTGGCTGCCTGTCACCAAGTCGGCCTGGGAGCCTCGCTCGCCAGCGCCCCTGCCTGGGATGCTTGTTCGCCCCTGGATTTTACTGCACGTCCGTCTCCTGCGGGGAGTCGGGTGTTTTATTCCGGCGCCGGTCAGTGGGGGACACATTTGGTACTCAGGTGGACCTGAGGTGGCGATCAAAGGTGTGCGACGATGTCTTCAGGTCGCACGGCGTCGGCCGTGTAGATACCTAACTACTGGCCAAACAGACCTAGCCAGGCGTATGTCGAGCCATAGGAGAAGCTTTGACTGATCAGTGTATAGTTCCGCATTGAGTTAAGAAGTATGTGAGTTGTGCTATTTATTTCTGTAGCCAGTCCCTCGTACCAAACGCCTTGTACACTGGGGGCGACAATTGTTCGTCCTCCTGTACCCTCCACAAACCAACCAACCGACATTCGTGACAAAAAAAAGCCGAAGTGTCAAGGCTAGTTCCACATGTCTCCATGTCATTTTTTATATTTTTTTTGTACAAGGAGACGCTTCAAAGGCGTAGCCAACACGGCTTGAAGAGATCTACTCCTCATCAGAGTCCTCCATTTCTCCTCAGGCTGCCGCCTCAGCGTTATTCTCCGCGTTCACCTTCAAATTGTCAACCCTTGGTGCATTCACTTCCACCTTGTCGACCTTCTGTGCGTTCACCTCCACCTTTGCTGCTTCCACGGCAGCATCCGGCTTGGCGGCATGGCCTTTGGGAACTGCTTCCAACCCCTTTCTACCCTCAGAAGACTTGTCAAAGCCCTTTTCCCCTCCAGGCTGAACCTTGGCCGCGTCGGCATCCGCTGCCCGCTGCTGCGCCTTGAGATCGTTCATCCCTTGCTTGTCCTTCTCCCACTCACTTCTCGTGTCGCTAAATTCTTCCTTGATCTTCTGCTCTTTCTTCTTCCGTTCCTCCTCTTCCTTCTCGCGAGCAAGTCTTTCTTGCTCCATCTCCTATGCCAAGTATCAGTAACAAGAAACGTGGCGATTCGCAGGACATATCGAAAGAACATGAAGATAGTCCCAGAGTTGAAACTCACCTCCATGTGACGAACATCATCCACGCTAGGCTCGTATAAATGCCAGATAGTGTAGTGCGGTAGGCCGACGACAGAGTAGCGCATTCTCTTGGCCATCTATCGTCTCGACGTTAGCTCTGTTAAGCCTCAAAAGACCGAAGCGTGGCCACACGTACCTTACCGAACCCTTCCGTTTCAGCGTGCTTCTCGAAGCTGAAGGCTGGGAAGTGTACGCCTGACCGAAACACCTTGGCTTTTGCTAAAATACTAACACCACCAACGCCATCAATTTCCATCTCCATGTCGGGGTCACCGTAAGGATCACGGAGATAGGCAAGATGAGGTCGCCAAGTAGCATACTCGGCGTAGCCTTCAACAATGACAGCATCCTCATCCAACGTGTCGGCTAGGGCAAGCGCCGTCTCTGATTCCTGCCACGAGTTCAAATCATAGGGTTGTTCTCCACCGAGCCAGTCGGGCAGAGGTCTCCAGACATCTGTGGCCAGGTCAGTACCTCCATGGATTGCATTGCAGAGTTTAAGCTTACTAGGAACGATAACGTCCTTGTTGTGTCGCATGAGGTCCTCCAGAATGGTGAACGGGGCCGTCTCTACATCCACATCTCGCCAGTAAACCCAGGAGTGGTAGGGTCGGAGGGCAGCGCTCAGCAGCCAATTGCGGGCCTGGGCCATCAGCTTTCTTCGGCTCGCTTGTGCAGCAAAGCCGTGACGACTCTCGACGTCCTGGTTGACCTTTTGGCCAAAGTCCTTCTCGATGATGGAAATCTCGCCGTATGGCTGCTTAGGGTCGGGATCTGCCTGAATCGCCTCCAAGTTTTCAGACAATACCTCGAGGGTTCGATCTTTCGAGTCGGAAACAAGGAAAGCCAGATCGATCAGGTGGTGGGGATAGGTGAAATTGTGAAGGTGGGAGAAGAACATGGCTAGATGCGGTTCTGCGTCGCGAAGGGGAACGCACAACAGAATGCGCTCCTCGCGCTCCCAGCCTCGGGCAGTGCCTTGTACGTTGGTCAAGTCATAGTATCGAACCGTCTCGAGCTCGAGGCCGTCACCAGTAGAGAGGAGGCCGAAAGAAACGAGGGAGGCGACGGGGCTAGATGGCCATAGCCACAAGCTGAAGATGAGAAGGATAACGAATACGACCCCAAGGCGGACCAGGAGCTTCTGACGCCGCCTCTGGGCCGGCGTTGACGCTCGAGGCTGAAATCTATTACAGTAACCAAGTGTCAGCAAAGGAGGGGGGTTGGGCAGGATGTATAGTTAGCGGTACGGTTACCTGTGAGGTGACATGTCAAAGGTGTTCCCGCGCGGATAGCCATTGGAGAAGGCGCCAGTGTGGTGTCTAGGAATCATCTTGGCGTCAGTGGGCAAGGCATAAGAAGGCATGGAATGGCCTCTGCGCAGGGACGCCCAGCGCGTCGTCAGATCGTGTTCGACCTCAGATTGAATGAAGGACGAACGGCGGGCTGCGAGCCTAGATTGTTACGAGGCCAGAGGCCAAACCGATAAGGTTGTCGAGACCGACCGCAGATTCGGGGGGCTGCACGCGGCTGGTGGCGACGGGACTGGCCGCTATGAGCGTCGGCGCGCTGTCTCTCTAGCGATGTTGTGTCTGAGTCGCCACCCTTATTCTCGTCGCAATCGGTCGTGGTGGATGTCTTGTCATCCAAGGGCTCGCAAGGCCGGAAAGCAAATCGAGGAGTGTTGTGGAAGAAAGGTGGCTCTTAGGTTCCTTGCCAACTAGGAGCAAGGAACCTCAGCGAATTGACAAAGTAATCCCTGAAACGAAAGTACCTTCCAGGGTAGCACCACGGCGCCCCTAACAATTAGCACGGACTACTTAGGCTCATCTATGACATGACCATTTTGATTGGATCTCCATAGTGACCATAGCTTATCTGGAAAACCGGCCTTCTGTGTGACACTCCCAGCTCTCCAACATGCACCACTCTTAATATTGGATGTACCAGCTGTCAACGGTCAGTGCGGAGTCTGCCGACCTCATGGCGAATCTTATGTTCCCTCACACTACATTGAATCAACGGCCCCTTTTGCATTGGCCTCATGCCCTGACGGACCACAAGGAGAACCTTATGCTGCAGGTGTGCGTCACTCACAGAATTACGCCTTTTAATATCCCCATGGACGTGCGTTCTTTGCATAGCACCCATGTCCTACGTATGAGCATAGGAACATAGGTAAAGGGTCAAATAGAGGTGGGAGGATTTCGTAAAGTTTTTTTTTAAACCTAAATAGGGGTTTCAGAGATTCAACAGCGTGTATGCTAAACGCCATGTTTGATGCTGGCGTGCTGGCCACCTACGAGTTCTATATTGGTAGGTAGGTCCTAGTACTTACAGTCCCTTCAAAACCTGTTAGCTCGTGCTTTTGCATGCTTGAGAAATCAGAGGAGCCTTGTGAGGAGTGTGGATGCAATCAGACAAGCCGATTTACTCAGTCAGCCCAGCCGGCCGCGCCTGCCCACAACCCAAAACGGATCGCAAACAGCCGCAACACGGGAGTCAAATAACGCGAATTAAGCAACTCCACAACCTATCATCATCTCTCTTGCGAGAAACTACGGTGCGGGAGAGTGACTTGGCCGAGATGAGGTCGTTGAATGGATAGAACTTGTGTCATCATATGGACCCATCCCCATAGGCATCCTCAGCATCACGTCAGGTACTTACTTGGTGAGAAATCAGCGTGCACGTTCTGATGGCGAGATGCGTGTCTACTTCCATGGTTAGCCACTGTTGAGTCTCAAAATGGTGGACATGAAGGTGAAAATTGGGTTCGTATCAGAGATCTTGGTTTGGTATATTGGGAGTCATCACAATGGTTCAGTAGCAGAACTGAATGAAAAGTTTTCTCATCATCGACATTGGGTAGTACAAGGCTTGAATCAAGCGGTAGTTTACTTACCAAGTTCAAGAGTTACGGCCAGCGTCTCAGATCGGTGCAAAGGTGCCATATCAAGCTATTGCGAGTCAGTTGCATATCAGAAAACAGATGGTGCTGAGAGCAAGACGCAATGTAGTGTGGAGGAGACCTCAGATGGTAGTGCATGTTGTTCAGGCGCTCAGGAATCGCGGGAACAGTGGTGTAGAAAATCATCATAGGAGTGAGCGGGAAAGATGGTACGCGCGACCTACCTGGAAGTAAATGCAACAGCAAGCCAAATGCCATCCAGCAATCATTGGCATGCCGTATGCGACAAAGACCACTCGGAATTTGGCACAACTCAATGCCTCTTGCCAGCTGAAAAGCAAGTTGGCGATGAAGATGGAGAAGAGTCAAGGCGTTGCAGCCTGAAAAGAAAATTTGTACTTCGAAGAGATGGGGCTGGTCGATGACTAAGCATTTCAGTTACAGTGGTATCCACGCCATATTGCATCTTGGGCGAATCACCAAGCAAGCTAAGCTGGAACCTCCACTCTTCTCAGTGAAAACCATTTTGGAAAGGCTGGAAGAGAATCAGGTCTGCCAAACAAACGGCATTCCTCCAGCCATGGCGGATCGTCGACGAGTCAATGGCCCTGGGGGCGTAACTGTACCACCCGTTTTTGAGGCAGAGGACCTATTCCTCCCGAATCGCTCTCGACAGCCAAATGGCATCCGCGCGCAATGTAAGAGCCCCATCTCATTTGTCCAATGCAGCTACGGTAAACTAAGTAAACACATCAGATCTCAAGACTGGGGTCACACCTTCAGCCTCTGGCTCAGCATATCTGGAGGTTGAGCCCCAAAATGAGTCCGCCAGCAAAGGCATGAAACTGACCTGCACTGTTCACGGCCCGAGGTCCCTGCCACGATCGGCTCCATTCTCACCACACATGGTCCTCTCAACGCACGTCAAGTTCGCTCCTTTCGCGACCCGACAACGCAGAGGCTACCTTCGGGACTCCAGCGAGCGGGACCTCAGCACTCATCTTGAGACGGCCCTCCGGGGTGCCCTTATTGCAGACCGATGGCCGAAAAGTGGCGTGGATGTCGTTGTCACTATCATCGAAGGAGACCAAGCCAGGCAGGCAGCTGTAGAACAGGGCATTGAGGAATGGGACATGATGAACGTTCTAGGTGGATGTATCACTGTGGCCGCCGCAGCTCTCGCCGACGCTGGCATCGACTGTGTGGATACGGTCTCCGGCGGGGTCGCCGCACTCGTGCCGGGGACGGATGGAAAAGAGCCGGTCATTGTACTCGACCCAGTTCCTTCGGAGCACAAGGAAATATTGGCAGCTTGTTGTGTGGCATATCTCCCGTCCCGAGACGAAATCACCAATCTATGGTTAAAGGGTGGTTTGTCGTCGGATGCCCACCTCCAGCGAACGCTGATCGCCTGCGCAGTGCACGCAAGCAAAGGAAGTAGCCGAGCAGTGGCAGCATCTCTCACGGAGGCAGCTCAAGCAGGCTGATGATGCAATGTGCCACATCAGTTGGCAATGAAGATACAACGCAGGAGAATCCGATCAATAGGCAAGAGACGGACGTGCTGATGCCGTTCTCTTAGGATACATCCCTGGGCGCCCAAGACATCTAGAGGATTCCTACTAGTGGAAGTGGGCAATTAACTCAGTCTGAGCAGTTGCACGAGTGGATATAAGTATTGGAGCCGTGATGGGCCTATCATGATGTAGCTACTCCAGCTTCCTATCTATTTACAAGAGGTAGCCCCGGAGAAAGTCTACGGACAGTGACGAACTTGGTTCCATGATACTCAATAGGCAGATTGAATGGGGCCAAGTGGTCGGTTAAAACAATAGAGCAGCACCAATCGACACCCATGAACAAGGGCCACTCAACTCGAGTAACCGCATTAACTGTCGGGCGTGAATATGAAGTAGACATGTGAAGCACGCTTCAATCTCATCCTTTAAACAAGCGCCCCGTCCCATGCTCACTTCGTACCGCTTAAAGCACTGCACTAACTAAGGTATAACCACTAGACAATGGCGTACGTGGTACCTCAAGTCACTTAGGTAGGTAAAGCTGCCCAGGGGGGCACATCAGGACCCAGCAGCACCAGCGCGCTAGGTACCACTTAGCACGCTAGAGGTAGGTACCATTCTGCGTCCCTCAATCCACCCAGCACGCTACCGCCTCTTCTATCAACAATACACGCTCTCCTCCTTGTTCCTCTCGTTCCGTCTCAGCTCGTCTCAGTGTCGTCTCCATCCGGCATCGCAGGCATCACGACGCTTCACGATGCCTTCTCCCCTCCCCATCGCCCACACCTCGTGAAACATCCAGCAATCGCTCCAATTCACGACACAGCCCCCGGCTTTCCCGTCCCTGCCGTCTCTGCCTCCTATTGCTGGCAGCCAGTCCGACATCACCGATTCCCCCTCCCCACCTCTCCGCCGAATTTCCAAGCCAACATTGTCCGATAGGGCCATGACTGTCGGGCTCCCGCCATCAACGCCTCCCTCGCCGAGCTTCACCAACGCCAACGCCAACGCAAGCTCTTTCATCATCTCCAGCTCGTGGTACAACCTCTCCGCCTGGTCCGTCAACGTAACCCGCTATGCGCCGCTTCTCGAGGACCTTGTCTGGGCAGGCCCCCGAATCGTCAAGAAGCTAGGGTCTTACATCGCTCTGCCTGATAACGTGGACCCCCCCGTCCATCACTTCGTCCCCGACCCTGCCGACGTCAGCACTCTCTTCCTCGATCCTGCCGCTGGCTTACAAGATATCATGGAACCTCTCATCGCGCCAGCTAGTGTGGACGACCTAGCTGCTGACGTCGCTGAACGTATTGCTCCCTCATCACGCTTGTCAGTGGATGGTGCCCGCGGCCTGGGCAGCGTCTTCGGCTACGCCACAAGCAAATGGGCACTGTGCTGTATTGCCATGGCCGTCATCCTCAACCGGACACACATCTTTGCAGCTACTCGGCGTCGTCTACGTCTTCGATGGCCCACCCGGCTACTTCTCCGGTTTATCCCCCTCATCCTGCTGGTTTGGCAGGCTCGCCAGCTCCTTCAGTCAATTCAATGCCAGACTTCGCCAGACTTCGCTGAATTGCGTTGGGGAAATGCCAGCAAGAGCTCCGATCTCATGTTCTCCCAGGCCAGCGTCTTCCTAAACACTCTCAGTTCTACTCTCCTACTTTCCTCAACCGACGAACAGTCCTGTCTCGCCATTCAAATGATTCCTCCTGGAAATACCGGCTCTCCTCGAGACCTTTCGGGCTCCTTATCCCTCCTCTGGCCCCTGTTTGGGACCTTTTGCCTAAGCCAGTTCTTCGAGACCGTCTCTTGTGCAGTTCAAGGTCGGACGGTTGCCCCCGAGACCGGTATGACCCTCTTTGAACAGTCTCTCGCATTTGCCGAGGCTGATGCTGCGATCAGCAACCAGCTCGGTTGGGGCTTGTTCTCCAAGACACGGCCTGCCGAAGAAGGATCATCAGCTCTCGGGAGCGCTATCGCTTTGAGTCGGTCCATGATCATGAAGCGAGTCAACACGCCCCCAGAAGTCCTCCTAGTCGCCTTTCTTTCGGCCATGACGCACATAACTAGTCACATCCTAGGTATCCTCGACTTGCAAGCCAAGTATCGGCTAGTCAGTACAGGATTTTGGGGACTCTGCTTCATGGGCAGTATTGTATGGAGCGCTATCTCTTTTGACCTTGACGATCCCTCTTCACAAGGGCTCCTGAGATTTCCAACTGTATGCATTGTAGGCTTTGTGCCACATGTACTCGTCCTCATAGGCATCGCCATGTGTCTGTCTATCTACGGCCTAGCCTTATTGCTCTCTGCTATGGCCCCTCCGGCAAACCAAGATACGGCATCCTTATCCTTCCGTCAACGGATTGCCATTGCCCACGAGAATATGCAGGCTAATGTATCACTTTCCGAAATTCGCATCACCAGGGAGATGGATTTCTATACCGCACTACTTCGGACTGGTTTCGGCGCCATCACTATGGCTAGTGAGGCCGTTTATCTCAACGAAGATCGCGGTGTTGGCCTGAAACGGCGCACCTGGCTCGAGGAGGAGCGGTTTCGAGAGGTCGAGGAGCTGCAGAGGAAGTTCTTAGGGGGGAGCATGCCAGACTCAAGATATGACCAAGTCGGTGCTATCGGATTGGTCCCAGTAAAAGGAGGTCCAGCCATTGCATCGAATGGTTACGCCAGGGAACGTGCAGCGCAGAAGATTCCCAAGGGCCGTGGTGAGCGAAGCCTTCGCGTGGGTATAGGAGCTTCCGAGAGGAGTTCACGGTGGCTCATGGCGTTGGAGTTCCTATTGAGCATCAACAAGCTCCTGGCCAGATTAGGTGCTAAGTCTCTGCTTTGGTGTCTCGGCGCCTTACGCATTCGATACCAACCAGCTTGGCTTCTCTGGCTTGCCAGACACCCCAAGAGTATGAAGAGCCAGAAGAAGCCCTCAAGCCGCAGGGAGAAGCAAGACCAGAGCGGCCCGCAATTTGCATACAATGACAACGGCCGGATTCCGAGAACGGATGGCACAGATGTGGAGGCTGAGTTCAGACGTGTTGGTCGGAACCAGGATGAAGAGGAATTAGAAAAAGACTTGTACTCGTACTGGTTGAAGGGCGGTTGGTGGGGCTCAACCGACACCAGCGGTGACTTCGAGCCTCATCTAGATGACGATGACTTTGATGCAACAAGCGTCATATCCATGTCGACGACAGCGGAGGATACCGATGAGGAGGATTGCTGGGAGTCGGATAATGACGATGGCCAAAGAACCCCAACCCAACGGTCACCGCGGACAACTCGCGACAACAGTCCATTTGTCGACAGTCCGATGCAAATTTCGGATCTTGCGCGACTGCTGCATCCCACTAGCCCAGAGGAACGCGAAGAGGCCAGAACACTCTCTGCCCATCTCGGTAACGATGGCATCATGACGCGATCTAAATTCCGACGGATGGAGCAACTGCAGAGAACTCGGATTCTGACGACACCCGGATCCGACCTGCTTCAGCCGGGTCGTCCCTCTGCACTGCAGAACCGAGCCTCCAAGTTAAGCCCAGACGAGGAAGAGCGACTATTGGAACAGCTGCTCCTCTCGCAACGACGGTCTGCGCCTCCAGATGCCGGCAGCTCCACATCCTGGGAGGACGGCGGCTCTGGGTTTGGGAGTGATGGGCCTCAATGTGTTGTGTGCCAGAGCTCGCCGCGGACCATCATCGTGTGGCCCTGCCGTTGTCTCAGCCTCTGTGACGACTGCCGTGTTTCTCTAGCCATGAACAACTTTGACAAGTGTGTCTGTTGCCGCCGAGAGGTCATCAGCTTCAGCCGTATCTTCGTGCCCTAGTTGAAACCTCTGTCAGTCAGCGAGGTGCTGCATTCGGGCGCACGCGAATGCTTATTGGGACGGTTCGAGGAGCCATGATGGAACGATGCGATGGGACCGTCTTTCTGTTGATTATTGACAGCCTTTCATTTTCGGAGTTTGGTGGCACGAGTCCCTCTCAGAGCTGGTATGGGCTATTGTTGATATTTATAATGACACACAATTGTTCATAGTAGCTAGCATTAATCGGATTTTACATAGCAGCCCATTCCAGACTGAACGTGCGCACCTGTCTGTCCGAAGAAGCTTCCAACCCTGGTTCCTGACCTCCTATCAGAAAAGCTTTCTTAACAGCCGTTGCCAGTCTACCACCCGCTACGATATCCAGGATAGGAATCTCTTCATCCCAGTCGTACTGGGATGCCATAAAGTGAGCGTGAAACCGCAGAGGGTCTCCAGGATAGACACTATACTTTGCTCCGAAGCGGAGTCCAGGCGTCATGTAGTAGCCAGAGCTTAGCAGGAATCGACAAAGAGGGCTCTCGGTAGGGTTTTCGGCCCGGAATATGCGCGCAATCTCCTGAGAAATGAGACAGCTGCTAGAAGTGGGGGTAACACCGAGAGATTTGGTAGCACCGTCAGCAAGACGGCTGGAAGGTTCTGACGGATTACTGGAGAACAGGGCATCGTCATCTGCATTGGTGGGCGGCGACTTCTTTGACCGGGAAGCGGGAGCGCCATGCCGCCCTGCAACCTCGGCGGCCCTCTTGGCACTTTGCTCCGCAAAGACTCTTTGGGCTGTTTGCTTCCGCGTCTTTAACGAGTCCAGGTAGGCATTCCTCGCGTCGGGGTCTGGATTCCGCAAGACAGATTGGTGAGCGGCTACAACGTCTACGAGATAGGCCACCTTCCGGCTCACGAGCGCCTCAGCCTCTTCTGGGCGTAGTTCCACAGGTAGGCCGAGGAAAATGTTTTGGGTGGGTTGCTGGGGAGCTGTCCCGGTCAGAGTACCATTAACGTTTTCATTGCGGCGAAGGAGGGCGGCAGAGTCTGCATCAAAAATGAGGAACCGCCCAGCGATCTTGGAGATGCGCACGGGGTTTGAGGCTGTTGATGCAGCCATTGTATCCTATGAGCAACGCGGGTTAGCTGAGGCCCAAGCATGTGCGAGTGCAGTGCAAAATGGGTAAAGAGGAGACATAATCATAAGTCGTCTTCGTAATTTATTGTGTGTCGTCACAGAAAATCAGGGGATTGACAGATTAATAAGTGTATAATCATTGTGTCTTGTGTGGCGTTGTGGGCCGGGCAGGGAGGGCGAGCAAGAAATTGAAAATCCAGAAACTTACCAGCTGATTCAATGTTGTTGATCGGAAGAAAGAAAAGGAAGAAGAGCTCGAGCTGAGTTGGCCGAGGATATGGTAAAATTTTTCGCCTGGTGGAGCTAAGACAGCAAGCCTCCGCCTGATAAGATAAGGAGGGGTAGTTCCTTTGCAATCTGTGGGTGCTAGGGTTGGGATGAGGAAATTCTATTGTTGATTGCTCTCAAGGGATTCCCTAAACCTATTTCGACGACGTCCTATAATTAGAAGTCAAGGCCTTGCTTCTTTGTTTCGTTCGGCTTGGCAGTTTTTGCAGTCTCTTCATCATTTCCAACTGGAGGGAGGCTGAAAGGTTCGATCACGAGGCCACCCGAACTACTCAGTCTGAACGAAAGATTCTCACGAGCCCAAGTGCCCTCAATACCGCCTCCTTTCTCGTGGAAGACTGGAAGGCTGTGAGTCCGCAACATGCCCTGACCTTTGTCTTCTCCACCAGGTTCCCTAGCCACGGGCCCTTGATGTTGAAGCGGGATTAATTCAAGCACTCCGTCAGATAGCAGCTCCATCCACCTTGTCAAGCCTGAAGACCTCTGAAAGAGCGTTATGGGCAGTGTCAAGAGTGCTGTGGTTTGTGTAGGAAATTGGCGTAGAAGAGCTCTCAATGCATGCAGGAACTGCAGGACCTCGCGTGGTTGGCTAGCCGCAGAGCTGTAAAGTGTTGGAGATAGGAGGCTTGGGACAATGATCCTGTGCACAGTCGAGGGCGTGGAGCTCTTAATCTTCGAGGTGATATCCGAAATGAACTTCTTGAATGGAGCTTGTGAGGGAGAAGCAAGTGGTCCATCGATGGGAGAAGCGTGGAACTCGCCCTGGATGGCGTTGCTCTCGAGACGTTTCGAGAGATCAAACGTATGGCAAAAGGGGGCTGTGCCTTGGCCAGGCCCTAACGAAGCTTGAGGGTCTGATCAAGTCAAATAGTTAGAGGAGCATGATTCATTGCAAGCGAGGTGGAAGAATTGCAATGTACTTGCCTCGGGTTGGCACACTGCGTTGTCCCAGAGTTTCATATCGCCAGGCAATTTTCATTTTCTCATCTGAAGAAGACGTAGTTTTGCTACTCCTCGAGTTGGCCTGCCTTCCAGTACCGGGAAGCTCCCGTCGCCACCCGTCGCCAAATCCTAAGAGATGGACCTGGTGCCCCTGGACAAGTCCTTCAGCAGCGTAGTAGCGTAGGAGGACGCCGCCGAAATCAGTGGTTCCCGTCTCCTCAATAAGTAGGGAGGTCCCCATTGGCATTCCCGCATGACCAGCCAGCAGCTGATCCAGGGACTGCGTCCCAGTAGAGGTCGTAAGTCTCCCATCCAGCGGAGATGGTCTCGTACCTGGTGCAAGAGACTTCTCCTGTCGGGCAATAGATGTTGAAGCCCCAGATGATGACCCAATTACGACGTTCCGCTTGCGGAAGGACATAACGAGCTGCCTCCGTATCCTCGAAACCCCCCAGACGATGAAAAGGAACCGAATCAGAATAAACGGCCAGTCTGGTGTTAATGAATACGTTGATTAAGAGAGCCTTTGCTGCACTTCCACTTCATGGCTGGGACACAAGGAGTGTGCTGTGCGTGCCCCGCTTACACAATAATTCAGGTCGGCGCTCAACTCTGCATGGTTTTTATGCAAATAACCCCACTATCCATTTTGGTAACATCAAGCCGGCTCTCACCCAGCATTTTCTCCGCTGTCGACGCCGAACCACCAATCTTTTCTCATCTCCACCACGCTCTCTCCGACGACCACGACATCGAACAACTCGCTGTTGCCTCTCTCAGCGGCATAACACAAATCAGACACCCTCATCAAGAACGACCAGCATATTAATCGCCCATAATGTCCGGCGGCGGCGACGCGACCCTCTTTGAGGAGTCCTTCACAGTCACCGACTACGACCAATCTAAGTACGACCGTGTGGCTCGTATCTCGTGCACATCTAGCGACTCACAGACTGTCATGACGCTTGATATCAACATGGAGCTGTTTCCCTGCGCCGTCTCCGATACTTTGCACGTGGTCTTGTCCACCACGCTCTCGCTCGATGGCTCCAAGGACGACGACAAGGGTTGGCGAGACGTTGGCAAGGCGGGCGATGCGCCCGCTACCATTGCCGATTTGTACGACTACGTGTGCTACGGCAAGATTTATAAGTTTGAGGAGACATACGACGGAAATACCATGTGCGTTACCTTGTGGCCGTTTCCCACGTTTGATCGACGTCATCGTCTTCATTTTCTATTCTTTTGCACGCAATTAACATGGATAATCTCAAAAACAGTAACACCTATGTCTCCTTCGGCGGCCTTCTGATGTCGCTCCAAGGCCCCATCAAGAAGCTCACGCCCCTCCGCGTAGACAATGTCTATCTGCTCATCAAGAAATAAGCGATGGCGCAAACCGTTCACCCTTCGGAACCCAACGGCGCCAGGAGTGGAGAAAAGCAACTATCTACCAATCTAGGTCGTGTCAATGATACCCCAGCGAGTCAGAACTCGAATACAACAAATCCCTTTATTCTGAAGCAACTGCCTGTGCGACTCTTCTCCCTTGCCATCACCTCCAGAACATCGCGCCGGGACGGAGATCCGCTCCATCAAATTGGACGCCAATTGCTCTTATGCGGGCCGGGAAACGGGATATTGCGGCGCACCCTCGCCTTGATCTGATCCAGGTTGGGTTCATTGTCCTTGGTCATGATGCCGTGACGGATGAAGAAGTCGAGCGTGACCACAGCGCAGTTAGGCTTGAAGCTGCCCTGTGCGAGGTCGCGCTTGACACGGTCGATGTCGCAGAGCTCGAACTTGGCGACCTCTCCATCTTTGGGCTGCGGGACGACGTCCGCAGGTAGTTCGAGATCATAGACCCATTGGCACTCTGGATAAATAAAGCCTCCCTCGCCTATCTTATCGGCATCTGTAATGTAGATGTATGTAACGTTGCCAACGAACTTGGCGCGGCTACGAACGACGGCATCGGGCAGGCTCGCCTCCTCGTCCGCCTCACGAATGACGCACTCAAACGGGTCCTCGGCCGTCATGAGGCCGCCGGCAACAGTATTGTCGAGCATGCCTGGGAAGGTCGACTTGTCGGCGGCCCGAGTGGGGATCCAGAGCCGGAGGCCGTGCGGTGCCGACTCGTCACGGACGTAGGCGATCATGTGGACGCCGTAACGCATGGTGCCAATGAGGCCCATGGCGGCGCGCTCCATGCTGAACAGCAGCTCGCCCTTGCGGCTGTAGACGGGCCACAGCTCGTTGCGCCAGCCGCGTAGTAGCGGAAACGTTTGCTTCTCGCGCCAATAGGCGGCAACGCTGGCAACGCAGATCGAGCGCTCTTCCTCGGTCGACTGCTGGAACAGCTTCAAGGTGCGGCGCTCGTCGTCGACCTGAACGGTACCCCGGATATCGACGGGCACATTGAGCAACTCATGGACGACTCGATCGGGGACATGACCGATGGGGTAAGGGCCATCTTCGTCTTCCCACAGCAGTGTGTAAAGTCCTTGGTTCATCTGCTTGAACGCTTGGGGGTTGGTTTCCGAGTACGGGAACCTAGGGGTGACTGTTTTAGTGGTGTGCTAGGATCGATGTAACAAAGGAACTAGGCGTACATGTCAACATCTTCAACGAGATCAATACTTGTTTTCGCCATTCCGCCTAAGTGAGGTATACTTGGAGACTACCCAGGTTTTCGGTTTCTTGTAAGTGTAGCAGAAGCCCTTGTGTAGGGTAAGTGTCTCGTGAATGAGGTAAAGGATTTCGCAAAAGAGAATAAAGTGTGCGGCCCTTTCTTGCAGGCGCCGATCCTTATATTATGAACAATTGCCAAAAAGAAAGAGAAAAAAAAGCACGCATTTATTTGCTTCTGGTAGTGGCTTGGGGACGGACGTGCAACGCGGCGCAATGGCGATTCGTGAGGAGATTTCGGTGAAGACGAATTGGGACAAAGTGAGACAAGGGGGGTAGGGACATGGGAGAAACTTAAAGAACTAAGTAGTAGGACTGTCGCGGCCATTCTGTGCTTGCGACCCACGAACGCGGTTAACAGCTCCAAAAAATAAATATCAGTCAAACTACCTAGCTGTCTGCCAGCAACCCTAGTGAGAGCCGACGATAATTACCTCGCACCCGCCGTTACCGTCCTCAGTTGCTTTCTTGACGTCGCCCCAGTTCTCAGCCCTACCTGGGTAGTCAATTGCCTACCCTGCAGTGCATGATACCATCTCTAATTCGCGCTGGCAAACCTCTCGCCCAATCGCCTCGCCCAATCGTCTCACACCAACCACCAACCATCGCTGCGCCATCAAAAGGACGCCTGGGAGTAGCATCACCGAGACTCACCCGTTCGCTCGCCGGTTAGCAAAGTCGCTATGTCCTCCCCCCTATTCGGCATCGTCCCCGCCGGTCAGCCGCTCATCACAGAGCCGGCGTCCACGCCCTCCCCCTCCTCGCTCCTCTACAGCCTCCCCAGCTCCAAACCCTTCTCCCACATCGTTGTCTTCATGCTCCCCGGCGTATCTCTGCCGCTTGGTACGGCTGCCGCCATCTACCTTGCTAGCGGCTCAAATGCCAGCGGCTCTGACTCCGGCTCTGGCCCAAACTTCCGGTTTCTCGGCGCCATCGGTCCCGGCAAGGAGAGCGCAATGTTTAAGGTCACTGCCGGTGAGAGTGGCCTAGTGATTGGCATTTCAATCGAGGCAGAGGATGCGGTCGCAGCCCAGCTGCAGACACTGGCCGCTAATAAGGCGTCCAACCCGGGAGCTGGCTCGTCATCGCAGCCCAGCACCGCGGTTCTCGCCCAGCGCATTATCCAGAACGCCTTCAACTTTCTTTCTAGCTTTAGTGGCGCGGCAGGACCTGGTGGGATCGAGGTCGTACCCCTCAAGGCGTTTGAGGACTGGTGGCGCAAGTTCGAGTCTCGGGTCCGATCAGACCCCAGCTTCCTCGAGAAGCAGTCTGAATGATGCGCTTGCGAGCTGTTAATATGCGCAGCTGGATGAGTTGTAACTATAAGCGATGGGATGCGGCGTTCTGTTTTCACTGGGAAATGACATATGTGCTTGGATCATCTCACAATCTTTTGCTAGTACTTTATTTAGACTCCAATACCGATTGCACATGACACGTTAGACATGTCATGTTAGACATGGACACTAGACATGGAAGCGGGATGTTGTGTGAAGACACCCTGATAATACCTTGGCCCTAACATGGACCTACGAAAGCTCAAATGCCCATACATCCTCAGGTTTTACACCAAGAGGTGTTAGAAAACGAACGCCCACCAGGCGGACCCTGGTTCATGCGTTGCCACACAGAACGCCGATGATTCCCTTGCCTTTGTTCCCAACGCCAAAATGATAACCAAGCGCGCCGGCCTGTTTCCTACAATGTCCCATCCAGTGTCCAACCCGCGTCTCTGGCCAACATGTGGTCGGTGCTGATGTCTTTCAGTGTCCCAACTAGTCCTCCGACAATGGCGTCATGAATGGGCTCTTCGACCGAATTGGGCTCACATTTCGGCTTCGTCGCCCGGCGTTGATCGTTTGAAGTGAGAGTCTCTCCCTGCTCTCGGTCCGTACAACCAGCCCGGAGCGGTCCATGGCCGAAGGTGGAGGTCGCAGCTCATCTACTCGGCCACTAAACTTAGGAGTTGCTAGCCCTGAAGCTCGTCCTTGCCGTGATCCCTCACTGCTGTCAGAGTGCTCATCCTCATCCGAGTCTACGTCGCCAAGCTCAAAATCAGACAAATCGCCCTCTTCCATGACCCTCTCATATGTCGGTGTGTTTCGCCTGAAGAGTTTGCTTGCCAGGGAGAAACCTCGTCCAGATTTGCGACCGCTAGAGCGATGGCGCCGACGAGCCAGACTGAACAACTTTCTCCTCCGCTCTGGTTTTCGAAAAATAAACGCCAACAAGAGAAGGATGAGGATGAAAGCGAACACGCCAGATGTTGAACCTGATGGCTTTTCCAAAATGTCATCCCAGTCATCATTGTCGTCGTCGCCTACGTTCCCTGGAATCGGGCTTGATCCTGCGAGCTCAAAATCATCCGGAGTACCCGACTCCACGTTGCTTCCGAATCCGACAGGCAGGCCGTCGTCTGACGATGGAGGCACCTGGCCGGCTGCGTAGAGAACCATCTTTCCCAAGGTCCAGCTCAATTCGACGCCGTCAATCTTGTCCATCGGTTTGAAAGGATCGGCGAACCCCTTGTCATGCTCCGAATCATCCTTGGTCGAGTTGGACCCAGCACCACCCTCCAGTCCGACTCGGGGGATACCGATTCCGTCATAGAGCATATTGATAAGCCATGAAGCCTTGAAGCATGCCTGCCTAGCCTCCTCAGCCTTTTCTCCCTTGGACTTCTTGCGCTTCTCGAGGTCCATGTCTTCCTCGATATCGTCCCAATCGCGGCTACAGAACTCCATGACCTTGTTCTGGTAGGTGGCAAGATCGTATGCCTTATGCTTGCCACCAAATATGCCATGAGTCGTGTGCCAATACTCGGAGACACCCACGAAATGATTGATGTCGAAATCAATGGCAGGCACATGTTGGCCATTGATGAGACACGGTTGATCCTCGCAGGGGAGTTCTTTACCCAGTAGAGGATACGTCTTGCGCAAACACTCATCAAACAAGCCGGTTCCGAGTAAAGTGGGCTCGTTGCTGTCGCCTTCAATGGGCTCACCGGTGAGCGTGGTGCGCAGGCCTTTGGGCATGCAAGGATCGGGAAGCTCCTTTACGTCGGCATAGGTTTCCTGCAGGCTTTCGACAAAGCGATCGCGGGCCTTGTTGGCACCGAAACCCAACCATGTAGACGTGAAGACCTTGTACTCGGCAGGGGAGCCGTCGAGGTTGCGCATTCGGACCACCTTCAAATCGTTTGCGTGCTTTGCGGACTCGGTCGAATTGGGAGCAAAGGCGATCTGGGCGGAAGCGCCACCCATGTCTAGGAAGCCGTAGGTGTGGTGGTCCTTGCCATGGTCGTGGTCTCTCGGGGCGTCGAAGCCACCGAGGAGGTAATTTGCGGCGATCCAGCCGTAGAGACCCTCTGTCTCGCCCGATATGACCTGGATGTGATTGTCACAGTCGGGCAGGATGAATTTAGAGTTGGCACGGAGGTAGGTGCACATATTCTGGAGCAAGGCAGATTGCTGGTAATCGGGGAGGAGTCGCATGCCAGCGGTGGCCATGAGGTAGATGGGAGTCTCGACGACCTTGTGGCCGGGGACTTCATCGAGGGCGATGTCGATGAGCTCTTGGAGATGCTCGGGGCCGATCTGACTGATTTTGTCGGCGAAGGAGGACACGCCGGGATGGATTTTCTTGCTTTTCTCGAGTTCGATCTCGGGCAGTCGCTTTAGCTCTGTGGCAGAGGCGCCCTTCGCGGCGGCGGCGTGGTTTTTCCATTTGTAGACATAGAGACGGGTTCCAGAGGAACCAGCGTCAAGTATGACACCATATTGGGCTGTGTGATGAGAGAATCGTCAGCTTGGAGCGAGGGTGGAGGGATTGGAGAGGAAGGCGACTGACATGATTTACCCATGAGGGCAAGCGGTTGGGAGCCTCAATCAGGGGGTGGTCGGAGGAAGCTAACTATTAGGTGGTGGGATCGATTGTCAACTGTATCGCGGGTGAAGATTCCAGATGCTACCTGGCAGGAGATGGAAAGTTGTCGTGAGGAGGGTAGCGCGCAAACGGTTGGGTAGTCCCAAGCTTTGACGAGAGGGCGATCTGTTTCGCAACGCGACGAGGGTGGGCCCCAAGTACAGTCTCAGGAGTCGAGCTCGGCCTTGTCAAATGCTAAAATGGGACGAAGGGGGGAAGGATGAGGAGGAATGTAGCGAGCGATTGGTGATGGGCGACGCAAGCCGGAACCAAGGCCTGGGCCTGGGCTAGAGCTCGAAATTGGGTGGACGAGCGAGAGTAAAGGAGGAGGCAGTAATTAAATCAAGAAGGAAAACTAAACTACCAAGAATAGTACGGAAACGGAGAGATGACGTGAAGTTAGGTGAAGCGAGTGTGAGGCATCGACGAGAAAGTGAATGGGATTCTGTGTTGCAAACCCAAAAAGCGAGAGTTGGTTGCGGTACTCAGGGACAGGAAGGAAGAATCCAAGGTTCAAGGTGCAACTCGTAGTGTAGCCAAAGACGGGAGGAACACGAGTCAGCCAAGCCATAGCCAGGCTGAGAGAACGTGGTGTCGAATAGATTTGCCGCAAGGAGCAGGGGATTGGGGGGCTGACAGGGAGTAGACAGGGGTTGGTGATAGACAAGGGCAGTACTCCTGCGTTGGTGTCCCAGCAGGTACAGTCGGTACAAACCAAGGTACCTCGATTTCGTGGACATGCGGCAGCTATGTGCCCAAGGATGCTGTACCTTGCCGAGCGCTGCCCGTACTACACCTTTAGCTCAGGATGTTGCGTGGCCTTGATTGATCGACAGAGCCCGTGTGAGTGGAGAAGGGCAGAAAACGGGCTGGTGGGCGACTTGGGTCTCAGAGCACTATAGCAGCAACCTCAGATAAGAACAGACACAAACAGCCAGTCAGAGCCACAAGGCGAACAGGGTTCCAAGAAAAAGATGAATGGGAAGGGCGCACAGTACTTTGTACATAGCACACCAGACGGGAATGATGGAACAACTCAGCTTGCCCAGATTGGCTCTTCGATCGAGTCATCATCGTGTTACTGAAACAGTCATGCCAGTCATGCCAGACATGTCGAAAATTGCATGGACGCTCACATACGGAAAAAAAGAATGGCGTGGCCTCGTGGATTGATGGCGTGGCCCGCTGCGGCCCCAGATGTCCCAGCTGCCTTTAGCTTCAGCACACCTTCTTGGACACTTGAGTCCAAAGTTCATTTCTTTGGTTCTACTGCACTATCACGTGAGTCATCCCTGACCAAGACCTGTCTTGGCCTTTCACTGCTGGGCATAAAAATAATGAGCCGAGCATTATGACTGGTGCTGGCTGCTTTCAGTCAGCAGTGGCTGAGTATGGCAACAGCGACAACAACCAATCATTAGGCTGCATTTCCCGACATTGCTATTCCTGGCACTCGCCCCAGTGAACCCGACAACGCCGGCGACATGCACGATACGTCATCATGCGGCCGCGATATCCGCCACAGCAACCAATCCAAAGAATACCATGCCCGTTAACCCAGCAAAGACACGGTAGAAAGAATGATCGACCGTGAGTGGTCGGCATAGACATGATCAGGCCTAACATGAAGAGTGGAATAGTATCATGATAAGCATAATATGTCTGCTAAGTTGGAACCCATGAATCACGCCCCTCATCTTTTGTTTTGGTCGTCACCAGTTTGCCCAGCAACTGATAGTTAGTATGTAGGGCTGATATGTAGGCGGAGCTAGTATTTCAAGGCAAGTCAAGATGTAGTAAAATCTCGCTCATTTTGTATGGTTCAATACCTTCCGACCTAGTATCAGCCAGTATCTGTTTTACATCAATCACCCACTACATGCAACCTGCCCCCCACCCCCCCCAGCCACAGGAACCCCATAAAGAAACCGCACACTATGTAAACACGTTTAGGAAATAAAAAGAAAAGAGATGCACTGAAAGAACAAGTTGGAACAGACCCCATTCCTGGAAAGCGCTCGTTAACTGTCCTGGCACTCCTTTGTCCCACCACCTCATGAAACGTCCCGCGCCTCAGCCCCAGCCTCAGAAATGGCCTCTGCTGATATCTCCAGAGTTGATGATCCCAGGGCCAGTCCCGAGAATAAGTTCGGATGGATTTGTCCTGGGTTCGGCCTCAGAGCTGACTCCGGACTTGTTCGTGCGCTTGTTGTTCTTGCGCTTGACTCTGACAGGATGCTTGAGCTTTGCTTGAGCCACCACCTCCTCCTCCTCGTGAAAGCGGTCGAACGCCGCCCGTAGTTCTGGACAACATTGTTCGTAGAACGCCACACGATCCTTCATCTCATCCACCAGCCAGACTGCCTGTGCTCCCGTCACCTGGTCATTGGGTCCCATACCCAGCCAGTCTTCGGCCGCCCAGCGAATTCCGTTTACCACATGCTGAAGATCCGAATTCTGCCCTCGAAGCTTGTCACACTGCCTTCGCCAAGTCGACAATTCTCTTTTTATCATCTCCAATTTCACACGCCGCAGCCCTGTCGTCCCATATGGGAAGCGGATAGACCTGGGTTTGATCCTTACAGTCATCTCCGTTACCCTGGGCTCGATCATGTCTGGACCCCTGTGCGAGTCTTCATATGACCATGGATATGGTTCTTGCTCCGAACTAGAGTCCTGATCTGATGAATCGGAGTCCCAAATGGTGCTGGTGCTCGAGTTTCTCAAGGTAGACCAGCGGTCTGCTTCCTCCACGTCGCGTCCAAGACTCTCGTCTCCAGATTGCGAGAAGCTAGTCTTTTCCCGAACACTTGGTTGATTCCAATTGGAGCCAGAGCCCTGCTCCGATGATTCCAAATTCCAAATGGTGCTGGCGCTCGAGTTTCTCAAGGTCGACCTGCGGTCTGCTTCCTCTTCTTCGCGCCCAAGACGCCCATCTCCAGATTGCGAGAAACTATTCTTTCTCTGGAGGCTTGGTTGCTTCCCACCACAAGAAATCAAAGCCTCGTTGCCCTCTTCAAGTGCTAAAGAACTATGGAGTATGGGGACGTTGGTTTGTTTGATTGGGTGGGAGCCCAAAGCCTCGCTGTGCCTCCCGTTCCTTGTCCCGTTTGGATTTTTCCGGAAAAATCGTCTCTTTGTCGGAGAAGCGACCAATATTTCCCTCATGTAATGCTCGGGGCTCGTAACTTGTTCGGGTGGTGGGATGACGGGCCACGATTTGTCATTTGTTGCATCTCCGATCCTGAACCGCGTCCGCATTTCCTCTTTCTCCATCTTGGAGGCTTTTCTAAGCTTTGTGTTTTCGATTGCTGAATGCAGTTTGTCCCTACGGTTTCCACTTCCCGCGGAGAAGAGCCGTCCGACTTTGGCGAGGCCTCTGCTGAGAGCTGCAAGCCCACTCCGAAGCGCCATTTCCTCGTAGGTAGATGTCTTAATTTGTACTCCTTAACCTTTTACTTTTATCATTCGGGGATTCTCGAATTTTGGTGGTATTATCACAGGTCCAGTAGCGGTAGTTGGTAGCGAATTATTGTAACGATGGTTCCTAGAAAAGAATAGGTCGGCAATGTGCTGTTAAATATTAGAAGCAGACAATAAGCTATGCTTCTTGAAAGCCAGATTGTTTGAACATCCCTAAAGTTCTTTGTCAAGCTAACCCTGTACTACCTGAACAATCACACATTGCGCCTTGAACAAGTATTTCCTACATCGCCCTCAAAGACCTCACAATTAACGCTGGTCCTTTCAGCTTTTCACTCCTTGCGCTCCATCTCTTGACCGTAATATTGCAACTGCTGTCCCTAATAGAATGCTGCAGACACCGTTGACGGTTATGAAGATGAGATTAGGTGCCTAACGAAACCGAGACTTTGTTTCAAGATCCCTGTTCGTCCCATGTCTCTTGGCTGGTAGTCTCAATGATGCTGGGTTGAAGCATCCACATTGGGGAGATGAGTCGGCTGGCTGACCTTGAGTCCAGACATCAGGCCAACACCTGCGAGGCCAAATCGATTGCTGGCGAAAGTTGGCGCCGTCGCCCCTCTCACTGTTCCAAGCCCTGGGGCTGGCGTTCCGCCGAGGCCCGTCAGACTGGAGGTTCTGCCGAGATGCAATGGGCCCGCAAATCCTGGACGGTGCCCTGCCGCCAATGGAGTGGAAGAAAGATCGGCTGCTCTTATCAGACCAACTCTTTCAAAATATCGCTCGGGGAAACATACAGCGAGGTGCGCCTCCAAGCCTTGGCCAGCGGCTGTCGTCCCTGCTGGATAGGGTCATGTGAGATCGAGGCATACCGGTGTTCATACCGGCCATATCAAGTCTATGGCTTTGGCCAAATGTAGGCATGATGTTACTTTCGCCAAGATCAGAATCCCCCATGATACCAAACCCGTGGCTGGTCTGTGGCGCGACCTGCAGGCTTGAATCCACGGCATCGGATGCAGCCTGTTGGATGTCGCCCATTTCTGCCCTCCTCTTGACTTTGTCATAGAGTTCTTGCGTCTGCAGTAGTTTTCGGCTCTTGTCTCTATGAGCTTGATGCATTTCCTGGTATTTGCGCCTCAAAGCCTCCTGCTCCGCGACTAGGCCTATTGTCATTAGCTTGGGCTCCAATGACCAAGATTTGGAGAGTCACGAACTTGTTACCCTGTGCTGAAGCGACTCTATTTCAGAGTTTGCGTCATTGACAATCTTCTCCAGACGAAGGTTGAGATTTGAGTATTTGTCTGTCAGCGTTTTGTAGAGGTGATGGTGGTAGTAGATTTCCTGAGACGCCTGAAGAGCCCAAAAGCTGAGAGCTCGACCGGCGCACTCCATGACGTCGCTGGGGCTGAGGCCGCTCAGGATTGTTGTCTTGTAGTCCTCGCTCGGTCTGAGATTCGAAACAAAGACGCTATCGGGGTTGTTGAGTTGGGCATTGCAGACTAAACACGGTATTCGGCGCTCGTTGTCTTGGCCAGTGACGCCCATTCGCTGAGCACAGTCCAGACAGTAGATGTGGCTACAAACAGTGGATTAGCCGTGAAGAAGTATAGACTGATGGCAAAACAAACGAGCATGTGGTGACGAGGGCGCGGCCAACCAGCTCTCTCCGACACTTGAGGTTATTGCACATAAGCGGGTGTTCCATGGTGTTTGACGCGGTAGACCATAAATCTCGGTTCTGGAAGCATGGAAAAGTAGTCGAGGCTGATTCGTTGGTTGCATGAAGCTGATTTGAAAGATGAGGAGAGAAAGTTCCCCCAAACCAAGCGTTGTCAACATCGACTTGTTTGGTACTACCTACTAAGATACAAGAGGTGGGTGTGGAGGTGCTCAGTTAGGTACGGTTGACGCCCTCCTGCCTCAAGTGTGGTACATTATGTCATAGGTTTGTGTGGCCGTGAGGAAGGAGATCTTGGCCGGCCTGCCTGTCTCATCTGATGGAGCCTCCCACTCCCTGAACTGCCCGGTTTTCGATGTTTACTGGGATAAATAAAATGAAGTACATTGTTTCAACTAAACGCTATCAAAACCAAGAGGCTTTAGTACCTTATAATACACTCGTTTTCGCGTTATGCAACCAATCCTAATTCCTTCCGGAACGACCCACCTGGGGTTGAGTGCAAGTTACAGCTTCAGTCATTCTGTGGCATGCAAAGCCGCATCATTGAACCAAAAAGCTGCTGTCCAAGCTAGATCCATCCAAAGAAATTGAGCCATGATCCACCTGCATCATACTTTCGTTGCTCATACTGTACATTTCGCTGTCCACCGGTATCGTGTCTTGCGGCTCTCCCCAGTACATACCGTCAAGGTCCCATATGCCCTGGTGGTCAAGCATTCCTACCATATCGTCAAGGTCCAACTCTATCGGAGACATATGGAGGCTTGCGTCGCCTAGCATCAGGCTCGGATCTGTCCCCGCCGAAGATAGCGGGCTTTGATAGCAACACTGATGTCGAGCCTCGTAAAGTCGCCGAACAACCTCACGACTCCGACGAGCCGCCAACGACCAGTCTTCCATGGCATCAAACAGAGAGAGGGTGGTTTCGATTTGAAGCTGCCACTCTGACACAAATGGGCTATTCCATTGCCAATATATACTGACAAGAGGTACCATGACGGCCTGATAAAGGAACCAGACGGCGTTCCAGCCGGACATCTGATTGCGAGCCCACTCACGGGAGATTTCGTCAATCGTCGCCTTTGCTAGCTCTCTACAAGTCTCGACTGCTGAGACCTCATACTCACCAGCGTGACCATTGATGCCGCTGGTGGCCATGCTGAGGAGGATTGGACGGTGTAGGAGCATGCGTAGGTTCTGATATCGCCACTTCATGACGCACCGAGAAAGGTAGAGCGGTTCAGCGCAAGGGTCGCTGGTGCGAAGAAGCCATGGAAGATTGTTGTACCAGTTGATGAGCTGGCTGTCCATGTTGCGGCGGTCTTCGGTCTTGAGAAGAGGAGTAATAGCAAGCATGTCCTGGACTTGTGTGGCTATCTGGCAGAACTTGATATTCTCGACCAGAGGGAGGATGCCTACATGCTGTGCGGAATCCTGACCCTATGAAAGGTGGTTAGCCATTGTGAGTAGAGGGTTGTTCCATACTCTCACCTCATCGATTCCAACCTCGGGTGGGCGAATGTTGACCTCAGGGCCCCATCGTCCCAAGGACGGTCGACCTACTGTTGTGGTGGCCCAAGTGTCTAGGCATATCAAAGACCACCAAGTTCGCCGTCTGATCTCTACGGCAGCATCGTCACTGGAGCCAGGAGTTTGAAACTGGCGATGAAGGCCTAAAGCACTGGCAGTTCTGAGGGCAGCGCCGAGTACGGCATTGGCCATGTTGGGCCGGTTGACGTAGTGCAAGTAGTAACCTCCAAGGAGGGCGAGCGCTTGGACAATTTCAATATGGCTGCTTCCCAGCGAGTCAATTGTTAGGTGTTCCATTGCTTTGTGGTAATATTCGACGTGACTGAAGTCATCTGACTTCATGGCTGCGATGCTGCCCATAGCAAACACCATGTTGAGAAGGCCGAGCCAGGGGGAGTCGCATCTCTGCCCCCCGAGGCAGTCTGCTCGAAAGGACGGCTCATCAAGCATTGGCACAAAGACATGAACTCGCTTGAAATACGCATCGATGAGGGTCTGGCCTTTCCAGGACCACGGGATGCGACAGTTCTCCTTGGGACGGACGATTCGTTGCTGTAAACCTGGAAGATTGTTCATCACCTCAAAGCTTGCCAGGGGTTGAGATAGCGAATCCTTTAGCTGTGGCTGAACCTTGAGCATGACGAGAAGGGCTGCCTTGATGGAAGATGCGCCGAGGTAGGAGGATGCCTGCCGGTCCATGTTGAGGGAAAGAGCATTGACATCGTCGGCTTCGACAGGTATACGCTCTTTGCCACGCCGCTCTTCGTCTGATTCGGAGCCATGAGTTGGTATTTGCTCAAGGAGAGCGAGTCCTGCTTCGGTACGTGTGGAAATCTCTTGTTTTAACAGGGCAGAGTTGAGGGGGGGCGAAGGGAGGGCAGTTGCTGATTCTGTTGCAGGAAGACCTAGGAGGCCAAGTAGTTCCTGGCGCGATAGGGGGACAAGAGCCGATGGTTCATGGTTGGGGTACAAGCGCTTTAGGATTGAACGACACTCCTCCCGAGACTGGGACAGAGCTTCAAGAGTTCTTTGAATGGTCAGACACACATACTACTTGATCTGAAGGCGTGCGAGCTCACTTTCTTGAGGGAATCACTCGTTGACGATGCTTGTCGTAAAAGCATCGCTTTGGAGCGCGGCTGGAGAGGCATTGACCGCAGGGTTGCTTGCCATCGCAACGGATCTTGCGCCTTTTACACTCGGCGCAAGCATGGGGAGTGGTGATGCGCTTGTTTCCAGCAGTGCAGTTCTTTGGGCTGTCAGGCGATCCTACTGATGGTCTCTGGGGGGTGATGCCTTGGACTAGATTGTTTGTCAGTCTCATTGGATGTTGGGGACAGGCGAGAAACTACAGACATGTGTGAAACATCCCATTGCGGGGGGGGATAGTGATTGAAGGAGGCATGGTAGACGAGGCGGCGCCAATACGGATTGGTTTCTTGGTAGGATGAGAAGCATGTGTGATGACAAGGTCCTAAGACTTAAGTGTAAGGAAACAACGAGGAGGCGATACATGCTTGGGCCGAGAAGTTCCCAAGAAAGAAAGGCTTGGGGTCCAAAGCCTGGGGCGGCACAAGGCCGAGGGGGATGTAGGGGTCACGGGAAATATATAGAAGCTGCCTTGATGGTGTTGACGGGTCCTTGGATCGAGTTAGGGTCCGAATGAGAGCCGGAATGCGGAGAAGCGGGAGTGGGCCAGGCCAGGGTCAACGGATGAATTGGAGACGGGCGCTTGTAGAAAAGAGTCAATGCCATGTGGGTGTGAGGGCGGTGGACAAGGGGTGTGATGAGGGAGAAGTCTGGGAGGATGAGACGGGGTGAGTGGAGTAGAAGCTACCCGAGATGGACGGATGTAAGATGAAGCAGGTCGCGGGTGGCGAGCCCGGACGGGATGGAGCTGAGTGGCAGTTGAAGTCAAGATCGGTCGAGGATGGCAGGGTGAATCGTATCATCAGGTTCCGAGCTCTCAACGCCCCGGTAGGTTCCGTAAGGTGCTTTTGATGATGGTGGGGAGCTAGGTGAGGAGCTGGAGGAGAGGTGGACGAGAATGGAAGTGGTGGAGATGAAGGAAAAGGCACAGGCACAGGTTCAGGCACACACAATTGGAGGCACATAATTGCAGGCACAGGCACGGCCACCCGCAGGAGGCGTCGAAAGAGCGTTGGAAGCGCATGCGGGAAGGATGGTGGGCGTCGAGGCTGGGCGATATAAGGAGGAGGGGGGAGGGGAAGAAGGGAAGGGGGGCAAGAGGAGGTGAGGAAGGTCGACAGCCTTGATGCCCTGACCGATGCCCCGATGCCCTGGCGTCTTGGTGCCTTGGTGCTCTGGTGCCTCGTGCCCTGACGAGCGTCGATCGACTCTGCGTTGACGGCCCGATGAACGATGAACAAGGTCGAATGATGATGGTCGGAGGTGTCTCAACCATGGATTGCCCTGCCGAGAGCAGAAGTGTGGAACTGCCACTGCCGCCTTTCTTGGCCGGGGCTGGGGGAAGGGTGGGTGGGCATGGGGAACCCCGGTCTTGGAAGGGCCGTTTCAGGAACTGGCTCCCGAGCGCGCTGCCGTTCATTCGAGGACGGGCGAGCTTTTTGTGGTTGTATTTATGCACGCCTGGACGCTTTATGTTTGCGCGCATCTGCACATGTATGAACGGCGTGACAATGGCTTACTGTGAGCCGACGCGAGCTTGGTGCCCGGGTTTGTGCTCGAATTAGGGCGAGTGGAACCGAGGGGCTTGGAATTCACGAAGGGCTTCGAGATTGATAAAGTGAGGTGAGATGTATTTTCTAAGAGCAACCTTAACCGCGACAGGCCTCGGTACATTAGGAAGCTGGGACGGCCCATTAGCGACTTCTTTTCCGACATAGCAGTCGAGCATGGGGTTGCTCAGCAAAAGCAAAAGCAGCATGACATGACATGCTTCGCACCCGCGTGCCGCAATTACCCCAAACCCCAGGTTTTGACATCCCCGGATTCGCACGCGGTGTGGCGTCAAGCTTCTCCAGACTCCATTGTCCATGATACCCACTGCAAAAGGAATCCCATCAGAACAGGCAACTTGTGAGTCCCACTGCCGCCACACCTTGACGTCTTCAACTCTAGCCAGCTACCTTGCGTACCAAGCACTACGCACTACGCAGTCAAGTAGACATTACCGTCGTCTTGTAAGAGAAAAAAAAATCTCGCGACCAGACCCCGATGCTAGTTAGCCTCGGACACTGGATTTCCGCCAGTGAGCGCCCCGCGGCTTCTGCAACTCGGCAAATGCTGTCTTAATCCTTGATGGTCGCCGTCCCTGGCGTCCCTGGGCATCATCCCTCAGGCCCGATCATGTTTTGCATCCATCGAAATTGGGCAGGCACGTCAAGTCTGGGGCGGCATTGCCTCCAAGCCATCCGGTTAATATCGAATGCAAAGACGCACCCTCAGTCCCATGATGCAAATCAAATAGGGCCACCCACTTCACGCCTCTCAACTCGGCTCCTCGCCTCCCCCAAAGCTTTGCGCAGCTTTCTCCGTCGTCGGCTCGGAATCTACATGTGATCAAGCAAGTGACTTGACCATCGGCCCATCAAGAGTATTCGACCGACTCTTCTTTCACCCGCATCCAGGATCTTCGGTCCGTACCAGACACACCAGAATGCACCCCAGCTTTCGCCCTCCCAATCACCAGCTTTGACTATGGCCCCTCTCGAGGCAGCCCACCCTCCCATGCTGTACCAACCCTTACCGCATCCCCCACGCCTCCATGTCCATTTGACCGACTCTCTTCGGTCATGTTTTTTTTCTTTACCCACAGCCTCACATCGGAACTTCTGCCCGGCAGAAAGCACTCTTGCCATATGTGAGCAGCTATACCGACGCTCCCGAGCTAGCTCGAGTCAGCTCCAACCAGTTCATGCCCATGAATGCTTCACCCCCGGGCCATCCCGTTGTATTCGCCTCTCAATCTGGCACAGTCAATCTACGTAACCGAAGGCCATCGTACCTTGCTTTCCTTAGCCCTACTGACCCTGCAGTGGAAGCGACCAATCCCGCCAGTCGACGGCATTTGAGGGCAATACTCCATGCTGCCCCCAGATGTAGATCGTCACTAGTCACTAATAGCTTCTTGGGTTCCTTAAAGTACCACCTAACTTATTCATCTAGCACATAGGGCGAAATGCCCTTCCCCCGCTTCGGCTCCTTGCAAGAACACCGCTTCTTAACGCCGGCACTCGGCGGTTTTGATTCATACCGGGTAAGTAACTTCATCAGAGCGGAGCCAGAAGAAATATAGCCAGCCGCAAAACCAAGGTGTGGAGGATGGCGCAGGTCCTCAACCCAGATGCAGCAACTGGGCCGTTGCCACCTGAGCTGTCGACCCATCTCGTCATTCGCGGACCGCACAGGTCATGACGACCCACACGAAAACTTGTGGCTTGATACGTCTCTGTGGTGAAGCCTTGCCGCCGACCTGCACCTCCGAATCGCGACTTAAATCATCTACCTAATTACTCACGGCAATATTCGTCCGTTGTGATGATGTGGCAGTGCCATGAGCCCCATCAATGATTCTCAACCGCCAGCCATGCCTGTGTACTGAAATATCCGCTGTACGACCAGCGTCTAGGGCTCATCCATGTATGGGAGCTCCTCGTGTATAATTCATTGGCGATTTGTAGGTGCCAGGTGGTAATATCTCAAAGTATCATCATCAAAACATCAGTCTTGGTTCGATCTAACCAGTTTGATCTAACCATCCGCCCTCTCGTTCGGAACTTATAAGTGATTTCTATAGCGCAGTGTCGTCGGTTTCGTTTTGATCCCAAGACACCTCCTCGTACACCTCGCCAAACACCTCGCCAAACACCTCGCCAAACACCTCGCCAAACACCTCGCCAAACACCTCGCCAAACACCTCGCCAAACACCTCGCCAAACACCTCGCCATACATCTCGCTGGCCACCTCCTCGTACTAAGCGCTTTGGCCTTCCTTGGTGCAGAAAAAGATATCGTCGGATGTAGGCTCCGTTCAAAGGAAACGTGTGCACTCGGAGTTGCGGCCGCTAGACTCATGTGGATGCTGATTGCCATCCCCACCACTTTAAATTTCACCTTCTGTCGACGAGACACGACTCACCCTCTGGGAACCTGGATCTGCAGTGGGACTCGCATGCCGCCATATCCCAAAGTGATAGACTTGCCGAGGAAGCCCCCTGTTCTTCGCCCGTCTCCAGGCACGCCGACCCCTATGACCGGCACCCCACCTCTTGACGCAGGTTTTGACCTATAAGCGAAGCACTTGGCATCGACTTTCAATGCCGTCGAAGATACAAGTGTTGTCAATAGGCACGTATTGTTTTGTGATGACCTTGATCATCTCCTGGGCTACCATTCCACCAGTGACAGCAGAGATGTTGTGCAGCTCACCGCCACCTGCCCGGGACACCTCCTGAGCCGTCTTAAGGAACCGCTCACTGCTTGTAGCTTTTGGTGCTTGCTGACCGATGAATTCCAATATTTCCTGGGGGGATGCAGTCGTGACATGAGATGTGGCTGTGAGGGCGAGGTAGATGGGGAGGAGGGACAGGGGCATTTCCGGGCCGGCAATGGCGGAGATCTCATCGTTTGCTAGCTCCTGGTCTGCATTGACGTGGAAGGTCAGTCGCCGTTGACTTTCGGGATTTCGGGAGGCCCAAGTATCGACTCACCAACGATCAGATCCACCCGGACCGCATTTCCCCCTTCGCTGTTGATGAGCTTGATGAAGCGGGCGTTCTTGCAGAATAGCTCAACCTCGGGTGAACCAATTTCTTCGCCACCCGGAGCATTGTTGGCGTAGTTCAAAACATGTCTGACATCCTGGCGAGCCTTGTCTTTGTAGATATTTTGTAGCTTGATGTAGACGCCTGACTGTGCTTTCATATCCGGTAGACCGCCAGGGACGGGAAGACAACCGTGCTCTTGGTGGAACTTTTTCACAGCTCCAGCGATGATCCAGAAGTTAGACTTTGCATCTTCCTGGTTGGAGGTCAGTACGTCACAACTAATACGGGGTTAAAAGGAGACACCAACAGGATGCTGATGTTGATAGTCAAAAACCTGCTGGAGAGAGCTGGGAATAGAGGGGAACGTGACGTGTTTCATGACCGCGGCCACTGCCTCCTCAAAGTTCTCTTCGCCTCCTTCGGGGTTATCTTTCCTCATTGCATCGGAAACTGTCTTACGGAAGGCAGTTTTATCGGCATAACTTGTTGGATAGACTCCGCCATGGCCTTGTTGCCATTGATCAAGATGATGAAGTAGGATAACGACGAGGGGGAGATGGCCATGCTCATGGTTATCTAGAGTGTCGATGTTCCTGGTCATATCTTTTGCAAAGTCAACCAGCTCAGGCCAAGGGGTGAGTAGCCTTAGGTCAGTGGTGGCAGTCTCCTCAGGATGGGTATCGACAACCGGGAAGCTACCCGGCAGGGTGGTCTTGAAGTAGGAGTAGAAGCCAATAGAGTGCACCGCGATGATGGGTGTTTGATGTTGGCGGGCGTAGGCGTGGAGAAGTTTGGTTTGGTCCTCGGGCAGAGGCAAGGCGTAGAGTATTATGGTGAACAACGGGGAGGTGGTGAGCAGTTGGTGGAGGTTGAAGGAACCCTGGATAGCACTTAGCATGATCACCTTGGATATATTGTCTCATCGACAGGTTCATAATGGCTTACCTCTGACTTTGGATACCAGTGCCCTTGGACCTCAGGGTTGAGTTCGACGAGGAAGTTGGTACAGGCTTTGGCCCTCAACTCGCCCAAAGAGGAATCATCCAGGAAGAAGTTGACGCCAAGATCCTCATGACGGACTATAGCTTGGTCGGCGATTGTGAATTTGCCAATACCTGGAAATTTCGTGTAAGTGGCCACTTATGGCGGCTGAAAGGGGCGAACGGACCTGGGAGAACGAGGTTCTTGAGCGTCTCCACCCCAACGGTGCCTGAGCCCGAGTTGACGAGGAGGATGTTGGCAGATTCGAGGGCGGCCTGACCAGAAGCAGCCCAGAGCCTCAGTTGGCGATCGTATTTCCTCTCCTTCTCGGAAGGGCCGAGGAGGGCTGGGGGTGTCGGCATCATGACGTCGGTCTTGATAGCGTCACGTATGTTGAGATTGTGGCGTGGCGGGGTGACTGAGCTCCGGTGGTGAGTGACTCCAGTAGGGCTGATGACCCGACAAAAAATTATTACAGCTGGCAAGCACGAGGAAAGGCCCTACTATGGTAAGCGCACCAGATGCACTGTATGCACGCAAAAACGTGGGATGCCGAGGGCCAGGGATTGGGAGATGGTAATGGTGGCTTGCTCTCTTGATAGTTGATGAGCGGTACAGTAAGCGAACGGCGCAGTTTCTCCAAGACCTTAAGGCTGGGAGCCGGCAGCCGGGAGCTAAAAGCGGAGCCGTGAGTGGGTGAAGTTTCCGTCGGGCAAGCAGGTGCGTCAGGTAAGGTAGCTCTCAGTCCGCCCGCCGTAGGGTCTAGCCACAGCGTCCTGTCGTCCTGTCAGGTGGTGGTGCGAAACGAAAGAGAAGCGGCTAGGAACAACAGGGAAGGAGCACGGCGAATTAGTCACTCCGATTGCCGGGCCTGCCCCTGGCTGGATCAGGCGAGTGATCCGTGCGAGCGAATGCGAAGCCAACAGCCCCGCACAAGAATCCAATCACATGTCGGGAAAGGTACCAAAGAATAACAGCAAACGGGTGATGTAGTGGGGCCTATCTCGCTCGCTCTGAATCCACGTCTTGTCTTCAGCACTGCAATTTGACAATGTTTGCCATTCCATACATGAATACCTCACAAATATTTCGCTGTGTAATTACGTAGTACTCTGTATGATGGATGAACTACTTGCGGAAACTGGTTTTTCTCCGAGAGGGCATTTGTCGCCGCTATCGCCAAGTGCCAAGGGTGGGTAGATCTCACAGGCAATGGCCCAACAGGACCAACACCACTACGGCTACCAGTCTCCCTCCACCTCACTAACACTTGGATTGAGGCCAACAGGTCCAACAGCGGAACCCACGCAATTGACAATCCACACCTGACCAGGATGCTGGAATTTTTCCTTGATACGGCTTACATAGTATGCCGTAGGCGAATGCGAGCGTGCATCTCCACCATCCTCATTAGGTACTTCCACGCGCTGCAAATCACTGCAGCAGTCAGAGGTCAACTGCCCGTTCTTGCTTCTGCTAGACATGCATCCGACTGCTTGAGTGGCTGCATGTCTTGTACAGTAGGTAGAATCACGATCTCCGCCGGACATTTTCTCCCCCCTTCTCCTCCTTCTTGTTGTTCGCCCTTCCCGTCTGGTCCCTAGCCTCGCGGGTTTCCGGGTATCAGTTGCAAAATGCCGTCACAAACTCACAAACAAGATCTGTTTGGGGCCATCGTCATTCACTGACTTTAGTTCCCCTCCCCGTGTGGCCGGTCCTCTCTCTTACCGTGAAAAATCCTCATAAATACTGATCTGGTCCATCTCGAAACTGTTGACTTCAAACCACGCAGTCCACTACAACAAACACTAAGGATACGGATATCGCGTCTCTCCTGAAGCAAAGCCATGACATCGAGTCAAGACCAAGGCCCCATCAGCGGTGATCTCTCTGAGAAAGATGGCTCAAGTCCTACCAACCCATCTCTAACAGTTGCCGAGAACCAAGAGGCTTCGATACCCCCTGTGCGCTTCTGGATGTTGAGTGTTGGGTACGTGTCTAATGCGTAAACCCCCCCGATTGCACCCTACTAACCATAAGACTCCAGCATCTTACTCGGATTGTTCCTTTCCATGATAGATACTTCCATCGTCGCGACTAGTCTATACACCATCGGCCTCGAGTTCGAATCTTTCAACACGGTCAACTGGGTCGCCCTCGCTTACACCTTGGCGTACCTCGGATGCGCTGTCGTCTTTGCCCGCATTTCCGATATCATAGGGCGACGAAATGCTTTCATCACAGCATACATAATTTTCTTTGCCTTCTCGCTCGCTTGTGGGTTTGCCCAGAGTCTGAACCAGCTCATCGCCTTCCGTGTCCTCCAGGGTGTTGGTGGATCTGGTAGGCCCGCCCTGTCTTAGTCCATTGCGCATCGACCGCTGACAATTTAGGCTTGTACTCCCTCACCATGATAATGATGCCAGAAATGAGCCCAAGTAACCTTAGACATCACATTGCCGCTCTCGTAGGCATGATTGTGGCCCTTGCTGGGGTTCTGGGTCCCGTCCTCGGCGGCCTTCTCACCCACTACGCCAGCTGGAGATGGGTCTTTTGGATCAAGTGAGCAATCGGTGAGCTTCTGTTAAATTTGGCTAATGCATATCAGTGGGCCCATTGGAATTATTTCTATGACCATCTTCTTCCTCACGTGGCCACGAGCAGAATACCTTCCCTCGATCGAGCGACGCGCCTGGAAAGAACTCGACTACGCTGGCTCCTTTCTCACTATATCTGCCGCCGTTTTGGTCGTGTTTTCTTTCCAAAATGCCGGCGCATCATCTGGAGATCAGTGGAGCAAGGCCATTTTTATTGCCCCCCTGGTGTGCGGGTTGTTCGCCTGGGCGTTGCTTGCATCCTGGCAGTATGTCATCCATCATCGATTCGAAGACCGGCTCGCCCCCGCTTTCCCACTCAGCATCTTTAAGAACCGAGTTTACACAGCGGCTGTACTCAACACCTTATTTCTGGGGTATCCTTACCTTCTGCTCATTTACGCCATTCCGGTGAGGATTCAAGTAGTCGGCGGTAAGTCATCGCTCGAGGCGGGCGTGATGCTACTGCCGATGCTAGGAACTGCCGCCATAGGAAGCGCACTCGCTGGGAAAATCAATGCAGTCAAAAACTATGTATTCGAGACACTTCTGGTGGGATCTTGCTTTATGACAATGGGATGCGGTCTTCTAACGACACTGTCACACGAGCTTGATCTGGCGAAACAGCTTGGCTTCGTTACTCTTTGCGGTACTGGCTTTGGACTCACTATCGCATCCTCAACCATGATGTCGACAATTGAGGTGTCGATTCGTAACTATGGTATGGCACAAGCAGAATAATGCAGGATAGACGAGAAGCTAACCAGAGTCGCAGCACCAGCCCAAGGAATTCTTTCTCAAGTTCGTCTCCTCGGTGGTAGCTTGGGAATAGCTTCGTCGACTGCGTTGCTGCATCAGAAAGTCACCGAGTACCTCACTGGTATCCTAACGCCCTCGGAGTTGAACGCGATCGGTGGTGCAGACCTGCATCTCTCGGACTCGCAACTTGAGATGGTTCACTACACTTATGCTGAGTCTTTCCGAGCGGACATGAGGGTGGCGGCGGCCATTTCGGCGCTTGGATTGCTTTCGACCCTGGGTGCTTACCGACGCCGCCGCTTGGTAATTCAGGAGCAGCGACAAATTTTGGTGACCGAGGAAATAGCCAGAAGGCGAGAAGTGACCAGTACGACCAACACGGCCAGCCAGCCAGAGACAGAAAAGGTCTAATGTGACAAAAAGGACTGAGGGGTGAAGAGAATTGACGGAGAAGGTTGATTGATGAATGACTAGCATGAAAAGAATAGCTATGAGGATGTTTTACTCTACCCTCTAGAATCACGATGGGTAGTGCCGCAACACGGATCTTGAGAAGCTATGGTCGATCTACTTCGATGCATAATGTTTAATGTTCGACTTGATAGACAAAATTGGCCGCTGATCTGGAGGGGTGGAGGGGCAAAACCGGGGAATTCAAAGTGCGGTGGCTTGCGTGCTCTCTACGGCGCCCCACTTTTTTCTGGATGCAAAATGCCAGCCAACATTCAGTCTCGTTGTAATCAAAGAGTCGAGGCCATTGCCAACCAGTTAACCAACCATTGCGCGATTGTCTAGCTCTCATCGTCTATCCTGTCCTGATCCAATAAAATCCACTCTATCCGTACTTATGAGTCGCCATCTGTTGTTGCTTGCAACTACCCCCACCTTCATCACCACCCTCACTCACAACCTCCTCCGTCCACGACCTTCTCTCCCCTCCATCAATCCCCTCATTAGTCCCTTCGCCAATCCCTTCGCCAATACCCCTTTAGCCTCTGCCTTCTTTCCCCCTCGGCCTTCATCAATCATCTCTTCCAGCCGCAAAATGTCCTCCTCCGCCGCCGCGAAGCGCCTGACCGGCAAGACCATCGTCGTCACCGGCGCCTCCTCCGGCATCGGCCGCTCGACGGCCCTTGAGTTTGCCCGCACCGCACCTCAGCACGGCCTACGTCTCATCCTCACAGCCCGCCGTATCGACACTCTTAAGGAGGTTGCCGCCGATATCAGCAAGGAAGTTGGTGATGGTGTCAAGGTCCTGCCCTTCAAGCTCGACGTCAGCAGCTCTGCCCAGGTCAAGGGTTTCGTCGGCAACTTGCCCGAGGAGTGGAGGAATATTGATGTCCTCGTGAACAATGCGTACGTTCTCACCATAATCTCTGCCCCTGAATAAAGATGCATCCGAACACAAGAACCTGAGTAAAGTCACTTACGCTCGTGTACTAGCGGCCTCGTCAAAGGTGTAGCTCGTGCCCCCGAAATTGCCGAAGATGATATCGATGTTATGTTCCAGACCAACGTTACTGGTCTCGTCCACATGACCCAGGCGATTCTCCCCATCTTTCTTGCCCGGCCCGATGGCGGCCATGGTGACATTATCAACGTCGGCTCCATTGCTGGTCGCGAGCCCTACGCCGGCGGCTCCATCTACTGTGCTACAAAGGCTGCCGTTCGCAGCTTCTCTGAGTCACTGCGCAAGGAACTCATCGCCAGTCGCGTCCGTGTCATTGAGATTGATCCCGGTCAAGTTGAGACTGTAATCGACACCACCCCTAGCCAGTTACGTACTCCCTCGTCTGACAATCATCAGGAGTTCTCTATCGTCCGCTTCTATGGCGACAAGTCCAAGGCTGATGCCGTCTACGCGTAAGTATCTGCCCTGGCGCAACGGTTCGTCAAATCACTAGAAATCTGTACAGCGGAGTTGAACCTCTTACACCCGATGATATCGCCGAAGTTATTGTCTTCAACACCACCCGTCGAGAAAACGTTGTCATCGCCGACACGCTCATCTTCCCCAACCACCAGGTAAGAATATCTCGCAACGAGATCACGGCCAGATCCACGGACTGACATATTGCCCCCTCCTAGGCTGGTGCAGGTTCTATGCACCGAAAGGGTCAGTAAATACAAACGTCACAATGCACAAAAAGGAGAGTTGTATATACCGGACATAGAATCAGAGCGGTGTTAAGATCGCAGACGACCTAACTGCCGTACTGAGACCGTGACCGATCCTGCTCCACGTGCCGCCGCTTTGCTGACATCTCACATCCTACATCTAAGCAAGATACAGGGAAGAGGTGACGAATAATATCACATCTGTACTATGTTATGACTCCAACCATCAGGTCATTGTGACTGACTTAATATTGCCTACGGCCCTGTTTCATGCATGACAATCAACTAGGTAGGTAATGTTCGAAAAGTTCTCTTGCCCCCAACCCACCCGCCCAAAAGAGGACATAGACCAAACGGTCAGGATTGGGGGCCTTCTAAGGACGAAAATTTGATCTACCAACGTTCCGTTAAGAACCCATTCTGAGATGAATCGGGCCCTTGCCGTCAACAAGTGACAGCACCGCTGGGAAGTAGAATAGCATGGCCTAAGACCAGCCAGAAGTCGCCAAAGGCAGCTCTTAGTGGGAAGGGGGAAGACAACATGATTGACTTCACAGACGGGGACGAGACTGAGAAGACCAGGACAAACGATCGTAATTCGTCACCTACTTTGCCATGTTTGGTTGTAACCCCAAGGAATGAATGGTCTGGGCATTGCCCCATCAAACCGACCTTTCCTCCGCCAGACGCCTCGCTAAAAAGAACCGAAAAGAGAAGGCCATGTAAATCGGCATCGAAAAATGTGGCACCTACATGGGACACAGAGCACAGTGGAATAGAGGGACATAAGTCAGGCAAGCGCCCTCACCCTCTAGTCATAGTGCTGGAACAGAGGAGAGATGGACTCGCCGTAGTGATTCCGTCGGATAGCCTCTGCCAACAGGAATGACATGTCGAGGATGACGAGCTTGCTAGTGTTGCGTGCCCTCTCTTTATCAAGAGGGAAGCTGTTGGTGACGACGATGGTGTGAATGCACTCGCATGCTTGCAACTGCTCGAGGCAGTCTCCACCAAAAATGCCATGGGTAGCCATGCAATAGACCTTCTTTGCACCGCCCCTCTTGACCACAGTCTCAGCAGCAGCGATCCACGATCCAGCCTTGTCGATCATATCGTCGACGATGAAGACGGTCCGATTCTTTACATCCCCTACAAGGGTGATCATATGCTCGGCAGTGGGGTTCTCAAAAGCGTTGTCCTCTTCGTCAGAGCTATCAGCAGCATCGCCCGATCCTCCGAGAGACTGTGGTTCTGGAGCGAAGAAGGATGACGCGTGCGACATGGTCATGGGGTCATCTTCCGTCACACTCGCGTCGGCAGCAGATTGAGTGGGCGAAGGGAAGTCATCCTCGACAATGCGCCCTTGAACAAGGCGGCCGTGAGTCACCTCCTGGGCCTTGTGGTCGTCATAATCGACATCGCCATTGACCGATGGATCGGGTGACCTCGCCGGGGGCGTAATGTTGGGGTCCTCCGCGGACTCGGAGAGGCTGAGGTTTGACATGCGAGCCGAGGGGCCGCCGTTAACGCGTCTCGGTGAGCCCTGGGGATCTGTCACGATCCTAGAGGGTCTTGAAGATGTGGCCGTAGCACTCACAGTCTCCTCGGGGATAGGAGTTCTTCGGGAGCTGCTGGGACGGTTGGAATCCAGCGCTGTGGGGTGTCGTTCGTTGCCATCGAAGTGACTCATAATCATGCTGGCCGTCATGTTACCACCCCGCCGTCTGTCTGTAGTGACGATGCCGAAGTTGAGCTTCAGAGCATCAGCGAGCGAGGTCACTCGCTTAGTCCCGCCAGCATTCTTGGAGACAACAACAGCCTCCCGCCAGTTGGAGACGTTGTGGCGAATCCACTTGGCGAGTAAGGGCTCGGCGTGGAGGTTATCGACGGGGCACTTGAAGAATCCTTGCATTTGGGAGGCATGAAGGTCGACGGTAATGACGTGCTTAACGCCAGCGACGCCCATTAGGTTGGCCAGCATGCGGGCAGTGATGGCACCGCGATGCGACTTCTTCTTGGATTGGCGGCTATACGGGAAGTAGGGGAGAACGGCTGTGAAAGGTTGTAAGCCGAATGACGTCTCCAATTAAAAGGCGGACCAGAGTGCACAAACCAGTGACTTTGTTGGCAGAGCCGCCCTTGCAGGCTGAGATCATGATAAGAAGCTCCATAATAGAATCGTTGATCCGGGGGCTCCCAGACTGGACGACGAAGACATCCTTTTCTCGCACGCTGGTCAGGATCCTGACACTTGTCTCGCCCTTGAGAGATAGTTAGTCTGTCTGTGGGTTCAGACGCGAGGCTCAATCAAGGCTTGCGACAGGAAGCGAGGGAAATGAGAACGGTGGGAGAGGCAGCAAAGCAAAGCCGAGGTGGCGGCGGCAGGAAGCTCACATTGGAGAATTGGGTCAGCTCCGCGTTAGCAGGAGTCATGCCCAGGTTCTCGCATATTTGACCTGTTAGAACTGGGCACGAGTTGCCGGCGAAGATCAGCGTGTTGCGCATCTTGGCCGACCCATGAATCGAGAGCTGGAGGGAAGAGGAAGAAGAGAGAGGAGGAAGTGGAAGAGAGAGAGATGGGAAGAAAAAGCTGCGAGTGCACAGGTGCGGAAGCTATTTTTTTTCTTCTACGCCCGTCTTCGGCAGGGGGGGGGGGGCCGGTACATGAGGCCGTGCAAGCCACATGTAAGAGGCACAGTGCACACGGGGACGCTTTGCTTTTTCTTAGCGGCCGCATGGGGCAGGTCGGTGACTGGTTTGGAAAGGACCGTTCTGAGTTGCGCTGAGGTACGCTGGGGTGTGCTGTGATGCACTGAAGGTGCACCTGTGGCTACGTTGCACGGGGCTTATCAACGCCGCCTACCCAGTGGTTGCAGGGTGACACACAGTGCGATTCATATCCACATCAGGTCAGAAGTGTGTCATGGCGGGGCATGTCGGAAGCCCTGTTGTGATATCGAAATCTTGGACTGAGGAACTCTCAATTGATGAGCGTCTTACATTGCTTCAGAATGTACCTAGGTATGTACCGATTGTATGGTAATTATTATGCTTGGGGTTAGTTTAAATGCATAACTAAGGTACCTAGGCACCATAGAGATCACGTTTGTCGTTTGTGTTCACGTTTCAAAGCTGGGAAGAGGCAATCGAAAAGGCCCCTCTAACTTAATTGCTTTTCGAACGCGCTCACTTTCCTTGACCCCACACAATCACCAATTGATCAATCACAAAGTGATTGCTTCAATGGGTACTTTTGCACTCCGGAGCACGCACTGCATTTCCTCCACTACAACTTGACCCGAATCACTTGGAATCAACGAATCAAGGAAAATAATATTAAGGCATCATGGGAATCCCCCACCTAATCTCTACCCTAGAGCCATTCGCCATTCATGACCACCTGGAAAACCGATCGATTGTCATTGATGGCCCGGCTTTTGCCTACCACGTCCTCTACATCTGCAACAGAAATGGCGTAGTTCTTCCTTCTTACCAGCTGCTTGGTGATACCGCTGTTGCGTGGCTGGAGGAGCTAACCGGCTACGGTGTGAGCATGTGAGTGTCATGTTGTTTTGCAGTGGCGGGCTCACCAGCTAATGAACCATGTTGCAGTGAAGCCATTTACTTCGATGGCCACCTCCCGCTCGCCAAGCGACCTGTCCGCATGGAGAGAATGACTAGAAACTTCCATCAGCTGAAACTGGCTCACTCCTCGGACCCAAGGGGTCGTTCCTGGAATTACTTCTCCTCTCCTACAAACGCCTACGAGGCCGCTGCCCTCTTCTCGCCGAAACCACCTCCAGGAAGGCCGTTTTTGCCGCCTAGTTTTCACGTTCCTGCAATTATCGATGCACTGAAGCTGTCTCCCCGATACCGGCCGCGGGTTCGTCTCGTGCCGGGTGAGGCTGATGCCTACTGCGCACAACACCTGTTGGACTCGGGTGGTACTGTCCTTACATCGGATTCCGACCTGCTCGTCCATGATTTAGGGAGCGGCTCTGTTGTGTTCCTCCGAGACATTTATATCGACGGGGATTTAAGGCTTTCTTGCGCGAGGTTCTCTCCTTATCAAATTTGTGAGCGGCTTGGACTCCCCCCTGACAAATTTTGTCGCTTCGCCTATGAGCGGAAACGCGATACGCACCTCTCACTTGCCCAGATCTTGCAAGAATGCTCCAAACCAGTTGGGGATCCTCCTAGCTACGATGTATTTCGCCAGGAGTATCTGCATCAAGAAATTGCGCCATTACCCGTGTCCCAAACGGGAATTACCCTCGAAATTGACTGCCTGGATCCCAGGGTATCGGAGCTAGTTCTTCAACTCAGTAACACGTGCAAGAGAGAGGACTATCAACAACATAAAATTTACCTCCCTATACTGATCGAGGATCCGACCCGTGGAAGTTCTTGGGAACAGAACACATCCATTCGACAATTGACATACACTCTCCTCGGATGGATCATTCCCGCTCAATCTTTCTCGGTGCAAGAGTACCGGCGGGTGAATAATACTTTGCAAAAAGGGCGACAGGTGCCCCTCATGTCCAAAGCTCTCGCTGGAGATTTTGCTCAGGATCTCGTTGTCCTAATGTCCAGTATAAAGAGAGAGATTCGGCTTGATAACGAATTGGCGTGGTACATTTTTTGTCTTTCGCTCGACGTGCGTCACTGCCTGGAAGAAGACAAGCAATCCCACACTCTACGAACCCTTCAGAACGCTTCGCCAGTTATCTCTGGCAAAGTCTCATGGGATACTATCCACTTCGTCGCACAGCTGCAGGCGGCTTACTATTCCCTGCGCATGCTCGCACAAGCCCTATCACTTGTGCCAGCAAATCAACTCCTCCCGGGACTCCATCAGATGCTGACTTCCATGCCACCATTATCGGCTTTCCCCGATGTTAGTAGTGTGATCGAACTCCTGCTCAAGACGGACGAGCTGAAAACTCTGAAGTTGGTTTCAAAATTCGTACCCCTACCCCAGCCTGACACCGGTGGATCGAAGCAAGCCGTTTCTAAGAAACGCGAAACATCCAAAGATGACGCGCCAGTGAAGCCCGTTGTTGGTAGGAAAACTCTTTCAGCTCGGAATCCTTTTGATATCTTATCGCAGGTTGAATAATGGAATGGGATCGCATGTCCTTATTGAGGCCAAGAGTGACATCCCGAAATACAGACCCGAGAGTTGTCATCACTCTAAAAGCTCTCTGTGCACTGAATAATACCCAAATCGAGCAAGTTAATACACTGCACAGGAAACAAGACGCATTGTTGTTTTACATCATAGTAATACATGATTCGAAGGAACTTTTGCACCCTGCCTCGCATCTTCCGTACTTATGTCGTATCCCAACTTCGAGGGCCCATGTGGGCTAGACACTAGTAGACGTACAATCCTAAGTCTGCCTTCCAACTCCATGAATAATGTCCAACAATCGTAAGAACGGACTGTTCGTTTCTTCAATATCATTCACATCTCGGAGCAATTTCTCCTGCTGGTCCCCGTTCCCTGTCGCCTTGATGATCCTCCACGCTCGGCGAAACTCATCTCGAATTGATACAATCCCATTGTGAGTGACAGTCCGCGCAACGTTATGATCCAACTCAAACGGGTCCTCGATAGCAAAGAGGTACCGGTGTCGAACCTCCTTGACCTCGCTATTCTTGCTTGCTGAGGCGGCGAACTTGCCTTGGTTTCCATGTTCAGTGCTGCTAGGGGCAGCGAGGCTCTGAGAGGGCGCAGTAGTGTGCTCTTGCGAGATACTTGCCCCTGCACCCTGAGGTTCGAGAACTGTCCTGGCACCTGTCCAACCTTTCTCCTGCTTAGACACAAGCCCACCTATGGTCCGTATGCTAAGCACGTCCCTGCCCCAGTCAAATCCCCTCCGTTGGGAACCAGTTATGAACCCCGGGGTTGCAAAGTACTCAAAGAAGCCACGAAGTAAATGGCCAAGTGTATCTGTGTTATGAGTGAGTTGGTTGGTACTGGCAAGTCGCAAGATGTCTTCCTCATATCGCCAGAACTCGACATTGTGGCCGCGGTATATGATGTTTTCCATCTCAGCTGGTGTCGGGTTAGGAGGGCGCTCAGGGGCTAGCTGCTGAAGATTGGGAGACACAAATGGTTGGGCAACATTGACAAGATAGTGGAGAACCATCAATACGTAGCCATAGCTACTCAAAGTCCCGCGGTATCCTGAGTTGATTCCGCGAATCTTTGCCCAGTGCTTCACGAACAACACCATCGGTCGTACCCGTGGGTCAGTGTGGGAGTAGCATCGCAGGAGCAGAGTGTTTTGTAGAGCGAGATGGGCCGAAAAATTGATATCGCATTGAACCCCAGCACCTGTCTTGGGAAATTCAAGGCGGTCTCGGTATCGGTCTCGCGGCTGATTGGGAGCCATCCTGTGAGGGTCTGGGATGTTGCGGATTCTGTCAATGAGCGACGACGTCTCAGGCGTAAGTGGAATGATGAACTCGTGACTCAGATTCGGACCAGGCGCTCTTGTGAGTGGGGACCGAAGCAGATTGATGTACCCTTTGACGTCTTCGATGTGGTGCGCTTCATATAGGTCTTTGTCGAGAGCCCTCTCAAGCTCCCATGCTAGATGAAGAACCGCATGTTTCCGTGCGATGACCTGCAATGGCACCCAATGGCTCCAGGAATCGACCAACTCCTGCACCGCGCGCCGAATTTCGTCCTGGTGAATCCCAGAAACATAGCGTCTCATGATGGTTTCCCGCCACTCTGTTTCAGGGTCCTTGAGAACGGAGTTGGGGTTGCCACCAACCTTGGCAGGGTGTGTGTGGAATGGGGAACGGTTGTCGAGAACAAGTTCTACACTGTTAACAATGCTTAGGGCGCGTCCATAGTATTGACCTGGGGTCTCGTGTTGGCCTTGTTCCAAATTCAGGAATTGAATTGAAGGAAGCTTCCTTATCCTTTCCAAAGCCAATTGAAGATTCTTGGTGTACGAAACAGGGTCATCACACCAAGTCGGGTTCATTTGAACACTCTCCCAGAAGTTGATCAGCTCTTCAGGATTTATCGGTATTCTCTCCTGAATGCCACCTCCTTTCCAAAGCTGGATAAGCTGTTCACCCTCAATCTGTGTGAAGACTCCAAGCAGTGATCGGTTACCAGGGATATCACTGAATGAAAGAGACGGACAACCGCTCAAACGCTTTCGAAGTTCGGGGTCATAGAGGCCAGAGAAAAAGGCGTGACAGACACGATTCAGAATGTCCCAGTCTTGTTGAGTGAAGTCCTGGTAGTTCGAGATCGTGACATCGCGCCCACCAGCCCTCCGGAGGACCCGCTTAGCTAAGGAATAATATGATGAGAGAGAGCTCTTCGGTCCTTGCTTCAGCTGAAAGCTCTGCATCTCTCCTGCGGCTTGGCCAGGCAATGTGAACTCTGTAACCGACGGTAGACCGCCTTCAGCAGCTATCACCTGGCCGTGACCATCCCGATCATCCGACCCAGCGATTTCATGTTCATCATCTTCGTGAGCATTGTGAGGGTCGTTGTCAAGTCCGTTTTCCCATTTATACCGTTCGTCAAGAAGGTCTAGACGGAGCTTTTCTGGTGGGCTCTCACACAACTTGATGATTGGGACCCTAGTTCGGGTTAAAAGTCGTGCGCCGAGTCCAGCATCTAGAAAGGCTTTCTCAAGTAGACGTGGAATCTGAGAATCGGCGGCTTCTGGCGGAGGAGAAGACAAGGGTGAGAGTAGGCCTAGGTCCATGTCGGATGCCTTGGTGGCGAAGCCGGACGAAAGACTACCGAAACATTTCAGACTCACGGAAAGAGGGTGAAATTGATGGGAAGGGTCTTTTTCTTTCTCAAACTTGGCAATCGCCTCACGGCTGATGGCCTCGATTCGGCAACGGAAGGCCTCTTTTTCAGCAATCTCCGACACTGCTATCTCGGAGCTAGAGACGACTTCAAAGCAAAGGTTTTCGAGGAGAGAGGCTTGGGCAGCGACATCTTCTGAGCTGATATATGGTGGGCGTCTGTGGTTATAGAGCTGCCCAGGGCCACCGCGTCTGGACTCCGGGCGATGGCCTTGGGCATGGTACCCGGAAGCGGGAGGTCCGCGTTGCTGTGGAGGACCATTCCATGAGCTTTGTGAATAGGAAGGGTTTATGTGCACTTGTTGGGGAAGTGGGGGAGGGTGCGAGTTTGTGTGCAAATGTGATTGGCGAGACGGAGATGGCCACGAATGATGCGAATTGGAAACATAGGTCTGACGAGGTTGCGGGGGCGGCTGAGGGCGAGGATCAATAGGAATAGTGAACTGGGAGTTCATCCGACGTCTTTGGGCTTGATTAGGCCGTTTGCGCCCTTGTTTGGACGACTGCGAAGCGCATTGAGCAGGGTCTTCTTGTGCGATACCGCCGTTCGGCTGGACATTTAGATATTGAGGCGACTGGTGGGCGTCTGCGAGGGAAGTAGAGGTTGGCGGCCACGAGCCCCGAGGGACGTGATATGACCCGGGCGAGGGAGCTTGTCGGCCACCTGAAGGGTTTGACAAGGTGAGGTGGCGAAGCTGATTCTCAAGCTCTAAGGGCGAACCGCCAGAGGCTGCTGCCGAATCACTCTGGACGTTGGACGACATGAGAGGCGGATTGAAATGTGTAGCTGGACGAGAGGTAGCTTGCTAGATGTTTAGGTGACTGGTTGACGGGGCTTTGTGGTTGACGGGGCTTTGTGGTTGACGGCCTTTTGGTTGTGTTCTCCCTGGTTTGTGTTTGGTGGGTTTAGCTTGAGTAGGCTGATGGCGAGCAATGCTTCGAGAGTCTAATGGCAGTTCAAGAATGTGGCCTAACTCGTGCGAAGTAAAAAATTGAAGAGGGAGACGGTTCTAGGACGAAATATAATCCGTACAAGAAATACAGGATCTGTTTTGGGAAAGGCTGAGGTAGATGCTGAGGCCTGTATGAAGCTCCATGGGAGGGAGAGAAATTGGAATCGACCGGGGAGGTTTGATACCCTTTCGACTCATCACCTCACTTGTTGGCACAGAGAGCGGGTAGTGATGCGGAATTGCTGCTAGCGGGGTGAGTCTGGATGGGAGGTAAGGGCAGAGGAGGAATGAGAATGTCAGAAGAAGAGGGAATTCGAAGAGAGGGAGGGACAGGGCACGTCCTGGCCACGGTCGAGCTGAGATGCGAGCGATTGAGACTTGACGGTTGACTGCAGATGGTCCGTCATACCCACCACGATAGTGTTTAGCGAGCAATTGGATGCGTCTGATACTGTGCCGATTCGGCTAGCCAGACGGTGTGTGAGGTTAACTGAGGTAAGCTTGGGAAGATGCTGTACTGGAACCAGTGGGTTATTGACTTACCCCGCAGCAGGAGCTCGACGTCTGTGTGCAGACAATTTGTGTGCGCAGACAATCACGGCTCCTGTGCATCATTTTTTGCCCCGTTTTATTGCAGCTTCCTTCGCTGGTAGGCCTACTGTTGTCCACGCTTGACACACAGTGCTGATTGATAGTAACGGAGGCAGATGCGGTTCGGAATAGCTAGCAATGGTTCTTACATGGGGAATAGCGATCTCGAGTGAAAAGTGATGTGGTGGTATGAATATTCTAAGCTGCTCAGCTCAGGTTGATAGGTTCTATTCATAGCCATGCCCCTGCTGTTCACATTCTGTGATCGCTCTCAAAGTAACCTGGAAGTTTTCCCGCCTTACGAAATGTTAGGTGCTTTGGGCGCCTGGACTCAGCAAATTGAAACCTGCGGCCAGCCAAGGCAGCAAGGCTCAAGGGCCGGCATGTACCCACAACCCCCCTGGAGCTACCCACCTACATTATCCACTGTGGTCTTTCGACCACTGAGCCTGGTACCCAGGGCATTTTCACCTTCCTTGAAGCGGGTACTAGCCATCAGCCACGTTCTGCGCTAGGCCTGCTTTCCTTCCCTTTGTCATCGTCATGCAGCAAGCACCTCTTTATTCGTAGGTCGGTACAGCACCTCTCTTTGTCAACTCCATTTCCTCCAACAAAACACCATCCCCTACAATAGCGATACACCTTCTCTTCCTCAGGGCCCCGACGCGCCTGCAGAACCACGCCTCCTCAGTTCGATTGCGATTAGGTTGTCCTCGACAAAACCGTCGCGTTCCTTCGCCTCCCGCGTCTCCACGCCGTTTCTCGCGGCCTGCCTAAGGCTTCGGGCGCACCACCGCTGCCTCATCCTTCGGCTCGGGCGCCTCTAGTCAACCTCAGCTTGTCACTCAACGGAGTCGCTTTCGACATGAGCGCGCCACCGCCCGGAAATTCCAATGGCGTCCCTAGTCGTCCCAAGCCAAACCCCCTGAGGCCGATGCGCAAGAAACCTCGCGGTAACCCGCTTGTTGCTTCGCGAAAGCCCGTCCCTAAACCTACCGGGTTGAAACCAAAGCCTGGTCCTCAGAATGGTTCAAAACCCAACCTCGAAGAGAATCGCAAGAAATACGGGGGTTGGTCTGAAGCGCCACCTCCTGGCGTTACCGACATCCCAATCATGACCACCAAGAAGGCGCTTTTGGATGGAATTCGCTACCACTTGATGAAATTTTCCCAGGCAAAACTAGGCGACAAACCCATCGACCCTGCCGACCAGGACGAATTCGCCCGACCTGTCACTTTGCATCGACGTGATGCTCGCCAACCCCCACCTGGCAGAGCCGTCAAGGTGGAGGCCCCCGAACCGATGCCCGTGGACGAACTAGAAGCCGAGAGGCTGGCCCAGGCCAAGGCAGACCGAGAAGCCCAACGAGCAGTCGACCAAGCTAAGATTGCTCCCGTTGCTAAGGACCTCAATCCTAAGCGGCCTAAGAAACAAAAAGAAGAAAAGACGAACTTCAACCGAGCCCCAAAGACAGTCGCAGCCAAGAAAGAATCTGACCTACGATATGAGGAGGCACTTCCATGGCATCTTGAGGACGCGGATGGCAAGAATGTGTGGGTCGGCAGCTATGTTGCCGCCCTTTCGGAGGCAAATGTCGCCTTCATGATTGACAAGTCTGTGTTTCGCATGGTCCCTCTTGAGAAGTGGTATCGGTTCACCGCGAAGCCCCCATTCCAACCATTCACCATCGACGAGGCGGAGGCGCTCATGAACAAGAAAGTGGATGTTGGCCGTTGGGTCATGAAGGATGAAGAGCGGAGGGCAGGCCAGCAGGACGTGGAAGCGACTCGGCAGGCGTTGTACGGACGTGGCCAGATGATCAAAACGGAAAGTGATACGTTCCGAGCCGCCTCGAGGCTGGAGAAGATGGACCATGATGAGATTGACATGTCCGGGGATGAGTTCCAAGACGACGACGAAACACCGAATTTCGAGCGCAACGTGGATGACGAGGACACCAAAGAATCGAAGGAACGCATTCGTCGCGAGCAACTTGGTGCCAACTTGTTTGGCGATGGTGATGAACAAGAAGTAGATAGGGAGCTGAAGGAGCAGTTGAGAGAGGAGCTCGAGCGGGAGAAGTACGGCAAGGCAACCAAGAAAGCCCTCATCAAGCGAGACCGCGAGTTTGTCTATGAAAGTGACAAGTCACAAGACAACCCCTGGAGCAGCTCGGTAATGCTTACTACTACTACTACTACTACTGTGCTATGGTTTCGAGTATACTAACTGCGTTTAGTCTGAGGACAACTCTTCTGACGAAGAAGATGAGGATAAAGACAAGGATAAGGACGAAGACAAGAAAGAGGATGACGACAAAAAGGACGGTGAGGGCAAAGACAAGGTCAAGAGTTCAAAGGGTACCTCGACGCCACAACAAGGGAAGAGCAAGTCCGATACCGCCAAGAAGGGCAAGTCTCTCAAGCGACAAGGGTCCCCGACTCTCTCGGAATCGAGTGGCAATGAATCCTCGAGAAAGAAGCTGAAGAAGACGGCCACGCCTGCCACTGGGAGCCGGGCGAGTACACCTCTTCCACAAGGTGCTGCAATGCGGCGATCCAAGATGGGTGCCGGTTCTGGCAGCGACGGCGAGGCTACCGGCGGTGAAATGTCGGACGGCGCCGCCCCGAAGAAGAAGAAGCTTAAGCTTGTGAGCAGCAGCGCCCGAGGTACACCCTCGGCGTCTCGGGCTGGCAGTCCTATCCCAACCCAAGGCGGTAAGTGATTGATCCAGAGAGCTTTACCATACACCAGACTCGCCTCTCTAGACCATGGCTAACGTAGACTGTTTAGGTGCCTCTCCTGGCCCATCTGGCCCTGGAATCGAGTCATGGGAGATTTTGGAGAAGATCCCCGCCGAGGGTATTGTCATAGGAGACCTGATCAAACAATTCCAGGGACGTGTTGGTGAGAAACCAGGGCAGATGCCAAAGGGCGAATGGATCAAGCTTGTTAAGCAAATTTGCGAATATGGATCGGATAAGCGACTACGACGGAGACGATGAACAAGCGAGGAATGTGTTGGTTTGATACGCTTCGATTTTTGAATGGCACAGTCCAGGACCAAGTCCCTGATGCTAGAGAAGGAATTGGAGAATGGCTTTTCAGTATAGAACTGAGCCTAATGTTTTAATGCACTTGTTGCCTCGTGACAGGAGCGCTGCCACTACTGGGGACTTAAGCGCAAGCGTAGCCATGATATTTCTTGTATGCTTCTGTATATCCCAAACAAAGCTCCATAATTGGGTATCAACGTGTCCTACTATAAACAATCTATTATTCGTCCATCTGCCACGAATAGTCCAGGTCCTTGTTTCTCTCCCGCCTATTGATAGCCTTGAACCTCTCTCCTTCAAACCCATTGGATCGGTCAACTCCATCCCATCGGTACCCTGGCTTGATACCATAGCGATTCGGCGGAGCTGCGCCTGCGTATACGGGTTTGCGCTTTGATTTATTACCTTTGCCGCCTATGTTTTTCTTCTCAGCCATGAACTGCGTCATCGGGTCGTTCCACCGTTCCTTTTCCTTGAGCTCGTCGTTCATTTCCTCGTCGTCGACCGTCCGTGCGAATTTCATGAGCTTGGCGTCTTCCAGTTTCTCGCGTCGCTTGCGCGCTTCCTCGACCTGCACGTCGCCCTTGAGCGCCTCGATGGCTGCTCGTTCCTTCTCCTCCGTCTCAGCGGCTGCGCGGCGCGCCTCGGCGCGTTTCATGGAGATGTCGATGCGTCGGCCGGTGGCGTCTCGGTAGACCGTCTCCTCCTCCTTTCCTGTCTTGCGATGGCGTTCAAAATCCTCGCGTTCTTCTCGCTGCCGTCGCTTGAGCTGGGCAGACACTGTGGCCGCGGTCTGTAGTCCCGCATGGGTTCCGTCGCTCATTTTTGTCACGCCACTGCCATCTTCTACGACTGGCATCTCGTCGTCGGCGTCCTTTGCTGCGTCGTTCTCTGCAGCTGCAGATGCGAGGATCGCATCGGCTGCGGCGCTGTCGTCCTTTTCTGAAGTAGCTGCGCCGGTGCCTACTGACTTCCAGTTGCTCTTCTTCGCTTTCCGAAACTCGGCGGACCTTCCCGTTACTGTGACGGGGCCATCCTCACCCGCCTCATCTCCTTGGTTATTCGTGCCCCAGCTCGAGTCTTCATCGTCGTTTATGACCAGACCAGCTGGTTCGGCACCGCGCTTGCGCTTGCGCTTCTTGGAGGGTTTTGGGTCGGCGACAAGGTATCTGGTGGCGAGATAATCTGCGAGATCTGAGGGCATGGTGAACGTGTATGTGACGGCAGCGAAGTCGTTGAGCTTGTCGATGATAGAAGCTGTAAGATTCGAGGCGCTGAAGCTCCTGGCTCTTGCCTCACATGCTGTTTATGCAGGTACCGGAATGCGACGTCGGGCACCCCGGTACAGTAATGTGGAGGCCACAGGGGGCGCCTTGCCGTCTCTGGGAAGGTGAGCTATGCCCACGGCTTCATGAGGTAAGACGCGGCACCTACCTAAGCTCTCCACTGGTAGATGAGGTACGTACCGAATCATCAGCACCAGTGCTGAGTCCACATCGTCGCCCGACTCTTGCAAGAGATGATAATCGAGCAAGCCGTCTTTCCTCCGAAGAAACCCTAACCCGCCAGGGCTCCGAATCTAGTACTGATATCATGCAGAGCCGGATATCGGCCTCGTCAGTCTGCTACTCTCCGCCCTCTCCAGCTTGCGCATCGTGAATCCGCTCCGCCCTCCGCAGCATCGCAACGACCCCTCGACCGCAGGCGTCCCCGAAGTCGCCTTCATGCCACAGCCTCTCCGAGATGAAAGTCCGCCGACGGAACCGCTCCAGGCATTGCCCATGGCAGCCTCGACCATGAAGTTCCCTAAGACGCGGCACTCGACGTCCACCATTGAGTCGTTGCCCCTGTCAGGCTCCGAGACAACCTTGGCTTTCCGCCGGTCCAACCCCTCGAGGGCTTCGCTGTACGCATCGACGCTGTCGCCCCCAGGTTCGAGATCTATCTCCCCGGCGGGTCGCGGGTCGCCGTCTCGGGTGCTTTTCAACACCGTGTTTGATTCCCGGCAGCCCCGATCCCCCGCGTCCAATGCCGGGGACAGCCCCACCGAGCCACTGAATCTCATCCTCAAAGCCTACGTACCGCATGTGTCTATTTATGCCTCCGAAGACACTGAGACGTTGATGAGCGAAAAAGGATTTCGAAACGGCCTCTGGGAGCTACTGCGCCCCTTTGGCGAAGACCTCCAAGGCAAAGTTACAGTTAGGGATAGCAATGGAATGAGCCGGACCACCGAGGATTTCTCCATTCGATTCACGAGATTTGGCCAAGACGTTGAGCATCCTGACCCCAAGGTCTCTGGCCTGAAGAACCCACCACTCTCACATGGCCTAGGTGGAGCTCAGGCAAGCATAGAACGGGATAAGCAACTCCTTGCCAAAGTCGAAGCCGTGGTAGATCGACACTTGTCCTACGCCGAGGAGTCATTTGCGGCCGTGCCGCAGGGCGCCTTTGCGGGACAGGGCTCGGATAGTGAAGAGACGTCACCATACTACGCACTCTATCTACGGCGGCTATTATCTGGGATAAAAATTTCGCCTCATGAGACCTTCGCACATCCGGTGGCTTGTGTTATCGCCATCAGCTCTCGGAACCAGAATCCTATCGAAGAGCTTAGGAGGCTTTATGGGGAGACTAGTCAGGGAGAGAAGAAGCTGCCCGTATGGGTAGATGGCGATTATCTACGATACTACGTACTCATCCACGATGAGGAGAAGGATGATATTACCCGCTCGATGGGGCTTTTTGACCAGATGAAGCGGCATCTTGGCCTTCATTGCCACCTCCTGAGGTTAAGAAGCACCGCAAGCGCCGAGACAGACGACGACAGCATACCTCTTCCTCGCAGCGACTGGATGTCGGCCACCGAAGAACTGGAGGATATTAAGCGAAGTCAGGACGACGAAGATTTTGAAGATCCGACGATGCACATCTTTGAGTCTGATACTACAGCTATCCGAACCTTTGTACGAGAGATGGTGACACAGTCTATTGTCCCCACAATGGAACGACACATATCGATATGGAACGACCAAGTTGCGTCTAGGCGTAGGGGTCTTACGGGACGGTTCATGAACCTTTCGCGGAAATGGGCTTTTGGAGGCAGCTCACGGTCATCAACCAGCGGCACTAGCAACTCAAAGGACACATATAATATGGCAGGATTCTACCAAGCTGAAGCTCCAGAGGCCATCATGAGGAAACTGGCCGACTATGCCTTTATGCTACGGGACTGGAAACTAGCGCACTCAACGTACGATCTGTTGCGCTCCGACTTTAGCGATTCCAAGGCATGGAAACACCATGCTGCGGCGAACGAGATGGCAGCCGTAAGTCTTCTCATTATGCCACAACATATGACATCCAAGAATCGCGTAGAGACGATTGACCAGATGCTGGAGGCTGCCTTCTATTCCTATAATACCCGGTGCTGCGCTCCATATGGTGCGCTGCGGAGCTTGACGCTTGGCCTGGAACTGTTGCGCCTGCGAGGTGGCACGAGCATTGACGACGCTGGACGCTGGGGCATTCGACTACTCGATTCCAAGATCGCTGGAAATGTCGGCGACGCATTGATGAAGGAACGACTGGGAATATATTACGGCTCCAAGCAGGGGGTCGGAAGCTGGCACTGGGGATCCCGTCGTCGCAAGTCGGCAGCATGGACCGTCCTGGCCGCCGATGCTTGGCTTCAACAGTCCAAGCACATCCAAGCCCGCCAATGCCTCGATGAAGCGCATAGGCGGTACGCGATGTTGCCACATAAGGATGGTATCCTCAAGTTTTTAGCGGCGGGTGACTTCATGGGGTCTCTCCAGAACAGCCTTGCAGAATCCCCAGAGGCATCGGACAACGAGGACGGGTCAGCTGACGATGACGACGCGCACATCGACGAGGAGAGCGAGGCTCTGACGGATCTGCGGGCGCGGCGTGTCAGCACAGTGGGCATGGTTGGGCTGGAGACGGCGCCTTTGCACCGAGACGTGTCAGTGGAGGATCAAGTCTCTCAAGATGGAGCGCAGAAGGACTTTGATTAATAGGTAGTAAGTCGCAGCTGGAAGAGCTGGAGGAGCTGAGCGGCAGAGGTTAACGACAGCATCATGACAACTTTTTTGGTAAGGGTGAGCCATATAGAGAGACAGGACCGTAACAGGAAGCTTTATGGGGCTTCAAAAGAGCATATGTGGCTTAGAGAATACATCATTACTATTCTGTACATCTTTGTAATGCTAAGAAACTCAAGGTACTAGCTTCTTTGTCTTTTTCTTGTGTTAGTTCGATGCTAGGATGGATGTTGAAGGCCTGGGCATGGGAGGGGCTTGAGCTCAGAACTTGGACTCATGGGATTCTGGGTGCTGCAGGGGGGTGACCCACTGATGGCCAGCGGATGACGCGCTGGGAAGGCTCCCGTTATCCCTGACGACAGCCCCCACCATAGGGTCGATTACTCCGGTGCCTTTTGGTCACCACCATTCACGCGCCGACTTTGGCCATCGTCTTCACGCGTGGACGCCTTAACTTCAACCACCAGTGTCAACGCACCAGCAAGCTCAACCTGTTGCATATTTCGGGCCTTTGCGAAAACGTATCGTCTCTAGATCTGACCGTGTGACTGCGCTGCGGCATCTTCTCTTCACATCATGGGCGAGCTTGCCGACTATCTCGTTAACAACGACCCCAGCTTCCGCAAGTACGCACATCTCTATGGTAGTCCAAACGATCGTCCACTAACTTACTTGCGAGTCTAGGTCGCGGCTCCCAGCGCTCTACTCCGACTTCAGGCCACAGCGAACACTCAACCCAGATGGCTACGCCGCGAACATCTCCGCCTGGCGTCATGCCCTCTGCCAGATCGCTGCCCACGGACTCGCCTCACATCGCGGCTCCAGCCCAAACCTCTTCACCATTTCGCTCGACGATTCGCTTCTTCGGTCCCTAGAGAACAAGCAGTTTGGCCAGCCGCTCGCGCTAGGCACGGTGGTGCGTGAGGCAGCGGCGGAGCGAGAGTTTATCAACCTCCAAGACTTCAATAAGTCGCAGCAGAGCATATATACTCGCACCTGGACTGGGGTACCGTGGGCTGTCATGGGCTGGACCCTTCGGCAGCTAGGTGTTGTAGATCCGTCAAGGGGGGACGATAAGCTGCCCGTTGGCCAGTTTGTGGTTATCAAGAACCTTGAGGCCGCAGCGAAAGTGCTGGGCGACCTGATGGCCGACAAGAGCTCACGCTTCGATCGCATCTTCACCAAGTCACAGTTTCAAACAGTTTTCACGCCCACTCTCGTCAAAGGCCAACGTCTAAGCGAGACTGATCTAGAGGTACTACTGAAGTTTCTCTCCAGAGACAAAAATGTAGTAGAATACGATGGCCAGACTGTTCGGATCAAGGGTGCCGGAGATCAGGGAGGGATTTCAGAGGAGGATTCGGCTATAGCTTCCCTCAAGGAGCTGATGGAAAGCCTCAAACACCAGACCGATCTTCTGAACACGCGAATAGACGAGCTCGCCTTGGCTGCCAAGGATGCTGTCACCCGCAAGAACCGCGTGGCTGCCCTTGCCGCCCTCAAATCGAAGAAAACGGTCGAAGCCTCCCTCGCGACTCGTTACGCCACTCTCAATCAGCTGGAGGAAGTTGCTGCCAAGATTGAGCGGGCCGCTGACAATATTCAACTCGTCAAGGTCATGGATGCGTCAGGTAGCGCACTCAAAAGCCTCAACGCTCAAATTGGCGACGCAGACCGCGTCGATGCCGTCATGGACCGTGTCCGCGAGCAGATGAGTGCGGCGGACGAGGTTGGTGCCATCTTGGCCGAAGCTACTGGGGCGGTCGTGGACGAGAGCGAGATCGACGACGAGCTCGAAGCGATGATGGCCCAGGAGCTCGAAAAGGATGCCGAGGTGCTACGCCAGAAGCAAGCCGCCGAGGAGGAGGTCCGAAAAGAGCAGGAAGCTAAGGAGGCGGCCGAGCTGCAAAAGACCCTCGACAGACTGCCCGAGGTGCTCGACGAGCTACCAGTCCGGGAGAAGGAGGCAACGCCGACGTCACAAACCAGTATTGCAGGTTTGTCGATCGAGGCAGAGGAGCATTCGCAGACAGAGAGAGAGGCACAGCTGTTACCAGTGGTATGATGACGCATTTAGTGTATTTTATTTGGGTAGGAAATACTTGGGCGTTGGGCGTTTGTGTCATTGGCGCATCATTAGAGTCTGGATATAAATACATAATCACCTTGACTTGGTGTCTCATTCAATAACTCCCGGCTTTGTGTCCTTCCTGTTTAAAGTATATCCCGCGGATCGAGAAGCATTACTGCCAGCCGTTTGGTCCGTCTGGCGGCCATACATGAGATCGGTTGTGATATGGAAACTCTTCGGTTTCTGCGTATGGCGATGGGTTTATGGAAGGCACACTGCTATTCCATGCTGTGACGGGCTGCTGCTGGGGCGTCATGCGTGCGTTGAGATCCGACTGATAGGCGTAACTCTCCGCATTATAAGGCTGCGCATTGTAAGGCTGCGGGTAGGTTGCGGGTGGAAATGGCTGCCAACCGGACTGAGTCGAGGGCTGCATTTGGTGAGGAGGGCTCCACTGGTTATTTGTAAGGTCCTGGGGAGATTCCAAGCTACCCAAGTCTTGCGGTGGAGGGCCAGGCGGCACATTGGCTGAACGTTTTTGAGTCGACTGTAATGTCAATATCGTTGGCTCAGCCAGCATCTCGACTTGCTTGGTCTCTAGCACGGGAGGGGGAGGTGGTGGAGCTTCCGACGACGACTCCATGTGTACAACTTGCTTGGCTTCCGCTTCCTTCTTCGCTTCGTCAACCTTCTTCGCTTCTAGCTTGCTCTTTCTTGCGCTCGCAATCAAATCCTTGAAAGACGAATCGTGTTTCGAGGCCCAGGCAGCCCCGTCAAAGTCCTTGTCTTTGATCATGGCAGCACTCTGCGCCGTACGTCCAATGACTGGCGCACGCCCACCTTGTGTGCGCTCCCAGATATCTAGGTCCTGGAGCAGTTCACTGCGCTTTTTGGGACGCACAGCATCGCAGTTGGCGTTCCATAACGTAATCCACTCCTTGTGGCGGCGCTCCAACAGCGCCCGCGGCCCTTGGTTGGATATTCCAATCTCGGACATCTTCTTGCGCAAGGCTTGTTCCTTGAACATCGAATAGCTGAGCGCGGGGAGTCGGTCGAGGGATTTGGTTTGCTGCCGCTGTAGTTGGCCAAAGCCGGCTTTGGAGCTGGAACTGCTTTCGGCCGCTCTTATTGGTTTTGACGGGGGTGGACCTGAGCAAGATTCAAGGTGCTTAAACACTTGCCACTCCTTCATCCGGCTTTTGCATACGGGGCAGGGAACCATGCCATCTTCTAGAGCTTGTGTTAGTGCGTTATCCATTTCCGTGCGAAAAGGTCATCCATCATACCAGGCTCGGGTACATATTCGTCATCATCTGGAACCTCAACAATTTCGTCCTCGAATGCCATAGTATGTGAGATAGGCCCGTCTTCCCGAGTCTTACTCAACCGCGCAGATGTCCGTATTCGCTTGCCGGCTGGTGCAGTGCTGGCCTCATTAGGACCATCGTCAGCCTTCCTCTTGACCAGTGAGCTCGATTCTCCGCTCCTCGCCAACTCCATAGCCACATCTCTCGCCTTAACGAAGGCTTCGACTGTCTCTTCCATTGACCAGTTACTCCGTAGCTTGAGTTCTTGGTCTGATGCACGACAGAGAGGGCACTTGCTGTCGTTGGATAGTGCCCGTCGGATGCAGAGTGAGCAGAATGTGTGGGAGCATGATGTGATCATGGGAGTCTTAAAGAAGTCCTTGCAAACCTGGCAGCGTAGCGCACTCTCGACCGCGGCGAGGCCAGAGAGCGGCGTCGAAAGCCAGTCGGTCGAGTCGGGGACGTCGGCTTCGGCCATTGGGGACAACGAGGTTCGAGGACTGAAAGGAGGCTTGGGAGAAGATGTCGGCCAGGTTACATGGAACGGAATATCATATGCGCTATCCAATGTGGTGTATTTTTTGAACTGTAGCAGAAGGACCTCGGAAAATGCGTTTTAATCGGACGCATACCCATATCACAGATCTTGAGAAACGACGTCGCGCTCAGACGCGATACCACAAATGACGATTGAACATTTAAGATACTCGATACAAGGTTAACCCGCTCTTGTGAATGTTGGCCTAAAAGTACTAAGTGGGGAGAGCGGCTCTATGCATCTAAAAGTGATGAGCGTTATCTGCCTAGAAGCATACCACGTGAGACCGCGTCCACTCTACGCGTCGCTCTCTGGCAGGGCAATTGAAAGCACCGTCTCTAAACTGAAGACTCGGTCTCGCGATCATCCCCCGAGCCCCCTTGTTGTCGGTTTACTTTACTTGAACCTATGAACTGTACCAGACAGTTCGATTGATTTTTTCTCAAAATGGATGAGCACAAGAAGTTTCTATCAGATCGTTTGCTCGGCGAGGAACGGCCGGTACGCATTCTTCATACCCCAATGGGAGATCTTGAACTGATGCGCTTGCAGGTCACATATCGCCTTCTCAGCAGAGCGTTGGGTGTTCATGTCAATACTGCTAAAGAGTGAGTTTCCTTGGAACCCACCCCCCCAAATAGACTTTTTCAGTCAGCGCATGTCTAATAAGCGGTGTCTAGGATGTTATATGACTTTCACAAGTCCCGGAATGCTCTCCGTGCTGATTCCATACATGCCACATATCTTGTCTATGGTACCAAAAGCTCCGACATTGCCACGGCGGATGGAGATGTAGAGATGACTAGCTCTATGCCTGATCATGACAGCTTATCCGAGGATGTTACTACCACGACACTCGCCCTCTTCAGAGAGGAAGAACTCACAGGTACACCACACCGTGATCCCTGGACCATTACCCTGTTCAGTATTAACGAAGAAAACCCCAGATATTTTGGCGGGCTATAAGCAAGTCACTGCGATTCATGTGTATAGCCTAGCACCATTTCCCCAGAAAGATCTGTCCCTTCTGTCTGATGTCGCTACCCAACTATCAGAGTACTCGATAAATGAGGATGCATCTACAGCAGCGAAGAAGTATGGGACAATTACAAACACCCAGGTGCGTCGGAGAGACCGAAATGGCCGTTCCATGGCCATTACTCCAGCAGCCAAGCCCGCAAAGTCGGAATCTGCAACTCCCAAGCCTACTCCTACGCCTACCGCCAAAGTCAAATCGAATCCCTTCGCCCCGAAACCAGCACCTGTCGATACCAAACCTGTTAAGCAGGAGAAAACAGATTCGTCCGCCAAGGACGAAACTCCGACGTCAAGTGCTGGCAAGAAGCCGCCGGCGTTGAAGAAGGGCAATTCAGGAGGGATTATACAATCATTTGCCAGGGCCGCTGCCCTGCCGCCTAGACCCAAACCGGCTCCCAAGAAGGAGGAGGACACAGCGATGACCCTCTCCGATGATGGTGAAGCAGATGACACTGATCTTCCGGCCAAGAAAGTAGTCTCTGATCCTGGCGCTGTGCGAGCGGCTAGGAAGCAACGTGAGGAAGCCCTAAGACGAATGATGGATGATGAAGAGGAAGAAGAAGAGGAGGATGCGGAAGCGTCTGAGAAGGACGAGGAACCGGGCGACGAGGATATGGAGGAAGCACCGGAACCGGAACCGGAACGCGAGCTGGAAGCTAAGGAGGAAAAGGAGCCGGCCGAGGTAGTGTCGAGTGCCGGAGATGGACGGCGTAGGGGAAAGCGGCGAGTGATGAAGAAGAAGCGCATCCTGGATGAGCAGGGATACATGGGTATGTTGATGAGAGGCATCCCCTTCTTCTATTTCTGGTTACGCTGTCGGCTTACTAACCTACGTTTCAGTAACGATCCAAGAGCCTGGTTGGGAATCTTTTTCTGAGGACGAGGCTCCACCGCCAGCAAAGAAGCAGGCGGTAGCAATGTCGCAGGCACAGTCGCAATCATCGACGCCATCGTCGTCCGCAGGCAAGGCGAAGAAGCCTGCTGGCAAGGGGCAGGGCAATATCATGTCTTTCTTCGCCAAGAAGTAGGGAGGCGCTGACTGGTCGGAAAGTGCCAGCGGTAGTATAGACTATAGCCACTGCTAATACCTCATTTTTACTTGCTAGAGTCTATCATGGCAGCGTCTGACACCGTGTTGGCTCGACTTTCGTATGTGGATGGGTCGGCTTTAACTCTCTGCATCGCCGCCGCGAGACGACGGATACCCTCATCAAGGTCGTCCTCTGGGACGTAAGCAAAGGTCACTCGGATGGCGCCGTCCAGGTCAACCGTCTTTTCGTCGCCGTGCACCTGGAACATATTGCCATTGCCGACAATGAGGTTCTCTTCAGCGAGGGAGGCATCGGCAACCAGCTTTGCTGATAGACCCTGGGGGAGCTGCAACCACACGAAGTAACCCCCGTAAACCTTACCGTCGACAAGGCCAGCTTCGCGAATGGTGACGCCCTGCGGAGAGAGGTACCCGTGGATCGCGTCTACCAGACGGCGGTGACGACGTTGTAGGCTGGGTCGCACTATTGTAGCAAGATAGTCCTGCAACTCGCCTGAGTGGACTAGGTCCGATAGCACGGCGGCGCTGTACTGGCTTGGCGCGCCTCCGGACTTGGACGAGGCTGTCTGGGCGAGGCCGAAAGCAAAAGACGGCGATCCCTCCAACCAGCCGGTCCGCATGCCAGGGCCGGCCATCTTGCTAAACGAGCCGTTGCTAACGGCGAACCCGAAGCCCTTGGGGTCTTTGGAGTCTCGGGCCATGGCGAGGTCGATGTCGCAGAGGCGCGGGAGCGTCATCTCGGGCGTTTCGTCGGATCGCAGGGCGGCGCCACTGGCGTTGCTGTCTAGGGGCCATTGGAGGAGGTCGTAGACGTCGTCGCAGATAACGAGGGCGTCGTACTTGCGGGCCAGGCGGACGAGGCCCTCGCGGCGGCCAACGGACATGGTCTTGCCCGAGGGGTTGGAGCAGGTGGGCACGACGTAGATGATATGGCGGTAGAACTTACGGTGCTCTCCAGGGTCTTTGAAAGGCTGTTTGTTGCGCACGTTAGTCTGAGAAGCTGGGAACTGGTTGGAAGCTAGTTTCCCAGGTGTGTTACTTACCTGGGCCGGAGGTGTATTGGCCTCCTCGTCCTCTAGCCTGCGAATCTTGGCTTCTAGCACCTCTAAGTCGATGCCCTCCTCATCCTCGGGAAACGCCCTCAATCGACCCGCAAAGCCAGCGTCGTCAAAGATGCCGCAGGCAAGGTGGTACGTCGGGGCGACCATCCAGACAGCCCTCGTGACGGCCGGGTCGGTGAAGCTCTGCAGGATGCAAGCGACATTCTGGCTGGCGCCTCCGGAGATGCAGATGCGCTCCGGGTCCGGCACGACGCCGTAGTGTCCGGCGAGCCAGACTGCCAGGGCCTCTCGGAGCGGCTGGTAGCCCGGGTCCGGCCCATACTGCAGCGCCGGCACGAATGTGTCCGGGTCGGCGAGGACCCGCCGCGAGGCCGCCGAAAGGAGCGGCGCGGGGAGGAGCTCCGGCGCGGGCCAGCCACGGATGAGGTTGATGGAGTGCTTAGAGTTCGACATGGCGGCGATAACAGGGGCGGAGGTCGTGGGAGGGGGGTTGGCGACGATGCTGAGGGTGGTGGTGATGGTGATGATGGAGGTTTAGACGAGGCTCGATGGTGGCGACAAGCAAGGCTAGGACAATGCTGAGGCAATGAGAAACCACTTCACATGACAGAATTATACTTCTCAAAAAGTCCAATTGCACCTTGGCCTCGTCGCGCAGTTGGGTGCAGTGGAGCGATGCAAGCCGGTGCAAGTTGAGACAGCCTTCAAGAAGCGCAGCGATGTCGGACCGAGTGGACGGGCGATGCATTCTAACATTGTCGCATCGCGAAAGCCGCCGCCGGCCGCCCTTGAATCTCACTATGTGTTCGGTATTAGACTAGTCAGAGTGGGAAACTGGATCAGGAAGCTGAGTCCGAATCTAGCGGCTTTTGCCCCCTTCGCTGCGTCGAGCCAAAGGCCTATTCGTAATTGCAATGGCCGTGTGTTGACGGGATGAGTGGTTAACAACGGATAACTGTGGATCTCGACTCTCTCCGCATCCAATTTCTTTGATATCTGGCCGCCGGCGACACAATTTCATGAGGGCATCGAATTTTTTACCTCAGTTGTAGGGAGATTTTTTTTTTTTTTATCCCGTGAGGCCTAGTTTTGATAGTGAGACAAGTTGGAAATATCCCAACGCCATGCCATGTACTGTGTGCTGCGAACACTCACCATTTGTTGTTGAAGGGCTGCATTTGGTCAAGGTTTAACGTATCCATCAACCATGAAATGCAAGCCCAACACCCTAAGTTTGTAAGCCAATACAATCCCTCAATGTTAAACATGCGCCTATCCCCGCCGTCTGTGCCGTTTCCTATCTCGTATCGTCATTCCATTACCATTTCGAATCAATCTCGTCACACCTCATACGGCTCTGCGCCCTCCCCAAAAATGAGGTACGGCTTTCGCTTGGCCAAATCTAGAATTGTTACTGCAAACACGCCATTGGCCCACGCGAACCAGCTCCTCGTGTATTGTGCCATGTATTGCACATCGATACTCTCGTGAACAAGACCCAGTTTCGCCGAGTCCAGGACAAGATCCAGGCACTCTTTGATCTCGGCATCATCATTAGATGTCTGAGCCTGGATTAGCAAGCTCATTGGCCAAGCGTTCCTTAGGCCAATGTGAGGCCCTAAAGTCAGATGTTAGGTGTTGCATATACTTTACTCAAGTCGGAGAGTTGACATACCTCCAATGCCCTTAAAATCCCTTCCTTCCAGGTAGTAAGGGTTGCCCGATTTCTCCAATAGCATCTTTCTTGTGTTTTGATAAATAGGATCACTGGTCTCGCAGAATCCCATCAGGGGCAGGGCCAATAACGAGGGGTAGTTGGCGTCATCCATCAAAATCGAAGACCCATATCCATCAACCTCATACGCAAATACGTCCCCATACCTTTTGTGCTTGACGACGCCGTGCTTCAAGACTCCATCTCTTAACGTCTTGCTCCAATCTTCCAATGTTTTTGCGAGAGGTGCCTTGCCTGCCGCTTTCAGCATTATGGCAGCTCGCTGCAGCTCCACCGACATCATGGCGTTGGCTGGGATAAAAAAGCCCAGAATTGTCGCATCATCGCTGGGTCGGAAGGCTGACCGGACCAGGCCAGTTCCAAAGTTCAAAGGGTTGCCCACGCCCTGTAGGTTGAGCGTTTCGGTTCCTAGGTTAGTTTGTCGCTGGAAAGTGTACTCGTTGCGCTGGAACCTGCCAGTTTCGGGATCAAACGTCGGTTTGGACTGTTGCGTGAGGACCTCGAGCAGTGTCTCAACGGCAAGAAACCACCTTTTGTTGAGAAACTCAGTCGACTCGGCGTGCTCGTAGAAGTCGTTGCCAAGCGCCAGGAAATGTGCCAGGGAATCCAGCTCATACTTGCACTCAAAGACGGCGTGGGGTTCGTAAGCTGGGTGGACCTTATCATCCTGGCCGTTGTTTGCCGGGGGGAGGTTGCTGATTGGAGGCGGTTGAAAGGCGTTGCAGTAAGGGGATTTGATGACATACTCAGCTTGGGTGTTGATGGCACCAAGTAGCAGAGTATGGATGGCCTGGTCTTTCTTGGCAAGGGGTTGGTAAGGGCGTAGTTGGTTCGTTGAGTCTCGCAGCCACTCGGCAATGATGTCGCCGGTGATGACGAAGGACTGCGGTCCTTCCCATGCGCCGTCGTCCCGGAACCCAAACCCATTCATTTTGAAGAAGCCCGCGTTCTCTTTGCCTTTGGTATGAAATTTGATTGTGGTGTCGGTCGTAGAGGGAAATGTATTCTCGAACAAACGGGCAAGGTCCGGGTCCTTGATGCGCGCCGTCACTTCTTCAATGACTCTCTCGATCTCGTCCGACCTGAATGTTCGGCATTGCGGGCTCGGTCGTTGGTAAGGTAGCTCTCGGGGACCGGAGCTGAGAGGGCGGCTGTGGACTATCGGTTGGCTATGATGGAACATGGGCTTGGACGTGGGACACATACTGCGGAAATGTAGAGTAGATGGTGTATTCAGGGCATGCGCCAACCCAGTCTGTCAGCGGTTCTTGGCTGTTCTCAGCGCTGGCGAGGCGCATGCCCAAGCCAAGCAGGCCGGACGCCAACAGCCGGAGCGTCATTTCGAAGATGACGTCTGGATGGAAGCAAGCGTAAGCCTAAAGGGTTAGAGGAGGCGTGGCTGGAGATGGAAGTGTTTGGAGGATGCGAGGGGCTAGCTGAATCGTTGTATTGGTGTCGATGTGAAGAACAGGAATGCGTAGAGTTTGTTGGAGTTGAAGGTGCAGCTGAAGAGGTCTCGTGGAGAGGGAGCTTCATGTTGTGTGTGGGACCGGAGCTTTGTACCTGAGACAAGGATCTGCTGCTCTAGCGCTGCCTGTGACGCCGCGACGGAGCAGGAGGGCGGGCCGCTGACAGGGGAGCCTTGGTCTGCAACAGACGTTGAAGCTGGGGAACGCTAGGAAAGCTTGTTAGTGCTTCACTTTCCATTGACGACCGTCCTTCTCAAATGCCCTCAGTGATGTGTCTGCTTCCCTCCTTAGGATCGCCAATAATTATGGTTCAATTGGGTATCAAATTATATGCATGTTCTACAAACCATCATTTCCCTGTTAGCCTTGTATAGCCGCCCAAGACCGGGACCCAATTTGCAGACGAGATGCATCACCAACCCCAAGTTCGGCTGGACGCCGTAAACACCGGCGGCTTCCATTGGATTTTGCTCGCGTCCACTGTCCTCTTTTGCTTCAATTTCGCCTTCTCTCGTTGCTTGATCAACTTGTCCGGTATCACAATCTTGTGGTCGCTCTTGTGATACACCTGCATCCGCATCGCCTGGAGTGTGTGCTCCACATCCTGCGTCGTCATGACTAGTGCCGCTGAGATTGCTTCGATTGTGGTCTTTTCTTCTCGTTCACTGTACCCCATAAGCAGATCCAAGATGTTCTCTGACCAGTATTGTCGATAACTGAGCAGTCCTAAATCTGAGAGTGGCTTCTCCGGAGACCCTAGCTTCCCTTCAATTCTGGACAGCTCATACGAAAACTGGATCAACAGTCGGCCATAACCCTTGCGCTGGTACTGCGGCAGTGTGAGAATGCATGCCACGTTGTACCCGTCCGCACTCTCCTTTTCCTTGGAAAAGTATCCTACGACATGACACCCTTTTTCTGTTCGCGTAGTCATGACGTAGAACAAGAACGGATCCACATCGTAGTAGAGCGTCTTGTGGTCGAGGAACATCTTTGACAGCAAACAGAGGTTGCGACACCACGTTCTCTGTCTTCGACCGTCAATTTCGAAGAAAGAAATGAGACCGTCTCGGTAGATTTCGTTTCCAGGTGGGTGCTGCAGTGTGCATTTCCGTCGGTGTCTCGTAAACGCCTTCTCGTCACCGTAGTAGCCCAGGCAGAACTCACAGAGGAAGATGACATCCTCCTGACTGAATACCTCGGGGTACGGGGAGAAATACCACGGGTAGAGGTCATGCTTCCCGAACTGGACCTTGGAAATATTTCGAATTCGCGAGACTTCTGTGGGATTTTGCGTCATTGACCCCGAGGTTCGTAGCTTTTCGATTTCCACTTCTCGGCTGAAATCCTGTGACTCCTTCTTCATATCTTCCTCCTTGTCGTCCACTTCCATTTCTTCTGGGGCCGCCGGTGTCGCGCCCCCTTCTACACTTAGTCTTGTTTGTGATTCTCCTTCTGGGCCGACAGATGTTGACTTTTGGCGGGTTTGCGATTCGACGAAGTCTACTAGGCTCCTCGTTAGACCAACTCTTAATGGTGCTGTTGTCTGGGTTCTCACCTGTCCAGGGATGTGGGGTGTTCGTCTCCGAGGCGACTGATTGTTCCCTCTTGCTTGGTCGCTTTTGGGCTTTCTTGGATACCTGATTCTTTTTCGACTGTGCAGTTGATGGCGCCTTCTTCGTCTTGGTGTCCTTTGGCTTGTCCTTGTCAGGGTTTGGCCACTCGACGTCGCGTGCGAAGTCGATCCTCACGACTGGGACCCATTCGTCTAGTCGCTTGTTGAAGTTGTCGAAATTGCAGTAGAACTGCATCCCGCTCTTCGTTGTCTTTATACTGAGGATCTCGGCTCGTCGTGGCTGTCCCTCCTTTTCGACCCAGGCGATGCATCCTGTCTGCAGTGTTTCGGGGGTCGCTTTTCCTTTGAGGCGAGGTCCATCAGACCCTACGGTAGGCTCTCCGCCAGGAGTACCGCCTGCCATGATGAAAAAGACAATGGTGGGGGGGGCGGTTGATGGAAATTGGTTTGTCGCGTGGAGTTTGGAGAAGATGAAAGTGATGAATTTTGGAGGGGTCTGGCAGAATCTAGAAGCTCCGGTCTTATCGTAAAGGCGGTGAAACCCTGATGAAGCTTATCAACACCCCGGCAGTTGCATAAGACTCGTTAGCGCCTTTCGTAACAAATTCGCAATACGGCAGACATGAGAAAGGCATTTTGCTCTGCTCTACGACTAACACATAAACACAGCAACAACGTCGAGGGTTCCTAGGACTAGGCTGGCTTCATTCTATGGAAAATGGCCGGGCTTTCTTCAAACTGGAAGAAACTACAGGAAAAACTCAAGGCGGAATCCTCACCCAAACCTGAATCCTCGACCAAGCCGTCTTTGAAACGGAAATCTGCAGCGCCATCAGTCAACCCTCGACCCAAGAAGTTTAAGAAAGTTGGCGAAGCCAGAACAAAACAATCAGCACCTGTCAAGCGCGTAAAACCAAACCCGAAGCGCCAAATGGGTGGCGTTCACAGCAATAAAGTTGAAGATGTGCCAAGTAATGCTCCTTCAACAGCTCTCGCCCTGTGGGCTGATGAAAATGACATCTCCGCCGAGGCTCTAGCTGAAACCTACAGCCTGGGGACAAAGGACAACTCAATGATGCAAGCATCTGAAAAAGACAGGATCAACAGCGGACTCATCGAAGGCATCGAGATCGGGAAGTACATTGCCATCGATTGCGAAATGGTGGGTGTTGGGCCAGGCGGCCACGAATCTGCACTCGCACGCGTCAGCATCGTTGACTTCCACGGTCGACAAGTCTACGACTCATATGTAAAACCGAAGGAGAGAGTCACGAATTGGCGGACTGCCGTGAGCGGAATCAGCCAAAAAAGCATGAGATTTGCCAGGGAGTTTGAGGAGGTTCAACAAGACGTGGACAAACTCCTTCGCGACCGAATCTTGATTGGGCACGACATTAAGCACGACCTTGAGGCTCTGATCCTAAGCCATCCTTCAAGAGACGTCCGCGACACAGCAAAGTATCCCCCTTTCAGAAAGTATGGAAATGGCAGGAAACCTGCCTTGAGATTGCTCGCCCAACAAATCCTCTCCGTCGAGATTCAGGACGGAGCGCACTCTAGTATTGAAGACGCTCGAGTGACTATGTTACTATTTAGAAAGCATAAGCCCGGGTTCGATGTCGATCACGCAAATCGTTACGCGCCTACCGTGCAAGGAGGCGGGACGAGAGGAGTCAAAGCCAAGAAGAAACGAAAGGCGTAAGCGTCAAAAACGAGACATATCTATACCATACTATACGCTCGACCTCGATACACCTTTGCAATTACGGACGTTGCTGCGTCCATTACTGGAGATTATTTCCAGTCCAGGAGTAGAGACATTATTCCATTACATCTCCTTACAGTGGTATTCCATTCATCAATTGCAATGAGCCCTCTCGCCCAACAGTGATTATGACATCTCCAAGGGTTTTGGTAACGAATCCAGCCTCACAATATGTGAAGTAGTACTGTCAAGATGTTAGAGCCATAACATCAAGTGTCTTGTTTTCGGGCGTGTCGGATTTCTTCTTACCTCCCATTTCTTTCGGAACACCTCAATCGCCTCCTGGGTCATGTCTGGGTGCTTCTTGATAAGTGCCGGCCTGATTTCTTCTTCAAAATTCCCTAGGAACTCTTCTTTCCATAGTCTCAATGCTTTCGCATAATGGCCACCGATATTCTCGACATTTTCGATGATGAGTGTTCCTTGGGATTGTTGACTGATGTGATTCAGCAGCTGAGTGATGGATGGCAGATAGCCGCCTGGGAAAATGTAATGGTTGATGAAGCTATAATTGATTCGTGGTTAGTGTTATCCACCGAGCTCTCTGCTGTGACAACTCACTCCTCTGACTTGGAATAGGCTTCATGACGGCCCTCTGGCATCGTAATACACTGGAAGACAGCGATACCGCCATCTCTCTTGAGGAGCCTGTTAATGCAGTCGAAATATGTAGCTAGATACTCCTGGCCGACTGCTTCCAGCATTTCGATAGAGACAATCTTGTCAAAAGGTGTTTCGGGGACCGGTAGTGCTCGATAGTCCATGAGTTTCACTTCGATGCGGTTACTGTAGCCTGCAGCATCGATTCGCTCCTCAGCCAGGACCTTTTGCTCCTTGGAGAGTGTGAGGCTAGTGACCCGGCAGCCGGTGCTCTTCACAGCTTCAATTGCGAAAGAGCCCCAGCCAGTTCCGATCTCCAAAACGTGATCAGTTGACTGAATCCTTGCACCGTCGATAAACCGGTGCAGCTTGGTCATCTGGGCGTGCTCTAATGACTCTTCCTCGTTTTGGCGTTGCCATATGGGGCATGAGTATGTCATATCAGGAGAAAGAAAGGTAGCAAACATGTCGTTGCTGATATCGTAGTGAGCCGAAATGTTGAGAAGCGCATTCGAAAGCGTGTTCGTCGATCGGGCAACACTGGTGATTGCTGAAGACATGCTGGATGCCCATGTGGTTCCGTTTCCCACCTGGTCGCGATTTATAATGAACAGCTAATGGTGATATGAGAACAAGATCGACTAACGGAGATGAGGAAGTGATTGCAAAACTTACCTGGAAAAACGATGTGAGATCCTTGCACTCGAAATCACCCAACATGTATGCCTCGGCGAAGCCCATGTCGGCAAACAACAGCAAGCGCATCCAGAACGCATCATTCTTGACCACAACTTCAACCCGTGGAGTTGTATCTGCCCGACGGGGGAGTCCGTTCTCGTCGACAATGCTCCCGAGCTTCCCTGATAGCTTCTGGCCGAAGACGTACCTAGTCTCGCCGGGCTCATCGACAATCAAGAGGGTTCCCGTTTCAATTCGCGACAGGACGGACAGAATGGCAGGCTTCGCGATGGACAGTGCTGGGCCCCATGTCCAACTGCCAATGGATCCCCGAATTACTTCGACTCCGCGAGATACGGGCTTGCTAACGAGAGGCGGCAGAGCCGGTAATGAGGTCCTGATTCGAACCATGATAGCTTAACGGGAGACGTATCGAATCAAGACCCTGTGGTGATAGGGTAAAAGTGAAGTAGAGAAGTTCGAGGCTTATAGGTTTAAGTAAAACTGGCGGGCCCGACTGTTTCGGCGGACAAGAGAAGTGGAAACACTAGAACAACCACCTTGTTACGGGTTCACCGTAGAGACAAGGGTGGGGAAGATGCTTTGCTTCCTGCATGGCGGCGAGGTGATTTGGTGACCAGGCGATCCGTCCGTGCAGGTACTGCATCAACAATCGATGGTGTTGACTAGCGGATGCAAGGGCTGGTGGTGAGACTGTGAGATATGGCATTTTGCGAGATAGCTCGAGTACATTTCATTGCATATTGATCTGAGTCGTCACATCATCCTATCCCAGAAGTCTTCTTTCACGAGAAGCAAGTCAGTCAACCCGCAGCGGTTTCAATGTGGCTTGTATATATGAACTCTTCACTCTATCACAGGGGAGGGGATAATACTACGTGTGGCCAATTGTGCTCAGCCTACCTGCATACAGTGAAATGCGGCTAAAACGCGCTGTAACACTCGCTTGGCGCCTAGCTTGCGATGCAGACCAGAAGCGGTGTTTTCCTCATCGACCAAAGTGTTGATGTCATCGACTTCTCGGCATCCGAAACTGCCGGCGAGACGTAAATGGGGGTCAAGGGATTGCTGGGCGTATGTTGAAGCCAAATCCGATGCTAGGAGATTTTGGTCTGAACACCCATCATAAAGATATACTAAGATCGAGCTACCACCCGGGAAAGATCGATTTATTAATCCTTGTCGCTGACTTGGTGGTGGTGTTGCGCAGATCGGTGCACCATGAAGACACTTATCAGCCCGCTCCCTTATCGGATGATAAAGATAAGATTGGCGTAGCCCGCAAAACCATTCGACGCGTCTAAACGCGTCTCCCCATCAGATCCAAGGTTCTGCACACCCTGACGGCAGCCCGACAGCATGTCCCAACCAATGCTCTCCCTTGAAGCCGGCGACGAGACGCCCAAGGTCATGGCGAATATTCTGCCATGTAGGATTCATCATAATGGACCAGTCGAACCGGTGTCTGCCTACTGGGCACCCACATCAACTGACGGTAGGTGACCGACATACCCACGCGCCCAATGCTGTTAGAATCACTTCCTAACACAGCACGTAGACGGCACTAAAACCGCATACTTCCGGGGGCGAAAGCTGCAAGGGAAGTCGATCAAACTGCCTGCTCAGTATCGAGGTATTGTAGTACAGAAAACGAAAGACGACGCCCTTCCTGCCGCCGAGCCGGTTGATCTTGTCGAAGGAGAAGACCCCCCCGAGCAAGTTGGAGCCATGAAAGTCATAGCAGAGTTTGACGAGATGGTTGTCTGGGATCATGGGAATGTGAATGATTCCACGGGCGACCCGTACATCCGAAGCATGGAGGAGTGGCTTCAAGTAGCTAACCAGGTAAGAAGACATTCCCCGTAGTTCATAAATCGAAATTCTAACGTAGGCAGATCCATTCCTTTCAACAAGAAGACGAAATCACCCAGAAATAACCGAACCAGACCGACGCACATGAGCACATGGAAGACTTGAGGGGCGTGTAGCATTACTCATGAGATGCTGGTCAAATACTTCATTCGAGGAGCCGACAAAGAGATTAGAGAATCGTATTTGGCGTCTAGGTTTGAAATGTAGCGCGTTTATTATTGAAAGGACCGAGTGTTACCGGCTCTTGTTCACGGTTGCCGGTAGTGGGTTGGACGACATGGCCACACATGGAGGCCTGTAAGATGACAGTAACCCGGAGACAATGCCTACACGAAGGGATCACCGTTGTCTTGGATGATTACACAATTCTAATATTGATGTTGATCTTAAGTTTACTATTGATCATGCAGATAGAATGTCCTTGAGAACTGCGCAAATGGCATCTCCTACTTGTTGAGTGCCGGCCTCACCACCCATATCTCTGGACCTAATCCCCATGCCTCCATTCTCCTTCGAATCGAAGACAGATGCGACAGCCTGTTCGATTGCCGAAGCTTCTTCTACGAGCAGACAGGAATATCTCAGTAGCATTGCTAGGCTGAGAATCTGTGCGACTGGATTCACCAACCCCTTTCCGGCGATGTCTGGGGCGCTTCCGTGCACCGGCTCATATATGCCATTACATCGGCCTTCGCTTGGGATCCCAGAGATGCTCGCACTCGGGAGGGTACCTAAGGTACCGACAATTCCGCCTGAAATGTCCGAGAGAATATCGCCAAAAGTATTGTCGGTGTGGATGACGCCATTGAATCCACGGGGGTTCTTCACCATCAACATGGCCATGCTGTCAGCGAGTTGATGCCGGAGCTCAATGTCAGGGAACTCTTTATCAAAAACCTCCTGCGTGGCTCGTCGCCAAAGCCTCCCGCTTGCAAGGACATTGGCCTTGTCGGCGCTCCATACAACGGCAGGCCCACCGCCGCCCTTGCTGTCGCCGTCTCTACCAAGAATGCGTGCAACGTTGGCACTAACACGGGCGCATCGCTGGACCTCGGATGGAGTGTATACCCAAAGATCAGACGCTACAGCGGGGGTCTCGATCTTCTCGCCAAAGTAAGCACCTCCGCAGTTTTCTCGAACGACGATGAACTTAGTCCCCTTGACTATTTCTGGCTTGAGGGGAGACGCATCGATGAGCGACGGGACGAGAATCTCGCAAGGCCGAAGGTTGGCAAAGGCATTCAGTCGCTTTCGAAGGAGGAGAAGTCCCGTCTCCGGTGGCGGTGAGGATTGCGCCCACTCTGGGCCTCCAACACTGCCAAAAAGGACGGCATCACTGTCAGCCGCTTTTTCCAGGACGTCTTTGGTGATAGGAACTCCGTGCTTGTCGATGCTGCTCCCGCCCGCGAGGTCGAAAGTTCTTTCAAACTTGAGCCTAGGTCGGAGCTCCTCAATCACGTCCAGCACTTTCAATGCTTCGCTCATGACCTCGGGGCCGACATGATCGCCTGGGAGAACAAGAATCCGAAAGGTTGTGCTTGCCATCGTGTGCTCCTACCAGTGCGATCGGTGTAGTTGAGCCGAGCGGATCTTGTTGGACAGCTCGAGATAGCCTCGAGGGTTATGACAGTCAGCCCAATTGACATGTCGCCGATCTTAGGAGCTTCCAAGGAGAAGCCACCCCATCGGACTCCCCACTGTGATCCTTGTCTTGGGGTCAGCTATGCGAATAACCTCTTGTAGCGGGGCGTGCCCAAGAGACAACGCCCGCTTTCCCCGCCGGAGCGTGCCACTCGGCCTCACTTTTGGTGCCATCAGTCGGTGATGGTGGGAATTGCCCCGCAACTTGGCGTCTCCAGTTCTACAGACAGAACCACAGGCGGAGCCACAGGCTCGGAGAATCAAATACACAGACACACTGTGCGTGTTGACGGCGTGAATAGAGCTTCATCGCCTCGTTCCTAAACTCAAAGCTCACCTAATTGATTCCAGCAGCCCACCATCTACCATAAACCAACAACATGGCTTCAGGACGTCTCGACGGCAAGGTGGCCATCATCACTGGCGCCGCCTCAGGGTTCGGCAAAGGTATCGCAACCAAGTTCGTCAAGGAAGGCTGTAAAGTTCTCATCGCAGACCTCTCAGAGGATGCCGGCACAGCCGCCGCTCAAGAACTCGGCTGCAGCTTCAAACGAGCGGATGTCACGAAAAAGGCAGACTGGGAAGGCCTATTAAGCGAGACTCTCGGTGTATTCGGACATCTGGACATTGTGGTTAACAACGCCGGAGCAACATATGCCAACAAGGCAACCGAGGATGTGACAGAGAGCGAGTTTGATCTGGTAATGAACGTCAACGTCAAGTCCATCTTCATGTCGACGACAGTTCTCTTGCAATATTTCCTTAAGGAGGACCGTCCTGGTTGCTTCATCCAAATTGCGTCGACAGCCGCGATCCGACCACGGCCGAAATTGACGTGGTACAACGCATCCAAAGGCGCCGTGGTCAATGCGACCAAGACGCTGGCCGTCGAGTATGGACCCAAGCAAATCCGCTTCAACGCAGTCTCTCCCGTTGTGGGAAGCACGGGCATGTGAGTATCCCATGTTACCACCACTTTGCATTGTATGTCTCACTGACTGGCCGATGCTAGGACGCACCTGTTCTTGGGCAAGGCTGACACGCCCGAAAATCGTGAGGCATTTGTAGCCACAGTTCCCCTAGGTCGACCATCCACGCCAGCGGATGTCGCGAATGCCTGCTGTTATCTTGCAAGTGAAGAGGCTGCGTTTATCACCGGTACTAATATCGAGGTCGATGGTGGACGCTGCGTGTGAGGACAAAGCGCATGTTTGATGGGCCTGCAGCACGAACGAAAAACAAAATTAAAAAAAAATTGCAGGCAACTCAATTGATAGCTGATAAGAATTCCACTTTGGAATCGCTCTTATCATTTGGGCTCCCAATTGTCTAGATTTGTGATTCATTTGCTGAAGAGAGGTACTGTTGTGTTCGTGTGCTTTGAGTTCTGGTGTATCCTCTATTCCCACTAAGAAAGTGCTAATGCACCCCGTACTGAATTGAACCCCGCACTTCATCTGGGAATCTGGATCTAGGTTCCTCATCCCCCATCCGACGCCGATCTAGGAGACAAAATTACCATCCGTCATCCTCCATCGTCATTCTCGATTGCCATGCTCACATCTCTTCCTAGCCTTTGCAGCTAAGGCCCAGTCATACTAGCTACTTTTTCGAGCATTTACTTGCATGTGTGCCGGTGCAGAATGCTGAGCCCGCCTCACAACCCTAACTCAGTAGGTCGCGACATCGACGAAATGCGACAGTCAATCAGAGACAAGACTGACCACAACCAGCATCCCACCCGCACGACTCTATCATGCAACCAGTGCGACCGAACCTTCTCCCGTCCGAGCCATCTCAATCGCCATCGCTTGACCCATCTCCCTCCATCTCGACGCAATACGATCCCATGTCTCTATTGCGACCAGACGTTCTCAAGGAAGGACGTGCTTCTGCGCCATCTACGCGCCGCCCATGATGTTGATATGCCTACCAATAGCTCCCAGCAGAAGTCATGCTATCGGTGTGTGCGCAGAAAGCTCAAGTGTGATCGCGCTCTGCCATGCCGTTCCTGCGCCGTCTCGACAGCGACCGAACCCTGCGCATACCCGCCGATCGACCAGGCGTTCGGTATAAGAACCCAGCTATTTGAACATAGTTACGACGCTTCCACCACTATTCACTCCGTCGGTGACTCAAGATCCAGGCATAACGACCAGTCCGAATTCACCACTGAGTCGCCAGAAACCTTTTCAAGCCTGAGCCAAACCCTAGACCCTCTTATGCTTGATGCTGATCAGTTTAGCCCAGTCTTTTCTGGAAGGCCGGCTCTTGCAGGAGAGACGGCCATGTTTGGCCCGTCTATGAACACCGGAGTTCAGTTCGACTTCAGATGTAGTGGCTTTGACTGGCTAGACTTTGACGTACCCGATGTCGAGCTTGCCATTGGTTGTGCTGTCGGCGACGCCGGCATATCTGCACCGACATCTCTCGTTCCAGGGCTACTACCCAGCAGCCCCGTACATCCCATCACAGTGGATCATTCGAAGCCGCCTGTTCTCCCTTGGCCATTTGAGCAGGGTCAAGAAACTGCATCAGCCAGGTGTCCCCTGCCTCCATTGCGCGAGGTGCTGCAAAACTCATTGCAGTCGAGCTCTGGGACCAAGACGGCGGCACTGGAAGGCCTCGTGCAGATCTTATCTGAGCAAAAACTCCCTAAACCTGAGGATGTTAGTGAAAGGAATATGGCCATGGGGATTGACTTGCTTAAGCGACTCCTCGATGTATACTTCTCAACATTCCAAATGATCCAACCAATCTTCCACACTCCGACATGGAGCATGGCAGATTGCCCGACTATGCTACTAGCTACCATGGCCTGCATTGGTGCTGTACTTTCAAGCGAACCCAATTCTGTCGAGCTCTCATCTTCTATCAGCGGTTTTTGTGCCCCAATCATTACCTGGCTGGTACGTTGCGTTCCTGTCGATTCCCCTCAGGCGCTGACATTTGCAGGGCGTGTCTGACAGTGCGAATTATTCTGACATTTCATACCTGGCGTCTCTGTGTCTCCATCAAATCTACTCTCTTGGATCTGGGAACCGACAGTTATATCAAAATGCCGATAGAACCCGTGGCGTGTTAATTGGGAGCTTACGAGGACTCGGGCTCCTACGATCGCGCCCAAGCGTGCAGGAGGATACAGACATAAATGGGTCCATCGCCACACATGGCACCAGCTTAGAAGCGGAATGGGTTGCATGGGCTGCCCGAGAAAAGGAGGTCCGCATTGCATGGGCTTCTTTCGAATATGACTGCAGCCTGTGCACTCTAACAAGTCGTCGTGGCGCCGTCGATCTGAGCGAGCTGCCTTCAAAGCTCCCTTGCATGGATTCTCTGTGGGAAGCGCCTTCTGCCAGTGCTTGGGCTGCACTCAAGTCAAGAATGCCCGTGAACTCACTCGGAGCCTCGGTATCAAGTGTCGTTGGTGCTGCCATAGCCGGGACACCAATTCCTGAACGACTATCGGCGTGGGCAAAGCGTTTGTGCAGCCAGGTCATCGGACGCCTTCTCTGGGACTTGAAACAGCTAGAACTTGTTTCGACGACCGAGTATTTTGGCCTTTCTTCTCTGTCCACAGGTCAAAAGCAGTCAAAAGTGTCACTTCTCAAGGCTCTCGACTGCCTTCTCGAGACTATGGACCACCCTACCTCGACTGGGGATCTCGTGGGCTACAAGTAAGGTTGATGAATTGATACAAAACGCCAGCCACTGATCAGAGTACAGTATTTCAAGTCTACTATGCCATTACTCCCATCTATATACGGCAGATGACATCATGGACATGATTCTCTATATCGTCCGAAGCGTTGCCTCACGGGGTTCGGGCCAAGATAATGGCGTGGACCTGGCACGTCGTCGTCTCATTTCAGCCCTCGGGAACGACCCCCGTAGGGCTCGGATGCTAGCATGGCACGCTGGCCAGATTGTAGCAGTTGCAAACGAATATTTGGTATCGGCGCCTTGTGAGATAATGCGCTTGTTCATGAGCTACATCTTCATCATTGCGTTTGCTCAGTACTACCCACGATCACAACACACCGGTCCAGGTATTCAGGTTCGATTGGATCTCCCAAATCACCACGACGACCAGAAGCGAGTTGTTGAAGAGTGGATTCAAACTGGAGGGCCTGCTAGGATTGGCTCTGCCGAGGACATTCTCGCCCAGGGGTCAACCAAACGAATTATCCAAGACGCCCAAATCATGCTTCAGCGACTGAGGTCTTGGGGATTGGCTGAGAAATTTGCGAAGATCCTACAGTGCTTTGATAATAACGGGGAATGAGTGATGCTGCTGCTTGATACTATTACAACATATTCGATACAATGTGTTCAAAAAGCTACGTCTTCCGCTCGACCTACACTAGAAGAGTGCCAGGCAATTCGGTGGACTGCTGACGCCTCCGGGCATATTAAGAGGAGAACTAGCTACAAAGAACTCCCATCTGCCTAATTCGTTGCATTTGCGACTTAACTCCTCGAGATCAAACAGTTCACCAATAGGAAGACCCCATCCGGCAATAAGATACTCGTGCATAAATAAGCCTTCCACTTCTTTTCCGTCAACCCCAGGGTATGACTTCTGGGGAGGGTAAACTTCGAATGAGACCGCATCGCCAGCTACAGCTGCAAACCCTTCGTCCCATATCCACCGCAGCATTTCTTCTGTTCCCTCGACACCGGCGTGTTGAGGATTCGAGCCTTGCGCATAGGCAAGCTTATCGGCAGGACCCATCTTGTTATCCCATTCCTTGGTCAACCCAATTCGCACAAACAGGATATCTCCCCGCTGGAAGTGGACGCCTTGCTCTTGTGCAATCTGTTTCAAGACACGAAGCGGAACGGCGTGATTTGAAAGAGCGCTGTACTCGATGAAGTTCCTTTGGGCATATGCCACATAATCCAACAACACACCGCGTCCACAGATCCCTTCTTTCGCCCAGTGCTGAATTCCGATTCGTTGGTTAGAACGATCTGATATCTCCATCGCTGTGGTTCCGCCATAGAATAGCCTTTGAGAAGGGTTTTCGGGTATAGGAAACGGGGCAGAGAAGTGACGAAGTCCATCCCATTGGGAAGATTGTTGTGGATTGAAGATGTACACGTCGTCGAAGCCAGCACCACCGAGGAGAGATGTGATGTGGTGCTGCGTCGGGGCGCGGTTGAAGTTGGCAATATCGAGCTTCGTAAGATCCCAGTTGAGAGAGACTCGTTGCCCTGTTTTAATGCAAGATGTTGCGGCTTTAGAAACGACGTCTGGAGTTAGGAGCACGAGCTTTCCGAGGCCTTCTTCCCTCGATCCTGGCTCAGCATGCCATACTCGACGTTTGTCCGGAAGACTGTCAAATTTGACACTGTAAATTGATTCAAGGATCGGGTCAACAGAAATTACTTGAATAGACCCCATCTTTGAACAAGAAAATGGACCGGTGATGGGCGTATTTCTCTGAGTGTATGATTGTTGTTGAGGAGGAGAGATGGAGGACTGGAGAACACAAAATGAAGTTGGGCCACGCCTTGACGTGCACCACCACCAAAATAACCCGACCTACTCCGCACATCTATGATAAGAGCTAGACTAGCAGACTACGAGATGACCCCCGAATGGGTGGGGGAGCTTAGGGTGAAGTTGTTCTCCACACGGAGGGTGCCATCCACTATTGCCTGGGCCGAGTCACTTGACGAAGGATGAGGCAGGGAATGCGGAATTACCAAAATACCTTAAGCGAAAGTATGAAGGTGAGGTGCAGGCACATGTGATTTCTTTGAAGGTGTTGAGCTCTGGGTTGCGAAAGAACACTAGAAATCCTTGCATGGTTGATGAGTTAAGGCTTTTCTAGTGTCTTTGACTGCCATTAAATGACAAAGAGGAACGAACGTTTGGCATAGTTAAGTGAGAACAAGTGTACTGCAGAGCTTTCGTAATTAAGACAAGTACGCGCCGCTGCGAGTAACATTACTAGGAAATCCTAACGACATAGATGCGCGATCCGTGCTTCAGCGTAGTGACACTCAGGCCGTTCTCATCAGTTCCTTTCTGTAGATGTCTTTTCCTCCACAGTCTCTGAAAATGGATGATCATCCTTGGCAATCATGGCAACATCTTGATTCTTCAAAAATTCGTCCAGCTCCTTGCGCTGCGCCTCCGTTACGTCGTTAACGTGAACCGCGACGTCATCGCCGAACTTGGCAGAAATCTCTTCGAGCGACAACTGCGCGGTCTCTGGGAAGAAGAAGTAGACGATTGGGATAAAAAAGACGCACCAAACGATGATGACCAGGTAGTACTTCCATCCGACTTGCTCCATTCCAATCGGCGCGGTCTGGAGCAGGATGATCGTCGACGCGAACTGGCCGAACATAGAGAATCCCATCCCGATGGGTCTGATCTCCGTGGGGAAGATCTCTGACACGTAGATGTACATGGTTGTGTCACAGAGTGTGCTGACAGTACGTTAGCCTTTGATGCCACAGTCTGCCAGCCGGTTTCAACTCACCCTTGGAATGCAAGATATAGAAAGACGAAGAACACTCCTGCTGCATTTCCAGCTCGATTGGTCGTGCCACCATATTCTGCGATACAGCCAACCAAACCCGAGGTTGTGAATAAGCAGCCGAAGAGTCCAACTATGAACATCCACCGACGAGAGTTGATCTTGTCATGAAGCCAGGCGCCAAGCGGATTGTATATGACACCAGCAGTGGTCAGCCACAGAGCGGAGAGAAGTAGAGGCATAGAGCCCGTCTGGCCGAGGTTAGTGTAGAGGAGCACTGAGTAATTGTTCTGTTACGAGTAGTCAGCATTTACCCAACGTGGAAACATTTGGCTTCGACTTACAATGACAAGAGGGCCAGCAAACTCGGCACCCCACTGTGTGAGAAACCCGATGATCATGCGCTTCCGGTAGCTTTTCTTCTTTAGGACAGCCCTCGAAGGTGTGCAATTAATGGCCTTGAGTTTCTCGGTATCGAGAGCGAGTTGCATCTTGACTTGGTACAACTCTTCCTTGGCAACGAGATCATCGGGGTCTTCGGGGGACTTTCGGAGGGCTTGGATGACTTTCCACGCCTGCTCCACTTGGCCTTGTTGCAAGAGCCAGCGTGGAGATCGTGGGATCCAGATACTAGTGATGAGAAGCACAAGCGGCGACAGGCACTGCACGCAAAGCGGAAAACGCCAAGCAAATGAAGGGTTCTTCTCGGTCGCAAAGTAGCAGGCGTAGCCGAGCCATCCAGAGAGCATGTATCCAAAGACGAGGAATATTGCGTGATGGCCGACTAACCATCCTCGTTTGTTGGGAGGCGCCAGCTCGGACAAGTACATGGGGCATGCGGTGACGAGAATGCCGATACCAATTCCAGAGATCACCCTTCCGACTTGAAACATGCTACATATCTGTCAGTGATATCACGAAAATAGGGTATGTAGAAAGGAAGACATAGAAAGACTTACGCCAGATTTGCAGCAGCACCTTGGAGCGCGCCGCCAAGAATCGCGCAGGCAGCGCCAATCTGGATAGACACCTTCCTTCCCAGAGCAGTTGCTGCCCACATGACGAAAAGACTTCCCACAGCTCCACCAGAGCTGTACAGGCCGTTTGCCGTGGCAATGGCTTGGGCTGTCTCGTCGCCGTAGCCCACCTCACCCTGTTGAGGGAGGTTGAAGAAGGCGTACCATCCTGGCTGGCCTATGGTACTACCGATGATCGCAGAGCAATATCCATACGTCTTGAGAAGAATTTTGAGTTAGAACTTCAGCACGATACGTTGAAAGGGGTGGTGGCATACAAAGGAACCGAAGGCAACGGCAATTGTGACAAGCCTATTGTAGGGAGTTGTCCGAGCGGTTGTTTTTGGTGACATGATGAATCTTGATGTGTCAAGAAGTTGACATGTCAATTGTCAAAAGGGAAGATCAGCTTCGATGGCCGACTGTCATGGTAAATAAGAACAAAACGAGTCGTCGTCAAGGACTAGCTGCATCAATCCTGGCTACAGTCTTGCCATCCCCACGGGGCCCCGCGCTCTGGGCCATGCCGTCTCGAAGACGCTTCCAGCATAGCTGTAAGTTGGACTTCTTAGGATCATGCGAGCTAGTAGTCTCTATCATCGCGACTAGGTCGATACTATTACCCAAAGGTTGCACAGGTCGGCGATAGCTCCGGAGCGTGCCACTCTTCCCCCGCATGGCGACCTCCGAGCCGGGAGTCTCCACCTCGGACGATGGCACGGCCAGACGGAAATCAAAGCCCGACAACGTTTCACACTGACTAAAGTAAATCATCAAGGCTAGCTTGCTTGTAACGGACCATTGCCTCGCTTACTTGCAAGGGAAGAACAAATTAATACAGCCTGTGAGCGAGCCGAGTCCACGAGGAGCCATTACAAGCGGACAAAGCCAGCCTCAGCAGCCACCATGCCGTCAAGCCACGACACCGGAGCCCTTCCATTCAGCTTAGCTGACAGCACCCTCGCCCAGTTCGACTGCCAGGTCCATGGCAAATCTATTCTCGCCAAGTCGAATAAGCGATTTAACGTGGTTGACCCCGGCTCAGCCAAGGTATGGGCCTCGTGTCCTGACTGCAGCGATGCTGATGTCGACGGCGCTGCGCAATCTTGTCACGAGGCCTTTAAGGTGTACTCCAAATGGACCCCCAGACAACGCGCGCAGTGTCTCTTGAAATGGCACCAACTGATTATTGAAAATCGAGACGATCTTGCTAAGATCCTTGTCTTCGAGACTGGAAAGCCTCTAGCTGAGGCATATGGAGAAATTGATTATGCCACAACCTTCACCTGGTGGTTTGTTGGAGAAGCTGAGAGAGTTCAGGGTTCAACCATCACCTCAGCAACCCCTGGCCGGCGATCTTTCACCATTAAGCAGCCCGTTGGCGTCGTTGCTGCTCTAGTCCCATGGAACTTCCCAATCGCGCTCGCATTGCGTAAAGCCAGCGCGGCTCTGGCTGCTGGGTGCACGATGGTTGTGAAGCCATCACCAGAAACTCCTGTGTCCACTCTGTCGCTTGCCTACCTAGCCATCCGCGCTGGGTTCCCTCCTGGAACATTGAATGTTTTAACAACAAGTCTCGAGAACACACCAGCAGTAGCAGAGGCTCTGTGTGTACACCCTTTGGTCAAGAAAGTCACCTTTACCGGAAGCACTCGCGTGGGAAAGCTTATTACAGGGCTGTGCGCAAGAAATCTGAAGAAGGCTACCTTGGAGTTAGGTGGGAATTGTCCGTTCATCATATTCGACGACGCCAATCTCGATCAGGCTATGGAGCAGCTCATGAACCTGAAATGGAGGCACGCTGGCCAGGCGTGCGTTTCTTCGAACAGGTTGTATGTCCAACGTGGTATTTATGACCAGTTTGTCGCAGAACTGGTCAAGAGAACCTCTCTCCTCAAGGTCGGCCATGGTATGGAAGACGGCACGACGCTCGGCCCTGTTACGACGCCCCGAAGTTTGGACAAAGCGGAGGAGCTCGCGAATGATGCAGTTCTCAAAGGTGCAAAGATTGTTCTTGGAACCGGTAAAAGATTACACGCACCCGCTGGTGCCAATGATGGAGCCGCTGGATACTTCATAGCTCCGACCATCCTCTCCCACGTTACAGACGAGATGCTTATGTCTCACGAGGAGATCTTTGCCCCCGTATTGGGTGTTTCCATTTTTGACGAAGAGGATGAAGTCGTGGAGAGAGCCAACAATACCACAATGGGCCTGACGAGTTATGTGTTTACGAAGAACGTGGATCGATTGTGGAGGTTGTTTGAGAAGCTTGAGGCTGGCATGATCGGGCTGGTAAGTTTTCTTTTTACCCACATAAGTAGTAGATTGATACTGATTTGCATTCAGAATACGGGCAATAATTCATCTGCTGAGGCTCCGTTTGGTGGAATCAAAGAAAGCGGATGTGGTAAAGAGAGCGGCAAAGATGTTGCCATCGAAGAGTTCCTGGTGACGAAGACGGGTACACTGACAGTAGAGGACCATATCTAAGAGATACATGAATGAGATCGGTCTCAGCAATGAAGCGACCATTGCTTCATTTCCACCACGATAACCTCGATTTTGGGGGACATCTTTCATATTGACTCAAGAAAAAGAGAAGAGGGGAGGGTCCTCAGGATGAAGTCCAGGCGAAAGCTTACAGAGGATGTATCGTGCAGTTTAAAAACGACAGAAAGTGAACTACGAATAAAATAGTACTGGGAATTAATGAAGAGCATGGTTACAACAACCCTTCTTTGCGCGTAAACAGTACAATGTAACGAATGTGTTGTAGAATAAAGCCTTCTCTCGGACGACCACTCGTGTTTGGTGATGGGCTGTTGCTGCTGGGGCGTACGGAACAAATTAGCTAGGTCTAGTCATTGGGAATTCTCTACCAATGTGAACTTCGAAAGCAAAGAGGCAATTTTGGCCGTTACATTTTCGAACAACTTAATGCTCAGGTTAATCCATTTTGAAGCCAATGCGGAGCAATAACGGGGCTACCTTTCTTCTCTAAGCTAAACTGAATCCCCGAGGCGCCCAAATTTCCATGGCGACGCCAGAATCATCCTTCTCCGGCCAGATCTAGGCCCATCTTTCCCAATGCACGGCTGGCCACAGTTGACTCATCATCTCGAGGGCCTCCCTGAACTTCCATAAGGCTTTGAGTCCTTGCGAACGAATCCAGAGAAACCATACAAGCCTCTGTCTTACTATTTGCATGAAGCCCACTATCGATTTATACCATTAGGAAAGGTTCGACACGTGTTCTCTTTCTGCTCGAAGCCGACTCCTTTGATGACGACCTCAAGGGTGCCCTCTTGGATTTGTCACTTTCGAAGAAGCTGGACGATGATTTTGCTTACACAACCTTGTCATAAGTTTGGGGCACAGAACGAAACACTCATAAAATTTCCATTGGCAACGAGGCCCACTATATTGACGCAAACCTTGACTCAGCTCTACGACATATTTGTCGATGCGACCGGTTGTTACTGCTCTGGATTGATGCCATTTGCATCAGCCAGTCTGATCTCCAGGAACGAAATGACTAGGTTTATCGGATGTGCCAAATCTACGAATTCGCAAAAAATACCATTGTCTACATGGGTGATCAAACCGGTGAGAATATTGGGATATCGGCGTGGAACCATCTGGAGCGAAATAGCTCCTGGACGCTTGACACAAACAAAAACAAGGGCTTTGGCCTTGGCTAGTTAGGAATACGAGCAGAGCAGGGGTCTTATAAATAATGGAAGGATGTAGTAAAGGGAGGTTCTACTAATATAAGGGAGGAGGGATAAGAGTCTGTCTATAACTAGGTTAACTAATTAATTAAGTCATTCATTTTATAATAACTTAAGTAATATAAATATATAATTATATAAAAATATAATAATAAGGAATGTAATAGTATAAAAATAAAAGTCTGAATAATGGTTTTAATAGTAGTATTTATTTAATAAATATTAAGTAAGCTCTTATTATATAATTAATTTAATAGTTAGTATATAATTTATAGCTGGATTATATTATTAATTAGATTTAACTTTTATAATATTTCTCTCTTTTTTAAGCTTTATTTTAAAGTATAATAGCTTTATTTTCTTAATCTTATTTATATAATAATTATTTTATATTTTAATTATATTATTTCTTTAGATTATAATTAATATATATTATTTTATAACCTTTATATATAATTAATATAATTATATTATTATTTTTTAATAAATATTTATTAAGTAAATAATATAGTTAAATATATAGCTTTTTTATTTATAATTTATTATTAGTAATTATTTAATAAATACTCTTATTATATATATAACCTTTATTATTTAATCTTCTTTTTATTTATATTTAAGTTCTATTTCTTCTTTTTTTTCTTTATATTATTACTATTACCTTTATTTTTACATTTTATATAATATATTCTCTCTCTTACTCATTATAGGTCGGTTAGATTGCGAAGAGTTGGTTTCTAATGAGTTAAATTGCGATGTAACTGGAATTGTAAAGAGGTAATTGAATTGCGACTTGGAATTGCGACGAGCTTGGAATGCGACGAATGCAGAGCCCTCACGGGGCTTTTATCGCATGACGATTTTGCCTTCTGACATCTAGCTTTTCTGTCTAGCTTTTCTGTCTAGCTTTTATATCTAGCTTTTCCAGTAACGTATCTCAAAGGGTTGAATAGGATAGCAAGGCTTGCACCCTAATGCAGTAGAAACTCTAGTCATTCTGAGTTACTATTGCCTTAGGCTTGGGTTTTAAGCCCTCATACTGTTATTTACTATTAGTTATATTTTTTTTTTTTAACTGTTTAACCTCTAGCCCCTCTCTAAATGTGCGCTACTAAGGACTATAACCTCAATTCTCTCTCTTACCTTTTTATAGCTCTTTATCTTTATTAATTATTTTCTTATTATTTTATAATTTTTAATATATTACTATTATTTCTATTTTTATAATTATTATATAAGTACTTATTAAATATAATAACTAAATTAATAATTAGTTTTTATTTCCTTTTAATTAATTTATAAGTCTATTAAAAGGCATTTAACTATTTATTTATTATATTAAGTAATTATATTATAACTTCTTATATAAGTATTTTTATAGTTTATATAAGTCTTATTATATAATTTATAAAAGTTTTAATAAGAAGTATAATATAATAAGTATTTTTATTTTTTATTATATATTTAATAATTATATTAATAATAATTATAAATTCCTTAAGAACTTATTAATATAACTTATTAATATTAGAATTACTTTTATAACCTTATATTCTATAAGTAAAATAGTAAGATATTTATTATCTTATTCTATAATTACTAGTATTTTATATATACTATTAAGTTAGCCTTTTCTATTTAAGCTTATATCTTTTAAGATATATACTTTATTTATAATATTAACTTTATATTTACTAATATTATCTATAGCTATATTCTTAAAGAGTTTACTATATAGACTTATCTTCTTTAACTTTAAGTTAAGTTCTTTATATATTATTTCTTCCTTCTATTTTTACTTTTATTAATATATTACTAGCTTATTCTAATTATTAACTATTCTTTAATTACTCTTTATATTATTATTAATATTATAACTTCTCTTTATTATTATAATAATATCTTAGTTTATTCTTTATATTTATTACTATAATTTATTATTTATATTAAGTATTTTTATATTTAGTTTATTAAGTAAGAAGGTACTTTATCTAAGTTTTCTAATACTTTTTTTATTAAGCTATACTTCCTTATCTAACTATATATAAAAAATCATACAGCTACTCTTACTATATAATCTACTAATATATACTTAATATCTTATAATCTTATATCTATTTCTATTATTAAGGATTTAATATCTAAGCCTAGTTTTTTTATTACTTCTTTTTATAAGTTTTTTACTATTCCTCTAATTATTCTATAAAAGTGCACTGATTTTACCTAAGTAGTACTTATTCCTTTTATTATTTCTAACTTAGGATTTAATATTAAAGTTCTTATTAAACCTATTATTAAGAGTATTATTACTTTTAATAATACTATTATTACTAAGCGCTTTATAAAGTGTTATTAATATTATTATACTTATATTTCTATTTAAGTTTCTTTTATTATATAAGAAGAGGTTAAGCTAATTTATTAATCTTTTATTAATCTTACTTTTAATATCTAAGAATATACTAAGCTTTATTAATATCTTTTTAATATAAAGGCTATTTTATAATTAAATCTTATAGTTATATAGTCTTATAATTCTTATAGTTTAGTTAGTAGTTATTTATATTTTCTAGATTTCTTTTATTTAATTAGTCTTTTTAATTAATAGTAAAATAATATAAGTATTATACTTTTTTAAATAGTTAGCAGTTATTTATATTCTTTAGAAACTTTTATATCTAACTTCTTAACTAGTTATTTTATAATTATCTATTAAAAGTATTAATCTTCTTCTTATTATATTAGTATTATCTATAAAAAGAGATTACTATTAATTATTTTCTATTTTTATAAAATTTATAAAATAGATATTAAGTATTTAATATATAGTTATTAATATAAAAAAAGAGTTAGTTTTTTATAGAAACTATTTTTATATAGTTTATATTCTTATTTAAGAAGGTTCTTATTATATAAATAATATAATTATTAGGCTGAGGTTTTATCCTATTAAAGTAATTATCTAATAGAGGCCTCTTCTTAAATTAGTTAATCTAGGGGGTTAAGAGGATTAATTAAGTCTTCTCTTTTATTTTAAATAGAGATTCTGCCCCTTTTATCCCTTATATTCCCTTTTTTATAGAAGGGGTTACTTAATATGGAAATTTTAGTAAAAAGTGCAGTATATATATAAAGTTCGCTTACTAAGTATTTATTAAAGTAATATATAGCTCTATTATTTTAATTTATAATACCTTTCTATTTAAGTAATATATTAATAATTTATAGGAATATAAAAGTAAATAAATTATAAAGGTATTACTATTAAAGTATTATAAGAATATTTAAAAGATAGGTATTAGTATATATATAAGTATTTACTTAGTAAGTGCTAAATAAGCCCTTATTATATAACTAATCTAGTAGCTAGTATATAACTTATAGCTAGATTATATTACTAGCTAGATTTAACTCTTATAAGAATATTATAAAGATTTTTAAAAAATCCCTTTTATAATAATACTATTAAAAATAGTTAAAAATTAATAAAACCTTTTAATTATAAAAAGACTATAAAAGGTATAAATAAAGATAAATAGAACTCTTTTATATATTTAAAAGTAAATAAACTATTAATTTAAAGGTTTAGTTTATAATAAATCTATTTATAAATAGAAAACTCATAAAAGGCTAATAAGTTTATAAAATAAAAATAGATATTAATAACTCTATAACTAAATATAAATCTAAATAGATTATATAAAAATATAATTAAATTTAAAGTCTAAATTATAATATAACTTTTATAATTATTATAAGGCTTAAAACTATAAAGTTATTATTTATATTAATAGTTATTAATAATTACTATATTTTATAATATAATATTAAAAATACTTTTACTAATTTTAATATAAATAAAGGTATATATACTATAACTTTTACTAGCTTTAAAGAATATATAATAGAGTCTTTAAAAGATATTATAATTAAAAAGCTATATAAAGAATATAAATATAATAATAAAGAATTAGTTTTTAAACTAAGTAAAACTTAATATAATTTAAAATAAAGTTTTAAATTTTAATATAATTTTCTCTTTATATATTTAAATAAATTAAATTTTAAGTTTATACTTTATAATAAATAAATATTTATAAATAATTTATATAAAATAATTATAATATAATATATAAATAATTAGACTTTTATTAATTTTAATAAATTAAATATATATAATATAATAAATCTTATAATTAAAAATATTAGAATATAATTTTTAAAAAATATAATATAATTTTTAAAAATAAATATAATAATAATTAAAAAGAATAAAAATCTATATATAAATTAAATAAAATCTATATATAATAAAATAAAATAATATAATAAATAAAATATAAAAATTTTAAAAAAAAATTTTATAATTAAAAAAAAATTATAAAAAAAAATTATAAAACTTTTTAAAAAAGATATATTATAATTTTTTTTTTAAAAAAAATAGACTTTTTATTATATTTTTTTTTAAAAGTAAGACTTAATATAATTTATATTATTAATAATATCTTAAGATTCTTTTTAAAATTTAATAATTTTTATTTTAAAATTTTAAATTTAATTTAAAAGTATTTAAATAAATATAAAAACTTAAAAGTATATTATAAGTATAATATATAATTTAATTCTTTAAATAATAATATAAAAAATATTTAAATATTAATTATATTTTTAATACAATTAATAAAAAGTTTATTAATAATTATAATTTCTTTTTATATAATAATCTTATAAATTAAAATATAATTAAATAAAAAAGTATTATTTTAAATATTTATAAAACTAAATATATAATTCTTAAAAAGGTCTTATAATATAATAGTTAATATATCTAAAGATTTTTATAATAGCAATAGGTTATAGGTTTAAATTCCACTAGAGCTAACTTCCTTTTTTTCTAAAAGAGACCCCTACCTAAAGTTATAAATAGCCTTAAAGTTATATAATGCAGGCTGTAATTAATAAAAGACCCTTATGCATTCCGGATTATATACTTAATTATATATAGGCTAATTACTTTAATATATAATAGCAAGACTTACTATAAGTCTTATAGCCTTATATAACTTAATAGTAATAGTTATAAATAATATTATAAAGTGCTATTATATTATTTAATTACTTAATGTATTAAAAAGGATTAATTAAAGATATATTAAAAATTATTAGTAAGCCTATTATTATTTAACTAATTATTAATTATTAAGTTACTTATTTAAGCTTAGCCTATATATATATATATATATAGTATATATATATACTAAGACTAATAAAGGGAGATAGTGAGAGTTTTTTATTATTTAATTAAATATATTAGCACTTAATAGCACGGTTTTCTATTATTAATTATATAATATCTCCTAAAGGTAGTAAGTATAGTATAAATTAATTAATAAGAATAGAATTAAAAGGACCGGGCTATTAAATAAGGAGTCTGGACCTGTTTATAAGAGTTGGATATAAGGGCTTATAACTAGCTTATATATATAAACCTTAGTCTAGCTAATATATATATATTTCTTTATAATTCTTAAAAAAGTAATTAAAAAGAGTATTTCTTTTAATAACTTTTATAAATATTTAAATAAGAATTTATTTTTAATTTATAATAAGTTTATATCTTTTATTTTAATAAATAATAAAATAATAAAATAATTAATTAAAACTTCTTTTTTTTATAAAAGATCTAAATATATAAATATATTTTATTATTTTATAAAAAATAAAATAAAAAAAGATAAAATAATTTTATATTTTATTAAAAGTAAGAATAATATAATTAATTTCTTTATTAAAGGTTTAAACTTTAATAATTTTAAAAAACTAAAAGGATTCTTAAGTTTTTATAATTATATAACTATTAATAATATATAAGAGTTTTTAATCTTTTAAAAGGTTTTCTTTTTAACTTTTTAATTAAAAAAAATATAATTATAATTAAAAGTTTTTAACTTTTCTTTTAAAACTATTTTCTTTATAAAGAGTTTTTTATATATAAAGTCTTTAAATAATAAATAAATTAAAAAAGATATATTTAAAAAGAGCTATAAAGTTTATATATAAAATATATATATTAAATAAGCTAATAACTAGCTTATCTCTTATTTAATAAGAATATAAATAATATATTTAAAATTCTTAAACTTTTAGCTTTTATATAATATATAAAATACTTATAAAAACTAAACCTTATTATAATTAACTACTAAAATACATATTAAAATATATATAAAAAAAAACTATATTTAAATTATATTTAAATTTATTTAAATTTATAATATATATATATTAAACCTTACTATTAAAACCGCTATTTAAACTTTTGTTTTTATATTATTACATTCCTTATTACTGCACTTTTATATAGTTATATATTTATATTACTTAAGTTATTATAAAATGAATAACTTAATTAATTAGTTAACTTAGTTATAAATAGACTCTTATTCCTTTTTCTTTAACTATTAAATAATATAATTAGAATTATAAAGAGTTAAATTATAATTTAGAATTATAATAAGCTTAGAATATAACGAATTATTATAAGGCTTTTATTATATAATAATTTTACCTTTTAATATTTAGCTTTTTTATTTAGCTTTTTTATTTAGCTTTTCTATTTAGCTTTTCTATTATAAAGTCCTTATATATAAAATATATAACTAATAAAGAAATATCTCCTTTAGCTCTTATTAAATAAGACTATAAATAATATATTTAAAATCTTCTAATTTTTAACTTTATAATAATATATATTATACCTTAAAAAGCCTACCTTCTTTATACTATAACTATAAAGGATATTTATAATAAGAACCTTTAATAAGGTTAGAATTTAAATATTAAATATATATTTAATAGTTTTAAAACTTAGAATATATCTTACTTAGTTTTATTATAATAAATTATTCAAATCCCCTATTAAATTAAATATATAATTAAATAGTAATCTCTTTATAAAGCTAAGGCTTTTTTTTAGTTAGTCTAAAAGGATTATTATTATTAATATATATATTTCTTAATTAATTATATTAAACTAACTACTTTTTTAATTATCTTTTTCTATTCTTTTTAAATCTTTAATCCTTTTTCTAATTAATTAATTCCTTAACCTATAATTATTAAGTTTTATTAATAACCTTCTACTCCTTTCACTCTTTTTATTATTATAGCTTTTATAAGTTATAAGCCTGAGTTTTATACTTAAGTATATCTTTTAATTAGTTATTCTAATTATTAAAAATAACCTATTTTATAAGTTCTAACTTTTTTAAGTTTATAAAAGCTCTTCTAAGTCTTTTAGACTTTAAGAACTTCTTTCTTTTTAAACTTTATAAGTTTTTAACTTTATAATAAGGTTTAGAAAAAAATCTTCTTCTATATTTAAATTAAAAAGTAATAAAAACTATATAGTTTAGTCTTTTAGAATAGAAGTATACTTAATTAAGTAAAAGCTAATTAAAAGAATAATTAAAAAAGAATATATTAAAAGTACTAATATATTAATAAAAATTTAACTCTTATTAAAAAATAGACCTCTCTTATAAATTAAGTAAATAACCTCTATTAAATAAGCTTAGGATTCTTTAAAGAACTTTTATAACTCTTTTAGTTTTATTAATAACTTTCTTATATTAAAAGAGTTATTAGAAAGAAGCTATTTAAGTCTTTTAATAGAAGGATATCTTAATAAGTTAAAAGAGCTTATTAATAAATTAGCTATTAGAAAAATCTCTTTTTTAAAGCCTTTTATTATTACCTTTTTACTTTATAACCTTAGAGAAGAATATAATAACTATATTACCTCTATTATCTAAGCCTTAAGAAGTAATTCTAAAGTATATAATTTTAAATCTCTTTCCTCTTTCTTATTAAATAAGTCTAAAAGACTTAAGACTTCTAAAGAAGTAATTAGCTTAACTAAGTCTAAAAAACCTTAGAAAAAGAATAAAAGAGCTTTAAAATGCTCTTATTATAAGCTCTTAGAATATATAAATAAGGATTATTACTTTTTATATTCTAATAAAGCCCTTAAAGGCTTTACTAACTTTAGAATCTCTAAGTTTACTTTTAAAAAGGTTACCTTATTTAATAAGAAGAGAAAAGAAAGAGAAGAGAAATAAGAATAACTCTTAGTCTTTCTAATTAATAAGAAAGCTATTTTTAAAATTATAAAAGTCTTAGAATCTAATTCTAAGTTAGAAGATTTAATAAATTTTAAAATCCCTCTTACTATTACTTAAGCTTTAAATAAGATTAATTAAATAAATAACCCTAATAATAATTATAAAAATAACTATAATAACCTATCTTTAGGACTAATAATAAGAAAAATACTTTAAATTCTTAAAATTTTAAAAAAATATAAGAAAGTAAATCCCTCTTTTTAACTTATAAAAGATATAATTAACTTTATATATAATATAAATATTACTAAGTATATTATATATAATAAAAGCTTATTTATAAGCTATTATATTATAAATAAAACTATTTTTTAAAATTAAGTATCTTTACTAATTATTAAAGGCTATAATAATATAAAATTCTACTTTTTAAATAAAAATAAAACCTATATATTAAAAAACTATTACTATATTCTTAAATTAAGAGTTAATTTAATAAGTTATTTATCCTTTTAAAAGGATATATTTATATTTATTAATTATAATAATATATATCTTTTTAAAAGGACTGAATTAATAATTAAAGGTCTTAAAAGAAATAGTTTATATATCTTTTTTTAAAAATAATATTTAATAAGAAAATATATTATATTACTTTTCTTTTAAATAATATCTTTTTAATTAAAGAAAATAAAACTATAATTAAAACTATAGTTATTAAGGTTATGGTCCTTTGGCAGCGCACACTCAGAGAGGGGCCAGAGGTTAAATAGTAAAAAAAAAAAAAAACAACCAATAGTAAATAATAGTGTGAGGGCCCAAAACCCAAGCCCAAGGCAACAGCAACTCAGAATGACTAGAGTTTCTACTGCATCAGGGTACAAGCCTTGCTATCCTAATCAACCCTTCGAGATGCGTCAAGCAGCTGGAAAGCTAGATAGAAAAGCTAGATAGAAAAGCTAGATGGAAAAGCTAGATGTCAGAAGGCAAAATCGTCATGCGATAAAAGCCCCGTGAGGGCTCTGCATTCGTCGCATTCCAAGTTACCTCGTCGCAGTTCTAAGTCGCAATTCAGCTCTTTACAATTCCAGATCGCAATTCAGCTCATCAGAGACCAACCATAACGAACACCACAATGAACATCCAGCGCAACACACTCCACGCTCCTAGCAACTCGGGTTTCAGCAGCCGCTATGCTCTCTCTATATATAACCTAGATACTGAGCTTAGTAAGGATACAGAAACCCTTAATAAGCTGAAGGCTATAATAGCAGGATATAGTCTTAAAGAAACCAGAATTATCAAGACCTAGCGACTCTCTGACAGTAAGCGAGTCGCCTTAGCGATCTTCGAGACTGAGGTATTCTTAAGACTGCGCCTCTTTAGAGGTAACCGACGATTTAAGAACTGGATTAAAAACGAACGATACTTCTTAAGGCGACTAGCAGCGAAGCCGGCATCTGAAATATCCCCAGAAGAAATAGCATTCCTCGAGTCGCTAGCTAATATTAATGAAGGGTGGATGATGCAAGTCATGAGAAACGTGGCCATTATTAACGCGCAAAACGACTGACGCGTTAGAAACCAAGGGAATCCTGCTGCTTGGTAGGTTGAAGGATTTGGCGGAGGAAGGTTGGTTCCTGGTGGTTAAGGGAGGAGGGATAAGAGTCTATCTGTAACTAGGTCGACTAATCAATCGAGTCCTTCGTCTTAAGATAACTCAAGTAATGCAAATACGTGATATAGAAACGCGGCAGCGTAGAAACAAAAGTCTGAATAGTGGTTTTAATAGCGAAAACTATAGTTATAAATATATATAAGTAATATTTAAAATTAGCTTATTTAAATCTTAAGACTTTAAGAAGATATCTTTTAAAACTATATAAAAGAAAATACTCTAAAGATAATATTTAATTTTAAATACTTTAAGATTAAATAACTTAAATAATTTAATATAAAAACTATATAAAAATTAAAATAATTAATAAAATAAAAAGAATTATAAATAAAACTTAATATAACTTTTTAAATAAAGTAATTATAAATATATATAGTCTTATAATACTTATATTATATTATAAATATAAATATATTATAACTTTCTTTAATAAAAGCACTAAGTTTTTTAAAACCTATATTATAAGAAATAAAAATAAAGCTTTAAAAAAATTTAAAGAATTTAAAACTAAAGTTAAAAATAATAAGAAAAAGATAATTATAAAAGAAGTTTTTTCTAATAATACTAAAGAATATAAATATAATCTAGCCCTTTACTATAAAAAGAAAGGAATATATTATAATTTTTCTTCTCTTTATACTAAAGAATCTAATAGTTTTATTAAAAGAATAAATAGAACTATTTTTAATAATATAAAAGTAATAATTTTCATTTTTAATATATTTAAGTTTCTTTAGTCTAAAGCTTTAAAAGCTATAGAATATATATATAATAAAACTCCTTATTTTTTTATAAGGTTTTTATATTCTTTATAACTTAAGGATAATAAACTTCTTATTTTAAAAAAAATAGATTCTATAAAAACTTTTAAATTTATTATATATTATAAAAATAAGCTTTTTAATAATAAATTAAATATTAAAATTTATAAAAGTATTATAATAGGCTACTTAGATAATAGCTATAAAATCTAAAACTATAAAAAATATAAGATAATAATTTTTAAAGATATTATTATTTATAAAAATACTTTTTTTAATAATTATTTTACTATAAATAAAGAAAAAGTAAATAATAACTCTATAATAGAGAATAATAATAACTTTTTAATAGAGTCTAAGCTTAATATAATAATTAAGTTAGTTATTAATATTCTTAAGAAACCTATAGAATATTATAAAGACTTTTAGGAATTCCTTTTTATATATAATATAATTAAAAGTTATATAGAACTTTTAAGCTATAATAAGACTATAAAAAGTATAAATAAAAATAAGTAAATACTTTTTATAAAAATAGAAATAAAAGAATTATTAGCTTAAAAGGTTTAATTTATAATAGACCTTTTTAATAATAGAACTCTTATAAAAGGCTATTAGATTTATAAAATAAAAATAAACTCTAATAACTCTATTATAAAATATAAGTCTAAATAAGTAGTTTAAAATTATAATTAAATATATAGCCTTAATTATATAAAGACTTTTATAATTATAATAAGACTTAAGACTATAAAGCTATTATTAATAATAATAATTATAAATAACTATAAAATAATATAATATAATATTAAAAATGCATTTATTTATTTTAAAATAAATAAAGATATATATATTATACTATTTATTAGGTTTAAAGACTATATATTAAAGTCTTTAAAAAAAACTATAATTAAAAAATTATATAAAGAATATAAAGAAAATAAATAAGACTTAGTTTTAAAACTAAATAAAGCTCTATATAATTTAAAATAAAGTCTTAGACTTTAATATAACTTTCTTTTTATATATTTAAAAAAGCTAGGTTTTAAACCTATACTTTATAATAAAAGGGTTTTTATAAATAACCTATATAAAATAACTATATTATATTATATAAATAATTAGATTTTTATTAGTCTAAATAAAGCTAATATATATAAAGTTATAAATCTCTTATTTAAAGATATTAAAATATAGTTATTAAAAAAGATAAAAGAATTCTTAAGAATAAATATAACTATAAACTAAAAGAATAAAGGCTTATATATAAATTAAATAAAATATATAAATTCTAAAATAATAGAATATAATAAATAAAATATAAAAACCTCTAAAATTCTTTTTATAACTAAAAATAAGCTATAAAAAGCAATTATAACTCCTTTTAATAAAAATATATTATAATATTAAAGAGAAGTTAGTTCTCTTTTATATCCTTTTATAAAGACTAGACTTAATATAGCTTATATTATTAATAATATCTTAAGGTTTATATTTAAACTTAATAATTCTTATTTTAAAGCTTTAAACTTAATTTAGAAGTATTTAAATAATTATAAAGACTTAGGTTTATATTATAATTATAATATATAATCTAATTTATTATATAATATAATAAAAGCCTATTTAAATACTAATTAGGCTTTTAATATAACTAATAGAAAGTCTATAAGTAAATATAGCTTCTTTTTATATAATAACCTTATAAGTTAGAATATAATTAAATAAAAAAGTATTATTTTAAGTATTTATAAAGCTAAATATATAGCTTTAAAAGAAATAACTAAAGAGAATTTATTTTTTAATAGTCTTTATAAATATATAAATAAGAATTTATTTCTTTTTTATAATAGATTTATATTTCCTATTTTAATAAATAATAAAGTAACTAAATAATTAGCTAAAAACTCTTCTTATTATAAAAGATTAAAATATATAAATATATTTTATTACTTTATAAAAAATAAGATAAAAGAAGAAAAAATAACTTTATACTTTATAATAAGTAAAGATAATATAATAGACTTCTTTACTAAAGGTCTAAATCCTATAGACTTTAAAAGACTAAAAGCATTTCTAAGTCTATATAACTATAAAGCTGCTAAAAATAACTAAGAGTTTTTAACTCTATATAAGGTTTTCTTTTAAATTCCTTAATAAAGAAAAAATATAAGATTTTTTTTTTTCTTTTTTAAAAAGAGTTTTTTATATATAAGTCCTTAAGTAATAAATATATTATAAAGAAATATATTTAAAAAGGGCTATAAAGTCCTTATATATTATAAAGTCTTTATATATTGTGTTAAGCAGAGGGACAAGAGGGACACTACTACCCGAAGTGACGGATGCTATAGAGTAAGCGGGATGCATAGTAGAGCGAGAGTAGACAAGACTTATAAAACAAAATAAATAAAAAGAAGGCCAGAGCTGTAATTAAGCGGCTAGCTAAGAAATGAATTAGATATTCTAATTAATTAAATAAAACTTATTATAATAATATTAAAAACTATTTAATAACTTAAAAATAAAAAGTAAATAAGAATATTATTAATTACTATCTATATCTAAGTTATCTTTACTTTTTATCTTAGACTAATTCTTATTATCCTTATTAATAGCTTTATTAAGACTAATACTTAAATTAGTTAGCTAATTAAAATCCTAGGTTATTCTAACTAGTAGGCCCTCAGCTCTAATACATTCCTCTTTATATAGTTAGCACTTTATTCCTATAAGCCTAAAGACTGCAGATAGTAAAGAAAAGCAGAGCCTTAGTAAATAAAGGAAATAATAAGAAAAGAAAGAGAATATATATAAGCTTAATATCTAAGTATAATTAATTAATTAGAATCCAGTTTGCATTTATTCTTCTAAGATTATAATAATTATAAAAAAGAGTCTAAAAAGAACTTAAGTACTAAGATTATATTAAGGATAATAGGCTAAGTTATAAAAGTAGCTATAATAAGAACTCTTTAGTAAAATTAATTATAAAGTATATAAAGAGACTAAGAAGTATTTAATTAAATAGTATTTCTTAGTGAATTAGATAATTAAGATATATTAATAAGTCTAGTAAGTATAAAAGCAGATAGTAATAATAATCCTTAAGCAGGTCTTAAAAGTAAAGTATAAGTTAATTTATATATAATAGCGCAATTAGCCTAAGAGGGCCTAGTAGGAAGAAGAGGAGCTAATCTTAACCTTAAAGTATTTATAATAGCGTCCTATTAAGATAGAAAAATCAGACTATCTAAAATAAAAGTAATAAAGCTTTTTATTCAATTAATTATATATATCTATTAGTAAGGGGCTAGGAGTAAATAAAGAGACCTAGTAGTATATATAATTATAATATAAGTAGGGGTATTAATATTATTCTTCTTTATAATTTTTATAGCTTCTTTAGCTATTAGTTTAATAATATAGACTCCTTTAATTCTATTTATAAATACTTAGTTAAGAATAGCCTTAATATAATTATTAGTATAAATAATTTAACTATTAGCCTTCTTTTTTAATAATATCCATTTTATAATAATATCCTTACTAATCTTCTTTTACTTCTTATTAATAGCCTCTTTATTTAAGTTATTAGAATTATTATAATCATCTCTAGTTACTAAAGCAGGAGTTATATAAGGCAGAACTATTTAATTAAATAAATCTATAATACTTAAGCTAGGTTTAGAAGTAAATAGTAGAATTAGAAGAGTTTTAAAGCATTAGGATTTTAAGGTCATTACTAGCTTTAGGTCTTATACTAATTAATTAATAAGTTCTTAGTTAGTATTAAGAGTGTATAAAGCAGTTATATAGGATTTAAGTAAGTTAGGGGTCTTAATAATTTAGCTTAGTTTAGAAAGAGTAATAGACTCTTTAAATATTATAGTATTAATAAGTATAATTATTAATTAAGAGTCCTTAGTTTAGTTTTTAATAATAAGAAAGTCAGTCTACTTAATTAATTAGTAGCTTCTTAGTTTAATAAGAATAATAATAAGTCTTTTAAGTAATAAATTATAAATAGAGTAATAAGAGAAGGGTATAGAAGATACTATCTTACTATACTTATATTTAGTAATAATAACTTTTCTAAACCTAAGTTTATTATAAATAGCTATTAAGAACTAGGTCTTAACCCACTCTTAACTAATAAAGAGAGTAACTTTAAATAGCTTAAGTAATTAATTAAATAGATTAATAAGCTAATCTCTTTATAAAAAGGCATATTCTCTTTCTACTAATTACTTCTTAATACCTAGAGTTACTAAAGATAGATTTATATATAGATAGACCCTAAGTCTTATAGCTCTAGTTATACTTTATAGGTTTAGAAATATAAAGTAAATAACTAAGTATCTGCATTTAAAACTACTTAGTTAATTAGTTATAAGAGTATAGAATATATTAAAGTTATATAAATAGCTTATTTTAGTTAAGACTAAGTACTAAGTATAAGTAAATACTTTCTAATAATTAAATAAAGTATAGCCTTTTAAGGTATTATAATAGAAGACTTAGCTAGAGCGTTAATTAAAGATATATAATACTTAGTAATACTATTAAAACCACTATTCGGACTTTTATTTCTATATTACTGCATTTCTATATAGTTATATATTTACATTACTTAAGTTATCTTAAGACAAAGGACTCAATTAATTAGTTAACCTAGTTATAGATAGACTCTTATCCCTCCTCCCTTAAAACTAACCTTCCTCTGCTAAATCCTTTAACCTACTAAGCAGTAGGATTCCCTTAGTTTTAAATGCATTAGTCGTTTTATACATTAATAATGGCCACGTTTCTTATAACTTATATTATCCACCCCTTATTAATATTAGCTAATAACTTAAAGAATGCTATTTCTTCTAAGGATATTTTAGATACTGGCTTTACTACTAGTTGCCTTAAGAAGTATTATTCGTTTTTAATCTAGTTCTTAAATCGTTAGTTACTTCTAAAGAGGCATAGTCTTAAGAATACTTTAATCTTAAAGATCGCTAAAGCGACTCGCTTATTATTAGAGAGTTACTAAGTCTTAATAGTTCTAGTTTTTTTAAGACTATATTCTATTATTATAGCCTTTAGCTTATTAAGAGTTTCTATATTCTTACTAAGCTTAGTATTTAGATTATATATAAAGAGAGTATAATAACTATTAAAACCTGAGTTATTAGGAGCGTAGAGTGTATTATGTTAGATATTTATTATAATATTCGTTTTAATCTTTAATAAGCTAAATTATAATATGATTAGAATTATAAAGAGCTGAATTATAACTTAGAATTATAATAAGCTTAGAATGTAATAAAGTGATATAAAGCCCTTATAAGGCTTTTATTATATAATGATTTTACTTTCTAATATCTAGCTTTTCTATTTAGCTTTTCTATCTAGCTTTTCTATTTAGCTTTCTAGCTGCTTAATGTATTTTAAAGGGTTAATTAGAATAGTAAGGCTTATACCTTAATGTAGTAAAAACTCTAGTCATTCTGAGTTACTATTGCCTTAAGCTTGGGTTTTAGGCCCTTATACTATTATTTACTATTAGTTTTTTTTTTTTTTTTTTACTATTTAACCTCTGGCCCCTCTCTGAGTGTGCGCTACTAAAGGACTATAACCTTAATAATACTTAGTAAAAGTCTTTATAATTAATTAAGCTAATTATAAAACATTAATTAAAGATATCTTACTTAATAGTATAGTAGCTAGAGTTATAATAAGAGTTTAATATATATTTAGTAATAAAGTCTTTAGAAAGTAAGCACTTATATATTTAATTAACTAAATCTATTATCTTCTTAAGTAAATTTATTATAACTATAGGAACACTATCTAAAAGCAGGATTAGAAATACTATAATAATATCCTTTAGTCTATATATAATTATAATTAGAAAGTTTTTAAGTCTTTTCTTACTAGCTTAAGCATTATCTTATAGCTTCTTATAAAAGTCTTAAAAGTAAAAAGTATACTCTTTTTAAAATACTTTAAAAGGCATTATATTATCCTTATATAAAGGTTATATTAATATAGCTTTTATATATTTAAAGTCTTTATAATTACTATATATATTAATTATCCTTTCTTTATTAATTTTAAGCCATTTTATATAAAAGTATAATAAGGCTAGTTAATTAATTATAATCTCCTTTAGCTATTTAGATAGAAATGCTTTTAAAGCATAATAGAATAATCCCCTTCTATAGTTAATAATAGTAATTTCCTTATTTTAAGTAGAATAGGCCTTTAGTAAGAAGTAGGTTTATTTATTATTAATAGGGCTGCTTATAGTAAAAGCACTTAGTAAGAAGAAGAGTAAAGAATTCATTTAGAAGAAGGCTAGGTTAAAAGGAGGTCATTTAGTAGTAAATTATTTAATTAAATAAATTATAAAGTCATTTAATAATTTAATATTATAATAATAGTAAGATAAAGGAAATAGAGGGTTATAGTTAAAGAGGGGGGGGTTTTTACTATAGTTAGTAATAAGGCTTTAAGGATAGGTTTTTTAAGACTAAGTAGCGCAAGCTTATGTATATAGGTAAAGCAGGCGGAAATGAGGGCAGGTAACTGGTTTAGAGAAGTAAAGAGATTAAGGAGCAGAAGGTTATAGTAATGAGGTTCTTATAATAAGCAGCGGAGAGAGGTTAGAAGTAAAAGCTTAGCTAAGAAGAAAGGGGTTTCTAAAGGCATTATTCAGGCTAGTTTAAAAGTAGCATTTAATTAAGTAAATGCATTAAATAGTTATAGTTAAAGAGCAATGAGTTCTAAGAATAGCAGCTATTATAAAAAGAGAGGTTAAGTTATACTAAAGAGAAAGAGAAAAGAGAGAAATAGCTTTTAAAGTCTTAAGTAATAAAAAGTTATTTATTTTCCTTACTAATTATAATTCACTTAATATATATTAATTTTAATATATGCATTTCCTTTATTTTAAAATATTTCTTTTTCTTCCTTTCTTTTCCCTCCCTTTTTCTTCTTCTTTATACTTTATTAATATTACTTAATTAACTTATTAATAATAGCTTCTTCTAACTTCTACTTTTCTAATATTACTAAAGTCTACTAAAGAGCCTTTCTTAATATATATATTTATATAGCTAGTTAGTTAAAAAGTAATAAATTCTCCCTTTATATTAATTTAATTTAGAATAGTTATTATAAGACTTTATTAATTAAAAAAGAGTAAAAGGAGGCTTATTTTATATTAGTAAGTATTCTCTCTTACTTAAGACTATTTAATCTAATAGTTTTATAGTTTAAGAAGCACTTTACTATCTAGATTTACTTATATATAGTTCTTAATTATAGTAGTCTCCCTCTCTTTATTAAGTTTACTCTTAAGAAAGAGTTACTTAATATTAACTCTATTAAAAAGTATATCTAAGCCTAGATTTATAAGGATAAGATAGTTAATATAGTCTTAAAATACTTAATAAAATATATCTCTAACTAGTCCCTTTAGTTAGTATACATTCTTACTAACTTAGGCTATTTTTATAAGTATTTTATTAAAGAACTGCTTTATTAACCTAAGTATAAAAAGGCTTTAATTATTATTTTCTTTAAATACTAAAATCTACTATTTTATAAGTATTATATTTAATTAAGTACTTTAAATTACTCTATAACTAAGGAATATTATATATAGCTATTTTATACTTATTAATTTATTCTAAGGTTTATAAATAAGAAATATATAAATTATATTTAAAATACTAATTCTTAATATAAATAGTCTTTTCTTAGTAAGTACTTAGCTTCTAAACCTAGTTTTAATACCTCTTTTAACCTTTTATTTAGTATAAAGTGCTCTATTAATCCTAATAATTAAGTAATAAGTATTCTTAATTATATAAGCTGCTTTTATATTTTTAATAAATTCCTTTTAGCTTAGGAGAATAAGTCTTTTTATAATAAAGCTATTTAAAATATTAAGAAGTGTATTATTTAAGATAAGTCTATAGGCTTTTTTAAAGCTTAAGTTTTTAGTTTTAATCTATTAGTAATAGTTTAGAATTAGATTAGTTAATTAACTTAGTTTAACTTATCTTTTATATATTAAACTCCTTTATTTAATAGCTTTAATACTTAACTTAGTTATTATAATATAGGATAAATAGGATCTTATTAATTAGCTCTTTTATAATTAACTTTTCTCTTATATAAAGTATACTTATCTATTTATAATACTATATTTAACTCACTATCTTAAGTAAGTATAGCTTTTATAGCTTTTCTTTTATCTTATAACTCTAAAGTTATTTAATTAATTAGTTTATATACTTTATATATTAATCCTAATGCCTATTTAATCTTAAGTCTAATTTTTCAAACTGTAAATTTATATAGCCTTTAACTAACTAGAATGTTAGTAAGTAGTAATTATTTATCTTTTCTTACTTCTTATACTATACCCCTTTTTAAAATAATAATAAGTATAAACTTTAGACTTATTATTATTTCTTACTCCTTTATTTTACTTAAAGAGATTTAAACTAGTCTTTCTAAGCTTAGTCTTTATATAGGAGTTAGATTTCCAGTCTTCTTTCCTCTTTAGTACTAGTATTAATTAGTTAAGAAAGAACCTTAGAGCTTATTTTTAATCTATCCTTCTTTCCTAAGCTTATTTCCTTATTTTAATTCATTTAATTAACTAATCTAGCTTAAGAATTACTATAAAAAAGGCATTCTTAATAAGAGAGAGCTAAAGAATCATTATCTAGGTCTTACTAGTTATCTTTATCTTATTAAAACACTTTAAGATATTCCTTATAGTAAGTAATACTAAATAATAGCCTATCTAGAGTTTTTAAATAATACTAGCCTTTAACTAAAGCTATTTTAATCCTATATAGCCCCTACTATCTAGGCTTAAACTTAGCTATTATAAAAAGGTCAGTTTTTCTAGAATTATTATATTATAATACTAAGTTACTAACCTTTAGTAGGGCTTTTTTTAGAGTATAAAGAAATCCTTAATCTTTCTTTATTACTTTCCTCTTTCTAAACTTAGTAACCCTTCGCCTTATAATCTTTATATCCTTATTTAAAAAAGAAAGAATGTAGATTCTAACTATAAACATTTAATTAGATATTTTTATATTATTCTAAGAGATCATTCTTTATATAAGTATATCCCTTTCTAGTAAGAGACTTAGTTTATATTTATATAGTAAGTATATAGAGGTATAGTTATAGAATGCTCTTAGTAATACTCTATTTATAAATAGAATAGTTAGAAAGTTAACTAATTAATTCTTAGTCTTTAGAATATCTATCTTTTTAATATAAAATATAATATTATTATAGCCTAATTTAATTAACCTATTTACTTTAATATTATATATAGAGATATATATAGTCTATATACTTAAGTTTCTTAAGATACTTATAAGGCCTTATTAATATTCTAACCTATTATTAATAATTACTATAATAAGTATCTTATAATAAAAAAAGATCTTTCTTAAGAATAAGTATATATAAGAAGCTTTAAATAACTTTAGGGCTTTAGCTTTAATCTATTTAATAAAGTTATATTTAGCTTTTAGTAAGTACTTCTTACTTTAAGACTCCTTAAGATATTAAGTATTTATATAAATCTTTATTATAAAATAGCTAGGTCTAGTAAGTACTATAAGTTCTCTAGCCTATTATATATTATAGATTTAGTAAGTCTTATAAGCTAGAATAGCTATATTTATATTCTTATAGAGGTTTAGCTAATAATATCTCTCTTTTAAAAGTCCTATAGTTTTCTCTTAGCTTTAATACTTATAATCTTTATAATATAATTTAATTAAATACTTTTATATATCTTTACTTTTAATAACCAGCTTAGAATCATAGTTTAAATAAGTTACTTATAACTATAGGGTTTCTTTATAAAAAAAGAACCTTTTTACTTTAAAATAAAGATATATATACACTTTATTTAATATATCTTAAGAGTATTACTAAGTCTATAAGAACTTCCTTAGGACTCTTAACTTACTAATATATTCATCTTTTAGTAATTCTAATAATAATTAAGATTCTTATTAGGTTTTTACTAGGTTAATTATAATAGTATTTAATTATTAATTAATAAAAGCCTTAATATTTCCTTTAGCTTTTTAGTCTAATTAATTAAATAGGCCTAGTAGTTTTCTAAATAGCTTATTAATTACTATATTCTTAATTCTAAATATATATTAGACTATAAAGTTAAAAAGTAATAAGTAATTAATCTATTTATTAACTAGCGCTTTTAGAATATCTATTTCTTTCTTATTAAATTAATAGACTAATACTTAAGTATCTATTTCTAATATAAAGTAAATTCTATATAAATATATATATAACTATTTAATTAAAAGCAGAATGCTTTAGCATTCTCTTTTTATAGTATTATAATTATATTTACTCTAAGTCTATATACTAGATTTAAATCTTACTAAATAGTATTTACTATCTACTACTTATATAAGAATATAATCCTAATCTAATAGACTAGTATTAGCTATAAGAATAACCTTCTTATAACTAGGAAATAGGTTTAAAGTAACTAAGATAAGTATTAATAATAATTTATCCTTTAGTATTTATATAGCCTTAGCTTATAAATTACTTTAAATAAATTTAGTATCTTTCTTTAGTAAACTTATTAATAGCTTTATAATAATTATATATTTAATAATCTATATTCTATAATAACTAGTAATTCTTAAGAATGCTCTAACTTCTATATCTAAGTTATAGTAAGTTTACTTAGTAATTTTAATAACTTTAGCCTCTTCTAGCAATCTCCTATAAGTACTATAAAGATACTTAACTATTAGAGCAGTTTATTTATAAAACTATAATTTTAATATAAAAATAGTATATCTAGCTAGTTTAATATTTAATAGAATCTAATCTAAGTTAATTAAATACTCTTTAATATACTATCTGACTCTTAAGCTAGCTTCTTTATTATTATAGGTTATAGTAAGTCCTTTTACTATTATATTATTAAAGAAAGCTATATAAATATTTAGTATTAAGTTAAATAAGATATAAGTAATAATCCTTATAAATTAGGCTATAGAGTTAGTCACTTCTTATAGTAATATACATATCCTTAGTAAGCCTAATAATATTATAAAAGTAATTAAATCCTTATTCTCTTTAGCTAAACTGACTTAATTATATTCTAAAAAGAAGTCTAAAAGTAATAATATTTAATATATTATTATATTTACTAAGAACTCCTTAATACCTAAAGAGCTTAAGCTATTATAAATAGTAATATAGTTTATTCTAATAATTAAATTAATTAACTAAATTTTATTATCCTTTTTTATAATAAATATAAAGAGGTTCTTATAAAAGCTATAACCTTCTTCTAAAATACTTCTTTTAAATTACTAATAAAGTAAGTTAATAACCTTTTAATATAGTCCTAAAGGAATAAGAATACTACTTACTTACTAAGCCTTATAAAAGATAACCTTAATAACTTATAATAAAGTAACTATTAAGTTAACTCTTCTATAGTCTTTAAAGTTCTAAGCTAGTATAGCCTCCTTATTATATAAAATAGTAATAAATATATCTTATTCTTCTTTAAATAAAGTTTCATTCATTTAATTAACTATTTCTACTAGCTATTCCTTTATTAACTAACTTCCTTTCTTTAAAGTAGAGAATTTAAGTATAAGGAAGTTAGAATACTTACTTCCTTTTTCTATTTAAAAAGCAATCTTTACTATCTTCTTCAATTTCTAATAAGAGTCGCCTTTTAATACTAAACTATTAGATAGTAAGTTATTAATTAAGTAGATTTTAATACCTTTTTATTTATAAAGAGTATTTATCTTAATATACTAAGTATTTTTATTAAAAGGCTGACTTTTCTTTAATCTCTTTTTCTTAATAGAGCGTTTTAAGCATTCTAATTCTTCTTATATATTAGTAATAGTATTAGTATATTAAGTAATTATACTAATAGTAAAGATTTAAATAACTTTAATAAAGTCTTCTTAAAAAAGCATCTAACTCTTTTTAAAGATATTATTATCCTTTAATAAGAAGTTATCTAGCTTATAAACTATTAGAGAATTAATTATAAATAGTATTAATACTCTATACCTTGCCTTTCTAAGTATAATATATTATATTTAATTACTCTTATAATAAGAGTAATTAAGTAAATATTACTTAAATTAAGATAGATTATAAGTTATTTTTAATTAATTAAATAATTAAATATAAGTTTACTAGCTTTAATAAATAGTATCTTTAAAATAAATAGAACTATAATTATTAAAGAAAGTATTATATATAGCTAAATAGGTATATATATATTTTTAAAGTATAGAATTATAACTGCTTCTCTTACTATTAAGATCTTCTTTTTAGAATAAGAAGTTATAAAAGTACTAACTAACTTAATATTAAGGCTATAGTATTAAGCCTATTTATAAAAAATGAAATTCCTTTCTAAGCCTAAATCTACTAATACTTTTATTATAATGCTTTTAAGAACTTTTAACTAAATAATTAGTTATAAAGTATTTTATAAATATAATATCTTAAGTAAGTTAAATAAGCCTATAGAGTTAATTATTAAACTTAGAGTTAATTAATTAATTAAACTCTTTTCTAATTTTATATAATCTTAAGAGTTATTAATAAAATAGATATTTTCTTTATTATCTTTTCTTAAGTAATATTTTAAATAAAAGTACTTAAAAGTAAGATTATCTAAGTTAGAAGAATGATTTTTATTAAATAACTTAATTATAATAATAATGAATTTAATATAATTCTTAAATAGGTTCTTATTATCCTTATATAATAATATTAAGGCTGCTTAGTAGTAAGAATAGTTATTTATTTAATTAATTAGTTTAAATATTATTATAATTATAAGTACTTTTCTTTTAAATATAAATAGCTTAGTTAGCTATTTAGAATTAATAAACTCTATTCTATTAACTTATTTTATTACTATAATATAATTATTTAAATAAACTCAGCCTAATCTTATATTAATAAGCTTAAAGATAGTACTATAAGGCAAAGAGATCTTAACCTCTCTAACTATATTAAGTAAAGTAATAGTAGCCTTATAGTATTAATCTTAAGTAGAGTATAGATTATCTATTCTAAACTGCTTTTTAAATTTCATTTAATTAGCCAGTTTCTAATAACTAAGGATTATTTTAAAAATTATATCCTCTTCTTCTATAAAGACTATAAAGATTAATAATAACTTTACTTATTCTATCTTACCTCTTACTTCTTATTATTATAAGTATTAACTAATACTTCTTATTTATTATTATATTCTTCTATTATCTTATAATTACTTTTTTTAGAGCTAAAGTAGACCTTTTTAAATATAAGAGTGACTTATACTTAGTAAACTAAAAAGTACTCTTCTAATTATTTACTCTCCTCTTTTAAATAGCTTAAGATAAAGATTAAATTAGTCTTTATAATAGGTTTTATTAAAATAATAGAAAAAGTAATTATTATATTTATTTAATTAATTAATTTAATAATATATAAGTATAGTTTATTAAATATTTTTTACTTATATTTTAAAAGAGTCTAATTATATATAGACTTAACTAAGCTTTTAATATTCACTACTTAAGTTATATAAAGGGGATTATTAATATAAGTTAAAGTAATAACTATTAATTATTAAATATAAGATTCCCTTTAGAAGGTTATTACTAAGTATAGTAATAAATACTATCTATTTCCTACTCTTAATTAATAAAAGCCTACTTTAGAATTATATTTTATATACTCTCTTTTAAAGTTATATACTAAGTGTTTATATTAGTTAGAGTAATAGCCTAAGACTTAATAATACTAATATTCTTTTATCCTATTAAATAATAAAGTAGTATTTACTATAAGTAAGGACTTATTATCTAATTAATTAAATAGATCTATTAGGACTTAGCTAATTGTAATATTCTTTATAGCTTTATTATATCTTTTATAACTCTCTTACTAGTACTAGAGAGTTATAACTAAGTCTTAGTTAGTCTTCTCTATTAAAGCTAAGTGAATCTATAATAACTTAAAGCTATATACTAAGTTATTAATAGAGTCATTAAGACTGATTACTAGCAGTAGTTAAACAGTTAAGCTAGTAAGTATTTATATACTATAAGGAGGGACATAAGCTAATAGTAATAGGTATTAAAAGGTTACTAGCTTGAAAGGGGTTAGTATAGACTGTAGTTTTATTTAATTAAATGAATAGCTAAGACTAGATCGTTCTCTAATAGCTATATCTATATCCAGGTAGGAAATGATATATTAGTACAGAGTCTTATACTTTAACTAACCTAATTTAGTCAGACTCTTATTACTCTTTATATAGACTAACTATATAAGTTTTATAAGCAGAATATAATAAAGAGCCTATAACTAGTAAGAAGTCTTTAAATCTATTAAATTAACTATTATTATAAGGAAAGAGTAATAGTATATTAGCTATTAAATAGAACTTAGATTAGCAGCCTCTAGGATTTAAATAGTATTTATTTAGCTAAGTATTATTTCTAGAGTTTCTTTAAAATTAAAATCCTAGCTTTTAAATATATTTATTAGGTTTATCTTAGCCATAGCCTATTTAAATTATTAAATAGCTAATTAGACTATAGTTTTCACTTTATTATCTATATAGAAATAAATAAAGTATAAAGGCTATTACTCTTTAAGCACTCTATTATTTTTAATAGTAATTTTAAAAGCTTTTATATAGGCTATGATATTTAATCTATTAAACTTATATCTCAGTCCTTATACTAAGGAATGAGTTTAAGCTAGAATATTTAAAGTAATATAATTAAGTTCTACTTTTAAGATATTCATTATAAGTATTATTATTATAGGCCTATTAGTTAATAATATTAATATTAAGAAGGATACTATTTCTATAAGATATAACTAAAGATAAGTTTAATATTACTCTTTTTATCCCCTTTTAGACTAAGTTTTATAACTTAGTAAAGAGTATTATTATAAAAGTAGTTAATTAAGTAAATAAGAAAGTTAGAAAGTAAAAGCATACTCTAAGAATTAGATATCTTCTAAATTGCTTATCTTTATCTCTAACTACAGTCTTAAGGATTAAAAGAGTCTTATATAAATCCATTTAAAGGAAATAACTAAAGCAATTAATAGGTCTCTTATAACTAGCTATATAATTAATAAGATTATTAATAATATTAGAATATTAAATAATAATAATAATATAAATAATTCAGATCTTTAACCCTTAATGCTTTTTAAGCGGATAGTTATAGAAGGATTAATAGTAATTATCTAATTAATTACTTATAAGAGTCTAGACTCTTCCTAAGTCTTAACCTCCTATCTTATAGCAGCTTTTCGCCTTACTTTTATATTAGCTTTAACTATAAATAATATAATTAGTATATTATTAGTACTAAGCGAAATACTCTATAGTATTAGTAATAAATCTATTATAAATTAATATAATAAATAAGAGTAAAAAGCGATTTTAGTTCTATCTTTAATAAAATTAATTAATTAGCTAAAGATACTATATACTTCTAAATTAAAAGCACTAAGTAAGGTTATTTTTAAAGTTAATTAGATATTCTATATCCTCCTAATCCTATGCCCTTACTTACTTATACTACCTCCCTTTCTATACTTAGCTTAGGTCTTTATAATAGCTTAGAAGTATTATTACTTACTTAATTAATCTACTAATTAATAAGATTAATTAATTAATTAAACTAATAGCTTATCACCTTACTATAACCTCTAAAATGTATTAAGCAGAAAGATAAGAAGAATACTACTATCTAAAGTAATGGATACTATAAGGTAGGCAGAATGTATAGTAAAGCGAGAGTGGATAAGACTTATAAAATAAAATAGATAAAAAGAAGGCTAGAGCTATAATTAAGTAACTAGCTAAGAAATGAATTAGATATTCTAATTAATTAAATAAAACTCATTATAATAATATTAAAAACTATTTAATAATTTAAAAATAAAAAGTAAGTAAGAATATTATTAATTACTATCTATATCTAAGTTATTTCTGCCTTTTATCTTAGACTAACTCCTATTATTCTTATTAATAGCTTTATTAAGACTAATACTTAAATTAGTTAGCTAATTAAAATCCCAGGTTATTCTAGCTAGTAGGCTCTCAGCTCTAACATAATATAAAATATATAATTAATAAAGAAATATCTTTTTTAATTCTTATTAAATAAGATTATAAATAATATATTTAAAATCTTTTAATTTTTAGCTTTATAATAATATATATTATACTTTAAAAAGCCTACTTTCTTTATACTATAATTATAAAAGATATTTATAATAAAAACCTTTAATAAGGTTAGAGTTTAAGTATTAAATATATATTTAATAGTTTTAAAACTTAGAATATATCTTACTTAGTTTTATTATAATAAATTATTTAAATCCTTTATTAAATTAAATATAATTAAATAGTAATCTCTTTATAAAACTAAGGCTTTTTTTTAATTAATCTAAAAGGATTATTATTATAAATATATATATTTTTTAATTAATTACTTTAAATTAATTACCTTTCTAATTATCTTTTCTTACTCTTTTTAAATCTTTAACCCTTTTTCTAATTAATTAATTCTTTAATTTATAATTACTAAGTTTTATTAATAACCTTTTACTCTTTTTACTCCTTTTATTATTATAGCCTTTATAGGTTATAAACCTAGGTTTTATACTTAAGTATATCTTCTAATTAGTTATTTTAACTATTAGAAATAACTTATTCTATAAGTTCTGACTTTTCTAAGTCTATAAAAGCTCTTCTAAGTCTTTTAGACTTTAAAAACTTTTTTCTTTTTAAACTCTATAAGTTTTTAATTTTATAATAAAGTCTAAAGAAAAATCCTTTTTTATATTAAAACTAAAAAGTAATAAAAACTATATAGTTTAGTCTTTTAGAATAAAGGCATACTTAACTAAGTAAAAGCTAATTAAAAGAATAGTTAAAGAAGAATATATTAAAAGTACTAATATATTAATAGAAATTCGACTTTTATTAAAAGATAGACCTCTTTTATAAGTTAAGTAAGTAACTTTTATTAAATAAGCTTAGGATTCTTTAAAAAACCTTTATAACTCTTCTAGTTTTATTAATAACTTTCTTATATTAAAAGAGTTATTAAAAAGAAGCTATTTAAATCTTCTAATAGAAGGATATCTTAATAAATTAAAAGAGCTTATTAATAAATTAGCTATTAAAGAAATCTCTCTTTTAAAGCCTTTTATTATTACCTTTTTACTTTATAACCTTAGAGAAGAGTATAGTAATTATATTACCTTTATTATCTAAGCCTTAAGAAGCAATTCTAAAGTATATAATCTTAAGTCTCTTTCCTCTTCTTTATTAAATAAGTCTAGAAGACTAAAGACTTCTAAAAAGGTAATTAATTTTACTAAGTCTAAAAAACTTTAGAAAAAGAATAAAAGAGCTTTAAAATGCTCTTATTATAAGCTCTTAAGGTATATAGATAAGGATTATTACTTTTTATATCCTAATAAAGCTCTTAAAGGCTTTACTAACTTTAGAATCTTTAAATTGACTTTTAAAAAGGTTACTTTACTTAATAAAAAAAGAGAAGAAAGAAAAGAAAAATAGAAATAACTCTTAGTCTCTTTAGTTAATAAGAAGGCTATTTTTAAAGTTATAAAAGTCTTAGAATCTAATTCTAAATTAAAAAATCTAATAAATCTTAAAATCCCTCTTACTATTACTTAAGCTTTAAATAAGATTAATTAAGTAAATAACCCTAATAATAATTATAAAAATAATTATAATAATCTATCTTTAAGACTAATAATAAAAAAAATACTTTAAATTCTTAAAATTTTAAAGAAATATAAAAAAGTAAATCCCTCTCTTTAATTTATAAAAAATATAATTAATTTTATATATAATATAAATATTACTAAGTATATTATATATAATAAAAGCTTATTTATAAACTATTATATTATAAATAAAACTATTTTTTAAAGCTAAATATCTTTACTAATTATTAAAAGTTATAATAATATAAAATTCTACTTTTTAAATAAAAATAAAACCTATATATTAAAAAATTATTATTATATTTTTAAATTAAGAGTTAATTTAATAAATTATTTATCCTTTTAAAAGGATATATTTATATTTATTAATTATAATAATATATATCTTTTTAAAAAGACTAAGCTAATAGCTAAAAGTCTTAAAAGAAATAGTTTATATATCTTTTTTTTAAAAATAATAATTAATAAGAAAATATATTATATTACTCTTTTTTTAAATAATATCTCTTTAATTAAAGAAAATAAAACTATAATTAAAATTATAATTATAAATATATATAAATAGTATTTAAAGTTAGCTTATTTAAACTTTAAGACTTTAAGAAAATATTTTCTAAGGCTATATAAAGGAAAATACTTTAAAGATAATATTTAATTTTAAATACTTTAAGATTAAATAATTTAAATAATTTAATATAAAAACTATATAAAAATTAAAATAATTAATAAAATAAAAAGAGTTATAAATAAAACTTAATATAACTTCTTAAATAAAGTAATTATAAATATATATAATTTTATAATACTTATATTATATTATAAATATAAATATATTATAACTTTCTTTAATAAAAGTACTAAGTTTTTTAAAACCTATATTATAAAAAATAAAAATAAAGTTTTAAAAAAATTTAAAGAATTTAAAGCTAAAATTAAAAATAATAAAGAAAAAATAACTATAAAAGAAGTTTTTTCTAATAATACTAAGAAATATAAGCATAGTCTAGCTCTTTATTATAAAAAGAAAGGAATATATTATAATTTTTCTCTTTTTTATACTAAAGAACTTAATAGTTTTACTAAAAGAATAAATAGGATTATATTAAATAATATAAAAGTAATAATTTTTACTTTTAATATACTTAAGTTTCTTTAGTTTAAAGCTTTAGAAGTTATAGAATATATATATAATAGAACTTCTTATTTTTCTATAAGGTTTTTATATCCTTTAGAACTTAAGGATAATAAACTTCTTATTTTAAAAGAAATAAATTCTATAAAGACTTTTAAATCTATTATATACTATAAGAATAAGCTTTTTAATAATAAATTAAATACTAAAGCTTATAAAAGTATTATAATAAGCTATTTAAATAATAGCTATAAAATCTAAGACTATAAAAAATATAAGATAATAATTTTTAAAAATATTATTATTTATAAAAATACTTTCTTTAATAATTATTTTACTATAAATAAAGAAGAAATAAATAATAACTTTATAATAAAGAATAATAATAACTCTTTAATAGAGTCTAAGCTTAATATAATAACTAAGTTAGTTATTAATATTCTTAAGAAACCTATAGAATATTATAAAGACTTTTAAAAATTCCTTTTTATATATAATATAACTAAAAGTTATATAAAACCTTTAAGTTATAATAAGACTATAAAAAGTATAAATAAAAATAAGTAAATACTTTTTATAAAAATAGAAATAAAAGAATTATTAGCTTAGAAGGTTTAATTTATAATAGACCTTTTTAATAATAGAACCCTTATAAAAGGCTATTAAGTTTATAAAATAAAAATAAATTTTAATAACTTTATTATAAAATATAAGTTTAAATAAGTAATTTAAAGTTATAATTAAATATATAGCCTTAATTATATAAAGACTTTTATAATTATTATAAAACCTAAAACTATAAAGCTATTATTAATAATAATAATTATAAATAATTATAAAATAATATAATATAATATTAAAAATATATTTATTTATTTTAAAATAAATAAAAATATATATATTATATTACTTATTAGGTTTAAAGACTATATATTAAAGTCTTTAGAAAATACTATAACTAAAGAATTATATAAAAAATATAAAGAAAATAAAAGAGACTTAGTTTTAAAACTAAATAAAGCTTTATATAATTTAAAATAAAGTCTTAGACTTTAGTATAACTTTCTTTCTATATATTTAAAAAAGCTAGGTTTTAAACTTATACTTTATAATAAAAGGGTTTTTATAAATAATCTATATAAAATAGCTATATTATATTATATAGATAATTAGATTTTTATTAGTCTAAATAAAGCTAATATATATAAAGTTATAAATCTTTTATTTAAAAATATTAAAATATAGTCTTTAAAAAAAATAAAAGAATTCTTAAGAATAAATATAATTATAGACTAAGAGAATAAAGGCCTATATATAAACTAAATAAAATATATAAATTCTAAAATAATAGAATATAATAAATAAGATATAAGAACCTCTAAAGTTCTTTTTATAATTAGAAATAAGTTATAAAAAGTAATTATAATTCCTTTTAATAAAGATATATTATAATATTAAAAAGAAGTTAGTTCTTTTTTATATCTCTTTATAAAGACTAGACTTAATATAGCTTATACTATTAATAATATCTTAAGGTTTATATCTAAATTTAATAATTCTTATTTTAAAGCTCTAAACTTAATCTAAAAGTATTTAAATAATTATAAAGACTTAGGTTTATATTATAATTATAATATATAACCTAATTTATTATATAATATAATAAAAGACTATTTAAATACTAATTAGGCTTTTAATATAATTAATAGAGAGTCTATAAGTAAATATAGTTTCTTTTTATATAATAACCTTATAAATTAGAATATAATTAAATAAAAAAGTATTACTTTAAGTATTTATAAAGCTAAATATATAGCTTTAAAAGAAATAACTAAAGAAAGTTTATTTTTTAATAGTTTTTATAAATATATAAATAAGAATTTATCTCTTTTTTATAATAAATCTATACTTCCTATTTTAATAAATAATAAAGTAGCTAAATAACTAATTAAAAACTCTTCTTATTATAAAAGATTAAAGTATATAAATATATTTTATTATTTTATAAGAAATAAAATAAAATAAAAGAAAATAACCTTATATTCTATAAAAAGTAAGGATAATATAGTAGACTTTTTTACTAAAAGTCTAAACCTTATAGACTTTAAAAGACTAAGAGCATTTCTAAGTCTATATAATTATAAAGCTATTATAAATAACTAAGAGTTTTTAACTTTATATAAGGTTTTCTTTTAAATTCTTTAATAAAGGAAAAATATAAGAATTTTTTCTTTTCTTTTAAAAAGAGTTTTTTATATATAAGTCCTTAAGTAATAAATATATTATAAAGAAATATATTTAAAAAGAGCTATAAAGTCCTTATATATAAAATATATAATTAATAAAGAAATATTTCTTTTAGCTCTTATTAAATAAGATTATAAATAATATATTTAAAATCTTCTGATTTTTAACTTTATAATAATATATATTATACTTTAAAAAGCTTACTTTCTTTATACTATAATTATAAAGAATATTTATAATATAAACCTTTAATAAAGTTAGAGTTTAAGTATTAAATATATATTTAATAGTTTTAAAACTTAGGATATATCTTACTTAGTTTTATTATAATAAATTATCTAAATCCTCTATTAAATTAGATATATAACTAAATAGTAATTTTTTTATAAAGCTAAGGCTTTTTTCTAATTAGTCTAAAAGGATTATTATTATAAATATATATATTTCTTAATTAATTACTTTAAACTAATTACTTTTCTAATTATCTTTTCTTACTCTTTTTAAATCTCTAATCCCTTTTTTAATTAATTAATTCTTTAACTTATAATTACTAAGTTCTACTAATAACCTTTTATTCCTTTTACTCCTTTTATTACTATAACCTTTATATATATAAAATATATAATTAATAAGGAAATATTTCTTTTAGTTCTTATTAAATAAGATTATAAATAATATATTTAAAATCTTTTAATTTTTAGCTTTATAATAATATATATTATACTTTAAAAAGCTTACTTTTCTTATATTATAATTATAAAGGATATTTATAATAAGAACTTTTAATAAGGTTAGAGTTTAAGTATTAAATATATATTTAATAGTCTTAAAACTTAGAATATATTTTATTTAATTTTATTATAATAAATTATCTAAATCCCTTATTAAATTAAATATATAATTAAATAATAATCTTTTTATAAAGCTAAGGCTTTTTTTTAATTAGTTTAGAAGGATTATTATTATTAATATATATATTTCTTAATTAATTATATTAAACTAATTACTTTTTTAATTATCTTTTCTTACTCTTTTTAAATCTTTAATTCCTTTTTAATTAGTTAATTCTTTAACTTATAATTATTAAGTTCTATTAATAACCTTCTACTCTTTCCACTCCTTCTACTACTATAGCCTTTATATCTGTCTAGCTTTTTTAATTATAAAGGCTATAGTAGTAAAAGGAGTGAAAGGAGTAGAAAGTTATTAGTAGAACTTAGTAATTATAAGTTAAGGAATTAACTAATTAGAAAAAGGATTAAAAATTTAAAAAGAGTAAGAAAAGATAATTAAAAAAGTAATTAGTTTAATATAATTAATTAAAAAATATATATATTAATAATAATAATCCTTTTAAATTAACTAAAGAAAAGCCCTAGCTTTATAAAAAGATTACTATTTAATTATATATTTAATTTAATAAGGGATTTAGATAATTTATTATAATAAAACTAAGTAAGATGTATTCTAAGTTTTAGGACTATTAGATATATATCTAATATTTAAACTCTAACCTTATTAAAGGTTCTTATTATAGATATCTTTTATAATTATAGTATAAGGAAGATAGGCTTTTTAAAGTATAATATATATTATTATAAAGCTAAAAATTAAGAGATTTTAAATATATTATTTATATTCTTATTTAATAAGAGCTAAAGGAGATATTTCTTTATTAATTATATATTTTATATATAAGGACTTTATATTAATAATATATCTTAAAGAGTTAAATAAAATAGTAAGGCTTATACTTTAATATAGTAAAAACTCTAGTTATTCTAAGTTATTATTACTTTAAGCTTAGATTTTAAGCCTTTATATTATTATTTATTATTAGTTATATTTTTTTTTAACTATTTAACTTCTGGCCTTTCTCTAAGTATATATTATTAATGATTATAATCTTAATATATATTAAACTTAATATTATAAGCTTATAAGAGTTAGTTTATTAAAATATTATATAAGAGATTTAAAAGTAAGTATTAAATAGTATATAAGTATTTACTTAATAAGTGCTTAGTAAGCTCTTACTAAAGAGCTAGTCTAGCTTATATTATATAGCCTCTTATTAAATAAGACTATAGCTCTTTTAGCTCTAATTCTTATAATTATTTCCCTCTTTTTTAAGCCTTATCCTAAGGCTTTATATAATTCTATTATCCTTATTAAAACCTTATAAGAAAAAGAGTAATAACTATTTACTATATTAATAATTCTATTATAATTATAATATAATTAAATAATTAGTAATTACTTACTATATATTATACTTATATAATATTATTATTATATAATAATATATATATTATTATAAGTTTATATATTTAATAAGTACTTACTAGCTTATTATAAACTATTAATTTTATTAAAGTGTAATTATTAATCTTATACTTTTTTAAAGTTTTCTTTTTCTTTAATATTACTATTAATATTCTTATTTTTTATTATACTTTCTAACTTTCTTACTTAACTTTTAATAACTTCTCTATTTTCTTATTTCTTACTTTTATAAACTATATACTAACTATTCGCTAACCCATTATTAAGATATCTATTCTTACTATAGCTAAGATAGTATTATTTAAATTTAAATCTTAGACTAAAGTTAAGTTTCTATTTCCTAATAATGAATTTTAAAGAATAAAAGATAGTAAAGTATTATATTCTTACTATCTTATATAAAAATACTATAATTTTAATTATATTTATACTTATAGTTCTCTTATATTTTATTATACTATTTATAAGGCAGCTAATTAGAAATATAATATTATAAGTCTTACTTAGTATTTACTAAATATTTATTAAGTATTCTAACCTTTAATAAATCCCTTTTAAATTACTTAGCCTTATTAAATAGTATTAAAATTTCCTTTATTAATAAGCCTTTTAAAATAAAAATAAAAATAAAGTTTTACTTTTTAATATTAAATACTAGTATATTATCTAAGCTATTTTTATAGTATTTATTACTTAGTAATATATATTTAAATATACTAAGAATTTAATAAATACTTAAAAAGTGTTTATTAATCTTATTACTCTCTTTTATTAAAAGAGTCTTTATACTATTTAACTAATTAAGCTTTAAACTAACTTTATAATTTATTCTCTTCCTTTTTATAGTTTTTATTATTATTAATCTTTTATAACTTAGTTTATTAAAGGATGTTTTTATTAAGGAATTATATAAATAATTAGAATTTATAACTCCTCTATATTAATATAAATCTATATATATCTAAACCTTACTCTTAGTATTATATTACTTAGTAGTTATTAAGTATATAATAATATAGGGTATTACTTCTAAAGGTTCTTTATCTATTTTCTTAAATTCATTCTCTATATTAATTAAAAAGCTATTTAAAAGTATTATTATAATCCTATGCCTAAGCTTACTATTATCTTTACTAATGCTTTGCCTATTTATTATAGCACTATTAGGAACTTGCCTTTTAGTTCTCCTATTATATATATACTGAAGTATTACTAATAGCTTATTAAGGAAGAGGTTATTAATAAAGAGGAGGCTACTCCTAAAGAAGAGAATATAGCTAAGACTCCTATTACTATATATAAGTATTATAAGGCAGCTACTTACTAAGTAGCTATTAAAGCTATTACTTAGTATTAGACTTATTTTTCCATTTATAATACCCTTAAGTAATAGGAATATTTATACTTTTTTAGTCTTATTTTTATAAATTTAATTTATATTAATTTAGTATTTATTTAGCTTAAAATTAAGTATTATTTTAGTTTATTAATTAGTGATTATATATTTAAGTCTTATACTTATTATATTTTTTATAAGTATTTATTAATATAATTATTATTAATTTCTTTTATTTCTCCTTTTTATAAGCCTTATCTTAAGGCATTTAATTTTAAAGTTTAAAAGTAAGGAATATATAAATTTATAAATACTTATTAAATATTTAATAAGTGCTTATTCTTATTATATTCTTAGTAAATTTATAAAAGTAAGTATTATACTATTTATATTAAATAGTTAATTATAATGAAGTTATAATTATAATTATTATTATAGTTATTATTATAGTTATAGTTATTAATAACTGCTTTTTAAATAGTTAGTATATATAAAGTATATTAAAGTCTTCTTTAGCCTAAGGAATTTATTCCTATTAATCTTAATCTTAGTTATTAATCTTAATTATAGGTTTTAATTATATTTTTAATCTTATTATAAGTCTTAGTCTTATCTTAGCATTCTGCTAGAATTTACTATAATTATTTATTAAATAGTTTATATAAACTTAGCACTTACTTTTCTTATAATATTAAGTACTTTAGCTATAGGTTTCTCCCTTTTTACTAATAACTATAGTATTTAAGTCTTAGCTTATTAATCTTTAGTATAAGCTATTTTATTTTTAAGGTTTATTATAATAAATATAGAATATACTATTTTAAATAAGTAACTCTAGCTTTAGTTAAATCCTCTTAATTTCTATAAGTAGTTAATATTTACTAAGTATGCTTTAAGTACTTAGTAGCTATTTAAGAGACTTTATAGGATATTTATAACTTATTAGAATATAATTTAAAGCTTAAGGGTAAGGTTTGCCCTTTTTTTTATCTTTTTAAGCTATAAGTCCTTCTAGAGAGCTTTCTAACTATATTATAGACTTATGGGGTAATAAGGTAACTGCTTTAAATCCTTTTAAAAGGCTTTTCTAACTATATTATAAATCTATTAAAATAATATAATATCTATACCTTAAGAACCTTTTTAAAGAGCTTTCTAACTACTTAATAAATTTATAGAGTTTTTATAATATTATATAATAAGGAAACTAATGCCTTATTATAAAGAACTTTTTATCTTATTATAAAGAGCTTATAATAATCTTTATTATCTTATTTAAAGGGCTTCTTTTAAGTTATTAAGTTAAAGTTATAAGTTTATAAATTATAAGTTTATAAATCCTTTTTACTTATTAACTAGCTCTATATTATATACTTATCCCTTACTTTTTAAATATTTAATAAATAATATAAGATTATTTATAATTAGAAGAATTTATATCTTTTTTATTAAAATATTTATATATTAAAGCTTAGTATTCTTATATTATATCTTTATTATTATAAGCTATTTAAATACTTTAGATAATTACTTTAAACTTAGGAAGAGCTCTTATTTCTAATAGTATTCTAATTACTATTAAATAATTACTAAGTAATTATTTAGTATATAGCTTAGGATAACTTTTAAAATAATATCCTTCTTTTTAATAGTTAAAATAAGTAACTTTATAAAAGAATTAGCTATTTACTAAAGACTTATTCTTTACTTAGTAGTTATTTATTACTAGTATTATTAATATTAGTCTTTATAATTAAAATGAATTATTAAACTAGTTATTAAGGTTATAATCCTTTAGTAATACACACTTAGAAAGAGGCCAGAGGTTAAATAGTAAAAAAAAAAATAACTAATAGTAAATAATAATATAAGAGCTTAAAACCCAAGCCTAAAGTAATAATAACTTAGAATGACTAGAGTTTTTATTATATTAGAGTATAAGCTTTACTATTCTAATTAACCCTTTAAAATACATTAAGTAGCTAAAAAGCTAAATAAAAAAGCTAGATATTAAAAGGTAAAATCATTATATAATAAAAGCTCTATAAAGGCTTTTATTATATTTTAAGTTATTTTATTATAGTTCTAACTTATACTTATATTATAATTTAATTACCTCTTTATAATTCTAAATTATAATTTAACTTATTAAAGACTAAAATAAATACTATAATAAACATTTAATATAATACACTCTACACTTTTAATAACTCAGATTTTAATAATTATTATACTCTTTTTATATATAATTTAAATATTAAACTTAATAAGAATATAAAAACTTTTAATAAGCTAAAGGCTATAATAATAGGATATAGTCTTAAAGAAACTAGAACTATTAAAACTTAGTAACTTTCTAATAGTAAGTAAGTTACTTTAGTAATCTTTAAGACTAAAGTATTCTTAAGACTATACCTCTTTAAAAAGAACTAATAATTTAAAAACTAGATTAAAAATAAATAATATTTCTTAAGGCAATTAGTAATAAAGCTAGTATTTAAAATATCCTTAGAAGAAAGAGCATTCTTTAAGGTATTAGCTAATATTAATAAAGAGTGGATAATATAAGTTATAAGAAATATAACTATTATTAATATATAAAATAACTAATAACTGTATTAAAAACTAAGGGAATTCTAAAATAGTTAAAGGATTTAGTAGAGGAAGGTTTAAAGGAGGAGGGATAAGAGTCTATCTATAACTAGGTTGACTAATTAATTGAGTCCTTTGTCTTAAGATAACTTAAGTAATATAAATACATAATATAGAAACGCAGTAATGAGGAATGCAGTAATATAGAAATAAAAGTCCGAATAGCAGTTTTAATAGCAATTAGACTAATTATATAACTATAAGAAGTAATAACTTTAAGAATCTTTATAATAATAGTTATATTCATTTTATAATTAGCTATTATTCTATAAGCATTTAGTATAGTAAGAGTATTATTATTATAGTCTCTTAGCTTTTTAAATTACTATTTAAAGTCTTTTAATATTAAGATTTATCTTATAAAACTCTTTCTTAAGTTTTAAATATAAGCTATAATAAAAAGTGCATACTTATATAAAGTTATCTTTTATATCTATTATACTAAGGAATATATAAATAGCCCTTTATATATTAAAGTATTCTATTAATAACTACTTAAGGGACTATTAGAGCTTTATAAGCTCTTTAAAAAGCTTAACTCTTTTTTAATAAAGGTTAATATACTATTTCTAAAGAAATATAATAAAGTTCTTTTAATAAGAATTTAGTAAGTTAGTAGTATACACTTACTAATTAGTTTATAATATAGTATATAATTTAGTTATAGCTTAATTAATCTTTTAAGCCTTTATTATTATAAGTCTTAAGCTATTATTATTTATAATTATATTAATTTAATTATTTATTTTAATATTAAATGCCTCTTTTCTAAGAGTAATATAAGTATAAGGAAGGGCTTATTTATATTTTTAAGGAGCTCTTAGGTCTGGCTATTAGGCTAGTCATTCTATTATTATTATATAGAACTTTTAATCCTCTTCTTTTTATACTTAGAATCTGCATTCTATTACCTTTTATTATATTATTATAGTAGTTATTATAACTTATATAATTATATTTTATATTAATTTATTAAGTATTTAATAGATATTTACTAAATATTCTTTAGATTTTAATTAATATTCTATAGAGCTAGTAAGGCAGTATTTTTAAAAGCTCTATAAATAACTTTATATAATTATATATAATAGTAATATATAGTATTTAAATATAGGATTATATATTAGACCTTCTCTTTATAATTATTAATTAGAAAACTATTAATCTAAGTATTAAAAGTCTAATACTTAGTTTATAAATATTTATTAAACATTCTTTAAATTTATAAGGGAATTTTTACTAAGTCTTAGGATAACTCTATTATTATAATATAATAATAAATCTTTATATAATTATTCTTCTTTTAAAAATAGATATTCTTCCATTATTATAATTAGTTATTATTTAATTATAGGAATTATTTATAAATTATTTATAAGAAGTATTTATAAGTTAGTCTTAAAAAGGGGTGCGCTTTTATTAAGCGCTTGTTATTTACTCACAATATAGCTACTACAGTTAGTAGTACTTCTTATTATCCTTCTTATTTTATATAATATATTAATAATCCGCTAGAATATAGAAGTAAATGAATTATAAGGGTTAATCTATTAAGGTATTATATAAGAGATCTAAAGATAGGTATTAAGTAGTATATAAGCATTTACTTAGTAAGTGCTTAGCAAGCCCTTACTAAAGAGCTAGTCTAGCTTATATTATATAGCCTCTTATCTAATAAGACTACAGCTCCTTCAGCCCTTACTCTTATAAAACTATTCTTTTAAAATATAAAATTAAATAGCTAAATAGATAGTAATCTTTTTATAAAAATTAAGCCTTTTTTTAAATAGTTTAGTATTATTATTATTATTAATATAACTATTTCTTAATTAATTAAGTCTTTTTATATACTATTTAAATTATATTTTTTTTCTCTATTTAAAAATCATTTTCTTTTTTTCATTAGTCCATTCCTTAACCAGTTATTACTAAATTACACTTAGATCCCTTATACTTCCTCTACTCCAGCCTTTATAATAACTAAGGATTGGGTAAAGAAAACTGGCTTACTAAACTATCTATCTATAAGTATAAGACTGGATATCATATTTATAACACAGAAGCTGTTAGATACTAACTATAACTCTACGGAGATCTATAATTATATGATAAAGCACCTGTTTAAATATCTTAAAGGAACTGAATCCCTAGCCTTAATCTTGAGCAGGAAATACCCTCTAAGTGACCTTAAACTCTAAGTCTATACAAACGCTTCATTTATTAATAATAAGTTAACTCATTACTCTATAGCAGGTTATATTATCTTTATAAGTAACGGACCGGTTATGTAAAAATCGAAGTATTAGAATCTAGTAATAATCTTAACTATAGAAGCTGAGTTTATTAACCTCTCTCTAGCTAGGCAGTTTCTATTATAGATTGCGAATATCCTTAACTAAGTTAATCTTATTAGATTTTTACTAATAGGCTAAAAACGCAGCGCACTACTTATATAATACGTTCTTGCTTTAATTAGGTACATATAACCCAATCTAACACGCCCCTTCAGTATAAGGCCTATAGTTTAGGCATTATACTGGAAATTGTCTTCAGTCATACCTGGTTCTCAAACACCGGATCTCTTGGGTAGCGTGCGCATAGGTGGATAGCTCAATCAGGTAGTTACAGGCTTAGGATTTAGTAATCCACACCTCTGAGACTCTTAATTATTAGATTTTTACTAATAGGCCAAAAACGCAGCGCGCTACTTATGTAACACGTTCTTGCTTTAATTGGGTACATATAACCCAATCTAACAAATCTGCCCCAGAAGAAGCCACTGATGCTGTTTACGGATAGCTAGAACGTCAGGGAAATCGTCCTCAGTTGGCGTAACCAGGCATGAATACGGCATATTGATATTCGCTACAAGTGGGTTATATAGAGGGCTGAGATAGGTGACTTCGAAGTCAGACATGTTGGAACGGCAGAGATGATTGCGGACGGTCTTACGAAGGGATTACTACCTTAGGCGCATGAGGAATTTGTCGCATAGCTTCGTATGATACACAACTTGCGATAATCATGAATTCAACGGCTACGAGGTTAATTTATGGCCTCAATTGACGTGACGACCGGGAAACCGGCCATACACGGGCAGCCGTGACGGGCATGGAAGGAATGTTTGAGAAGGAATGTCAAAATAACCGAGGTTTACCCGAGTAATTCAATGACCCGAGGTTCACCCGGGTATTAAATGACAACTTGGAAATGAAGGAAATGATGACTTTGAAGGTCATATAATTAATGTAAGGATATTTTGAGAGGGAAATTGGGACCCTTTTGTCGGCTTGGGCTCCTTTAGCCTGATTGGCTGAGGGGTGGTGTTGTGGGGCCCTCAGGCCCCCACACGTGACAGCCAACCCGGCATAAACCTAGGCTGCCTAGCTTGTGAGACTAGCTAACACACACAATACAATCACATCACCACCTTCACGGGCTTCACACGCCCCCTACAACAAAAGCAGCGCCAGCTCAGGCTTTGTGCTAAAAACGGATTTGGAAGGCACGAATTGTCGGGGGTGACTCTTGAGGTAGGTATGGCCTCGCTCGCTCAACTCTGTGTTTGCAGTCATTCCGCCTCAAGAAGGGAGCTGCTAACTAAACTACCTGCGAAAGGCCATCAGAGAATATCACCTCTTCATCTGCTACAATGCCTTTCAGCACAGCAGGATCATCTCTCATATGGATTCCACACAGTGGCGTACAGGATCATACACATAGAGCACCGCCTATCCCGGCCGATTTTACATACCCCTCCCGATATTCAGCTGGGCTCTCACATTTGAACAAGTTCTCCAGATTCCTCCTCTACACGCTCGGCCCTCTACTCAATGCCTCAAATCAAGAATCTATGTTAACAATCTGGCTCAGTCTGCGCCCACAATCAGCACCTCGCCTCAAGAAGGAGGAGCCCTAAACTACGACAGACCAAAAAAGCGCAACAACCTTCCGGCTGCTACAGTGCCTTTCAGCGTAGCAGAGTCACCTGCCTCCTTTTATTTATATCTGGAGGGGGGTTGAGGGATCATGCAGGCACAGCACCCCCTCATCCCAGCTGATGTTGCGTACCCAAGTGGTAGTCAGCTGGGACTCTTTCTTAAATCACTCGGTCCTTTGGGGTTCCTCCTCTGTCCTCTCTAAATACAGCTTCTAAGCCGCATTCAAATGGAAACCACGATCTTACTTGCGATATGGACATGAGAAACCAGCTCCAGCACCGCTCCTGACATGCTCCTAGCCGTTACTTCCCGAGATGACTACCTGCGTAGGTACCTGCCTAGGTAGGTACCTGGGAGTCGGGATGGTGCGACTTTCCAGTCTTTGGAAAGACCGCACACTAGCAAGCGTGGGTGCGTACTTAAGGTGCTTCGATGGTTACAAACACAGAGCGTCCTCACCATCTCTTCTCAACCGGCAGTTTCATCAATCAGGTATCGCAAGAATCTCTAGCCTTTTCCGCTCAGTCGTGAGTTGCACCTAGTTGCTGTCGCAGAATCTGTTGCTTGGTGGCCAAATCCCTTTTAAACCTTTACGCTGCATCAGCGCCGCCGAGCCTTGTTCCGCCGTGTCTGCAGGTCTACCTTGAGGGAGATTCACCGCGGATTCTCTGGTGAGTCACGGCCATATTTGAGTTTGCCAAATGGCCAAAAGTTTGAAAGCATAGGCTGACGGCGGGTATATAAATAGCCATGTGGTCCCACACTCCGAATGTACAACCCTCACCGTCCTCCCTCGTTCGCAGACAAATCCCTCTACTTTCTTTGCCAATCCTCAGAAGCCCCAAACCCCTGTTCCAGTCAAAACACCAGCCGGAACATTGGCTGGCTGCTAAGCATTGCGTCCATCTGAGAAGCAGGAGCTCTCCAGCTGAAATCTGTCAAGTCGCGATGGCTGATGAAGCTGTCTTCGCCCATACCGCTCCCACCGCTGAAGAACGGGACGGATACTACTATGGCCTTCCTAGCCGACCAAAACTAGTAGCCCGTTCAAGTACAGATGTCTGGTCGCATCAGCACGATGGTTGGTCTATCGGGAAAAACTTTGGCCCCGTCGGGCATCATGCCATCGCCAAGCCCTGGAATGACTCTACGAGCTCCCTCCGACGAGCCATCGTCCAGGCTCTCGAAGGAATTGATTGGAGCACCATTGATATCCTCCGCATCGGATACGAGCGGACGCATGGGTTTACTGGGGAAGAGTTTGCGCAACCAGTAACTCTCCTCATCTCGGTTCAAAAGGACTCAACAACTTGGGCACAGGGCCTCCCGGTAGTGATGCGATGCCGCGAGATCCTTCAGCTTCACGGTATACCGGATGTTCACTGTGAAATGAGGGAGTCGCACTTCATTCGTGGTGCATCCTCCCCAGGACAAGCACCAGCGTCTGCGCCGAGGCTCGTTGGCGGACAAGTTGATTTCCCGACGGAGACTCGAGGCCTTTGGTCAGAGTATCCGGGCTTAAGTATTGCTGCCTATGGCCACCCAGAAAGAGAAGGCACTAAGTGCTTATACCTCCGCCTTAAGGATTCGGGTAAGATTGTTGCCCTTACATGCAGGCATGTTATATTCGAAGCGTCCACTGTGGAGCCGGAGTTCAAGCATACCGATAGCGATGTTCAGGCTCGGCACACCATTATCCAACCCGGCGACCTTACACTGCTCCATCACAAGAAGAGTACTTCCAAATTAATTGACGCCATCGACATAAGGATTAATGAACTCGAGTCACACCCAACAATGCCAGAGAATACTAAACGCAGGATGATGCAGCAAGCGCGGGATTCTTTATGGCCATTAGTGCGCACGAAGCGAGATCTAAGTGAACTCGAAAACTCAGCGAGGCGAATATTCGGACATATAATTTACGCACCGAAGTTCAGTGTTAGCACAACCGACAGAAATGGCTCCCGACTTAGAGATTGGGCTCTTATCGAGCTTCATGCGGGAAAATATACCACCCCTCTTGACAACCTACGCAACCAAGTGTTCGTTGGGGATGCCAGGAGGGCCGAGCGCCAGGTAATCAACGCATGCGTATCTGAAGGACTCACGGGGATTTCGCGCATTTTATTCGACACCCAGTCGCATACTGTTTGGCTAGACGGAACGCTTCCTGAAACCGAGATGAGAAAACCCTTTGAAGAGGTTAGATCGTTGGGCAAAGACCCGGCTATTCTAGTCGCCAAACATGGCGCGGCAACGGGCTTCACTGTCGGCCTCGCCACTGGGATCAAGTCTCTTATCCGCCATCCTTTAGAAGATGGCCCCTGCTTCCAATCTGAAGAGTGGTGCATTATCGGCCAGAGACGAAATAGCCAAGGCCGCAGAGAAGACTTCTCGTCCGGGGGCGATTCGGGGTCTTGCGTATGGGATCGGAATGGCCGAATCGGCGGTATGTTGGCTGGGGGTAGCGGAAGTGGGAGTAATGGGGCTTTCGATGTTTCATATGCGACTCCGATGGAGTGGCTCCTGGATGACATCAAGGCACATGGTTACGATGTTGAGTTGGTTTGAGAGAAGAGGATGGACGAGCAGTTATCGGTATGAGAGGCCAGGCAGAGCGGTAGTTTGATTGCCGTCTTTCCCCCTTCTCTGGCCCAAGGCCAACGATAAGAATATTCCTAGATGAGTAGTGAGCCGAGCTTCATTTTTAATCGCATGCTCCAATTTTTTAGTTCTCGTTGGCGGGTTATTACTCTACTGGGCGCACATCAAGTCATCTGCCCATCTGTCTATTTGTCATTCTGCGCATACTGGTTGTCGTCTACTGATTCCCCCCACCGGCCCTCTAAAATGTGGCATACCTCATTTTGACCCACCAATTTTTTAAACTCCCGACCGTAAAATGCGCAATACCATATCAATACCCATCAAAGTAGAGCCGGCGGGCAGTTCTCATACACGTTAACTATCCAAACCTATTCTCTAATCTCCTAGAGCGGCCGGGGTCGCAGACAATGGAAATGCGACCGAAGGTTGTTGGGAGCAGCCGGAAGGGATTTCGACATGGGCGGCATTTTTTGCTTCGAGATTAGCGAAAGCCTCTAGCTTGTGCGGCAGTCTCTGCCTTTGCGGCGGTCTCTGCCTTTGCGGCGGTCTCTGCCTTTGCGGCGACTTCTTCCTGCGTGAAGCCCTTCGAGAGTGCGAAAGGGATTCCACTCAACCTCTTGTGTCTCGGCAAGTTGTCACTGATGTTGGCCAGGTGATGCGGGAAGAAAATAACAGGTACCAGCGCCTTTAGCGGGCGGTGCCTAATGTGCCGCCGTACACTGCGCCTCGCAGACAGCATTGCTGCAACTGGCCGCCAAGCTCAAAAAACCCTTCGCCAGCTGAAATGCCCCTCAGCTAGAGCTATCGCCCAGCTTGAAGCCGTGGCGCAAGTAAAAATTGCTAGATAAGCTCAAAGTCACCGTCGCTCATATGAAGCATTGCGCAAGGGGCAGCCCGCCACACAACTCGGGACCACGGGTGAGCCAGAATTCGGGAACCAAGCTCGAGCCGCTCTGGAAACAGAGGCTCCCATTCAGGCACGCCGAGGTGCTACTTTGCGTCAAGCTGGTGCCATATATCTCTTTACAATAGCGGGCCATCCCGTGAACTTCAGCGGCTTCTCGGCTTCGCTCGCAGCCATAGAGTTGCAGTGGCGGTCAGTAATGGGAGGCCGAGATATCACACTGAAAGGATCCAAGGAAGATCAAGTTTGCAGAACTCAGACGATTTATTCTGACAACTATGTTATCTCCAGATAACATAAAGAATGGTGTACCCTTCCTTGGCAAGCCGACCCAATTCCAGCCCCAAATCACCACCTACCGATCCTTGATCCATCCCTCGCAAAGCCCTGATCCATCTCAAGCCCCTGTCCATCTCAAGCCTTGTCCATCTGCCATAAAACCCGTATCCTTAGTATTGTCTAATCACCATTCCTCACTACCCTCCATACCCGCCATACCCGCCATACCCTCCGTACCCTCCATGTCCTCATCGACACATTCGTAGTTGGCGGATCGCTTGGAGTTCTCCTCGCGGTAACGTCTCTCAGCAGGTGTCAATTTCTTTTGGACTTGTCGCATGTCGAGCTTTTTGCGCTTCTGCAGGGTCACGCGCTTTCCACCAGAATCGCTCTTCTTGTCGAAGTCGCTGATGCTGCGATGAACGTTGTCTAGCATGCCGATCGGCTCGCCATAGAAGTTATTGGGCTTGGCTGGATCACTACAGTTGCGAATGGCGTGATCTGAAGCAATTCCCTTCTGAAAGCAGGAGTTGCATCGTGGGGATTCCCGACACGTACCAATGACGTGACCGGGTTGATGGCAGCGCATGCACCAAAGGCTCCAATTCTTTCGTTCCCCTTTGATCTGGAAGATGGATCCCTTTGACTTGAGGTATCTGATCAAGCCTCCGATGTTTTCCGCATGTTGAAAGGTATCGGCGCTTCCAACGAAGAAGTGAGCAAGGCGAGCGCGTGTTGTCATAACCGCAACACGTTTGAGATCAGTTAGGAATCCAGGTCGGGAAGTGCGCACAAGGTCGACGATGACAATGTCCGCCTCTGCACTGACAGAGTCATCAATCGTCCGAACTGTCAGATGTCCCTCTGGTATTTCTGCAGGCGAGATGTCATTCAGGATCGCTTCATACTGAAGCTTCTGGTTGGCATAACCAGTCAAAATCATGATTGTACCGCGGTGGACAGTCTGAGAGGGTTGATGATGGACGTACTCAGTCATGTTTCGCAAAGGAGCATCGCGGAACAGCTGGACGGCGAGCTCTCGAACAATCAGAGCATTGGTAGGGTTGACGAAAGAAGTTCCGATAACATCTTCTGCTCCTCCTTGGACGTCGATGAACATACTCGTACCTTCTGCAGTCTTCTTCCCCAGAGTTCGCATATACTTACTCATATCCGAAACGGCTGAGCTGCCTTTGTGGCCTATACTCATTCGGCCATGGTAGATACTCACCTGCGCAAACTCTGCAACAGTTCCGTGACTTCGCCAGTCGGTGTTGAGCGTGATGTTGAAGACGTCGACAGAATCTAGTCGGTCCAACAGACTCATCCTCCGCTGCTTTCCAAAAACGTCATCAAAAGATGTGGCATCAGCCGTCCGGCTGACTGGCGTGCACTGTTTCGGATCTCCGAGGATGAAGCATGGGACTTCTGGGAACGCAGATACAGGAATGAATGCGGATGCTTCGCTCATCCTTCCGACCTCGTCGATGACATACAGATCTGGATTCCACGTTGGCATATGCTGCGATAGTTGGAGCATTGCGACAGGAGTTGCAACAATGGCATCAGCGCGACTCAGAGCAAATTCGAGAAGAGTGCGAATAATAACCATGTTCTCAGCACGATTCTTGTTGAAGGTATGGCGGTCATCTGCGTATTCTGCCATCGCGCGGACTTGATCGGGAAATGCGTCCGGAGACTTGGCGATGAGTGACTTCGCAAACTCTGACAAGGAGTTCGCTTTGGCCGCAGGGCTAAATTCAGACCATCGGTTCTTGCGATAGTTAGCGAGATGGCTAGCTAGTGCAGCATATTGCCGAGGGAACAGAGATAGCGCGGCTGCATCCGCATCTGGGGGTGGCTTGGCATCAGCATCCAGAAGATTGGCAACTTCGCGATCCCAAGGGAAGACGTGGATGATAGTCTTGTTGCTAGATCGCTTGGCAAGCCGTGCTCGTGCATCTTCGGCAAGCTTGTTGGACGGTGTGACCCAGGCGATTCTCCCATTCACAGTCTCCGATGTGCCTTCAGTACCACCAGCATCTAGCATCATGGTGTCCTGAGCATCGTCGCAATTTTCGAAGCCTGAAGCCACCTGTTCGACACACCACCGTTAGTGAAAGTCAAAAGAAAATGGAAGGATGAATAACACCTTTGAGTTGGCCCACATGTCGTCATTGTTTTCATTGTCGCCCACATCCGTCGAGACTGCGTTCTGCTCATTCAAGTCCGACTCGATTCGCTTGAGCCGTTTTTGGGCTGTTGCAGCTGCAGCTTGCTGCTTCTTGAGAGTATTGAGCCTCTCGCGCTGAGCTTGATCAACTCCAATGTCCCAACCAAGGCCTGCGTTGTCTCCCGAGAGATCGAGGCTGTCGCATTTGGTAGCAAGCGCAGAAATCTCGTCGTCCAATGCGGCAGGATCAACAGTGGTGACTATATCGTCGGCAGAGTCGTTAGAAGCAACAGTGACAGATTGCAACCAGCCGGGTTGGATTGATGGGCCTTGCATGACCGCATCGCAAATCTCAGTTGCTAAAGTTGACTTTCCAGAACCAGGGCATCCATTGATAGTCACGAAGCCAGCTAGTGTTGATCCAAGCGCTTTGATAGCAGCTTTTGTATCCTCATCGTATAGGTTCGCGTCGTTGTTGATACGAGAGGCAAGTTCGGGATAAGCTTTGAGGAGATTACCAGAGGTAACTCGCTCAGGATGAGTGAAGTCGACGATGTGATCCTACCACTGAGCCGCTCTGCAACCTTCACGCAAGTTGTTCATGGAAGTAACTGCGTGACATTCTGCTTTGATTGTCGTGTCAGGTTCTTCATACCAAATTCGCAGCTTGAATGTCTGAGGTGGTGATGTGCCTTTGCCAGAACTATCGAAGAGCGACTGGAAGATATCTTGGAGATTGCCTGCTAAGGGGGTGAATGGGATATCGTACTGAGCGAGGGGTCGTTTGAAGCCGTGGATCCAGTTAGATTGCCGGGGAGTATGAACCGAAAAGAGGGCAACGTCAGCTCGCACGCCATGAGGTAGCGGAATGCGCGTAGCTCGGAAAGCATCTCCAAAGTCAGTCTGCACTTTGGGTAAGAGTACAGCGCCTTGCGTTTCAACCCAGGCAAGAATGCGGGCACTCTATGCAGCATCCTTTTCGCCTGATTGTTGTCGAATCTTTTCGACTAAGAGACGTGCAGAGTGCCATCGCTGAACATCTTCTGCCTCATCAGGAAATTCAACGCGAGAAGACGGGTCAACCTCTTTGACGAACGGGAATAGGCATCGTTCACTGCGTCGATAGAAGACATCGTCGTAGATGGTACGCAGCTTGCTGATCAGAGTATCGACCTTCTCCTGATTGACATTTTCCTTTAGTTGGAGAGCTGAGAGCTGCGTCTGACAAGTCTCCAGCGCGGCTTCCGCATGGCTAACGGCAGCTCGCAATTCCATCTCAACAGCGAGAGCAACCTTGAGCTTCTGCGCTGCTGATAGTTTGGTATCTGGAGGAATGACATGCTCGATGTGCCGGACCTTGAGGTAGAGCGAGACAGGTGTACCGACGTCAGGGCAGTACTCACGAATGCCAACGAGTGACACTGCAATGTACTGGTGTCGAGACAACGTACCATCCATGGAAATGCCATATGTGTCAATGTCGGTATCGCTAGGCTTAACGATTGCAAGGTGGTCGGCAAAGGCGCGGGCGTCTATGTTCGTATTGAAGAGTTTCGTCTCCCGCTGGCGTTGGTAGGCAAGTTCTTCGGCAGCGCCAGCAATCAGAGCAATAGTCCGATGATCGCGAGAGAGGAAGCTGTCAGTAGCCGGGTTGGAGATGACAGGCTGTTGTAAGTTGTCAAGGTCGACGTTCTTGAGGGCAAGGTCATTGACATTTTTTCGAACAAATGCACAGATGTCTCGGAAAGGAGTCAGATGTGCAACGGGCATGGACGCGCTACGCCAATACTCCTGCCATCTGGCAAAAGAAGGGAAACTGAATGCCAGTGTCATAGTAGACATGCCCATCATGCCAAACTTGTTGATGATGGCTTGACCATGTGCCTGAATGCTGGGAGGATGCAGAGAGAGGCGATCAAGGAAGTATCGATTAGGCTGAACGACCATGTCATCTGGGCGTAAGTCGACTCGAACATGGATGACACTGTCTGACAAGGCAGCAAAGTGTTCAACGATGGTGGGATCCAGAGAGAGTGATTCGAACTTTTCACTTTCCTTTTGAGAAATCCGGTTGTCGCGAAGTCCTTCGGGGTTAGGTCCAGAGAATTGAATGAATCGTCCAAGAGCGGTAGTATCAGAGGATGGGATCTCAAGGCACTGGGCGGGAGCTTCAAGCGCTTGAAGCTTGATCGTGGCATGCAGGATCTTGACCGAAGTTTGCCCGTCCTGAATGGTGACGGAGATCTTGAGGTGAGGAGGGACATGTGGACCCCAGATGCACAATGCAGATGAGTGAGTTCCGGCAAATGGCCCACTGCCCAAGCGAACGACAGTACCCTCAGAGTAACCGGAGAGAAGCTCGTCGTTGGTCGTGATGAGGACGGGTTGCCAGCGCGAGGAGAGGTTGTGCGACATTTTCTCCGAAACCGGGGAAGCGTCAGGTCCAGGCAAAGGGGTAGCTTCCATCAGGAATGCCTTGTATTTGGCGAACAGAGCGGCGACACCTTGACGAGTTTTCGGAGTTGGGGTAGGGGGATTGCTGGCAGGAGGTCCAGACGGACAAGGTCCAGGCAAGGGGGGAGCTGCTATCGGGAATGACTTGAACCTGATGAACAGAAAAAGGACGGAAGAGAGATAGGATGAAAGAGAAAGTAGAAAGTGAATCGGAAGTGTGATTGTACGAGATTGTGGAAGACGCGTGAGGCTGTGTGATGTGGTTGCGTGGGAGAGAAAAGGAGAAAAGTGCGTGTTGTGGGAGGAAGGAAAGAAATAGAAGGGGAGGGAGAGGGAAGAACACGGAAGAAACTGCTCGAAACAAACACAGCACAAACCATGCCTTATTGGGCTAGCAAACCAGCGTTTGCACAGAGTGTTGGCAGTTGGCAGCCAAAGTGCTGTTTGATGACAGTTGCCAGAATGTTTGGCAGCTGTCCGCCTAAACCTGAGCTGTGGTGAAAAATCGGGCGGCAGACCGCCTAAGAACGGGGTTAGCAGAGGGTCTGAGAGGGGGAAAGGACCCTGTTAAATAGAAAAAGACAAAATGTGGCGGCCGATAAAAGAGCGATGCAAAGAGCGATCAGAAAATGAAGAGATAGAGATAGAGATGACTCCAAAGAGACCGAATAATGGGGGAAAAGAGTCCCAGCTGACTACCGCTTTGGGTACGCAACATCAGCTGGGATGAGGGGGTGCTGTGCCTGCATGATCCCTCAACCCCCCTCACAGATATAAATAAAAGGAGGCAGGTGACTCTGCTACGCTGAAAGGCACTGTAGCAGCCGGAAAGGTGTTGCGCTTTTTTGGTCTTTCGTGGTTTGAGGTCATCTGAAAAGAGGTGAAACTGCAAGGTTGATGTAGATGCAAGGTTGAAGTGCATTTTCAAGCACCTAGAAGGTGAGCGAAGAGTGGGGCGGCAGTGCATCACAGATTGTTTGGAAAGGTTGGTGCATGCATTCAGGTCCTGCATGGCATTCTCTCAGGTGTAAAAGAGACAAACACAAGCTGACGAACAAAGAATTTACTGAGCTACCAGGATATATTTTCCAGCTAAATTGGACGGTGGAGCCACTGCTACATGTCACTTAGGTTACATGAGGTACGGTAGATAACCGGTCCAGCTAACTCTTCAATTCTCAGCCGCTGCAGGCTGACACACTGGGCTCACATCTAAGTACGTTAGTCCAGCTTGCGCGTTGGGATGATTACGAAACAGGCAGTACGGGTAGGGAGGGCGCTCTCTTCCTCCAGTCGCCTCAAGGATGACGGTCAGTACAGACTTAGGGGGGGTTGGCCTTAAACCGGCAGTCCCGCAGGCCCGTGATGAACGATGCCGTTGACTCGACAGAGGTTTGGGGTTGGTGACGCGAAGAGCCGCAATTACTTCGCAGGGATGCTCGCATGTGTCTCGTTTGCACCGCAGTGGCCAGCCCTTGCTAGCGTGTTGTCCTCACTGCGGGGCCAGTCTGCAAGCCCGCCCTGTTGACCAGGAGCCAGGGTGCCAGTGCTCAGCTTGTGCCCAGCTTCCCCAGATCGCAGTCACAATCTGAACGGGCAATCAACCTCCACACTACCTCAGCATTTTTTCTAACCTGCGCGATACAAGAGATCTAGGACCCTGTGCGAAGCGGGGATGAAACTCGGAAAAGCTCTTAAAACGACGTTCTTTGTTATGTATCAGTACTGGCCATTAAACTCGGAAACTTTGGTCGTAGAGAATTCCCCGCGGCCTTCTGCAACGGCCGCACGGCTTGGACAAAGGCGCCCGTGCCCACCACTGTGAAGACGCCATCGTCAACTTCACACCTGAACCCTGTTTCTTGCTCTCTGACCCCTTTAGCTTTAGCGCCCCGCTTTACGTACTCCGTGCGTACCTAAATAGTCACCCCTGACAATTCTTGCAGTCCCAATCCGTTTGTGGCGCTAGGCCTGAGCCATCGCTGCTTTAACCTGAGCAGAGGGTGACCTAGCGGGTGAGCAGGGTGATCAGCCTAAGCTAAGGGCTTGGCCTTGCTTCAGGCCCCTACATATTTATGCTAGCATATAGTCATTACGGAAGGCAATACTGTGCCCGCACTTTAGCACACGGCCTGGCTTCAGGCTCTAGGCATATAGTATTGATTGATTACTATTCCCTAGGCTGATAGCTAGGGGCTTTAAAATAAAAAGAATATTCTATTATAATAAGTATATTTAAATTATAGACTATATTATAAGAAAATTAATTATTAGCTATTTAAGTTTACTTTTAATTATATAATATTATTTTACTTAATTATATTTTAAGCTTAAAGAGCTTTTAGTTATATTTAGTATTTTCTTAAGTAATTATTATTAAATTTAATATAGAGTTCTTATTTTAAGTAATACTATCTTAATTAAGTATATAATAAAGTTAGAATTTTAATTTAAAAACTTATAATTTTATTTTTAAACTTAGAATACTATATTAAGTAAGGGAATAAATAACTACCTAAAGTAATAGTAAGCTAGGCCTAAAAGGAGAGTAAAGGATAGTAAGATAAGGCCTATAAAATAAATAGCTAAAAATGCAAATAAAATTATTAGCTAAGTAGCTAATTAAAAAAGGAAGAAGGATATTAGTTAATTAAATAAAATAGAAGAAGAAAATTAAGGCTAGAAAAATTAGGAAAAATTAAGTAAAAAGGAAGGAGTGTTGTTTTTTTTCTATTTAAGTCTAGAAAATCTGCTGCTTTTTATAGCTAGCTATAGGTAATATAATTATATGAGTTCTAGGCTCTAAAGCCCTCAGCCTTAATATATCCCTCCTTATATAATTAGCGCTTGCCCTTTAGCAAGCCTATAAGACTGCATTAGCCCAGGCCTAAAGACTTAGGCTAAGCTAATAGGAAAGCCTTAAATAACCTAAAGAGGAAGAAAAACATATATAACCCTAAAGAAGAAAATATATATAACCTAACTATTAAATTAACTAGCTCTTTAAAAAAAAAATCTGCTGTCTAAATAGTTAATAAATAGTTTGCAAGAGTTAGAAAAGTAAAGACTGATTAATTAATTAGATCTTTTCTAGCTATTAGGTCTTAAAAACCTAGGACTAGGAAGATTAGTAGAGAGATTAAAATCCTCTCTTATTATAAGGTCTTAATAGACTAATAGCTAAGGAGATTAAGCTAAGACCTTATTAAAAGGTTAATAAATAGTTAGTAAAGGTTAGAGGGTCTGAGACTAATTAATTAGCTAGATTCTTCCTAGCTACTAAGTCTTAATAATCTAAAGCTAGGAAGACTAATAAAGACCTTACTAAGAGTTTAATAAATAATTAGTAAAGGTTAGAAGGTTAGGGATTGGATAATTAACTGGATCCTCTTTAGTAGCTAGGTTTCTAAGACCTAGGGCTAGGAGGACTAGTAGGGAGATTGTTCCTCTCTTACTATAAGGTCTTAATAGACTAATAGCTAGAGAGACTAGGAAGAGACTTTGCTAAGGGTTTGATAAGTGATTAGCGGAAGTTAGAAAGCTAGAGATCAGCTAATTATCCGGATTCTCCTTAGCTATTAGGTCTTAAAGACCTAGGGCTAGGGGGTTTAAGTAGAGAGATTGGATTCTTCCCTTACTATAAGGTCTTAATAGACTAATAGCTAGGGAAGCTAAGTAAAGACCTTACTAAGAGGTTAATAAATAGTTAATAAAGGTTAAAGAGCTAGAGATTAGTTAATTAACTAAATTCTCTTTAGTTATTAAGTCTTAAAGACTTAGGGCTAGAGAGGGTTAACTAAGACTTATTTAAGACTGTTTTTTTTACATAGTTAGGAATTAATAATATTAGGCTAGCCTTTTCCTCTTTTAAACTCTAGTTAGTTAATAAGGGTTAAGATTAAAAACTTACTATAGCTGGTAGTCTTTAAAAATAGCTTTTAGCTTTTAAAAGGAAATAGTAAAAGTTAATAATATTCTTATAAAGACTAAGTTTTAGTTAGCTTAAAAAGTGAGAAATGCTTAATTAACTTAGCTAAGATAGAATATATACTATATTTTAACCTCTTTTTAATTAAGTCTTATCTTTATATTAGCTAGTAATTATAGTATAATTAGCATTAGTTATAATAATAGTAGTATTAGCTCTTTTAAGTTATTTATTTTATTAAATATAAAGTCCTTATATATAAAATATATAACTGATAAGGAAATATCTCCTTTAGCTCTTATTAGATAAGACTATAAATAACATATTCAAAATCTCCTGATTTTTAGCTTTATAATGGTATATATTATGCCTCAGAAAGCCTATCTTCCTTATACTATAACTACAAAAGACATCTATAATAAGAACCTTCAATAAGGTTAGAGTTCAAGCATCAGACATACGTCCAACAGTCCTAAAACTCGGGACACGTCTTACCCGGTTTTACTATGACAAATTGTCCAAATCCCCTGTTAGATTGGACATGTGACTGGATAGCAATCTCTCTATAAAGCTGGGGCTTTTCTCTAGCCAGTCCATAAGGATTATGATCATCAATACATGCATTTTCTCAACCAATCACATCAAACTAACTACCTTTCTAATCGTCTTTTCCTGCTCTTTCTGAATCTTTAATCCCTTTTCTGATTGGTCAATTCCTTGACCCACAATCGCCGAGTTACACCAATAACCTTCCACTCCTTCCACTCCTTCCACTGCTGTAGCCTTTACATTAAATTCAGCTAGTTTAATTAATAAAAGGGGTTTTATAACTATATATAGTAATAAAGGGTTTTATAATTATATATAATAATAAGATAAGGGGTTTCATAACTATATATAATAATAAGATAAAGGGTTTTATAATTATATATAATAATAAGATAAGAAGTTTAGAAAAGAGGTTAGAAAAGGGGTTTTACTATTACTTAATTAATTAAGTAAATAATACTATATACCTTATAATACTAGTCTTAGCTTATAATTAATAAGGTCTTATTATACTTTTAGCTTTTATTTAAGCTAGCCTTATAATAACTCAGGCTCTTATAATAGCTTAAAAGTATTATTACTAAGTTAATTAATTAATTTAATAGCTTATTGCCTTATTATAACTTTTAAATATATTAAGTAAGGGGATAAATAACTATTTAAAGTAATAATAAGCTAAGCCTAAAAGGAGGGCAAAGAATAGTAAGATAAGGCCTATAAAATAAATAGCTAAAAATGCAAATAAAATCATTAGCTAAGTAGCTAGTAAAAAAAGAAAGAAGAATATTAGTTAATTAAATAAAATAGAAGAAGGAAATTAAGGCTAGGAAAATTAGGAAAAATTAAATAAAAAGGAAGGAGCGTTGTTTTTTTTCTATCTAAGTCTGGGAAATTTACTACTTCTTATAGCTAGCTATAAGTAATATAACTATCCAGGTCCCGGGCTTTAGAGCTCTTAGCTTTAATATAATACTCCTTAAGAAAGTTAGCTTTATAATAAGAAATATTTATTTCCAGTTTTATAATTATTAATTAATTAAAATACTAAGGGGAGAATATTATTTAAAAGTATAATATTAATAAAAAAGTAATATCTTTAATATAAAAAGTAAGTATATAAGCTTAAAAAGGCTAGTTTAAATAACTTATTACTTTTAAAATAAGATATTTTAATTAATTAATTATAAAGTTTATTAAACTTTTTATTTATTTAATAAAACTTAAAATAAGGCTTATTTATTATAATAATATAAAATAATATTAAAAATAAAATAAATATTATAATAAACTTACTTAATATATTAATAAGTTAGGCTTAATTTTATTTTTAATAATAAGTTAATAAGCTTAAATTATAAGCTAAGTATTAATATAAAGCTTTTTAAAATTTACTTTATATTTTAAGTAATTAATATTTACTTATAGTAATTTATATTAAATAAAGAAGAGATATTTTTTAAAATATTTTTTAAAATATTTACTAAATGTCTAAGTAATTATTTTATTAATACTTTTTAGCTTTTATATAATAAGGTTAGAGAATTATTTAAAACTATATTAATATATAAGAAAAGGGCGATTTTAAATATTATTATATTAATAGATAAATATTAAAATATAACTATTATTAAAATATTAATTAATAATTATACTAAGTATTTAATTTAAAACTTAGCTTTAATATTATTATTAACTAGTTTTAAAAAGAAAATATAAGACTTTATAAATAGATTAAAAAAGTAATAAAAAAAGTAAATATAAAATATAAATAAAGAGTAATTATTAAAAAGAAAGTCTACTAATTATATAATAAATAAGCTAATTTAGAAATATAACTTTAATAATAAGTAAATATATATTAAAGAATAGTTATAAAATATATTATTAATTTAAATAGAGTAATACTAGTTTTAAAAGGACTGAGAAAGTAAATAACTAAGTATTAAACTTATATAATATATATTAAGCTTATAATATAATTATAATCTAGCTAGTATTTAAGCTTTTTATAGTATTTATATTTAATATAAAATCTTAAATATTATATTATTATATAACTTAATGTAAGGGTTAGGGCAGCATACCCAATCCGCACAAAGACCAATCGACCGTTAGGGCAAAAGATCAAGCGATTCCAGTAAGTTACATTACTCAATCGTGCCGCACAACTGATAATAAGACTAGTCCTGGCCGAGGGCTCGCCGAGCCCTCGCTACTAACTCTTACAGAATTCTAATCTTTTTAATTATTAAAATTTAAGTCTTAAAATACTAAGTCTTTTAGATTTAAGCTATTTAAGCTATTTAAATTAGCTGGATTAAGTATAGTATTAATATAATTTATAATATTATCTAAGTTTATATCTTTAAATCTATCTAACTTATTAAAATTATATTAATTAAGCTATTTATATTAATTAAAGTTATTAAAGGCTATTTTAATTATTAATTTAATTTCTTTATCTTATTACTATTATTATTAATATAAGCTAAAAGAAAGAATTATATTTTAAGTTATTAAATTAGCTAAGGGATTAAATAGTTTTTAGAGTTATAAAAGGTCTTATTATTAAATATAATATTCTTAACCTTTTAAACTTCTAACCTTTTTAAAATTTAAATTTTAAAAATATTATTTAAATTATATTTAATTAAGTAGCTAATTTCTATATAAGCTACTATCTTTAAGTTCTATTTTTAAATGCTTTTTAAAGCTTTTATAATTATTAAATAAGCTTAGTAACTAAAAGCCTTAAGTTATATTAAATCTAACTATCTAAAGATAAATCTAATATCCTTTCCTTAGTTTTAAAATTAGGAGATTAATCGCCTTAAGAGAGTTTTTTAATCTTAAGCTTATTAAAGCAATTTATTATATATAAAGATAGCTATTTTTTAATCTTTAAACTAAAAATCAGATAGTAAGTTAGACTTTAGTAATATAGACCTATTCTTAAGAGTTATTATTCTTTTAAATTATTTAATAAGGCTATTTTAAACTGGATTATAAAGGCTTAAAGGTTTATTTTTAATTTCTTTATTAATTATCTAATTAATTAATTAAATGCTTAGGGCTTTATTATTATCTTTATAAATCTAATAAATCTAGAGCTTATATTATATTTAAATATAAAATATAAAGGCTTATAAGGCTTTTAAAATAGAATTCTATATTTAATTAAATAGAAGATAGATATAGATTAAGCTTATATATTTATTTTTAATTAATAAAGCAGCTTATTTTTTATTATAGCTTATATAAAAGCTAAAGAAGTTAATATAGACCTTTTAATAAAGTCTTAAAGTTATTATTTATAAGCTTTATTAAAAGACCTATTTACTAGCCTTAGTAAAGGAATAGGCTTTATAATCTATTATAATAAGTCCTTTAATATAAATCCCTAAGGTTTAATTTATAAAATATTTAAAAGCTTAGGTATTTAAATAGCTTAAATATTAATATTAAAGAATAAATTTAACTATCTAAAGTGCCTTAAGGTCTTTAAAAGAGGCTATAGCTACTATTAATAAGCTTATTAATCTGCTTTAATTAATAAAGGCTATAATAATTACTATAGCTAGAATTAGTTTAACTTTATTAAATTTAATAACTTATTAATAACAGTAATATTAAGTATAGAAACTAGTCTTTATTTTTTAAAAGATAGCTTTTATTTTTAAATTGTAATTATATTTAGCTAGAATTATAAAATTTAATAAAATAATATTTATATAAAAACCCAGAATATAAATTACTTATTTAAGTTAGAAGAGCCTATTTTTAAGCTATAAGTTAATTTAATTATAGCTTAGGATTTATAATCCAAATTTACTCATAAAGATAAGCTTAGAGTTTTTAAAGAGCTAATAAAATAAAAAGTATAAGAAGTTATTATAAATATATATATTTAATTTAAAATTAAAAATAAAGGAATCTTTAAGTAAATAAACTCTTATTAAAATAGCTATAATAAAAGCTATAAATAGGATTATTTAAGCTAGCTATTATTTTAATTATTAACTTAGTTACTAACCCTATTATTAATTTAATAATTATATAATTTAAAGACTTAATCTATAGTTAGGCTATTAGTTTAATAGTTGTATAGTTTAAAGACTTAGCTTATAATTAAGTTATTAATTTAATAGCTATATAGTCTAAAGACTTAGCTTATAGTTAAGCTATTAGTCTAATAGCTGTATAATCTAAAGAGAAAGGTTAGTAAAGGAGCTGCTTTTAATATAGCCTTTATTCTTATTATTTATAATAGCTTTTAAAGCTTTTAATTAAATATTCTTAAGCTTTTATCTTTATTAAGCTCAGTTTACTTATTATTTTATAATAAGGTCTTAAAGCTATTAATTAATTTAAAATTCTATATTTTAATTAAGCTTTTATTTAACTAAGTAAATAAATATAATTAGATAAGGGTATTTTAAATAAAAATGCTATTTTTTATAAAAGTAAGAAATCTTTAGTCTTTTAAATTTATTAGATTTAATAAGCTTAAAAAAGCCAGTTTTTTAAAATATAAAAAAGGGCTCTTTTAATACTTTTATTTTTATAATTTATTTTTTAAATAGCTTATTAATCTTAATACTATTTAAAATCTTAGCTTTTTAATCTTTTTTACTTTTTAATACTTTATATTAAATCTTATTTATATAAATATTAATAAAAGTTAAGTCTATTACTTTAATAACTTTTTAAAAAGTCTAGAATTAGTTTAAAACTATTAAAATTAAAAAGGCTTAAATTATAAGCTTTTATAAAAACCTTTTATTAACTTATAACTTAGTCTTTAGTCTTAATTTAATTAGGCTTTTTAAAAGCTATTTAATATTAATTAAAAACTTCTTTTTTATAAAACTAAATAATTAATTAAATTTAAACTTATAAAAAGGCTAGTTCTTTTATAATATTATTATTATTATTAATAATATTTTAATAATTATTAATAATTAAAATAATTTAATTTTAAATAAAGAATAATACCTTTTAGTATTTTTTATAAATTTAAATATTTTTAAAATACTATTTTTTAAAGTTATTAAAATTAATCCTTTAATTTAAAATTAATTTAAATAGCTTAATTACTTTAAGTTTAATATTTATAATTATAAAAAAGATTAATTAAGCTAAAGACTTTTTATTTTCTTTAAAAGAATTAATAAAATCTTAAATATCTTTTATAATAGCTAATTTTTAAATATTAACTATTTAATATTTTTAATTATTAAATTTATTAAACTTAGCTTAAGAAAAGGCTTTTATATTAATAATACTTATTATAATAAATAATTATAAATAATTATAAATAATAATAAAAGTTAATATTTTAATTTAAAAAACTAATTTAAAAAAGCTAAATTATAAATTTAAATTAAAGAAATAATTTTAATAAAAGTCTAATAAAATAACTTAATTAAAGAATATTATTTATTATAATTATAAATAAACTAAGCTTATAATTATTATATTTAATAAAAAAAGTATATTATAATATAAATAAAAGCTTTTAATTTCTATTTAACTAAAGGCTTATAATAAACCTATTTATAAATTACTCTTATAATTATAATAATGTTCTCTTAAGACTAGATCCTAAGAGATCTAGGTCTTTAAGACTGGCTTATTAGAAAGCCGGGTCTTTAAGACCGGCTTGCTAGATATCCGAGCCTTTAAGACTTCTTCAGTCTTAATAGTTAATAGATGTAACATTCAGTCTCTATGGTCATATTATGCTCCTATTAGCCTCGGAGACTTCTCAATTAACCTTCCAAACTAGGCATCTTTATCACAGCTTCACCTAATTCAAAAGAAACCGTTGGCTTAGTAAGTAACCCTGTCTACTCACAAGTGGAGCCCCATTGGTTGAGGATGTTGGATTTTGACCAATAGGCCAAAAACGCAGCGCGCTACTTATGTAGCACGTTCCTGCCCTAATTGGGTACACATGACCCAATCTAACAGAGGAAGCCCCCTTCATGTTATTCCTTCTTGGTGGCCCCAGATTGTGGCGTGGTGCTACCAAGCATGTGAACCCCTGCTGCGCGGATCGGCGGCAGTTTAGGCCGGGCGAGCATGAGACATCATTGGAACGACTCAGTCCACATTTCTCCTCATGCAATCATTTCGGGAGCGCGTTGCAGCATGAATCCGACAACGGCGCAGCTTCAAGGCATTTCGTCTGCTTACTCAATTCCTCCGCCATGACGACCAGCAATTATCAGTGGCCAACGCTCTCCATCGGCGACGAGGTTGCCGAATTCTGGGATGGCTGGCCAGCGGTCGTCACCCGAATCAGGGCTGGAGGCTTCTTCAGGGCGTTGCCAGGCCTCATCCTGGCTGTTATTGCCACCATCGGTATGGTGTTTTCCCTCTCGTTCGTCAAAATTTATAGAATATCGCGTTTTGTCTGGTGGCGCATTGTCCCATGGGGTCCATATCACCGAGCCCGTCGAGAGTGCAAGCGGCGTGACGACGACTTCAGGTCGAGGTTTCTTAAACCCGCTGCAAAGCGGACATCGCGTTGTCCTCTCACGCGGCCTCCCTCCCGGGCAGCTACTTCCGACCTCCCAACAAAGACCAAAGATCTCTTTTTCAACCTCCCAGCTGAGATTCGCCATTCCATCCAGCTTTTTGCCTTCGGCGACCGCACAGTTCACATGGACTTGCGTTTTGAACGGCCTCTGATTTTAGTTAATGAGAAACCATATCCTTCGTGGGCAATCCATGCCAGAATACACTCCAAAAGCCTGTCCACCAACTCCCATCTGGACCATTCCCAGGAAATGGCATGGAGGTGGTTCAGCTGCATTTGCCATCGCTACCCGCCCGACGGGACGCATTTGCCACTTGGAAGGAGGCGCAACTATCCCTGGGGACACTTTCGCGAACCTGACGTCGATCACTGTCTAGTTGGAACTGGGTTGTGCAAAGAATGGCCTGGTGTGTGGCCGAAGAATTGTCAGATTGGTATCATGGGGTGGATATTATCGTGCCGAAATGCGTGAGTACTCCAGGCCTCGTCCTATCAGTGTGCATGATGGAATACCGGCTCTCCTAAAAACATTGAAACAAACGAGGATCAATGCACTGATTCAGCCCGATCAGCTACGTGGAGGGCACCCATATTCTGTACAGCACCAACACGATTCACATTGCATCGCCTGCTCTCCTCCGCAGTCTCCAGGATGTTATTCCGAAACAAAGAGTGTCGGAGCTGACATCCCTCGAACTTGTATGGCATCCGAAGCAACTGCCACTCAGTCTGGCTTTCACCAGCCTCCACAAGCGCGATTTGCAACCCGAGTCTGCCTCTGCTGAGCCCGTTTTCCCGGCACTCGTCTACCTCCGCATTACCTTCAAGAGGCTGACGTATGGTGAAATGGATGAGTCAGTTGGACTCATTTGGCCATACACGAGTAAAACTCTTCTGGCCGACAAGCTACATAATCACCTACTCCCCACGATTGACCGCCTTCTCGACAGGATCGTGCCACCTAGCACAGAAGTCACAATATCGTGCTCCAAATGGGACTGGTACGAGCAGATTGATCTAGCATTAGTCGAAAAGCAAGGTAAAGAAATAACAAAACCGGAGAGGGCAGATATCGAAGGATTGAGATGTTGGAGAGAAATACCTCGGACGCAGCGAGATCTCGATGCAGCAACGCCAACTACGGGTGCTCTAAATGCAAATCAAGAAGGTGGGTCTGAAAGTGACGGCCTTCGAAAGGGCTACTGGATTCACATGCCCATCGACGAGGTTCATCTCGACCGAGGAAGTAAGTTTTTTCAGATACACCGTTCCGATGTTGACTGACTGGGATCAAGTGCAATACGACTGGCATCGACATGAGCTGTACAACCTCGGGGAGAAGCGATATCGATACTGCTAAATGATGGCAAGATATAGCAGCCAGAGACATCCTAAGCGCCTCATGAAGTTAAAGAAATTCACTTATACTTGTTTCATTAGCTACGAAAAAGTCTAGATACCTAAGAGATTAATGTCCCAACTGCGGCAAGTTTGAGTACATGCACTCAGTTTGACGTGGCTACCTAGATATGTAGCTTGCTTAAGAATTCGAACAGTCATGAGGCAACAGAGCAAGCAGCTTGATCGAGTAGCTACACAAGCGGCTTGATCAAATAGTCTGACAAAACAGCTTAAGCAAGCTGTAGAGGCAAGCCGCGAGGCAAGTTGCAAGCGGAATACAGAAGGTTACAGACAATAACAACAAATACTGGAGAACATATAGAGAAAAGGGATATCGCAATGAACCATGCTGTCAAGAGCAGAAGCGGCATGGGTTTTGTTTGACTGGGATCTTGACGCCATCACGTGACAGCTGCACACACCAACGCTTCCCCGCGTGTCGATTATCATCGATTTTGCCCCGGCTCATCAATAATCGACGCCCTACCAGTACATCATGGCAACTGTCGAGGCTGAAGCGGGTGGGTGGATGCCTCTTTCACGAATAGCGCCATGGAGGGCCGCCTGGATCCGACGCTGACCTTGCGCCCGGGTAGAAATTCGGAACGAGGTCGAAGAAATCCTCGAGGTCCTAGAGGCTGGGACGGAGGTGAGTACAAGCGCAGGTAAATGAATCATCTCGTGCCCGTTATGTGGCCATGTTTAATACCTCTAATTGTTTTTGCATCCTGCGCGGTCTCTAATGTATGCGGTTACAGAGCGCGAGGAGCTGCTCCAAAGACTTCTCTATCGCACCAAATCTGCCACCGACCAAGTTCTGCATCTGCTTTTCGCCAAGCGCGGAGTATGTGCCCTTGGTCGCTATGCCTTTGGGAATAGCGCCTTCCGCGAATGGCGTACCGCGTTGAGGTGTCTCACCAGTGTTTTGCTTCGGTCGATACCATCGAGGCAGGTGTTCGTGGATGAGGGTTACGCAAAACAGACAATAAGCCTGATGAAGGTAGTCTCATCTCTGCATGGCATCGCCAAGGGTCTATCAGGTGGCTAAATCTGTGGTAGGACGGGGCTCCCGACGACGAATTATACACTGCCAGTATCTTGCTTCACTGCTCGACAGGCACTAACCTGGATCTTGGGCCCAATTTCGAGCATGATGACCTTGCGGGGATTATCAATCGAGTATGTCTTCCCCGTTATCTTGATCTGTTTCGGGTGCAAACACTAATACTTTGTAGAACGTTGCACGTCACGGGGAAGCGGCGTCGCAGCCATCCAGTAGTCTTGCGATGTCTGGTACCGCGACCCTCGCACTGCTGTCTACCCTGTCGCTGCACTACGAGACACAAGCTTATCGATTCCTCGATTCTCTTGCCTCAATACTGGATGTGCTTGACAAAGCCCCAATAAATACGCCGCCCCTACAATCGCCTATCACATCACTAGTTGCATGTCTTGCTTCCATCCCAATTCAAGCGAGTCAATCATTTCCAGAATCAGCCGTGGATAAGTTGACAGACATACTAGACTCAAGTATTACTGCTTACGGGGCCGGGGGTGGAAGAGAGCTCATGTCACTATTCATTGCTCTGCTTCGCCTGGCGCAATCTGAGTCGACCGGGGCGCAAACGCGACTGCGCGCACGTCTCCTGCGGTCTGGCCAAGACAAGGCCGCATCGTCCAGTCAAGAGGAGTCTCTACCACACAAACTTATCCATCTTGCGACGCAATCGCCAGCACCTGAAGTACGCGGGATAGCAATGGTCATGCTTTTCGAATTGTCCAACAAAGACGAATCCGAGTTCGAGAGGAACGTGGGCTCCGACAATGCAGTCAGATTCCTCGCTTCCACGCACGTCCAGCCCCCGCAAAACGACTTAACCGAAGAGAAGAAGGCTTGAGATGTTTACCATGTCAGTTCGACAACTGGCCAGAGGTAGGAATAGCAGCTTATTCAATGATTAGGACTAGTTGGTTCTGGAAATAGCATCACATTCCTTCCATAGGATTGTGGCAGCGCCAAGGGCGGAACTCTCACCAAACATAAAGCGGACTGTAGGTCAAAGCCAGTGGTTGATCCATATTCAATAAATGGCAGTGGAATTTTCAAGCCAATTCCAAGTGCAACGATGCCTGTCATGTAACTTATTCTGTAGAACCAGATATCAGCATCAAAGTTGCAGCTCTGAAATGACGGTGCGAAGACCAATCCGGGAGCAAAGGATGTTGGAAAGACTCGGGGAAACGCACCCTAGAGTTGCTGCATCTTCAAATTGCCATGTGGCAGGAATTTTGGTCACCATCTCATGTACTTCGGCAACTCCTGGAATGATCCGCCATGATCTCCGAAAGTAAACAATGCCAGGACCATATCTCCTGGTCCAAAGCACTCTACCTTTTCTCCCACGGCTTCAACAGTTCCTGCACCATCTAAACCCGATCCAAGAGGCTATGGAGTGATCATCACCTTGGTAGGCTCTATTATAGTCGGTTTTATAGTGACCGTTAGTACCAAAGGGGATACCTTGTGCTAGAACGAGATACTTGATATTTTGCGTTTCCATGATCGAAATAAATTCGTTGACGGATTGTTCCGGGCAACTTGAAGGAGGTGCTCGACTTCCGAATCGAAATATTTGCATTCAGAGCAGGATGTACGATTTCAATATAATTAGGTACGGAATCGAGGCGGAGTTTAAACAATGTGGTCGGATTTTAAGGTAAAACATTGCCGTAGAAGCCATTCATAGAGTCAAATGAACAAAGTACACCTTAGATTATGTACAATTAAATAGGAAATAAGCTTATCGATGTACATTTGACGCAGCTAGGAAAAATGCCATAGGTTTCTGTTGGTAGCTATAGCGCACATTAATCCATGCAATCTGTATGGAGCTCCTCTTTTGCAGATTTCACCAGTTTCATAGTTTTCATTTCTCGAATCTCAGTCATTTTTTGCCCTCTTTCCAATCTTTCCAACTATGCAATTACTCTTACTCTCTATTTCATTAAATATTCAAAAGAAGGCCTCCACGGCAGCGGTGAACTGGTCCGGGTTCTGTACTGGTGCGAAGTGGCTCACGCCAGGCAGGATCTGGATCTTGCTACCCTTGATGGCTGCGTGCAGCTTCGCAGGCACATCCAGGTTGATCGCCTCCTCGTGCTCAGCTCCGACAATTATAACCCTGCTTCCATCGATGGTGCCGAGCTGTGCGTCCGTGAACTGTGGCAGCGTAGCCTCCATGGTGCCGACCTTGGTTCCGAAAAGGGTGAAGTTCGCGTTGGGTTGCAATTGAGCGTACTCGGTGCGGCACCGGGTAACAAACTCGGCATAGATTGCCGTGTCGGAAAACGTAGCATTGGACTGCTCAGGAGTTGCGGCGCCGCCGAAGATGAAGGCCTTCTTTATAGGCTTCGCAGTAGTAGAGTTGATTAGGGCAGCGAGCGTAGTCATGGCACCATCTGACCAACCGACGACGTTATACTCTTTGATGCCGGCAGCAGCAAGTTGAGCATGAATATCATTGGCCATCTGGTCATAAGTGAAGACATCGTTAGCGTTGAAGGTTGAACGGCCATGGCCTCGGCGGTCGACTGCAATAACATAGTGGCCTTCGGAAACGAGTCGGGAGATGACGGCTCCGAAATAAGCCGAGTAACCAAGGCCGCCGTGGTCCATCACAATAGGAGTGGCGTTAGCCTTTTCATTATACTTCTGCATCCACAGCTGAACACCATTGATGAGAGTTGTTTTGGTGCTAATAGGAGACGGAAGTTCTGGTGTTGGAGGAAGAGTGAGCCAGACTGGGGTATTTTGGCGGATGGCTAGGGCATTGGTACCGCCGAAGACAGCAGCCCATGCAACAAGCGATGAGAAGATCATTTTGGTAAGAAGGTGAGGGTTAAGAGTGGCTAAGGTCTGATGAGATACAACAGCTTGTCTGCTGGTGACTATCCAATAGGGAGATGAGTGAGCAGATTATATACGCGTCTCAAACCCAGCCCACTGAATCGTGAAATACGAACAACAGAAATCAAGGATCACGAATTCTCGCAGACCCGGCAGGTCCGGAAAAGGCCTAGAAAGTCTAAAATGTTCTAAACCTCCCCAAGACGCAAGAACGGCCAGGGTACCTTGCACGGCAATTTCGAACACGGCCTTTAGTGGGCTGTGCACGCCAACGCGATTCAATGCCTACAGAGTGACCTCCCTACTGTCTGCTTCACAAGGCCCCATCTGTTCCTCCCTGGAAAAGTTAATTATGAGACATTCTGCTCCATTTGTGTATCGTTGGCAGCAAGACGACGCTAAAGATCCAGGGCACAATGCGCCTAGACCACGTTGAGAGGCTTTGGTAGACAAGGTTTACCATTTGTAATTCAAGGTCTAATGATAATGCACTCAGAGCAAAAAGTCCCGGCCGGCCCGGCCAATCTATTCCACTATGTAACTAAGACGGGGGCGCCTGGAGCTCCGGTTTTCGCTTGGCCAAATGCCCGGGAAGTTGCACGACTCCGGCCGCACCGCGAGGGAGGTCAAGTCCGCGATCGAGGAAGCTTCAGCTAGCAAACCCCTGAAGCAGCTCAGGCTTTCGCTAATTCCCGTGCGAAATTCTCGGTCACATCAGGCGCGTCGTATCAGAGGTGGAAAATAGCTGTCCAGGCCCGCAGTGTTGGGATGACAGAACATACGTAAGATTTCTTTTAGTTATTCATTTTCGCTCTTCTGCACTCACCGAATATTAACGGAGCAGCGGGCGGGTATCATGAAGCTTGCCTTGACTAAAGAGAGCAGGGAGGTTTCACTTAACTGAACTGCCCATGTAATCTGCCAATGGAAGTAGACAAAACTCATCGAATACAACAAACTAGAATACCAAGCGCTCAATAAAATGACTCGTAGACAATGAAGAGTTGATCAAAAGTTTGATATACTGCATCTCGTACGCTGAAACAATTTCTTCAATCTCGCCGCTTGCGCCGTTGTAAGCCGGAGCAATAAGGACACGATCACGCAACACGCCGTCTTTGGTGCCGGTCCCAGGGTACATGCTTGATGCCACAGTCATTCAAGCCCTTGAGATGCATCAAACTAGCGACATTAGCGGACAGTGGGAACGGTTCTTAAGTTGCCTTGTCGGCAACGAATTCGATCTAAACATGTACTTAGCAATCTCTCCGATTCGGAGCGCGCAATCTACATACTCCCCAAAACAGCCCTCTGCCTCTGATGTTGCCTACATGAGGATGGCTGTCTAGGTGTGTGTGCAGCAGATTCTCCAGGTAAGCTCGGATGATGCGCTGCACTTCTAGCGCGGCGGCGCATGCCACTAGGTGGCCTTGAAGTATCCAGGCACGGCAGGGACACATCCAGGAGCCTAGTGAACAAGTGTCAATAAATAATGCAAATCACTTGACTCAATATTTAGAACGTACTGCTCCGACCACGGGTTCGCTGACAAAGGCGCAGACAGTCGTCGGGCCAAGTTCCTGAAATTTGCTATCCAATTCATCTGCCAGTTGCTCGACGTATTGCTCTACCGTTTGTCCTGGGCTCAACCCTCGATAAGCGTTGCAGGGTGACACTCGAGCAATGTTAGGTAGAAGCATATCCACAGAGACTCCGCCACGCGACATGGCCGCCCATCGAGAGCGCACCCAGTGTTGTGTCGTGATAAGAGCCTTCGTGGGCAATAAAGTTGATTTGGCTGGACTGTTTGTGGGCTGACTTCCATGTAGTATTGACGTGCCATTCATAGCTGCTTCCATTGCTTCTGATCCTAGAAGAGAAGGGATTGTATGTCAGTCACTCGTTAAGCGGACTGATCGTTTGTGAGGCGACGTACCAGAAGGCATGATGTATGCTCTCAACATTACACCTCCTGTTCCGCCTACTAGCTTGGCAGTCAATGCTTCGCCAACGGGATGGCTGAAGAACATGGAATTGCAGTAAGAAAATTTGTCGATTTGGTCGACCATGGCCTGCTTGACCCGCAGGTTGTCATATCCGATGCATACTACAGCCGCACCACAGGTCGTATCGAGAATGGTACGGCCATTAGAAAAAGTTAGATATTTCCCAATACCCGATACCACTTGAAGAGGCGTGCGCTTGAGACTGCGATGGAGGAGGGCACTTTTGGCTGGGCCTCCTCCTGTGAATCCCCGAGGATGCCATCCCGCTCAGACTCTAGAGTTGGAAGGTCCATGTTCGTTGTGGCGGTGGGGGCCATCATGTTATCCAGTTGATGTTGTCTTGTCGATTTCTAGTTGAAGCCCTATGATATTGAAAACAAAAATTGCAAATGATTGATCAATATGTGTGTATTATGTCAAAGTAGACCAGACTACTTGTCTCGTTCGATAGACTCAAGTCTCAAGCTTATATGACCAAATCGTGTGGGTTACCCATATCATTGCCCAGCGGTGTCAGGGTTGATGCCACTGATAAGGCTAGCCACGGTGTATTGTAACGTGCCGGTCGTCGATACGATGCCGGAGAATGGTCCAGTCACGCGGACTTGGCCAGACTGATGTCCAGTCAATCAACGAACAATCATGAGATACCAACATACATAATATGCCCCCTTAATCTTATCAAGAGGTCAATGACCTTATATCTTGTCTCCTGTCACTGACTAGAAAGCCAACCCCTAAGGCGAGTTCGGAAGCTCTCGTGATAACGGCGTCGTCGGCGGTGGCCCTAGTTAGCGCCATACTACCTCACGTGTCAGCGTCTTCCGATTAGGTCAACACCACCAAGTGCCATATTCAGTCACATCGACAACGAAGTTAGTCTTGTCTATCACTCACCGGTACCGGGACGTCTTGATAGTAGGCACTTCTAATCACATAGATAGATTTGAATGTGGATTGAGAGACCAATCAATTGCTTGAAAAAAGACGCTCACTGTCGTAGCTCGCGTATCACCGCCGCAGAACGTGTTGAGCCAATTCATGAGAAGTAAAACTCACTCTGATCTGCATATATATATTTGATCATAAAGGATGGGGGAACAAAATTGACCTGAACTTCATAGCAGTTAGTAGCATACTGTTATCCATATAAATTGAATAGGGGAGTAAAAGACTCCCGAACTAGAGACTCTTACCACAAGTAGCGTAGTTTGATATTGCTCAAACTTGCATCAAGTTAATAGGAGATACTCTCCGCATGCATGCAAAATATCTGACCAGTCGGCATTGGCTCCATCTGTGCCCTGCCGCCGATTCCAGAGTTGCTCGAGAACTTCCAAAGCCCTCGCAACATTCTGGAATTTTCGCTGGTCCAATGTCATTCGTAAGCGCTTGCGAATCAGGGAAACATAGCAGTCTTCTCTTGTCTCTCCACCAGCCATAAATAGAGGGAACAGCAGCGCAGACTCAGGAGCTGTGCCGATGGGGATGCTGGCCACATGACTCATGATATTGGAAACCTGATCGCGTATCTTCGACTGTACGACGTCGATGAGTCTTGAGTTTGAAGGGAGTTTCACCAAGCCAGGGTGGTCGCTGAGCCTTAGTCGATTGCGCACGAGTCGATAAAAAACAATAAGAGCAGCGCCCTGGATTGCATAGGCGACAGCGGCAAGGGCTTCAGGAGCATCATGGTTGCAACGCCAATCTTGCAATTTCTTCTCGAGGTTCGCACTCGTGTTGTGGAATAAAGCATTTCGGCTTTTAACTTCATGGTTGGGCATATCCTCATCAAGTTTAGTATCTTCATCAAGGGAGCTAATGGTTGCAAGAAAACAAAGCAGTTCAGTTGCAACTCCCAAATAGCTGTCTACAACATCGGTGATGCCATTAAGGTAACTACCCTCTAGCAGAGGTCGCTTTCTCAACGTCACGCTGCCGATGATGTCATGGTAGGCAAAGTTTCGGAGAACCCATCGACCCTCGGCGCTTGTTTTGAAAGCCTCCGGTCCGAGTAGGGTTTTCCCTGAGCTGGAGCATGCTGAGGCGGACATGATGATGTTTTTCGCCCCTTGCAGGTGGTTGTACCAGTCCTTGCAGTCACCTGTCCCAACCTCGGAGACTACAAAGATGAGACAAGCCGCTGCATTGATCTCATGCCAGGTGACGAGATTTGAAGGCGTGCTGATGGCCATGGCCAGGTTGCGTATTGCAATAGACCGGGCTTCAAGAGCCGTCACTTTATAGGAGTTGTTGACAAGAGACAGATGCCCCGAGGCCAAAGCGAGCAGGGCATCGGATAGGACGACTGACTCCATCGCCATTGGGAGGAAAGCTAGTGTGACATGAGTGAGTAATGCGGACGCAGCAACATTAGGCTCAATGGCAGCTGACCTGAGAGGAACGAGTTGAATTGCTCGCTAACAGTCAGGTGACGGGTCAATACTGTGATGTAGTACCCCATAAAGTATCGCTTTTTGGGGACTTCAATGGGCGCACTCGCCAACATTGAAGATTGCAAGCATGTTGGAATCGGGCCTGGCAAGGGCACATGAGGCCGTTGTGAATAGCCGCCAGGGACCACGTCACGGACCGGCTCGCGAACACACTTGAGGTTCAAGCGCGAACACGTACCGCAGACAGGGAAGACGTTTTCTGTACATTTCTTACGCCTACGTAGCCCAAGGGAGGGGTCAGAGAGGTGTGTTGACGACAACTGTACGCGGGAGTTTATACGGATAGGAGCTTACCTGTGGCGACATGTCAGGCACCCTGTCTTGTCGTGGCTTGAGCCGTTTCTTTTCTTGACGACAGGTTACATCATGAGATTCATCATTCATGGCGACACGGATGCCGAAAATGAGGCGGGTCGTATTCCTAGGATGGATGGAGATACGGTATGCGCGTTGATGACATCTCGTGAGCGACACGGGCGTGTCAGGCGTCTACCCTGCATGAATGGCCCTTCACTACTGTCGCAATTAACTGGGATTGGTTGGATGCAAAGTTATCGGGCGGGGTTTATAGATTGTTCAGACAGAGACCCACAGCCATGGCGGGTTTAGATAAGAAAACCCCGGTTGTCGGCACGCGACGTAGGCTACATCTGTGTGTGACATCAAGTGCGGATGATTCTCAGGTAGGCAAGGTATCTATTCGTTCCCCACCGCGGGCAGAGAAGGAGAAATGATCGGTTTCCATAACAAGATAGAGCTGTCTTGGGGATGAGAAAGACACACAAGGAGAGGATGAGATCCCCGTCAAAGTGCTCCGTACCGCACAAGCGGGATGCGAGTGCCCCAATTAGGAATGTAAATGCGACCGCGGAAAACCCACTTATTATCATTGAATGTAAGGAAAGAAATCCCGCTTTATTGAATAGGTGATAATCAACCGGCTCTGGGTTAGATTGGAGACCCCCCGCTTAATGGTGTTTGCGGAGGCGGGCTCGGCTTTGCGGGATCCGACGATATCCATCCATCTCACAAGCTAGCAAATGCCGATGCTGTCCTTTTCGATTATCGAGCGTCGCTCTATTAACAAGGCTTGTCTGTAGGTAGTCGTTGGCCTTCATTAGCCTAATTATTAGCTTCACGGATACCCATTCAATTCCCGCCCTCTGCTCGCTCATTCTTGCCTGTGTCAACTGCTCCCTGTCGGCCCGAGCTTTGACAATTCCGTGCTCCACCCACTTACAGATGCACCCCGTGACTGCCTTTGTACATCCTAATCGTCTTCCATCTCACACCTCACTTCTCTTTCTCTTTCTCTTCGATTGTTTCACTTACACCTCCGATCGCATAAACAAACATGGCTGCCCTTCAGGATCTCAATTCATGGCAAGACAAGGCCGCTTGGGCCAGAGCCAATCGCGATGCCGCCCTTGCCAAGGTTGAGCCAAAGCTGCAAGGCGTCCCAGATGAGCTGCCCCTTAGCTCACAGGACTTACCCAAGGCTGTCCTAACCCCTAAAGAGATTGAAATTACCGAAAACTACTCTGTCAACGAGCTTCTGACTGTCTTGCGTGAGCGGAAGATCTCAGTTGAAGAAGTGACCAGGGCGTTCTTGCGTCGTGCCGCCCTAGCACAAGCTGCAGTAAGATTGATACCCCAGACACCCCAAGACGAAAACCGAAACGCTAACAATCCCAGACAAACTGCCTCGTGGCTCTGATGTGGGATGAAGCCATTACTCGAGCAAAGCATCTTGACTCTCTGCCTGAGCCCAAGGGGCTGCTCTTCGGTTTGCCCATCTCCACCAAGGAACACCACGGCATGGTTGGCCAAGACGTCGCTACCACTGCATCGTTTGTTGCTTGGATCGGCAAAAAGCATGGCTCTAATATTCTATACGACACCTTTTGGAATGAGGGTTGCGTTTTCTACGCTAGAACAACCCAGCCTCAAACCATCATGCACTTGGAGACCAACAATAATATTTTTGGCCGCACTGTCAACCCCTACAACCGCAACCTCACATCAGGAGGTAGCAGCGGAGGAGAATCAGCACTTATTGGTATGCGTGGAAGTATTTTTGTAAGTTTATAGCCCGCTTTCACAACGCAAATTTCCCAAGAGGCATATCGGCTCCTAACATGTCTAGGGTGTCGGTGGTGACATCGGTGGAAGCATTCGCTGCCCGTCCGCCCATGTTGGCATCTACGGTTTCAAGTACGTCAACCCCGTATCTCATCACTAAAAAACATCAACACTAACCAAGTCCAGACCTACTCTAAAACGCGTCTCAGTAGCGGGTCAAAGGAGTATCATGGCCGGCAAGGAGACCATCGCATCAACCGCAGGGCCGATGACCGTTGACCGTGAAGCGCTGGAGCTGTTTATGAAAGTCGCGCTATCATCCGAGCCCTGGCGCATCGACCCATCTCTCACCGTCAAGGAATGGACGCCATACAAGTTCACAAAGCCTCTCAAAATAGCAGTGCAGTGGTCAGACGGTGTGGTACAACCCCACCCCCCGATGACCCGGGCCCTGAAGGAGGTCGCAGAGGCATGTCGGAAGGCGGGCATGGAAGTCGTCGACTGGGACTGCGAGCCCTTGGATCACGCTAAAGGCTGGGATATCATCTCGGCGCTATATTGGCCGGATGGTGGCGAAGAGGCACTTACGCTGATGGAGGAGGCCGGCGAGCCTGTACTGCCATTGACCAAGTTCATCATCCAAGAGCAGCCAACCGTCAAGAATCACACCCAACATGAGCTTTGGGAGGTCAGTTTTCTCCTTACACATTGAATCAACTATGAACTAATGTTTTCCACAGCTCTGCGTCAAGCGAGATGAGTACCGCGCAGCCTACTCTCGTGCTTGGAACGAAACTAGCGCGAAGGATGGCAAGGAAGTTGATGTGATCCTCTGCCCGCCATCATTCGGTGCCGCGACACCGCACGACCAGTCCCGCTATTGGGGTTACACCGCACACTGGAATTTACTTGACTATCCAGGAGCCGTGTTCCCCGTTACCACGGTCGATCCAGCTAAGGATCCCAAGGATTTGAGCTACGTCCCGAAGAACGACCAGGATAAGTTCGTCTACGACATGTACAGCCCGGAGAAGTATACCAATGCCCCGGTGAGTCTGCAGCTCATTGGACGAAGACAATTCGACGAGAAGGTCCTCGCTGCTCTTGAAGAGATTGAGCATGCCATGGGCCGGAAGTAGGCCATGCGTGGGAGAACTAGACAAGCGAGTGGGTGGTGAAGCTAGAACCTGATAACTAGATAATAGACCAAGGCTTACTCTAGACCTGACCTATTTGTTAAGACATCTTACCCTTGTTCATGCGTGGATATTTTGCATGTTTCAAACCGAGACTTGCATGATAAGAATCGGATAGACAAGGGCTGCCTCTATCTTAACGAACGTCACTCTCCTATGCCGTATGCCGATCTCGACTACATACAGACAGTTACGGTCCGGCAAACGCGCTGCGGAGCTTACAACCATGGTCCAGCTACAAGAGATGTACGCATTTGATTTGCTACATCGTCCCTTTGCAACTACAACCCTCCAGATATGTTCACATCCATGCTCATATCTCTCCTCCCCGGCTCGCATCTCTGCACGCCGAACAACCCATGTCCCCCCAGCTTAGCCTTCCTCGTCACAATATCCGTCGACCTCGCATGTCCGACCGTTGCCCTCTAACGGTAGTTCGAGACGAATCAACAACGGCTGATAGCTGCGGATGCTTGTTCGTCAACCACCCCCTCTTTCTGTGTTTCCAAAGAACGGCTAGCTCCTCGGGGTCACTATCCTACATAGTAGACGTGGGTACTTCGACTGGGGGTTGCTCGTATAACATTTGTTGTTCTTTGCCATTCTATTCGTGATCATGTTTGCGGTGTAGTCCTGGGCTATCATCCTACCAGTGGTGTTGGCATGTAAGCAGTGGACGACCAGCGTGTCTTTCTGAGCAACCACGCGACGGAGTGCCAAGAGCCCCTCTGAACTATTATTACCAACTAACGGTGTTATCTGTGAGTAAGAACTTATGGCTCCTCAAAATCCCGTCGATATTTATTTAAAACGCATCACACCACACAAACTCTCAATCCTCCTAACCTAAAGCTCCTCTCCTCTCTCGCCTTTCCTTTGCCCATTCTACATTTCTCTCCGAGTGCTTTTGTTGCTTTCTTCACAATGAGTGCCGAAAAAGGCGAAGGGAAACACACCTCCAGCGACACCCCTCCAGACACGGAACCCCGCGCGTCATTTGAAGATGCCACGGCCGTCGTCTTCATTGACCCGGAGAAGGAGAGGGCCACAGTCAGGAAGTTTGACTGCTATGTCCTACCCCAGTTTATTATAATCAAAATATTGTCGTATTTAGATCGAATAAACATTGGTACGGTCACTCTTAGGTCATCTTGTCCAATTAAACTCACACCGTTGTCAGGAAATGCTCGCATCTTTGGGTTTGAAGAAGACTTGAACTTCAAAGGCAACGACTTCGCCAACCTGACCTCCCTCTTCTACGTCACATATGTCATTTTCGAGATCCCTTGGGTCCTCGCGGTCAAAAGGTACGGTGCCAACTCGGTCATCGCCATTGCCATCATACTCTGGAGTATCGTCGTCATCTCCACTGGTTTCATCCACAGCTACACCCACGCTGTCGTCCTGCGGCTCATTCTAGGCTTCACTGAGGCAGGCATCTTCCCAGCCCTAAGCTTTTTGATATCGACCATCTATCCCCGAGGCAGCCAAGCGAAGCGGATCGCGGTTCTGTATGGCTCTACGGCGCTGGCCGGTGCATTTGGCGGGCTAATTGCATACGCCATCCAGATGATGGGTGACAGGCTGGGCATCGCGGCCTGGAGATGGCTCTTCATTATCGAGGGCGCGATCTCTATTGTCTTCGGGTTGGCATGCTGGGCAACGCTTCCACGCTCGTCGGAGGAGGCCTGGTTTCTAAAGGAAGACGAGAAGAGGCTGATGAAGGATCGGAGAGCACGCGACATTGTGTATACAGGCTCCGACGAGTTCTCGTGGTCCTACGTCTGGATGGCACTTACAGATACCATGGTATGGGCTGCCGGCCTCAGCTTGTTCTGTGCTGGCGTTCTGCTGTTCGGATTTGGCACTTTCTTGCCCACCATCATCAAAGGTTTGGGGTATGTCTCGCCGAGAGCGATGAGCTCTTCACCAAGTGACCTGCTAACTCGGGACCAGCTTTGAGTCTTTCTGGGCCAATTACCTTACGATCCCTGTTTACATCACTGGCTGTATCATCCTTGCCCTTGTCACATTTATCTCGGATCGATTGCAAAAGCGCGCTGCCGTGGTTGTCCTTGTGCCCTTGATTGTCATTATCGGTTACGCCATCCCTATTGGGACATCTGTAGTCGGTGCAGGATTCTTTGCTACGTTTCTGTGCTCGGGCCGTGAGTTTGGATCTGTTACGGTGTTGCTTCATGGACTTATTCATCTCCAGTGTACACATACAACACCCTGCTCGTTACATGGGTATCAAACAACATCAAGCCGGACCGCAAACGAAGCGCAGCCTTGCCATTCTTCGTCTCCATTGCCAATATCTCTGGCGTCGTTTCCGGCCAGGTGTATCCCACTAAAACGGCACCTCGGTGAGTCCTCGCAGCAGGCACGGCTTTTCACACCGAGATTAATCTGTTCAGGTATATTCTTGGTAACGCTGTTAGCTTGTCAATGGAGTTCATGGCTGGCTGCGGGCATTGTCGTCATCTATTTCATCCCAAGGCGCAGGAACCAGATCAAAGATAAGCAGAGAACGGATGGAATCACGGACAATTGGGATAAAGGCGACAAGTCTTTGGATTTCGAGTACATTCTCTGAGCACATATACTACCACAACATATTGCCAAGAATAATAGGCAGCGAAAGAGTAGATACTGGAGAGCGAAAACAGGCGACATGAACTGCGTACTGCCCGACTAGACCGGCAGTCCTGAGCTGAACAACGCAAGAAAGAGCTAAATAGTGCATGAAGTCAAAGAAAGCATCATTGGATGCTTTTAGGTACCTAGGGAAGCCAAAGCGATTTACGTCGTTTCAAGACAAGGCGGGTCATGCAATCAATTAAAGTCGCGTCGCGCAAGGAAGCCCCTCGACGCGTGCCCAACGCGTCTCGTCTGTCCAATCAATGCCGCCGCACCCATGCAAAAATCTGGCCCACCCAATTCCACTGCAGAAAGATCCCCCACAACCCTCAGCAGCCAGCCAGCAACACCACAACGGGACATCGACACAACTACGCCCAGATACCACCACTATTGCTATTCACGCCAGTGCGATCCTTCGTCGCCACTACGAGAAGCGCCCACCTCACCAATCCTTAGAGACAAGCGTTGAAGAGAGAGAACACCCCTCCTTCGCTCCCGCGCCTCCCTCCCTGCCTCACCCATCATGGCCGCCTCAAGTGAAGCCGGGTTCATGATGTCCGACGCTCCCACACGGGCTGGCGGTGCAACTCCCCGTCGTAACTTTGGCCTCCCATCGTCATCGTCTGCCCGGCCTCGAGGTCCACCATCGGAAAATATGGGCGCCCCCAGCGACGACGAGGCCGATGGGTTCGCCGACGACCAGGTGCCCCGCGGCTCTAGAGTCCCTAATTCCGCCGACATCCCGCGTGTTGATGATCGAATTGGTATATTGGTCCAAGACCACTTTGAGGCGTTCATTGAGAAGTGAGTCCTTTGTTCAGCGTCTTTCACTCTGCGCCAGAACACCTTTCTCACCATTGATCAACAGCTTCATCGAAGACCCTCTCTCCTCCGGCGCCCCCGCTTCCAGTGCCGTCATCACCGACAAGTACTACGTTGCGCAGATCAAGGGCATGAAGAGTCTATCCCTGTCTACCTTTTATCTCGATTACAAGCACCTGGCCTCATGGGAAAACGGGAGCTTGGCCGACGGTGTCATGCGCCAGTACTACCGCTTCCTCCCCTTCCTCACTGCCGCCCTTCACAACATGATCGCCAAGTACGAGCCCCAATACTTCCGCGAGCATCGTCAGCCCACCACCTCGAGCAACCTGACTACTTCCGCTGCTAGCCACCTCGGTTCCGCCAGCCAATCCGAGTCGTCGCACCGAAAGAACGAGAACCAACAGACCGACAAGCTCTTCTCCATTGCCTTCTATAACCTGCCTCTTGTCTCCAGGGTGCGTGCTTTACGAGCTGCCAACATCGGCCAGCTTCTCTCCATCTCTGGCACCGTCACCCGAACTTCCGAAGTCCGCCCCGAGCTGTCGCTGGCTACTTTCGTCTGCGAAGCCTGCCGTACTGTCGTCCCCAACGTTGAACAGACCTTTCGATACACCGAGCCCACACAATGTCCCAACAACACCTGCCAGAACCGCTTGGCTTGGCAACTAGATATTCGCCACAGCACCTTTGTCGATTGGCAAAAGGTCCGCATTCAGGAGAACAGCTCCGAGATCCCCACTGGCAGCATGCCCCGTACCATGGATGTGATTCTCCGCGGTGAGATTGTCGACCGAGCCAAGGCTGGCGAGAAGTGTATCTTCACAGGCGCCTTGATTGTTGTCCCTGATGTCAGCCAGCTCGGTCTCCCGGGTCTACGGCCAACTGCCATACGTGACGATCGAAATGCGCCTCGTGGGGCAGACGCTGGTGGTGCTGGAATCAGTGGCCTCAAGGCCCTGGGCGTACGCGACCTGACCTACCGTCTTGCCTTCCTCGCTTGTATGGTCGCCCCAGACACGGCATCCTCTGGCCAATCTGCCACGAGCGGTGCCGCCGACATCGTCAATGCCTTGACCCAGGGCAACGTCAATGATGGAGACCAGGACATCGAAGCTGCTCAAGCTGCGGTTCTGTCTTCCATGAACCGCTCTGAGATCGAGGATCTTCGAGCCATGGTCCATGGTGACCACATCTACTCCCGTCTTGTGCAGTCCATCGCCCCCATGGTATACGGCCACGAAGTCGTCAAAAAGGGTCTTCTTCTTCAGCTCATGTCCGGTGTCCACAAGACCACCCCTGAAGGCATGCAACTCCGAGGAGACATCAACATCTGCATCGTGGGTGATCCCTCAACCTCCAAGTCCCAGTTCCTCAAGTATGTCTGCTCCTTTGCGCCGCGCGCTGTCTACACCAGCGGCAAGGCTTCGTCCGCCGCTGGTCTCACCGCAGCTGTTGTGAAGGACGAGGAGACGGGCGAGTTTACCATTGAGGCGGGTGCCCTTATGCTGGCAGATAACGGCATATGCGCCATCGATGAATTCGACAAGATGGACATTGCGGACCAAGTCGCCATCCACGAGGCTATGGAACAGCAGACCATCTCCATTGCCAAGGCCGGCATCCAGGCCACCCTCAACGCCAGGACTAGCATCTTGGCTGCTGCCAACCCCGTGTCTGGCCGTTACAACCGCAAAACCACCCTCCGTGCTAACATCAACATGTCCGCTCCCATCATGTCTCGTTTTGATCTCTTCTTCGTTGTCCTCGACGAGTGCAACGAGCAGGTCGACCGTCACCTGGCCGAGCACATCGTCAGCATCCACCAATTCCGAGACGAGGCCGTTGAGCCCGAATTTAGCACTGAACAGCTCCAGCGGTATATCCGCTTCGCCAAGACGTTCAGGCCGGAATTCAGCGATGAGGCCAAGGAAATCCTCGTCCAGAAGTACAAGGAGCTCCGTGCAGATGATGCCCAAGGTGGTGTGGGCAAGAATTCGTATCGTATCACCGTGCGTCAGCTTGAAAGTATGATCCGTCTGTCCGAGGCCATCGCCAAGGTGAACTGCACCGAGGACATTGGCCCCGAGATGGTCATCGAAGCATCCAACCTCCTCAGACAAAGTATTATCTCCGTCGAACATGACGACGTCGAGATGGACGACGAGGAGACCCAGGAGGACAGTGAGACGCTCCTTCGAGCTGCCGACGCCGCGGCCGGCCGTGACCATGAGGGCGATGCCGACATGGCAGAGCAAGAGCAGCGAGCTGATGGCTCGGTGGCACCCGAGAAACGCAAGCACACCATAACGTATGACAATTACATCAAGATGGTCAACATGTTCGTCCAACGAGTCAATGATGACGAGAGTGGCATCGGTGAGGGTGTCAACGGCGAAGAGCTTGTCAACTGGTTTCTCGAGCAGAAGGAGGCTGAGCTTGAAGGAGAGGAGGACTACCACCGTGAAAAGGGGCTTGCCAACATGGTGCTCAAGAAGATGGTCAAGGTAAATCACCACTCTCAACTCCAAATCAACGTCACATTTGATCAGAGAACTAACATGTCATTTTCCTTAGGAAAACATTCTCATGGCTCTCCGAGGCGACGGCAGCGGCGATGGCGCTGGTGAGTCTAGTTCTGCCGTATCCTCTCAAGTCGTGTATGTCCTGCACCCCAACTGTGCGGTCGAGGAGTACTAGGCCCGCCTACTTGAAGTCGACGTGACAAACGATTGACGGCAGTAGCCCTAGCCGAAGCGGCTGGCATGTATTGCGGGTGTTGAAACGAGAGTAATGAACATGTAACGGTCACGCGCTGTCTGGGACCAAGGGGGCGAGCGGCGTTCTGGAGTCAAGTGGGAAGTATCATGCCATGCGATAGAGACGCTTGAATCTACAAGGCTTTAGTAAAGATGGATGGGTGGTGGATAGACGCGTATGTATGTCAAGTCAGTTGAGGGGTCCGACGAGTGATAGTCGCGATGACTCGATGGAAGGAATCTAGAAAAACGGCTTATGGAATCCCGCCCGTTCCGTGTGCCTTTTTCTCGACATGAGACAAGAGCGTTAGAAGTGTGTGTATGTGTGTGTAGTTGTCAGCGCATTAACTATCTTAAACAGCGTCAGGCTGGCCCTCACTCCCATCATCGTCGTCGTCCATCCTCCCGAAAGTGTGTCCAGTTCCGGTTTGCAAGTTCCAAAAGTCTCCCTGGCTCCTCCCGGTTGTTCCGAAACACTAACCATCAGACGGTCATCATTTCAAATAAGGTCAAACCAAGCAAAAAGCCAAGGTACCTTTCCTTAAAAGATTCGTCGTCGTCGGTTGACAAACCCCTCCTCCTCTTCCCGCAAATTGGAGGGGTAGTAGCCGAGCGACTTCGTCTCGTTGCCGTGCGTTTGTTCCAAGAATCGATTAGATCTTCAATAGGGTCTCCTTCCCAGTCGAAAAAGGCTCGTTGCCTCTTTCATTCTGTAGGTGTCCACGCCACCAGCTCGATCGAGTAAGAGCAAAGTAGCCCGTCGAGTTGAGGTCGAGAGAACGTGTTGCAGAGGGGAGGAAGTCAAGAGGTTCGCGTAGAATATGGAGAATTAAAAACAAGAAAACAATGGTAGAGAAATATTCTCAAAAGCGTTGCAAGCCTCGCCCAATTGCAGAGCGCAAAACGGGTCGTCGCAAACCTGCGATGCCAAATACGTCATGGAATACACGCACGCTCCAAAGTTGTACACGCTCGCCGCAACCTTTGTAAGGGGCGAGCAGCATCCTGGCGCAAAAGTCGGCGCCAAGGATTGTTGACAGTGAGGGTTCCTCCCACATGTTGTATGTGAGACAGGATCTGAGCACCAAGAGGATGCGTCAGATACTCAGATTGAGTAGACACAGAGTGTTCTGCTAATATTATCTGGAATTACTCCAGTTGATGCCGCATCCAAAGCCGCCACCTCGACATCTTGCTTAGGTAGACACCGAAGGGGGGGTCACTGAGGCACGGCTCCAGTTATCAGACCCTCGGCTGCGATAGGTACCACGGCTTCCACGACCAGAAGACGACGGCACAGCATGTTCGCTGCGAGGGCTCGAGGCTTCTCTCTTGCCTCCTCGGCGTTCGTAGGTGGAGCCCCGGTGGCGCGGTCCGGTCCGAGTATGTGAACCTCGTCCACCACGAGTTGCGGAGAATGGGACCGTGACGATCTTAGGTTCGGTCATACCGGGGAACTGGATCCTCATAGCGTTGCCCCCTCCAACCACTTCAGCAGGGAAGTAATATGGCTCCATGATGGCCGACTGGATCAGGAATCTCTTCGGCAGAGGCTTGGTTTGCGCAATTGCCGGCTGCCATGCTGCCTCGGGGGCCTTGTGGGGGAGTCTGATCTGTGGAAGAGATCCCATCTCTTGCTCTTCGAAGCACTCTTCGGCCATGGGCTTTGTGATGAGAGCCCGCTGATTTCCAATGGGTCGTGCGATTCGGGGGACCCTTGGCAGGGAGACTGTTGCAGAGTCGGGGTGGGTAGCATGATCCAACGCGCTCTTACTCGCGGGATCCACGCCAATTGATTTATGCGGCGGAGACTTTGCACCGTTCAGCAGACTGTTGATTCGGCTCTGCCACTTCTCTTGAGTAGCCTCGCCGGGACTGAGAGGAACACGGTGGGGGCTTAGAGGTGCTCGAGCGTCCTTAAAGGCAGGTGGGTTGGCCCAGCCGAATGGCGTCCGAGGCTGTGGTGGCTGAGACGAGGAAATGGGAGGAGGCAGCTTCACGATCGGCTGAGGCTTAGGCAGGGAGACGTGAGGGCGCATCACATCACCCTCATATACCGGATGTCCTTCCATTGTGGGGGGCGGTGGAGTGGGGGACTTCGATCGCGCGTCGACAGGAGCAGAGCTCTCGTTTCGGATATCCTTCATCGGGAAGAAGCGCGATGACCGGCCAGGAGGACCTGCTCCCTTGCCACCCGTGGGTAGGACAGAGGCATTGGTGCCCCCAACCCCGATAATTCCGGAATTCGCACCCGGAGGAAGCTCATCATGAGGAGCAGAGGTATTTGTGCCTCCAATTCCAATAATACCGTCATGTGCACTTGGAGGAAGTGTTCCCCTAGTAGACTGGGCGTTAATGAGATCCTCTGCAGGTGCTCTCCAAGTGCCAGGCCGGTGACCCTGAGTGTCGGTAGGGGGGGCGGACCGTCGAGTACCATCGCCAGGAACATGGACCGGGCGCCAAGTCTCTTTGATCGTGGGTTGAGCATCCTCAATTGTCAAACCTCGTTCGGCAAGCTGGCGTTCTCGCTCAGCTCTCTCGGCCATTCTCGCGGTGCTCATCTTCTTGTCGTTCTCGGACACTGATGCTACCCATTTGCTAGCAAGATCCGTGCCAGTAGCTCCAGGAGCACTATATCGAGCGACCCGGGATCCAATGGGTGGAGGGGGTTGTGTTCGACCTTGGGAAGACCCTTGTCGCGAAGCGCTTGGGGGTGCGATCGGCGACGGGCCCTTGTTGCCTTGTGAGGGGGTGCTGCCATCAGTAGGGAGGCGTCCAATGTCGGTATAAAAAGTGCCGTTTCCAAGACCTCGGTCATTGTTGGGGGAACCCCAGACATTGCGGGAAGGTGGTTGGGAAGCTGCATTCCACGTAGACGATGCGAATCGCTCCTGCCGCGAGGCTGAGGCAGCACCCCATAGATCAGCGGGCTTGGCATCTTGACTCTGTGAAACGCGCCTCGTGGAGGCGGGGTGGTTAGAAGGAGGAGTGACCTTGGTGCCTGCAGATGACGCTTCCTCCTGAGATTGCACGGTGGCCTTTTCATCCTCTTGCTGAGGCTTGATAGGTGTCTCAGATGAGGGCACGCTAGCATCCCGCTGCTGGATCTGAGTCGGCTGAGAGGAGTCATCCTGTTTCGGTGCGCTCTCTTTCTTTTCCGTCTTCTTTTCGGGGGCAGGTCCCAAAGCTTCCAACTTCTTCTGAATCCGCTCCCGGCGTTCGGCCTCTTCGCGAGCTTCTTCTTCTTGACGCCTCTTCCTGGCAAATTCCCTTCGTTCTCGCATCAACTTCTTCTGATACTCAACTTCGTCCACCACAGGCTGGACTGGGGGAGGAGGTCCTGGAACTGGCTCTGGTGGGGGGCCACCTTGGTGGGGCGTTGCAAAGGAAGTGCGGGGAGATGCACGAGGCATCCAACCTGACTGCCTTGGAGGACCGTGGGCCGAGATAGAGAGATTGCCTGGAGAGACGGGGCTATCAATGGATCCTGCAAATGAGGTCCGGCGAGCTGCACCAAGGAGGTCCGGAGGAGGCATAGATCCATCGTTGCCCTTACCCATCCGCATAAATGAGCCACTTCCACCGCTCACATTAGAAGAACCTCGTCTTCTGCCGAAGGGAACCTCCTGAGAAACCCTGCTAGTTTGGAATGCGCCAGACGGTTCCGCTGGGTGATCAGACGGAGGACGCTGCAGTAGTGATGGGTGCCTTGGATGTTGCTCCATCCGCATGGAACCCCGGCGATCAGGAGCAGGTTCATAACGTCCCGAGTGGGAGTTATAAAGTTCCCTGTTGCCATGAGAACCCTCCTTCCAAGAGGATCGGTTAAAGTCATCGGCAGCAATCTCCTTGGGAGGAGGAGTCATGCCTTTCAGATACGAGTGATCCCTGTGGGGTCCACGGGCGATTTGGGCGTGCTCAACAACGGGGGAAGCTTTCTCAACGGGAGGTAAAGTAGCCCAGGGGGATTTGACGGGAGCGGGCGGCGCGGGGGGTTTGGCGACAAGAGTCGGCTTTTCCTGGGATCCGCTCTTAAGGATGAGACCCTTGCCAGATGCTAGGCCGCTGGATTTCGTGAGGGGAGATCCAACTGCAAGTGGCGGTGCTGGGGACCTGGGTTTTTCGGGAACTCTGCCCTTCGACGCAACGGAACCATTCTCGGACACGGGGGTAGGAACCGATACGGTGGCGTGGACCGGAACAGGGCTGGGCTCTGGATGTTCGTCAGGATGTGGCAAGGTAGTCTTGGTACCGTCACCCCAAGTGATGGCATCCGGAGCCCAGTCCTCGTCGTCGTCGTCAATATCGGCCCACTTGTTTTGTCCCGCAGCATCCTCCTCTTCCAGGCGACTAGCCATATGAATACCATACTTCTTCAGCTCTTCGTCGGTAAACTTCTTAGGTTCCGGGGCAGGCGGGGCTAACAAGGTCAGCAAGGCAAGGCAAAACTCGACGGGTACGAATGTATAACATACGGCGGTTTTTATTCCAGACAGCGCTCGCATCGGGTGCGGAGCCAGGCTTCCCTCCATTTGCAGCCGACAGGCGAGGAGAAGAATCACGAGCGCTGCTGCCGGTCTTGGCTACCAATCGAGGTCGCGACGAGAGGGTTGCCGAGCCGGTGGGAGGGGTGCTAGACCCGGTAGGTGGTTTGTCTGCAGTAGTAGCAGATGCATTGCCAGCACTCGCCTTAGCCGCGAGAAAAGTCCTATTGACGGAGACGGATTTGAAAGTGGCTGGCTTCTTGACCGAGGAGCCTGTGCGGCCGTGCCCTTTGTCGCCATCTTTGCTCTTTGCGTCAGCCCTAGAAGCTTCTGTGTCCGAGCCTCCACTCGTGCTAACATCGGCGGAATGAACTTGGTCATCAACACTAGTTATGCGTTTGTTCTCGATGTCGTCGATGCTAGGAGTAGCATTCACAGATGAACGGTCAATATAGACATTTTGGGCGTCGAGTGGCTGTTGAAACTTGGAACAGTCGCATGATTAGCGATGTAGCTCGGAAACGAAGCTAGCCTCGTCAAAGAGCAGCCTGGCCCGCTATGCAAGAAGCTCAAGCGAAGCATACGAGGTCCCAAAAAAAAGAGTCGAGATGCACCGCAGCGGGAGGAATAAGGAAGGGGAGAAGCGAGGGGTGAGGGTGGGGATATGGTTAGGGATTCATGAGGCAGACTCACGAGCTGGGATTCGGAGGCAGGGGCATCGACGGCTCTGTCAACGGCAGCCTCTGTTGCCATCATACGTCGTGAATATGCGCCGTTTCGTGGGGAGGGAGTTGCGAAAAGAACCCTCGTGGACTATTCCACGGCTTCGTCGCGTGAGAGTCGTGCTGGTCCTGCGCTAAGAGAGGCTCAAGGGCTATCCGGGATGTGGTGGATGGAATTGTTTGCGCCGCGGGGCGGGGAGGGCGCTGGCTGGCTCTGAGGGAAGGGTGAAGCGAGAATGCCGCAGAGGCAGATTTCGCGTATTCGATGGCTATTTCGCAGCGGGACGGAGGAGGTAGTCGTCGAGATGGAGGAGCCGATCGGTCGTCGGAGGGACGCGGGAGCCGTGGGTTTGTTGGCAAAGGTAAAAGGAACGAAGTTGTGAGGTGAGAGGTAACGTTAGGAAGGTGGTCTTGAGGTACCGGAATTACTGCGGCGGCTGACTTTGGCCTTGGTGGTGACAAGGTAAGCCCAGGCCGCGCAGCAGAGCCTAAAGCCAACAACTCCTCCACTGTGAGAGCCGCCTAATCCGGGCCTAGCGCGATGAATGGGATGGTTGGGCAGGGGTGTTTCGTACCGCAGGTGCCTCCCCAATTTCTCAATTTCTCGCCTACATCCGGCCGAATGACTCCCTCCGCTCTCCAGCACGATGCGGTACCTGGGCAAGCTGGGGCAAGGCGACATGGCAAATGCCCGCTAACAGCAGCACCAAGTCCCCGCCTGATCAGGGCGGCTTAGCCCATGGTTGCAGTGGCCAGACTCCAGAGGACACGGCACATTTTAGCAGCCCGGGGATACCAGCTCAGCCACCACCGTTTGCTACAATGTACCTTAAGCTTGATGGGTACCAACCTAGGTACCTACCCGACAGTTCGGGTACGCCTTAGCACCGCCATATTCATTTATTCGAACCATGCTAGCATCCGCTCGAGCGAAGCCAAAGGCGGGCATAGACAATTATGAATACTAGTTGTGAAGCAAGCACTTCAGAACGGGTACCGCTTGTCACTGCCAAGCTTAAGCTCACCTGGCATCGCGATACCCAGCCATTCCCTATGGCATCGATCGCCCATTCCTAACAAAATCAAGGCAAGCATGGCATTCTCAAAGCAAGGTGACTGTTGTGTTACGAGCTTACCAACACTCACCAGCCATGTCAAACAGATTGTGTCATCAGATCAGTCTTCATCTGTGCGTCACAGAAAATGGCTAATCAAAATACCAGAGGAGCTGTATTTCGCTATTCATGACCATGGGCATTCCGCACTCGTAGATAGACAGACTTCTCGTCCCTCCATAAACTCCCTACCATTGTTCGTTTTGCACACGGGCTATGCTATCGAGCCATCAAAGCAGCCAGTGTCTCAAACATACAATCGTCCAAGCGAGGACTACACATATTAGTCACGGAAGAGAGGCACATCGGCGAGTAGGAGAAACGTCGCATCTTTGCGTGTTAGAGATACATAAGAAAGCTAAGCCGTGCTCAACCACACGTTGAGGATATGTACACGACCATTCGCTTCCTCTCAGGCAATCGTCCGATTAACCAGTCCTCGCTGAATTTAGTGGGCGTTGTTCTTGTGGTGGCCTAGTGGTCCAGGTTAGCTGCGTCTTCAGCTCTCCGCCGATTTGTCGCCGACGGGGTTCGGAGTACGTACGAAGGTGGAAGTAGTAGTTCTGGGCGTAGCCGATGGCGACGAGGAAGACAATGGCGTGAATAATGGCTACATACGGTCAATATTAACAAGATCCGGATCCGGAGGAATTGGAGAGAGTACGTACGTCTGCCAGAGGGGTTCTTGCCAAAATGCTTCTCCTGGTACTTGCCGAGGATGCCCTTAGCCTTGACCTCAGGAGCGGCACCTCGGGGGAGTTTCTCGTAGAAGCTGACAACGCGCTGCATGCGGATAGCATCAGGGGCGCCGCCAATGGCCTGTGGTAATCGATCTCGTCAGCCTCTAATGTCCATCCAGTAACAGTCCAACTCGGTGCCAATTCATCGTAGTTCGGGGACCAGATCGTCAAAAGTGTCGCATTGAGTCCATTCTCGTCCATGCAGTCAGGGGAGAAGTCGCAATTCATCGAGGGGCTCCTACCTTGGGAGAGGCGACCTATTTTCATAGCGAACGTTAGCAACGGAAGCAATCGGAGGACCGGGCGACTGCGGTCATAACCGAGGACTTGTTCTCACCTTGGGGGGGATGAGCGTCGAGAGCGCTCGGCGGGTAACGAAGCTCATGATGGCGGGTGGTCGGTGACTGGTAACTCGAAGAATTGCTCAATTGCCGTGTTGGTCCGTCGAGAGTCTGCGTGACGCTCAATTGCAGGGCTGATGGGTGGGTTTTCTGTCGAGATGTTTAGTATCGAGGCCCTTGCCTTGCCGAAAAGCACTCGTTCGCGTTGTCGGCAAAACGTCGCCCCGTGCCAGCCAATCAACACCGCCAAGTTCAAGCTTGCTCGACTTCGATAATCGCCGCAGCCCACCGTCGCCAGTCAAATCAACGATCACGACCACGCCTGTCTTCCACATCAATTGAGCGCCCATCGCTACATCATGGCCTCTCTCCGAACTCAGAGCGCGGCTCGCATCCTGCGAGGCGCTGCGCTCCCCCGCGTCGCCCTCTCCACCACCCCTCGACGCTTCCAAAGCTCCGTCACTACGGCCGCTCCAGGCACTGTCCCGGCTGCTCCCAGCACCACCAACCAGCCCGACTACGACATCCAAGCCGACAAGGCGACCTCGTACACAAGCCCAATGTCCACCAACATGAAGAGATGCTAACCACCGGCCAGCACCTATACCCCGGTCCCCAAGGCTATTCAGATCGGTAACGAAGAGATCCTCCCTGCCGCAACAATCTCGGGCGCTCCCATTGAACTCCAGGCCCGAACAGTCCGGTGAGATTAAGCCTCTCCCCCTTCGACGTTCATCGCCCAGTTGTCCAAATGCTTACAGGAAAACACAGCATCTACCAGGAGACCAAGCCCGCGACCCAATCTGGCGAATGGCGCGGTCAGCGATGGCGCATGGACTGGGACATTCTTCCCAAGGGTCACCGATGGGAGAACCAGCTGATGGGATGGCAGTCATCCGGTGACTTCATGCAGGGCACCCACATTAACTTCAAGAGCAAGGACGATGCCATTCACTTCGCCGAGAAGCAAGGCTACGAATACTTCGTACAGGAGCCTAAGTCGAGGAAGATCAGCCCCAAGGCCTACGCCAACAACTTCCTCTGGTCTGCCAAAAAGCTCAAGCACATCAGGACAAAATAGACAGGACGAAATGAACAGGTTGATTGGTATAGGCTATCATGTTGTAAATAAACGTTTTTATTGCAGTAACATTATTCCAAAGTCCCGGTGTCACCGTGACCTGCACGTAATTGAGCTTTTCAACTAATCATAGGTCATCAAAACACGTCTCGAGTGATGAGTCAAGAATCTGAATGCCGAGTATAAACCCTTCCGCAAGCAGAGCTCTCCGTCTGTTGTTCATAATGGATCTAAATATCGTTCCCAAACACCGTGGAGATGTCCTATCTCCATGTATCCTGTCCCAGAGGGACCAACCCCAACGCCTAACAGGTATTTAAACAAAAATGATGTTCATCGCTATTTCAACATTTCATAAAGCGCCTTGGCATGGTTCACCACGCCTGGCAAAAATCAGGTCGTGATCATCGGTTCATGCCCATTTTCCCCATGGGTGGACCGTTGACTGAGACTGTCAACGTCTTCACCAGTCAAGCCAATATCGAGACGATCTGGAAGGCTCTTGCCTTTGTCCCGAGCCGTGTTCTCAGCCCAGACTCGCATCTTTACGAGCTGTCGAATGGCGGCCTCCCTTCTTTGGGATTGCCTTTCCAGGATAGCCCTATTGACTTGGTCTGCCACCTCGCGACGCAGGTCTGGATGCAGCAGCGCGGAGAGGCGAGGCTCAAGGGAGTCGGAGGGGAACAGAAGCAACGCCATGGTTCGCTCAAGATCTTCCAAGAACTTGGGGTTGGTTGGTGCCCTGGGTCCAAGTTGCTCCGTGGCGAACTTCAAAGCTGGAGCGATGTCTCCGCCGGTAGCATTGCAGGAGCGGATGAGTTCCACCAACTGAAGCCGTAGCAAGGCGAAGTGTAACGCCTTGTCTTCGTCTAAAATCTATGCGACTAGTTAGTTCCCATGTTTGGAACGACGGTGCATAAGACAATGTGTAGGTGTGACAAATAATCATAGAAAAGTGGTTGTTCCTCATCAAAGGCCCGGAGGCTCTATGAGTGGTGCATGTAAAACTCGTGTTTTAATCATTATGGATGGTTGAATCAACGTCAAGAAAAAAAGGTATCGTACCTCCGGGTCAAGATCATTCAAGGTCTCGATCGCAGTCTGGATGTTTCCCCCATGTATAGAGTTCTGGATCTGTTGTCTGGCCTGAATAGACCCTGTATCCTGGTGGGGTTGTAGGTTCGCTTCTCTGGAAAAGTTTGCAGCGGCATTGGGGTAGCCTTCCATGGTCAGGTAGTCAAGGATTAAGGAGTTAATATCGCTTTACGCTTGTCAGCAACTGTAGTGGCACGATTCCAAAGCGAGCAGTGAAGTAGATGGGGTGAATCAGAAATAAAGAAGATTGATATCGGGTTTCCGCATTATATGCTAGGAGAGATTCCCATTGATATAGCGTTCATCATATCACAGGTAGAGTGTCGGGATATGCCAAGATGTAGGGGGTATTATATAGCTTACCTTTTGGGCGACTTGACGTCCTCGACACGCCTGTCGAAGGCATGTTTGATTGGGGTCGCAGTTGAAGCAGATGATGTCTGGGAGGCAGATAAGCGTCTGGGTAGAACAAAGAGTGTCGCTGGTAGTTGCAGGGTAAACATACCATGATTCCAGCTGTTGCAAGGATTGGTTCTCGACACCAGCTGACACTGGGGGCAACAAGATGAGGGACAGATTGTGTGAAGGAGAGGTGTGCAGTCGTAGCCGGAAAGCAGGCCGGACCGTGCTGATTCAGTGCATTTGGGACGTTGACAAGAGAGCCAGTCTCTGAGCAAAAGAAAGCTCGAGGATGCCCAGGGAGCTTTGTGGGAGGAGAGAAAGCTTCGTAAGAGAGAATGTGAGAGGAATGTGAAGGAGAGAAGAAAGCAAAAGTGATTGGGGCAGAGGAAAAGAGTACTGGGTTTTCGTGGGCCCAGGCTGGCAAACGACGCTTGATGGGGCTGGTAAGCCAATTAAGTCACTGGAATGGTGACCACGGAGCTTCGGCCTGTATGGTGCCTGAGGATTCAAATTGGGTGTCGCCCCACGCGTACTTAATCACGGCCTCCCTAGTTAGTAATAGGTACCTGAGGCAGGGAGAAAGCTCGCTAGGTACCTTAGGCTTGGGCTAAAGGGGGTAGAAGCCACCGAACCGCTGGAAGTCCACTGAGATCCAAGCAGCCAGCGCTTCAAACCCGCCCCGCAAGGACTGCCACACCTCTTTGTTAGTTACCGTTAGGTGTCTGGGGAACGTACCTACCTATGCATGAGGTCAGGATTGCAGCAGGCAGATGAGCACCAGAATCGAAAAGCAGCAGGCCGCATATAGGAAAGCATTGGCGCCAGCTCCAGTTCTCATCGCTTGGTTCATGGCTCGTCAGGTCTCATACCAAAGACTCGGCCCCGTTCCAGCCAAGCCACTGTGTTCGCCGATGCCGTCATGAGCCCAGCTGCCCAGCTTGGTCTGGTCATGAGCTGTTTTGGTAGGCCCTGTCACAATGCTTATCTCTTGAGACAGTGGAGGGAGCTCAGTGAACAACGAGGCGTCTAGCTTGCCCCAGACTCAGCCGCCAAGTACTAGTCTACGAAATAGGTAGGTACCTTCAATTAACATAGAGTTTCCCTGTCCATATTTGTACTGCCATACAAATTCTGACCAGATCTTACCTTTAAGGTACATGTACCCTAGCATTGCCCGCCGGGCGCCGCCGTCCTGCGAATGGATCCGTCCATGACCAGGGCCAGCTTCTCCTCCTTCCTTCTCCATCTCGAACACCCACAACTGTTTGTTCATCTTGGAGAGCTGTTCAACATCTCCTGACTTACTGACTCTGATCTCTCCCACATACACCGTCTTCCCCTCTGGTTGGCCCCTATTGTTCCTAGTTTCCACAGTCCAACAGCTCCTCACGGCTTTTGCTGTGGATCTCGGTCCAACCAGCCTAGGTAGTAGGCTCGTGCTCACTCCCAGTCCACAGTCCGGGAATTCATTGTTGAGCAACTGCTAAATTCTACACCCCATTAGCTATCTCCTCCAAAATTTCACTACGCACATAGCAGGATCTTCCGTTCTTGTGCGATCCCTCGCGTAGAGCCATCACCGCCTCAAGAGCCGTCGAAATCAAGTCGAGAGCTACTGATGCCCACCATGGCTGGCCTTGAGAGTCATGTCACGATTCAGAAGCGGGCTTACTACTCACCACCATGGGCCGACGTCAGCATCATTGGCGTTGCTGGCAGCTCGGGCTCGGGCAAGTCAACGCTGTCCCAAGCTATCGTCAAGAAACTGAACCTCCCCTGGGTTGTTATTCTGTCAATGGCATGATCTCCTTGCCCGTTGATTCTGTCATCTTTACTAATTGTATGTTAGGACTCTTTTTATAAGACTCTGACGCCCGCGCAATCCAAGCTCGCCTTTGCCAACGAATATGACTTTGACTCGCCAGATGTATGAACATGCCCTGCCACATCATTAACTCACTTCAAATCCTGCGAAACGCTAACTCTTGACAACGTAGGCCATCGACTTTGATATCTTAGTTGAAAGGCTGCGGGATCTCAAGGCCGGGTAGGCTCGTCTGTAAATCGTCTTGGAAATTGGCTGACATTGCCAACGTAGAAAACGAGCCGACATCCCTGTTTATTCTTTCGCTAAGCACCAGCGGACGGAGGAAACGACAACTATTTACTCGCCTCATGTGCTTGTGTTGGAGGGGATCTTTGCCCTCTATGATCCACGGGTTCTGGAGTTGCTGGACATGGGGGTACATTAACATCACACAAGCTACCTCCATGATGAAGCTGACATGACGACAAACCCTAGATATACTGCGAAGCTGATGGAGATACTTGCTTATCGCGAAGAAGTAAGTACCTGAAAACTGCTCGATCACCATTCTCGAGACTTGGAACTGACGTGTGTTTGAATCAGTTGTTCGTGATGTACGAGAGCGAGGTCGTGATATCGAAGGTGTAATCAAGCAATGGTTCGGGTTTGTTAAGCCCAACTTTGAAAGAGTCAGTGGGGTGGCGTGTAACGTGTTACATGGAACAGCAGGAGCTGACACAGAGCCCAGTTCGTTGAGCCTCAAAGAAAGGTGGCCGACCTTATTGTGCCAAGAGGAATCGAAAATCGGGTGGCCCTCGGTAAGTGATTTCTTGGCCTGGCAGTAAGAGACAGCCCAGCTGACCCAGGTCAAGATATGATGGTCCAGTTCATCGAGAAGAAGCTCTTCGAAAAATCGCGACACCACCGAGAAGCACTAGCCCGACTAGAGGCATCGTGCAAGGAGTCGCCACTTTCTGATCGGGTCGTGGTTCTTGACGCCACGCCGCAGCTCAGATTTATGAACACAATCCTTCAGAACATCGACACTGGTCCGGAAGACTTTATCTTTTATTTTGACCGATTGGCTAGCCTTATCATCGAACAGTGAGAGACCATCGAATCGAAACAGTTGACCAAGAGAGCTAATAGGCGCATCATTTAGGGCCCTTAACAATGTCCAGTTTGAGGAGGCATCCATCGAAACCCCCACAGGGAACAAGTACAGCGGCCTGGTGCCCAAGGGAGAGGTCTGTGCCGTGCTTGTCCTCCGGGGCGGTTCGGCATTTGAGCCGGCGCTCCGGAAGACGATCCCCGACTGCCGGACTGGCCGGGTTCTCATCCAATCCGACTACTCAACGGGGGAGCCGGAGCTGCACTACCTACGACTACCGGACAACATCCAAAGCCAGGAGAGCGTGCTCTTAATAGATACACAAATGGCGAGCGGAGGAGCAGCGCTAATGGCGGTGCAAGTGCTGGTCGACCACGGTGTCCCCCAGGAGCGTATCGTGCTGGCGACGTACTCGGCGGGAAAGATTGGGCTGCATCGACTGACATCAGTGTTCCCGGAGATCACGGTTGTGGTTTGCAATATGCTAGACACACAAGACGAGCGGTGGGTAGAGCGAAGATACTTCCGTTGCTGATAGACCTACCAGATCTAGGCATGAATGGATATTGGCCACAAACCGGGGTGGGTGCCTTGGTTGGTCGTGTCTCACTTTTTGTTTGCGTTGATCTATCCAGCGACAAATTAAGAAATATTCTCCAAGCGGATACCTGCACTGCATTATGTGAACCAAAACGAAACGAATAGAAACTAATCAAGCTTTGGAGCGGTATCGGTCAGAAACGCGTCGCAAAGGGGATCTTAGTGAGCGGGATATAAAGCTGCCCCGGCCTGTCCGAACGTCCGAAGAACCCGTCAATCTTAAACGTGGTTTGGCAACCAACTCATCAAGACTTCACATCAAGTTCCACCTTGATCCTCACTCTAGAGAACTGTGAACAAGGGTCGAATGATGAAGCAGCGACCAAACTAAGTAACTCCTGCCCTGTCAAGCTAACCCTGACCCTTCGCAAAAGACGGCCCGTTAAGCAGCCGACCGTTCTGGTAAGGCGCGCCAGGTAGTCGATCTCGATTAGCCGTGCAGTCATCGATCAATCATCAATGACAAGGAAAATAGCAGCATTACTTCACACTTACATACACAGATGAGTATGCGCGTGTAATAGATTGCAAGGGTGCTCCGGAGCAGCTTTGTCGCAAAGGTGGACCCCGCCGATGATCGGTCGCTGAGCCAAGAGTTTGGTGACCATGTTTGGTGAACGGCAGCTGCCATGCAATGACGTAGAGTAGGGTACTCCGTAGTGGTGGGTGAGCTCCCGTCTGCACGACGTAGTGCAAGTCAGTACGTACATCGCGCTTGCGACTTGCCACCTCAGCTCGGGGCAGCTGAAGCAAGAGAAATATTGGTGTCCAGTACCTCCCATGTCGTACCTGTAACCTGACCTGCCGTCATCCATCCATTCCATTACACACCACACACTTGACGAAGCTTCTCACCTGGTCTGATCACCACCCATCTTGGGCTTCTTTTCCACTCGATCTCGCTTGTCCCCTCTTCTGCCTTCCGTTGCATTGCAAGCCATTGACCTCCAAGACCACGAGACCTCGTTTCTCCCTCGCGCGACATGTTGAGTGGACACTGATTCCGAGCTCTGCTTCCCTCTGTTTCTCCCCACTGCTGTTTCGCTGTCAATTGTTCACGTTAGCCAAGCTCGAGCTTTCGTGATCCCAAACCCAGCCATGTCAGCCTCCTCGATCACGGCCATGCGCCTAGCTCGCGCCCGCCATCCCACGGCCTTGACCGTCTCACGACTCGCCCGGCCCCCCCTCGCCCTCCAGTCAAGGTCTCCAGCCCAGCTACGGACCTTCATTAAGTCCTCGGGTGCCTCGACGGCTACGCGCACTCGGACCACTCAAGGCACTGTCCGACGGCTCCCATCGCACTTCTTCTTACGGGCGCTCTCTGGCAAGCCGCTGCCCCAGCGCAAGTCTCGGATCCTCAACTTCTGCTATCGCGGTGCCGCCTGGCTCGGCACAACTCTGACCGTCTTTGGTATCGGCGTCTTCGCCTTTTTTGCGTACGACGCCAGTACCTACCAAGACCATCCCATCCAGGGCGATATCGATGTTTCCAAGATTGCCCTTCAGCCCCGTCGCGGCGGCTCTAAGAATCTACCTGTCGCCGAGGTCTACATTGATGATAACGATTGTGAAGACAAACGTCGCCTGAAGGAGAAACCCAGGCTAGTCATCCTTGGTGGTGGATGGGGAGGAGTGGCGCTTTTGAAAGAGCTCAATCCAGACGATTACCATGTCACCGTCATCTCGCCTACCAACTACTTCTTGTTCACTCCCATGCTTCCGTCCGCCACCGTCGGAACCCTCGAGATGCGATCCCTTGTTGAACCTATCCGGCGTATTCTGAGCCGTGTCAAGGGCCATTTCATCCGAGCCAGAGCCGAAAACGTTGACTTCTCCCACAAAATGGTTGAGGTATCTCAGTTGGATGCCCAAGGCAAAGAGACGCGGTTCTATGTGCCCTACGACAAGCTTGTCATCGCTGTTGGATCCGTCACGAACCCTCACGGCGTTAAAGGTTTAGAAAATGCGTTCTTCCTCAAGGACATCAATGACGCGCGCATGATTCGGAACAAAGTCATCCAAAATCTGGAGCTTGCTTGCTTGCCTACCACATCTGACGAGGAGCGTAAACGCCTCTTATCCTTCGTGGTCAGTGGCGGTGGTCCCACTGGTGTCGAGTTTGCCGCTGAGCTCGTTGATCTGCTCAACGAGGACCTGACAAGACATTTCCCGCGACTCCTGCGAAATGAGATCTCCGTCCACCTCATTCAGAGCCGAAGCCATATTCTCAACACTTACGACGAGACCGTATCCAAGTATGCCGAGGACCGCTTCGCCCGAGACCAGGTCCAGATCATGACAAACTCTCGAGTTAAGGAGGTCCAGCCAGAAAAGATCATATTCAGCCAAAAGACGGATGATGGAAGCGTCGTCACGAAAGAGCTCCCCATTGGCTTTTGTCTGTGGTCCACCGGCGTTTCACAGAACAGTCTTTGCAAGACCATCTCTGACCAGTTGGGCGGTTCTCAAACGAATCGACATGCCCTGGAGACTGATACGCATCTGCGAGTCAACGGCACACCTCTAGGCGATGTCTACGCCATTGGTGACTGTTCTACAGTTCAGAACAATGTGGCAGATCATATTGTGACCTTTCTCCGTTCCCTCGCCTGGAAGAGGGGCAAGGACCCAGAGACCCTGCAACTTCACTTCAGTGACTGGCGCGAGGTTGCCCAGGACGTCAGGAAACGCTTTCCCCAAGCTGTCAACCACCTCAAGCGATTGGATAAGCTGTTCAACGAATTCGACAAGGACCAGTCAGGCACTCTTGACTTCGGTGAACTGCGCGAGCTACTTCGCCAAATCGACAGCAAACTCACATCGTTGCCAGCCACCGCCCAGCGTGCTCACCAACAGGGACAGTATCTCGCCCGCAAATTCAACCGCATGAGCCGCATTGCGGAGGGTCTCCGCGTCAATGAAATATATGAGGGCGACGTGGATGCCGCTGTTCACAAGGCGTTTGAGTACCGTCACCTTGGTAGTCTGGCTTATATTGGCAACTCGGCCGTTTTCGACCTTGGTGACGGCTGGAACTTTGCTGGCGGACTCTGGGCCGTGTATGCCTGGCGATCCGTGTACTTTGCCCAGAGCGTTAGCTTCCGTACACGAATCCTGATGGCCATGGACTGGGCTAAGCGAGGACTGTTTGGTCGAGGTAGGCTGCTCTCTATACCAACCATTATCGATTTTCATAACTAACATATCCCCTGCAGATTTGATGAGCTTCTAGTGAACCGCACAGCCAACTGATTTACTAGATAGTAATAATAACCTTGAGGTGGCGTTAGTGAAGTAAGATCAGGAGTAAGACAATAAGGGGGAAAAAACTGATATTGCAAACACACGTGGACTTTTTCAAATGGATTTCAGCGGCTAGAAATTTGCGAAGTTTTATCATCATCTATTCCCTTGACTCTATTTCGTGTATATAAACATAGAACGGAAGGATGGCCCAATGGGCAACGAGATCCATGACAGACATAAACCAAATGGTAGTTGTATAAATACCTTCGCTAAACTCCAGCATGACTTTTGATGTACTCATTCTATATCTTAAAATCCTTGTACGTCCACTTCTCGGTATACTTTCTAGCAGCCTTTCTGTGGAAGGGGAGGTGGCGGCGGCTCTCAACCTTGCCGCGGACGAGCATGCTGCGGTACCGGTCCTTAAGAAGGTTGCCTTCTGGCTTAAGCAGGCGCAGCGACTCTTGTAATTCGTCGGGGAGGACGAATTCAAGGTCGCCCTCGGGCAGTTTGTATTTGCCGAGCTGCTTGCGCCGCAGCTTGTGCTCCTTGAGGTCGGTGGTGACCTCGTCGTCGGACTCGACAGCAAGGATAAGCTGGCGGTTACGGTCTTCCTCCTCGACTTCGTCGGCGATCTCCTTAATGCGGTGCTCCTGGCGACGCTGGGCCTTACTGGCGGCCTTATGCTTGGCCAGACGCTCCTCCTCCTTCCGGCGCTTGATGCGGTTGCGCTGGGTCTGTGTTTTTCTCTCCGGTCGCTTCGCGGTCAGCTTGACATCCTCGCCGCCGCTCTGGAAACCTTCCCACTCCGAATCCTCCTCCCATTCTGACAAGTCAGCTCGGGCCTCTGCCGCCTCTGCCTCAGCGGCGGATCGCGCAGCAGCCTCTTGCTTCTGGCGATCAGCCGCTTCAACTGCCAGCCTTTTGCGCTCGGCCTCGAGGGCCTTTTCGCTCTCCTCCGCCAGGCGCTCCTCGTAGTCTGTGAATACAGGGTTATAGCTATAGCCGCCCGAGGGCGTCTGCACGGCAGCGACCTGTTTGCCGTTCTCGAGCAGCGAGATGGGGGCCTTATTCATAGTCTTGGGAGCCTTGGGCTTTTCTTCGTGGGGGAGGAAATCATCGACATCAGCCTGTAGAGCAGGGGTGGTTGTGCCCCAGACGTCGTAGGTGGCGTCCTTGACGTCGATTGTGTTGTCGTGCTGGCCGTCGGCGACCCTTTTTAGGCGAGAGAGCTCCTTGTGGGAGACCCAGCTGGTTCGCTGGCGCTTCGCAGGAATGAGACCGTTGGTAGTCTTATCACTTGGGCGCTTGCGCATGGAGACAGCGGGGACGGCCGATCGTTGTGCGAGGATCTCATCGGCCTTGAGGGTCTTCTTGACATGCTTGGACCTTTTGGTGAGTTGCGCATCGCCTTTGACATCGAGGGTGAATAGATCTTCCGAGGCCTTTTCCTTGATGACACCACTGTTGACCGATTAGAAATCTCCAAGCCAAGATGATTGAAGAAGGAGCACAAACCCTCGAATGATTTCCTCATTCAACTCCACTAGACCCTTCTGCACCTCGCTGACATCGACGTTCTTCCGCCACGCCTTCTTGCCCTTTCGGGAGGGCTGGTTGGCCTGCCTCGGCGCTTCGCCAGAGCCGATAGTCTTTGACTGTATCACAGGCATTTCAGGGACCGGTTTGAATGACGATTTGACTTGAAAGGAATTCGAATGAGGATTCAAAGGTACCAAACAAGAGACTCGGATTCCTCTTGCTGGTCGCGAACGAGATGCAGGTTCAGTTGGTGGGGAACTTGAACATTCTCATAATTTTTTAGTGGGGCAGTTCAAACCAGGGCCCCGTTATCACGTTATCTCTCAGTATGGGCATAAGCTGCGCTGGATGGGGGGTTCGAATTTTAGACGGATTGCATAACCATGTAAACGGAGCCAGCAGCATTCTTCAATCCGCACGTGCCCAGACAGGGTGGGCCGGAACGGTTCGCTGTCATGGGCGGGCTCCGGCGATGGAGGTATCCTCCTGCCAATTCTAGGTTCCTTCAGACGACGACATTGACCTCCTTTCCTAGGCACCTCACCCTCGACTCTCGCCTCGACATCCCCACCATCTCGCCGAAGTCGCGTTCTCCAGCCCATCTCCCAGACCTGGTCCGCGCCGTCTTCTTTTCCTTCCCGCATCCGCCAGCTTGCGCCTTGTAGACGAACATCGCCCGTCTTCGGTTTGGCGTTAACAGCTGTCTGTCCCATCCCGCCTCCAGTCCCGCGCAGAGTAATAAATCGACACAACCACAACAATGGCGCAGGCCGGTGGATCTTACAATAACCCCTTGAAGAAGTTCAAGTAGGTGTTTCCCACGAGGCGTCTCCTTCGCACGTGGATGGCTAACCGCGGCTTCAGGCTGGTGTTTCTCGGAGAACAGAGTGGTATGTAGACAACCGCCCGAACTCGGCTCGTCTCAGACAGTATAGCTAATGGCGATATCCGATAGTTGGCAAGACGTCTTTAATCACACGGTTCATGTACGATTCGTTCGACAACATGTATCAGGCCACGATTGGTATCGACTTCCTGTCCAAGGTAAGGACATCCGGACATGGACTCGACACACGACACAACTAACCGTGTTGGACTAGACCATGTACCTGGAAGACCGAACAGTACGACTTCAGCTATGGGATACTGCTGGCCAAGAGCGATTTCGAAGTTTGATTCCCTCATACATCCGTGACTCCAGCGTAGCCGTTGTTGTCTACGACATCTCGAGTACGATTGCCCCTGACATGACCCCACCAATCAGCCCCTCTCTCCTTTCCCCTTCCTGTATACACCCACTCACATACTAACGTCGACTATTCATGCAGACGCCAAATCTTTCCAAAATACCAAGAAGTGGATCGACGATGTCCGAGCTGAGCGAGGCAACGATGTGATCATCGTGTTGGTCGGCAACAAGACTGACTTGAATGACAAGCGCGAGGTCACCACGCAACAGGGCGAGGAGGAAGCTAAGAAGAACAACCTGATGTTTGTCGAGACTAGCGCGAAGCTGGGACACAACGTGAAGAACCTGTTTAAGAGGATAGCACAAGCCCTGCCTGGCATGGAGGGCACCGATGCCGCAGCACAGGCTTCAAGCCAAAGTAAGCCTTCTGTTTCTCCTGGCGCACACCGAGGTTGATGTTAACACATGCGTGCTTCCAGTGATTGATGTCAAGACGAGCACGAACCAGCCCTCACAAGAGGGCTGCGCATGTTAAACACCCCACAAGCAAGTTTGGGATTGGAGTATAGGAGTATCCGGGAAAGGTCAAGCCATGCTAGCGACGTGGAGGAGGCTTTCTGCCTCGTTTCACGGGACAGGATATCAAGCATAGCGTGCGGATCTTAGCGCTGGAGCTTGTATAATACAACCAGGACTACGAGCCTACGATCGTTATATAAGACACATTAATGCCTCGTCTCTTTTCTTTTCCTTATTCCCTTATCGGGAGGTATCTCCGCGTGGTGCATGAGTGCGACAGGGACCAGGGGGTTTTCTCTCACACCCTTCCTTATCGATGTTCATTATTTGTAGCAGTTCTCACGCTCTATTTTTTGGGTTTCTGTGGATGTTGACGATAGCCGCTTGAAATCCTTATCACACAACCAATCCCTGAGTACACGAGTTTTCTCTATATGTTTTAAGCAGCGTTCTGCACCTGCACCTCTCCGTTGGCTAGACCAAAGTACGCAGCAACGGGTTTCTGTGCCTGCAGCTGCTTGCCAAGTGTGATGGCCTCATCGCCATTGAAGCCATGGAATAGGCCGATCTCGACGATGCCGGGCAACTTGAGGAGCTCGTCAGCGAGCGTCTTGACCTCCCAGACGCCGCCTTGACCACGTCCCTCTACCTCTGCGGTAACGTCCTTGGGAACTAGCAGGGGAGCGAAGGGGGCATCGATGATCCACATGCCGTTATCAGTGACACATTCGCCGGCCTTGCTCGGGAGGCCGGAGCGGACGGTCGGAGACGGGGAGCCCATCTCGCGGAGGCGGAGGAGGACATCAGGGGCTGCGAGAGGGAGGACCTCGATGGGGATAGTCTTCCATGTGGTGCATAGGCGAGGAGATTGTTTGCGGTAGTCTGTTCATAGTGGCCTCACATGTGAGTTTCTCGTCTTACATGTTATGCCTCATGATGAGTCCATTTATGGGATAAAGGGAAACGACTCACCAGCCACAGCAATGAACTTCTTGGCAGCAATAGCAACGAGCTTTTCTTGGAACAAACAAGCGCCACCACCCTTGATGAGGTTTAGATCCTCATCGACCTCGTCGGCGCCGTCAAAGGCGACATCAAGCGCCACGGGCTTGCCATCAACAACAGGACGCTCATCGAGGTTGGCGAGGGTGAGTCCGGCGTTGCGAATAAGACCCTTAGACTGGCTACCGGTGGGGATAAAGGTCATACCACCGTAGAACCCGCTGCCTTTGCTGACAATGGCCTCGACGACGTAGACGACGGTACTGCCAGAACCAATCCCAACATACTTGTACTCGGGTAGGAGGTGGTCGTTGACGGCTTGGAAAGCCGCCGACTTCTTTGCCGACTCGACTAAGACTGCAGCAGACGACATTGTTCTGGCGATTGTATATGGGTTCGCTCTGGGGCGGGAGATGAGTCTAGGAGAGAGTGGGTAAAGCTTGAGCACCCTACGATGGTAAATAGTCTGGTGATGAGGGGTGGGGAGATCAAGGTATGGAGTGTAGGGTAGGCGGCGCTGGATCGGCCTGGTGGTGTGGTACAATACGACGCCAGAAATCGGACCTTGTCGATAAAAATCTGGCGATATAACCGAGTGACCGAGAGAGTTACTGCAATTACCAGCAAAATAGAAAGGATGGGAGCAATCCTGAAATAACGCAGGCACAAGGCCTAATGACTTTTTGGTGGGAGTCGAAAGCCACCGCATGTGGATAATGCGACCTTAGTCGTGGTCGGCTGAACTAGCAACTCGACGCAACCTCTTGTGGACGGTGGAATTGCACGCGGTTGAGAGACGATCAGGGATAGGCAGACAAGAGATAGACCCGGGCTTTACAGGCTGGGCAGTGCTACAGGTACAGTACACGGACAAAGTCAGGGCATCGAATTCCGTCTGCCAAACGGGATTTCCGACGTCAGTGGAGCGACGCCGCAGCCCGCTAAAAGAAAGGTTCTCGCTCAACGTCGCCGTCAGCGGATGTATTGTGACGTGATGGCTGCAATTGTCCCCCCTGCATGTTCCTGCGACAAGCAAGGCGCCTTAGTCATCGAGGCAGCTGGTCGAGTCAAAGCTTTAGTTGTCTGGTGGACCCGTGGGCACGCACGTGATGGCCTGCCAGATTGCGCCTCGCCTCGTTGTCTCACTCTCGGGAGCCACGGAGCCAACGGATGCCCGAACACTGGGACAGTGGGGCGCAATACAAGGCTTTGGGCGAACAGACCCTTGCTGCATCATTTCCGTCATCACCGCGCGTTTCGCAGTTTCTTTGCCCTTTCTTCCTCCTAATCTGCTGTTCGACTCTTGTGTTTTACTCCTATTACCTGCTGCTTCATTTATCGCCGGAGGGAGGGTAGCATCTACACGTGCGTGAAATCGAAAGCCGTCGACACCGACCCCTTTACCGCCACCATGTCGAGATTTACCAGATTGTACCTGCGGGTGCCTCGGCCAAAGGTAAGAATAAATAGGTAGCGTGGATGAAGCCTCATTCAAGGGATGCGCTACTTGCGCTGCGCATGCTGGACGGAGGACAAGCAGAATGCTAACGAGATCGCGTCTCCTAGACTCTCTTTGGCATGATCAGCCTCCAGACTGGCACCGAAGTCATCTCGCTGGCTCTCGTCTTCAACAAGGTCACCGGCGTCTACGGGTTGCTGGCCATCCTTACCGGCTATCAGCTCTCGCTGCTGCAGCTCTCGACCTACGTTTACTCTATCGGAATCCTTGTGGTGCTCGCCTCCTTGATCCCTCACATCCGAAAACAGAGCCCTTTCGAATGCTTGGCGTTGGCATGGATGTACATCATCGACACGGCTATCAACGGGCTGTACGCGGCGGCGTTTGGCTTGGATTGGTACTTCAAGAGTCAGATCTCGGAAACTTCGGACACACAAACCTCGGGCCTGTCCAAAATTGTCGTAGAGGGTGTTGAGGGCCTGCGCCAGGAGGCTGCAATCCACGGCAAAGTGGTTCCTCAGGAGACCGCCGCGAGCATGTTGCTCATTATCGCCTCGACCCTGATCCGCATATACTTCAGCTTCGTGGTGATGGCTTATGCGAAGCAGGTGCTACAGAAGTACATGCAGTTGATGATCCTCGAGGGACCTGGAGTGGATGACGAAGAGGGCCCGTTTGCAGAGGATCTGCCGGACGGTGAAGGCCGCAAGGGACGGCTGGGACGACTGATGGTATCGTACGGCCGAGGATACTGGATGGATTCGCGGGATACCGATGAGTGGGCGAGGAGCGTGGATCCCAACAAGCCTGGTGCTCTGGGCACGTTGGTGGGTGAGGTATAGATGTGGTGATGCGACGCTGCAGGCTGTTGATGGGAGCCGGCGAGCATGGCCTGACGGAATCTTGACATGCTGCCTTGTCAAAGTGCATGACACAACCCCGTTCTCGACTGTCCCGCCAGCTCCATATGATCAGGAGGATGAGCTAGGGATGGGCGAAGGAGTGTTTATTGCCTTTGTATGGCCCGAGTACCTCACGGCGACGACGAGATCCGACTGAGAAGACAGAGCCAGCAGAGAAGTAACGCAGACCGGCGGGACCCACGATTGGTTTGCAAGCAATGACAGGGCGGCTTCACACGGGTACCAGTCCGGACGAAACGAGTAGCAAGGTACTCGGCCGGCCCCGGGGCAAATGCGGCGTGTGCGGCGAAAGCGCGGCAAGTGAGCTGGTGGGCTCTGCGGCATTCTAGGCACGTGGCGGGCGGTGAAGTGGAAGCGGCATTGCGTGATGCGGCGTGCGACAGAAGGATTAATGAGAGGCAGAAAGAAGGGCTGCAGGGGTGCGAAAGGAGCATGGGGGAGCGTATGCTTTGTCCTTCTTCCTCCTCCCTTCGGCATTTGAAGCCGAGAAGAAACATGAAGTGCGTAGGGACATAGAGGAGGAGATAATACCGAACCGACATAATTCTTATTGTACCTATTAGGCAACATACTTAGCTACCCAACAAGACATTATTTGTTAACGAAGATGAGCGGCAGGAGGAGAACATTCGATAAAGTTCTCGAGCATTATCCTATCCTGGCAACCTTGGATTGAAGTAAGGTCGGCGGTGGGGATGTTCGGCATACGTAGGTGTCTAGGTCAACTAGGTTGACAGTGGATGCAACCAATGACGGGCAACCAGTTAATCAATCAGCGCGTGTTCTTTGGTGAAGACTTTGTTTCAACCTCCGGATTCGGACCTGGAATCGGAAGAAGAAACGCTGAGGGGAACGTTGCTCGATAGCCCACAAGTAGCCGTGCAGCTGCTTGGGCGTTGACAAAGACCAACGAGGATGGATGCGCCTTGTGAGCGGAATCCAAGGTGATTGCAAAAGCGCATGCGTGCAGCGTGCGAGCATGCTGTCGTTTGCCGTCTGATTTGTTCGTGTCTGCAACTCTGGATGGTGTCATCGTCCAGCACCCGGCGACCGGCCGGTAGTCGGAGCCAAACCTACTCTCCGCCTGCAGGCTCGAATTTTGACAACTAAGAGGTATTATTATCCTGTCCTCCTCAGGTAGCGCGACATCGTATCGCGGGTCGTCGGTGGCTCAGCGAGCGGTGCGCAGCAGGAAGTCGGGGTGGGGTCGGATGGCGAGGAGGGGTGACGCAAAATCCCAGGCAAATGCCCGCGTCCCCATTTGTCATCGGCTGAAGGCGTGCGGGCGAGCGATGCATCCATCCACCACAGGGCCATTGCGGCGGGCCCTTACAATTGGGGGGCGGGCTTGAAGGGGCTCCGTCGCTCAAGTTGCGGTGCGTTACTGGAGGCTGCTCCTTGGGGTCGTGGTGTGGGGTGGGGCCGTCGCCGTCCGGGGCATGGCATCTCCCGCTAACCGATCACGCAATCGAAGATTCAACAAGCGTCAGAGGCCCTTTCGGTTTTTTTTTTCATGTTGTTTTTCTTGGGCTGTCCTCTTGCTGGCCTGGCGCGGGGAAAAACTCGGTGGTTCGAAGACTGCCAAAGCCCCCATCTTGGCCCATTGTAGTCCAGCTTAGCCGATCTTAGAGCCCCGTGGCGAGGGTGTTGAGGGGGAAGGCGTGCCCGAGACGGGACCGACCCCGGGACAAGCACGCACGCAGATAGTTTACACGGCACTGGGCCCTCGGGGTCGTCCCTTCCCATGGCCGGATTCGAAGCGATCCATAGAGGAGATTCCCTTTAGAAACCAAAGCCAAAAAATATTCCAAACACACCCCCCAGGAGCCCGCGTGAGCGAGACCGTCTCCAGTTTGTCTTCCGGCTCTCTTGGCTTCCTTCATCTCCTCCCCTCCCCCTCCTTCCTCACTCTCCTCTCCTTCGCTTTACATTTCTCCCTCATTCCCTTTGCCTTTCCTTCCTTCCCTTGTCTGTGTCTGCTCCCACCCTTCACGAACCCTCGAAAGGTTACAGTGCGGGAGACCACGACGACGGGACATCATGGACGCCGCTTCACAGCACCAGATCCGCACGCCTGAGGAGGCCGGTAAGTTGCTGCCCTTTCCCGCTCTGTACGACAGTGGCAATTGGTGTCTACCCTTTGGCCTGGTGTATTATTCCGCCTGGTCTATGAGTTGTGAGACTGCGGAGATGCGCGTGCGAATCGCTGCGCCGTTGTCTGGAGCCTCTCACCCTCGCTCGCAAGCTCCGGAGCCTCTTTGAGGACCGAGACGGCGACGGGTCGGCTTAATTCTAAGACGACGCCCCAAGCCAAATTCAAGGCCACTGTTCAACGAAAGCACCTGTTGATGGACCGCCTCGCTGACCATGCCTTCGTTCCACAGTTGCAAGAATCGCCTACCTCTCAAGCGATGTCATCGTTTCCGTCCAGCCTGCCATCGGCACCGATTCCGAATTCTCCTCCCACTTGACGCGATATGCCGGCCGCAAAGACCATGGTCTCGTTGCCCAGAGCGCCGATTCGGTCCCTGAAGTAAGCCAACCAGCTCTAGAGCCCCTCTTCGCTCATATGATACGGCCCCCTCCCTAAACCCCCACTTTCATGACTTGTTGCTGTCCCTGCGTCGGCTCGTCGGCCCTCTAGCCCTGTTGGAGTAGAGGCATGTCGCAAAGGCATAAGAATCCCATTGAGTAGAGGGCAATGGGATTGCGCAATTGAGTGAGAGAAAACCGCCAGAACGCAGATCAACTAATCGTGAGACCTCAGATCCTCCCAGTCCGACACAATGCCGACCCGCTTCTGTCAGTCTTTACACCAATTCGAGCCGGCAAGCTCGTCTCTGTCACCACCACATCCACCATCCTCCTTCCCTCAGTCTCTCACCTCTATAAGCTGGCCAACTACCCCATAGTCCTCCACGTATCTCTTCAACCCCGCACATTCGCCGACTATTCGGTCATTACCGCGATTCGCAACTCAGGATGGACTTTCCTGCAGTCCGAGACCCTCCAGGAGGCCCAGGATATGGCCGTGACCGCTCATGCCCTTGCCATCCGGACTGGCAAAGGTGTTGTCCACTTCTTCGCCCCTTCTACCTCCGCCAATGACAAGTCTATCGCTGTCGAGGATGCCACCGTGATACACGAAATCCTCGATATCGAGAGCGTCCGTCGATTCCAGGCCGGCGCTGGCACCGCCTCCGCCTCCGGCATCTACGCTGATGATGGTCACATCGCCGTCTCCTCAGACCACGACACTACCGTCAACACCACCTCCCAAAAGGTGGACTCTCTCGTTGTTGCGAGCGCCAGCGCCTCCAAGGCCCCTTCCGTTGGAACCTCAGTCAAGTCTAGCCGCGACAGCGAGGCCAGCACTCCCCTTGCGCCTTCGTCAGCTGCCACAACCGTCGAGACCGCACCTCCCCAAGTCAGCTCTGAGGATGTGTACAAGTGCGCCACCCGCATTTGGGCTCAGATCAAAACCGGCCTCGGTCGATCATACAGCGCTTTCGAGTACTCTGGCCCCGCCAATGCCGAGAACTGTCTTTTCATCTTCGGCTCTGATGCTGGCACCTTTGCTGAGGCCATTGATGGTGCTCGCCCTGATGAGGTCTTTGCGAACGCTGCCATCTTGACCCCTCGACTCTACAGACCCTGGATTGGGTCTAGGCTCGTAGATGCAATTCCCAAGTCGATTAAGAGAATCGCCGTGCTCGAGCAGATCCACCGCAAGACTACCAAGTGGGGACCCCTCCTGATCGACGTGCTGACCTCAGTCCGGAGCGGACCCGGCGGCGTTGAGACTGTTGTTGGTCACCAGCTTGGCTACATTGCCCCCGAAACTGTCACCCAGGCCCTTCGTGGTGTTCTCCAGAACCTCACGGCTGAGAAGCCCATCCAAAACCTGGAGGTTGGCAAGAAGAGTGCCTACAAGGAGCCTACTGGCTATGACCTGGAAGCTCCTCAGCTGGAGACCGCATACACCAAGATCCTCGACCAGCTATTTGGTCAGCGCACTTACGTTGCTAATGCTATCAAGTCGGCGACCACCGGTCTTTCTGCTACCGTCGCCGCTAGCCCCGAATTTGGTTTTGGTTCGCTTCTGGCTCGTAAGGAGCGCCGCAACCAGTTTGTCGCCGAGGTCAAGGAGGCTGCCACCAGCGGCAGCTTCACTACTGATACCCCTAAGAGCTGGCTTGCTCGATGGGCTGTGAATGCCAACGATGCCACCAAATCGACTGAGATTGCTGATGATGTCATCTCTCGCCTCGAGACCGACGGTTCTGCTACAGCTGCTAAGCTCCTGACTGCCAAGGGTCTGTTCCGCAAGGAATCGCTGTGGCTTACTGGTTCCGATGCTTGGGCCTACGATCTGGGCAACTCCGGTGTTCACCACGTGCTTGCCTCTGGCGAGAACATCAACATGCTCATCATCGACTCCACTCCCTTCTCGGAGAAGGCTGGTGCTGACGCTAACCGCCGAAAGAAGGACATTGGCCTGTACGCCATGAACTTCGGTAACGTTTACGTCGCCTCCACAGCCGTCTACAGCTCCTACACCCAAGTTTTGCAGGCCATGCTCGAGGCTGATAAGTTCAACGGCCCCTCAGTTGTCATGGCCTATCTGCCTTACTTTGGAGAGGCTGATTCTCCTCTGACCGTTCTCCAGGAGACCAAGAAGGCCGTTGACGCTGGTTACTGGCCTCTGTACCGATGGAACCCCCAGAATGAGGAGAAGGGAGAGCCTAACTTCTCTCTCGACTCTGAGTTGATCAAGCAGGAGCTCAAGAAGTTCTTGGCCCGCGATAATCAGCTCACTCAACTCATGAACAAAGAGCCCAAGTTTGCCGCCGCTGTTGCTCAGGACTTCGGTACCGAGGTGCGAGCTCAGCAGAAGCGCAAGGCTAAGGATGCCTACAATCAACTTTTGGAGGGCCTTCTGGGCGCTCCTCTCACTATCCTCTACGCCTCCGACAACGGCAACGCCGGTACTGTGGCTAAGAGACTTGCTAACCGAGGTCGCGCTCGTGGCCTCAAGACAGCTGTCATGACTATGGAGGACTACCCACTTGAGGACCTTCCTACTGAAGAGAACATTGTCTTCATCTCCTCTACTGCCGGTCAGGGCGAGTTCCCCCAGAACGGCCTGCCCTTTTGGGATGCCATCAAGGACAATACCGACCTCGACCTGGCCTCTGTCAACTACTCTGTCTTCGGTCTGGGTGATAGCCACTACTGGCCTCGAAAGGAGGACAAGATCTACTACAACAAGCCCGCCAAGGATCTTGACCGTGTGTTGACCAACCTCGGTGCCAAGCACCTGGCTGACACCGGTCTTGGTGATGACCAAGATCCTGATGGTTTCCAGACTGGGTACTCGGAGTGGGAGCCTAAGATCTGGCAGGCTCTCGGCGTTGACAAGGTCGATGGCCTTCCTGATGAGCCCCCACCAATCACCAACGAGGACATCAAGGCCGCGTCAAACTTTCTTCGTGGTACCATTTTGGAGGGTCTGCGAGACACTTCGACAGGCGCCATCTCCGCGTCTGACCAACAGCTCACCAAGTTCCACGGTACCTATATGCAAGATGACCGTGATGTCCGAGATGAACGAAAGGCGCAGGGTCTCGAGCCCGCCTATTCCTTCATGATTCGTTGCCGACTGCCTGGTGGTGTCTCTACTCCCAAGCAGTGGGTCCAGATGGATGACATTGCTAATGAGCTTGGAAACGAGACCATGAAGCTCACCACCCGACAGACCTTCCAGTTCCACGGTGTGATCAAGAGCAAGCTCAAGCCTGCCATGCAGGCCATCAACCGAGCTCTCATGGATACCCTGGCCGCTTGTGGTGACGTGAACCGAAATGTCATGTGCAGCTCTCTCCCCACTCAGTCCAAGTACCATAGACAGGTCTACGCCAAGTCGATCCACATTAGCGAGCATCTGCTTCCCTCGACTAACGCTTACCATGAGATTTGGTTGACCGACGATGATGACAAGAAAGTCCAGGTTGCTGGTGATGCCACTCAAGACTTTGAGCCTCTTTACGGTCCCACATACCTGCCCCGAAAGTTCAAGATTACCATCGCTATCCCTCCTCACAACGACACCGACGTGTACGCCCATGATATTGGCTTGATCGCCATCAAGGGCGAGGACGGTAACCTAGCTGGCTTCAACGTTCTTGCTGGTGGTGGTATGGGTACTACTCATAACAACAAGAAGACTTACCCTCAGACTGGTCGCATGTTTGGTTTCGTCGCTGCTGAGGATGTTCACCTTGTCTGCGAGAAGATAATGCTCGTCCAGCGCGATAATGGTGATCGAAAGAACCGCAAGCACGCGCGTCTCAAGTACACTATCGATGACATGACCGTGCCCGTCTTCCGCGCTAGAGTTGAGGAGCTCTGGGGCAAGAAGTTTGAGCAGCAGCGGCCCTTCGAGTTCAAGAGCAACGTCGACGTGTTCGGCTGGCAGAAGGATGAAACGGGTCTCAACCACTTCACCCTGTTCATTGAAAACGGTCGCATCGAGGACACTCCTGAGTTCCAAATGAAGACTGGCCTGCGAGAGATCGCCAAGGTCTTCAAGGGCGAGTTCCGTCTCACCGGAAACCAGCATCTCATCATGAGCAACGTTACCGACGAGGACCTACCCCTTATGAAGGAGATGATGAAGAAGTACAAGCTGGATAACATCCAATTCTCGGGTCTTCGTCTGAGCTCTTCGGCCTGTGTCGCCTTCCCCACTTGTGGTCTTGCCATGGCCGAGTCGGAGCGATACCTGCCTGTGCTCATCACCAAGCTCGAGTCATGCATTGAGGAGAACGGTCTGCGCCAAGACTCGATTGTCATGCGTATGACTGGTTGCCCCAACGGTTGCGCTCGACCGTGGTTGGCAGAGGTGGCCTTCGTTGGCAAGGCGTTCGGTGCTTACAACATGTACCTGGGTGGCGGCTACCACGGCCAGCGCCTCAACAAGCTGTACCGCCAGAGCATCAAGGAGGACGAGATCCTCGTCACCATGAAGGGTCTCCTGAAGCGGTACGCCCTGGAGCGTGAGGAGGGCGAGCGATTTGGTGACTTTTGCATCCGGTCTGGCATTATCACTGCCACCACCGATGGCCAGAACTTCCACGACAATGTAAGCCATTCACTATTCGATATTTACGTCATGCATTCATGAGCTAACATTGGAGCTAGATCCCCGATGACGAGGAAGACGAGGAATAAAATGATGGCGACGATTGGATGAGTTGGATACATAGAAGCAAAATGAATGAGGGAATATGGGCGTCTTGTTGGTTCCGAGTTTGGCATATTTGTGCACATATTTTGTTGTTGTTTACTTGGCCAGGCGCACTGGTTGGAACGCATATATTCCCCAGATAGGAATATCTATTTTGAAGTAGTCTTTAACACACGGCCCGTGTCAATCAAAGCTCAGTGATTGCCTCCCGTTCTACATGTACAGCCCTGCAGTAGACATGCTGCTGCCAATGACTCGTGCTAGCTCATGGTTCGTGGATCAAGCAGGACAGCCCGAACCTGTAGATATCTCAGGGGTATAAACATCCATTGATTTGTATGACCTGACTCCGATTCCATGAAACTAAATGAAGACAAGCAAACCTGTCTGCCACTTTTGTTATGACAGCACTGAGCATTTCCAATTGTCAAATCCCGTATATAATCATACACACAAACAAGCATTTCCACATTTTGTTCCATCATGATTTCAATGCTAGACCCTCCTTGAACTCCATGCCAAAGAGAAGTCGGTATACCTTAAACGCCCGCTGAATCCGAGTCAGATGAGAGAAACAACATGAACATGTCAGAATAGAGGTGATAGCTCTAGCTCTTTAGTGTAGTGCCTACACTGCTCATCTTCTCACTGACGCGGTCGCTGACGCTGCCCCACCACCTAGGAGCCTTGAGAGTCATGCGCACACGCCCCTCTACAATCATGTTGATGGCATTGAGGAAGGCAAAGGTGGTAGAGCCAATGGCGCGGAAGACGGCGAGTGAGGCCACGCTCCACAGGATGAATTTCAAGTAGTAGTTGTCGCCGATGCCCTTGCTGCTGTAGATCTCGGAGACGGCCATGCCGAGGATGCCGTTGCAGATCATCCAAGACAACACCATGTACGTACGGACGCTCTTGTAGTAGTCTTCTTGCATCTGGGCTTCACTGATGGGGGATTCGGCAACCTCGAGGCGGTCACGGAGATTCCGCAGTGCTTCGTCGTAGCCGCTGTCGATGTCAAGCTGTTCGCTTGGCATTTCCAGCTCGACAGTCTGGCCCTGGCCTACGGCGCCACCCAAGTCTGTCTTCATGACATTGTCGCCCTTTGTGCCCCAGGTGACGTCGTGGGTGTTGCAGAAGGCGTAAACCTGCAAGGTGCAGATGTAACTGGGCAAGAGGATAAAATACTGTGCAGCTGACGTGACCATGTGCCACGGATCCAGGTACATGATTGACATGATGAAATACATTCCGATAGTCGAGAGGATAGAGACGATGAGATTTGTAAAAACATTGTTACCCATCGTCACATCACTATCCTCGGCTGTGAGTTGTCGGACAATGATGTAGATGGTGGCGAAAGTCGTGTAAACCATGATGACACCATAGACAATCATACTTATCAGATAGAGCTTTTTGGCACCCTGTGGACGATTGCCAAGCGATAAGATGAACTGGGTTGCTATAAGAAGCACACACGAGTAGCGCAGGATGTGGAATATGACGGTTGCGATGTTGTGGCCGAACGGATCAACCTTTTTATCGGTCAAGCCGCCAGCAACAAAGTAGAATGTCAAGTAGAAGTTGGCCAGGGAGAAGTAGGTGAACATGAGCTGAATGAACTGGTAGACGAATTCGATGTGGAGCAAGACTTTGCGTGCGATTGTGTGGTCCGTTTGCCAGATTTGCTTGAAGTGGACGAGGGAGTAGACGGCAGCGAAGAAGGCACCGTTGAGCCATCTTCGTCGTTGTGAGATGAACTCGGGCACCGTATCTGGCAAACGATTAATACTCAAGTTGGCGGGGTGATATGAACAGTGATTACAACTTACCAGGCACATCGGTCTCACCAGTGCAGCCCTTGACATACTTCAAAACCCATCTCTCGCCTCGCTTGGCGACCAGCTCCCAGCAGAGGATACGATCCTCGGCAAGGTACATGTTGGCGGTGAATACGTCGGCGTGTTGTCCATGGAGGGTCTCACCCTTGAAGTATTGGCTCAGCGGCCCGTGTCCCGTTTCGTCGTTCTGTAACGCGTGGAAACGATATGCACTCAGAGCACCAGGAAGCACAGTGATGTAACCAAAAACAGATTCAAGGGGCTTGTCGAGAATGTTGGACATCTTGTACTCAAAGTTTTGAGATGCAACCAGGGGGTTGAGGAGGTTGACGCCCCATTTACCCTTCATGGCTTTGATCTCTCCACAAGCGCCCGCCACATTGGAGTCGGTGTCAAAGGCCTTCCACAAGTGATATAGAGAGTTGCCGCCGGGCCGTGTCCCCACATCGAGGAGAATGCATACGTTAGGGTTAAGGGCTTGGCCAAAAGCGTTGAAGAACCATCGGTGGGAGTTGAGCTTCCGCTGGTTCTTCTCCTTTAAGCAGAAAATCATTTGGCAGGGAACGATGCCTTTCTCAGCTCCCTTAAACTTGAGGTCCGCGTCGAGGGAGACCTGGGTCGTGTACTCATAGACGTGAGCTTGTACAGCTCGGTTGTTGACGTAGTTCTTGGCGATGCCGTCCTGGTAGACGCCCATGGCTGCGAGGGCGTCGAGCGTACGTGGATGGATCTTTTCACGACCATCAGAGACGATGCAGACCACAATCTTCTGCCATCCCGTCTCGCCCCAGGTTCGGGAGCGGCTGCGAGAGCAGAAATGAGAGATGTTCTTCATGACGGCGTGCATTGTGCGGGTGAAACCAATCTCGTCCTCGTTGTACATGGTGATGCAGATGAAGAGCTCTGTCTCACGGGTGGTGCGGCCAATGGACTGGCGCAACTTATATCCTTTCTCGACAAAGTCATCGGGATCGCAAGTCACTGCTGTGTATCTCATATGGGTGAACTCGATCTCGTTGCGGCGTGGCAAGAAGCTGTAGAGAATCGTGGGGATCTTGCACTCCAACACGAGCTCACCATTGATGAGTTGAACCTCCTTCTTGGACATCTGAGGGGCTCGGACTCCTCGACGTTCCTGAGCTCCATCGGGCGCAGGTCCATAGTGTCCCGATTTTTCATCATAGTACTCGGTTTGATCTTGACTTAGAGTGTCCTGAGAATCAGATGACAGGTACGATCCGCGATCCACCGGCACAGGTCGTGCTTCGCTAAGGTCAGACTCGGGACCGAAGACGTCATCATCATCAAGGTCAGTAAGAGGGATAGATACGGTTGCATCGTCCGCAAAGGTGTGTGAGTCGCGATTGGGGTTTGAGAAGAGTGGCGCAGGAGGCAGTGGCCGGCGAGGGCTTCCGCCATATCTTGAGGATGGGGTACCTGGCCGAGGGCTTCCATCAAGGTCGGCAGGCTCGTACGTGCCGTTTGGGGGAGGCATCGAAAGATCGGACCTTGATAGGTCGGATCGAGTAAATTCAGATCTGGTGAATTCGGATCTGGTGAATTCGGATCTGGTGAATTCGGATCTGGTGAATTCGGATCTGCTGAAGTCGGACAGTCGTGAAGAGGGTGTCCAAGGTCGTTGAGGAGAGCCGTCCCGGTTGGCGAAGGGGACATATGTGGAATCGAGAGGCATCATTCGCGGAGCATCGTCCCGTATCGACCCGGCTCTTGATGGCGAGGAGCGGACGCTGGACTGATAATCGAGGTTTCGTCTCGGTGTGCGGATCCTGACGCGTTTTTGTGAGCTTCTTGGGTTTTCTGGTGACAAAGAGTACTTTGGCGGTGGCATAGAAGGGCGGTAGTTTGGCCTATATTGCTGATTGCACTCTTGGCTATGCCCCTTGTGCCTGATATCAGGACTTACCGGGATCGGTGGAAGATCCCGGGGCATATCTGCAAATGCGACTTCGCCGGCTGGTGTATGGTCTTGATTCTGCAACTTTGCAGGAGTAGTACCGGAAAGACACTTGATGGGCAATATAGATGGAGGATTGATGACGGAGAGGCTAGCGCCAGGCGGGAGGGATGGCAGAACCGCTACTTCCTTGCCGTGTCTCTTCTCTAGATTGTCGATGTGCGCTGTTTTGGACTTGTGCGCAGTGTTTGCGGGAGTAACTGTATTTGACGGCGCTCTTAAAGATAGAGACACGGAGGAAGCAGGTGGAAGAATCAAGACTGGTGACTTGAGAGGGGAGGGCCATGGGCTGGGGAGAGGCGAAGGGAACGGACGAGGACTCGGAACCGGGGATGGGAATGGAGTTGCTACATACGTATGAGCATCGTAAGGCTCTTCAACCGACGTCAACAGTCTCACGGCGGCGGGATTCAGGCCCGTGGGTGTGTGATGGAGCTCGTCGTCGTACGGAGGCAGACTGTATTCTGGCGGCCGCAAGGGCTTGCGCTGGCCGTCCATGTCGGTTCAGATCGTTTGACTCGGTTGCTGGAATGTGGATGCGGGAAGAGAGCAATCGAGGGGGAGACTTGTTTGCGCCGGCGAGTATCCGTGTCGCCGTGTCGCAGAAGGAGATGAATGTCGCTGGCAACCCGTGATGGTGGGATGTCCTTGAGGGTTGCGATGCCGTTGGTGGCTGCGACGGCGCGGGAACAAGAGATGTTCGAAATTGGCGCTCTGGCTGTTGGGTTGATGATGAACTACAAGACCAGATATGGAGTCGCGAAACGGCTGTAGGGGATAATATGATGGCAAATAATTGCGCCGAGTTGGTGAACACTTTCTAACACGTCGGTAGTGGTGGGGAGGAAGCTCATCTCCTAGCGAGGAGCTTGGGTGACCAAACAAAGAGATTACGTATGGTTGTTGACCCGGCAACGGCCACTTTGGGCGAGGGCGACCCGTCTCTCACGGTCTCACAGCCTCGCGTGCACCCTAATTGAGCATGGAACGGTTGTTTCGAAGACAAGGATTACGGAGGATTGTGTTGGATAGACGACTGTGACTGGCTATTATGTTGCCGTTCGGTGTTCGGCGGGAATGGTGCATCCGCTGCTCGGGTGGCATCTTCACCATCGCCCGACACATCCGCTTTCTGAAGCCTAGGCACCCACCACTTGAGAGCCACGTTGATCGGGGAATACCTGCACAGTATTAGCAGCAATCATCGCCCCCCACGTAGTAAAGACGTAATAGTAAACACAGCCTTCTCGTATTTGGGTATCACACACCACCTGGTTGCTTCTGTATTAGAACGCCAACTTGACTGGATGTCTGCAGGTCGACAATTGAGTTGATGCAGCGTGTGACATTGACTACAGACAACAAAAAACAGCGATATCGAGTCAATGGTGGTCTATCCTACATGACAGAGATAGAGGCCGAAGACTGAGTATACTACTGAGGCAATTGTTTCGTAAAGACAATCTAGACGTTACAATTGACCCCCCTTTGCCGCCAATTGAGCTGCCTGTGCAGCTGTCATGGAGCATGGAGTGGAGATCTTGAACAGACCATAGCTTATTGCCTACATTGGCGTAGGGCGGTCAGTTGGTACCTGTCTGCCTGATTTTAGGCTGCCAGTACCTCACCTTATTCATTAACTTCCCGACAAGGGCTGGCAGTGCTTAATCGCTTGTGACAAGGGTCTCTGTGATCAACAAAGGAGCGGAATGATTATCGCTACCTGAACTGATGGTCCCTCTGGCGATGGTGTTGAGTATCTGAAAAGATGGTCGGCTTAATACATCATGCGTTGAGCCCATTTCGACCGTCTGGCGACTATTTGCTTGTTCAACCTACTCTCACTGCCTACTCGACTTTTCCGCGAATTGATGGAAACTGACAAGGCTCGATGGGGCTACTGCCAGACCTGCGTTGAACAAGGAGGCTCCTCGCATGCTGGGCGCTTCCCATTGACGGACACGGACACGGGCATGACCAATCCTGAAGACGGATATTCCTACTGTGTACGGCACCGGTGCAACCTCCCTGGTTGTCGTAGGCCGCGGGATGGCGATCCATGGCGATGCAAGCGCGACGCCTTCAATTCTGCCGCGAGGGGTTTCAATGAACCTGGCGCAAGCAAGTCTTGGGAGACATCTGCAGTTGTTACTCGAGCAGAACCAAGCCAACTTTCTTCGAAATTTGCGAAACGGTCCTGTCAGGTATGCGGCTCCTCCTTCGTAGACTTGACTAGCCCGGGCATCCCTCCTGGCGGACCAGTTTGTTGCTCACGGCACCGATGCAGCTCCCCAGGCTGTTACAAGCCTAGGGAGCCGAGCATTTCCCCAACCATCTTCGAGCAGTTTCGACCATTCTCGAGACTGAAGATCATGTATAGGTGGACATGCGCTGAACACAACCTATCCAACTCGAAATCGTCCAACCGCACGCAACCGGAGTCACGGCACTGTGAAGCCTGTGGAGCCTCCACCCGCGAGGCACGATACTGCTCACGACATCAATCCGCTCATGCCGAATGCTCCAACCCTCGAGTGGAACCCCTTTGCGACGGCAATTGGCTTTGTGATGAGAGCCACTTCCACACTCCAGCGATGCCATTGAAGCCGAACACGTATGACCCTCTGGAACGTCAGAGGCATTCTCGTTTGCGATCGATGCTTAATTGGAAACCCCTCCGACGAAGCCGGACGGAGAACCACGCAGATTCCCTCGGGTTAGACGAACCCCCTGCACCGGTGCAAACAGAGGCGGATGATCTCCCAACTGAACCGCCGCCGAGGTACTCCATTGTTGTCATGGAAGAACCCACCACGCTTGATAAGAAGTAACACGCAGCGAATCCGCACCAGTGTCCTATCGCAAGGCGGCTATCTTGTCTTATCCGTGGTTCCATTCAGGTGGCATACAACAATATGTGTAGGACAGAAGGGGGGAAGAAGAATGGAGGGTGCAGGAGGTGGATTGTATACCTAGAGGTATGATATGTGTGATGTACCTAGGTAGGATGAATAAAGATGACCAGCAATCATTAATTAAAGAAGCTGAATTCAGAAACATTTCAGTTTTGATATTCTAACGAACCGACGCTATTCCACCTCTACTCCGTACCCGTACACAATTGCCAACCTAACCCTCACCCCTTAGTCATACTGTTACACTCCTTCCTATGAACCTGCGTCTTTGAGTGGCATGTAGCCGATCGGGCCCTCGTCGTTGTTCCATTTCTGTTCCTGTGTGGCGGCTGGATCCAAGCCGAAGCCGCTGTTGTCATCCGTGGGCTCCTTGGCACCGCGACGCATCTCGACAAACGACCACGGGTAGTCGTCAAAGCCGCGGCAGTTGTAGATGTACAGCTCGCGCCTCGTCTCATTCGCTGTCTTGCGTGCCGCCTTCACTGCCGCCTGCACTGCCTTGACCTGGCCGCATCCAACCGCCATCCAGTCCCAAGATGTGTAGATGTCGCCCCAGCCCTGTTCGTTGACGAACTGAGTATCCCAGTTTATGACGCCGCATTTTGTCTTGCTGGCCTCCTTGCGCCACGCTGCCCCACCATCTGCTACCCAGCTGCCGCCGGCGTCGAACCTGTTCAAGGTCCATGTGCGGCATCGCAGCCACATCCAATTGCGCGCCTGGTATTGCGCGTACGTTAGCGGTCGGTTGAAGTAGAGCTCCGTGATGTTGCGGTGTGTTTCATTGCCCGGGTTTAATTTTCCTACGTCGTCACTGGCTCTGTATACGTCCGAAACGTTTAGCCCGTTGATGATGCTGTTATTTCCCGCTTCCTTTTCCTTTTCCTTTTCCTTTTCTTCCGCCAGCCCCATCATCATTTTCATGGTCATGTTCTTGACCTCTTCTTCCAACTTGGTCAAATTTCCATTGTCCGGCACCTCCTCGGCTGTGTCTTCATTGTGTGTCTTGGTGCCGTTTGCGTATTGGACTCCTTCGTTTTGGGTTCCCTCACCTGGCATGTCTCCTGGTTGGACTTTCTCGCTCTGCGTCCCACCACCTACGATATCCTCGATTTTGATTTTCTTGTCCTCCACCATCTGGGTCAAGATACTCATGAAATCCTCTTCCGTGATGTTGTTTGAAGCATCTCGATGTTCTTTATTGGGCGTCTCGAGCCCCAGAGCCGCTGAGGCTGCCCAAAGGAGGCCGATGAGGATCTTGGCACTCAACATGCTTTTAGTGAGTAGTGGCTACCGAGCTTAGAGCGACGAAGGTGGAGTGTAGTAGAGGGGTTGTTGCAACGAGAGCTAAGTCGTGGACGCTGAATTAGTGGTGCCCGAGAGGAGGGATTGTTGAGTAAAGTGGTCTGCGTAAGTGGGTATGGAATCGGTGTGTGTGGGTTGTTCGATTCTATAGGCAATCCATCGCTTTTATAGGTGCAACATAACCTTATAATTATTTGAGTTTACTTGTTTTTCAGACCCGGAAATGTGCCTCTGTTGTTTTTCTCTTACTGATGATCTTTTCTTTTCTATTCCATGCTACTTCGGTCACCTTAATGGGTGTTGGTAAAGTCATTTACTACCATCGAAGCAAACACCCTGACGGGCCGGCCGGACATAGGTATTCTTATTCTGCCTGCTCCACGATTGTCCAAATCTTATCAACCAGCTCTACTATGCTTCTGCCTGCTGCGGTAACTTGACCACCGAAGGGCCCTGAGTTTACCAGCAATATCTGGACCAAAGATCTTACGACCTAGAGGATTCGCCCGGTTACATAAGTTGCCCTGCTAGCTGAATATCGCTGAGAGAGACCTGAAGGTTAAACGTTTATGGGCCTCATCTGGTTGCGTAAGTGCTTGGTAGACCAGGTGTCTCCTGGACCCGTACCTATGTACAGAAAAGAAAGGGGCATCCCACCCTGCGTCAACGAACCCTAAAACACAAGCTTCCGCAGGATTCAGAGGTACTGAACCACCCTGAGTCCTAAAATGGCTACGTGGAGGTGTCACATTGCCACCTTATCTGGGTGAAGCCATCGTGAGAACCTCTATGGGCCGCCGCCACCGAAGCATGCTACCAAGCTTAGAGTGGCCTCCCAGCACCGCTCTGCTAATTGTGGCATGGAGGCTGTACCAATTCCAGAGTATTGGCATGGCCAAGAACATCTGTCAGAGCCTTCATCCTGTCTTCTAGAGGACACAGTGAAGGCAAGATTGGCGGTTGAAAAGACTCTTTCTCTCACCTCATTTGCCTATCTCGCGCCAGACTCACTCCCGAACAAACACTTTGGCATTTGAAGCCCAGGAATGGCTCGCACATGGCACTCTCCATCACGGCATTAGGTTTTCCTGCATCCAAATTTTCCTAAATAACCTTTAGGAGTGCGTCAGGGGTATATATTACAGCATCATTCCGCATCCCCAAGTTCAAAGTCGGCCTCCCAAGTCACCGACTCTAACATCATTACTCGAGACCACCTGTGTTAGTAACAGTCTAGGCAATATGGCAGTCACTACGAAGCCCAACATGGATTCTATAGTCGCTGTCTCGAGTCCCGAGAATGGTAGCGGAAGTAATCCTGGCGCTAAGACGACGACTGCACTACTACAGAACCCTCTCGGACACCTATCCCATGACGATATAGTCGCTGATGTTGATGCCTTTGTTGCCGAGAAAGACCTAGAAGGATACCGAGATGTCTTTCGCAAAGGTGCCCTCCTGGCAAAGGCTCACAACTCCGCCACTGCATTCGAGTCCTTACAGGAGCTGTCGGAAGCTGACAAAGAGCTCCTCCGCTACGAGAACGGCCACCGCTGGTCTTCGCAGCCCAAAATGCTCTACTTCCTCTGCGCTCTGTGCGCGGGTTGTGCAATTGTGCAGGGCATGGATCAGACTGTCATCAATGGTGCCCAGGTATGAGAATGATGCTGGATTCCACCAAGGGAGGACGGTATGCTAATGTTGACCAGGACTTTTACTTCACTGAATTCAAAATTGATGATGCCCTACTCCAGGGCCTCATTAATGGAGCCCCATATGCTGCAGCCGCGCTTGTCGGCTGCTGGCTGAATGCACCACTCAACCACTACTGGGGCCGTCGCGGCACCATTGCCTTTTCTTGCCTCTTCGCTTTCGCAACTGCTATATGGCAAGCTGTTTCTCCCTGTTGGATATCGCTCATCATTGCTCGCTTCGTTCTCGGTTTGGCTGTTGGTGCCAAGTCGAGTACCACGCCCGTCTACGCTGCCGAGTGCGCCCCCCCTAACATCCGCGGCGCTCTCACCATGATGTGGCAAATGTGGACAGCTTTCGGAATCATGATAGGTTTTGTCTCCTCTATTGCTTTCCAGGGTGTGGATTTTCTTGGCGAAAACTCTCAGTGGCGCTGGATGATAGGATCTACGGCATTCCCACCTCTTGTCGTGGGCTGTCTCGTTTACTGCTTGCCAGAGAGTCCCAGGTGGTACATGGACAAGGGCGACTTTCGACAAGCCTTTGCGTCCTTGCAAAGGCTTCGTAGCAGTGAGTTACAGGCGGCTCGAGACATGTACCTTGCATGGAAGTTCCTTCAGGTTGAGGAACAGACTAAGGCGGGACATAGTGTTCTCAAAGAGTTCTTCACCGTCCGTCGAAACTGGAGAGCGGCTCAATCTGCTTGGTTCTGTATGCTAATGCAACAATTTTGCGGGGGTGAGTGTCTAGGCGACATTTTGGGGACATTGAAAAGCGGCTAATAGTCTTTTAGTCAACGTCATTGCGTACTACAGCACCAACATCTTCAAGGAGGCTGGCTACTCACGCTCGCAAGCCTTGCTCGCCTCATTTGGTGGAGGCGCCATCAACTGGATCTTTGCTCTGCCAGCGATTTGGACCATTGACACGTTTGGGCGCAGGAATCTTTTGCTGGTGACATTCCCCATGATGAGCGTCTGCCTATTCTGGACAGGTCTCAACTACAACGTTGCGGCTGACCAGGTTCGCCTGGGCCTGGTGGCAACCAGCATCTACATCTTTATGGCTGTTTACTCTCCAGGAATGGGTCCAGTTCCATTTACCTACAGCGCAGAGGCATTTCCGTTGCACATCCGTGCCTTGGGTATGGCTTCCGCGACATCCATCACATGGGCCTTCAACTTCTTGATCAGCTTCACATGGCCACGAATGAAGGAGTCTTGGGGCCCGCAGAACTCCTTCTTCTGGTATGCGGCATGGAACATCATGGGCTGGGTCTTTGCCTATTTCCTCCTTCCAGAGACCAAAGCCTTGACCCTTGAGGAACTGGATCTTGTCTTCAGCGTCCGGAACCGTGACCACGCACGATACTATGCTCATCGCTTGAGTTGGTACTGCCAGCGGATGATTGGCCGCAATGTCGAGCCCATGCCTCCTCTGTACCAAATCGAAACGGAGTCATCAGAGGTAGTCCCTGAACTCAAGAGTAACACATTGGCCTAATTCATGCGGTATGGTTCGGACAGGGACAAGGGTCGGGATGATGATGATCAACATAGGTGGTGGGTTGCGCCGGAATAATTATTAGCGTCTGGAGTTCTTTGTAACCTCAGATAAAATTTGTGAGGCTAATATGAGAGCCCGATGATTTGAGCCTACTGTTGCTAGTGTCGGACTCAAGTTAGTGTAGTTGCTAGTACGTATTCAATTACGTTTTTACAAATAATGATTCTCCTCCGTAATTAATGAATGACATACTCCGTACTTTAATCCGAGTTGATCGCTAAGGCTGAGCTCTAGGAAGCCAGAAAGATCGAGGAATCCTTTCATGAAGAGTATGGTACTCTTTGTGCTGTGTAGCCGAGGTTTGATGCGACAGTTATGCTTTGGATGAAGCGTATTGAAGAGTCTCCAACCTCCGAAGTGTAAGGCACCGGTCCGATTTGGAAGTTTGTGCGTGCATTACGTGTCTTAAAATGACCCGTTGCGACCTACGGAGTACGTACGAGTCACTCGTATCAGGGAGGCTATGGAGGTTGTTTTGCAAAGGTTGCGCTATTAATGTGGGGACGAGCCGAGGTAAATTTTTGGCTCTTGGTTCGGTTTGACATGAGACGAGATTTTAAGGGCAGTAAAGGAGGGTGAAGAATTCCTTTCGGCCCAGGGTGATTGGTCGGCTTCTACCTTGGTTGGTTGGTTGCAGTAGACAATTCTGGTAGCTCGAGCATGGGTGTGGAGTTTTGCAGCTTCACCTGCATTGGCGGCTTCTGTGGCTTTCACGAAGAACCATTCTTGTTCACCTTGTGCGTTACATGATCGACGCTGTCACGGCAAGTCATCACCGCCCGGACGGGAACCCATTTCGCTTGCGAGGAAAGCCATGTGAAGAAGTCACCGCCGACACCAGGCTAAGATGGATATTATAGCGACACGTCTGCCACCGCATCGTCTATGGCGGGATCCGGAAAGCTGGGGTTCGGCCCCGCACACGTTCAACTATGGTAGATCCGTGACCCAACCATGAGCACACGCTCACGGCAATGGTGCTGCATGGCCGGGGAAGCGGGGCGGAGGAGTTTACAGAGGAGCTGATGGCATTGTTACTGTCAGATGGAAGAGGCCTGCGCGAGGCGCTGCCGGGTTGGCGATGGGTGTTTCTTTCGTCGCTGGAGGTCTGGAGCGCAACATTCCAGGAGCACATGCCGGCTTGGTTCGAGGCGTACTCGCTGGCGGAACCGGCGGTGCGCCAGGACTTGTAGATAGTGGGTATCGAGTCGGTTACCTGCGGCGCGTGTTAGAGAAGGAGAGGCTGATGGTGGGCGGCCGTGTTGAGAGATTGGTGCTGGGGGGTATTAGTCAAGGAGGAGCTGTCGGCATCTGGACACTGCTATGCGAGGTCGATCTGGGGAGAGGCCCGGGTGGCCTTTTTGGTAGCAGTACTTAGGTCCCGCTTGGGGACAATCTGGAGCGCCTTCTGGGCCCATCTCTGTTGACGGGAGCGTCGGCATTGTGGGGAGATGGTGTTGTTCAAGAGCTTTGGAGGCCAGGCTCTGGCATCGACACCCACACATTCTCGCAGGCAGACACAGCCAATGGGCACGACCTCTTTGTCCGCAAAATGATTGCTTCGGATGGCGGGAAACCGAAGGCTTCCTTCTTTGGGATTTCTATGCTTCTCGATCACGGACTGGACGATGCGTACGTGGATATCGAGCTGGGGTGGCAAGCGTCGCAGATCCTATCGTGGGCGGGATACTTTGTGGACTGGAAGGAGTACACCGGAGCAGAACGTCAGGGTCACTGGTTCCAAACTCCTGACTAGATGGGCCACGTCTGCGAGTTTCTACTCAGGTTTGAGGGCCGTTAAAAGTCGTATGTTAGTCTGGTCCCAAGTCGTTTCAAGTCCAGTCAAGACTAGTGAAGACGCCCAACCCTCTTGACACTTTGGCAACAGGAGATTGGTGTTGAATAACTAGTACTAGAGCGGTGCCCGTTGCTGCGGTGTGGCTATGCGCACGGAGCCTTGGCACTAGGGAGTTGGGACTACGTTGAGACGAACCGACGTTGTAGTGCTAGGGAGATGGTGGTGCGGGTAGAACCGCTGTCGACCCAGCCACTCATTCACCTCAGGTATATATCCTACGTCGGCTTCATAAAAATGTAACTCATCCGGTAATGCCCAGCACACAGGGTTCATAATAATGGTCCGAGGCTAACGTGACGAGACCCGCCAGATTAGGTCGAGTTGGGCACTGGGCAGCGACTTGATCGAGCGAGATACATCGATCTGACCCTCTTCAGCCAGGGGAGAACGACCAGAGCCAGGATAAATGATGCGCAAGATCGCTCCTTGTTGTTCGACTCCTCGCTGACAGGGGACCCAGGTGCGGTACAGTGGGAATGCTCACTCAAAGAGGCCACGCGGCTAAAAATTATGGCTTCTCATCTGTTTGTTCAGGGGTCAGTCTGGGGCATTGGCGTCAGATGCGGCAGCCTGCCCTGGAGTGGAAGAGCTTAAATGGCAAAGAACGAGGGAGGAAAAGCAAGTCCTGGAAATACACGAGATTCACCGAATGGAGAAAGATACATCCATGTTGGCAACGTGTTTCCCCTGCTCAAACGAGTGCTGGAGACGTGAAGTGGATGCTCTGGATAAGGTATGCGGAGGATGGGAACGCGGAGACTTTTTGCTCAGTCACGATTTTCAATCTCAATCGAATCCACCGAATGAAACAGCGATAATCAACCACAGTCGGGGCGCAATGGCAGGCGCCATCGAGCACTTAAAAAAGAAAAATCGCGTTCAGCGGCAGCGCCTTGCATCTTCTTCTCTGCTTCGAGTAGAGAACACTCTGACTAGAAGGCAAAGCCTCAGGCAGCGTTACGGGTAGGTATGGTGGTGAAGCTCAACAGGATTCAACATCATCTCTACCAAACACCAACCACAAGAACCGTCAATTGGATCGAGGGATGAATACAACCGCCTGATACGTCCCCTCTATGATCCAGCAGGCGTCGTTACCGTTATACCTTCACTGTCGTCGTCATCGCCAAGGCGTTGTGTGGTTGCAACAGAACCAGTGCGATCCGCTTTGGTGGGACTCTGCCTACCAGTAACGAAACTTCCAAACACCAAAGCGCACGATTTGACGCCTAGGTGGCGTTTCTGTCAAAACTGCCATAATGCTACCGTTTCCTCGCTCTTACTTTGACGTCGACGCAGACTCTGGTGATCATGCATGAAGAAAACCTTGCGACCAGGCCATGCCTCGAGCAGAGCCACCAGGGCCCCGGTAGAGATCCGGGCGAATCATGAGATGCTCCAGCAAGACCCCTTGCCAGTATTCCGCCCTTCCCCTGGACCCTGGGGCGTTCCTGACGGTGATGTAGGTCGTAAGGTGGCGCACGCAAGCTGCTTCGCTCAACCCGCTCACGTCCACACGAGAGTGATAGTGATCGCGTGTGGAAGTGGTGCGAGCGACTGCAGGCTGACTATTTGGAGCCCACAGATTGACAGGGGACTTCGATGCATCTTTCAGTGCGGTTGGGAGGGCCGGACTCTTTTTTTGAACAAGCTATCGACACAACAATTACATGGAGTGACCGGTCAGTGCTGAATTTGGACCAAATTCCCCGATCCAGCATCTGCAATCAAAGTTTCTCACTCAAAGGTATCCTAGTACCGCAGTGGACTACTGTTTTCGTGGCTGGCTACCGCTCTGGTGATGGACAGTCAAAGTTGCCACGACTTTCGGGCCTACTCTACTGATTTTTAACGTCAAGACGCCAGCGTTCTGACACCGGCCGAGTCTCGATTTTTAGGTTGCCTCATCCCACCAAGCCCCTTAACAAACTTCAACTTGGGGCTTTGGGGCACTACGGCCTCTCAAGCATCGCCCTCTGCCCCTGGTTGCCCCTCGGCTTGGATCGCTGTCGAAAATCACCATCTCGAAAGACTGGACCACCCCTCGCATCATCGTCCATACCCGCCCCGGCCCAAACCATCTTCGGTCACGCCCCGAGCTTCCACCCGGCCCCATGGCCCCGAGTCGGCAACCCAATTCATCCATCCGTCTATTGCTCCGATGCACCGCAACGCCTCCCGGCGCTAGCCATCTCCAGGGGGTCCACTACAACCGCTCATCGCCTCCGTCTAGCGTTGGTTTTCAAGTCTGTCATTGTTACCCGGAAAGTCCCACCATCATGCGACAAGGCCCTCAAGGCACTCGTGGCGTCCCCAGATGTTCCGTTGGCTGAGGCCTTTGTGTATTTGACTCGTACTATTAGTGTACTAGTAGTGTGCGTGGAGATGTGGAGACTTTGAAGAAGGTCCCGGGAGAAAGGCGCCGTCCGCCTTAGTTATAATGATGGTCCCGCGTCGCCATCCCCGTCGTGCCTGGTAATTGCCCTCATTCACCATGGTTGCGTGCTCAAGGCATTGAAACCACACTGACAACTGCGCCAATATGCGCAATCCACCTGCTTCTGTGATCGCTTCCTGGCCAGCAGCTAACTATGACGACCCCATCAGTCGAGGGCCTGCCCTCCTCATCGTCGAGTTGACCATTGCGTCAATCGCCATCGTCACCCTCATCGCTCGTCTATATGTTCGAATTTTTAAGGTCAACAAGAGCGGTCTTGATGACTGGCTAATGCTGGCTGCAATGGTGAGTTGCCATTTCCTCCACCTCAGTTCAACCGTATCCCATGCCCGACTTCTACCCACATAGGCATCCCTCACAACTAACACAGTCGGGTTTGAATCTGGTAGATATTCGGTATTGGCGTTACAATTTGCGTTATTCTTTCGGCCCAAATGTACGGCTGGAATATCCATGTGTGGGACCTCAAGCCCTCACAGGCCGTGAAAGGCAGACAGGTATCCATCGCTGCTCAGACACTCTTTCTCTTTTCCTCGGGGCTTGCAAAGGACTCCATCCTGGTTTCCTATCTGCGAATTGCACCCAAGGGCTCCTTACTCCGTCGAGCCACATACACGTCCATCGTTCTCGTCACAACACTTATTTTCGTCTTCCTCATCACCCTCTGGACACAATGCAGGTGTGTATTCACGAGTACTTAAATACACTACCTATGGGCATAAGGACTGACCAACCATCAGACCAATGAAATCTTATTGGACCTTGACTGGACATGAAGACTGCTCCGCTGAAGGCCCGCCGGTATTGTAAGATTTTGCGCGCCCCATTCCGAGTCCTTCCGTGCTGACGTTGTATAAGGGGCCAGGCAATCACCACTGTCGCCACCGATCTACTCGTCTGCGCCCTACCCATACCAACCCTGCTCAAACTGAAGCTTCCGTTATCCCAGCGAATCGCGCTTATCGTCCTGTTTTCCCTCGGCATCGTCGTCGTCTTCGCCGCCTCCATGCGGGCTTACTGGTCCCACTACGTGACGGAAGAGACCTACGACGTCACCTGGGAGGGGTTCTATCTTTGGATCTGGACGGCCGTGGAAGCGAACCTGGGAGTTATTTGTGGCAGTATTCCGGCGTTGCGGCCGCTTTTCAGGACAATCTTCCGCTCAAAGTCCAGCAGCTACGATAAAACCTCAACGGCGTACCGCAGTGGCACTGCCGCCCAGGTGGTGAACAACCAGCCCAAGTCCGGTCGAACCTGGGCCGGCACATTGCAACGTGGTAGCAGAGGGATCAAGATCGAGGATGATCACATCGATATCGAGGGTGGCACATTTGAGATGAAGCCTCACAAGGATGGTATTAGCCCAGCTTCGACGTTGGAGAGGGACGCCTGGTCAGGCAGGGAACAAAGACTTCCTGACAACGCACGTGGGCCGCTGAGCTGATGAGTCACGATTTTTTTTTTGGAAGCTGGCTTGGATTGGCGTTGGGGTTGATATTTGGGCATTATGAACGACACATCATGGGTAAGACGGATATACTGAGAGAAAACCATGTATTTTTAGGTTCCTGGTGGTCATCTACACCTACACACCAGTCAAACACATTATTATACTATTATTCCCTTTGACCCAAACTGAGAGCTAGAAATTGACACCCTCCCTTGGGGCTGGGAGGTAAAGAAAGGGGCAGCCTTGGTTGTCTTGGTGGCAGGCATGGGATTGGCCTGGTAAGACAAACAGAAAGGGATCGCCCTTGGCCTCAAGCCCATGATGTTGCGCCACTGGATGGTGAGACCAGAGCATGTTGGTTGTCGCTTGCTGTACCCAGCAGAAGGTGTGGACGGTAGGGGTGGTAACGCGGTCGAACTGCCGAATCCTTCGACGGCCTATGCTACCCTCGAAGCCCAACCACTCCAAATCTAGAAAGCTTCGACAAAAAAAAATGGTTCACCATACGACAACTGGTAATGTGGTGTGGAGTTTTATCTTGCCCCGGCCTGCCCGGAAGCATCCCGCTTTGGTCGCAGAAGGTAGCACCAATGATAGATGTCAGGATCAGTGGGTTTGAGCTTCGGTGTTGGGAATTTAGCGAGGACCTCGACATCGAAAGGCAAGTCAGCGATGTCGAAGCGGGACTCGGAGTAGCTGAGTGAAATCCACACGCCACCGGGAGCCAGGCAGTCCGACACGCCGGCAACCATGCGGCGCAGCGGGTCCTTGCCGGCGCAGGAGACGGCATCGACGGTGCTTTTGTCAACGACGAGATGGAATTTTTCCCTTTGGCCAATGTCAAGCTGTGTTGCGTCGTGAACACCGTAGCGCATCTTCACGTCGCCGAAGGACTGCTTTTCAAGCTCACGACCGCGGTCGACAGCAAGGGGCTCGAAGTCGATGTTGAGGACGTTGGAATAGCCACGAGCGCGGAAGTGGTTCTGCAGATCACTGGTGCCGATGCCGATGTGGAGGATGCGGGCCTCCGGGCGCAGGGAACTGAGCTGAGGTTCGACGACGCGGATGAAGTCGGCCGACGGGACCAGCCACTCGAAGGACTTTTCGGAAGTGAAGCGGTCGCGCCAGTAGCTCTGCTTGTCGAAGTCGCCAGGCATGATGTCAGCAAAGGAGCTGAGGAGCGGAGAGGACAGGCCATCGAGGGGTGGGAGTTGGGGAGCTGAGTCGGTCATGGCGGCGTAATCTGTCCTGGACAGTGTAATGGTGATATAACAAGTCTACGAGGAAAACTTGACAGCGGATGATTAGTGCCAGCCTGGCTTGACATGACGGGAGTGCCTTTTTCCTTGCTCCTGAATGGGAAAGGGGGCCCACAGGAACCGGGATGTGACGACGGGCCAACATGGAGAGGGCGGCCGTGGTGGCGGCGGCGGCTGCGGGATCGATGACGGTCCCGTCGATGATGGTCTTTCTCAACCAGCAAGGGGCTGGGTGCCTTTGGAACTTTGATGGGCATTTTGTCCGGGTCTAACGAGCGCGAAGACGATTATTGATCTCAAGAGGGTGATGCATTGTGTGCTGGTCGGCCCGTCATGATGGGACGAGGCGCTCCTGTGGGGGTAAGGCTGAAACATGACCACTCGTCAAGTACAAAGTGTTGATGTGTTGCCGGCCAAAGGATTGTCTCCCTAGTTGCCGTTGACAAGTGTGTTGAACTGCCGCGCGGGTACGCTAAGGATACACGGCTATCCGGGACATTTAGCAGGCCTAGTTGATTAATAGTTACGGGGTCAAAATACTCGTCAGGTTAACTTGATGCCCGTCGGACATACATTCAGAGCGACAGCACTGCAGGACACGCAGGATTGCTAGCATATGGAACAACGAAGACTGCCTAGATTTGGCGAATAATCCCAGGATAACAAAGCGATGCTTATGTTGTGTTGACAAGAAAGTCTTTTTTCACCATCCTGCTTCGTCCCATATCGTGTCTTGACTCGGTCAGTAACGAAGGGTGAGAGGGTGAGGATGACGTCGATTTTTACGATGGATGGGGATATGATTGGCAGGGGCCGCGAAGGTTCGCGCTTGGCCTTACTAAAGCGATGGGTTGCAACGGGGTCGCCCTATTAATATAGGCCAATCATGGTGCTCATATCTGCACCAGCCACACACACGAGGCGCGGTTTCAGCTCCGCCTCAGCGAGTGCCGCGTCAACCCACGGCCAAGGCCGAACGCATCCCCTCCAAGGAATTTAATCACAGGACGAGGGTGACGAAGCGCACTGGGCCACGCTGTGTTTTCTTCTCGTACATTACCTACACGTAGGCCTCGTTTGCGAACCCGACACCTCCAGCCCGTCATCTCGATTTCTATTGTCGCATCGCCCCTCTCTGCAAAGTATCAAGCTCGGTTTCCTGGCAGCTCAACTACACATTCGCCCGCCCGTACGAGAAGTACCAGGTCCGTCCCTAAATACAGTACAAGCAAAAGACCACCACCACCCCAATGGCTCCCACACTCTCACAAGCATTCGCCGCGGCGTCCTCACGCATCGGCGTCGTTCAACTTGCTGCCGAATCCGAATCCAGCCATGGCCTGCTGCGCCGCGATCTCGCGAATCCGAACCACACGCAGAAGGTCACGCTGGGGGTCATCGCGGCGTACGTCGTCATCATCGCCATTCTTTGGAACGTCCCCTACGTCCGCATGGTCCTCTGGCCCTTCAAGGTATGTGTTTCCCCAGAGTAACCCGTTTAATGTTTTATCTTGTGCTGTGCAACGCATACGCAGTGACAGGACCAGTCGCTAACCGACAAACCAGATGCTCGTCATTGCCTTTCATGAGTTCGGCCACGCCATCACCGCCGTCCTCACTGGCGGCAAGGTCAAGTCCATCAGCCTCGACCCAAATGAAGGCGGCGTCACGCATATGCTCGGAGGCAAGAGCGCCATTACCCTGCCCGCTGGCTACCTCGGTTCCTCCCTCATCGGCGCCCTCCTGATCTTCTGTGGTTTCAACATTGTCGCGAGCAAGGTTGCCAGCTTTGTACTTGGCGTCTGCTTCCTCCTCACTCTGTGGTGGGGTAAGCGTGATTGGCTTACCATCCTAACTGTCCTACTCGCCGTTGGCCTGTTGATCGCATGCTGGTTCATCTCACACGCCCAGGCTCTACGCTTTGTTGTCCTTTTCATCGGCGTCATGTCGTCCCTCTACAGTGTCTGGGACATCTGCGACGATCTTATTCTTCGCAAAGTGAACTCTTCCGATGCCAGCGTCTTTGCTAAGCGTTACGGCGGCTCCTCGCAGTGCTGGGGTGTCATCTGGTCCATCATCTCAGTCCTCTTCATGGCGGCCGGAATCGTTGCCGGCCTGGCTGCCTTTTCCCAGTCTTTTGCCCAGCAAGAGAAGGATTCTCAGAAGTTCATCCCTACATGAGAAGTAACGCAGCAGTGCGCATTGTCTTTTGTGGGGATATTTTTGGCTTGTTTGTGTGAATGGGACTGTTCGGGGCGTACTTAGGGAACATCAGAATCGGGCCTCTGACTTCAGAGACCACAAGAAACGGCCAAACGGATTGCAGATGATCACGATAATGAACCAGGGGTCGGCTTAAAGATGGCGATCTGTTACGCGGAACGCGGATGCTGTGATAGGATGCTGAGGAATTCTTAGATCGAGAAATTGGATGATACCCTCTATAGCTATGTCTCGCTTTAGAAGAGATACAATAAGAATATTGTTCTGATGTTTATACCTGTTATTATCTCTGGAGCCATGCATTGGAGAAAACAACCAATCTAATGAAAGGGCCTGCCGGAGGGCTGTCACGCAAGTGTGGCCATTCCCTCGTCCTTGAGGAGCACCCACTCAACAGGGACATTCCGAGAAGCCGTCACACACGGGCATCGTCCCGCCAAAGACGCAAACAAGAGGGCAAAATCTCACTCGATCCGTCGAAAGACCCATCGTAATACGTTTCCTTCTTCTCGGCGACCGCCGCCTTGTTCAACATGACCGGGTCTAATTTACAACATTGCGGTATGACACTTTGCCCAGCTATAAGAATAGACGCCGTGCTCCCAGCGAAGTCCCTATTTTCCACTGGTTTTTTCCAAACTTTTCACAGTCAACTGGGATCCTGTCAGGACAAAAAGAACATCTTTTAATCCAACCAATCGTCAGGACAATGTCGGATTTGCAGGAAGATCAGTACCCCACTGAGGGAATCACTCTCAGCCTCTGCGGAGACTGCTTCTTCTACAGCGGCCCTGCTATGACCTGCGGGTAAGTCGGGTATCCAATAGAAACCAGAGTTGCGAGTCGCGACGTCGGAAGCAGTGAAGTGAAATTGCTGACGCGTAAACTTGCAGAAGCGTCAAAGATACTATCGGAATATCCCACCCGCAAGAGCACGATCATGGCACAGGCAGCAACATCACTAACTACGTCGTTCTCGGCCCACGGAGCCACTACTTTCGGTGCACGCGTCCACGTGGAGGCGATGTTGCAGCCATCAGTAAGTTCAATCCCCTTCAGGTTACTGGCCTCGGCTGACTTACACCTCGATTCTAGACAATAGTGACCTCGAAGACTACGAGGGCCTAGTCGAGTTCCTCGACGAACACGACGTCGAGCGGCCGGAGATTCTATCCCTGGGCGTCAATGGGCACTACTTCATCCGAGCGGAGAACGGCGAGGAGAAGTGGGACCTGCCGGCCAAGGTGGCGCGGACACTCTTCGCCGGCTCGGCCCCCGCGTCCTCGGCCTCGCCCGTCGACAGTGTGTGGCTGGGCAGCTGCGACGCCTTTGTCGCTCAGCGAAAGGACGGCTCTCGCATCGTTGAGCTTCACGGTCAATACCCAGGCCTCGAGGCGACGCTGCTGAGGACGAGCCGGGTGCTGGCTATGGCTATGAACCTGCAGGACGGCGTGGGCTACGCCGTTCTGTGGGACGGTACCATGCAGTGTGAGCCGGGTATGCTGAGGATGGAGAGCGGCAGGGCGTTGAGGCGCTTCTGCGACGCCAACGGGGTCACCCTGGAGGGTGTTGTGGTTGGTTGCATTGCTTGTCCGCAACCTGCTGGCGGTGCCGGCACTACCTAAAGCCGTGGATTTATTTACCGGATGGCGACAGATAGTAAATGCTTCAGGCTCCTTTTGGTAGCCATTGCTCTGGATGTGGTGAACTAGTCTATGCCCGAGCCTGCTAAGCTTTGAGGTGTTGACAGGGGCGTTGTTTCGCACAATAGCATCTTGAGTTAAAAATCAAGTGAGCTCAATTCAGACGGCGTTACCAATAAGTATTTCATATCATGCTCGCAATCAGAATGTGAAGTTGCGGTAAGTGTTGGCATCCTTCGAGGACCTTGCGACTCCCTTGCCTAAGGATACTGATCTAGACATTGAAATGCCTGCATGGCCTAGAGGATAGCCTCAACAGAAAACTCTTTAAAGTGATGCACATGGTATAAGAACCTGTAGCTGGGTACGGTAAATGAAAGAGGGCAATGTGTTAATTTTGCTTCCTCACTTTTAAATGACCCCTTGATCGATAGGTAGGAGGCTGTCAATATCATTTCTAGACCGGCACAATATGAGCCCACCATTCATCTTGGATTTCACTTCAATCAGACGTATAGCCCTATCTTTATTCCTTATAAAACGTTATCCTGACAGCAGATGCCGATCTAGAAGCAAAGGTTTGCTTCCAACCTGTGAGCACCGTCGTGGTAATGGAGCATATCTCAATGACTTCTGTAAGAACCAGAAATGCCAGAAATGCCCCAACTACATCTCTACCACATTTGACAAGAACGTTTTCAAGGTCAGGATCCGGCATACGCATCATGAAGTCGCCGGCATGAGCTTTCCAGTCGTCCTTCGGAAAACTTGTCCTGGGCAACTTGATGGACCTATCAACCCATTTACATGGGTGATTCGCAGTTGAAAGGGGCGAGCCGCCCTTTGAAGAAGTTGGAGGAGCTGGCGGATGGCTAAGAGCTGTCTACACACGCCATGTGTCGCCATTCGAAGTTTTTAGGAAGAGACAAGATCCAACTAAGTTGCCAGTCCCACTTGCACGCATCGACCCGATTTCATCAAATCTGATGATGCAGAGCTTGGCCATATTTCGGCAGCGGTGCTCCATCCAGGTGGGTCGCGCAAATGTATGAAACCCCAATATCGTTGTTGTCTGTCACGCTATATTGATAGGTTTGAAGGGGGAGTGTGGTGGCCGGGATTGAAACGCGAATATTGACTACCAGTCTGAAAGTTGGACCGTATAAGTGACTGCGTAAGACTTCGTCTTGGTAATTACATATACAGTTTATATTCTTCTCCTATTAGATGCCGTGTTGTAATACACAAAAAATTGCCGCGACCCGCTCGTCTTCGATACTATCAAGCTCATGGCTAGATAAAAAATACTATGTTCTATGCAAATGACTCGCCTTTTCCCTATTCCTTCCTGTGCTACCCAGTAGTGCTCCATATGTGATGATTGATCTTCATGTGCTTCGTTGTGGTTGTGACTACGAATCGAGCCTTCGTAGCGGCGGATCACGGAATTAAGCAGTCGCAAAAACTCAACTTGTCGTGGGCGCGCATTTCTAAGTAGGACTGGTTCATCTAAGAATACTTTCAATTATTCATGAGTATCATCGAGGCTAAAAGGCAAGAACACTGTAAATACCCTAGATGTGATCTGGCAAATGCTCTACATGAGCATCCGACTGATCATGATCGTTATCATGATCGTTATCATGATCGTGTCTTTGGGGCTAAATCACAAAAGAAATTGAGATAGCGACGAGGCAATCTATAAAAAAAAGTTGTGAGCTCTTTGTTGGAAGGCTGGAGATATAGTGATTGAGACAAAATACGGGATTCATGGCGCTTCAACCAGGAGCGTTGGATGTCACGTTCATAACCCAACCCTAAATAAGGAGTGATTCACCGCCTGGTCCCTAAGAGAGGCCTGCCAATGCGAACATTATCAGCTTGTGCTAGATTTCTGACTTCAATTTGTTGAGGGGAGGAATCCTTCTTTGACTTCGACGGATGTCGAGATAGACTAAAAAGACGATAGATAGCATTGCTGTAGTCGTACCCAGGGTACTACTTAAGTGGGATAGTGGATTGCTGGACACAGACCACGATCTTGGAATAAGAACACGCGGAAATAAGGGCGGGTTAACGGAGATAATTATGGAGGGCCCTTCATGTCTACATATGTATTTCCCGGAGTTTAGAAGCAACGATGAGTGACTTGCATGAACGTTGAACAATACAAATAGTATGACAATTGACCTAAATAAACCTCGGAATTTGTCGTCAACGACTATCATTCGTGGCATTTAAACTAAAACTCCATTCTATCGCTATCCCCGATATAAGAAATGGCCAAAGTGTGGTTTGTCACAGGCTCCTCCCGCGGCCTGGGCCTCGCCCTTGTCGAAGTGATCCTAGCCTCCGGAGACTTAGTCGTTGCAACTGCCCGCAAGGCTGAATCGCTCAAGCATCTGGTCGACAAACACTCCTCTGACCGGATCCTGGCCGTGCCTCTCGACGTCACGAACAATGACCAAGTCCTCGAAGCTGTGGCCGCTGGTCTCAAAGCGTTCGGTCGCATCGATGTTGCCGTCAACAACGCAGGCTATGCAGACTTTGCCGCCGTTGAGGACATGAGCCTGGAGTCGTTTCGTGCTCAGATGGAAACGGACTTTTTTGGGGTTGTGCAAGTCAGCAAAGCCATGCTGCCTACGATGCGTCAACAAGGCGCCGGTCACATCATCCAGGTCTCCTCCATCGGCGGTCGAGTCGCAACGCCTGGCTTGTCGGCATATCAGAGCGCCAAGTGGGCGGTTGGCGGCTTCTCGACGTCCCTCTCACAGGAGGTCGCTCCGTTTGGCATCAAAGTGACGGTTCTGGAGCCTGGCGGCATGGATACAGAATGGGCAGGTCCGTCTATGGGAAGAAGTCTGATCAGCGAGCCGTACCAACAGACCGTTGGTGCGTTTGCGGAGTTGATACCTCAGTCGAAACCGAGCTGGTCTTCTGCCGCTGGCATTTCGAACATCATCCTGCAAGTATCCAAGCTCACAGACCCGCCGCTACGACTCCTGGCGGGACGCGATACCGTCGAATACGCAAAGATGTCCGCTAGAGAGCTGGCGGAGTCGGACGAAAAATGGCGAGACCTGACAACGTCTGCTAGTTAGTATAAGTGCGACCTTCGAGGTCCAATGAACATTTTTTCGAACCTTGGGTCAGAAGAAGATATATTTACATAAAAATAATATATACATACGACCGCAGGTCGAAAAGGTTTCATTTCCGAACATGAGTATCGTATTGGGATCTTAAAATGCCAGAAAGCTGCAAAGGGAGGCAGGGTTAGGAATCCGGTTAACATCTACAAGGGTTACAAATGCTCAGATTCTTTCAACGCTCTTTTACCAACTGTTAGCTTTTTTTCTTTTTTCTTTTGTTTAAGCTGGCACGTGTTCCCAGGCTTCGAACAATTAATCATATCCTGACAGCCAGTGGCGACTCAATCATTGGAGTTACTCCATGTGTCAGCCTCGCATTCATTGAGATATTGATAAACCTTCATGTGGGCTGTAGCCCCTTTCAACCGTGCAAAGGTCCAAAACTGGGCAAGGATTAACAGTTGAAATCCCTCTTTCACGCCGAGGACCCTCGGATCAGCTGTTTCCCCAAATCGTCCCCTCCCTCATCGCAGTGCTGTTTGCTGCAACTCATTCCTACACCATGAGGGGTCAGCGTACCTCATGAGACACCATCGAGTCCACGAATGATAAATATCACCGTTATCCCATTACAAAAGAGGGGAAAGGTAAAACCGTTAGAGACCCTAATGCCACGTACTTTAATTTGACGTGTGTCTTACAAAACCGCCCGAAGACAAGGATATCGCTGACAATGCCTTCCGCCGCTGAGAAAGCAAGAGCGAAACTCGACGCTGCCCTCAACGACCCCAGGAGAACCGACAGCTCTGGTAAGGATGCCTTTAGCATATGAATCCTCCCCTTAAGTAATCCTGTGGAGGACTGTCGAATTCCATTGCCGCCACGAGATATCCATCGGGAGGTAGCGAATACACCAATGTCGTTGCCCGTAGACCGAACCAAAGCAGTCAAAGCTTGGATGGGAAAGTGGATGTCGCTTCAGGACGATTATTAAGGACCTTATGTCTCGCCCAGCGTATTGATTGGGGAGATGTGATTTGAAGAGTGGCCTCTCTTTCTCGACAACCCAAATTGATGGTCCATAGTCGATGGTTTTTGTACCTCTCAAGGGAAACAGTCACACTAAGAAATTGCAGACGAAAAATATTGGAATCAACTAATCGGAGTACGCTTGATGTTCTAGAGACCCCAGTAACCCCAATGACCTGTGGTGCGAATACTCATCTTCATTAGACTACTTCGGCCGGTTATTCATTGCCCCACAACGGAGGTCCACGGCTTCCCAACTCACAAAACCGGCCCCGCTCCGCAAGATGCCCCACAGCATCAGATGGCTTCAACACGCCTCCGTAGTTCGTGCATAGGTAGATGGGATGAGAGAGTCAACTTAAGCGCAGTGTCTTACCACTCATGTATACAATCCGTTGAGAAGCCTGAAGCTTGGAAGATATTCAGTCAATTCATGATGATGTAGCTTCGTCATTATGCTGGATGAATTAGCCTCCGGGAATGATGACGAACACTGTAGCATATGAGTCGAACAAACTGCATAGGTGCTCCTTTTAGATCGACACATGGTTATTTGTGGACTTTGCTTTCTGCTTAGTGGCTCATCTTCACCTATCAATTTACTGGGTCTATCTGACCTTCACACCAGCCCGACGATGGCATAAAACGAATTTCTCTACTTATCAAGTGTCACCCCAACCTACCTGTTCAAGTTTGAGAACATGTCTCTTTAGGCTAGTAGAGCAATTATTTTGCTGGGATTGTCAGGATCAATGGAATCATGACGCAGGATGAGCAACCAGCCCTAGGCACAGACGGGGTTTATGGAAAGATTCACAAGTTCCGTAGCAAGCCTGGTACTCCATCGCCAACAAAGATCAATTCATGACATCTTCACCCACTATCCCGCTCCCACACTGCATCAAGTAACTCAGGGGGACCGGCATGCCCTTAAGTCTACACCTACTGCACAAGGATGATGCCAGTTGTTTGCAATCTCCCCGCCACACATAAACTGATCCCGAAGAGACATTTGCGTTGGGATTACTGCCGGACCGGATGGCCCGGCCGTTGCACGGGACGGGATCGTGTATGTGTCATAGACGCAATGCATCGCATCCTGTTTTTGGGTGGAAAACATATGATATTAGTAAGGGTTATAAAAGAGGTGGCAGTTACGGGATCAGCAATGTCTTCGTTTGGCGAGAGAGGAGCGCGGCCGGCATACGCATGGAAGGTCAGAGCATGGCCAATGTCAAATAGTCTTGAAAGACCAGTTTGTTAGGATAGATAATCTGTAGATATCATTGTACACCCAAGGTAGTAAGCCATAATCGCGGGCTCTTCTATCGTCTCATGCCTATTCGGCGGTTGCCCCAACGCCAGATTTTTCCCAATCCATAAAATCGACAAAGCGCATCATCTCCACGAAGCCATACAAGACTCGTCCACGCGAATTACCATCGGCCCCGTCGTCCTCGACCGCCACCAAAGCCGCCACGACCGCTGCCACCGCCGCCACCGCCTCCTCCTCCGGCCATGTTCTGATCATATCCTCCAAATCCCCCCTGGTTGCCGCCGAAGCCCCCACCAAAATTGCCGCCCTGGTGACCTCCTTGACCTCCTGCGCCGCTGCCGCCGGCATTCTGCATGCCCGCGAACATGGCGTTCATCTGGCTGGGATCCATCTGGCTAGGGTCCATGCCTGAGGCCATCATCTGTTGCATCATGGCCTGCATTTCGGGCGCCATGCCGTCCATACCAGTCATGCCACCTTGGGCGCCTGCACCGCCGCCACCTCCCATACCCATGCCGCCCATCATCATCATGCTGTTGAAGTCCTCCATCATCTTCTTATTGTTATTTGCGAAGACGTCGGCACCAAACTCGCCGCGTACAGTCTCCTGCTTGGATGCGTAGAGAGCCCATGTGAACTCGTCAAAGCCGTAGTTGAAGTAGTCGCTGATGTCGGTACCGGGCTTCCGCCACGGCTTGTCGTTTTCGGGGAGGTCTGTATGGACATCGTCAGCTATACTTCGAGGTACTTTGGGCGGAGGGTTGAACTGACCTTCGTCGATATTGACCTGGGTAATGGGCTTCCCTGAGCCGGCATGAATCGGGTTTGCGTTAAGGTCAATGGTTGATTTGGATGCCGCGGCCGAAGTCTTGTCGGCACTTGGTGCTGCGACGTTGAGGGTGCTCGACTGCCTTGACTCGTCGTCCTTCTTGACAGGCGCTGATTTCACAGTGACATCTGTTGACGCTGATCTCTGTGGAATATTGCGAATGTCGCTATACTTGGATTGGCTGTTGCGGACATCAAGTTAGCGTTCTGTTCATTCTGTTGTCTTTTGTCGCAAAGAGGTTCGTTCACATACGGAGGGGGGGCTGGCTTGCTTCCATCTTTGCGCTCGGTGATGATGTCGATGTCCTGTTTATATGTTAGCCATGCGAACAACTGGAATAGAACCACGACGCGCAACGCACCGAGTCATCGTCATCCTCGTCCATAGCAGCGCCCTCGTCTTCCTCCTCGCCTTCTTCCAGGTCATCGAACTTGGGCTTCTTTTCCTCGGTGGGTTCAACCTTGGGCTCCTCTGGTACGTAAAGATCGTCGTCCTCGTCGATATCCATGATTGCGATGCTATAAATTTGTGAATCTTTTGTCGTCGAGCAAATGACACACTTCTGGTGTTCTGAATGGGGAATCTGGGCGACGTCAAGCTCCGAAAGCTCACAGGTGCTGCAGCAGCAAACAGCTCCCCGGTGCCGAAGTTTCTCCGCGCAGCCACGGTCCCTGTCACCTTGGCTTACCGAAACTCACCGAACGCTCACCGCGGTTTCGGTAACTGGCCCAAGCGCAAATCTGGGACGCTCAGGTCTGCCTTGGCCTCTGGCGTAGCTTCGCGAAAAGTCGACTTTCAATACAAGTCGCAAACACTCGCTCGAATTTTTGGTTTGGGGTCTGGTCATGTCATTGACTCGATCAGCAAGCGGCCCAGCAGGCGGTCTTTCCATCAACACCGGTGCGGCCAACGCCTTGTAAGCTCTTTCTTTGTCTTTACTCTCTCCCGTTCCACCAATCTCCCCGACAACAAAGAACCTTGCCTAAGCTCCACGCGATAGCTTCGGCGGCGACAACAACACAAAGTTTCGGCCCATTGCTAATCCTTTGGAAATCTACAGCGGCGCCTCTGCCTCGCAAAACACTTCTTCCGGCGGGCTGTTCGGCTCAGGCTCAACAACGGCTACCGCGACCGGCACAGGACCAGGCACAGGCACAAACACGATGGCGACGACTGGCGGACTATTTGGCAGCACGGCGAAGCCCGGCGGACTCTTTGGACAGCCGGCAACGGCGACGACGACCACGGCACCCACCGGAGGACTCTTTGGCCAAGCAGCGCCGGCGGCAACCACTATAGGGACGACGGGAGGCGGTTTATTTGGCAACACCACTGCTGCCAACACGCAACCAGCGCAGACTACAACACCCAGTCTCTTTGGCAACGCAGCTGGAGGCACTTCCAACACCCAACAACCGGCTGGTGGCCTACTAGGAAGCAAACCTGCGACTGGAAGTCTGTTTGGGGGAGGCGCTGCTACTACCCAGCAATCAGCTCCTGTCGGTGGCGGTCTGTTCGGCCAGACTACGCAACCCCAGCAGCAGCAGACGGGCGGACTATTTGGTGCCTCGACAATGCAGAACACCCAGGCCAACACAAGCGGTGGTCTCTTTAATCAATCACAGGCTAAGCCAACTACCGGGCTCTTGTAAGTGGCCGATTCTTGTCATTCTGTATTCCTCTAGGCCTCTCGACAGCTAACATGATCACAGCGGCCAGACCCAACCTCAGCAAACCCCGGTGATGGGCCAGTCTACAAATCAGGTCTCTGCCGTGCAAATCAACGTCGACAGTATCCGCCCGCGCACCCGCTTCGACGACCTCGCCAAACCCGTGCAGGAAGAGATCGCGCTGCTTGACAAGGGAATCATGCGGGTCATTAAGATGAAGGACGAGATCGGCGAGTTCATGCCGCAGCACGAGCGGGACATTGAACAGCTCGGTCGGGACGTCAAATTCGTCGAGTCCAAGTTCCGCACCGTCCAGGTCGCCCTCAACAACGACATCCAGACCGTCAAGGCCCTGCAGGACCTCACCAAAAAGAACGCTGCTGACGCCCGCCTGTGCTTCCGCGGCGCCGACAACCTCAAGTTACCCACCCACTACCATCAAACGGGCCTGTTCGCCAGCAGCGCGCCCGCATCCAACACGAGCAGCGCGGACGCGTCGTCGACCCACGCTGATGCTCAAGACCTTATCACATACTTCAATCGCATCTGCGACGACATTGAGAAGTACAAGAGGCGCCTAGACGAGTATCGTGGCGAGATCGAGCGCGACATGCCGGGCGTCGAGAACGGCCTGTACGAGCAGATCCGGTCGGTGCGTGACCGCAGCGCCGGCAACGCCGTTGTCCAGGACCAGCTCGGCGAGGTCCTCGCGGCGCTGCGCGAGACAGGCAACGCTATCGTCGCCCAGGCCGGCCAGATCGCTGACACGCGCGAGCGGCTGTCGCGCCTGCAGGCCGGCATAATCGACACCGGCGTCTACGCCATGGGCATGGCAGCTTGACAACGCCAGCTACATGGCCTACCAGTGTCTCTTTGAATAGGAATTTTAGGGCGAGGAAAATGCACTATATGAGCGTCGTCCGCGTCCCTCATTCTTGTACAATGAGCGAGCCGTGCTTAGAGTGGCCGTCTGGTGTAGGGAGAAGTGGGAGAAAGCAAGCGTCTAGGGGCGAGGGGGCGAGGGCACAGCAGTGGAGGACAAAGCCCTTACGACATGTATGAATACAACAAAACAACAACATCATCATCCCAGTACCGCTTGTGAAATTTCAAAGAGGGGAGACGTCAACTGGGTGAGAATGGCAGAGATTAGAACACTGTGGTATATAGATACCCTCAACATCTCAAGGCAAACAAAACTTTGGAAAGCCAAGGGGGTTAATACAAGCATGCCACAACAAGTTTGGTATATTTTATAGTCTTTTATTCATTACTCCGCTTCGCGCCTCGAGTCGTAGGCGTGGGTATCAAGCTGGGTGCAATGCTGCACGCATATGTGTATATGTACAAGTTTTTGTGACGAACGCCGGAAGATCAAGTCGCTGACTGTCTGGATGTACCCTTCTCATAGCTTCCATCTTTTTTGTTGTCCCTTTTTTTTTTGGGCTGCACCTCCAAGTCATGTCATTGCTTCTTGCTGGCATGACACATTTACTCCTAAAAAGTCCCCTCGCCCTCACCGTCGTCGCCATAGTCTTCGCCAAACTCGTCGCCGTTATCAAAGTAGTTCTCAGCATCGTAGTCGCCAGCGTCTTCGTCGTCGTAGGCCTCGTCCTGCTCGTCCTCCTCTAGGCCCTCGTCGTCTTCCAGCTCAACACCCTCGCCAGCCTCGTCGTCCTTCATGGCCTCAAGCCGCTCAAGCAGGTTGCGGCCCTGGCCCTCGTCATCGCCTTCCATACCGAATGCCTCCTCGGCGCTAGGTAGCGCGCTGATGCTGGTGAGTTCAAGGCGGCGGCGCTTGTAAGTGCCTTGCGTCGTAGACGTCGCAGCAGCTGCGTCGATGGTATCAAGTAATTCGGCGGGGAAAAGCTCGCGGCAGACGGGGCGGTGCGACCAGTCGGGCAGCGCGCGCTCCTCGCGGATAAACTTGCTCGAGTAGGTAGGCACCGCGGTGAAAGGGTCGAGCGATGCCTTGTTTTTGACGTCGTACCGGGCGTTCATCTGTGCCTGGCCGTAAAGCTTTCTCGGGGCAGTGGGATCGTTGACGAGGGTGCGCTTCGAGGTGTACAGAGGGCCTCCGTGGATCTGATGGCGGAGGAGGAGCAGATGCTGAATGCCGCGTTTCTCAGCGAGGGAAAGGTCCTTCTGGGTCGGCACCAGGTATGGCTGGCAGACTTGGTCAATGTCTCATCTCTATAGACACTCGTCTCTATAGACACGCATAAGCGCCACAGAAACTCACGGGAAACAGCTCCGAGGGCCGCGCATCAGGCTCATCGCCTGTATCCCAAGGCACGTTAGGCCTACCTCCTCGTCCGCCGCCTCTACCACCGCGGCCACCTCCTCGTCCGCCTCTAGACATTAGGGAGCAGCAGGCGATAGCAGACACAATTAGTGGACCAAATGCAGGCAGCTGATCGGGCTGCGCGCGCGCTGGCAGCAGACCGTTGACTGGGGAAAATTTGAGGGCGCGAACTGAAGCTGACAGCTACCGGCTCATGGAACCAGTCACTCTCACTCTTGGTGGTGACGAGGTTGGATTTTTTTGCGGGGTGGAATAGGCGTCTGGTCCCCGAGATAGCGGAATTCGCTCCGCTGCCATGACGCCTGCCCCGCAGTCCGGATGCCTGTACCTACTATCACCCAACCCACCCTCACCTTCCCTCCAGCAACATATCCATGACTGATCAATAAGATTCATCACGTCCTGCACAACTCCTTTCGCATAGCTTCTGTTGGAAATCGCGTGTAATGTCTCAGAGGGTCGTCCCCGAATACAACATGGACGAATCCAGCAACGTGCCTATTTCGGGCGTCTTAGAGCTTCAATCCCACATCGAACAGCTCGTCGCCGATCCTTCAGCCGCCCTCGACGCCAAACTATTCGATGATGTCGAACTCCAACTCAACGGTTAGTTTATGCAGTTCTATTCACCCGTTGTCCCTCCTTTCTGTTTCTTCTGCTAACTATCCATGGCTGTCTCGCAGAATCCAACATCCCTCCGCTGCTCCCTGCTCTCCTCCCGCCCCTTACAACCATCCTGAAGCAAACGACTCAGGATCCTTCGCCGTTGCTCTCTCTCGCCACGAAGCTCCTCTCTCCACTCACTTTTACCCGCTGCCTCACGATCGCCGACCCCGCCGCTCTGATCGCCGCCCTCACCTCTCCGGTCCCCGGCGCAATCCTCCTCGCCCTCGTCATCATCCACAAGGCCGCCCGCACGCCGGCCGATGCCGCCCTACTCAGCTCTTTTCCCGAGGTTGTTGAAGAGCTTCTGCGCCGGTGGCTCGATAGCCCGGATGTCGGCGTGGCAGAGCGCGCCGGGAGGGTACTAGGCGACTTGCTTGAGACGGATTGCGATATCGTTGACGGTGCGAATAGCCTCTCCAATGGCCATAGCACTCCCACCACCGAGCTCGTGAAGCGCCGTGTCCCCGGCCACGCCCGCCTCTGGCGTCTCATCCTCCTCGACCGCCCATTCCTGTCCATTATCACCACCCTCTGCACTTCTGGGGATACCAATCGTCAAACCACGCTCGCACAGGGACGTCTACTGCGTCTCATCCCCCGTTTGGTGGTCCTCAACCCTCGCGCCGTGACCCAAACACCCTTTCCTGACCTCCTTCCCGTACCGGCGCCTATCGCTGAGCAAGTGGGTCAGGGTCTGTTGCAATGGGCAGCACTGAATATGGTGGACAAGTCAGATATCCTCATGCACCTGAGCCTCATTGACTTCTTCGAGGCCTTTGTCAGTGTCATGCGTGTAGCCGGGCTGTCGGCAGACAAGGAAAAGGCCGTTCGAGATTTGGTGAGGACGGCTGCCCAGCACGATGAGCAGCTTGAGGAAGCTTTGAAGAGTCTTCCAGGCCGAATGGTAGAGGAGGAATCAGAGCCACTAGCAAGATATATCAGCCAGATTCTCGACTAGTGGTTCTGGCACTTTCAAGCATGAGCGTGTACGATAGATACCCACAAAAGCAAAGGAAAACTCCCGTAGAACGGGTAGCTGCGAGTTTTATCTAGAGCCTAAACACAAGACCAGTCATACATAAGATGACCATGAGAAGACGAAATAATGGAAACAAATCAACCAATGAATTGTCACATCCGTTTAAAATAACTCGTTACACACCCTCAGGTTGGCCCACCACACCACACTCTGAGGCACTCTAGAGAAACACCGTAAAACCCAGCATTCTGTCCCGTCCAACGCCCGGCTTACCATCAGCAGTCAGAATCAGCAGTCTACTGTCGATGCCTGGTTCATCTGGCACGCCTACCATCTTACAGCATTCTCCTCGCGTCCGCCTCGCGGTCGCCCAACGCCCCATCATGTCCCCGGCTCGTTGGAGCCGAGGTTCGACGTTCAGGCGCTCGGCCCATGGACTCAATGCCGAGACCAACTTCGCCAACTCGTCGAAGCACCAAGTAGAGGGCGTTTCGCAGGTCTGGTGTCAGGTCCTTGGTCAGCAGCTCGACGGCCAGTGGGTAAAAGTCTGAAATGTGTGACTTGAAAGCGTCGATGGGGAACGTGACAAAGCCTTCCAACACATCAACCACAACCGGTCGCCAGGCCACAATATTCCTGTGCTGACTCTCTTCCTCAAGCGATGCGTAGCCGGAAATGATGTCCTTACAAAGGGGTACGAGCGCTGCTTCCACGTCCGGTCGGCTCTGCAGCCTTTCCGGCGCGTTGTCTGCAAACATCCGGAAGAGGATAGAAATGTATGTCGCCGCCGAACCACTCTCTTGTTTCAACAGGTTGGGGGGTTGCTTCATGAATCCCTCTCGCCAGAGCCTCATACGCAGCTCCTTGTCCTCGTTAAATCGGCGAGCGAACTGGAATGATCGCTTCAAGAGACCCATCAGCCGTAAAAGTTCTGATGAGGGAATGTGCGCGTAGACAGTGTCATTTCCAAACAGCTCGTTCACCGTCTCAATCATCAGGAGCTGCAAGACGCAGCGAGAGATAATCCGGTTGAAGAACCGACGGCGAGCTGCTGTGACCACAATAGGCTGCTGTTGCAAGTTTGATGTCGGCTTGAACTCCTCCAGTGGCGGGGGAGCACTTGGTGACAGCTCTTCCTCAGCCGGCCGAGGAGACAGGGGTGGGATAATCGAGTCGTCTTCTGAAGTAAGATGGGTCTCTTCAACGCCATTGATCTTGAGGGACTTCTCGTCGACGGTGGAATCCCCGTCCCCGCGAGGACTCGTGGTGCCCGAGAAATCAAGACCGTTGGGCGGCGGTTCCAGGGAGGCGGTCGAGTTAATCGTGGTAGCAGTGAACAGCTGGTACGCAGTCGTTCTCTCGAAAAGTTCACAGAAAGCTCCCACAAGCTTCGTCCAGTGCTGTGGCTGGAACTTTGTGACATTCTTCAGAATCAGCTGCTGCAGGCAATTGCTTCCGATCCTCGAGATGGTGTCGTTTTCTTGGCAGATACACAAGGCTAGGAGGTCTAGGAATCTGTCCAGCATGTACTCGAGCGCATCAAAGTAGTGCGTGAACAAAGTGATCATGTTACGCAGTGCCTGAATCATGGTCGTTGAAAGCCACACAGACAGTTCCTCGTGGTTGAGGACATTGGACATCTCTGGCCGAGATCTCAACACCATGAAAATCGGATACAGTTGCTGGCGCCATAGAATATCCCAGAACTCGGGAGGGAAGTCGCCACCATACTTGAGAAGTGCCTCGAAAAAATATTCCAGAGCATTGGATCGCACCTCCAGGTCCTCTCCAGTCATGAGCACGTCGTGGAATGCAAAGAGGACTGGGAACCAATAACCCTCCTCAACGGAGGTGTTCGACCGTGTCTGCTTCAGTGCCTCTGACGATGCAGTCTCTCCATTTTTAATGCCGTTCTTTCCATATTTCTGCGACAGCGGGCACTCGGGCGTCTTGAGCATTGTGGGAATCAAGGACTTTAGAAGTTCCAGTGCTGCCAAACTCTTCTTCTGGAATTTGAGATTCTTGGAGAACTCAGTGAGGCAGACAATCAGGTCCGTGAATGCACCCTGCGAAATGACAACTCCGAACTTAGTCCTGTACACTTGGTTGACGTTCTCAAAGGCGAGATTCACAATGCTCTCGTGAGTTTCTCGCGCAGCCACCGTGAAAACTCCAAACATGGTTCTCCAGCCAGAGCGGATATTGTCCCCACGGGCCTGGATCATTTGAATCAAACATCGCAGAACCAAGTCCTTGACGGTGACATTGTTGGAATTGGCGAGAACGTGTTCGAATGGTTTCAAAAAGTTCTTTTGGAACTTGAATCCCGCCAGCTCCTCAATCTCCATAAATCGCATTGATAGCTGACGAAGAGAATCAAGCGCGAAGAAGACAATGTTCATGTTGTTGTGGCATCCAACCCGGTTGAAATGCTCGCCAAAGACATCCCAAATGTTACTCCATTCGAACCTGACACGGTCCATATTATAGTAGCTGATCTCGACGATCTTCTGCAAGCTGTAGGTTCGAGGCGAGTCGTTGGAGCCAGAGACCTTGATCTCATCCCAGCTAACCTCGGTCAATGCCTTGGCAAAGTAAACCATGCTCTCGCCGCTAAGATTCGCGGTATTGGTGAAAATGCGGTCGACAGCTCGGATCACTTCATCCGATCGACTTTCGAGCGCAATTTCGGTGGAGAAGCCCTTGTGTCCAGCGCCTGATCTTGGTCGGGGTTTTCGAGACTGGGTTGAAGAACGAGAATCTGACGTTTCTGACCTCTGAGGAGGCAAGAACCGGGCCTTGGACACATCAGGAATGGCGCTCTCGTCTACGCCGCCAGATATAAGCTGAAGCCGATCCAGCTGGCTGATGCACATTAGGATATCCTTCCACGATCCGCGAAGAATATTACCCTCGGTCTGCCCGAGCTCGAGAATGACCTTCAGGGCCTCAATGTTCTTGGCCAAGATTTCTTGAGGGTTGTTCAAGTTAGTCGTATTTTTCAACGCGGACATGAATGCCTCCCTAGGCGTGGAAAGGTCAAAGAGGCAGGCAATTCTCGTCGCAAGCTTCATGCCCTCAAGGCACAGCTTGTTGACCTCAATATTCTGAGACTTTTGGATCTGGCTCGAGAGTGTGGAGAAAAATGACATCCAGGTCACATCGAACATAGGTCCGACATGTTTGAAGGACGTTGCCGGTATGTACTTGTTGCCAGACTTGGTGGCATTGCGACGTTGGCTTTTGAAGAGGTTCTTAAAAAGCTGCTCAGATCGCAAGGCAATCTCTTCGGACTGTTGCACATATGCCTCTCTTTGCAGGTCACGGCCAACATTAGAAAGAGCCTGGCCAAGGCCAGCAGCGATGCCAATGGGTTGAGGCGCCCCGGCAAGTGCGGCAGCATCGCGCTCACTCTTCAAGACGATTTCGTGCTCGGCGATCTCATCATAAATTCCGAGTAGATAGTCGTCAGGCAAATCGGCGTTGTCGTTGATGCCCCTATTGTTCTTGATAAACTCCTCCTTGCTCATTCGTTTAGCGACCTTGATGCTGTGTAAATCCGTATTGAGCAGGATGACGGAGTACGCCAGGACGTAAGCCGTATCAGCGTTTGCAAAAGCATTCGGGTTACCCATGACATATCGCTCAGCAAACTTCAACATAAAACGATCAATCTTCTGGGCTTCGCCGGGTAGTCGGAAAGACTGCAGAAATTGGCGAAGGGCGTCAACAAAGCGTCTCTTGGCAAATTCCATGGAATCCACAAACGCATGCATGACATCGATATTCTTCTGATCACCCTCGCCCAGATATTCGCCAATCTGGGCCTTGTCTAGCTTATCTTCCCTCAAAAGGAACTCCGCAATGTCCTTTGGGGTGTCACTCGGGATGAAGCCATCGCGGATCAGCAACTTCATGCCCTTTTTGGGCTTGAAGTTGAACTGATTAATTGCATTTGTGAGTGCAATTTTCCTAGCCTTGTCCTTTTCCAGTTGGTCTGGATCATCGTCTGCCACTGGTGTAGCTGGGGGCAGTGGCGTTTCAACACGGGAGGCAGTATCACTGATAGTTGGGTCGATTGAAGGTCGGATGACATCCAGGGACGCGTTGCTTTCCAGGTTGTCAACTCGAGTGCTGTCATTGTCGGTTCTAACCGGAGCCGACCAGTTCACCAAAGACCTCAGGGTTTCAACAAGGGCCTCTAGTGAAAGCCGCTTGATCGCGTACTCCTTGGGATAATCCGGTTCAGGCTCTTGATGCGGCGCAATTTGCGCCACGGTAAGGGAGGGCGGCAGAGTAGCCTTGAGCTGCCACTCGCTCGCAGGGCTGCTTTTTAGTCTCATTTCCTCGTAGGCTTGCTCATGAATAGTGGTGATCAAAACAGGCGTGGTGGAAAACTTGGATAGATCCTCAATGATGGTCTGGTAAATGTTATCGACTGTCTGCTCGCAATCATAATTGAGGTAGATCTCCACGAGAGCTCGCGGGTCAGCGCAAAGTCGGTTGAGAATGGTAACGAATTGAAGCTTCTGTGATTGCGGAGCCGTCCTCCGGGCAAGGAGCGCAAGATAAATTTCGTTCAGAAAGACCTCGATTTCTTTCTACTTGGTTGTTAGTAACGGACCCCAATGGGGTATAACTAGCAATGGGATTCATACCTTGAAGGAAGCGCGCATGAATTTGATCATCAACCAAAAGATCTCAGAGCACACATTAAATATTCTGTCCACCGAGCTAGCGCCATTGCGGGTGATGCTCAGACAGAGGTAGAACTTGACAGCCTGAAGAAAAGTCGTGGGCTCATTGCTTTTTGAATTCTTAATAGTACAGAGAGGAGAAGTAAAGACGCCGATGTTGTTGTTGAGAAGAGTGTGGATGAGGTGGAGAGAGATGAGTTTTGAGCGCATGGGCTGACCGCGTACGTCGTACAGTTGGTCCGGGGGGAGGACTTTGGTTGACAAGTTGCAGAAGGAACGGAAGACCAGGTAGGCATCCCGGATGTACACTTCGTCCTCGGCATCCAGTACATCGTGGTCTTCTATAGGAGAAGAATCTGGGCCCATTTGCTCGCTGGTGGACGCGGTGTCGGTGTCCTTCTTTGCAGGCTTCAGCTGAGTAACCATGGTTGGCCCGTCTCCGAGGGTCGAGTCGTCGAAGCTCTTTCGGTGCTCGAGGTCCTTGAGTGTGAGCTTGATGCCAGTCTCCGACGGTTCTGTTGTACCAGCATCGGAGTGCGGCGCTGGGGACTCGTCGCGATCATGGTCGTCCTGTCCACCATTGGCGCCAATCTGCTCGAAGGTGGCGTTGCTAGAGCCGTTCTTGAGGTGATCTAGGTTGAGGCGAGCCTCCTTCATGTGCAGGCGCGTCTTCACACGCTCAAACACGGTACCGACCATCTGGGTCAAGGTACCCTGAGCAACCTGCTGATTTGCGGTGCTACGCGACAGCAGGAAGACGTTGTAGACTTGACGCACAGCCTTGAGCAGACCGGCGCCGTGGACGACAATCTTGTCATTGAGAACGGCAGCCAACAGGGACTTGACGATCTGCAGCTGAACCTCGACAGCGGTGGTTTCACCTTGGAAACAGTTGCAAATTGTATCGATGGCACGTTCGATCAGGGGCGGAGCGGGCTCGGGGGCCTCGGCGCCATCTTCGGGGGCTTCGGGGGGGGTGTCTGGGACGGAGAAGTAGGAGTAGGAGATGAGCTTTCCGATGCAGTCGAGAGCGGCGGTGGTTAGCTGAACATTGTTGGATCGTGAGGCTAGCTGAAGGGGGGCGAAGACGATTTCGGGGCTGGGGAGTTGATCCTGCTCCTTGATGGCTTCGAGTGCCTTGGTAGCCGACTCTGCGAGCTGCTTATTGCGCTGGGCGTCCTTGGACGAGGCAATGGCCTCGAGCGAGGACACGACAAACTTGAGGGAGCTCATGGGGGAGCGGATCGAGGATCAGCGGCCATTCGACAAGGGATGTTGCAGGATGGTCGAAGACGAAGTTGAGGCGAAGCCGGAGTTTCCACCAACTAATTAATAAAGGGGACGGATGGTGATGGTGGCGGCGCGCCGGACGGGATGGAGCTCAGCTCGAAAGCGGAGCACAGTGTTGTCCTTTAAGCACGGCGCAAGCTGGAATCGGTTGGTTGGGGTGAGCCTGGCTGCTCTCCTTTGACGACAAGCTCGAATTATTGAAAAGGAGAGGAGAAGCGAATGCTGGTGCCTTGTCCGATAGTCGTTGCTGGTCAGCTTTCAAGATGGCAGAAGTGGACAACGTTCCCAAAATGAGCTTGGGTCCTGGCTGATGCGGGACCCGAGAGCCCATGCCTAGACTTTTTTGGGCTTACTTTGGGTTGAACTTTGACCCATTGAAGGCCAGCTAACGTTAGTTTGACATATGGAGTCCTGAGTCCTCAGGGTTGCATAAGGGGTGTCCGTTTTAGACGGCGCTCATTCAGGTTAGATGTGGAAATGAAGGTTACGGTGGAAAGATGACTAACGACATCAATCCGTCAGGGGTAGCCAAGTGCTTACATAAGGAGAGTATCGGAGGATGATTTTCCAGAGACGGCCCGATCACGGTGAGAAGCGGACAGAGGAGGACCAAGCTATCAAAGTTGGTGGGGTGGCCAAAAGTCCAGCCGTGCACGACATGAGGTACTTTATCCTTCGTCAAACAAATAACAAGAGGCACCAGGAATACGATGGGGGCAGAGCAACTGTAGGAAAACCAACCATCCATGCATGTTAATAACACACGTGCTACGGCAAGCATGATGGGCCATGCATGTCTCCCAGTCAAATATCCATCATCAGTGAACGTCAACGGGCAGACACATGCTCAATTCGATCCATCGCATTGCCCCGGGATTCGGTTCATGTCGCGCAAATGATGTCCCGAGCGACTTTTTTTCAGGCCCAGCTTGCGCTCATGGACATGGAGCGGGCTCGGGGCTTCCTGCAGCGGGTCCCTTCCCACCACAGCGGGCTTTATTTGCAGCGGCAAGAGCCCCCCGAAGAAGCCCCTACAACCCCTCTACAAACTTCCCAACGGCCCTGGAGTCCGCCAAAGGCGCTGTAAGAATGGCCCGCAGCCTTGTAAACCCTCCCCTAGGTTCCCAGATAGTGGCTTGTTCTGGCAGGGGTTTGCGTCATGTCGTCCTACGCTATTCCCCAATCTGGCTTAGTACCCCCAAAGCTTCCCAAGAGCCCAGAGGACGTCGGAGCTCAACGCAACGCGAAAAACTCCACGTCCAACCCCAAGAATTTCCCATCCCCGAGCCCGCTTCCGTCTCTTTCCTTTGCAAGAGCCTCTCCCTTATTCTCTCTTCCTCTTCCCTCTCTCTCCCCGACGATTCCGGCGGTATCCGTCTCCTCCTCAATCGACGCCAATTGCGCCTTTCACGGTAAGTTACAATCCATTTCCGGTCTCTGTGGCCTCACCCTTGTTATCCCTCACCGCTGACAACTCCCTGTCCGACCATCTAGAGAGACATTTATCACTCCCCCCCGACGCCCAAAATGCTCAGCGCCGTGCTCCGAAGGCGCGCCCTCGCCCCGGCCCAGAATGCCGTGCGAACTGGCTTCGCTGCGCATGCGGTGCGCTGCTATGCCTCCTTCCCTAGCCATCAGGTCATCAAGATGCCCGCCCTGTCGCCCACCATGACCCAGGGCAACATCGGCGCCTGGCAGAAGAAGGCCGGCGATGCCCTCGCTCCCGGTGACGTCCTAGTAGAGATTGAGACCGACAAGGCCCAGATGGACTTTGAGTTCCAGGAAGAGGGTGTTCTTGCTAAGCTTCTGAAGGAGTCAGGTGAGAAGGACGTTCCTGTCGGCACTGTAAGTCCTCCATCTCACCTCCCCCAAAGCGACCCCGCCATTCGAATCGCCTGCAATCCCAGTGACGCTCCCCTCACTAACATGGCAAACCTTGTAGCCCATCGCGGTATTCGTTGAGGAGGGCGCCGATGTCTCCGCTTTCGAGTCGTTCACGGTTGCCGACGCTGGTGGCGACGCCGCCCCTGCCGCGCCCAAGGCTGAGGAGAAGTCCGAGTCTGCTGCTCCCGCACCCGCCGAGTCGACTTCTGAGCCTGATCAGTACACCTCCACCGAGGGCCGTCTCGAGACTGCTCTCGAACGTGAGCCCAACATTTCTCCCGCCGCCAAGCGCCTGGCACGTGAGAGCGGCGTCAAGATCGAGGCCCTCAAAGGTACCGGCAAGGGTGGCAAGATCACCGAGGAGGATGTCAAGAAGGCCGTCAGCGCCCCCAGCGCTTCCGCCGCCGCTCCCGCCGCCACCTACGAGGATACCCCCATCTCCGGCATGCGCAAGGTCATCGCCAGCCGCCTGATCGAGTCGACCCAGACGAACCCCCACTTCTTCGTCACCAGCTCAATCTCCGTTAGCAAGCTGCTCAAGCTCCGTCAGGCTCTTAACAGCTCCGCCGAGGGCAAGTACAAGCTGTCCGTCAACGATTTCCTCATCAAGGCTATGGCCGTCGCCAGCCGCAAGGTGCCTCAAGTCAACTCCAGCTGGCGTGGGGACAGCATCCGCCAGTTCAACTCGGTCGACGTCTCCGTAGCCGTTTCCACCCCCAGTGGTCTCATCACTCCCATCGTCACCGGTGTTGAGGGCCGCGGCCTCGAGTCCATCTCCAGCAAGGTCAAGGAGTTAGCCAAGAAGGCTCGCGACAATAAGCTCAAGCCCGAAGAGTACCAGGGCGGTACCATTTCCATCTCCAACATGGGCATGAACAACGCCGTCGACCACTTCACCGCCGTTATCAACCCCCCTCAGGCGGCCATCCTCGCCGTTGGCACCACGCGCAAGGTGGCCATCCCCGCCCAGACCGAGGAAGGTATTGAGTGGGACGAGCAGATCACTGTGACCGGCAGCTTCGACCACAAGGTCGTCGACGGCGCCGTTGGCGCTGAGTGGATTCGCGAGCTCAAGAAGGTCCTCGAGAACCCTCTTGAGCTTCTCCTGTAAATTATACACATTTGACGGCCGCCGTCATCACCCTCATGTTTCCCACCAATTCCGGGGGTACAAAACCTAAGAATAATACTCGTACGATATCGAAGTGCTTCTCCTTTAGGCTTATCGTATCCGTTTTACGTAAATAGTTAGGGTCTTAATGGTTATCAGGAAGGTTGAATTTGCACCATTCTCTCACCCTATACGCGGCAGAGGAATTGAAAATGGTGGATCATCTTCGTGGCAAGCCGGTTCTAGGCGTTGGCACCAACGCCGGACTTTCATGGCTTGTTCAGTAGGTCCATCCAATGATCCATGCGGCTCCAATGGCAGCAAAACACAAACAACCAGGGGGAATCATCTACTTGGATTGGTACTACCTTGTCGATATTAGGTATGTAGGTGCAGCCGTTTTAGCCATCCATCTTTTTGAACCTGGGAGGGCAAGAACTTCAAGATGCAGTTAGCAAATCATGTTTGGCTCGCTAAAGAAAGTATATATATATCAGGTTAGTGACACTCCTGCTGCAACCACTGGGCCAACAACCGTGTCGTGAAGTTCTTCCTCAGTCCCTCGCCAAACTGTCCCGCACATGCCCGAAGACGGGATGTCCTATCAACACGGACAGATCTAGACACAAAGGTAATAGGACACCGGCCATGTTCATCCTATCCGTGCTAATACCACCTCACAGGAACCAGCAAGCAATCACAATTCGAAGATGTATCTCGTTAGAGTCAGCATATCTTTCGATGACATCAGGAGCCTTACATTCGCCGACGAGGTCGATCCCCTCGGCAATCTCAATCCAGCCCTCCTGTCCATCACCGCCAGCGCCTACCGAATTCAGTCGCAGAGGCTTCATATCCCCGACATGTTGGGCTTCTTCGCCTCAGGCCCTCCCTGTCTACAAGTGCATCAGGCTTGGCTTTTTCTCACTTTTGTGGAGCAGTTCCTTCTGCTGCTTGTTAATGAGGTGGTGATGGCTTGTGTATTCGTTCCCTCCAATATGTCTTTACTCCGCATTCTACGGAACGCTGTCATTGATATTGGCCTACTTGTGCTTTTATGGCTGGTGTCGCTCTTCAGTCCTTGCCGCGCCGCAGATTGTTATTTGGAGGGCTGGATAAAGCCCCCTGCCTAAGTAATAGATGTGTTGGAGCTTACTAGGTGGTGCTCATGTTCCTGCTACAGGATATACCACAAACCATTATATCGTAGCGGTTTAACATCTTTTATGAATTTTTATTCAATTACTCAGTACAATGTTTCGAACAAGCTATCAAAGTTCTTTTAACAATTGACCATAGCTTACTAAATAGTTTAGGACTAAGACTTACGGGAGCCAAGTTATACAAGCTCAAATACTCGGAAACCCTTGCCAACCAAGTGTTCGGTCAGGCTAAATGTAGCGAGAGCCTAGAAAGTATCCAGTTCAAGCGTGGGTAGTCAAAACTATCTCGGGGTTCTAACCTACTTCATTACCATGCACTTAGCTCAGTCATCCCCGCAATCGGCCTACTCCACTTAACGAGAAACGGGCATATATGAAGCGCATGTAACCGCGCTTCTGTTGACGCAGGAGTCATCGCTGGCTATCTTTCATTCTCTCCCTCTCCCTCCCCGCCTCACACGTACTCTCCCATGTACTGTTCTATCATAAAGAATCATCAGTTAAAAAGAGGCATCGCTACGAGCCTGTTCGCTGGAGCAAAGGCCCACTGCCTTAAACACCAGCACACCATAGCTCAAGCCCGCAACTCAACGATGAGCCTCTACAACGGCAAGACGTTCCGGTCGGCGTCTAACACGGCCAACGGCGAGGTCGGCGCTGAGACGCTGTTCCACTACCACCAGGACGGCAGCATTGTGTGGGCCGAGTACGGCGGCGGCTCCATCGTCCGTGGCACCCTGATCGCCACCGTCGCCGGCTCAGACAACAGCTTGGACATGCGGTACCAACACGTCAACCGTGACGGCGAGCTCATGACAGGCCAGTGCCGCTCAACACCCGAGGTCTTGGGGGATGGACGGTTGAGGATGCATGAGAAGTGGAAGTGGACGAGTGGTGATCGATCTGAGGGGGAGTCGATTATTGAAGAAGTTGAGAAGACGGTTTAAAAGCGCAAGTGGATGGACATGGAGCTAAACCCAAAGTTTTCCCACATCATATTCCCGAGTACAAGCAACGGAAGACGGTCCGGGGTTGATGTTCAATGCGTGACATAACATCCAGGACATATAGTTTACGTCTCATCTAGATTCTCTTGTCTTTACCATTTTCTATAATTGGGGATTGGGGATTTTTTCCAAGTCTACTACAATATCAATTTCAGCAAGTGTTCGTATCTCGACATGTTCACAAAAACTTGCCCTTTATGACTTTCCAGCTTGAACTCAACGGGGCCATAATTATCAAGTCCTGCCAAACAAGCCCTTGGGGGCCTTCGACTTGGCCACTGTAGCCATGACAGCCCCAAACATGGTCATGGCACCCCCAAAGTAGGTTACTTCCTCAAACCGCCCATATTTGTCAATCATGGCACCGCTCACCGGCGGGCCGACGAGGGCGGCGAACGAAGCCAGCGCCATGCCCACGCCCATGTACGTACCGATGTTCTTCGGGTCATCGGTGCACAACGTAATGGCCACCGAACCACCCGATATGATTGCGCCGGAGGCAAAGCCGAACAGTGTCGCCGTGACAATTATGCCTGCGCTAGTCTCTGCCCGCGGCCAGCAGAAGATAATAATAGACGTAGCGACGGAAGCGCCGATAAAAGTGTTCATGCGGCCGAACTTGTCTCCCAGCACACCAGGGATAACTCGGCCGAAGATAGAGGCGCCGTTAATCATGGCCACCAGGTAGCTCGCCAGGCTCTCGCTCATGCCCTTGGTGATGGCGTACGTGGGCAGCAGGAATAGCGGGACGAACATGCCGATCATGCCGAAGAACATGGAGACGATAAGCAGCACGTACATGGGCTCCCGGAATGATGACCAGAGGAAGAAACGCGTACGGCGCGGCGGCAGACGGGAACTGACACAGGTGGCGGCGACGGCGAGGAAGGGCAACATGATGAAGCCGGTGATGCGGACAGACCAACCGAAGCCGACGTCAGTTTTGGTGAGCAAGTTGGAGAGGACGATGGGAAAGACGACGGCGCCGAGCGAGGACCCGGCGATGGCGATGCCCATGGCGGCGCCGCGCCGGGCATTGAACCATTGCGGGACGGCCGAGAGGGCCGGGAACATAAGCAAGCCGTTGGCGAGGCCGGTCAGGACACCCTGGGCCAGCATGAACTGCCAGTATGACTCGCAAACGCTAGTCATCATGATGGCAAAGACATACAGCACCGCGGCGGGACGGACGAGCTAAGGCGAGGTCAGTTTCAAGGTTTCGCCCATGATACCAAGCAAGAACAACGAGAACAAAAAGAGAGAAATTACATACCCACGCGCCGAAGCGATCAAACAGCGGCCCTCCCACGGCGCCGGTCGCAAAGATTAGGAAAGCCTGGATGGAGCCGATCCAGGCAATGTCGTCGGCGCTGCGCTCAGGCATCTGGTTGAACATGTAGTAGGCCTGGAAGATCCCGAAGACGTTGGTGTAGCCGAGAGTGCAGAAGAAGGCGCACGAGGCGCCGACGGCGACGAGCCATGCCCTGAGGCCACCATCGGGAAACTCGTCCTGTTCTTTAGGCTCTGGTTTCTGGTCGCCGGTGGTGATGCTCGTGTTGATACCCGTGTCGATACCCGTGTCGATACCCGTGTCGGATGCCTCGACGTCTAGGGCCAGGGTCTTCTCGGCAGACATGGCAGTGCTGACTCGTTGAGGCGGGTTGGGCTGAAGAATGAAGTCCGGGTCAGATGGGTTATCTTCTGTGTCGATTGAGTATCAACCTCAATGTCATGATGATTTTGTAGACATGATGGCAACCAACGTCTCCTTATACCTCCACTCCGAGATTCTCAGTCCCAGGCAGGAGTGCATCCTGCCGGCCTTTTCCAGTTCAGATCAAATAAACCCGAGATACTCATTTACGCTGATTACGCCCCTTAGGGACCAAGATGCCTCGAATCATGCTCGATGCGACGTCGCGATGATGTTGCGAAGCTCGAATGATGGGTCCGGCGCAGAACCGTGTAAGCCCAGGGTGTCGGTGAATTGCACCACTCCAGCCAACCAGCGACCAGGATGGAGTCGGTCTTTTCAATTTGCCGGCCCGAGCGAGCGGCCGAAGCGTGTTCATTCATGCTGGGATAGCTCGCTCTTCTGCCTCGATTGCAAAGGGCGAACGGCAAATGGCAAGCAAAACCCTTGTCGCGTGCTGTTTCCTGCGTGCTTCTTCGATTCCCCGTCGCTCTTTTTCCAATCCCCCTCACGTCCGCCTGTGTCGTACGGTTTGGCTTGTTTTGGCTTGTTTTGGCTTGTCCCGGCTTCTTTTGTTGCTGTTGCAGGAAGAAACCCGGCCGCAATGTCTCCGTCTCCACCCGCGTCGCTCATCAGCCACGCCCACTCCAGTTACCTGTCCCTGTTCAGCATGCCGTCCGGGCTAGCCCCGTCTGCCGTGTCCAGCCAAGACCGGGCCGCCGCCGTGGCCGAAGATACGGAGGTGCCTCCGTCGTCCTCGGCCCCGTTGACTTCGGACGTCGTGTCACATCAGCCCGCGGCCACAAAGACGGAGAAGAAGCGCCGGCGTCCGGCCCTCTCGTGCGAGCAGTGTCGCCGCCGCAAGATCCGCTGCGATCGCGGCCTACCCTGCGTCAACTGCATCAAGTCCAAGATCTCCCCGTGCACATATGCCCCGACTCACGTTCCCGCGTCTCGCACCCGGAAAGCCGCCAGCAACGGGCGAGAATTTGACGCTGCCGATGTATCATCTCATGTACCTGCTAGGTCGGCTCCGGTTTTTGAGTTCCAGCGACCATCCGCTGTGCCCAACCCGGCTGCGAAGGCCGTCTCATCCAGTGTCCCCAGCTCAACAGTAGGTTCTTCCTCAGACAGCTCAACGGTGGACGCATTGGCTGCTAGAGTGCGTGAACTGGAGCAGAAACTCTCGGAAACCTTCCTCGTCTCTCACATAGCAGATGATCGGCTAGAAAACAACCGGGAACAGGAGCAGGAGCATGCGCCTATGAAAGGAACCGTTTCCAAGACTCGCTTCTTCGGCCAGAGCCACTGGATGAACGGCGCAGATATGGTGAATATCCCACAACTCCCAGCGCTGACATACAACTCGTGTTCTAACATTGCACAGTTCCCCTCCATCCTCGGCATCTTGAGGCAAGCCGAAGCACGAAAGACCGGCCCACATCGCATCTTCGTCAAGTGCAAGACATTGGCACGCACCATCAAGGAGAATCGACTGAAGCCCATTTCGTCCAGCAACCTTGGCAAGTCCATCCCCGTGAAGAGTCTCGCCGACCAGCTCGTCAACGCCTACTTCCACACCTTCGAGGGCACCATACGAATCCTCCACGTCCCAACGTTCCGCGCCGAATATGAGCGGTACTGGCAAAACCCCAGCGCTGCCAACGATGTCTTCGTCATGCAGCTGCAGCTGTGCATGGCTCTCGGAGCAACGGTTCACGATGATCTCTTCTCTCTCCGCTCCGCAGCCATGCAGTGGGTCCATGAGGCACAGCTCTGGTTGCTGCTCCCGCCTGAGAAGAGCCGCATGACCATCGGAGGCATCCAGATCATGTGCATGTTGACTATCGCCAAGGCCACCTGTGCCGTCGGCCAGGACTTAACGTGGGTTACCACGGGTGGGCTAGTTCGTCAGGCCATGTACATGGGTCTGCATCGTGACCCCAAACACTTAGCCGACATGTCCGTCTACCGCGCCGAGATGCGCAGACGGTTGTGGGCGACGATCCTCGAGCTAAACTTGCAGTCTTCCTACGATGCCGGCGGCCCGCCATTGATCTCGGCCAACCACTATGACACAAAACTGCCTGCCAACATCAATGACGATCAACTCAGCGATGAGTCCGAGCGAACCAAGGCACCACCCAACAAACCCGAAGCTCTCACTGACATGTCCGTTCAGTTAGCTCTTCTCAAGTCTCAAGCTCTGCGACTTACCATCATCAGACATGTCAACGAGCTTCGGTCTCCGGACTCATACCCCGAGACTCTACGTCTCAATTCAGAGCTGACCAAGGCTTGTCGAAGTCTGACGGAGACCTTGGCTGCCTTGACCTACGCCCAGAAGCAAGTTTCACGACCAATCATCACGCAGTTTCACTGTTCTCTGATACAAATGCTCATCTACCGCTGCTTCATCTCGCTGCATCTGCCCATGCTTCGACGAGCGGCCGAAGATCCCACAATGTACTACTCTCGGAAGGTGTCTCTCGATTGCTCCCTCAAAATTGCGCAGATCTGCAACCTCTCTCACCCGCGGTACCCGTCCGCACCCCCAGGCTCGCTAGATCCTCTGACGTCGTTCGATCGCCTCATCACCAACGGCTCCGGTCTCTTCCGCGTCGTCCCTGTGCAGACGCTCTTCTCAGTCGCGATGGAGCTCATCAAGAAGAAAGAGGAGGAGCGGGACTCCCTGGACACCATACCCTCAATGGGCAGCAGGGAGCTACGTCTCGTGCTCGAGGCCGCCATGGTGTGGGCGGAGCGACGCCTCCGGTCGGGTGAGACTAACATCAAGGGGTATTGCTTTATCGCGGCATGCATCGCACTGGCCGACGGCATCGACAAGCGGTTGCACCAGGAGCAGATCGACCAAGCTGTCATCGCAACGGGCGAAAGTATCAGCATCAAAAGCTGGGAGCTGCTGAGGGAGGTGGCCGAGCGAGAGGGGGCCAGTATCAACGAAGATGGCTCACCAGCGGGCTTAGACGAACCAGTGGAAGCCATGGAGGGCATCGCCGAGATGCCCTTGGACTGGATGAGCGACTTCAACTGGGATTCGATGAGTGACTTTTCTTGGGGTCGGCAGATCCCACAGGAATTTGGGGATATGGAATCCGTTGACCCCTCGGTTATGTCGCAGTTTTAGATATTTAAGATACCATGTGGAAAAGTGATTGCACAGAGTATGTAGGTTAAAAACGACTGTAGAAAGGGATTGTGCGCGTCACGGTCCACCGTCACATCTCATCTCAGCAATGTAGTAATAGAACAACCCCATTCTCCGGAAGAAATACAAGTCAGCTCAATGCAAATCCATGGCCGACTTTGAACACTGCGTGATTCTAAATTGCAGGAACGAATCAAAGGATTCGACTCCTGTATTTGCAGCTAGACCAAAACTACAGGGTAGCTCCGTGGCAAAGGTGTGGGGCCGACCAAGCTATTCTCCGCGAGTCAATGCTCTCATGAACTGATTACACTTCAAAGTCGACGTCTTCTCTGTGACAAGACGAGATGAAACTTGGAACTCAACTGCAAATGGGCACCTCATAACCCATTTCTCAAATAACAAGAATGAAACCAAAGTCCGGGTGCTGGACCTGCAAGAGTGAAGCCGCCACTCCGACGTAACCCCTGAAAGGAACAAGAGCTGCTGCTAACATCTTCCGCCCAGAACGCAAAATTGGCTGTGATAAAGGTCTCCCGCATTGCAAAAACTGCACCGGGACAGGGAGGGAATGTGAGGGCTACGGGATTCGACTGCTGTGGCCGGATCGTCCGGACGGGCGGCGATCCAAGACGGACCTCGCCATCGGGAAGCCGTCGAAGACGCATGCTTCCGACCTTCAGCAACTTAGTTATTCCGCTGTCAATTTTCTGAATGTTACGCATGAGGATATGAATGCAGTACAATGCGGTTATTCATATCGCCACCTGGTGAGAAAACATCCCCGCCCATCACACAGCATCAGTCTCCATCCTGTCGTAGGACAGGATGCCATGCTCCTAAGTTACTGTAGGTCAACTCAATCTCAGAATGCATATACACGGACCTTGACCATGATCAGATGAAGGACGCGTCGCTACAATGATCTCGACCACCCACACCCGCAACGGCTTTCACCATGATATTCTGCCCATGGCACTCGCGAGTTCAGATCCGGCCTCGTCGGCCCTCTGCAACGCCATGCTCGCCATTTCCGCGTACCACTCCTCTGGAGCTCTCGCAGCATTGCCGTATAAGACGAGTGCGGTGAGTAATTTGTCCAAGGCTCTCGTCTCCAGCTCCGGGGCAACCGAGATCCAGATGGCCGCGTCCATGATGCTGTGCGTTTACAATGTATGTTCCACATGGCGATGATGCACTCTTGGCGGAAAATAAAGGGCTCACTCCAGATGCAGGTGTTTGATGAAAGCGAGGGCAATTGGAGCATACATCTTAGCGGGGCTAGGAAGATGTTGCAGAATCTCTATGCCCAACGGAGGCCGCGCCGACTTGACTCCGAATTTACCCTTACTTGGTTTCTTTATCATGAAGTTCTAGGCTGCTTTACACGGCCTCAGGTAGCGAGCGAGGGTGATATAGACTTGATGGCTCTAGTTCAGATATCCATATCTGATGCCACTCTTGTGAGTTGCGTTTCTTTCCGTTTTAAGTTGCGCGTGTCTCTAATGAAATAGATCATCGGATCTCTAGGTTGCTCCCTGGAAACCATCTCCATCATTCACACCATCAATAAAATGCGCACAGCACATCCCAAAACACCACATTCTCCAGCCACGGCGAGACAACGCCTAGAGCAAGAACGCCTAGAACTGGACCGCCAGCTCAACAACCTCATCCAAACGCTCCCCGAGCTCGAAACAGCCGGGCATCCCTCAACACAAGCCCGCGTGCTGGCCATCGCGGAACTATACCGCCTCGCTACCATCCTCTACCTCCAACGCGTGCGCCCCATGCCCGCAGATGACTGCCGACGCGCTCTCTGCCTGGAGCAGGCGTTTGCTATCCTCGACAGGCTCCAGGTCGCCACGAGTCCGTGGCCGGTATTTGTCATCGCGTGCGAGAGTGCCCCTTCGGATGGCCACCGAGGCTTGATACTGGGGGTGCTGGATCGGATGGATGAGGCGCGTGGGATTGGCAATATTCGGGTAATGAGGAGTATCGTCGAGGCGTTTTGGATGCAGTATGATTTTGCAGGTCTCGGGGATGGGGCATGGGCTAACTGGTGGAATCAGGGTGACGCTGCGGTTGCTGAGCCGTGGTTTATCTGAAGGGTGTATGCAAAGGAGCGGTAATAACAGATGAACAGTTCATATGGTCGTATGTGTGCTATTGACAGGTCTATGTTAGAGTCACCGAAACTACTAGTAATAATATACAACTAGTCCATGATCCAACTGATTGAGAATGCAGTCTATTCGTATGCTCCATACGTACCTTGTCACTCATTATCGTCGTCGTCGTCGTCGTCGTCATTGTCGTCGTCTGTTCCACCATCGCCGTCCCTCTCATGCCACCCGGGTCTCGGACTCGCATTCTTGGCCAGCAAGTTGCGGGTGACCTGCAGCGTCCAGATCAGCGGCCCGACGTCATCTTCCGACCGAGCGTTCGCCTTGACCCACGCGCGTACTTGTCGGCGCACCTCCTTGTTGCTCGTCACTGTCGCTACGTGCGCCGCCCATCCATAGATGAAGATGGATAGCTTGGAGCTCTTGAAGGCGCTGGCCTCAGCGACATCGAGGGCGACCGGGGGGAGGACGCCGCTGGACACGGCTTCGGCGATGGCTGGCATGTCCCACGGTTCGGGTATGATCTCAATGGGGAGCTTCACACTGTCGGGCAGGTGGTGGATTGATAGTTGCTGGAAGCGGTCCCGAATGTCCTTGGTTGGCAGACTCAGCGCCTCTTGGCCCCATGGTACGAGCAACCTCGCTCTCTCACGCTCCGTCTCGGTGCCAACGTTTTGCAGGACGTAGTGGAAGTGCTCTGCCGCCTCCGACGTGCACACTAATCTCCGGTCAGCCAGCACGGGGTAGAGCGTACGGGCCATCAGTCCTCCTTCGTGGCGGTTCTCCTCCTCAATCTGGGCTCGTGTGGTCGGAGCCTGCCAGAGCTGGGGCTCGAGACTTGAGTGGGTGAGGTCCGAGATAAGATCAATGAGGATGGTATGGTCCAGGTTGAGGGTGGGAGTGAGGTCTTCCAGCTCGTCCCCAACGAGGTTATCAAGGGCAACGTCTAGAGGCGGGGGCTTGGTCGACATGAAGGGGCCTTCCTGATACTCGAGGATGACTTGGACAAGCGGATCTATATGGACTAGCTGGTCAAGAAAAACGTCTATCTCATCGTCTGCGCGACTTAGACTAGAGAGGATGAGGCGGATCGTGGGGTAACGGTACTCGTGAAGATTCATCCTCGCAGCAGCAACCAGCCTTCTGACGTACTTGGCCAGAGGCACATGATCCCACTCGTCGTCGTCGACGCGGTCACCCAGCTCGTGCTCGCCCCAAGCCCAGCCGCAGTCGGTCATCTGACGGGCGAGGCGATCGCGCTGGACCGTCTTCGCTACGAGCCACTCGCGTCCGCCAGCGACGACGTCGACTTCGACGCGACCCTGCTCCTTGAGGATGCGATGCATCTTCTGCTTCTCGCGCCCCGCCACGTCGAGCCGCGCCAGCTCGCTGCGACGGTCGTCGCGCGATGAACCCTGGAAGGCCTGGTTGACGGCTACGAGCCTGCGCGACCGCTTTAGTCGCTCCCATTGGCCGACGCCGCGGCTGGCGACGTTGACGCTGGCCTCGAGCCGCCGGTCGTGGAGCTTGAGGGCATCGTCGGCGATGGTTGGGCTTGTGGCGCCACTTGAGCCTGCGAGTTCCACCACCAATCCTTGCAGAAGAACGAGCTCTCGCTGCAGCGTGCGAACAAACGTCGGCAGGCCCGTGGACAGAAGCGGGTTGAACTTGGGCTGCAAGCGCACCATGAGGGCCTCGACCTCGCGCACGCAAACGTCGACGAGCTCGGCATGGCTCCTTGCTGAATCCAGCATCCGACTTTGACGCCTGGCCAACTCGACACGGGGATCCTGTAAATCAGTGTCAGCCATATTTGCTGCCAATATATTGAGGCTATACGGTCTGTTCAGGCTTTAAGTCGTGGACGTGGAAAAACGAGGTTGAGAAATTCTGTCTCTTGAGTGGGCCTGTGGAACTAAAGGCTGAGGGATCACGACCCAGCGACGGGGGCGTCTTACATTGCATGCACCTACTCAACAAGGCTTCCACCACAGGGCGCAAGGCATCAACGTGAGGCAAAAGTAGATGATATTGTATATATTTTAGGTCACCTGAATATTTTCAACTTGGCTGTGAGCCGTTGCATTATTCTGCACAGTTCCAGCTTCGTCTAGTACGTTCCTGCATCATCCGCGCATCATCAGCCAACCCACTCCGCCGTTGGCAACCCGCATCTTCATCTTCCGGAGCATCCCATAGAGCAACCACGTTGTTAATCGAACGCATTACCATTTGGCATAAGCTGCTGCATCCCACATGAGCGCGTAATATGTACAAAGAAAATCGTCTAGTGTTTTGTTCCTGGGTGAGACCCAGTTCCGTCTTCAACTCCCGTAAGCAAAGTAAGTACAAAAGAAGGAAAGATGTGAAAAATAACTCCACCTGGTTATACATGTTTTTTTTGTGACCGGTAGATGGAAATCTATGGTAGATGCTGCGCAGATCCTCGTCTGTCATTACCACCCAATTAATAATTCTCGCGGTATTATGCTTTCCACCAAACCTTGACAACCTCCTTGTTGCCGTCCGTCGTCTGGGTCGACGCTCTCTGATTGTTATTGTTGCCGAGCACGACGGATCGTCTCTGGACGCTCTCAGCCCCGAGAGTCCCCGTGCCTCGGCGGACCATGCCGATGCGCTCCAAGGGGCCGCTGTCCACCGGTCTTTGTTGTCCTACTCTTCTTTCTGAAGCCATGCTTTCAGTTGAAGTTTGTGCGGAGGGTCGTCTTCCGGAGGGCATCCTCTCTATGGATGCATGTTCTGACGGCCTTCTTCCAGTGGGTATTCTCTCCATTGAGGTCTGTTCCGACGGTCTCCTTTCCATCGGCATCCGGCCTCTCAAAGCCGGTTCCGAAGGCCTCCTTTCCATCGGCATCCTCCCCATTTGTGTTGGCTCCGATGGTCTCCTCTCCCTGTACGTTCCAGGAACTGACGAGCTCCTTACCGTACTTCCCTCCGAAGGGATCCTTGGCATCGGCCTCACGTCCGCTGCTCGGACATGAGCGGGCAGCGGCTTCTTGACGGTCCTCATGTCAGTAGATGCCGCCGCCGGTCTACCTTCCGGTCTCGCCGAAGGCCTCCGCTCGTCGTGTCTACGCTCTACGGGAGTCATCTCGAGCTCTTCTCCGAGAGCAGGCTCCGCCGCTGCAAGGGCCCGGATGCCGAATGTGCCGCCCTCCACCGTCACCCTGCGCCCATTTCGCATCTTCTTAATCCGAGACGTCTCCCATCCCATCTCATAGCGCTCGGCCAGCTCGCTGTCGTGGAGCCCCTGCTCGACTTCCCGCCGGGGCTGCCACTGCGCGCCTCGGGGTAGAATCCGGATCAGGTTCCCATCGACGAGGAGAGCAGCCACAGAAGCGATGGTAGTGGGCGAGCGGGGCAGGCGGTTCTTGGGCATCAGCATCCATGACAAGAGATGGAGCACCAGCACGGCGCCGAGGAGGCCCTGCAGGATTCGCGTGGCGACGACGCCCTGATGAAGTCGGAGCCGCTGCCAGACCCGGCTACCGTTAACCAGCGGCACGGCCTGGGAGGCGGACGCGGACGGGTCGACGCCGCTCACGATATTCACTCCGTTAGCCGACGGAAACGTTCCTAGTGATGAAAGGCGCCGCCGGCTCTTGAAGTTGAGCGACTGCGCTCGGATTACGCTGTGCTGGTCGAGGATGCCGGAGCGCACCTTGCGGGCCGCGGCCTCCGATGAACCTCCAAGCGACTCCTCTGACACGGCGTAGTCGGAGGCATTTAGCATGGCGAAGAATGCGTCCAAGAGGCCGGTGTGGGTTACGTTGATCAACGACGAGTAATCAAGATCCGGAATCGCCACTGAAGTGTCCTCAAGTGTCCTTTCGTCTGGGGCAGGGGGGTCTGCTGGGTCGATGCGCAGGCTGGCACCGTAAAGATTGACGTCGACCTCGACAGCTTCGATCGTCTCGTTACACGCCAAGGCATTGATGCTGCTGACCGAGACCTCATCGCTGTCCATGTTCACCAGTCGCCCCCAGACGTACACCCAGTCGGAGCATTGCAAGGATGAGGCCGTTTTGTCCAGGCCGACGCCGAAAAACGCGCCGGTGTCAGAACTCGAACTATCGCTCTGGGCAGACACACCCGCCGTGCTTATGATTGCAGTGCTATCGCTCGCTTTGCTCCCGCGGCAATCCTCGCCGTTGAGGTCGATCTGGAGGGGGTTCACGACGTTGTCATCGGTCGTGTACTCAAGCGTGATGTTGGTAATTATCTCGCTGGCCAAGAATAGTTTGCACGTCATGTTTGGCCGGATGGCCGTGAGCCTGACCGAAATCTTTGAGTCGTCGCCAGCAGAGTTCTCGCCCTCCAAGGTGACGGATGGGAGATTGAGGTCGGCAAAGGTAAAGTCTGGATAGGGAGCATCTCCAACAAGGATCATGGAGGCGGTAAGGGTGTCGTTGGTGCAGTCGGTGCAGATCGGATCGTCGGAGGAGGAAGCGAGCCTGTTCGCGAAGAAGTCTTCGGTATGAAGGACTACGCTGCTGGTAGCGTCGACTGAAATCGGCTCAAAGAGGGCGGCAGATGCAACTGTGAACAGTGCTGCAAGGGATACCGCAGAAATCGTCGACACGGCAGCAAAGTCCTTTATCTTCAAAGCCCGCCACAACGCAATAGGCCTTGAGACATCCACCAAGTTCAAGCCGACCGTATCGTGGAACTCGCCCTGACGAGCCAAGTGAGAAAAGGGTGCAAGGACTCTAGCCCACCAGTCTACCTCGTTCATGTACAGGGCGATCGAGAGCAGCACCAAGGCCGGGGCCGCGGTCCATGCCAAGTACGCGTTGTCGTTTTCGAGAGTCCTCACGCCATTAGACCGCTCCGATGCCCGCAACGCCACCTCGATGCCGATAATGACGCTCGCGAGCACCAGAGCGTAGAGGAGCCTGATGAGGCCATGGAAGAAGACGGGTTGGCGCCAGCGCGCCGTAGCGGAACGTCTCGTATGCGCGTTCCGAGGCGGTTCCTTGCCGCCGAATATGTGAAAGTATCCCAAGTTGGGGTCGCCCAGCTTCTCGTGGCCCTCGGCACCGGTGGTGTATTCAGATCCGCCCAGCCTCACCCGGATGGCTTCTTCGCTCGCGGCGCCCATGCCCCGGAGGCATTCGACAAGAGGGTGGCTGTGGGCCACGATGGCGGCCATGTCGACGAGTGCGGTTGGATCTCGCGGGAGGAAGCCCTTGCTCGGGGCGAGGAATATCGCTATGAGCGTTATCAAGAGACAGATGCCCAGTAGGGCCGCCATAACATGTGTTGGAGGGGGCCTCACGATTAGTCGACGCTTAGTGGAGCTCAAAACAGCTGTTGAAGAAGTCGACGCCGGTTCCGTCATTGAATATCTCGCAACCAACGCCGAATACTGCGCATAGTAATCCTCAGCTAGCAGCTTCAGCGTCACATCCGTCTCCAATGCCGCCAACTCCGGCAGCGAGCCTGACTCTTTGGCTCTCATAGCTAGAGCTGCAACCATGGGTTTGCTGGCCGACAAGACAGTCTCGTTTTGGTAAAAATTCGTTGCAGCGGTGAATGAAGTGTCTTTGGTAGTTTCGGTGGTGGTATATGAATCGAATTGCGCAGCTGCAATATCCCATGGCTGGATTCCATCGATAGTAGTGTTGTCAGCACCGCTGGCTTGTTGGATCGATAGTAGATTCTCCGTATCTCTGGAAACTCGCATATCCGTTATCACGTAGTTCGGAGTGCATATGAAGGCCGTCGAGCTTGAAATTTGGCCGCTCACAGTGGTAACGGAGCTCGAAGACTTTTGCTTGGCGTTCTTGATAGCGTCGAAATCCAGATCCACTGTGCCTGCCATCACTACGATCCGCTGATCGTCCGTTTCGGTAGATCCATCACAACTTCCGGCTTGAAATATTAGGAATTTTCGAGAGAGGTCTTGGTCACTGGTGGTGCTGAATCGTGTGCTCGAAATAAGCTGGCTGGTCGTACAAGCGTCCGATGACGCAGTTACATTGATCCGAATGGAACCCCCTTGATATCGGATTTTGCTCAAGGTCAGCTCGGCTGTCTCGCAATCGATGCCCCCTATGTATCCATCAACCGTCGCGTTCAACATCGTAAGGTCGTCGCTGTCGCTTGAAAACGGTAAGTACGCAGCTCGAGAGGAAACACCGTTCGGGAAGCTCATGTTGTTTATTTGAAGGCCGACCATGGCGAAATATGGTAGTGACCCGACCTCCTGCAGTCCGGTGTTGCTCTGAGAAAAGCCCGCCTCGACAGTGATTGCTGCGCTGTGGTTGGAAACTGGGATTAGTTTGGGTGTAATCATGGCCGTGGAGAAAACGACCACCGCTTTGAGAAGCAGTCCAATTGCAAAGGTCACTGCAACTAGCCAATCCGCATTTTGCATGGCCTTGACCATTGCCCAGGGTGGAAACTGCGAGGCATAATCGAGGAGCAAGGATTTGTCGATGTCTGTGGGGGCCCTGGACATACGCATCCAAGGTGCTGCAGCAGCCGTCTGATACTCGACCCTTGTCCATATCGCGGTGACGACGACGAACACGAGAACCACGCCGTACTGCCAGAGGAGCCTCGAGGCTTCGTCAGATGTCCGTAGTCCGTCGTTTCGGTTTGATACGACCAGCGCGGCTTCCAGGCCTGCGATAAGGGCAGCGAACAAGAGGGCGAACAGCGCCAGGACCCGCCGGTGGAGAAAGAAAGGGCGCCACGGGAGGGTTATCTCGTTGGAGTCGCCGGCCTCGGAACCCAGCCCGGGCATGGCGGACACGGGCGACCCGGGCGAGGATCGTTGTGACCGGATGCTCCCCAGGAAGGGCCATCGCATCCTGTTCGGAGCCTCAGCGGAGTAGCTGCCCTCGGACTGCACGGCAGAGCGCGCCAGCCTCTCGGAGTCGAAGAAGGAGGTAACATGGCTAAAGGTCCCGCTGCGACCGACGCTGGTCGAGGCGATGCGGCCCCGCCACGAGCCCGAGGACCGACCGGCGCGGGACCCGGACCCCGACCCGGACCCGGACCCCGACCCTGTGTTTTCTACCGACGGCGGCACGATCTGCACGCCGTGGGTCTCGTGCAGCTGGCGGTGGTAGGAATCGACGGGCCTCTTAATTCCGGGCGGCGGGATGTGCGCGCTTCGCCCCGCGGCCGGGTCCATGGCCGCGCGGTAGGTGTTGTGATGGTGTAGTACTGGTGGTGGGTGTAGAGAGCTATCGTCGGCGCCGACTCGTTCGCCCAGTGAGGCTGCGGTATCATGATGTTTTATCGATGGTTAGTCTACGGTCGTGGGATGGCGTTTCCACGACGTCACGACGCCATGGCGGGATTTTCTTGGATGTTTTTGGCTGCGTGTTTTATGTATCCGGACGGATAAACTGGCAAGACTGGCGAGGGGGGCGAGACGGTGGTGAGGCTCTGGTTTTCCTTTTTCGGCCTTTTCCCCTGGGAGCCCAAACAGGTTTTCTGGGAAGTCGGCGAGGTTGAATCCGGGCCGCTCGGGGTCAGACGGAATGAATGGCGAGAGGAGAAAAGAGCGGCGTATCAAGGTCAAAGACGGGGTCGTGTCAAACGAGTGAACTCAGCCAAGGCCAGGGCTGGGGGAAGAATCACAGACGGTCTTGTCGACTTGGGCGGGAGGGAGCGTAGCAAGGAAAGGAAGCGGCTGATGACGACGAGAGGTTCAGCAAAGGCCGACGAGAAAGCAAGACGAAACGGTCCCGGTCAAGCAGACAAAGACAAGACGGACGAAAGCCGCCATCTGCCACATTCAAGGGCTTCCCATGTTCAACGGCGCGCACAGCCCTCACAAGCCCACTCTCGTCTCCCTCTCCCCCTCCCCGAATCCCTCTGCCCCTCTCCGCACCCTGTTTTATTATCCCATCATCATACTACGTACATCATCCACTCCGTACGGGCAAGGTTCCCCGGGGCGCCGGGGGGTCGCTACGGTACAATAACAGTGTCGTCCTCCTTGTGTGTGCCATGGGCTGTAATTGTTGGCAGATAGCTCGAGCCCAGAGGCCATTCAGAGATGAAGGAGGCGGCGGCCAGAGAGTGAGGTTTGTCCAAATGGGGATTAACCACGCCATCTGTTTGAAACGCGCCCAAGCCAGGGTGCGCAAGCCCCAACCGTCAAATCAGGTCCCAGTCCAGGCGGAGGATTTTGAGAGAGCGACAGTTGTTGCAATGCAAATATGTCGGACAGGTGGCAGCATTGGCTTGGATGCGACAGGCTTGGGGACCTCCTGAGAGGAACAATGACCGTGACAGTTCTCCGACTCCAACTTTTGGTTATATTCGTCTGCTCTCGTCCATGTGAAACTCAGGCCGACGGTGGCGGCCGTTAACGACGCGTTGCATGTCCCGGCCAGATGCCACAATAATCCCCGGTCCTCTGTTTCCGGGCCCCATCCCTGACCCTCTGCCCCCGGTCCATTGCACATTGCAGTGTGCCTACCCGGCTCTTGGTGGCCCGAAAATACCAAGTGTTTTGCCCAAGCTTGGCCAAGGAGCCGCGCCAAATGCCCATTTCATTAGAGGATACAGAGGGAGAGGTCCGTGTGGCAGGCCCTCAGCGACTCCCACTCCCCGATGGAGGGCATATGACAGGCGAGTTAATGCTATGGTCGTGCTGACTGCTGACTGCTGACTGCTGACTGGCGCGTGTGTCTTTATGGCGGGTTTTTGCCTCGGTTTCGCATTTGTCTCTCTCGCTCGATTCGACCAGTATCTCTCATGCTTTGTTTATTCGCAGTGTTGTTCCCCCACAGCGCAGCCAAATTTTTGGCCTGCAACATGAAAAACGAGAACCCACTCCGCTAGGTTGGCCAACAGACTTCAACGTCGCATCAACTGGAAATGATGCCACGACGAAGAGACGAAAAAAGAAAAACCAGGCAAGGAATCAAGGTTCAAGAATAACCAGCGCGGCAATGGTCTTTCGGTGGAAAGAAAAAGGGTCCCATAAATGCATATCATGCCTTGGTTGATTCCTGCAGGCCAACACCATGCGTTCCTGCCACTATAGGCCCTATCAGTCCCGTGCACATCACTCCGTCCGCCATGCGGCGCCGAGCCCGGGCCTCCGGACCTGTGTCCACCAGGCCGCCGGCGGACAAAAAAGCAAACGGCGACGTGGGGGGATCTATTCGGGGCGTTCCTCCAAGTCTGTGCATCTGCCGTTGAAAGGACCCGAAGGACAGAACAGCAATCGATCGAGCTTCATATTTCTCTCAACCAAACACAACCCAAAGTCGGGCATTTCCACGGAGCTAGCCAGCATGGATCGACAGGCACAGCTAGGATCTCATGTTCATCATCCGTGCTCTCCCGGCGTCATCCCTTCATTACGGCAAGGCGCCCCCTGGTCAACTCTCCGTCGCCAATTCAAAGTCCCAAAGGGCACTATCGCCATCCCTCGTTCCACAGACCCGGGATATTTGTGATTGGCCCCAGCCAAAATGATGCGCATCCTTCATTCAGATTCTTTCCACGTTCGCCACTTCGGGGTCCCCCGATCTAACACTCTATCGTTTGTTTACACTCCGAGAGTCCAAAGTGCTGACCTTATTTATTCAGTCGTCGGGAATCGGTAGTCGCTATGCAAATTAGTATCACTCGCGACCATGCCGTCATGTCATCCTTCTTGCATTCGTATCCCCTGTCAATAGCACCGGTGACTAACTGATGGTACCGTTGCACTCGATACCTGGCCCTTGTCGCGCAGCGCATCCCGAGTCAACATTCCGAGTCAACTCACAATGCAAGCACTATCGCCACTAGTACGTAGTAACGTGTGTACGCTGCGTTGTGCTGTGCTGTGCCGTCATGTCTTACTATCCACCATTCGATGGAAGCTCACGCATGAATCCAACTCGCCATACATCAAACACCTCACCTGAAAAAAAAATTCCTTGGACAACCTGAACCTATCCACCGCCATGGAGCAGCGGCACCTGAATCCAAGCCACAATTAATGCTAGCTCTCGCAGCAAAGAAGTAGCACAGAGTCCACCTTTCCAGTGTTCATGGTACAATCAGGGCTTTCCTTCACGCTCACTGAAACTTGCAGCACATTGCCGCTACAGTTCTGCCAATGTCTCCCTTGACAAACACGGAAATGCGAACGATCTCAAACCTGGTTCTCGTCTCACAAGTTAAGCCGGATGTCTAGATGGTTCATGTAGCGGTCTAGAATACACATCAGCATTGTCAAGTTTAATGGATTATGCCATCGACTCCGATAAAGTTGATCACCGGCGATTCTGTACAGCAAGACTCATTCCGTACGACACATTTATATGACCCGGAGATGTAAGAGTAAAGTTCTGCACGCACCTACAGAAATCGATTTTGCTCACTCGCCACAACCCTACCCTAAACACGCTATTTTTGATGTTCTAGCGCACTCCATATATCACGATATTATCACGATATCGGCATCCCTCCACACCACTCATCTGTTGATCCCACCGTCCGAGTCGGCCGCCGAGTGACACGTCCCAGATCCCCACCTCGCTCGCCTCGACTCCTCAACGCCACAACCGGACGGCAAAACCTACCAGAGCCCAACTGCCGAACACCGGGCGGGGGGATATGTGGAATTCCCTCAACCTTCGTCTCTCCCGCCGTCCTAAAGCAAGGAAAGCCGTCGAGTTTTGCTTGGTCTCCAGGTCGGGAGCGCCGGGTGTCCACTAACGAGACGGTCGGCACGCAAACTCGTTCGAATGTAGGGTAGGCTTCGGGGCGACCCAATCCAATGCCGCGGGTGACAGCGGGTCGCCGTTGTGCCACGCATGTCAGGCACAAGTGGATCTAGGGCAGCACGACTCAGGGGCAGCGAGCCTTAATTGGACAAGATGGGGTCTGTGCGGAATTGTGTGAAGGGGTGCTGCTTTACGTACGAATGTACCTGCATAAATGGCTTCTGATCAGTTCCTTGATTTTATCCAGAGGGTTGATCTTTGCTAGTTCAAGGGTTAGGCCGTCTGGCAAAACTGTCTATTTTTTTGGCCCTTGGCTGCTGTGACTGACTTTGCTTGGATACCCTACCTGAACCGGAACGTAAGGGCGGCACGTAGCCCTTCAACATACTACCACGTAGTAGAGAGCCCACGCTCATTTGGAGGAGAGCCAGGTAGATACGTAAGGCTCACAAATGCTTTCTCAGCTGGAGGTCCACATGCTCGCTTGTGTGCCGCTCCCTCGCTCCCATCTCTCACTAGACAGCTGTTCATGCGGCACTCATATTGACTGTTGACTGGCTGGTCATCAGTTACAAACCAGCCACCTAGATCACAACCGTTGAGTCCGTCCATCCAGCTCCACAGTTCGCTCCGCCAAGCACAATGCTTCTGTCACAAGTGTCACAAATCCCGCACTGTTTAGCCTCTCGGTCGTCTAAAGCAGCTTCCCTTTTACCCCCGATTGCGACCGCGACCAGACCTTACCCTACACCAACATGCACCGAGGGAGGCAACGATGCATTAGTTTTCCCCGCCTCAACTTGTCGTGGACGTATGAGGGCCTATCACATGCGGCGCCGATCCAAGTTTTTCGTTCATACCCTCCCGAACTATGGCAGGGAGAAAAAGCACGCACTGAAAACTTCTCGTTGGGCGACGTTGGGGAAGCGAGACAGGGAAAGGAAAATTCTGATGGAGGGGGTGCGTGTGTATTGAATGTTGTGTGACTCTAATGAAGACGAGGTTCCCTCGAACTGGTGCTAGTGGGAGTCATTTGGTGAGGTTAGATTTTGCAATGAGGGGAGAAGGATTCGGGATGGATGAGAGTTCATTGAGGCCACGCGAAGGATTCGGAAAGAAACACTTGGCGATCGGGTGGAGGATTTGACAGGTGGGACGAACCATTAACCAACAGCCAACAACCAACAACCAACAACCAACGCCCAACCGCATTAGACAAGGCGATGTCGAACCAGACTGTCGGTACGTCAAGGTTCTGTTGTGCAATAAAATGTTCACGTTGGCCTACAGACATAATACAGGCCGCGGCATTGGTCCATGCGAACGTCACTGCCAGAAGGTATCGAAATGATATGTGATTCAGAACGTGGTCTGTCAGATTGAAAACAATATGTATCATAATACTATGAATATGTAAAGGGTAAATTGAGAGATCCCGCACCAACATCCAAGGGGGCCTTCGGCGTCTCATCTTATGGAGAAAGCCGTTGCCCCAGTTGCATTGTGTTTTGTATCCACACACCAAAAAAAGAGACACCAGGTATAGAACGCAACCGCCAAATCTATTTGGAATAAGCCCGGATTGCTCCAAGCATAAGGGAGCCGATCATGATGACTGGTTTATGAGCTGCCAGTGAAAGCGCCGACGGTGAGGGTAAGGCGGACCTTGCCAGGGGCGAGGTTCAGGCCGATACCATCCTCAGCCTCCATGCCTTCAAGGTAAGCGTTCTCACCCTTACCACCAGAGTAGATGGTGGAGCAGGTGCCGGAGCCGCAGACCTTGAGGGCAGGAATGTCCTCCTTCCAGGCGGCAGACACCAAGCAGGAGGCATCAGCGCCAGACCAGTCATCGTTGGACGCATTGGCGAAATCGAACTCGAGCCAGGTTCCGGCGAACTCGCCGATGCTAGTGAGGGGAACCTCACCAACACCGCACACGCAACCGCCCTGGGAGTTAGCCTCGAAGGCAACGACCTTGGTGCCACTGGCGGGGAGGGTGAACGAGATGGCCTCGTTACCGTTGAAGAAACCGTTAATGCCACCATCGGGGCCGATCTTGTTGAAGCAAACGCAAGCCTGGTCTTCGTCGACGTCGTTGTTGAAGGTGGTGGTGTAATCATATTGGGAGGCGATGCTCTTGGAGACGACCATCATGTTGCAGCCATAGTTGTCCGAAGTGCCGGTGTTGCCAGCGTAAGCGATCTCTTCGGCGGTGGCACGCTTGGAAGAGCTACCGGCGCAGAACTCGACATACTCGGAGCTAGAGTCATCATCGTCGGAGTCGGCAGTGGTCGAAGTGGCGGCTTCAGCGGTGGTCGAAGTGGCCTGAGCGGCAGCGACGACAGCAGCAGCGGTCACGTACTGAGTGACGGTGGTAGTGGGCTTGTTGGCGACGACGAAATCGCGGCGGTTGTGGGCGTTGTGGTGAGCATTGTGACCACTGGGGTGAGCAGAAACACCGAGGGCAGCGCCCAGGAGAATGGCGGAGGCAGAGACCTTCATATTGACGGATTTGGGTTTTTGAATCGGTTTCGAGTATCCCGGAATACTGTGATGTGCCTTGAGGGAGCGAAAGTAAAGACTGGTGGGAGTCTTGTATTTAAGAGAACGTTGTCAACGCGGTAAGAGCGTTGGGTTAAGGAGTGACTTAAAAGGCAAATGGCCAGATTCAAAGAATGATGGTTGTAGAAGGAACCGAAATTGACAGGAGGGAGATGAGGGTTAATAAGGCGAGTCGGGGGGTGTGTCAGTGTGTACGTATGGGTGGTTTTGAGGAGGTGTGGGTGGACGCTCACATATGGCCCTATATGCCTCCCCTGCTCTATCTCCCTATCCCTTCCTGGGCTGGCGACGATGGAGAACCCATGGCCACACCCTCATCAGACGGCTGCTCTCATCTCTCGCTCCGAGCCTGGTGGACCCCCTTTGGAACCTTGGAAGTCCTTCCAGAGGGCATGCGGCCGGCCCTTGACCAGTCCGACCCAGGAGCTATCTAGAGCTAGGGCCACTTCCTGGCACTGGCGCCGCGCCAGCACCACAGTCCGTGGGCCCGGACTAGCGCCACCTTGCCCACCTTGACCCAGTGCGCCTGAAGACCTTGCCCAAGACGGAAGGCTCGCGGCCAGGATCTGGGTTGGAATGCAACATTTGCACAGGATTACTGGCTGGGCTCTGTCAGGTACCAGGGGCGCCCGATTGGTCGGTCGCGGCACACTCTCTCTCCCTCTCCCCCAGCGAACGAGCCGACGACCGCGTCGGCTCTCCACCGAAAAAGTACGAGCCTACACGATCGCCGCGTCAGCGAAGGCAAGACTCCAGATCCCAGGACTAGACCAGATGGGACAACCGGAAGTGGACATCTCCAAGCCAGCCGGTGGAGTCTTCTTTGAAGCATCGCAGTCTCCTCCCAACAATGAGCTGCTTCGTAACTGAGTGGCGATCCCGGTGGCGGATGAGTGAACACAGAATGAAACACCGGACAAACTGACACACAAAAAGCAAAGCAAACTCCGCCATAGTTCCTGGAGCTGGCTTTCGGTCGGGTAACACAGGTGGTGCTCAGACATTATCCGCTACAATGTTGGGATGGCAGGTGATGGGTAACATCATCTGGTAGAATACGTGGACCCAAGCATTCACACGCATCTGCCGCTATTGTTTTGGCGATGACTGGCCTATGACACTGGCATCTGCATGGTATCAGTGTCCGCTGGTTGGACCGTCTGTGGCTGACCGCTCCGCGTCGTGTGAGCAGTTCACGAATTAGCCAGCGCATCAAACATCTAGCGACTGGCGTTGACCAGTGAGGGCACGCAGTAGCGCAGTGCCCATGCCATCGAGAAACCACGCTGCAGCCATCACAACAAATTTGTGCCGTGGGCTCCTAGGCGGCCTTGGGGCGATCTCGGTCGTGAGGCCCATCAGCCGGCGTGTCTTGCGTGGCCATGCGTCGTACCCCCAATATCCCCCGCCCCTCAACATGCCATGTGGATCATTGTTGTTGGTACTCCGTACTGACCGGTTGTTTGTTTCTTTCGTCCGATCTGCAGAGATGGCTTGTGGCAGCGACGCCGTGCCCACTCTCCTACTTGAACAAGCCCTGGGCTAAGTGAGGAAATCTCCTGCTCCCTGGCCAGACGACGCGGCAAGCAATGAAACAATAGACACCGGGCCACTGGGGCGCCTCTCGTTGTCTGTCCCGATCAACATGGCGCCTGGGGTTTATCAGGTGAGGCGGTGGTAGTGTTCTCACTGGCTCGCAGCCCTTGGGAGTGGAAATGAAATCGAGCCAGCCCTGGCCAAACAAAGGGGTGTAAGCCTGAATTGTAACCTGAGGCCACAATGTGGCTGACTGGGCTGAATGAAGTAGGCGGTCACCTTTGGCAGAACACCGCCAAACTCGGCCTCATCCTGCTAACTTAAGTTGCGTATTGACTTTCTGGTGATGCGTGGTGATGCGTGGTGATGGCCATTCCACGGCATGTCCAACCAGAATCCGACCTGGCAACCTGGCTTAAAAGCCACGATCAAGTCTGGACAGTTCTATCTCAAGTCTTAGATTCTACTGTTTCGTTACGTTGTGTATCATGTCCAAACTTTGTCTTTTTCCAGCATTCCATACCTCTTCCCAGTACTCCTTCATCGCATGTCATCTTTTCACTTAACACGTCATGGCGTGAACTCATGATTACGCAACTAAGAGATTAAAGGATACTATATTTCGCATGTGGTTGACTTTTTCGCCACAGAGGTCTAATAAGTAAACCATGAATTCTTTGCTTACTCACTACCCCCGGCCGCTCAGTCATCTCTTCTTGAACTGTTTTCTCAATATCCTACGTAGTTCAAGTACGTAGCCCCTACCTTAGTACCTCCTTACTTAAGGTACTAAGGAACATACCTGGATGATCGTGGATGCGCCCTGGATTACTCTCATTGCAACGACCCGTTTGACGGAGCCAAGGGGTGGTAGGAAAACACTTCACACCTTAGAGCATCATTTACTCTATGTCCTTATCAATTTCATAAAATTTAAATACATTATTCAAATTTAGAGACTAATTTAGTTCACTTTATGGCTTTTTTTTATACACGTACTATTCTCTGATTTAGTATTGATGTACGGACTAGCTTTCATAAGTTGCTTATTTTGCCATACCCATCTTTGGTGTGTACGGTGTTTCCCTTCCCTGGAGGGAGGCATACCGACACGCTTCTGTCTCTATCTGCTTGTATAGTATTGTACGTATGTACGAGTCCAAGTCATTTTCTTTTTCCTGTGAACACTTGAAAGCATTTGCTGCCAAGAGCGCCCTCTCGAACCTTTTCCACCTGACAATTGCATATCAGAGCCGCTTCGAGCAAGCAGGTTTTAGCCACCGGGAGCTTACGACACACATAGATTCCAGTCCTCACCGTCAGCTCTCGATATGCTGGCTTCATCTTGTGCCTCGGCCGACAATCCCGATATCCAGCTCTTATAGTGGAGCACGAGCGAGAGCTGTACGTAGTAGTGGCTACGTACATACGATGGAACGGTCGTTACCTACCCGTATTTGGGAATTACGTCGTGGGGCTGCTCACCCGTCTGCGTGCTTCTATTTCTAGCATCCCGTCTTGTAGAACCATGTCTGGATCCATCTCACCCTTGGGACATGCTTGCGCTGTCTCCGCTGGCTTCCTTGGAATCCCTACTACTACATGCCGTCTGTTGGCTCGTGCACTAACTCCCGGGTCCCAAGCTCCACGACCCAAAAAAGGGGAGCAGGCCAACGCAACACAGCCTACGTACTGCGTAAGTACCTTATTATGATCAAGGAGGCTTTGGCGCCTAAGGTCCTTTCTACCAACTACGCAGGCTGAGATTGATGATCTCCGTCCGCTAGGGCAGAAAGGGGCTGTTCCAGGGGTTTGCGACTGTACCTCCCTGCTTCCGCCCGCTATCAAGGTATATTATTTTCATTCACTTATGTGAAAGCACCTTGTGTGGCCAAAAGTAGTATTCCCGCTCGCATGCCCGTAATCTAAACAACCGCTGAACCTAGCTTCTTCCAGTCCAATTTCAAAAGGATTATCGTGCGTCAAAGCCGCTTCGCTTGTACCTCACCTTCAGGTACATGTAGGAGGCAGGCACTCCGTCGGATGATCCTTCAACCCTTTCGACTCTCCTCCATTCCCAAGCCTTAACTCTTGCTCCAATAAACCTAGAGAACCTTGCGTCAAGTCTGGCGACGGATCCCATGGGGTCTAGAAGTAGCTCCTCATGGCATCCTCATACCCACTCCCGCCTTTCAGATCCCGTCCAAATTTGGCATGGACGTTCAGAACTTGCTTGATGTGTTTCATACTTAATGTCTCGCCCTTGTTAACGGCCAGGTCTTGAGCAGAGCCCACCACGTTCTTGATCTCTCGTCCATTAAGGTCTTGCTTTGACAACAGCAATAGGTCATCTTCAGTCAATGGCATCACCTTAATCTTGCCAAGAGCCTTAACTCGGCCTAGGAACATTTCGAAGATCGTCCGCTTCGCCTTGGCATCTAGGTTGTCGTATCGAAGAGCAATGTGGATCCGTGACTGGAACGCCTCGTCGAAGGTCTAGAGTAACACGAGAGGTTAGCAAGGACGGGCAATATTAGAAGAGCAACTGGAGAAACAAACCTCGACTCGATTAGTTGTCAGAAACAAGATGCCTTGGAAATACTCTAGTTGTCGAAGGAAGATGCTAACGAGAGCGTTGCGGTGAATGTTGTGCATATCCCGCTTCTCTAAAAACACATCTGCCTCATCTAGTAGTAGAATGGCACCCCACGCATGGCAAATGTCTAAGATTTTCTGGAGCTCCGCTTCCAGAAACCGCGAATCTGTTCCGAGCTCGCCCGCCGAAGCCATGTAAAGAGGACACTTGAGAAGCTCACTGATACCCTCGGCCGTGAGTGTCTTGCCAGTGCCAGGAGGTCCATGTAGGACAGCTAAGGAATTTTGTCAGCTGCTTGCTCCAATCATATAGAAGTTTGAACGATGACTTACTGACAAGCCCCTTGCCCTTGCCCTGGATCACATCGTCAATAGTGGTCGCCGCGTGGTACTTGCGTGATGTGACCAACGCCTTGATCAAATCCTTTGTTCCATCTTCCAGAACGAGGGAGTTCCAAGCATTTTCATTCCACTTTATCTCATTGATGCCCGACACAGTAAACTCCAACCATTGTTTCTCTGAGAAAGCAAATCCGAGGACCACAGGCGATGCGATCAAGTATTCTTCATCCGTGAACTCCGGGACTGTCACGGAATGCTCTTCATCAACTTCATCATCCTCGTTCCCCTCATTACCCTTCGCTGTGCCCTGCCTGTTCGGAACCAAGTCTAGACCGTCTTGTTCTTGTTCTTCAATGACATCTCCTTGGGGGATTCGTGCCATATGAATGCCACCCTGACGGTCTTTGAAGACTTTGGTGACAAACTTGATCTTCTCACCACCCTCAGAGTCTGATGATCCACGTGAGCAACGCGCTTCATCCGAATCAGAATTGTCTTCGTCAGAAATAATGTCATGATCCTTGGGCTTGACCATGGAGACACTATAGTTGGGGTTAATCCGACGGAAGATGGCTGGGTCTACCATGACCCGACTCTGTGCAATGTTGAACTTCACAATCATGTTCTTCTTACGCTTCAAGAAAGCCATTCCCTGGTAGCTCTTGTAATGAACACCGCTGAGCGACACGAACTTCTTGCCGCGCTCGACCAACTCTTCGCGAAGTTGCACCTCACACTGGTGATATTTGAGCGGATAGCACGGAAGGCTGGTGATCCTTCGGGCGCCATGGAACTCGGGAATATCCTCCGATATGTTCCCGTAGCCAAACTTCTTCCCGTCATACTCGAAGTACTTTCCATCGACGTAGTAAAAGTTACCCTTCATGATGCTTTGGTGGAGTTGAGCCATCTCGACTTTGAAGGCGCGCGGCTCGCTATTACAGCCATAGGTGGTCATGCAGGCCATTGTATTTGGCTTCCAGAGTGCCCACAATAGGTCGAAAGTGATCAAACCGCTTTTGAGCATTGGATAGAGGCTTTGCTTGGTTGTAGCATAGTCTTGATCGAGGTATTTAATAAGAACTTTAAGCTGTTTTCGCTTGTCATCAAGACGCTTCTGGTTCTTTTTGCGCTCTTGCTTGTTCTCCCCAGCAGGGCTAGCATGTTTGAGGAATTTCCGATGGGCGTGAAAGTCTTCCAGGTAACTGATTTCAAGAAGTTAGTATGGCGTCAAAATTCCGTTTTTAGGAGTATTCAAGAAGAGCAAAATGAACTTGAACTCACAGGAATAGGAGGTGAGGGTCAACCTTGGGTGTTTCGTCTACTAAGCTCACTCCAGTGACGTCTCCCATGACGTCCTGGAGGCACTCACGCAAGAGTTTGCTCTTGATGTCCACTAATGTGGCTCGGTACTTGCCTTCCCAGTCAAAGGTCCTACGGACATGAAAGATGAAATCATTGTACTGGGAGTCGCCTGCGGACTCGGTGGTGTCTTGCAATGTGTAGTTGTGGATTTTGTTGTCCCATACCCAGTCAACTCGTTTGAAGTCAAGCCCCGAGGATGCCTTCCGCTTCTTCGACCCATCAAGGGGATCCTTTTCCTCATCAGCAAGACCAGACAGGCTGTTATGTCTCTGCAGTCGTACGTTTGGAGGTAGAACTCCACGTCCACGGTTGCGACTGGAAGTCACGGGAGGAGGGATTGAGGGAGGGAGCATGGCTTGGATGGAATGTGGCGACTGGGCCGCGGGGTAGTGGTATTGATAGCCAAGCCCAGGAGGATATAGAGAAGATGTGTTTTGATGAGACAGCTGTTGCTGCAGTTGTGTGATCTGAAGTTTCAGGGCCTGAAATTCATCCTTGAGTTCGCTCTGCACAGAAGCAACGTTGTTGGTGTCGTTCATTTCTTCGTCAGTGGAATCCACAGATTCGTCATCAGAAGAAGAATCCGGGTCAGAATCAACATTTATCAACTTCGCCTTGTTCTTCTTGCTCTTCCGGCCTTTCTTTGCTTGCGTCTTGGGGACCTTTTTGTTGGAGCTGGAGGGTTCCTTTGACTTCGATTTGGACTTGGGTACCTTCACGTGCTTCTTGCGCACACTGGATTTTGTCTTGACCTGCTCCTCCTCAGAATCCGAATTTGAATCAGAAGAGTCCAGTGCACCAGAGCCTTCACTGGCGTTTTCGTTGTCACTGGAGCTAGAGTAGGCGTTAGTTCTGTTAGACGCTTTGGCCTCGCCTTGACGGTGCCTCTTGTCCGTCGAGTTCTTATCTGATCGACCAACTACGGCGGGCTTAGATTCGGACTGAGTGGAGTTGCGACTGGACTCCACCGGCGTCCGGGTGGAGTTGTCAGTGGCCGTTGTGGAACCAATACGGTTGTGCTCGTTACGGCGATCTGCCGGGACGATGGTGGCTTCCGTTGACTCCATCTTTGAGGGCCGGGAGGGGGAGGTGGCAACGTTACTGAGCGTGGGTCGCGGCAGCAAGAAATCGGATGAAAGGGCTCCCGAAGACTGCGCTGATGAAGAAGGGTAATTTATGTTAATTGATCGGACAAGAAGTTTTTTTCTCTTTTTTTTCCAGATCGGTGTGTGGTGGTGTTTGTGTGATGCGTTGGAATCGGGGGCTGCAGCTGCACAAGGGACATTCACTGGGTGGTTGCATCCACCAACGCAGCGTTTACTAGCCGAAATGGGGGTTTGCCAGCTGTAACTTGCTTGTAGGTCGGTCGCCTCAGGATATCAGGCAGCGAGAAGTCCGCTTCTTAGGCAAATAGAAGCCTGGCTTAACTTGACGCGAACACGAGACCGAGGTAGACTCTCTGACTGCTCTGGATAGGAGCTGAATTTCAACTACCAAGTCTAGTATTAGCAATGCGCTCCGTGGGAAGTTTGTCGGCGGGGAATGCACACATGGACTTTCGCAATTGCTCCTTTCTCTGCTCACCGGCGATTGAAAGGCAGGGTGAGCGAGAGGTGTCGTCGAACCAGGACTAAAAGAGCCGAGAGAAGGAGCACAAAGACACAATGGTGATGAGATGCGATTCGACCAGACGGGGGATGATCTCCGGAAATGAACCAGTCACACAGCGTGCAGTCAATGTTGTGACCCTAGATGAAGTGGGACAAACGAGTATTGAAAGGAATAGTAGATAAGAGGGAAAAATCGAGATGGCGACGCTGGGTAAGACTGCGGATTGATGGTGGTGCGAGGCTGCGGGCGAACAGGCGTGAGGATAACTCGAGGAGGCAGGGCGACCGCAGAGCCGACAGCAAGAGAGAGATGGGGAGAAGTATGGAACAGCGCGAGGCGGCAGCGCTGGAGATTGCGATGTTGAATAAGACGACTCTAAGCGTGAACGTGTGCTGATGCAAAATGGATGAAGAGAAATGGGTGTCGATGGCGGGGAGGATGAACGAGTGATAAAATACTCCCAACTGTAATGTGGCGATGGTGTACGCCTGAGGCGTTCGGCCACAAACAAGACCGAAGGCAAGCAGGTCACGGGAAGCCCGCATGAGGCCAGCAGGAAGGCGATGCAAAGGCTACAAGCATGGCTTCGCGAATGGTCACGACTCACAATCAGGCTCGCGCCTGCGACCGACGGCCAACAAACACACACTGCATCTGCTGCACCGACCACCACGTATGAACTAAAGAAAACACCACCAACAGCATCACGTCGCTCACGTCACACCAGGCATCAGTCCCACCACAGCATGCAGCGATGGAGAAACGACGAGGGTTTTTCACAAACAGCAGTTGAACAAACGTATCGCAGAGCACAGCACGCGCGGGTTCCCACATCGTACGTAGCCAAACTCGCTCGTAGCAGGCAGAGATAGCCCCATCATCTCAATCCAACCGTCGACCTCTCCAATAAGACTCCGAAGACGAATCTGCAGTCCGCTGGTTCACCATATTGCATATTAACAGTGGAGATGGCCACGGGTCTGTTCTGTGTTAGTGGTCAACCCTGGCTTTAGGCGCCAGGAGGCCGCAGTCATCCGGCGAGGCGGCTGTCAAAAGGCGACCCACATGGTGGGTAGTTAGGCGGCTCACCGGCGGGGGAATTCGACCTTCCTGTCAGCCGTCATGTCAGCCTGTTAGCTGGCCTATGCAGGCGACATTGCGAACTGTACAAACCCATACCGAACTCATTCATTTGTGGATTCGATTGCTGCCTCCGTGTCAGTCATATCGGCGTGTTGCATCGCTGTTCACTTCGAAGTACGGCAGAGTCTAGTTAATACTGACCCTAACCTCTATCTGTTCAGAGATGAATCCTACGTGTCTGTTGCTGGTATGTATGAGCGTTTTGGGACCCGGCAGTCTGCATGTCTTTAGGTAGGCGTGCGATGGGGAGGACCATGATCTAGGGCCCGCTACCTGAGCTGGCCGACTCCAACTTGATCGTAAACCTGGAAGTCACGTAGTGACCATAAACCTACAATACTTAATGAACATATTATTGAGGAAGATATTGTGTGGCAGTTACTATGATTGACGCTGCGTCGCTGTTGATGCCTGTAATGCGATGAATGGGAGGAAACTGAGCACAACGTCGAGGATACTGAGAAGAAGAGTGCAGGAATATACCGACTTTGAGCGTCGGGTCCCCTCAGACATAACCCCGTGATGACTCGTCATTCAATGGCAGAGGAAATAATTCAATTTTGAGGCCAGTAACGGTGATCACATCTACTAGGAAGTTGAGCGCCTAACTCACCTAAGAGGTCTCCGACGTACAAGATAGATGCGTAGCAAGGGGGATAGGATACGTTGGAAGCCATGTCGCGTATCTAAACTGACTGGGAATATTGATTTAACACCAAGGCAACAACTCTGGTAGTATTTTGCGGTTCAAGCCATAAAAGTTCTAAGCACGCCAAGTCCTCTGAAAGAAAGGCTGCAAGAAGAAGTACAGAGTTAATTAGGGGAAAACATTTGTGTACTAGGGGCTTTGCATAATATGTACATTGGCTGACCCCTACTATAATTAATAGAACCCCTTAATTGGTGCTTGTTACGATATTAAGGAATTGCTACAACTCTTAGTGGCCATCACAACGAGCATACTAGCGCCGAGAGGAAGAGTTGAATATGAACATGCCCTGTGCCTTAGCTGCCATTCAAGTTCCACTCATCAGCTGAACTCATATCTCCATGTAGTTGATGTCACGCAAACTAGGAGAGCGAACCCATAGTCTTCACTGTCTGAGTTGTCCCTCCACTGGTATGAGACGAATTGACTTGAAGACCTGTATGGGGTAGGGGGGTTTACGATGCGCGCTGGCTAGAGCACTATGTATCAAGGAATAAATGGGGAAAATATTAAATTCGAGCAAGTACTTGTAGGCATTGGTTCCAGTTCATCCCAACGCCTCCATTCGGAGCATGAATTCGATGGCCGGTTACGGTTAATGTAAGCTTATCAATCCCGTCGGTACTCAAAGCTAAAAAAAAAATAACACTAGAGCTTTGTAATTTTCCCGCGATCTTATGACCAAAAGGTAATGGAAATGAGTCGGCGAATCCTATGGGTGCCACTGTGCCATCTGGAAGATAGTGGATGGTTAAGTGAGATCTTTATGAGGAAATAATTTCTGCCACGTTCACTCACAAATCGGGGGGGGGGGAAGAATCGAGACACATGCGCCAAGGAAGGACCACAGAAACATAAATCGGCCCCCACGGACAGTCCCCGCGCCTGGGCTCTCTGCTTTTATAAAACTGCTCCCCTTTCTCTCCCCGAATAAAAGAACCTCAACTCTTTTCAAACCAAACCGGCGCATCCTCTGCTGGGCCAAGGCTCACGCGAGAGTTTTGTGGCGGCTCGATGACAAAACACGGGCGCTAACGCATTGGGGCACATGTGCCCAATACTGCGAACTCCTCTGTCAAGGTGAGCGAAAGGGAGGGACCATTTCTGGTTATGCAAGCTACCACCGCCGCCAGGCGCGTGGTGCACAAGCTATTTCGTTAAGCTTGTGTGAACGCGGGTCAGCAAACACGAAACGTCGTCATCCTGATGAGCGAAATCAAGGAAGTATGTAATGGAGCCGGAGGAGCCGGCGGGGTATAGCACACTGGGCATCATCACCAACAGAAACGGAATGGGAGACTGCAATTTGCATTGATACGAGTGGCTGCTGCGGCGTGGGCGAGCCTTCCCATTTGCAGGTGGTTGCATTGGCGATGCATGTTGACCAAATATCGATACGGCGGACACGGGATGAATGGACAACACAGCACGACAAGTCAAGCAACCAACCGGATAACATCGGTATCGTGCAACTTCAAGGCTGTGCGGCAGTTCTCAGTGCGGATCTTGCAGTTTCTCTAAATCATCAACGAGCGACGTTATAGCCAAGATGAAACCCTGGGTGCTTGGTGTTTGGTCGGTTCTTGACCATCGATTGAATCCCTACTTGCATCAAGCAGAAAGACACAAACAGGGTAGGAAGAATGATTGATCAGGGCGAGAAAACGAGGAGGGTGGCATTTTCCCCCCAGGATTTCTCCTTGCTGCCCATCGTTGGCGGGAGGCTGGTTGGTGGGTGATCCCTTGGGATTGCGCGGGCGCGTCACTGATCGGCCCCAAATCCAGCAGTAGGGATCCGTGCAAGGTTGATTCGCAAGCCATGGTGGTGTTGCGCGTTTGAAGCGACATCATTGAAGCCTATGCACGGAATGCGACCACGTACCAGACATTTTTGCCGATGCTTGAATCAAAACATCCTGGAAACGAGGCGGTTTTATCATCTTGCTGAGCCTGTCAACACATTTGATTGCACTCTCTGTCGACTCACTCCATTCCTGTTTGGGGATCGGATGGCCGGAGATCTCGACAAGCAGGAAAAGAGCCTGGACCAGCTGATGGAGGGGAAGCTGGGAAATCGGGATCAGACCCCCCCTGTAAGTAGGTACGTCCATTCAGCGGGGAAGTTGGTGCATCATTTTCTGCATGCCTGAACAAGGTAGGTGCATCGCTGGACCTACTACGCTGACCGCAGGACACTGCCGACGCTGAACGTCACTGGAACAAACAGACTTCGACGGTGCTGTTACCGCACCGAGTTGGAGGTTGGCCATGACACCATATCTAATCCTCGGTAGCGGGGAAGTGTGGTTAAACAGATGCTGCAAGTTGATGCAACAACAGAACCACTGCACAGCGGTAGGATCCACCATACCCACTTGAGCCCACCATAACCTACTGCAACGTGCAAGCCTTTTCCTGCCATCGCGCGCCATGACCGCCACGACCTGTTGCTAAAACTGGTTTTGGCCAATGGAGGCCCATGGTTAACGTCATCGGCCGACAGCTAGTCTTTCAAGGTAGCTCCTTTTGGAGGGAGCTTTCAGCTTGCTTGGTCCTTGGTCTCGACTGTGCTCAAGCGATTTATGAGACAGCTCTCACTCACTTCCGCTGGGTAGGTTCACGCGCGATCTGCCTCTTTCCACTTCATTCTCCGTTCCCAGAATTGGGGTGTTCGTTGGGTTGCGCAATACCGTCTCAGTCACGGCCCACGCTTTCGCGCTTGGATTGATCAACCCGTGGCGCACTGCTGCTCCTGCAATTCTAGGAGGCTTGGTAACCAGCTACACAACCACATCTGAGCACTGTCGCCTCACGCACCGGCTCCTCTGCCTACCTACAGATCTCTACGATGCCTAGAAGCTGGAATCCGCTCAAGGGCCTCCTTGGTCAGAGCAACGGCGCCAATGGCTCCGGCATCGATCGCTCAGCCTGGCTCCACCAGGAAGAGCGTGCTCGTAAGTTACCTCCTCGTGTTGGTCAACACCACACGCCTGGCATCTTCCCAACAAGCTGGGACCATCGATCGACGGACGCTGACCTCTCGATTCGTCAATCCAGTTCTTCCTCATCATCGCAACCAGAGCATCCATTCGGCTATCCCCGCTGAGGAAGTCACCAAGATATGTCTGCGCCTGAGACACTTGATCCGCGAATGCATCCCCTGCGAGCTCGAGGAAAGCCAGATCACCCGCTCCCACAGCACCGTCATCACCAAAAAGGTCATCCAGGCGGCCAAGGAGGCCGGTGGCAACCAGTATCGAGCATGCGTGGTAGGTCATCGCCGAAACACACCTTGATCATAGCCCTGGCTTAACAGAATACATAGGTCTACGCGCTGCTTGTCAACCTGCACTGGTTCAAGCGGGAAGCTCAAATTGAGTTGTGGGATGCCGACCTGCACGAGATTCGTGCCATCGCCTGCGGCGTCGTTGCCAAACAAATGTAAGTTCAATTCCCCGAAGATATCACTGTGCGCGGCTGACACATTGTGTATCCGAACAGCATCGAAGGCGAAGAAGACATGGAGTACTTGATGCACCATATTCTCCTCCGCCGCTACTCTTTTCTTATCAATAGTGGTCCTTCTGCTCCCGTGAATGTTATCGAAATGGCTGTCGACCTGCACGCCGTTCGGGTCATTGGTTCCTCAGGCTACCAAAAGTGCATTCTCTATCTCTGGCGGGGCTGGCTTGTTCAAGACGAAAACGACCCCTCCGTATTCGTCGACTACAAGGATAAGGATAACCGCAGCTTCATTGTGCACATGGATCCTGACCGCATGCGCGCCCCTCGTTATCAGAATGCCGCCCAAGTGGCTTTCTCCCTCATTTACCTAGGACTATATACTGCCGCCATCAACTCCGTCAACCCCACTGGTATCCTAGACGGCGCTGAGATCGCACTCTACTTTTTCACCTTTGCGTATGTTGCCGATGAACTCGTCAAGTTCTACAAGGCCGGTTACCACATCCTTGGTTTTTGGAACGCTGTCAATGGTACACTCTACTCGTTTCTCACTGTATCGCTCATATTCCGAATCATTGGCCTCACCTACACACACAATGAGGATGCCCACAAGTATTATAACCGACTCAGCTACAACTTGTTGTCCTTCATTGCTCCGTTGTTTTGGGGCCGTCTGCTGCTCTATCTCGACAGTTTCAGATTCTTTGGCGCCATGCTTGTCGTACTCAAGGTGATGATGAAGGAGTCTGTCATATTCTTTGCCCTGCTCGTCATCTTGATCATTGGATTTCTACAAGCATTCATCGGTCTCGATATCACTGAGGACAATGTCGCTAGCGATGTCTGGTTCATCACAGAGTCGATGCTAAAGGCAATCATGCAGAGCCCCGAATTCGAGGGCTTCGAATCGTTTGCACATCCGTGGGGACTGATTCTGTACTACTGCTTTACCTTTGTGGTCATGGTTAGTCTCGTACTTCATTTGGATTTTGGATTCGATTTGACGCTAACCTCTTCAGATTGTCCTCCTCAATATTCTCATTGCCCTGTACAACTCGGCCTACGAGGATATTTACCAGAATGCCGACGATGAATATCTAGCCCTCTTTGCCCAAAAGACGATGCAGTTCGTGCGAGCCCCCGACGAGAACGTTTACATTGCACCATTCAACCTCTTTGAGATTGTCATTTCAGGGTGTCTTGAGTGGTGGATGAACAAAAAAACGTACGAGCTCATCAACGATTATATCATGGCCACTCTCTACTCGCCCATTCTGTTAGTGGCGGCATTTTTCGAGACTCGAACAGCGCATTCTATTCGCAGCAACCGAGCGCGAGGTGAAGAGGATGACGACCAAGTTCACGAATGGGAGCAGCTGGCCCACCAGATGGACTTTGAGGGTGAGGGTTGGGCTAAGACGTGTGAGATCGCCAAACCCAATGTTGAGGATGAGCCTGCTGTGATCGAGGTTCGTAAACTACGTGCTGAAGTGGAAAATTTGAAGACGATGTTGGCCGAGATCAGCAAAGCCGTCCACAGTCAGGGGGAGTTGGCACCACACCGAAAGACTGGAGCAACGCCAGAGGCGACATCTGAAGCGGCTCCAGGGATAGAAGTATCGGATATACCAGAGACACCGGCGACGCTAGATGCCACCGGACTATCAGATGTACTGTCGACGTCTGAAGCTGAAGTTGGGGAGGGAAGCAAGACTGGAGGGAAGAAGAAGAATAAGAAGAAGAAGAAAGGAGGCGCGGGAGCGTCGGGCTCTGGAGGGCCTGCCGAATAGGCAATGATTGACTATATGAAATTGGAGAACGAAGAATAAGGTGTCGATGGCTCGACTTCAGGAAGCAGGATGTTACGAGGCCGTGTCTTTGGGTTTTTGGGCTAGCCCTTGTCAGTAGCAACTGTTATTTTCTTTGCGCGACAATGATGAACTCTATAGGACCAAGACTCCCAGTATTCATCAAGACCTAGAACCTAAGTTTCCAGTGGTTAATCGAATAATAGCAAGATGGTGAAGACAGTCCAGATCCAAGAGTGTTCTAGAAAAAAAAAGAAAAAAAATCGGGGATCGTCACCCCAAGAAACCCCAAAAATGATGAGACTGGGATTCGAACCCAGGAGGATTGCTCCACCAGGAAGTAGGTGCTAAGGTAACCTTAACCTGACGCCATAACCAACTCGGCCATCTCACCAGATGCTGTTGATGTACAAACGTATCTCTATTTTAGACTATCATCTGCATCAGACCTTCCTCTTGGTGAAACGCTCAGTTGTGGGCCAAATTCGCCGTGATCGACACTTGAAGCACTGATGAGTTCGTTTTTTTTTCCTTAAAAGGGACAAAAAGGAGTCGGAAAATCTTGGTCTTTTTTATTTGCGGTAGTAATGATGGGGATTGGAATGCAGCACGAGTTGCCGATAAGATAAGAAACGGCCAATCCACGATGCGGGATCAATGCTGCTGCATCATTTGGACCTGACAAACGCGGGGCAGGTTCGACGAAGGAATCATTGGTTGCGTCCCTACCTATCCGTTTCTTGCAACGTGAAATTGACTGCTTCGGCGTGTCCGCCCGCCGCGTTCCGACCAAACACAAACAAACGGAACCAAGAACAGCAAACTCGTCCTCTTCTTAAGTTCCATCCTGCTGCGAGGATTGTGACGAACCCGAGGCGTCTCATGCTTCGTGTTCAAAATCCTATTATTCGGCACGCTGATCACCGGCAGACGTGCGTTCAAACGAGCTCCGAACCTTTCTTCCTTCGAAAAAGCTACGCTCAATTGGATTTCAAATTGTGCCCGCCACTTGTCATCTTCAAGCACGAGCACATTGGAGTGCCCTCAAAGCCGCTTCGGTCCCTACCTTGACTCTGTTCCTCACCCTCGACTCTTTCCCTACCTATATCATACATAACGCTAAGTCGCTCACTGTATCACCACTTCGTTGGAGACCATACCTCACTCCCCAAGATGGCTGCTAGAGGTCTTCCTCAGATCCCAACTCTCACGGATCTCTACCAGGAACATGTTCTGATTACCGCAACTTCTCCCCTTGGCTATCCCGCCAACTCTACCATCAACGATCATGTCGGCCTTATCCGCGGCGACATCACTCGCCTGAGGCTCGATGCCATCGTCAACGCAGCCAACTCGACACTGCTCGGCGGCGGCGGCGTCGACGGCGCTATCCATCGTGCCGCTGGGCCACAACTCGTAATGGAGTGCTCTACTCTCGGCGGATGTCCTACGGGCGAGGCTCGCATCACCGATGGCTATAACCTGCCCGCCAAGCGTGTCATTCATACAGTTGGGCCGAAGTACTTCTATGACAATGACCCTCAGGCGCTGTTGCGTCGTTGCTACCAGAGCAGTCTGGAGCTAGCTGTGCGCGAGGGTGTGCGTACGCTTGCCTTCAGTGCCATTAGCACCGGCGTATATGGCTATCCGTCCCAGGATGCAGCTGAGGTGGCTTGCGAGACGGTGCGCAAGTTTCTTGACTCGGATGATGGGCCCAAATTGATGCGAGTCGTGTTCGTTACCTTTGAGCAAAAGGATGTGGACGCATACAATATTATGCTTCCGTACGTTGGTATTTCGAAACTTGTGCTGTTTGCATTGCTGACTGAGATACAGGAAATATTTCCCCGCCAACTAAAAGAGGCGCTTGATCAGAGGCAATCCCAACTTGATGAAAGCCATGATTAGAGGGACTCAGGAGAGATAACGAAGTGACAGAGACGTGGATGGTGGGAAACGAAGCTGGCTTGCTATCTCACTAGAAGAAACATGAACGATAATCCGATACCGTACGCCAGCTAAATACAAGCATGGTCAACAACCATAACGTGGGGCTCTTTAGTCCATCCAATACCGTACGCCAGCTAAATACAAGCATGGTCAACAACCATAACGTGGGGCTCTTTAGTCCATCCAATACCGAAACGCTCATTCCCAATATACGCGGTAAGCGAAAGAGGACGTCTTCGTCCGCCATGTCAGGCTAGCCAGGGCCTAGATGCATGTCTGGCCTCTGACACCGTCTCCTGCCTGGCCAATGGCCACGAAGGATATAGCCAGATTACTGGTTCCGTGGTCAGTTTTATCATGCAAGTATGGTCTAGATCCATGTTCAATTTGCTGGAGGTGGGATTCTTCCTAGTTTAGGAGTAAGTGCTGCTTCGAACAGGTGGGTGGTGCTCCAAAAAACTTGCTCAATCGTGCTCTTTAGCAACCATGGCGAAACGAACGTCGTGGGAGACACAAATGGCTGCGCCGATTCTCCGTTACTGACCACGGTTGTTGTCTCTAGTTAGGGAAGAAGAAAAAAGCCGTCGCTATGTTTGGGAATTATCTTGCTCAAGTTGAGCGAGCCTTTGGCTGGGTTTGGGTATAAGAGGGTAGCGTGGACGCCGGGCAGGTCTTGGTTTCTCGTCACTGTCTCAGCCAATTTTGGTTGCAAAACATAGACAGAAAAGAGAGTTTTTATTCTCTTGCAACATATCGGAAGCTATGAAGCCCAAATCATCCATCGCCGCACTGGCATTGACGCTGTTGCCCATTTGGACGCCAGCTATCAGCGCTCACAACCCGAACGGACGTCCTGGACATGGCCTCATCGGCTACGGAATCACTATGTACAAACCTCCGTGTGCATACGCCTGCCAATCTTCGGTACCTACTACACTTGTCTGCGACGACGCAGATGATATGGGCGATATGGACATGGGCGGCATGGACATGGGCGGCATGGACATGGGACCGTCGGCCGAGTGCCTGACTACCAACCCGCCGTACCTGCGCTCCTTGGCGTGGTGCATCCACAGCCGCTGCCCCGAAGATACAGACATGTATATCCTCGAGAAGTGGTGGGTGATGAACGTCGCAGGCCGCCAGGTAGTACAGCCTGAGCCAAATATCTCCTACCAGGAGGCACTTTCTCAAGTCAAAGTGGCGCCGACCGAGGTGCTGGGCGAAGATGGCGTTTTGAACCGAACAGTTGCGGTTGATGATGAGACGTATTTGCCAAACTATAACATCGATGTTCTGTTTGAGAAGATTGAGATCAGTCATGAGACTTATGGGTGAGTGACATGACGCCCCAGAGTCAACATCGACTTCGACCTTGACGTCACTGCCAAGGAAGATATTCATCGACTAACCTCATAAACAGTCTTGTTCTTTTCATATCAGGCGGCGCAGTCCCTATACTACTGTCCCTCCTTCGCCTCCTACCATTTCCAGCCCGCATAGTGTCGACCTTCAACGCCTATGTGATCGACCCGCCTTTGTTTGGTAACAAGCACGCGACTCCCATCCTAAACCTCGCCATCGTACCGACCCGTGGGCAGGCTCTCTTTCTCGGCTATATAGTGGCCATTAATGTCATACTCTCCGCCGTCAGCCTGAGCACCGTCTCGCCAAACTCGTGGTACCCCAACGACTCGTACCAGCTGGCGGCGTACGCCGCTAACCGCACTGGCGTCCTGAGCTTCGCCAACATCGCACTGCTGATTCTGTACGCGGGACGCAACAATGTCCTCTTGTGGCTAACGGACTGGTCACATGTGACCTTTCTCCTCGTCCACCGCTGGGTTGCCTGGATGTGCACCCTGCAGGCGTGTATTCACTCTGCGCTCTGGCTGGGCTGCTACGCATATGATAAGGGTGTGATCCAAGTCTCAGCGGAAAGGTTCTGGTATTGGGGTATCATTGCCACTCTAGCTCTTACTGTCATGCTTCCGCTATCCGTACTGCCAATCCGTAAAGCCGCCTATGAGGTGTTCCTCATTGCACACATCGCGCTGGCCATCCTCGCTGTCGCGGGTTCGTGGTACCACATCATCTTCCGGTACACACACCAATGGGGCTATGAGACGTGGCTGTACATGGCAATGGCCATATGGGCGTTCGATCGATTGACAAGAATAGGCCGTATGGCTAGGCACGGCGTTTTGCGCGGGTACGTTTCGCGCATTGATGACGACTATCTCCGCGTCGATATCCCAGGCGTGGACTGCGTCGGGCATGTGTATGCTTACTTCCCAAGCCTCTCGTGGCGCGTGTGGGAGAATCATCCCTTTTCCGTCGTGAACGCAACTGGCCACTACCCTCCGGCAAAGTTGACCGGCGCTGGAGATGATGCCTTTGAACCATCCAAGTCCGGCATCACGTCTGCTGCAGTCAAGAAAGCCGGCTCAACTTCATCGGAAACAGCTTCTATCACATCTGACCGAAGGGTCCATGGCATCTCCCTCTTCATCCGTGCACACAGCGGTATCACGAAGAAACTCGCCTCGTCGGTGGATCTCGCTGCCGGCATTCCCATTTTACTCGATTCTTCGTACGGTCATGAGTCTAATGGCCTCCTAAGAGCCACTCACGCGCCATCAGCCGCGTACCCTAACACAGTGTGCATCGCTGGCGGAGTGGGTATCACAGCTGTCCTCTCTGCACTTGGTGAGACGTTGAGCTTGTACGCACCCAGGGGAACGACTAAGTTGTTCTGGGGCGTGCGTAGTCGAGCCCTTGTTGATTCGATTGAGGGGCTTGTGACGGGCGTCAAGAAGGGCGAAACTAGCCCAGGAACGAAGTACTGGGGTAACACTGAGACGCACATTTCTGTTGGGGAGAGGATGGATATTCGCAAGATCCTCGAGAGCCACATCCAAGCGGATGGTCTGGGAACAACAGTCGTAGTGTGTGGGCCCGCATCCATGGCTGACGAGGTGCGATGTATTGTAGCTGGACTGGGTCGACACGGTGCCACGGTGAGACTCGTCGAGGAGAGCTTCATGTGGTGAAGGATGGCAGTGACCACAGTCTACCTGGATAGAAACACTTTGATTAATGAATCCTGTCTCTGGCATAATTAACCACAAGCTCGATTCTCTAGCCAATAGAATTCAGTGATATTGATGAATGTTTACTGAGGCGATTGGTAGACATTGGAACTGCACTACGTTGTCAGAATTGAGACCAGGGACTGCCACCATATTCAGCAACATGGTTGAAACTAGTACACTAATCACTCCTCTCCATTTTGGCAAAGCGTTCGGGGATGGGTTTGAAGCCAATTATGTGCAATTGCTACTTGATTGTCTAGCTGGATATCTATGTGTGGCCGTGATATGGTGAAATGTGAAAGCAGAACACGATAAAAAACATCAACTACCTGTGACTTTGAAAGAAATGTTTTTGTGTAAAACGTGAGGATCCATCTCGATCCCCACATAGCTTCTCCCATTACCTGCCACGTATCTCCCGAAACTGAAGGTTTGGTCTGCCCATCCCGAGGGAGGAGGGCCGTCTTGGACAGCTCGACTCGGTACAATGTATGCTAGAACCGAACCGATTGTTGTGGGGACGCGGGGCAGAACGTAAAGGGTTTCCGGTAGATAGAAGGCCAGCACGATGATGAGGTCGATGCAGAGCACACACAGGGATATAACACACGCAGTATTGTCCATCATGATACGGGTCTCTTCGCCAAATCTTTTCCCCGTGACCAAAGCCTCGTTTTCGGCCCGCTCGAGGAAATCCGGCTGAACGCCGAGAAAGGCAGCAAAAAGCCGGCTGTAGACTCTGTTCAGCGCTGGAATCTGCTCGGTTGGATCTGGAACTGGGAGGCTCGGATCTGACAAATCTCGATTTCCGTTCTCCGTAACCATGAACTCGCCCAACCAAGTTCCAGTGCTTGTGTTGTTTCTCCACCTTGTTGAATAGCCGATGGTATTACGATTTAATGTCTGGATGAATGATTTCGTGTGGTTCTTAGAGTTGGGATAGTTCAAAGTGGACCCAAAATTGCCCACACGCTTGTACCCAAGGACGTAACCCTCTTCGTCGACGGTGACATCGAACATAGCTGTTTCAAATATTGGACGGCACACAGCGTAGCTGATGATGAACGTGGCGTTTTCCTTCAAGCCATCAGGCGCTCTAGTCCACGCCACAGTTATGGGCGGAGTGCAAGGTAGACTCAAGTCGTCGGTGTATGGGAAAAGTGCACCTTCCAGTGAAGCCGGGGCATTTGTGGGCGACCACTGAAGGCCATACCCGATGGATCTTTGTATAGCCACCTTTGTCTGGTCTTCGCAGGCTTCGAGGGCAGTGTTGGAAGAATTGGAAGTAGTGTTCCCGAGGTAATCTTCATTGAATATATGGGCCGAAGCCGGTATCGCAGTGCAATTGGCATCGATTCCGAATCCTCTGGTCCGCACCGTGTACTCGTCGTTGGGGTTACTCTTCTCGGTCTTGGCAATGGAATGTGGCAGAAAGAAGTATTCGGTTGATGCCCAAGGTGACAACCGTGAATTGTATGACATGTTCGCTAATGTCATGGACAAAAAGTCCCCGGTGCCTTGACTGTGGTACCCAGAATTTTCTAGAAGCAGCTGGTTGTTGAACTGCGCCTTATACAATGGCTGAAATGCCTGCGTGTATTCGACTGTCACTGGCTTTTCGTTGAAGAGGGCACCGAGACTGACTGCTAGCACATCTGCGAGGATGGCTGCGAGACAGAGAAGCGCTAACATGATATGGCGAGACTTGATTGCTCTGAGGATTGCTAGTTGTGGTGGGACCGTTGAGTATGTGGCCGCAATCGAGTTCACGGCCAGAGACCGCCCTGCACAAAGATCCATGAAAGGCTGAAATATGCACATCGTTCGTGTCAAGTAAATCCAGAATGATTCCAGCAATGTTGCAATTATTGTCGGTATGTAGTTCTCAAGTAGTTGGAGGACCTCAAAGTTGTTTGAAGGCAGAGATAAACCTGTCTGGAGGATTAGTTGTGACGCCGTATCGTCATGTCGGTGGACTGACCGTTGAGTTTCTGTTCCTGCGCCTTCAACACCGACAGTACAACAATACTGGCCGTCAGAACTGCTGCAAAAGCGCATCCAGTGCCCCTCCTTAATACCCAGGGCTTGATGGGCTTGTAGTAGCATCTTGGGGGAGTGTCGCGTCGCGCGTGAGAAGTCGCAGCGTCGACATTTTGTATGGCGACAAGTTCGTTGTGTTGCGAGACGGAGTCGCCGACGAGCTGGAATGTGGTACCTTCAAGACTCCTTGCAATGGACTTTTCGCTTGCCGTGTCCAAGGATCGGAACAGTTTCGCCACCTCTGGGCTCTTGTGGGCGATGTCCATAAGATGGCTGATAGAGGATGGGTTCGAACATAAGGCGGATACAGAGGTTCGCGCAAAGTAAAGGACCAACCCGGCCATCAAAGTAACCAACAATAGCAGAGACTCCAGGATAGCAGCAAAAACTCTACTAACGACAATGCCGGTCAGATAAAAGGTCGACGTGGCTGTGCTATTGATCGTTGTTGTGTTATCGTCGATGAGTCTATCGGTGATTGACAGACTGAATAACTGTCTGTGGACACCCTGCACAAGGCCCTCGAGCCGAGACGGATCCAGTAGGACTTCGGCAGTCTCATTCCTTTCGGCAATGGCGTATCGGAAGATTGGGTTCAAGGTACCGCTGATGTTAGCTGAGCTTTCTAGTACACGCATCTCGGGGAACTGCCGGTTCACCAAGTCTTCGGTGCTTGAGAATGTCAGAGTCTGAAAAGTGGGCAAAGACCGCAAGTACGAATTCATATTGATCTCCTTCGAAGTGAGATTTTTGGGTTCTGAAAGCGGTTTTATAGAGTCATACATCGGCTGTAAACTGTCGGAAGTGACTGTGGCGAGGACCTGCTGCTCGTGAAAAAATAAGTCGCAGTGCATTGCCGTGATGTCGAAGAGGGGCGCTTCGTCGGACGAGTTGTCCAGCCGCTTATACCAATAGACCAAGGCAGAGTAAAGAGTATCCGAAGTCTTGTCGCAGGTGTAGCTTGCCTCGTCATAGATGATGTCAGGTAGATTGTCCATGTATGCTACTGTGACGTTGAAGTCAGTTGCATCGAGCGTGAGGTTGACACCACAGCCTATCCCCTGGAAGCTGTACTGTGTCCTGCCCGCTCCTTTACTGACGATTGCGGGCGAGCAACTGAACTCGGACCACAACTTAGTCGTCTCTGCCGTCCAATTCCTCTCCGTCTTAGACAATGCAGGGTTGTCAACATCGTCATTGACATAGAACGGCAGCAGCGCGTAGTCCTTCGTCGCAAAGGCGGGGTACGACTGACCCAGCCAGCCGATTGCATACGCCATGTTCAGGAAGCGCGTGTTGATTTTCTGCTCTTCCCGTGGCATCAGACGCGATCTGTTGACAGCGGTTGCGGATATCGTCTGCGTCGACGAAGCTATGCCGAGGAGTGCGCTCTGGAGGGGCGTCAAGACCCAAAAGATGAGTACCACAGCAAATCCCGAGAGGAAGACGGGCCAGTGCCTGTATAAGTTAGCCAGGCTGGTGAAGAAAAGCCGCAGCAATCTTACCTGCGTCTTGCGGCTCGAATGGGAGCCAAAGCGATGAAATCGGATGGGTAGTCCAGTAGAATCGAGTCCTCGGCGGTCGCTCCCGTCGGCCGCGACAATTCCATCCACGGCTGGATTCGCTTCACATCGAGATCGATCCAGTTCCAGAGCATGCTAAAAAGAACGGCGATGATCATGGGCCCGTAGAGGTAGCTGAGCATGGCGGATTTGGAGATATCATCCTGGGATGGTGACAGCGCCAGGCCTCCATGGGCTTGGCTCAGCTGGGCAAGAGTTTCGATAGCAGCGAAGAGAATGAGCGACACCGCTGTGACGCCCAAGAGAACCGGAGTCGATAGCAGCAGCGGTTTCCATCCCACTGGTCGCTTGTTCATTGCTGTCGCCTCAATGTTGTTCCCGTCTCTGCCCTGCTCCTCTCTTTCCTCCCCCTCTCTGGCTGAGATTCGAAACAGCATGTCCCTCGCGAAATGAGCGGGCGCAAAGGAAAGAAGGAAACACGATCCATTACCGACCAACACATGCCATGCACGGGTATTAATATGACTGCGCCCATTTTGAAAGTGTGTTGGTTCAGCGCTGTGGACTCCCAATGTGGAACTGGGGCAATGCCGGTGGTTTGATGCATCGGCCCGCCAAGCTGAAAAATAGGCGCCCGTCGTTTAACACCGGCGGGTAGAGTTGCAATCCCCGCTGAAACATGGAATCTGCAATTGCGGCAGGGATAAACCCCACTGACCAAGTCCGTGTTCTGAGTTACAAATAGAGATACCCCTGGCCAGCGCGGCTAAAGGAATGACATCCCGGCTCAATCCATGAAGCTTCATTGGTGAGGCACCAGACAAACTCCTCAGGTTCTGCACCCTCTGAACTCTGAACCTTCCCACTATTCCACCATGCGTTGCTGCATCAGTATAGAAATAGCTATACAGCAACCCACTGCCCAGCTTCGCAACTAACCTTGTTGGGAAGTTCTTGGATCAGTGTGCGTCACACGGGAGACGTCAGTAGAATCATAGATCAACTTGCAAGTCTATTTTGGCTCTATCTATTGCCAGCTTCCAAAGCCACCCAGGGCCAAGGATTCAACAAATTTGCGATCCTCCAATCCCAAACACAGCCTCTGTCCCCGTTTTCCCCCAGGTGGCAGTCTAACAGAGCCGCCCATTTCTATCGGGTGCCCAAGTGTGCAGTCCATCCATTACCAAGACGCACCCTTAACTTTTGATCAACGCAAGACAAAGGAAATATGGTATGTGGTCATCAAAAGAAGTTTGTCGTGAAAACATGGTCGAGTATCGGCATCTGTGAATGATCCGCTTACAGATCCTCCTCGTCGCTGAAGACCTCCTCACCACGCTTGCGGCGAGCCATACGCTCTGTAAAAAAAAGTTAGCATCTGTCCCACATCATCGGTTGCTGTGGAATGTAACTTACCCTTCTTCTTCTTTCGCGCCTCTGAGGAGCTCAGCTTGGCCTTCTTCTTGGTGCTAACGATCTTGTTGCCCATGGCATCGAACTTCTCCTCCTCGTCATCACCCTCGCCCTTGAGACGAGGACCAGAGCCCTGGCCCTGAACCCAGTTGTGGCCGGAGGGGGTCATCTGACCGTCAACGACGGCCCAAACCTCCTCAGTCAAGTCCTTGGTGAACTCGGCAGAGTGGGTAATGATGATGACACCACCCTCGAACTTCTTGAGAGCCTTGGACAGGGCACCGAGAGAGTCACGGTCGAGGTAGTTGGTGGGCTCGTCGAGGACGATAAGATGGGGTCGCTGCCATGAGCAGGCAGCGAGGACAGTCTTGACACGCTGGCCACCAGACAGACCACGCATGCGAGAGTGAGAGACCAGCTCGGCATCGAGGCCGAAGTTGGCGCAGTGGGACTCAATCTCCTTTCGGACCAGAGGTCGGAACTGACCAGAGGCGAGAGCCTCCTTCATATCGACATCGGCAACCATCTTCTGGTGAGAAGCCAGGAGCTCGTTACGGGGCAACCAGGCGTTGTCAGCAGTCATCATGGGAACCCATCGCTCGTTCTTCATGCCAATGTTCTCGCCGAGGGCGAACGAACACTCGTACTCGTAGCTGTTCTTGAACTTTCTTCGGCTGTTGATGCCGATGACGCGACGCTGGGAACCCTCAACACGGAAGATCTTGTCCATGGCCTTCTCATCGGCCTCAGTGATGATCTTGTTGGCACGGTCCATGGTCTCACGATCCTCACCAGTCTGGAATCGCCACTGGATGTACTCGGAGGGAGTCTTGTCCAGGTGGTGGTCGATATGGGCGAAGGCGTGCTGCTTAATGTAGGCGATACGGATGTTCTCGTGCTGGTAGATCTCACCGTTTGTGGGGATCAGCTCACCAGTGAGGACGTTAATGAGGGTGGACTTTCCGGCACCGTTGGGACCGATGACGGCAATACGGGAGCCGAGCGAGCACTGGAAGGAGATGTCTCGGATCTGGGGCTTGGTGGTACCAGGGTACTGGAAAGACATCTTGGTGGCACGCAGAATGGCCTTGGCCTTGGTCTTGACACCCTCAAGGAAACCGGGCTCGGGGAAGGTGAACTCCATCTCGGAGGCACCGAGCTCGTAGTAAGACTTGGCAGAGGGGACGCGCTCGACGAAAGCCTTCAGGTTACCCCTGTAGCGCTTGAGCTTGAAGCGCTCGTAGTGGACAATGTGCTGGCAGACATTGTCGAGGAAGCCAGAGTCGTGAGAAACGATAATGGAAGTGCAGGGGGAGTTGATGAGGTACTCCTCGAGCCACTTGACGTTCTTCACATCCAAATGGTTGGTAGGCTCGTCGAGCAACAGAATATCGGGAGCCTCGAAGACGGCACGGCACAAGGCCAGCTTCATCTTCCAGCCACCGGAAAGAGCGCTGATCTCGCCCTTGACCATCTGCTCGGTAAAGCCGAATTCGTTGAGCTGCTTCTCGACATCAGCCTGGGTGGTGGTGACACCAGCCTCGGCAAGCTTCTTCATGGTCCAGTCGATGGTGGTCATCTCAGTGTCGGCGGAGTCCAGGTCGTGCTCAACGAAGACAGTCTTGACCTCGCTCTGCTTAGGGAAACCCTCGACCTGCTCGTTGTTGATGGCACGCATGAGAGTAGACTTTCCGGAACCGTTGGGGCCGCAAAGACCGTAGCGCTGGCCACGCTTGAGGCGGAGGTGGGTCTGGTTGAGAAGAATCTTGGCACCGTAGGCAAGGGAGAAGGTGCAGTTGCAGAGATCCTCACCCTCCTCCTCATCCTCCTCCTTGTCAGCCTCAGCGGCGGCGCTGGGCAGAGCCAACTTGCGGAGGGACTCAACGAGAGACTCGGCGTTGTCGATACCAGAGACGACAGCGACGTAGGCCTTGAGGTTCTCAATCCAGATGGCGAGCTCAGCCTCCTTCTCGTCAACGAGCTGACCGGCCATAGCGGCGATGTACTCGACGACGGGGCCCATCTTCTCGACGTAGTTGCCGAACTTGGGCTTGAGGGCAGCCTCGACCTTGGGGATAACGACGTTGAGGGCACCGTCGTTGCGGGCCTCAGGGATGACACCATCCTTAATGTTACCGACACGGGTGAGGGTATCAAGAGCCTGCTTGGTCTTCTCACGGGCCTCGGGGTCAGCCAAGTTGTCGTAGTTCTTCTGGAGACCGGGCATCATCTTGGGCAAGAAAGGAGCGACAATGTTGGGGTCGTCAACGAGCTTGCACATGTTGTCAACGATGACAGCAGCCTTTCGCTTGATACCAGTGTCACGCTCGTTGAGACCACGATCCAGAAGGGGGACCATGAGGGCGAGGGTAGGCTCCTGGACCTCGGTAACGAAGGTGGTGGCACCGAGCAAGTGAACGGTCTCAGGGACGTTCTCGGGCTTGGCGATACACTTGATAAGCTCGGGAATGAAGCGCTCAATATCCCTGTTGACAATCAACTGGCAGAGCTGCTCCATGGTCTTGTAGGCACGCTCCTTGACCTCCTTCTTGGTATCCCACATGGACTCGGAAATGACGGGGATCAACTCGGGGACGCGGTAAGCAAGCTGGGCGGGGGAGCTCTTGACGAGGGCATCGATAAAGTCGAGGGCAACCATCTTCTCGGGCCACTTCTGGGCGTTGCGGATAGACTCCATGATGTAGGGAAGGGCAGCCTTGACAGCGTTGGCGTTCAGGGCGCCGGCGATGGCGAGAACGGCGCCAGAGGCGGCATTCTTGACAGCGGTGATCTTGTCACCAACGGCGGCGAGGACGTTGGGGAGGAGGACGACAAGGTAGGGCTCGACGGAAGCGGAGACCTCGGAGTGGGAGGCGATCGCCTGGATGGCGATGGCGGCACGCTCACGGGCGACGGCATCCTTCTTGCTGGCGAGATCCTTCTTGAGACCCTCAATGACCCTGTAGAGTTCGTTAGCCTCGAGTTGCCACTACAAGTTTTTTTGTGGCCAATAGTGAACAAATAACCTCCTCACTCCTCAGCAGCCAGACAAGGTGTAAAAATTAGCGCCCGACGCCGTCCAGTGGGGCAAATTTTTTTTTTTTTCTTGCTGAAGTGAGGGGGAGGGGTAAAAAAAAATTATGCGTGGGCAGAAAGCCGTCCACCACTCGCCCAGCCCAGCAAACAAGCAGTCCCGTGCAAGCACAGGCATGCCACCGCTCGGCTGAGCTGCGGGTGCATCTGCGGGTAGCGAGTAGAGACGCAGTCCAAGAGTAAAAAAAATTGCAGGGTGGCAAAAGTGAGATTGAAGCATGTGAAGCTTCCGCCATTTTCAGACACCCACACCCACGTCCAGCATCAAGATGACAGGACTGTAGCGAGCAGAGATGACATGGAAGCCACAGCAGGCAAAGGAAGTGTCGGATGTAGATATGTAGATACTCACTTGGTGGGGACAGCCTGGTCATCGATGCGGCCGTTGATGAAAGAGGCCAGCTCGTTGGCGGACTCCTTGATGGCGGCGGCCTCCTTGGATACAGTGAGCTTCTGGAAGAGCTCGTCCAAGACCTTGATGCTCTGAGAGTTCTCGGTAGGCATCTTGGCGGATATTTTGATTTTTTGATTTTCTTTGAGGAGGTATTAAGGAAGGAGATCGGATCGTCGTGAAGCCCACAGGATCGATGGAGGGGTCGATTCTGTTGTTATCGGCGGGGTGACGATGTAGGGATCCTCTGGATGAGGGGCCGGGTTTGTTCAGTGGAGGATTCCAAGGAACAAAACGCGCGAGCGTCGAATGAATGGTTCGTCTGGAGGAGGACGACCGTGTAGAAGAGAGATGGATGGATGGGGGAGGATAAGAAGAGAGGGAGAGAGGAAAAAAGCTAAGAGAGGCCTGGGACAAGTTTTATGTTCTGTGCCTTCGCCTCCTCCGAGTCCACAACTTTTTTTTTTCTACAAGGGTTGGCTGCACTGTGGCCGCCACGGTCAGCAAGCCGCCAAAGTGTGTTTGACTGCTCTGGCACTCACACTGGTCCACGCACTGGCCCATGCACTGGCCCTACACACACTGTCCACAGTGCTCAAGCAAGATACATACCAGGTAAGAGGTACCCGCCAAATTTTTCTCGTTCTTTCCAGCTTCCGTTTGTTACCCCTCCAGGCCCCTCGCCCCGCCGAGCCCCATCCACCCCTCATTCTGCTCTTCCTCGATGGTGGCCATGGCAGCCCAACGCCCCAACACTGTATTGCATACTGTACGCCTTACGCTGCGATGACAGCGACGGCATCCTGCGACTCACGCTTATCGAGTTTATCAGCGCCCGCTAGGCCTAAGATAGGCAGTGGGAAAAGGTCGCCCACCACTTGCGGCGAGGGCGGTGAAGCCTCTGGATGCCGCCCTTCCTGGCTAGACCCATGCACAAATCCAGCAATTCATGCCAGAGTCGGCCGCAAGATGATGCATTATTTGGCCGGGATACGGGGTTGCTGGTTTGCCTGCAAAGGAGCCGGGAGTTGGACGAGAACCATGCCAACGCAGACAGTATCGGTAGCGATGATGAACCGAGGGTTGAGGTCAGATCCCTGCCGTGTTGGTCTGGTCCCTTGTTTTTTTCTCCGGCGCACTACCAGGATGTGAATTTTTCATTTGCTATCTCATTGTATTGTACTTTCTCGCTTCTTGCCATCCTAGTATTCCTCTCCGTTGACCCGCGAGCACGACGGTATCAACCCCTAACAGGCAAGAAGCTGCGGATGTTGTCGGATAAGACCTTCGGAGGTGAATCCCTAGTAATCTCCACCCTCTTCTTCACTAAATCGAGTTATCCACCCTACGTCGTCTCCATGACGACCTTGCCTGTCCTTGTGTTGTATCAGTATGTGTGTCGCAGATTCATGGGTGCAACTCCTGAACAAAGACGTAGACTGGATAGCATGTGGCAAACTTTGAAGCATTTATTTGTACACTGTAGACCGGCGACTCAGTCTGTCTCTCGCTAAGGGGATGTTCGTGGTTAACTGAATCGTTGCCAGCACCGCCACATTCCCCTAGTCATGGCAAGAACTCGGCCAGGAATACCAAAGACGCATAATTAGTGCCCGACGATGCTTGCAGCCTTGAAAAAAGTTTACCATAGTTGTCTTGAAGTATAATCATCTGTTGTCAGATCCGTGAAACCTGACATCTACTACGTACTGAGCGGCAACGGCGATTGTGCAGGGTGGGTGGCTTCAGCTGCTCGGATATCCCTCAGTATTGGTTGGTTGGCGGACTAGGCTCCCTGGCCGCGCAGATTCTTTCCCTGTTTCGCCTTTTTTTTTCTCCCTTCAGCAGACGCATCATAGTTCGCATAAGGCGAAGGTGCCTAAGACCTGGCCACAGGATCTGAAGCATCGGATCTGGAGCATCGATCTCACAAGCTTGGGTAAAGTTGTCTCAGTCATCTACAAGCACGACTGGTAGGCCTCCAGCCGGCCTCAACCTTGCCAAACTAGCGAAAAGGACGGCTACCCTGAGTGACACCAGGCTGGCCATACATCCTGGCTACCAGAAGATAATAGTCAGGATTTTCGTCCATTTTACTCCTCCCAATTATTTCCCATCGCCGGAGCCGTGTTATCCTCGCCTGATGGTTGGTGGAGTTAGGCTTATCCACCACAACCCACCACTCCCAATGAGTGCCCTAGCCACGTTGCCACCGCGCATCGATTTCTGTGGCCACAAGCGTAGAGACAGTTCTGTGGCGCTTCCATACTCTTTCGGAGATGGTGTTTGGGTATCTCATGCTTGGTGCGGTGTTTCAGGGCTTAGTCAAACTGAGCATCTCGGACTGTATAGCTCCTCATGACCGCAGTAGGTTCTAAGTCGAAGCCAATGCCATCCCTTTGTTGCTGCGATGCTGACGCCTGAGCTCTCGTCAGCGTTACGCAAGCTTTCCAGGAGAAATGTCATTGCTGACCACAGACGTGAAGTGTGCGCAAGCATCATTGGGATACCCTCCGCTCTATACACGCATTTGCTAATTAAACCCCCGGCTTCTTATCAAATCTCTGCTGGACCGTGGGTTCTCATCGCGGGGCCCCGGAGTATCCAAATGCTTGGCTCCAGCCGCTCACCGACAATTGCATCTCCCACCCTAGGACGCAAGCGAGAACTAATGAGTGTTCTATTTCGATCTAGACAGGTTCGATTCTTTCGACGCTAGTCTTTATTTTCGACGCAACACCTGAATTAGTTTCCCTGTGCGCGATTCGCTTCCGTCTCTCAATAGGTAACCACCCAATCCATTCCCATCTAGGTACTGTGCAGGACTTGCTTGTCACCTCTCCGCCTCCTGGCTATCATGGTTGCAGCCTGTGAAGCCATTATTACCAACTTTCTTACCATTATCCAATATAGTCTTAACAACGCCTAGATTGATCTTCATATAATCTGCCAGATCATCTTTTCATGTTACCGAAACACAGCCACAGCTGTCCCTTGATCAGCCGGATAACCCTTCCACATACCGCTTGGTTAGCTTGTCTAGCTTTTGTCTAAGGTTGCAAATCACATCTTGACTACTATCATAAAGAGTAAGCCCTCTTGTGATAAGGTGCGCTGGAAACACACTTATGGCTTACAGCGTAGAGCTTCTCTGTTCAAGCTTTCATTCACATCATAGCAAAGAGCTATTGGTCACTATTGAAGACAAAGCCAATGCCGTCTGAATTAACCCTTAGTGTTGGCACATACCCTATAGCCTATAGCCCGTGATGTTTTCTCTCCTGAGTCGGCGAATGGATTGAGCCCTGAAATGCCTTTCTTCCCCATTTTATGACGAATTCCATGTGAACGCTAGAAATCATTGGGCTCGTCGGCCTTTGTGTCATTAATCATTCTCTGAATGAATATTGGTTTTCCTTCAACAATGAGATTTCTTAAGATTGGCAATGGCACCTCGCCTCTTTGTTGCACGGTAGGATTGTTCTTGAACAAGTCGATGGACAAAGCAAGACTCAAAGATAAATGTGCGTAAATTTCCTCAATTCTCTTTAGATTGAATTAAATCCCATTCGATTTCACCGGCGTCAATCTTTCGGAAATACCCACAAAAGCGATGTCTTCAAACCAGCCCTCCAACAGTGGTCAACAATATTTGAATGTTCCCGTTCGTGGCATTTCGGCGCATCAAACAGACAGCAATGAACCGGGGAAGAGCTCATTCGTTCCTCATGATCCCTCCCCGTCGGACCATAGGCGAGTGCAATGGCCAAAGGACCTTATACCTCCAAAGGATGCCAATGGCGGTTCATGGGAACTGATTCGTTACGCTCCCATTTGGACGGACCCAGACTGGCAAGACGATGACCGAAGCCGGGTTGCCACTGACCTCAACCCTATCAAAAATCGTTTCATGGGTCGTGTGAGACCAGCTCTGCTTGCTAGAGACCAGATCTGGAATCCAACCGAGTATGCCAAGAGATTTGGCATATTTCCCGATCGGATTGATGGGCGTTCCAGGACGTCCCCAACTAGAGCTGAGAGCCGAAAGATATTCCCCACGGGAAATGTCCGAACCGGCAAAGATCTCTTTGGTCGCCTGGAGAAGCTAGCCGCCGAGAAGGGGCAGTCTCTGGACGAGTTCGTGACAAAGGAAAGAATTGACGCGAAGGAAATGCACGAGACAGATGAAGCATGCATGAAAGTATATGAAGATCTGCTTGTTGACGAGCATTGGCAAGGACTCCTCTTTGGAGATTTGACGATGGATGAGGTACGTGAAAAGTATACTAGATAACTTTGTATCATCGTTTGGCTAACAAGACTCGAAGCTGCATGCTGAGGACTACTTCACGATGGGCGCAGCTGAATCTGATCTTCAAGGGCCATTACACCCGTGAGTCTACCTCTTATTGTGACGATATAGGCTAATAAAAATAGTTGTCTGCGCCGGGATAACTGGATGAGCACTCGAGGGATGGGACAAGCTGGGGGGGTCCCACGCACGGTATATAATATCAATGGTGAACGGGGAGAATACAATCCACAAGTAAGTGCTGAACAATTCTCCTCGCTTGGGGGATACTAACAGGATGTGCTAGGGAAACGACAATGTCTGGGAGGCGATGCAGCCAGCCCTCCAACTCGCCTCACGACTCCTTAGTGCCGATCACCCCTTCTTGTCCGCCATAAAGGACATCACCAACAGATTCCGCGTTGACGATAGTCTAGACCATAGGCCAGCTGAGGCGAAGAAACTTGACCCGAAATTCTCGTTTCGCTCTTTCGTCAACATGAATGACCCCAGCCTAGTTCCTGCCGCTCGATTGATGAGGCAAGTCCCTCATTTCGATCCCACGGCCTTGTCCCAAACAGTGATGGCAGTTTTCGTTAGACTGAGTGTAAGAAGCGGCCACTACCATTTCAGTAACAAGTTCCAAGAGCTGGCTACCGCCGGGGTTACGGGTAATCCAGGCGTGGAGGTGTGCGGGAAACTCATCCAAATCAGCATAGCTGCGGAGCTGGTTTGGCCTCTCTTGGAACCAAACTTCAGTTCAAGCGAGAAGATTATGGCAAGCTACGTCCTTGCCGTTACCATCGTACATGAAATGATGGTGAGTTGTTCTACCTCCTAATAACCAGACATCATGCCAATGTTCCAAGATAAACGCTAACCATCGATTATGTCATTCTAGCATGCGTGGATGTTTGCTCACTTGAAGTGGTTGTTCAATCCCAAAGAATTTGGAATCTCAGATCCGTATCTTCAAGACCTCTGTCGTCAACTGCGCCAGGAGCTTCATCCCGGAGATACAAGTAGACTATTCAAAGAACCTTGTTTTGAGAACGACCCTGTTTGCGAGGTTGGCCACGCATACGAACAGCATGTAAGTAACCAATTCTTAACACATCTCGCCACCTCAAGATAAAAGTAAGGTTGCTAATCATGCCTGAACACAGGTTCTCGGGGGTGGTTCATGGCCGCTGGGTGCTAACATGTGCAATCGGGTAGGCCCACCGTTCCTGGGAGACTTTTCCGGTATGGCGCTTTACGTCAAACGGGGAGGCTCAATCTCCGACGGCTGGCTGGAGAGGTTGTCATATCCCGAAATTCGGACGGATCAGTACAATCATTTCTTGCGAATTCACGATATTCAAAGGTACTTCACTGAGGAGTTTTGGCAAAACTCGGTCCAGAGGTACGGTATGGCGGCGATGAGGAACCCGTCCGAGAAGCCACATAAGGTCTTCTTTGCTCCTGAAAACTGCAGAGGCCCTATGAAGACGCTACGTGATAGCAATTTGGGGACTAGGGACATCCGTGTTTGGATGACGAAATATCTCGATGATCTTGCGGCAACCGGCAAGGACACCCTGGAAACGTATTTCCGAGCGCTCATTTCAGAGTCGGCCAACTTTCGCTTGATGGCCAAGCGCTTCGCTCAGGACAAGAAAAGGCGAAGCAGCTCAGGGTGGCAATGGCTGCATACAGGGAAAATGGTTTCCATACTCGCCCTAGAGCTGAGAGCCCGTGTGATCATGCTGTCGCCCAGGTCAGAGCCGCAGAAGCTCGCAGGTTTGCACAAGGAATACGCGAGATGGACGAAAATGGCCGCCTCAGCTCGCTCGTTGCCAGACAAATACTCTGAAAACTGCCGTGCAAATCTTATGGCCTTCCTAAACTCAATCTGTAGCATCAATCTTGATGACCATAACAACCGCCTTATTCCAAGGCTCATGGATCTCGTCCATCTCCTCGAATTTGAGCGTGAGATCCAAGAGAGCATGCTTTGCGAGCTCTACAGACTCCCTTTACAGCTATGGGTGCATTACAAAAGGGGCTTCGAAGGCCACTACGAGTTCTCTAAAAACCAAGCAAAGGTCGTGCTCAAAACCCTATCCTACATCATGACCATAATCAACTACGTCAACGACTTTATACCGTCCTGGAGTGGCGATTGGCGAGTGCGGTTGCAGTCTCTCGCAACGGCATGGAAAAATATCCAAAAACTGTTGGAGATGGACCCTAATAACGTTTGTGAGAATTGGCGCGATCTGCTTGTGACGGTGCCCATGCTTCGCAAGTCCCGGCGCCAGGCTTATGACCGGTTATTCTTCCTGGCGAAGAAGGATATGCTTAACCAGACGGGCCAAGATCTTGAGAACCTCCGTAAGTTCAAAAGTCATCTTCAGAACCTGGTAAAGTTGGAGTCATACAAGATTGAGCTTCCGGAGACGGACCTGGACGAGCAAGGGCTGGTGCAGGGATGGGCTGGACTGCTGGACGATGTAATGGAGAAGCGAGCGAGCGGCCCGAATCTGGCGAACGCATTCAACACAGAACGAGTGCTGGAACTCATTGCGAAACTAAAGCAGCAGAAATTGAACGCGGAAACGAGCAAGTGGGATCGTGCAAAAGAGCAGACGGCGAGAAAGACGAACAAGGCAAACCAGAAGCGGCTAGGACCGACTCTTCAACAAAAAGCTGAATCCGATGCTGTTCAAGCACCTCAGACCCCGGCACAGACCACGCGGCCATCATTCCCAGGTCACGCTGTGCCATTCGGAGAGTTTCAAGGGACGCAGTTCGGGCATCCCAGCGGAGCATCCAGCTTTGTTCCCAGCAGTCACGCTTTCGCGGCTTACGCGTCGAACTCCAGCATTTTTCCATCGCGGAACGAGGGACAAGTGGCGCCGTGGGTGACAGATAGCCCTCCTCAGTTGGCTACACAGGTTAATCAACTAGGTACGAACAAGCCACTCGAGCCTCGTCCCGTCGGCGGTATTATGCCTCACCCGTTCGCCAACCGGACGACAGTCACCAAGGATCTGAGCAACCAGAGACTAAAAACAACAGAAACGGTACCGATTGGTTCGTTTGCACAAGAAGGTCCTCGGGAAGGCCAGTCCATCTTGGGTCGTTCAGGGCCTCAAGGCGAAGGCATAATCGGCAACATTGACAACTGGTGGGAACAACAGGGTCAGGAGATGGAGGGAGTGCAGTACGGCCAGCAAGCCCAAGAACCAGCTGCTGCCGACCAAGGCAATGCGGAGATGGATGTTGATACAGGCGTGTCGCCCGGTGCAGCATTTCTCGCAAAGTCGATGTTGGAGTCTGATGAGAGTGCATCGGATAGCTCGATGACTTCGCGTTCAGTAACTCCTGCGAGTAGCGACAGCACGGCAGATGGTCCCGACGCTTCGACCAGGTTTCAGAGCGGGACGGAGTTAGAGACATCAAGATTGAAGAGAAAGGGGAGTTGGGCGGCTGCGAAGGCCCTCAAAAGAGTCAAATCGGGACCAGAGCAGAGCAATACCTCAGCCCTTGCCTGTCGCGGAGGAGGTTATCCTGGGCTTCGATTTTGAGAGGCAAGTTGGGGGGATCGGAAAAGACGTTTTAGGTGTTCGAAGATCGGTGGGCAGGTTTGAGATATGGGCACTGATATTGAAAGTAGCGAATAATGACTTTGGCTTGACTACTTGTGTCTCAACTCATAAAGGTGATGTGATTGACGTTCCTTGTGATGATGTGTTAGGATCACAAGAGGGACATTGGCTCAAGCCCAGTATGGTGCTTCTCTTAATTACACAGAGCAATCCTTGCTTGATATGAGCTTGCTACGTCACGGCCTTATAACATCGCCCGTATTGGGGATAACTTGGCCTAACACAATCTACACATGCGTGACTCGTCCCTTGTGAGAACCTTGTAATACGCCAGCGGTACCAGACTCACGAACCACGGATGATAAACGATAAGATGGAGTTCATGTCGAACTCTGGTATTGAGCCGGCTGTATGAGAATCCGCTATAGACCTCCCTCGAGCTGACATTAACTTCCATTGACAGAACCACCCACGCTCTATACCCCCACGATGATGATAACGGCGACATTGCCTCCCGAGTCCAGAACATTTACACCCGCCCCCTAATCTACCCCGTATTCCATCAAACCAATATCCTTAGACTGTCCGTGCCTCCCCAATTGCTATCGAGGATTCGGCTTTCACCCGGCCCCACCTACGGCTTCACGCCGGTCGCCCCGCCCCAGCCGTCGTCCATGAAGCATCAAAGCATCACACAACCCTCTTCAAACCCCGGCCTCACCATTGTTCTGGAACAATCTCTATGAAGTGAAGTCTCAAGTACAATGTGCAGTTATGTATCTTACACACACCCCTCAATCTCGGACACACCACCACCGTTGACGGCCTGAGCCCACTCACCCCACACATCACCACGCTCGACCCTGAGCCCCTGTCCGCTTACCCGGCGGCTCCGTCTCCGCCGCCCGGGTTTACCTTGAGACACGCCCGAAAAACAAACGGCAACGACGCGGTCACGTGGTCGGGTCGGGAGCCGCGAGACCCGATCCTGGTTGCGTCCTTGTAGGCAGCCACCGCGGCATGCCCTAGCGATGCTGATCATCATCCTTCCCCAGCTTTAACGCCCAGCCCCGCGCGGGATGTGGGCTTGCTCCAGGGCAGTTGGCGCATAATCAGATGACGGATTGGCTGGCTCGAGGTAAGCTTGTTCGTGAGGAGGTGCCCAGGCGATTGGGCTAGACTGGATGTAGCATTTCCAAAGAGTACTTCCACTGCGGATGCGGGCACAACAACCGCGAGGAGGGGTCGTGTGGCCTCCGAGAGCTCTTATCATTTCTGGGGTACACTATCACCCTGCATCGGCGATGCCGTAGTACTAATGGAATGCAAGGGTCCATCTCTCATGATAGACAGATAGAGCTATTGGTGATGACAGCATCGCATGGGCAGACATCGTTCATTCACGGCTTTCGTAGAGGCTGCAACGACAGATGCCAGCAATGCATCACAATGACACAAGGGCTTTCAATTCGCCACGTTACGAGTCAAACTTCACAGAAACAATACTGTTTACAGGCGGAGTAATTGAGAACATTGTCTTGGTATCTTGGGTATATTCTCATGGACCTATCTGCCTCGCATGTCATCATAAAAGACAATTGTCTGAAGATGTATAACTCTACATAGCATATCTTCAAGCCAAACAATTAAATACTTCAATCCGCATGCAAGTGCACCTCTTATGCGTCCACCGATGTCTTCTTGTTACGTCGAATTCCAACCAAGTAACCCATCTCAGTCCAGAAGCCGACAGCAGGCTCAGTGAATGTGTTTTCGTAGGCATCAATGACGGGGCGCTCCCAGACCAGGTCAACCTCAGCAGGCTTCTTCCATTTGGTGCGCTTGATCAGTTTCCAGCCAACAAAGAGACAAGGAGCCACGAGCTGCATGGTGTAGTTGGAGAAGAAGTTCTCAACATTCCAAGGAGTGAAGGAGGAGTAGCCGTAAAAGATGACCATTATGGTTTGGAAGAAGAGGGAAATGTAGGCGCCATAGGGTTGGAAGCGGCCGTAGTATGGCAAGTTTCTGCGGTCGAAGTTCTGAACCTTGCAGGCCTTATGGTATTGAATGAAGGTGATGGACATGATCAGGTAGTTGATCAGACCTCCGGCCGTCATGATGTTGATGAGCCAGGTGAGCACCTTGGCTGAGTTGTTGCTGAGCTGCAGGAAGGACAGGAAGGGAAATAGCATGACAACGCAGAAGCAGTAGATGGGTACACCCTTGGCAGTGCACTTTCGGAGGAATGCGGGAGCACGGCCCTCAAGAGCCAGCGAGTAGAGGGATCGAGTGGCACAGTAAGTATAGGTGTTACCAGCGGAGAAGATGGAGGTGAGCATCAGAGCGTTTACAATGTGGGGGAAAACGCCAATGCTCATGTTCTCCATGGCAATGACATAGGGCGAGGCAGCTGCGGTGCCACCGGAGACTGTGCCGTCACGGTAGATGGCCTTAAGGACGGGATCGTTCCATGGGACGACGATGCCAACGGCCAGGGATCCAACGATGAAGAAGAAGCAGAAGCGGTAGTAGACGGTCTTGAAAGCAGCCTTGATGAAGATGCTGGGGCGCTTGGCCTCGGCAGCCACCATGGAGATGTACTCAGGGCCGACGACGGTGAAGCCGGCGCTCCAGAGGGCAGCGAGGAAGCCCTCGAAGCGGCCGAGCGAGCCTGTGGTTTTCCACTCGGCAAACGAACCGGGGTTCGACCAGTAGCGGAAGCCGTATGCGTCCTTTTGGGGATTGCCGCCAACCATGGTGATGAAAGTAAAGCAGAAGAGCATCAAAATCAGGATGACCTTGCCACCGGACAGCCAGAACTCGGCTTCACCGTAGCCGCGCACAGCCAAGATGTTGAGAGCACTAAATTCACACAGACACAGTTTAGCATGAGATCTAGTCTTCGTGGGGGGAGGGGGGGAGCAGTTCCCAGAGTCAGCGGCCAGGGAAAGCAGCACAGCAATGGCACGCCGAAGACAAAGAAAAGTGGGATGCATCCTGAGAATCGGTTCTTACGCGTAGAGGATGATGACGGCGGCACAAATGCCAGCCGTGGGGCCAGGGTTGGTAATATCGGTGTTCCAGAAGGAGAGCACCAGGTTCAGAGCCGTAATCTCGAAGGGAATCAGAATGGCCTCGTAGAAGAAGAAGTTCCAGCCCGCAGTGAAACCAAGCGCATCGTCAACCCAGTGGCCAGCGAGACGGATGAAGCCACCGGAGACGGGCATGTGGGTGCTCATCTCAGCAATGCTGTTGTTGACGAGTGCGAGGATCAGCGAGTAGATGGTGTAGGCCAGGAACAAGCTGCCGGGACCGCCCTTAGCGAGGCCGCCACCGATACTCACGAAGAGTGCCGTACCGATGGAGCCACCGACTGCGATCAGCTGGATCTGTCTGTTGTTGAGAAGGCGATGGAGGCCATCAGCGTTGTCGGGGGTATGCCCTAGGTCGCCGGAGGCGGCCTCGAACTTGGGCGACGTTTTCTCCTCGTCCGACATGTTGTCGCGAGGCAAACGTAAAATTTACTGGGAGGGTATTGTCGCACAAGGCGAACTATCGAGTTGGGAGTGAAATGGAATGCGACAAAGGGAGCCGTCGCAAAGGCAGGGTTCGAGGTGAATCGAGTCCGATCAAAGATGTGGAGCTGAATTCAAAACCAATTGAACAGGAGACCGCAAGCAACAAAGCAAGCAGCACAAACCTGTATTGGGAAAGACAAAAAGAGGAAATGAGGAAGAATTTGTGAGAGGAGGAAGAGGTAGACGGAGAGGAAGGATGCAGTGTAGGGATGGGCGATGTCGAGGTTAATAAGTAAATCGTCGCGTGGAAGGAAGAGCAGCAACGGTAACCTAGTCGTTCCTTCCCACTTTACCTTGCCCTGCCTTGCATTGCCTGATCTGCAGTACGCTGTACCACCTTTTGGCTGGGAGGCAAGGTACACACTGCTGTGCATCGAGTAAGACACCTCCCTCTGACAAGCATGCGGAGGCAAAGCCCAGAGTCGGGCGAGCTAACAAATACAGGGAATTCAACAATGGGAGGGTCCAACAACGACATAGCACGATTACGATTGAGGAGGGAGTGGAGACGGAGTAGCAACACGCAGGAGTGGAGATAGAGCGATGCATCACTGCACCTTTCATTCCGACGCTTCGGGCTACGTGCGGCAGAGGTACCCACTGGCGGTCACGGCGCTAGGGAGGCTACTTGGTCGCGAGGTAGCTTGGGGGAGCGGAGGGCTGCCGACGGAGACGGGGAATGCGAAGCCGCGACGCCATTGAATTTGGGGCAGGTTGCGTTGGGTGTACAGTATCTAGGTAGATAGATAGCCTTGTAGGTACCCTGGACATCGTCGCACTTCCTCACTGCATCGTACAGTCAAAAATGGCTTCCAGGTTCCAGGCCCAGTGCTCCGGGACGGGGGCTAGGACGCCAATGTGTATGATATGGGTCTTGGCGCTGCTGGGCTGTTGTCTTCGGCATCACTTGTTTGCTGCTGACGCTCCAGGATGCCTTGTTCTATGCGAGCATCGTGCGTTTTCGGGCGAGGTCGTCCCAATGAAGTATCGAAGCTTTCGAAAGAGATGGGACAATGCTACCATTGTTGAGATGTATGAAGAGTTCATATCAATTACCCAACGGTTCGTTCTTGTTATCACTCTATCATCTTGTAGCTCTATCCAGTTGACTCTCTTCCCCACTCACAAAACGCACTACTCCTAACTTGCTGCCAAGTGCGTTCCTGCCAATTCCTTCCCTTCATTAAAGGATTTCGGCCTGGCTCAGCCCAATTCAGCTGCAAGTCCCCAACTTTCCAGCCTCAGCCAGCCATTATTACATGACAAACCAATACTGTCATGCTCTCGCTTTCCTGTCCAGTCTTGTCACGACGCTTGGCTCGGCCTGGACTAACGATCACTAATGCGACGAATATAAACCATGGACATCCGTGTTAGAGCCTCGCTGCCCGCCCGGCCCATACCCATCGCAGTCTGTAGACGCGACACAGACGCAATGCAGCGCCCAGGGCATTGCTTTTCGTACCATGACAATGGCCGAGCGACCATGATCCATGATGAGATGGAGACCCCCATGGAGACATGGAGCCAGACCCATGCACACATGGGGACGTCCTGGCGGCCCATGCCATGCCATGGAGGGAGGGGTGTGTATCCTGGCCACCCCTCACGTTATTCTTCCTGAGCCGTCCCTCCAACTCTCCAATACTCTGTGGCTGGTTGGCTGGCGATAAACACCCCTGTCAGTGAGACTTTTGTGAGGCTGGCTGTCTGACACGGTGCTTCAATGCCTGAGTCTCGTGGGAGGCAAAGAGATTTTGGATTGAGTCAGTTTCGAAATGAGGCGAGGTTTTGAATCAGTCGCATTGGTTGGAATCATCGCCACAGGAGCACACTCGAGAGGAAAACAAAGTCTCCATCAGGTTGGTCCTATCTACTCTGTATGTGTTCACCTCCACCTAACCCACTGAAAATGCCCTGTGGAGTGTGCTGAAGAAGTACCAACGGTCTCCTAGGGTGCCCTGTAAGCCAGCGTGGCTCACGGAGCTCCAGTGGCCCTTACCACTATTGAGTGCCCTGTACGGCGGCATCCCAAGCTGGGCCCAAAACCCCCCTTCCCCTCACCCCTCATTGGAATGCCGCCGTAGCCTCTGGAGATCACCTGGTACCAGGTACTAAATAGGCTTCTGCTGAGCGCTAGGCTATCTTGGGGCCACCCTAGCCACACTGGACGCTTGCCTCTCCACCTATCTGGGCCAATCATGTCCCTCAGGGCAAGGGGCTAGGCTACTCCCCTAGCGTGGGCCGTGCTGCTCCGCACATGTTCATGTACGCCAGGGTTCAGGCGTCGCTCGTTCGTTGGCTTAAGGGCACCCACAGGCCCTGGCGATGTTTTGTTTGGTTCGTTTTTGGCTTCCCCCCACAGAGCTGCAAGGCAGGGAGGGAAGAAAACGATGAGAGGCACCTTGACGTCATTCTTGAGTATTTCCACCACCTGCCCGATTCGTGAATAGATGAGCAGCCAGCCGGGTAAAACAACCCGACCAACGCCAAATAGAAGGCTAACTTACCTTACTGGAGTGTTTTCTTTTGGGGCGTATTCTTTCATTGTATGGATACATCGTAAACGTAAGAGATTGAAAGGCCAGTCTGGTACCTCGTACCTATGACAGTCCCGGCGATGCGGTTCTGGGTACAGAGTGCCGACCGCCCAGGATCTTGTAAAACCGAGTCGCGTGCCCCGACTTTGAACGCTCCTCGCAGTCAATAATCAGGGCAAGGAGTCAATCATTCCTGGCAAGACGGCAGGAGAAGATAACAGAAGCCTAGGAACGGCGCGAAACATCGCGAGGTCACCGAGATTACCCCGCGTGCAGACGTCGATACCGTTCTGGTCTATATATGCCGTTCGTCTCATTTTTCTCGACGTGGAAATCTTATCCTATCTGCACCAGGTCTGGACCGAGGCCGACCGGCTAGGTACCACTTCCTAGTTTCCCTTCTCACACGATCTTCGGTGAGCTGGCCAATCAATCATCTCGCTACTAGGAAACAACAACCTTCATTTGATACTCCATCGGAACATATTCGTTTGAATGGGTGTTCTTTCCCTTCTCCTTTTCTTCGTCCCGAGCCATTGTCTTTTGTCCGCACTGATCAATGATACTGGAGGTAGTGGCCACACATCCTACTCACTGTGACTCTCAATCTCAGCTGCCAAGCAAAAGCCCCACAAGACCATACCCGCATCCGCAAAAACCATCCAATTCCCGATGCGAGACTGGACTTGGCGCAGACTTCGCCGACGTCAGTGTCTCGGGTCTGCCATGCTTGCTCCTTGCACTCGCACTGCTCCATGTTCGATCCTGACGGAGTTCCCTAGCGTTCATTTGCAAAAACAACCTTGAAGTCATGGGCATCGAAACGTCAGCCTATGTATCTCCATCCATCTTCTAGACCCGACCAAAAGAATCGCGCTCATGGTTAGCCTTGGCAATTGCTGGACAGCATTCGGCGAGGCTTCAAGCTGGTGCAGCTTTAGGCGTCTACAACACTGAAGCTTGGTGCCTCAGGTGGATGAAGCCTCATGCTTGAGCCGCACGGGCAAAAGGCGACAGCCGCCACACTCAAGTTCCCTCAACTTGACCTTCAGCATCCACACCGCTCCACCCTCTTCACCCACTTGAGGCACGGTAGCACCTTTAGACCTGGCTGTCCATACGATTAATCATCCAAACGTCCCCGGTTACACACGTCCAATGATCCGTCGCGAACGTCAAAAAATTGCTCCGTAATTGGTTTCGCCAGGATCCAAGACGGGCTCCACTTGACGGATTTTTTCATTGTTTCCCCACAGGGTCTAGTCCCATCACTGTGTGGCCGTGATGCCCTGTCGGTCGTACTGTAACCCACCACAGTTCGCCTGTCCATTATGGCTTCGACTCCTCAATTTGTACCTCGAAGAGCCCAAAAGACAGGCATAAAGGATCCCTCACGTGCCCGATAGTGACACTACCAGGGGAACAATGGAATAGTTGTCCAATATCTCGAATGTTGAAGGTCGACTCTGTACGAGACGAATGGTAACCTGATTTGTTAACTCCCAGGAAGCATGGTTTAGGCAATCCGACCCAACTGGACGGCAGAGGCCATCTAAGCTCCAGATTGACGAGGGTGCTGCAGGCTGGTGGTCTATCAATCCACGCGGCTGCAAGATGGGGTTGTTCTCGGTCCCCAGCCACGAGATCCATGGGCTTTTTGGTGGAACAGTCGTGCATGAGATGTACGAGACTAGTTTGCAGTTACGGGCCCGGAATGCCCAGACGGTCATGGAGAGACAAGAGGCTGAGCCCTCAGGAGCCCGTTGGTGGTGTCTCGGGTGCTCCGTTCGGACGGGCAGAGCGACTTCACTCCTTCATGGGGGACCGGGCCTCGACGGCGATAGAGCCAACACGAACGCCACTAGTGGCAAGACTCGAAGGCTTGACAAACGGACTGCAGCCCTGATGCATGGTGTCTGACGAGAGGCAATCAGAAAATGGTGATGAAAGTAGCATCAGACTGTCTGGACGGGAGTCTAAGACGTTAGCATTTGTCACTGGACTGTGTCCCAAAAACCGTCCCGCCGTCCCCATTGGTACGTTTGAGATGGTTTCTTGTACCCGTTCCCTCGACGTCGCGACTAATTTACCGACACATGGGTGGGGCTGTACCTGGTACATACGAGAGTCCTCCACTTACTTGTATCGACCTCAATCAGCACCTGTTGTCTGTGGCCAGTTTACGGAGCACTGAAATTCGATGGTGGTCTAGGCTCGTACCGAGTCTGACCCAGAATAACGAGAGTGATTGGGGAGCAAAGAGAGCAATGTGAGCAGAGCCTTTTTCAATACCTATACCATGCAGCCGCAGCAGGCGACGTTTTTGAACGGACGACGAGGAGCCCCAAAAGCAGCGCCCCATCGCACCGGACATTAGCCCGCGCAAGCATAAGCGAACACGGTACATCAAACGATTGTCAATTTCGGATCCACAGAGGGGAAACGTAACATCAGGTTGCTGACGGGGGCCTGAGACGATATTGAGGGTTTGGAGAGAACAAGGAACGGAAAAAAAAAAAAAAAAAAAAACAGGCAAAAAGAATGCGAGGCAACAAGAGCACAAAGTCTTCGTATCGGATGGGAAGAATTTGTAGGCGACTCCACAAAAGACATCAAACATCCAGGATGGAAACCCTGGTCTACAGTGTCTTGCTGGTTCCTCAACCATTTGCCTGTGATAATGGACCCAGGGAAGATTTTAGGTCTTTTTGTGCAGAAGGTTGTGCGATGAAGTTTGTGTTTCTGCTGAGTTGCCTCGCGCGTGGAGTCTATTATTGGGTTGATATTTGCTTGATCTTAACACAATGATGAGGTGTGATTCGTCACAACATCATCCTTCGCCTTCGAGGCATGCAGACAACTACGACATCTGCACAGCAACCCGAATGACGTTTGGAAAGCCGCGCAAAGAAAGCATCAAATAATCCAATTATGTACCAGCGCAGCTCCTGAGTGGCCGAACCCATTCGTTTGTGTCCGGCAGGGCACAGGAGACTTTCTCGGGCACTCGTAGGTTTCCCTGTTGTACGGCCGAAACTTAACAACCAGCATGCGTCATTTTGGTTCGAATTCCGTCCCGAAAACGCAACATCGTTAAACACAGTTTTAGACGACGATGTCCGCAGGGGACGGGACGGTGAACGGACCAAGCCCACGAATGGATGGATCTGAAGCCAGATAGACGGAGTCCCGACTGCCATGGCGTGATGGAGCACAGGAGTTTCCGATGGTGCAGATCAGTCTCCCGTCTCGGAAATCCGCACATAGAGACGAAGACGACTGCCGTGCGATTTTTCTGGGTTTGCGCAGTGGTCGTTTGAGTTAGCTGGTGGTGCCTCAGCACGCGCGGCGTAGCGGAGACGGGCGTGAAAATCTCGACGAGCCCAACCAACGCACAAGCGCACACACACACACAAGCGCACAAAAGAAACGCACAACTCACATACATTACGTTACCCAAAGTTTCGCACGCGAACTGCGACACCCCAGCAACGACGGCCTCTTGGGATCTGCGGGGGGACCAAAATCAACATCGAGACGCTCGCTGGTCTTGCTCCTGGCGCCCGGGTCGTGATCTCTTGTGAAAACCGCTTGCTCCGTTGCCTTGTCCTCTAACAAGAGCAACTCGCTCACAATGTCCACACCCACCGACGTCACTTGCGGGTGTGGCACAGCCCTGCGCGCCGGACACTATGCCGCCGTCCTTCTCTCGGCCGTGCCCGCCGCATCCACCCCGGTAGGAAAGACTACAGATACTCCGGCCCCGGCCTCGGTCTCGGCCCCAGTCTCGGCAGCCTTAATACAGGCCTTTGCTACACGTCTCGCTGCCAGTCCTGCCACTGATGATGTCGCTGTCGTCGCTACTGCTGTCGCAGATGTGCCGCAGTCTCTCGCTGTCGGTATCGCTGCCCTAAACGCATTCCTCCAGGTCAACGTCACCGGGCCCGTCCTTGCCGATGCCACCGCCGTCAACGCCAGTCTAACAAAAGCCTGGACCGACGCGCAGACTGGAGATGCCACTACCTCTCTGGGTCAGCTGCACAAAGCCTGCCTCCGGGATCTTGGAGTCGACGGCGTCTCACCCTACGCCTACATCCCCCACCTAGAGCTATTCGCCCTCGCCAGATACATCCTCACCCACGCGTTTAAGGGCGTTGCCAAGGACGCCGTCGAGATCCCCTCCGATGAGGGAGTCCTCAAGTACAGTCTCGCCTGGACGAGACTCCGCATCCACGTCTGGCACTACAAGCTCTTGACCCAGCCCAGCCTTAGCTCCGGGTCCAACTTCACACGAAGCTCCCAGTGGAGCGACGTGCCGACTCTGGCTGCTCAGATCCTCGACAGCATCGATGCGGTGCGCTCGCAAGTCCTTGCCGAGGAGGTGTGGTCGACTGACGCCGATTCGTGGAGCCGCGAGGACAAAGTCCAGTTCCTCGTTGAGGCCGCCAACAACTATATCCTCCTCGGCCGTGACGACAAGGCTCGCGATGCCCTGAAGGAGGCCGCCCAGACGAGTGGCCTGGTCTACTCCCTATCAGGTGCCCTCGGCAAGCGGACCAAGTTCCAAGAGAAGAGCACAAGCCAGCTCGTCGTCCTCGCAAAGAGCGGCGTCGATGCGCCTGCAGAGGACGCGGATGATGAGCAAGAAGCTAAGCCCGATGCTCTGCTGCTAAACAATGATACTCTTCTCGAAGAAATTCACTTCACCAAGGAAAAACAAGAAAACGAAGACCCCAAGACAACACTTCCCCCCGCCTTGAAAGACCTGGCGCCCGATGATCAACCCCAACTGTCCCCAATCGACCAGATTATTCTCCTGACCGAGGCCACGCTCAAGGACGCCTTCTCGCCTGCGGACACCCTGACGGCGGAGGAGGTGCTCCCCTTTGCCGTCCGCGTCATCGGCGACAAGTCGACCAACTGGCAAATCTACACCCAGGCGTTGCTAGTCCGTTCCCGTATCGAGGTCCACCGCAGCAGGACCATCGAGCGCGGTGTCCTCCAGATGCAAGCTGTCGCCGACCAGGTCATGAGCGACACCACGGCCGAAGTCCATCAGGAGCCCAAGGCCGACGACGCCGGCCCCGGCGCCCCCGTCATTGAGATTAGCGCTCCCGGCGAGACTGTGTCCAAGCCGACGTCCTTCCTTCCTGCCCCGAAGGCCTCCGAATCTGCCCCGGCGCACGTCCGTTTACAGTACATCCACGCCCTCTCGTCACCTCCGCGATGGCACCTCGAGTCTGAGCTCGCCTACGCCTGGGCCGGCGTCGGCTCTCTGACGTCGGCTCTGGAAATCTTCAAGCGCCTGCGCCTATGGGCTGAAGTTGCTCTTTGCCTCGCGAGCAGCGCGGCTACTGAGGACGAGGATGGCCGGGGCAGCGGTGGCGAGGCCAAGGCTAAGGGCATCGTAAGATGGCGGTTGTTCCAGCGCGAAACAGACTCGGTGGCCGATTTTGACGACGACAACATCGGCGAGCAAGTTATGTATCTCAAGGCCGACGACTACACCGGTCCCGAGCGTGACCCGCCGCCGTCCGACGCCCCCAGGCTGCTCTGCATCCTCGGCGACCTAGAGAACGAGCCAGCTCATTACGAGCGCGCGTGGGAGCTCTCTAAGCACCGCTTCGCCCGCGCGCAGAGGTCTCTGGCCGAGCACTACCTTCAGACCAAGGACCTCGAGAAGGCGCACGACGCTTACACAAAAGCTACGGCTGTCAACCGGCTCAGTCCGGACATGTGGAGCCGACTCGGCGACATCAGCCTCCGCCTCGGCCGGTTCGACGACGCGGCCGCGGCCTTCAACCGCTCCATCAGCTGCGCGAGCGACACGGCCGGCGGCGAAGACGCCCGCACATGGAGCAACCTAGGCAGCGCGCTCTGGAGTTTGTACGTCGAAGTGACGTCCCAGGAGAAGCAACAGCAGGCCGCGAAGCCGGAGCCCCTCGCTGTCGCGGACGACGAAGAGGACGATGGCATCAACGGCTCCGTGGCCGCAAAGAAGGACCCTCTCCGTGATCCCGCCACGCTCCTCGCCCAGGCTCTAGCCGCTTACAAGAAGGGTGCGTCCATCGCGCACTCCAACTGGCGCATCTGGGACAACGTCCTGACCCTCGCCGCGCGCATGCACCCACCAGCCGTCGCCGAGATGGTCCTCGCCCTGCGCCACATCATCATCATTCGCCAGTCCGAGGACGCCCTTGACATCGACGTGCTCGCCGCGCTGCTGCAGGACGTCGTGCTGTCAAAGGACAAGCCCGCCGGTGATGGCATCTACGAGCCGCCGCGTGGCTCCCATGAGCGTCTCGTGGCGCGCATCATCGAGGAGGACGTCGTGCCGCTCATCACCAAGCGTTCCGAGCTCTGGGCACTCGTGTCGCGGCTGCGCGGCTGGCGGCGCGACCATGTGGGCGCTATCGAAGCCGCCGAACGAGCCTGGCGCGCGGCCATCGGCTCTGCTGGCAGCCGTCTCCTCCCCGGCGCGGCGGCAACAGCAGCCGACGAGGCCCGTGACTGGACAGCCGACGCAGGCGCCTGGGCCGTCGTTGTTGAGCGTACTGACGCACTGGTGTCGGTGCTGGAGACCTGGGGCCCGGAAGTCGACACCATCGGACCCAAGTGGAAGGGCAAGGCCAGGCTTGCCGTCAGGAGCGTCATGAACAAGGGCCGGGAGACCTGGGAGGGCACGGATGGGTGGACTGTTCTGGAAGGACTGATGGAGAACCTAAAGAGTTCCTAAGCTAGAAAAGAGACGGCGAAGACAAAGAGCATGTTACGACCGATATGGTTTATGGGAATTATGTTGCATGAGGGATGATGGGCGAGAGGTGTGAATGGTTGCATTGGGATAGACAAAAACAAGACAGTGAATGTGAGGCTACAGATCGTGTTGACATTGCGTCACCGCGAGACGAACATTAATTATGAAGCGAGTATCAACCGACATAACATGCATTCACCCACCCATTCATCCGAAAGTTTGCACGATTTGAGGCTGTACACACATATTCGCTTCAGACATGCTCTCATACCCACTACCTACTAAGTACCTACTTTTAGCAGTACTTGTACTGCGCTTCATAACTTCAAGTTATTCTTACCAGTGCTTTCCGTTTCGTTGCAACATTATCATCACGCGTCTGTCGCATCCAACCATGATACAAAATTCGCTTCTCCGTTCTCCATCGTCCATCAACCATCATCCAACATCCTCGTATCTCTGTGTAACATTCTCATGGAGTCAAGTTGCATAGACAACAGCTCAATACACTTTCTCTCACGCTCGTCGCTCCCTCAAAATGTCGAAAGGCAATGGCTTCTATTTCTTGCCCTTCTTGCGTCCTGGAACGACCTTGAAGCCGGCAGCCTGCATTCCGGCTTCGCCGTCACGGGGTTGAGTGCTGGCGCCGCCCTTCTTAGCTACCTCGTTCCAGCCACTTCCAGACGCGCTCGCCTTGGCCTCGGCGGTAGTGGACTGCTTTTCAATAACGCCGCGTTCGGCAAGCTTCTTGCGACGGACAAATTCTTCAGCGAAGTGACGTCCATCCATAGTGGTAGAGTTGGCGTAGACGGCGTCGGCAATCAGGCCGGTGTCGAGGGGAAGGACATCAAGAGTGGCTTGGAAGTTGGCAACTGAGTATTGGTTAGTGCCTGGCTTTCCCGAGCATGAAAATAGGTATAAACTTACTGTCATTGACACCAGTGATGCCACGGGAGAGTTCTCGGTGAACCCACTTGTTGAACTCGTCCATGGCAGTGCTACCACTATCGGCCTTACCGCTTGAGATCAAAGTCACAGGCCTCGACACGGCCTTAACCGGCGAAGTAATAGGGTTGATGCCAGCTGAGCTGACAGAGCGACCGGGTGTCGATGGACCGGTGGGGACCTTGACCTTACCTCCGGCTCCGACGGTGGCCCATCCACTGCCAGGAGGAGGGGCGGCAGCTGCGGCGGCAGCGGCAGCAGCATTGGTCATGATTGTTTGGCCGGGTTTTCCAGCAAGATTAGCATAGCTCTTAGAGATGTTCAGAGAAACTCCAGACTGAGTGACAACATCCTTGGCCTTCTGCTTGCGAAGTTCTTCCTCGCGTTGGATCTCGGCTAGAGTCTTCTTGTTCGTCGTCGAAACGGGGGGGCTTGGCCCAACAACAGGGCCCTTGGAAGGCCCAGGTTTAGCCCACGGGCTACCAGAGGGAGCAGGGGAGCCGTGTCCCCAGGTGCTAGTAGCAGGGAGGCCAGCATTATTGGCGGCAGCAGACTTCTCACGCTCTCTAAGTGCGGCAGCCTCTAGCTCCAAGTTGGCCTTTCGTAGTGCGGCAGCGGCCTCTTCGGCCTTGGCAGCCTTACGAGCCTCGGCCTCCTGGATTTCTTTCAAACTGGGACCCTTGGGTCCCTCGGCGGCAGGATCCTTGGCCCAGGGGGCCAGGGGAGGTGGTCCGGATGAGGCGTTGTCCGGAGTTCCCGTTTGCGATCGGTTAAACTGGTCGGGGAGGTTCGATCGAACACGCTGGGCGGTAGGGGCGGGCAAAGGCGTGCCCGACGAAGTCGGAGGGGGCGGGAAAGGCATCGGCATGCCGGGCTCGATAACCTGAGCAGCCACGGCAGCAGCCTGGGCCTGAGCTTGCTGAACCTGTTGAGTGAGCGAGAGAGCGTCCTCAGCGGCCTTCTTCCTAGCAGCTCTGGCGGCCTTTCCGCTCAGAATGGGTGGTTCGGGGGATTGATCAATGTCTTCAGGAGCAGAGTCGAGCTCATCCTCCTCCTCAGGCCTCTCCTCCGTTGTTTCCTGTGCTAGCTTAGCAGCCTGCTCGGATTCATGCTGCGCGCGGAGATCTTCGAACTCCCTGAGGCGTTCCTTAAAGCCTTCAGGGTCCTCCAAGAGCTCTGCAGTCTCAGGGAGACCAGTGCGAAGGTTAGCATCGGGCAAAGGGGCACCAATGGGTTGGGGTGCCCCTGAACCAGGAGCACCCTGAAGATTTGCGAGCACCTGACGTTCAGCCGCGGAAAAATTGGCAAGCTCATCGTCTCGGAAGGGATCTCCGTTTCCCAAACCTCCAGCCTGAGCACCATCGAAGAACCCAGTGGAGGTGGGGATCGCACCGATAGGCTGCTGGTGAGACATGCCAATGGGGTTGGGCGAGGTCATACTACCGAAACTGGGCTGGCTTTGGAGACTGTGTGCGCTGGAGTGATGCTGAAGAGCTGGACCGCCCTGCATCTGAAACTTGGACATAGCTTGCTGACGCATGACGAACTCGCGCTGCTGAACCATGAGGTATTGCTCCTCTTGCTTTCGTCGCTCTAGGTTGTTCTGCTCCTCAGCTGTGAGGGTACGCCCAAAGCTCGGGAACACACCGCTCAGGGGAGGAACGACGCCAGCAGCACTAGTCGGGGAGAAAGGTCCAGCTTGAGTGGGAGGTCCGTGAGGGATGCCAATCTGGGGAACAAGGAACGGCTCACGCGAGTTTCCTATGCGCCGAATGAGCTGGCCTAGTGGTTCAAACTCAGGGTCCTCCACCTTCTTAACCCGCAAATCAGGTGTAAAGAAGTTGGCTTTGTACCAATCATTCATCTCCAGGCCAGTGAAGGGTCCCTGTATCTGGCCTTGAGGGTCGAGGTACACCCATCGCATGCGGTCTGGCATAACCATCTGGCGGACCTGGGCAGAGGGTGGTTCTGCACCTCCTTGGCTGCCACCAAAAGGCAGACTTCCGCCAACAGGTGTGAAAGACTGAGGCGCCGTAGCGGTGGCACCTGGATGCACAGGCTCGGCAGTACTGAAGAGCCCATGAGATTGACCGGGGTTGCTTGAGGGAAAGAGCTCCTCAAAGACGCCACGGTTGGATCGCATTGGGCTCTCCGTGTCACGAGAGGGAATCCCAAAAGTATTGCGACCAATAGCGCCGAGAGGGTTGCTCTGTCGAAGGTCGGGCAGGGAATCAGATAGGTTGTTTTCGTGTTCGTTATGGGACTGCATCTGGGCCTGCATGGCAGCAGGAAACAGCGAACCCAGCTTGCTTCCGCGGCTGACGCTACCAGTACCGAGACCCCCAGCGCTGCCAGGACCAAACACATTGTTGAGACTAGACAGACCAGGAGATTGCAGCTCACCAATTGGGCTGAACAGCGAGCTGCCAAACGCGTTGCCGAGGTTGGGGCGTTCACGATCGGGAGTACCGATCGACTGGCCGGCAGGGGCGGGCCATCCTGTGAGAGTGCTCAGCGACGGATATGCCTTGGCTCCAACACTAGAGGTCTGGCTACGATCACTTCCGTCGAAAGGCACGCCGCCAAAGCCGCGGGAAATTGAACCGAAGTGAGATGGCTGGTCATGAGGATTCACGCCATGGGGCTTCTCGCTGCTGGCATCGTTATCATCGTGCTCATGGCGCTCAGCGGGAGGGCTGCGGTATGGGTTCGTCTCGGAGGGACTGACCGGCCCGTCGTCACCCAAGTGGAGGCCCGACATTCCGAAGTCGCCAGTGGAGCCCTTGACCGGGGTACCGAAAGCTCCAGGTCGGTTGCCCTGATGCGAGCCCGTTGGATCGGTGTCCTGTGCCCCTCCCAGAACTGCACTTCCAGACAGACTATCATCACCAAATGGGTCCGTATCAGTGCGAGGGCGAGTCCTCCAAGACTGTTGATTAAGCGGGTTAGGGCTGTCAGGGCCTTTGGAAACATTTTCTGAACCCTCCTTGGGAATCAGATGTGCCAAGCGGCTTCCGCCAGTAGTTCCCCCGACACGTTTATCACCAACCGCAGACGCAGACGGCAAAGCAAAGTGGCCGAATCCGCCAGCACTAGGCGTTGGCGGGTTTTGCGCAGAGGATGGCCACATGGAACTACCCATGCTGCCGATTCCTCCAGTGTTAGACCGCACCAGGTTGCCAAAAGGAGGCAGCTTTCCAGCTGTTTCACGGAGGGCCTGTTCGGTATCGGAGTCGTCTGGCTCCGTTTCCTTCAGGTCGGTATTCTTGCGGGGAAACCAGTACGAAGGGTCGTCTCGAGAAAATCGGCCGGTGGCAGTTGGCGATGCCATGACACTACCACTGAAAGGGTTCGAGTCGAGTGTCTCGCGTCGGCGGGTACCAGGTCTAGTAGCAGACGATGGCGAGCTCACACCAAAGGCGCTAGGAGTTCCTTGGGACAGCGAAGCCTTCCGGCCGTTTGCATTTGCCTGGTGAGCTTCTTTGTTCTGGGAAGGGGGCTTAAGTGGAGAGTTAATTTCAGTAGAAAAGGCCTGCCAGCTGTCAGCACGAGGACTTTAGCATCGCGTGTGTAGACGCACCTCTCTTTCATCCAACGACAAGTGTTGCAGTCCCATCGGGGTGCTATCCCTGGTCTCGTCCCAGCAGGCGCCAGGCTCCTGTGGAATGTGGTTATCGTTGGGTTTTCCCCAGCCTCTCGGAGGTTGCCCATTGACCTGGCCTGGATTCCAGCCCGGGATAAACAGTCGAGACGAGTTGTCAGGGCCTTTTTGCGAGCGGAACATGTCGAGCAAGTCGTCTTTTGTGTAACGTGCAGGGCCTAACTCGTGTGTTGCGGGCGGTGCCATGGACGTCTCGAGACTGGCAAGAGGTTGGACGGCATGGTCGGTCAGGGCGGGCGGCTGTGAGGAGGGCTGACCCAGAGGAGTGGTAGATGATCGGCGGAAGGTAAGGGTACCATTAGTCGAACGTCCATCTCGTCTCGCCCTGTAAGAAAAATACGAGTCAGTCCTCTGCTTTCTATAATTTAGGTCTGTACGGCGTGAAGAAAGCAAGTCCAAGTAGTCAGCCTGAGACCAGATGCCAAGAGAGATGACATGCAAGCGCTGCCGAGGCCGAGGGGCACGCGTCCGTGGACTAACGCATGAAGATCGACAAGGCATGCGGTTGGCGGTAAACGAGCTTCGAGGCTGTTCGAGCTCGGCATCACGAAAATCCAACCCAATGCTGCACAGAACAAAAACTCCAGCGCAACACCCTGCGCAGAGTGGGTACAGAATACGACAGTGCAGCACGGCAGCGGTGCAGGAAACGATGCACAAGACATTAAAAAAAAAAAAAGAGTGTGGTCACTCACCAGTCTCCGCTTGTAGCCCCCCTCCCATCAGTTCTCCCACCTCTAGAATCGCGGTTGGTGTTTTGGCCAGCGGCAGCCGAGGCAAAGCTCGAGGGAAGATTGGACGGCATATTGGGCTAACGCTCTCAGAAGCAAAAGCAGTGCGTGTGTGAGTGTTGTGTTGATGTCGCGAAAGTCGACGTTGGGAGACGCGGGGCGGTTTCACGTATCGTCCGGGGCGAGGAGTTGCGTACAAAGAGTCGGAATCTTGCGAGGTCAATGGATGACGTACAAAGGCTCGAAATCGTCTTGGCTATCTGGCTGTCGGGTTCGCGGTTGGTTCAGGGGATTCTGTGGCGGACGAGAAGGGGGAACTGGACTGACTCGATTGCACGGTAACCTGGAGACACAAAGGCACAACACAAACGGACGGATCGTGCGTAGGGTTACTTTCGAATTATGCGAAAGCAAAGCGACGTGTAAGCGTATTGGTTGAAGCTGACACAAATAATCGGGCGAGAGGTGCGACGGTGGTCGTTGACAAGAATAGTTTAATCTTGGTCAGGAGTCTGGCGACGAGTGTGTGAGGAGGCAGTTTTAGGAGTGGTGAAGTTAAAACGTTGTTCGATTGTGGTGGTGACTTTGACGTGGAAAAAAATCGAAGTGATTTGGGAAAACGGAAAATTGGAGTCGTCTCGGCCTCTCCCACAGGTAGTAGGGTACCTAGCAGCAGGTACCCAGCCCACGCTTCTAGGTACCTTCCACTGGCAGCCGCGCGGGTGGTTGGCCCCTTCCCTCGTTGGCCCCAGCGCAGTGGCAACAGCATCTCCGTCCAGCCCATTCAGTGGGTGGCTGGCGGTCGGTTTCAGTGTCCTTCTCCGCTAAGGGTCTGGGAATGTTCCACTGAAGTGGCCATTACGACTGCCATCGATTCCCCCCAGCCCAGCCCTGTCAAGTCTGTGTTTTGAGTGGACGCCCGTCACTTCGGCGACTCCTAAGTGGACAGTTGGCCATCAGATGCCGTACCCCTAAGCCAAAAGAGGAAGGCACCGAACTTTAGCCGCTCATGCCTACCCATAAATCACCATCTTGGGGCAAGGTTTCTTTTGCTAGGACGACCTCAGGGCTGGATCCTAAAGGGAAATGGAGACATTTGTCTCTTCTAATCTTGTGTGTGCGTCCTTGTCTGCAGGCTCTGACTGTGTTTGTGTTTACGTGTATGAAGTTTGATTGTCCATCTGAGACATGCAACGCGTTTTCCGCGTTGAGTGACCTGAACCAAATCTTCGTTTACCGTTCGAATTCCTTAACCTGGCAAAGGGCCGGACCTGTTTCCCAAGGTTTGACACGTCTCTCTCATGGAATCCATCTACTACGTACTGCTGTGTGTACATGCAACCATGTACTTGTACTCGTGCCATAGTGACACTTCATGAAGCTCAACTTCGTCACGTGCCCCAGTAGTTGTCATGATTTATTACCTGTCACCTCGTGTTTGCGATTCATGAAGCGTACAAACAAAGCAACGCGATGGCTTGGCTGGAAAACCTCCAGCCACAAGGCGCAATGTGGTAATTGGCCAGGGGCTGCAAAGCGCCTTGAAACAAGCAAACTGCATGGACCGGCAAAGAGGGATGCAGAACACAGAGACGCTTTGCTTATTTCATAATCAGTAGCCACTCAACGACCCGAATCCTCTGTTGTGACTTAATTGTTGAGCCTAGTGGTTGCTGTCGTTGGTACTCTTGAGCCACCTAGGTAGAAATTGCATCAGACGGCTCTCGTTTGCCACCAAAACGATGGGTGCGCCAACGCCATTGCCACAAACCGCTAATTAGTGCACGTCGTCCAGTGCAACCAGTTCCAGGAGCCATTATGCAAAGTGTTCACCCATCTCATCTTCAAACCCGTGCGAAGGCATGCACCTTCCCTGACCTAACGAGGACCCAGCCTGAGCAAGATTCGCTCTCGAATCCTTCTGTGCTGTACCGTCCAGTCCCAACTCCATGTAGTTAGCCTGATTGCTCAGTTCAAAGACTTGAATCCTACCACACTCACCTCGGTACTACCGTCGCACACATCGTCAAAACCATAATCGCCCATAAGAACGGGGCCCATTGAGTGTCGGATATCGCCTTCACAAGCAAGTTGCTTGCCTCCAAATTGCTAATGCCAAATAAGGCACAATACTCGAGGTCGTTACTCTGGTAACATCGACAGATAGCAGTCGTCATGAAGGCGAGATTGATCGTTGCGATACAACACCATCCTACTGTCATAGTCAAAGCAGACAGGCGCACCGTCGGATCGTATGCTCCTGTATTGAGGCGGAACCGGCCCACGGTCCAGACGCAAGTCGTCGCAACGGTTAGCTTCACTCAAGCCGTTAGCATCTGCGTTTTACTTTGTGGTTAGGTCCCAGGTGCGTAACACAACATACCCAGATCAGATTGAGCGCGAAAAGGACCCAAGAAGCACTCGTGCCGCCAATGTTGAAGATGGGAAATACGACATTTCCAGTCGACAAGGCCATCATCGAAATAAATGTCCGGATGATTGGTCCAAGGACATGTCTTGGAATCCTCCACTCTCCTCTAATGTTGCCGAAACCTATAGGCAGCCGTACCTGCCATGAAAACCAAGGCATGGCGTGTAACCCGAATGTTAGGGGTGTCGCAGTTTGGTGTGTAGACGAGGGGGAGTGACCATCCAGTGTCCTAAAATTGTGTGGGAACGAGGGCCATTTCAGATGGGACACCAAGCTGCCAAGAAAACCTTGAAAACCTTGTAGACGAGTATCGACAAAACACCGCACAGGTCGTAGAGCCCAGACGTCAACCTTGAGCATGCAGCAAAACTTTCGACTTCCTTCGGTCGGAGTGAACCTACGAAGGTCTCATTGACATCCAGTGTTCGTCGTCCACGTTATTGATGGACTCTGTACCGTGCTCAGACTGACTGCGCCCAGGGTTTGACATTATCGTGTGCCTGTTCTGACGAATTGAATCTGATGGCAGACTCATTTACTCAAAGGGTGGTCAGGAAATGTGCCTTGAACTTCTTGTTGGCCCGATCTGCAGAGCGCAGCATCATCTGGTCGCCCAGCACGTCAAACACAAAGCTTTTGTCGCCTTTGCCCTCAGCTTTTTCCAACTGATCCTCGACTGGTATCGCTATTCGGAAGACGGTGCCTTCTTTTGGTACAATCTTGAGTCCACGTTTTTTGGTAATCACCTCGATCACAAACTTGCGATCCCGTACCACGATGCCCTGGATGCCGACTCTGCCCGGACAGCGACTTCTTACGACCTCAACAGCCGCGCCATGAAATTCTGCGCTAGCTAGTTTCGCGGCTGCACCGGGGCCGCCAACGTAGACATCATTGCCGAGCAGCTCGCGAGCGTAGCCCAGCCAGAGTTGGTTCAAGGGCTCGTAAATGGAGTATTTTTGCTCTTCTTTGGGTATATCATACAGGCCCAGGTCGCGGCGTTCACGCAAAGAAAGTGGCTTCGGTCGCTGTTTTTGTTTGGCCTTCTTCTCCTGGCGGGCTTTCCTCCGAGCTGTGCGGGCGTTGATGGTCGCTGGAGGGGGGGATGTTGGGCGGAGAATGAGCGAACGGTGCTGAATCTTTTCGGAGTAAATGCGGTTGACGCTGTCGGGTGAATGGGCCCTAGCTAGCAGGGCCTGCGTAGTCTTCTGCGCAGAGACAGACATGGCAGGGGCCGGCGCATTCGAGAGAAGATGCAGTGTCGGTCGTGGAGAGGTATCGTCAGATGAAAAGTTACCAATGAGCGATGATATTTCGTCGGTGGAGAATTCTGCCGACCTCCGTGTCTGAAGGGCTAGAACTAAGGGGCACCCGAGCGCCTGAGGCTAATTCGCTGCACGCATTACCGAGGGTCCTTGTCGGCCTTACCCCAGAAAGTTGTAAATTGTACCCGATTAAGGTGGTCCAAGCTCCTCCCAGCGTTCACATGCCACTTGTTAGGTAGTTGCTTGGTTGCCAAGTTGCCACTGCCACAAATTGGGGAGTTGGCCCGCTCGGCATAATATGTAGAGCCCCCACCTAACCGATCGCAACTCCATGTCATGTCCTTGTCGCATTCTCCCAGAAGTTCAACCACGCGAAACTTGAACCATACTTTGCGACTTTTGACTCGTGATATCTCGTGACTGACGCGCTGTCCTGCCATGCGATTCATGTCATGGTGTTGCTGAGAAGGGCCAAAGCAGCTGACCGTCGTACCACCTTTCTCGGCAACCGGGACCGAGACGCATTTGAGATCTCGGGACGCTCAGACAAGGGAAGCATCACCAGTCATGTCGCGAAGCACCAAGGACAACGCCGGCGATTCGTTGCCTAAAGGCCCCGCTCCTGATCTTCAGATTCTCGGCGACGAGGTTACCCTTCAACCCAGCGGCTATGTCGAACCACCAGCCAGAGAGGCGACCGAGGGCAAGGAGGAGGCATTGATGGATAAGTTTGCCTCGTTCCGCGCCGAACCTTTCCAGTGACGTCCCCCGCGATTCCTCTGGCTTTCCCTCGCCATCAGTCAGTGGAAAATGGACGCTAACAAGACAATTGACTCCAGATTTCTCCGTGAGGTCTCCCTCTACGTCTCTGGTCAAGGATGGCGGGCGTACGACCGCGTCATTGGCCAGCCCGTCTTTTATCCAGGTTTCTCGGAAAATATGATGTCCATGGTGTTGTCTGCACCTCTACTCCATCAGCGAATCACCCAGCTTGCCGAGCATCGCGTCGCCGTCGAGGAAAGGGAGGGCATGCTACCCAAGGACGGCAAAGACTATCTCATTAAGCGCGCGCAGCGGCTCAGCGCTATCGAAACAGGCCTACAGGCACTCGCAGAGAAGATGACTGACGATATGATCTGCAAAATGGAGAGCAAAACATTTATTCGCGGCGCATACTATCTTACCACGCAGCTATTAACCAGGGCTTACCACCAAGGCATCCACGTCTCCAGCGAGGAAGTCTTAAGACTGCGAAAGGTTGCCGATGTCGCAGCCAAAAAGAAGCAAAGTATAATTTTCCTGCCGAGCCATCGATCACATGTCGACTACGTCTCATTACAGCTCATCTGCTACCGATTGGGTCTCACTCTACCCGTTGTCGTGGCAGGGGACAATCTGAACATCCCGGTGCTCGGCAGCTTCTTGCAGCATGCAGGAGCCATGTGGATCCGAAGAGCATTTGGAGACGACGTCTTGTATACGACTCTAGTGCAGTCATACATTGATACCATGCTACAAGAAGGATATAACTTTGAGTGCTTCATTGAAGGGGGTCGCTCGAGAACCGGGAAGCTCCTACCTCCGAAATTCGGAATCCTCAGCTTCGTCCTCGACAGCATCCTCTCTGGCCGGGTTGAAGACGCCATCATCTGCCCTGTTAGTACGCAGTACGACAAGGTGATTGAGACTGAAGGCTACGTCACCGAGCTTCTTGGAATGCCGAAGAAGAAGGAAAACCTAGCCGATTTCCTTTCCGGGGGTTCTTCGGTGTTGTCACTCCGGCTGGGACGTGTAGATGTTCGCTTTCACGAGCCATGGAGTTTGAGACAGTTCATTGACGAGCAATTGTCGAAGCTTCCCAGTGTCCCTGCGGGCCTGGACACTGATCATCACCAACCTGAGATCAGGGCCCTACGTGAGAAGATATTACGTACTATGGGTTACAAGGTTCTAAGTGATATCAACGATGTTTCTGTCGTGATGCCCACGGCTCTCATTGGTACTGTCCTCTTGACATTGCGTGGCCGCGGTGTTGGCAAACAGGAGCTGAACCGCCGCGTCGCTTGGCTCACAGATCGTGTCCGCGCCAAGGGGGGCCGGGTTGCTCACTTTGGAAACGTGCCGCTAGCCGACATCATCGACCGCGGACTTGATGTTCTTGGCAAAGAGCTAGTTGGTGTTCTCGAAGGACTTGCAGAGCCTACTTATTATGCCGTCGACCGCTTCCAGCTATCCTTCTACCGCAACATGACAATCCACCTGTTCATCTACGAGGCCCTTGTCAGTGTGGCCATGTACACCAAGGTGAAACAAGGTGGTGCACCGCACATGCAAGATATTGCGTTTGAGGAACTCAAGGAACAGGTCCTATTTTTGTCGTCCCTATTTCGTGGCGAGTTCATCTTTTCCAGTGACGGTCTCGACATCAACCTTGACAAGACCCTGCGTGGGCTCGAGACAGACAATGTTGTCCGTTTAGACCGCGACGGTGAGGGGAAGATCACCAATATTGGTTTATCGGATGAGGAGAGGAAGGCTGGTAGAGAAAACTACGACTTTTATTGCTTCCTCATATGGCCATTCATCGAATCAACTTGGTTGGCTGCCGTTTCGCTCATGGGACTGACCCCACCGCCAGGCCAGAATGGAGATATCTGGATCGAGCAAGGCAAAGCACATAACAGTGCTCAACTGGTAAGTGCAGAAAGGTCTTTGGTTTGCATCTATTCATAACTAGCTAACGCGTTATTCTCTTTGTAGCTCGGGAAAACGCTCTATCACCAGGGTGATCTCTCATACTTCGAAGCTGTCAACAAAGAAACCCTCAAGAATTCGTATTTCCGGTTCGAGCAAGATCTACTCATCCACGTGGTCAAGTCCAAGGACCCAAAGATCCCTCCTCGTATCCAACTCGACACATCATGGCGAGCATCACGCGACTCGCAAACCGGGGCACTGCTCGCCGAGGGTAAACTCTGGGACTTTATGGAGAAGATTGCCAAGTCGCGCCGAGAGGGCAAGAACCGTCGTGACGGTGCTACGGTCAGCAGCCGAGTGCTACGGCTTACCGATGAGTTGGGCCGGAAGCTATTTGACGAGGCGGCGGAGGCGGAGCGTAGTGGCAAAGGCAAGGTGCCAAGCCGACTAAATCGCGAGGAGCGGGAGGCTCTAGGTAAGAGCGTTAGGGATGCCAAGAGGAAGCGAGAGGCGATGGGAGGGAAAGCACGGTTGTGAATTCCAAACACAGTGTAAGCCATTCTACGCAAGTCGTTTACATTCGCCAGCGAGCCCTTGTTTCTTGTACAGTATGTGCGATGGTCAGATTTCTTCCATGGACTTGCTACACCTCAATGATGGGGTTGCTGGACACTATGTTCATGCAACGGCATACCATATCTCATTTACATGCGTGCTATATAGTTGGTCCCAAGCAATCCATTGCCCGTTCCGTGAACCGGTTTGCCTCTGATTCATCTTGCTTTTAACTATTTAAACAGCTTTAGGCTGCTCTGGGTATTTCTTCTTTATTTATTGTTTTGACTCCCTCCTACCCTTCCTTAACCTATTGGGGTGGTAGGATAATGTTGTCAATCAACCGCACCGCTGGCCCTCCGCTATGTCCAAGGTCCTCTCCATCACGCGGCGTCTCGACAGGTAGCATCTTGACGGCGCCACTCAGTACAGCACCGCGCGCTGGGTCCACCTCATCCAGCTCTTGCATCGTTTCAGGATCCGCAAGGGAGAGGTAGTCAAGTTCAAAGGACACTCGCTCTTCTGGGGGCAGGTCGGCCTGTACCTGTGCCACGGCGGCAACGAAGTTATGCGCGGCGCCCAGGATGCTTTCCCGGTCGCGTAGGCCGGCAGACTTGTACACAGCCTCCGCGGTGTGCAGGGCGCCGGGCAGCACAACGGCTACGGATCGGCGCCGCGGACCGAGGTATACGTTGCGTGAGCTGAGGGCGAGGCCATCGGTGCCCCGGGTCGTCGGGCCAATGACAACGGACGTGGGGATGAGGAAGTCGCGGACCATGCGCTTAATGACGACGGTCTGCTGGACGTCCTTTTGGCCAAAGTAGACGCGCTCCGGCTGCACGACATTGAAGAGCTTCAAGCACACGGTCGCGACGCCGCGGAAGAAGGTCGGTCTACTAGCGCCCTCGAGCACCTCGCCTACGGGCGTGATGGTGACGAAACTGCCCTTGCTGTCTATCTCCTGGCCGGGGAAGCCCGAGGGATATATTTCGTCCGTCGTGGGCGCGAAGACGGCCGAGATGCGGCCCAGGTTGCCACCGTCGTCGGCGAGCTCGCGGTCCAGCTTGGCCAAGGCCGCGGCGTCCTCGTCCCAGGTGACGGGGTACGAGGAGAGGTCCTCGCGGATGCCGAACTGGGCCGGGTTGACGTAGAGGCTGACGACGACGTGGTGGTTCTCGCGGGCGGCGGCGCGGATCAGCGACAGGTGGCCCTCGTGCAAGGCGCCCATGGTGGGCACGAGGCCGACGGACCGGTGGTTGATGGCGTGCGGCTGGCGCCAGCGGCGGACGGCGTCGACGGTGCGGAGGATGCGGATCGGCGACTTGGGCAGCGTCCGCGCGCCGGAGCCGGAGGAGCCGGAGGAGCACGCCATAGTACGGACCGCGGCGCCGACCGTCCACGCGGAGCCCGCGACGGAGCACCGGCCGACACGAGCCCGGAGCTGCGGGCGGGCGAGCACGAGGAGCATTGCGGCGGCGGAAGTCGTGTCAGAAAGACAGAATAAGAGAAAAGAGGAAGAAGTTTATGACAAAACGGGGGGGCGAGAAGGGGGAATTGGGACCAATTAATAGCGCAGCAGCAGATCCGTCGAGGCCATGGCGCGGCTTCTCGTGATGGTTTCTGCGGCGGAGTTTTGGGGACGGAGGGTTTTGGTCTGTCTTGGAGCAGCAATGCAAGCCGTTAGGGGCCGAGTTACGGAGTTTTTGGTGGGGGTTGCTTATCTGATAAGAGCTACCCTAGACCTTTGGCTGGAGCAGCCTGGATGGTGGTATGCGGGAAATCTGCGACTCCCTTCATAAAGGCAGACGGTTTTTAGTGTGATTTCCTATTCACCAAGTTATGAGTCTCTTTTTTTTTTTTTTTTAAAGTCCGACATCAGGCAGGTGCAACATGTTCTGCGTTGAGACTTCACGTCAGGATTAAAAAGGTTGTCTCGAAACAAACTGAATGACACCACATTGTCTTACTGACACAAATCAGCGCGATTAAAATTATGAAATATTCCACCGTCTATTAGAAACCATTATGTAATAGGAGATTATCTGTAGTCCATGTTGTGTACATCCAACGCCTTTGTCCCTTTTCATTCTAAATGGATATGCTCCCACCGTGTCGTTAAATCCAAATGTGGAGCAATGTCCACGACCAATGCCCGTTCTATGTGTTGAAATCATGCAATGCACCTCGCCCTCTGCTTAGGCCATGCCGCCAGTGAGGTTCTCTTGCTTGAGCTTCTTCCACGGGGTGCCCAGGGAAATCAGCGTGGTGATGCCCGTCGCGGCAATACCCATGGCGAAGGCGACCTTGAGGCCCTGCATGTAGCCGTCAATCACAAAGGGCTGTTGGGCTTCAGTGAAGACGTTGCGGATCTCAGTGGCGCCAGTCAGAATGAGATTGGCCTTGCTAACATCGGGAGCATTCTTCATGACGTTAAGGATCATCTGGTTGATGAAAGCCGACTGGGCGCCGGACACCAGGTAAGCGCCTCCAAGACCCTGGAAGACTGCAAAACTGTTAGTGAACCTGTATTGAAGCGATTGGCTATTGCGGAAGGCGTTGACTTACACAGTAGAACACCTGTGGATGCAGCAAGATCCTTGGGAGGAACCGAGCCCTGGACCGCAATCATGGGGATCTGGAAGGCAATACCCCAGCCGAACCCAGCAACGATCTGGTAGCCGATCCACTTGCCAGTGGAAGTGTCGACGTCGAGGGTGTAGAGAAGACCAGCGCCGATACAGGCAAGGACAGATCCACTGATGAGGAGGTGCTGGTAGTAGCCAGTGGCCGTGACCAAACCACCACTGACAATGGTCGCAATGGTGACGGCGATGATCATGGGCAGGTTTCGCACGCCGCTGGACGTGGGGCTGGTTCCGTGGACAGACTGGAAGTAGATGGGGATGTAGTAGATAGCAAGGAAGAAGGAGCCGGCAAAGATGAAGGCGAAGGCGCTCATCACGTAGACCTCTCGCTGCTTGATGATGTGGATAGGGATCATGCCACGGTCCTTCTGGAAGACTTGAAGGGCGGCGAAGGCAGCAGAGATGAGGACGAAGCCGACGAGGAGACCGATTACAATAGACGAGTCCCAGTCGTGGGCCAGGCCACCGTACTGGACGCCCAGGATGAAGCAAACAGTGGACGCCATCACAAGCGCGATGCCCAGGGGATCCATTTGCAAGAACTTCTCCTTAAGGGAAGCCTCCTCAGGGACGGCGGCGGCAGGGGTCTGGAAGAAGAAGAAAATGATGAGAGCAGAGACACCTCCGATGGGCAGGTTGATGTAGAAGCACCATCGCCACGAAACGTGGTCGGTGAAGGCGCCGCCTAGTAGAGGACCGATGACACTAGCAACACCGTACGACGCGCCGATGATACCAGTGAAGGCCGGGCGGTTCTTGGGCGGCGCAGAGAAGGCGATGATGGTGTAGGCGCCGGCTGCGATACCGGCAGCGCCAACGCCAGCGATGGCGCGGCCAGTGATGAGGGCCTCAGCATTAGGGGCGGCGCCGCAAAGCACGGAGCCGACCTCAAAGATGATGATGGCGATGAGGAAGGAGGTCTTGAGCGGGAAGTACTTGTAGATTTTACCCCCTGGGTCACAGTTAGTGTCACATTATTTTTTTTTTTTTGGTGTTTATGGATATTCAGGGGGTGGAGCGTACAAGTCGATTGGAAGGCACCGACGGTCATGAAGAAGGCTGCGCCGTACCAGCCAACCTTATCGAGACCCTTGAATTCATCGGTAATTTTGGGGATAGCGGTAGCAACGATGGTCTGTTTGTAGACAGGAGTCAGTACAATGTAATGTGAATCAGGGGCGTTGGGTCACCTACCATATCGAGGGCGACAAGGAAGATACTGAGGACTAGAGCCAACACAATGAAGAACATCTTGAGCCCAGTCGGGTACTCGTTGAGATCAATCTCATCGTCCGTGCCGTCGAGGGTGGCCTCGCCGTCTGTCGTGGTGCCATCATCCTGTTTCTTTTCCTGAGTGATGTCCTCGCCGCGTAAGGTGGAAGCTGTTGAAACGGGACGTTCCGTCTCCTTGGGAACCTCGAGGGTCGTCGGTAGCGAACTCATGGTGATCAAGATGGGTGTGGCTTTCTCGGTCTGCGAATAAGGCGTTGGGTGCTGTGAATTAAGGTTGATCGAGATGGGCCGGGGCGTATGCTTATATGGTTGTGCAATGGACCCTGAGTTAGCTGGATGCTGTGCTGATCTGGATCTGACTATCGACACCAAGGGGGGCGAGCCTCCATTAACTTTATAACTTGTGGACTGCCATGGGATCCTGGCGGACGATCCAAGCGATCTGACTGTGCTCCGGAGGCTTCTGGAGACATAACGGGCACATAACGCAAATTCCGACGTTTTGACATGTCAACGTGTGCAACGATAGGGTGATGAATGGCATAACGCTGTGCGGAGCGGAGCCAGGCTGCAAAATCTCGGACTCCACCCGCCTTAGGTCCGTAACGGTATGCGCAAGTTACTTGGCAGCAAGGTAGCAGCTAAGTTATCTCATATCTCGTAAGCGTAGTCCGCACAAGGGCGGGCAAGTGCTGACCCCGACGGGGCAAGGCTCCCAGCTAGATGCGGATATTGGATGGATGAGCCATCCTGATGGGAGATGACGGGCGTGGATGAATGGGTGAATTGTCTAGGTAGCGCCGACTTAGAGTCTTCACGATCGGGTGGCTTGACGCCATTTGCTGAATCCCGGCCACATGGTCCGCCGAACCGGACAAAAAATCTCGGCGATGGTGTGTCGATCCCCTGTCAAAATGCTCAGTGTGACGACGACAAGATATGGAGTTGTATCGAATTGAACAGGGAGGACATCAAACAAGGGGGCCTTTTGCTTTCGTCTTGGATACGAATGCAACGTGCTACTGAGGCTTATGGGGGCGGGGGTTTGCAGTAAGATGACATCGCCCGATCTCCTCATGGTCGCTCACGGAGCATAACGGCTTGCCATAACACAATGAGCTCCGGAAGTCTCCTTTCCTTAAAATTTTCCCTGAACTCTCCAAATGAATCAGAATGATGGACTTGCCATACCGACGATTCATGACTCACTCGGCAGTAGGTAGTGTGCGGAGAGAAAAATACCGCGCTGCATCTGCTTCCTCTTCCTGGAGTTACAAGGAGACATGACGGAGGCAGGCTGAGGTGAGCGGATAGATGGACGGCGTGTAAACCCGACGACGGTCGGAACGTGCGGACTTAAGGCAGCTGTTGAAACCCCGACAAATCTTGGTTTTGGATCCTTTGGTGTGCCCACTTCCCCGTCTAACGGCTTGCACATGCTCCCTGGGTCGCCAAGTCGCGTCCCTTGGCAATGCCTTTCCAGGCTGAGTCTGGGCCTCGATAGACCGTAAGGGCCCAACAAGATGGATCCGAAGACCGACGACGGCCCACATGCGAAGATCTTGGTGCCCATGACTTGGTAGATCGCATGTGTGCTGCCGGCAAATACCGAAAGGGACAAGGGCGACGAAGGTCACACGTTTCGAGGGGAGGGAGGGTTACAGATGCCAAACTCCGCAGCGGACGGGCGGCGGAGGAATGACGATCCGTCTACAAGCGCCCAACCGGCCGATAACTCGGGGCAACCGTTGCTGACCAAGAGTCGATGCTGCAAGCGCTGGGTGTGAACCGTTTTCTGGCTAAGATTGATGCTCCGAAGTCCGATATGGTGCGCATTTTCAGTCGCTTCGAGCTGCTGGTTGGCTGCACTGAGCTGGTGGCTTGCCGCTAATCAGGCGAGGGAGTGGAAGAGCCAGTGGGCTGCGTCATTGTGAGAGGAATGTGTCAGTGCATGTTGTGCGTGAGATGCGATTTCCATGGGTTGGCGACCAGGGGAGTTTACAAATCATGGTGCAGAAAAGTTATCCTACAATCGCATGGGTGGTGAGGTGTTTCGCACCAAATCACGGGCGACTGGTGCCTGAGGTGACGGAGATGGGATAGATGAGTGCATCGCCACATGGGGCCGCCCATTACCTTAACACAGCCACACCTTGTCTGACATGATACGTACCAATCGCTCATCCCCTCCTGTCATTGTCAGCTCTAACGCTTCTTGTTTACATACAAAGATCGGCCAGCCCGGAGGCTTTTCTGTGACCGGTTCTCCCAACTCTTCTTTTGAGTTTCCAGATTATTCCTGCGCCTCTGCCCGCCTGACTCATCCCGGGTCGGACCGGCTCAAGATCGCGAGAACTCCAGCCAGGCTGCCGACAACAAGACTTTCCTTGCATGTCCCACAGCATGAACGACAACTTTAAATTACTGAGGTCAAACGGCCACCTGATTGAATTACCGAGTCAACGGAGATGACAGGTTTGGCTCTGCATCTGCGACAACAATGTAGCAGGTATACATAGACGGTGTGAGCGACGTATGTAACGACACATTCGGCAGGATGGAAGCAGGAAGAATTAAAGATGTCGAACCATATTATTATATCCCCACGTCAAGCATTTCTGTGTCTCTTTTCATACACCGTTCAGCAAGTTCATGGACTTATAAAATGAAACTCGCTGAACGGTGGCCCACTGGCCTGTTTTTGACCTTTCCCAGAACAGAAAAAATGCCGTTCAATACTTCCCCAGGCGCGATCTGCGGCCACGGCTTTGAATGCCCCACTGCCGGAGGGTAAATTTCCTAATGTAGCATTTCTCTCCTCCGCATTTCTTGGCTGTCGTGATAAAATTGTTGCCGTGGAGGCCGCGCCGCCGGCGTGAGGCGACTCTTCGCAGTGCTCTCAAGGGATGGATTCACTGAATGAGCACTTCATACACAGGCGGTCACTCATTTTTACTATTTATTTTGACAAATCGCCATTCTGAACTTGTTTGTAATACTCCGGCACATTCATGATTGCTTCATTTCGTCCCACTATAACCTTTTGCCGAAGCATCGCCAAACACCCGAGTTTCAACATGGCCAGTCTCTTCGTGAACCTCGAGGCGCCGAACGGCGTCAAGTACGTCCAGCCCACTGGCCTATTCATCAACAACGAATTCGTCCCCGCCTCTTCTGGCCAAACCATCGTCTCCATCGACCCAGCGTCAGTGACTCTCTCCGCACCCAATCCCAATGATAGGAATTAGTCACTAACGTACATCCCTCCGCAGCACTGAGGCAGAAATTGCTGCAGTCCAGTCAGCCAATGTTGACGACGTAGACAAGGCCGTTCGCGCGGCGCGTGTCGCTCTCATAAGCCCCGAATGGAAGCAGATGCCTGCGTCGAAGAGGGGCCTGTTGATGTACAAGCTTGCCGAGCGCATTGAACAACAACAGGAAATCTTTGCCACATCTGAGGCTTGGGACAATGGTAAGCCACCTAGTTGATCACACCCGCAAGGCCATTCTAACTCTTTCCCTAATAGGCAAGACTTATGCCGATGCCATCTCGCTGGACGTCCCTGAGGTTGTGAATGTGTTGAGATATTACGCTGGATGGGCAGACAAGACCCACGGCCAGACCGTCACTGCAAACCCCCAGAAGCTCGCATATACCCTCCGCCAGCCCATTGGTGTCGTTGGACAAATTATCCCCTGGAACTTTCCCCTCTCCATGGCGAGCTGGAAGATTGGTCCGGCGCTGGCGTGTGGAAACACAATTGTTCTGAAGGCTGCGGAGCAAACGCCCCTCAGCATCCTCCTCCTCGCTGATGCAGTCAAATATGTCGGTTTCCCGCCTGGCGTGTTCAACGTGATTAATGGCTACGGTCGAGAGGCAGGCTCGGCTTTGGTGGAACACCCTCTGGTTGACAAGGTGGCATTCACTGGGTCTACTGCCACGGGTACCCAGATCATGAAGATGGCCGCGGCAACCCTGAAGAATATTACGTTAGAGACGGGAGGCAAGTCTCCTCTTCTCGTGTTTGCTGACAGCGACCTCGACCAGGCCGCCAAGTGGTCGCACATGGGCATCATGTCCAACCAGGGTCAGATCTGCACTGCCACCTCTCGAATCCTAGTGGAAGATAGCGTCTACGATGATTTCGTTGCCCGCTTCCTTGAGACAACTAAGACCGTGAGCATAGTTGGAGATCAGTGGGACCCAGATACGTATCAAGGGCCCCAGGTTTCTAGGATGCAGTATGATAAGATTCTGGAGTACATCGAGATTGGCAAAGCAGAGGGCGCGAAGCTCCTAGCGGGCGGCAAACCCACTAATGTCAGCGGCAAGGGTTTCTTCATCGAGCCCACGGTCTTTGGAGATGTCAAGAACAGCATGCGTGTGTTCCAGGAAGAGATCTTCGGTCCCGTAGTCGTCATCAGCCGCTTCAGCTCTGAAGAAGAGGCGCTGGGATTTGCCAACGACTCGGCGTACGGCCTCGGCGCGGCCATCTTCACCAAGGACGTCGAACGGGCGCACCGTGTCGCGGCCGAGATCCAGGCTGGCATGGTTTGGATAAACAGCAGCCAGGACTGCGAGCCGGGAGTCCCCTTCGGCGGAGTCAAGCAGAGTGGCATTGGCCGAGAACTGGGCGAAGCGGGACTGGAAGCGTACAGCAACATCAAGGCGGTGCACGTCAACCTAGGGGCTCGTATCTAATGGGTGGTGGAATTTGAGGCTTTTTGTAGATCCGGCGCTGGGCGCAGGTAGCATTTGAGAATGCGAAATAATGTGAACATATTTTTTGGGGGGTGATTGAGTTGTTCATCTGGAGGATGATCTTGCCACGCAATTCATTGGTTGTAAAATTAGGTGTGGCTGCTAGGTGCCTCAGACTCTAACGCGTGAACAGCCGAATGCGGACGACGTCATGCTCACAGAAGTCAAGGGCGACAGACACGCGACACTCCAACTCCCTCCACACAACACTATTTTCTCCATTTACCCATAGTTCAGCAAGACACAAAACTCCCCAAATGGCCGATCTCGAAGTATCAGAGACGGGCCTGCCGTCCTACGACGAGTCTGCCAAGAAAGAAGATGTAATCGAGAACAAAATCCTCGGCCCAGCTACCCTGTACATCGCCGGCCGTTTTGTGCACTCGAGTGACCCAGAAGCGCCGCCGCTGTACGAGTTCTCTCACTCTGTTGGGTTCTTGAGGGATACGGATCGGACCGTGAAGTTTGAGCGAGTTGATCACATCGTCAAGACCTTAAATGGCGCCCCCAAAGTGCAAGCCCGCAATCGACATCTCTTTGACCTCCGCCATCCCACGCCCGGCGAGTGGCCAACCTTTGAGTACCACGCCGAGTCTACCTCTCGCCGCGCATTATGCTCCGTGGGGTTAACGACATTTCAGTCCAAGAGCAGGCTTCTGGCGACTATGAGCAAGGACAAGGGCAAGGGATTCCGGCTGCACCGGGTAGTGCGGGGTGCGGACCGGCGGCACGAGGAGCGGGAGGTTCTGTTCTCGGCCGTACCGTCGCGAGACCGAGCGGTGGGGTTTGAATGGAGCGACGGCGAGGGCCGTCTATTGGCACGGGAAGTCGAAACGGACGAGCTGATGAGCCTGGTGGTTACGGCCGAGATGGGCGCGGCGCTGCGCGATGTGCTGGTGGCCTCGTGGGTCCTGAGGGTGTGGTGGGAGTTGGCCAAGGGAAACTACCGGTCCAATCGGTGGGAGAACGGTGAGTCTTTGTTGACTTCGGGGCCCCTCCCGTCAGCATGGAAGGGGTGAGGGCGGTATGGGCATGTGCTGATGGCTGATTGCTGACGGATGGACCTTGCAGCGAAACGGATCCTGGAGTCCAAGAACCCAGAAGTGCGCGGCTTGAGAGTGTAAGTTGAAGGACATGCATCTAATGAAAAACAGGGTGGATTGGAGGTTAATCCTTCATTTGGTAGCTCTTCCTTCGCTGTTATTTGAGGGGCGACGGCCAAGTTGCACTCGTCTTGTCACTCCCAGACACGGACGACGTTTTGCCTGGATCTTCAACGCAGCAGCCGACCCTGGGCAGCTCTAAACTCTGATACCTTGGTTTCTTCTCACGATTTAACATGGCCAAGCCCGCCAGTCAAACGCCCATGAGCTTCCTCCGTCGTGGGGTTTTGCAACACCCTCTTCTTGACCGGTGGTACCATTAGAAGCCGAACAAGCTTCTCACCGGCATGGTTAGGAATATCAGGGTACCAAGCCCATTTTCGAGCATCGCCCCATGTCACACCAAGCATAGCTAGCAGGCAATTTTACTTCGATTATTAGGCTCAATATATATTCCATAAGCTGACCTTGCCATCCTTGGCTCCAGCCGCGACCCAATGCGTTGTCTTCGCTTGGGCAATGCGCCGATCCTTGACGCTCGTGGTGCTCTTCACCAGTGTCCCGGCGCCTCGAGACGCAACGCTTGTCCCCGGAGCACCCGACGCTATGGATTGAGGCATGGTTTCTGAACGGGAGTCATCCTGATTTGGAGATGAGATGGGTTCGGAGATACCGCTTGACGCCGTGAGATCTGAAAAGGCAACAGCGTAGCACCCTACTTGGTGCCACTTTAGGACGGCTAGCTCCTTCATTGTTTTGGCCGAGTAGACCCTGACTTTGGAGTCCCAGCCAGCTGTTGCGAAAATCCTGCCGTCAGATCGCACCTTTAGGCTTTGTTGACCCGAGTGCTTCGTGTTGACCACCTTGAGCGGGTCCTCCCACTCCTTGAGCACTGGAGGCCCGGCTTGGCCGCTCTGCGACGAAGATTGCTTCAATGCCGCGGATAAGAGTGACTGTGGCTGACTTGGCTCCCCTTCAACTATCTCAACCACCCTTGCCTTGTCATCTGGCATAGGGATAGTTTCTTGGAGGCTGGTTGGGATGGGGTGCTTCACAATGAGAGAGTCTGCTGAGGATGTGAGGAAGAAGCCGCGTTCTGGATCAACATCTAGTGACAATACCGGCTGAGAGTGAGCCTTGGATCTGTAGGTAGTGATCCAATCCCCGTCTGGGCTGATACGGTGAACGGATGCGTATCCGTTTTCGAATGCCGCAATGAGTGTCACGGCGTCCTCGTGATGGAAGAGGGAGAGACACATGGCCATGCCGTTTTTCTCGCCTGGCCTTATGGTGTGAATACGAGTTTGAGTGGGTAATGAGTAAATGTCAATCTGAATACGTAGACGTCAGTGTTGGGACCAAAGATTTCGCTAGAGCGTCACCTACCGCCTCAGACGCAAGGGTGTTCGGCACCGCGATGAGGATTTCGGACGAGGTATCTAAATGATCCGGGCCGCTCGGGCTGGCCGCAAATGAGCAAAAGTTCATTGTGTTGACTTCGAGCAGGTGGAGCATCCAGGGCTGGGGGCGAGGTGCCGGCACGTCCTCGACAGGGAGCGTCTTGCTGAGGTGTTCCTCGTCACCTTGACTGAGTTTCCAGACGATGAGCTTGTGGTCGCGGCCATGGCTACAGAATGGTCAATATCCAGAGATGGTAGATGCGACTCAGATGTCCTCCCTCTTACGATATAATCTTGTCGTCGCCCCAACCCCGAACTCCGAGAATCGCGCTTTCGTGCGCCCGCCAAACAGCCCTCGGCCTCATGATTGTGAGATCCCACAGCACGACATAGCCCTCCGCATCGCCGGTGACGAGGCGGCTGTTGCCTCTGACGAATGTCGAAGAATGGACCTGGGCTTTGTGACCCCGGAGAATGGCCTTTGGCGAAGGCGCGGATTCGGCCATTTTTAGTTGTTTTTGGTGGTTCAACTGGGATTTTTAGGAACGCGTGCCCGGCAGAGAATTGCTGAGTTACACGGTGAGTGCATTTTTCGTTCGCTTCGAAAGAATTTTGAGAATCCTGAGCCAACAAAATCCCGAGATCAGGCCGATCGTCCTTGACGAGAATATTTGCGAGATCACTCTCCAGTTCTTGCCAGACATGCAGGCAGGAGATCTGGTTGTCTGGCCAAGATGGTGAAGTTGTCGCCCACAGAGTGGTTCCAACTTAGGCTTAGCGCCTGGCTTGACCGAGACACACCGAGTCAGGTGACCAGTGGCATACATGTGTCAAGCCGCAAGCTGGCTCTAGAACACCGATCCTTGATCATAGCCACCGCAAATCAAAGTGCCTGGGTGGTTCTTTTCAAATCCGGCGCAACGACTAGGTAGGTGCAAAGATGAGCTTGGAGGGAGATCTTCTGCGGACAGAAGAAGACTCATGGGTTCAAGATTGCATTGGACTGAGAAGAAATTTATCAAGTTGGATTGTGTGAGAACTACACCCGGTTTTCTATTGACTTCTTCTCCGCTTCGCTGCTTGCATAATCTGCGGCCGTCTTCCTCTGGGTCACTGGCTATATTCTAGCCTGCAAAAGGTTAGTGATGTCTACGATTGGCGACTTGTTGGACTTACGTCCTGGCCATGGGAAAGTTTCTGGCCCTGGGATGTTTCTAGTAATGATCTTCAACCCCATCTCCATCCTGTGTGCAGAAACAGACCGGATTGCGCAGCACACGAAGACGCGGTGTTGCATTTCACATAGTATCAAGGGTCGTGGATCGCAATCTTAGTAACTGCCTCTGCGGGATAACGGTCAGCTGTATTGGTTTATGAGCCTCTTCTTTTGTAATCTTCAGCCGATCATTACTACTGCTAGAGGGGTGCTATCGGATAGCAATAGTATCTTGTTTTCTTCCCGCATGCCGCACTAGGATTGGCCACATTGTCATGTAAGGCAAGGAGCACAGATACAAATGCCAAGATTAACAGGCGATAGCGCAACCTGGTGTCTTAGTATTAGTTTGAGAAGGGCAAATGTTTGACTAGAGGAAAACGTACCGGTCGCAGTTCCAATGCAGTCAGCCTCCCCAGAACGGCCGCCGCAGCCCATCTTCTGGAGGCATGCCGCATAGCCGAACGTGCAGGTCCCGTCGTCCTCCACATACTGACATGGGTCAAAAGAATCAGGGCAGCCATAACATCTGTTACGGAATGACCATATATGGTCATTCAGGAACTCCGGAACCGTGGATGCGTCGCCATAATTCTGCCAGTTAGATCCCTGGCAGTCCCGCTCTCTGGTGCCAATGTTAGTATACTTCATGGAAACCTATATGAGCGGTCAACTTACCTGAAAAAGGTGGTGCATCCAGCACCTCGCACAGAGCTTGCTTGGTCCCCCTTGCCATTCATATTCCCTAGGCTTTGTCAGTAACCGACTCTCTGTTACAAGTTGGAGGATACGCATACAGCAGGCGTCATCGTCGAAACGGTTCTCGAAATGGCTTGCCCCACCAAAATTGGAATGTTCATACAAGGTGAAATCTCTCGCTGAAACCACTGCCACAAGCAAGGTGACGACAAAGGCGGTAAGCTGCATGATAGGACGAAGGAATGCTGAGATTATAAGTAATGAGGATTGCGGATTGAGGATTAAGAGTCTGTCTCTTTGAAGGAAGGACTGATGGTGAAAAACAAGGGAATCTGCAAAGTGGTAGATGTATGAGTCTTTATACCTACACATGATGGGCTTTCGCGCTTAAAATACAGCGGCTATCTATTATTACTGTATGCCAAGGGAAGTAAATTGCGAGTCGCATACTGAGCACTCGGCAAGAGCATAAAGTGAGTTTGGTAACCATATCCCCCCGGCCTGATCTGACCATAGTCCTACTCCTTCCGACCAACTGACCCATAAATAAATGCTCAGGTCCGGGCAGAAAGTGTTGTATGTGGACGGAATAACGAGCATAATCTTGTCAGATTTTGAGATTTTACTGAAAAGTAGTTCTCACGTAATACCAAGCCCCAAAGGATAATCTCACTACTCTGAAGGAAAGATACAGACATTTGCAGTTCGACCGACAGTCCGAGATCAACTAGGAAGTGGCCAGGGTGTCGTGTTTACCCCACACAGCGGCCTTAAGCAGAGCTGATCTTCATACATACTAGTCTTTATTCAGCCGAAGGCTGACTTTTTCAGCCGAAGGCTGACTTTACATCAGTTCTTAAGTTTTCCCGAATAATGAGGGTTTGGTGCAGACAGGGATAAATAAGTTTCTCAGAATCTGATTGGTCCAAATTTTGTATTGCCGGTCGCTAAAGAAGGCTGGATTGGTTGGCGGCTCTAGAAAAAGTGGGTATCCGCCCATCTGTTACTACTTCTATTGAAAGCTAGCCGCGGCAGGAAGCATAGGAATTGTGTGTTATGATTGATCTGACTAGCTAGAAAAGGGGAGATGCTGCAGTCGGCTTTTGTGATCAGCGATGTCGGCTGTTGCCTTACAAATTAGGTGTAAATCGGGACGGTGGCTAAACCCGGATTGTACGGTCAGATCCATACTAACAACTTCTTTATTTACTTCTTTATTTACTATCGCCAAATTTGCTTAGCGATCTGTTCGTTTGCTTAGCCAAGTAACCTTTCTTCTATTATCGATCCTAATACACCGTATGACTGAGGATAGATTCTGATTCTAGGGGTAATATGAGCCCTGGATCTGATTTTGGAGTCCATTGCCCGTCTTGCAACCAAATTAAACCAGCAAGTGACTTCATTAGCAGGAGGAAATCTGCCAATCAAACTATAATGTTGCATCTGATAGGAAGGGTACATTGTGATGTAAGTAGAAGCTCTTGATTTCTATCTAACTGAGGGCTCGCGGCAGACCTATTTGTAGGTTGCCCTCATAGCTATGATAAGGTTCTCGGTAGACCGGATCCCAAGGGATCCGGGTCTTCGAGACCGGCTTGCTAGAAAGCCGGGTCTTTGAGACCGGTTTGCTAGAGATCCGAGCCTTTGAGACTGGTCTTCAGTCTCAATAGTTGATAGATGTGACATATAACCTGCCTGGAATGTACGTAGATAATGCAGTAGTAGTAATAGCTTCCCGGCCCGCGGACACACAGCCTTCGGCTGAGGCTACCCCATGCACCCCATCACCGCTCCAATGTGCATGGGGTGACGTAGTATTTTTGACAGGTAACGGCTAGGACTTAAGACACTTGCTTGTTAACTTCCTTTTCTATAAATTCACAGGCTGCTGACATGATTTACAAGTGATAGCACTGTTACCTGCCTGCAACTACAAGATAAAATTTCAAGCTATACTAAAGAGAGTCAAAGACAAAATCCTTCTTATTTGTAACTAGTATTATGCAATGCTTCCTCCTTGAATTTAGCCTGTTTAGAAGCCTAGAAGCTTACGTTCCTTTGGGGCTGTACAATGGCGATGTCACTACATAAAGGGCTCAGCAACAGGCACACACCACTATTCTTACAAGGATAGCTACCTACAGATAAGACAATTTTGCAAGGTTCTCAGGCATTAACGCCGCAGGGCATTTGGGATAAAGATGCGTGTACTCAGCCGTGCGTAGGATTTGTGTCTAGGTCCGAACAAGCCAACCAAAGACTTTCAATGTATGTCGATCAATATATTAGACTAAGCTGATGCCACACATTAAGATTTCTTCTAGGTCGACATCTCGTCACTCTCTTTATTTTACAACCCAGTCGAATCGCGACCACTTTCAATTAACAACCCTCAAGCACCATGGACGCACTGATTCACTTCCTAGGCTATGCTGTCTCTCTTTTTTCTGCGCGTTGCTTCAGAACGGGAACTATCTGGGAACAGGGCAAACATTACACCCTTCAAGTTGCACAAAGACTCTGTCGAGATGGTACCTTCAACGGGGGACTATCGGTTGATGCAGACTGGGAATTTGGCGAACGGAGACGCGGCTATAGGTTAATCCGCGCCGCTCCATTGTCACCACTCGTTGAGGGGTTAGCTTCTTGAGGCCCATTCTCAGCAAGCGCCAGTGGCACAAAGAAGCCCAGAGCCAATTTAAGCTTAAAATATCACGGGTATGCCTGCTTGTTGGTCTCAATGTCACATCTTGATGATTTATTGACAAATGAGTCACTGTGACGTCTCTCATACTCTTGCTGCGCTATGCGAGAGCTTGGATCCGCGTCTCGAGGTAGGTGACTGCCTGATGCGTGCCTATCTTCTATCTCTATTACTTTGCCATCTCTTTATTTCTCTGTATTCGATGAGTCCCTAGCAACATGGGACCTCACAAGATCGCCGATCGACTGCCCTGCTTCTCGTCTGACTGAGACCACTTGAACCAAACTATTGATGTCTTCCCCATGGTTAGGCCGATTGACCCTGAAATGCATGAACCTTGACAAGCTAGTCAACGCTAAGACACGCCCAACGTGACCAATCTGGAGTCTAGATGCGCCGGACCGACGAGGCATCTAGAGGCTGGATTCCTTTTCTTCGACAGTCAGGGCGAGAAGCGAGGATGTGACCAACGGGATCCCCCCTCCACCCTCCCTGCTTCAAGTAAAGCCAGCCCTAGCGACGAGTGGCTGAAGTGTTGGGTCGATGTGGCTCCATCGCGCAGCCAGATCGTTGGTGGCCTGAAAGGCCGCAGGGCGTGGCGTGAAGCTCTAGGCCTTTATCGCATTCGCGCTCATTAAATACACGAATGACTTGGCGCAAATCGAGGTGCTTAAAGACAGCCCCTTCGTAGGCCTAGGCGTCGACGCGACCGTCTGTTGCTATGTTCAGTTGAGAAACATCTTCAGTTACGACAGTACGCCGGCTTCGTCATCATGGTGTTGCTACAGTCATTCCTCATCTCATTGCTGGCCTTGCCGCTCGTCTCAGCTAATCCACTGTTCGAGCGCAAACTCGACTGCTCCAAACCCAAGCCCCAGGTCAAGTCATTCACCAAGACAGCAAAGTCCGTGGCCGGCACTCAGATCAGTAGCTTTTGCTCGTCATATTTGAAGTACAAGACCAAGACAAAGACTGTGGTCGAGACTTACACCTACACTGATGTTGTCGATGAATTCACTACTGACGGTACCGTCACCTATTTGACTTACGCAACAACATATGAATCGGCTACCGAAACCGTCTCTCGCACCATTGCTGTTTACGATGGCGTCAAGAAGCGTGACGCTGCTGCGACTCCGACTATAACCCTTAACCCAACCGCCGCTCCGGCTCAAATCACCGATGCGCCAGCGTACGACGACGCGGAGTGGGAGGAAGGCGAGGACGAGGGAGAGGATGAGGACGAGGGAGAGGATGAGGACGAGGGAGATGAACAGGAAGAATTGGACCTCCTAGGCATCCATGGACGCGCCATCCCCAAAAAGAAAAAGCTCAAGGCCGACTCCCGTGGTTGTGTGCTTGGATTCAAGCCGAAGATTGTGAGGGAGGCCTGCAGGTGCCTCGTGAAGAAGCCGAAGCCGACAACCGAGACCAGTTATTTTGCCATTCTGAAGACTACGACGGTCACGTATACGATACCCTCGGCTGTCGCGTGGACAACGGTAGGCCCTGCCGCATCTGCAACCCTGATTGTATAACCTCCTGTGCTAACAAAGCTCACGCTGGTTTGTAGACGACCGAAACCCTGCACTCCTACTCGTACATAAGCTCAATCTCGACCGTGACATACAGGAAGCCAACAAATTGCGGCACACAAGCACAGCCTACATTTTTCGTGCAGATGCGCGACGTTAACCGAACCAGCACGGATCAATGGGACAACACTTATATCGGAGTCTCGGACGGTAATGATTGGACCTATATCGTGGGCGAAGTATCCAAGAGCCACGCGGTTCTCGTTACCGTCGAGCCCGGCACGAACTATCTGCGCGAGGTACAGAACGGGAGGTACCTCAACACCGACTCTTTCAACGACTTTCAGTTGGTGCACTTCAATACCAAGTCGTATATTGAGGAGCGAGGATACCACCACATTGCTTGTAGCATCGCAAAGGTCGGCAACGAGAGGGAGCTCAAGTGTAACGCCCCGACAGCAGTCTGGGGCTTTCACATTTGGCAGACCTGCCGTTATACTGGGAATATTTTGAGACGCCACTTGTTTTAGGAGCTGAGTTCAGCAAGGAAACCCCAGACTGTTTCGAGAAGAGATTCTATGTCATCGACGCGTGCGCTTAGGGCGACGATAGGGTTATAATTCAACAATGAGTTTTTTTTTAGTCGACAACAATGATGTTGAATGTGCTCCCTCTAGCATGTTGGAACAACGCATTAGGATGAAAGAGAATGGATGCAAACCCGACCCGGATATAGAGGACCTTGGAATCACGAGCACGATGTTAATGATGTGTGGAGGTTAGAATAGATGGACACGTTCTCTTTGGAGTCTTGCCTTATACCTTTGCTTGAGCTTCTTCCTGCATTCCCAATAAAATTTCCCGACACTGCGTCATACAAGCAACAGCCAAGCATTACTCTTCAGGGCCTTGAGCTATGCGACGTGCACCAAATAAAATGGTATAGTCGAAATGAAGGGAGCCTGGACGAGGGAGCTCATCTGCTATAAGGATAAAATTATATTGCGATCTAGATCAAGAGGCCTGTATGTTGGATCAATTGCTAGAGTAAGCGAATTGTGGGAGCACGAACAATTATTGTCAGGTTGTCTGTCATCCTCGGCGTAACCTGATGATTCCTATCCTGGGTCTAATTTAGATCAATGAATGCTAAGACAAACTCCGACCGATCTCAAATGACTTTATTCATGACAGCGTGTGATGTCACCAAAGCCGTGGAACCGAACAGGTGGCCAATGCCAGAGCCAGCTCGGTGACCTATTGAAACGGAAATCGTCAAATTGAGGATGACATGTTCTGACTCATGGTTGCAAAAGCTAGCACCAGGATCTAGATATTGTGTACCGCCGGGAAACGATCCGGGGCTGTACGTGTGCGGAAGTGGTATTTTATGTAGGGTATGCCTTGGATGAATGGTGCCAAGACATGTGACGCGTCCAGTTCTCTTGACGTATGACGAGGCTTCTATAGTCATCGAAGAGTACGGGATTGACGCCGTTGCCGATGACAAAGGACATTGAGAGGCAGATCATTGACTGAATACGAACGAAATGCCGCTCGAAGAGGGCTCGTGTTGGATATGCTACTCAGCTAACACTAGGCCGCCACAAATGTCGTACATCAAACTCGGCTGCATGATCCACCCGGACACATGTATGCTGGGGCCGGAAACATCATTTACCTCGCCCCGAGACTCCCGGCGCGAGATGATTCAGATTCATTGAATAGGGTAGGCAGATGTCTTGATTCTCGTGTCCTCGCATCGCTCAAATCCCGCATTAGCCAAGACTTATAGAGAGGGGAGAGGTGATTCCCAGCGCCACGGCTTCCCATGTGTATGTGTTGCCAGCCTCGACGGGCTAGAATCACAGCCGAGAGGTGTACAGTCTATGAGAGACATATTGACGCAACGCACGCACGCACACACGCACACACATGCGCTCAAGCTCGGTTGCGGGCGAGACAGGCTGATCTGGAGCCCCGTGTACCAAATGGCGAATGGGTTGTGTGGGCTGGGCAAAGAACGAGGCTCGGCTATTGGAGGCATCGATGATGGGCCTGGACGCCCCCGGTCCATTCTCTTGTTGGCTGGGCTGCTCTATCGCCTGTGCTATGCGCGACCATGTCCGACGGTGGAGCTTCGTCCTGCGAGGGATCATGTCTGGCGGCTTAGATGCAGCCGCCATGCTCGATGGGTGTGGCTCGAAAAGTCTTGGATCTGGGCTGCCGAGATCACCTTTCGCCGCATGGCTTCCACGAGCAGCAGCATAGCACGAGTGAATCATCTGGCCCCCGGGTATAATCACCGTCCTCTGCCAGCCAGCTCTTCCCAAGTTTCGATATTTCCCTCCTTTTCAACTGGTATTTACACCTGGCCGCCTAGACGAGCAGGCCAGGCTGAATGACGGTGGCCGCGTTCCAATTCTCCGGAGGCATCATCGTACCTGGTATCAGCCTCGGTGCGGTGATGCGGCATGACGAACCTCGTACTCAGCAGACGCCGACATTTCCGCAAACCTGGAAAGACCAGTCGCAGCCGCAGTATTTTCTCACAGACTTACCCGTAGAGAACGCCTTCGTGGGTGGCTTGTCGTCTCATACCCAAAAGTCGACGGTCATCCAGAGCCGATGGGATCAACAACCAAGTATTGCGTCAGCCAACGTAGCGTCGGCGACAATTGCACCATCCATCGCTCAGCAAACAACACCTGTACAAAGATCACCGCCGCCCAAAGCTAAGAGAGTGCGAACGGGCTGTCTAACATGCCGTGACAGGCATCTCAAATGCGACGAGGCGGTTCCGGACTGTCTCAACTGCCGAAAGCGTGGACGAGAATGCAAACGAGGCGTGCGGTTGAACTTCCTTGACATCAATGTTCATAGCCTTGCCTGTGAGCCAGTGTCAGAAGACTGGGCAGGTGTGTTGCTTAGCTCTCGTATTCGTGCAATTCTGTTGACATTGAGCTGAGTAGTCCACTTCCACGACGAGTCTCGCGATATTGCGTCGGAATACCAAGGAGGACTCAGTCGTTATGCCCCATATGATTCGGAACCAGAACTGCCCGGCAATGTGGAAACCAACCCATTTCATGCGGAAGAGAGACACCCAAAACTGGGGGCACAGCACATGGCGCAGAACCTCTGTGGGAAGTCTCTGCTCGGCTCATCAGACAAGGCAAACGCTGCCAGGTCCTTTGGAGAGTGTGTTCCGAATTCACCACCTCCAGTAGATTGCTGGGCAACCGAACCGATCGCTACTAACCTGGACGATCATGGCTCACACTCAAGGACGACAAGTGATGCATCCAACATTGCCACTCCGTCATCCTCAAGCCAGTCGAACAATTCATTTAGGGCAACAACAGTTCAGCAACTCGTAACCGCGAGGCAAAAACCGTTAGCCCATCAAAGAAGCGACATATCAACTGCAGCATCAATTCTCCCGCACCCCACGGCCGCAGTCGCCAACGAGATCAAATTCCCCATAAACATCTCAGAATATCCCCCAACCCAACCGTTGCCAAAGAATAACTCTCCCGTATACGATCGCGAGTTTCTCAGCACCCCAGAGGAAATAGCGTACATGCAAGTGTTTGTCGATGATGTATGGGTATGGATGGATTCTTTGGACAAAGAGAAACACTTCAGCCGCCTCATACCGTTCTACGCTCTGAAGTCAACAATGCTGCTCAACGCATTCCTTGCTTGCGGCGTGAAACATCTGGCTTTGAGATCTCCTGAAGAGAACGGAAAAGCGCTCTCTTACTACAACACGGCAACATCTCAACTCCTTCGCAGCCTTCAGAATCCCGACCGGAACATGGCCGAGTGTGCGACAACGGCTGTAATTCTCAACGTATATGAAATCATGTCCGAGAAACCAACGCATCGCATGCGCCATATCGGAGGCGCCCGTGCCCTAATCCTCGAGTGCGGCTGGGATGCTAGGAGTACGGGCATTGGAGCCGCGTGCTTTTGGCAAAACATCACCATGGAGCTGTTGATATGTGTTTCGGAGAACTGGCAGACCAAATGGAATCCTGATGACTGGGGTCTAGATTTCGATTTCTTCAGAGAGGGCGAAGATCAGATGGTCATGGAATCAGACGAGGTTTTTGTGCACAGAATCCTGTTCGTCATAACCAAGATCGTCAACTTTCGGGCGACGGCAACGAACTTTGACACAGCGCCGCCTCACGATGACCAGATCTGGCACCGAGAGCGATTGAGCCAGTGGCAAGAGCTCAAGCGACTTTGTGACCGATGGAACATCCGCTCTCCAAGGACCATGCGCCCATATGGCTATATGAAGCCATCCAAGTCCAGGGGTGATTCGGCGTTTCCTTGTATCTGGTAGCTTGAACTCTGAACCCCAGCGAGAATGCACCGTCTAACAGCCCGTGAACAATAGGATGATCAAGAGAGCCGCCACCCTCGGGCGGTTATTCTATCACACGGCCCAGTACATCTTGACTTTGAGCCATCCCGCTGAACAAATTAGGCTCTCCGAAGGAATGAGAGCCATGCAACTGCACCATGCGCACCACGTTTGCGGTATTGTGGCCTGCACAAAGGACTGCGGCGTCGCTCTCATCGCGGTCCGTTTCCTGGTCATCGTCTCGGCCGGCCTGACGGAGCTTCACGAACAAGGAGAAGTATTGGGAATTCTAGAGCGGATCAAATCCCAAGGCGGATGGTACCTTGGCTCGGTAGATCTGGAGTTGAAGAGAGCTTGGGGCTGGGAACGGGGTGGTTTCCCAGGGCCAGCGCCAAAGAACGACCAGCCTGGAGGTGGGAATCATACAATACCGCAGCATTTGCGAAAATCTGTGGTGCTGCCAATGGCTAACTCGACTTCGCCGTTGACGACGGTGACGAGAGTGTTGACGCCGCCGGGGGTTGCCAAACCGTCGATGAACCCGTTGAGCTTTGCGGACTTTAGTCTGCCAAACCATCCGTATCAGAACTGGTATGAGCCACCCAACAAGGTGGAATCGCGACACTCGAATGAAGAGGATACATGAAATTGCCGTTTCTGGGAATGCGGGATACTGGCGTGTTGATGTTTCGTTAGCATATAGGTAGGGATCTATGATGGGTAAAGGGCATCCCGTTGTGAGAAACCGGACGCGGCTTTGCCTTCAGTAAACGGATTTCATGGAAAGGCTTCAGCCGGGCTGGATTTAGTCGTCTTCAACAGGACGATTAGATGGTGTATTTCGACTAAAAGGCTCCTTTTTATCATGAAGAGCCACCGCTATTACCGCCCTGGCCCTGTTGAAAGTTCATGCTGTACCCTCCAGACTTCTCGTCCTTGACCATCTGGAAGTTGTCTGTGCTCAGTCCAAACGGCTTCAGGATGCCGTTTCCCAGGTCCTTGAGCTTCCCCCACATCTCGCCCATCTCGCGCTCCTGGGCGGCCTTTGTGCGCGGCGGGAGGTCGCGGAGCTGGGCGCGGACGATGCGCATGTCGGCCGGCGATAGGCCCGGTGTCGCCGCCAGCGCTCGGTAGTCGTCTTCAGCGCCGGCTAGGTTCTGCCAACCGCCGGCCTCGGAACGCGCGCGGGCTCTCCGCATGAGTGACTTGCTCCGGATGCGCTGGATGTCGGCTAGGAGCGTCGTGCGGGCCTCGTCGGCCGGGGACGGAGGCGCCGGGGCGGATCGGGAGGCGCCGGAGCTGATGATTTCCTCCTCGACGTCGTCTTCGTCCTCCTTGGGATTGGGCTCTATAATCTTGACCCCATCTACCTGCTTCTGGTCGGAACCCGTCTTGGCTTCCGGGTTGAGCCGCGGATCTTCGCGCTCAAGCTTCGCGAGTCCGTCGAGCGCCTGCGTCGCTGCCTTGATGGCGTCTGCCCACTGCTCAACTTTCAGGTGGCACGCCGCGATGTTGCTCTGGATGACGGCACGGGGGTAGAGCAGGTACTTGGGACATGAGGAAATGGCGTCGTCGTACTTGTCGAGGGCGTCCTGGTACTGTTTTGAAGAGAAGAGGGAGTTGGCCTCGGCTTTGGCAGCGTTGGATTCCTCGACGAGGGCCTGCGGGTGCGTTAGAAATGATGCGGATGAGATAAGGCTTTAACAAAATTGTGTTGAGATGGTTCTGCATTAAAATGAAGATGAGGTATTGTCGAATCGTTTTGTTCGACAAAGTCCGAATGTCAACCTCATTGAATACGACGTACCGCTTCCTCTTCTGGGGAGAACCTCAGTTCCTCGACGTCGGCCTCATTTGCGGCAACGTCTTTCTTCTCCTTCCCCGCAGCCACTTGTCCCTTTGACTCAACGGGCTTTGCATCTTCACTCGCCCTTGTCGTTGCCTGCGGCGGTGAGGCCATCTCTGCTCCCAGTCGCTTGGTTCCGCGTGCAGCAGCCTGATCTTCGTCGCGACTCTATCACAGATCCTGGCTTACGCCTGGTAGAGTGACGGACTGGGTTTCCGAGACTAGCGCTTTGCACTCTTCACACAGGTAGTCCGTTGCGGCAGTGGACACCTGAGGTGACGATGAGTTATGCTGCGAGGCTGAATGAGGACACTTGACTTGTTCGCTGGAGCGATTTTTTGTGAGGTTCACATCATCATCCCCTATGACCACCAGTAAGGATTGACTGCGGAGGACACGACACCTAGCCTCTTATCCACTAAATGCTAGGAGCCGTAGTGGGGAACCATGAGGCTTTTAGTGAGGGGCAGTCTGTAATTTTATGAGATGTGCCACTGAGACCTGCTGCACCCGCTTTGCTACAGGGCTTGGTGATTACCCTAAACCTCGGGTGAACAAGATGACGACAATAGGGCTTGTACGCAGATCAAACGAGAGACTCGGCGCACTTGAGTAAATATTCCAGTTGAAGCATTCTATGTGTATCTCAGATGCAGTTTTTGGCCAGGTTGTTGAATTAAGTCTGGCCGAAATACATGCACTGGCTCAGAACCACAGCTTCAGTTGACTGCCTGCTTCGTAGCTTCTAGAGGGTTTTGGAAAATATCCCTATTCGTGCCGCGTGCTTTTCTGACGGCTTACACGGGGATGTCGCACCCGAGGATAGCGATATGTACGGGAGCCATTCTGATTTCTGGAAGGCCCGACTGCTGGTGTTCAGGTTCTCCCTCAAGTGGAACTGTAGGACATGGTCTACATCATCATCATCAGCAACAGACCTTAGTTGCTATGACGATTGATATGTCCGTGAAGAATAAATACTACGCTCCAGATGGGGTGGCAGTCCGGGAAGCCGTGGAGGAACCGGACCTTACGTACTGTAACAGATCTGCGCTTGCTGCACACCCACCGAGGCGGCGACGTCGCTGCCAGTTCATGGTAATGTAGGGCCAATAGCCTTGATTCAGGTCCCATTTTATGTCCCATGTCTCATGCATCAGGCTCAACACAAGGCAGGTACGTGTTGGGAACGCAGCCAAGAAACCAGTCTATTCAAACCATACGAGTGACTCATCACTCCAGTTCGATCGTGCCTACAGTGGTTAGTATTGCTGCGTGCGGAGACATTTAGGAGGAATGGAAGGGAGCCGTCTTACTGGGAGGCTTCGATGTCGTATCGTAAACAACCCTCGCGACGCCGTCGACTTCGTTGGTAATTCGTCTACTGATGGCCTTGAGGAGACTCCACGAAAATTCGTACGGCTCGGCGCTCATCATGTCCAAGCTGGTCACAGCTCTTAGAACGCAGATATACCCGTAAACCTTGGGATCTCCTTGCACACCCACGGCTACGGCACAAACCTCAGTCAGCAAACGTCCCATGCACAGGTGTGCTTGATATGGCAACCGTGCTCAAGTTTAAGGGCAAGATAAAAGACACACCTCTGTTCGTATCAAGCGCAGCGTAGGCTTGGGTGATCTGTCTTCTATTAGTAACTCATCTCGGGAATGGGGGTGTTTACGCGAACTTTATCATAAATACCGGCCTCTTTGATCATTGAGATGAAGATGAAATCGGCCTTCCTTACGATCCCAACTCTTTCGGGTGTGATCTCCCCTATGATCCGCACCCCGAGACCCGGGCCGGGAAACGGATGCCTCATGGTGAGATCCTCGTGGATTCCCAACTGGCGACCAAAACTCCTCACCTCGTCCTTGAACCTTTGAAACAAATGTTAGTAACCGCGACAAGGGGCTTCGGCGATGGACCTACATCTCTCGAAGGGGCTCAAGCAGCTCAAGCTGCGCCTCCTGTTGTTTAGGTTAGCCCCCATCTCCATGAGCCTCGCGTAGTCTGACTTACGCCGTTCTGCATTCGCGCTGGGAGACCCCCGGCGTTATGGTGGGCTATAAGGGTGTTAGTAGTGGTTCCCTAGGGCGCACAGAAGAAGCGGCTAGACGTACACTTGATCGTAGCCGAAGACCCCTTGAAGCTGAGGCTCTCTATGAGATCAGCTGCGCGAAGATTAGCTACTTTGACCCCATAAGAGAGCAAATAGGTTCGATAACTGACCGTAGAGGGTGCCTTGGAGAAACCATTCGACCTTACCGGCAAGAGGTGTGTTCTCTGCTTCTTTTTCAATCCTAGGGTTTTTTTTCTTAGTTCTCCACAGCTCCCTAGCCGAGTTCGATGAAGTGCGAGCTTACCGGAGTACCTCAATCTCGAAGAGGTCGATGACTGTCCGAGTCAATATGATGAGCTAGCAGGCTTCCCAGGTGGTAACTCACAAGTCCCGCCGATAATCTTTCGCTTGGTCTCAGTTTCCAGAACTCCGACAAGACGGCCAAGGAAGAGCTCGGATCCATCCACAATAGTAAGGTTGATACCGAGATACTGCTCCAGAGTTTCCTTAACTTGCGAGCATTCGTTTAGACGCATCACACCTATAGGGGGAGAATTAGAGAACCTGTCTTATGCCTGCGAGTATATCATATTGATCCTGTCGCCTACCGGTGTCTACGAGAATAGTGTGGAATCTATCGCCGATGGCTACTCTCATCAGTTTAGCGGCCACCGTACTTTCGACACCGCTGGAGACGACCCCAATCTGTACGCTAGTGAGTAAGTCACCTTGCAGGCTGGAGTAGGAAGAAACACATACAACTTGGGCGGTGTCTCCGACAAGCTTCCGGATCCGAACAATCTCCTTCTCGGTGAGGTTTTCCGTCTCCCAATCTGCACGAGCGCCACAAACCCTGAGAGCAAAATTACCGGGGATATCGGTCCCTCGCGCTGTGTGGGAGATCTCGGGGTGGAGTTGGATCCCTGCCACCGATACTTATCAGATCGTTCTTAGCCAGTCTGTCACGACCGAGAAGTACAAACCAAAGATAGGCTTCTACTGATGGACGATGCCAGTGAGCTCAGCGTCCTTCGTGCTAGCAACTGAGCATTTCCGCATACACTTTGGTCGACCTCAGACGACGGAGGATGAGACGACTGATCTGAGATCCGAAATCGAGCACCAGAGATAGTCTAAGTATTGTACGTCAGACAAACTGATTGAAAGGTGAACAATGAGGGCTTCAGCGCACATACGTCAAAGGTGCTATGTGGCGCAGCCGCTTCAGTGATGTCGCTCATCATGAAAGAACTATTTCATCAGAAGGTCCAAAGGTAAGTAAGCAGGAAAGCTTGGCACAAATCCTGATAAGGAAATAATTATTTTGCTACGTAGATTGAAGTTGAATGAATGACTCCTGTCACGTGGTGCAACCCCCACATGAGGCCCAGTGCGACCAAGGACGCAGAAGAATGGACTAATTGAGATTCATTTCTGTCGAAAATGCCATCTATAAAATGGCGAAAGCTGAAGTCGCCTAAGTTGATCTCAATATATGATATGGGTTGGTACCTAGCATACTAGGATATATGCCAATGAGAACATTGGATCATCTGGAAGGCCACTTGGGTGGAGTGACAAGGACGAGTAAGGTTGGCTTCGGTCGTAGACTAATTTCCTTGTTAGGGCTTCGGGATAAAGCGGAGGATGCCATTGTGCTTAGAATGGTGTCCGAAAACAAGCAAGGGCTCGAGGCTGATTGATACTCGGAGCTGAACTCTCAGCTCCGCCGAATGAGTCACAGCTAGTCCACTCAACATTGACCACGATCAATTCCAACACGGCAGCATTTTTCGATAGCGTACTTATAATGCTAATGCATGTCGCAAATGTCTTCCGTTGGGTGAATCACAGCACGTACATGGGCCATGGGTTTGGCTTATCACATGCTTTCCGTACTATCAAGGTGCATATTCCGCCAAACGTGGCTTAGAAGACGCATGTCGCATCTAAGAGCTCGTGATAACACAGACTAGATGCATCATGTCGCTTCCTATCCAACTGATAAGGGAGACGGTGAAGAGGAATGCAAAAGGACGGTGAGGCAATGTTGAGAGAGGCCTAAGCTACATAATGCCTAAACAGTTTTAGGAGGTAAGATAATAGACTTCTTGTTGAACCACGTAGTCCAAGTCTTATCACTAGCAGAAAACTGCCCCGCGTTCGCGTTTACGTCCTGGCGATTTGCCCCGCCACCCGCCAGATAAAAACTCTCGGGATTCCCATCCCGCCACCTTTCCACCTTCTTTGTGCTGCAGGTCAGGCCCTTTTCCTGCTTGATACATCGCCTTCTCGAATTGATCGACTCCATCGCCTTTACGCGTATACATAATCGCCGTCGCCTCCCGCTCTCCTCTTTCCCATTGCGACCTCGCTAGCTCTGCAATGGCTCCTCGACTCGAGTACGTTCGCGCCGTCTCTCCCCTCCCCCTGCTCGAAGCCGGCGGCTGACAACGGTGTGTTTGGCGCAGCTTCCCGCCCGTCCGGGCCTGTCTGTTCGACATGGACGGCCTCCTACTCGACACCGAAGACATCTACACCCTCTGCGTCAACATGATCCTCGAGAAGTACGGCAAAGGCACGCTGCCGTGGTCCATTAAAGCCAAACTGCAGGGCCGCCCCGGGCCCGCCGCCAACAAGCTCTTCCACGACTGGGCCGGGCTTCCCATCACGTCAGAGGAATACATTGCCGAGAACACGGCCCTCCAGAAGCAGCTGTTTCCTCACACGAAGCCGCTGCCTGGCATTCCGGAGATGCTCGGCAGCCTCGGTCGCACTCGATACTGGGAGGTCAAGGATGGCGCCGCTGCCGAAGACGCCAAGACCAACGGCCGCGATCGCGAGGCTCACCGGGTTCACATTGCCCTTGCCACCAGCTCGCACCTAGGAAATTTCCTAGTCAAAACGAGCCACCTCGAGGAGCTCTTCTCCGTCTTCCCCTCGAACCGCCGCGTCCTCGGCGATGACACCCGCCTCCAGCCCGGCCGCGGCAAGCCCCTGCCAGACATTTTCCTGCTGGCTCTCAAGACCATCAACGACTCTCTCCCCGCTGGAGAGCCCCCGATCAAACCCGAGGAGTGTCTCGTCTTCGAGGACTCGGTTCCCGGCGTCGAGGCTGGCCGCCGTGCTGGCATGCGCGTCATCTGGTGCCCTCACCCAATGCTGAAGAAGGAATACGCCGGCCGTGAGGACGAGGTCCTCGCTGGCCGCACAGGCGAGGCGGGCGACATCGACCTGCACCAGCTTGGCGAGATTGGCGACGGCTGGGCCGAGTATTTCGTCGACCTGGTTGATTTCCCCTACGAGAAGTTTGGCATCGCGATTCCTCCAGTCTCTGTCGAGGATGAGCCCTGCATGAAGGAGGCTGTCGAGGAGGCCGTTGCTGTCCCCGCGGACGCTTGAGTATTCATCTCACGGCCCCTTGGTTGTTGACTGGATGCAACTTCCACGAGCCAACGCAGGCCAAGCATGGGTTAAGGCCCTGGATGCGCTGTCAGTTCTGGGTCGGATTAACGGAGCGAATGGGCTCATGGATGAATAGAATTCAAGACAACTCCCAATACAAAAAAGAGCAATGGCATGGCAAACTAGAGTCAGGCATGGACCGGTCGGAACCGACGGACCTTTGGGAATTTAGACACTTGGCTCACAGAAAAGATAATAGACGCAGAAATGAGGCCATGAAGGCATGAAACCACGAAAAGCATGAAACAGGGTCTGGCCCTGATCCCGCCGCGCTGAAATCTCCTCAACCCCCTGTTCCCCGTCTTCCCCGTCCTTATCCCCGTTTCCGATCGATGCGAATGTGGGGAGATGGGAAAATGCGGGAGGTGGCGAGACGGCGAGAATGATGCCATTTCGGGATGCTCCCACCATGGGATGCTCCCACAACGAATAAACTCCCACCACGGTGCCAGCTTCACGTGCAGGGACCAAGCCCGCACCGTACAAGTCGTGCCATCTGACAATCCCTTGGACCTCAGGCCATTCATATATGGCCCTTATATCACCGCGGGAGCTTGTCTCCCTATTTGCGTATCTCTCTAATGACGACGCGCGAACTCGTGAACCGACCTAAAAACCGATCAATGGCACCCATCACTTCCTTGCCGTTGCACTTGCTTGCCGATATCCTTCGGATGGTGGGAAACGTCCAGCATCTACCCGCCATCCTGCGAAGCCATCGTATCTTCTACACGGCCTTCCTGGATACGCCTTGTCTCCCTGCCGACCTGCTGCGACTCCAGCTCCCCGACCATCTGCTTCCTCTCGCCCTCGCCGCATATGCCTCTCAAAAGTCGATCCGCGATAAACACGGCATCGACCCGAACCTATTCCTGACCGAGTGCTACGGAGCGCCGTTTAACGCTCTTGGCGGCGGCCACTACATCACCCTCGACCAGGCGCTTCACATCAGCAGGCTCGACGACGCGCTGACCACGGTGCGCAGCGAGTTTTGTGAGGCGACGCTGCAGAAGCTGTACGGGTTGGACCGGGATGACCCGGTATCTGCCGCGCGCCAGGGACTCTCCGACGGGGAGCTGTACCGCATCTCCCGGGCGCTATATCGCTTCCAGATCTACGGAAACCTCTTTTTCGACCAGGAAGACGCCGACAAGACCGACGAAGTTCAAAAAGCGCTCTTCTTTGGTCGTCACTCGCCTTGGGTCAATGAGCAGCTAGCCTGTATTTACGATTACCTCGAGACCCGACTGACTAGTGGTGCGTTTACACTCATACGCCCCTCAAGGCGACATGCTTCGTTTACTTAAACCATGAGAGTTTCTAACCTGAACACCCTCAAAAGTGATGCTGATGATCCTGTCTGCAACCCCGGCCTGTCGGGAAGTCGTCGTCAACGGCTTCCAGTGGGGAGGAAACCTGACGGAATGGCTGACGGAGCGAAGCGAGCTGTTCGAGGAACAACGTTGCGTGAGTACGCCCGCGCGAATTGTCTGACGAACCGAGACGACAAACCCAACCCATGATGAGCGTTTTTGTGCTGACGGCGGATGACTGGCAGCTTTCCCTCGGACTCCCCCGCTTACAGCGGCTGCTGCAAGCCACCACCTGCGAAGAGTGGCAAAGCTCGCTGGAAGAGGCGAGTAACCTGTGCAAGAGCTGCTTGGAAGATGACCTCAACACCTTCAACCGCAGAACGAGGCCCGACGGCGCTGCGGACGGTGTCTGGAAGGCGGAAGAGATGGACCGGTTGGCACAGCAGGTCGAAGACGCCGATGAGACGGACGACCAGCCTCGCAAGATGTGGAGCAAGGCCAACTACGACGGCATCAACGACCGGTTCCGGCTCGGCGCGCACGCGTCGTCGCCCATGCGCTTTGTCTACGGCCTGCGAGGCGTCGGCTACGTGCTGTGGGACGGCGAGCGCATGGACGACGAGGTCTGCAAGAAGACAGTCGCCAAGGCATTCCGCGGCGATCCCATCTTCTAGGTTGAAGCGGCATTTGTTTCCTTTAGGGTAAGTTAACAGGCGAGCTCCGGAGTTGGTGGACATGAGAGATATAATACTCTGGTTTGTTTTACTCGATGGCATGATTGATGAAGCGGGCTTTTTGTACACTTACAAGGTGGTATTGGTTAGATGCATCATCGCGCATGGGTGGTTTCGGGACACGGCTGGACGCGGGATTGCAACGGGAGTTGACGGCTTTCTATTTTTGCTTGGGTTCAATGGCAAGCGATGGCTCCCTTTAGGTACTGATGCTTTGCATAGTGGTCAGATTGAATACATGTATTATAATTGAAGTGTATAGCTAGCGAAACTCAAAGCTTGTGTCTGGGCACGGATTGTGTCCAGGTCGATGCTAAGACAGGTAGAACGAGCCTAGAATGCGTGCTACACGTCGAGGGGATTGTTTGTGGTCGCTACTCTGCACAGTCAAATCAGCTATCATAGCGAGTGTGCCGTGTGTTCTGGTTAGGACCTAGGTATTGGACACAACTTGTCTATGTTGGTCTGGTTGTTGTATAAAGGACACGGTACAGCTTGTGTCATGGCAGAACTGGGATCTCAGTGTCCCAGAAATACATTTTTGGCCGTTGATGCGCGTAATAGGTACCATAGTGGACACGTTAGTTATCCTCTTGTCCATATTGCATGGCCTTTATTTGTGTTTTCATCGTCCCAGTGTCCCTTACAGCCACTCTAGCACGTCGTCCAGGCACATGCATTGAGGACCACTGTACAGCTGTTACATTTCGGCTGCTCTTACGTGCGAGGGGCAACCTGGTAGACGCTTTAGCTCTTTCTAAGTAGCATAGTAGTAAAATTCTGTCGTTGAAGAGGCCCTGGTGCTTGCTCTAAATGAGTCAAGACTAGGTAGGTGGGTAGGGACTGCCTACTATGTGCAAAGACATGTTCGGCTACTTCAAAGGACACCTTTCTTCATAAATCGACATCTTTTAGTATTATTACGATGACGTCTATAAAATTCCATGGTACTGCCAGAATCAGCGCCTGTGGCTGCTCTAACTGTCTTTCCCAAACAGTTCAATGAAGGCGCCTTTCTGCCTAAATGATGGATATTGACATTCACAAGGACATTGCTTCTCATCTCGCTCCACAACCAAACTCTGTACTGTAAGTTTTCAGAAAATGCCATTGAATTCCCCAACTCCTTTTGAGACAGGATTCTAGACCGGTAGGCTGTGAACGGTGTGGAAAACGCGCCCCGAAGGAGATGGGCGGCGAGCTTTTGGCCTGTCAGACTCCATGGTGTCCCCCGGCTGCATGGATGAGCTGGTCTCCCGCGATACCTCTGTAGCCGCCGCGTTCTTCAGCAGTTCCTCGTTCCGCTTGGCCTCGCGGTACTTGCTCTTGAGCCAACCAAGCGGCCCCTTGCGTCCATCTTTCTCTTTTCCTGAGTCGTGGATGGAGGATGTGTGGGAATTGGGAACGGTCAGCGCTGTGCTGATACTCCTCTGTGTAGACAGATCTGACTCAGTGTCTTGTTTCACACTATGGTCAAAGTTGATCGTCGATCGTCTGTTAGGTCCAAGCTCAATGTTCTGGTGGTGCACCGAAGTCTCCTCCGCGTCGGTATTTATATCCAGGGGGTATGGTCCCCTCTCAAGAGAATGGATCGCGGAGGTTGATGGACCTGACTCGCTATTCCGTTTCACGTCCCGGTCAGCGCCCTTTCGCGATCGTCTTCTTGGTCCAAGTAAGTCACCCAGGAAGCGGACTGATGTCTCTTCTGTAAATATCCTCAAATCTGGTGAGTATGATTCTCTTTCGGGTGCCTGAGCTGGCGAATCGGCCCTGGTGACTCGGGGATTGACCTTGACCGTCTCGTGCTCCATTGTTGATGAACTTGTCGCGTTTTCCGATACCGTAGACGGCGCAGTGGTGTATTCATGCGAAATGGAAGATTGGGTTGATCTCCTGCTCTGTAGCATCACGGTGTCTGGATTTGTGGAAACACTTGGAGTCATTGAGAAACCGGCATCTGTTACCGTAGTCCAAGTCGCAGAGGCCTTGGTTGACTGTTCAGCCGGGGTAATATATCTTGCAACAGGCTCTTGGTGATGGTGAGCTTCGAATGACGTAGATTCTCGAGAGATTTCGTACTGTTCTGATGCTGAGGTCATCCATGGGTGATCTTGTGCCTTGGCCGCGGTGAATCTCTGATTCGGATCCGCCTGCATAAGTGAACGCACAAAGTCTAGTGCACCATCACTTGCGTTTGCCTTCTTTAGGAGCTCGCTTGGGAACGGAGTGGTTTTGTTGCTATAGTTGATGAGGTCGGCGAGGTTGCTAAAGGCCGGAACGCCGGTAAGCATCTGGAAGATGGTCTCACCGAAGCACCACATATCTGCCAAATATGGGTTTGCCTTTTTTGGGTCGCCCTTGAATCCGATCATCTCCACAGGCAGGAAACCGGGCGTCCCGTGAACAGTTGTCGATCCAGCTACTGTTGCAGTCCGTCTACTAAGTCCGAGATCGCAAACTTTCACCCACCACTCGTCTTCGGGTGGCCTGCTCTTGATAAGTATGTTCTAGAAAACATGTTAGAGTGCGATGGCGTCGCCAAGGAGATGGCACACACCTCTGGTTTTATGTCCCCATGGGCGAAGCCAACCTCATGCATCATGACCAGCCCTCCCAGAACTTGGGCGGCGATATCTTGTGCCTGGTCATCCTGCGACAAGCCTCCAAAGTCTTTTATATATGCCCTCAAGTTGCCATACTCGCAATACTCCATGGCGATATAAAGATAGCCAGAGCTCTCGTACCATCCATATGATGTGATGAAGAATTCCTTGTACTAACAGGACAGAGTTAGCTGGTGATCACCAAACATGGTAAAAAAGGTGGTCGAAGTACTCTATCCTGTGAGAATTTCGCTAGTGCCTCCAATTCACGCACGTAACCCTTTGCGCCAGAGTTGCGATCGGAAATCTCTATCTGCTTGACGGCACGAAGTTCGGGCGCCACTGGAGACTCGCTTATTCTGCGCTGCAGCCAAACAACCCCGAACCCCCCATGACCTAACATCTTCTCTTGACGCCATACTTCTGCTTTGGGTGCGTTTCGGCGGCTCGAGGGCTTGGTGTGGATCGTGAGGTCGGATTGGAAGGTGGTGGACAGTTCCGAGTCGCGGGCGAGTTCGGGCAGCCGGGTTGGATTCGCCATTTCCCTCAGCTACGTGATGGCAGCGGGCGTCGGATCGCATAACACGTGCGTAATGTCGCGGGGGTTTTGTCCGAGGTGCATAGCGTGGGCGACGACGGTTCGTGGATACTGCCGCGTCGGCGCCGTCGTGATCAAAGGCGAGTATAGCTCATAATCAACAGTACTCAACTGGGAAAGATGAAGAGAAAGAATGAGGTAGGCGGGGAGAAACAGGGCGAAATTGTTGGGGATAAGAGGGTTGCCGAATGCGGTTCGTGTATTGATTGCCTTGTCTGCAACCAATGGCTGAGAAAATCGGGCTAGATGCCTCGCGACGATGGTTCGCCTGAAGTACAAGCCAAGGCGAATCTCGATTCGTGCCCATAAGGCGCGAGGGAGTGAGGCAGAATTGGGCTGATGACGCTGTATTCTCGAGGCTCAGCTGGCAGGGGACCCAGGAAAACACCTTCACACCCGCATGCACAGCATAGGTAGTAACTTGTGTGCCAAGTGCTGGTGCATATCAACACGGCAGGGTGTATGGTGTCCATTGGAGTCGCAAGCCATAAGCCCTCTCGGGGCTTTCTCTTCACATACTTCACTATAATCGGGTATATCGAGTCAAGATATTTTACTTTATTTAGATGGCGAGTCTATCGCGACACCTGTCCATCATTTTCGTGGGCATTTTGTTCCCTGTTCATTATCATAGCCGAATACACATTTCCCGCTTCCATATGTTCCCCTTAGCCAATTAGACATTGATGTTGCCGATGGTGATGCTCTTGATGTTCTGGTACTCCTGCAGGCCGTACAGACTGCCCTCCTTACCGTAGCCGCTCTCCTTGATACCGCCGAAGGGAGCCTCGGCGGCGCTGATCTTGCCAGTGTTGGCGCCAACCATTCCGACTTGGAGCTTGTTGGCGACGCGCATAACGCGGCCGATGTCCTTGGAGAAGAAGTATCCGGCGAGGCCGAACTCGGTATCGTTGGCCAGACGGAGGGCTTCCTCCTCGGTCTCGAACTCGAAAACGGGCGCCAGGGGACCGAATGTCTCGTCCTTGGCAACGGCCATCTCCTGCGTGACTCCAGTGAGGACGGTAGGCTGGTGGAAAAAGCCGGGCGAGTCGGGAGTGGTGCCGCCGACGGCGACCTTCGCACCCTTGGCGACGGCATCGGCGACGTGCTCCTTGACCTTGTTGACAGAGGACTTGTTGACTAGAGGGCCCTGGGTAGTGGACGCGTCCAAACCACCGCCCATCTGGAGGGCATTGACCTTCTCGACGAGCTTGGCAGTGAAGGCGGGCGCGATGCCCTTCTGGACGTACAGTCGGTTGGCACTACAGTTGAGTCAGCATGTGAAATATCCCTTGAAAGGAGAGAGGGGAGCTTACCAGACGCAGGTCTGGCCGGAGCAGCGGAACTTGCAGAACATGGCGCCCTCGACAGCGAGGTCAACATCAGCATCGTCAAAGACGATGAAGGGGGCGTTGCCACCGAGCTCCAAGCTGATCTTCTTCAGGGTACCAGTAGCGAGCTTGGCGAGCATCTTGCCGACACCAGTGGAGCCAGTGAAGGAGATCTTCTTCACGAGTGGGTTCGTGCACAGCTCAGTGGCGGCCTGGCGATCGCGGGTGGGAAGGACCTGGATGGTGGCAGGAGGGAGGCCGGCTTCGATGGCGAGCTTGGTGAAAGCTAGAGCGGAGTAGGGAGTCTCGGAGGGGGGCTTGATCACGACGGCGCAACCAGCGGCCAGGGCCGGGGCGATCTTGCGGGTGATCATGGCGGCCGGGAAGTTCCAGGGGGTGATGATGCCGCAGACACCGACGGGCTCGCGAACCGTCATCAGGGTAGTATGAGGGCTGGATGAGGGAATGGTGACACCGTAGCTTCGGGTAGCCTCCTCGGCGAACCAGGAGATGAAGTTGGCGGCGTAGACTACCTCGCCGGCGGCCTCTCCGAGCGTCTTTCCGTTCTCGAGACTGAGGATCTTGGCCACTGGGAGGTTATTAGTTTGGGGTTCAGGCAGCTCCGGGCGAGGGCTTCACGTACGGTCATCCTTGTTGGCGATAACAAGCTCATACCACTTCTTCAGAAGGGCGCCTCGGCTGGTGCCAGTTGTGCTCTCCCAGAACTGGGTCTGGGCGACGTCGGCGCTCTTGATGGCGGCCTGGAAGTCCTCGAGGCCGCAGTTGGCGACCTGACCGAGGACAGTGGCTGTGGATGGCTCTGGTTTGGGGTAATTAGCTTGATGGCGCGGGGCAGCGACAGGGACGAGCGGGAAACGAACCAAAGACATCGAACTTGTTCTCCTTGGAAACCCACTTGCCGTCAATGAAGGCATCTTGAATGAACAGACTCGAATCCTTGAGCTAGAAATCGGAGAAATTCGTGGGTTAGCTTTGTCACCGTGGTGAAGTGCACGCGACAGCACTGCGCGGGAGACGCGGGTACTCACGCCGGCCAGGGCCTCCTTGTGGTAGTTCTCAGCAGCCATTGTGTCTGTGTCTTGTGTCAAGCAATGGAAGAAGAAATCGCCAATGTACAACGAGAAGTCGAGAAAAAGGAATGAAGAAAGGAGAGAAAAGATGGCGGGAGTCGAGTCGTAAAAAGGATCCCGGTTGCTCTATAGCTCTGGGAGCAACACGGAGCTTCCTAGCCGCTGCATCACGTCACATGGCGGCGCGAGAATTTTGACCCCGCCGGACAAAGTGGTTTTTGCGCCGTAGGCCGTGTCCATCAGAGCAATTAGACGGCGAGCCCCATTGCCACGACGCCCGACGTCGGGGAAGCAGCCAGTCCGGTCGCAACGATGAAGCTGCCCAGACCATCAAGAGCCTTCGGGACTTGATGGCCGCGGGACCGGAACCGGAACCGGGCCGAGATGTGGTGTTGGGGTACAAATCCCGACCCTCCAGTGGGCTTCTGGTTCTCAGAATAAGTGCCCCATGAGATGCCCAAGACGCCCATAAAGGCCCCTAGAGGCGGGAGGGCCAGGGGGGGGGGGGGATTCTGGAATTTCTGGTTACCGGTTTGGGTGGCGATGCGAGAGCCGGCATCTGTCGGAATCCTGTTCCTGTGCGGCTTCTGCGAACCCCCTCTGCCCCTCTGCTAAATTGGCCAATGGGGCCGGTCTCAATGGGGCTGGCGGGTTCGGATAAATACATTCGCCGCTCCTACCTCGCAGAGCTGGGTCAGCCATTGGTCCCAGCATGTCTCTCCCAGGCTGCATCTGCTGTATCTGGGGTTTGTGGAGAACGGGAGTCGGGACAGCGTCTGCCCCCCTGGAATTTTGTGTCTGTCCGCCAGCTGCATCGTTACGCCGTTGTCTTGGTGGCCTTAGATCGCCTTGATATCCGTGAGCCAATGGTGCGAGCATCCGCCGTGCTCGCTGGAAGCTTCCCATGCACCACCCGAGGTCTGCAGTTGTCCCCCACCTTCAATGTGTCATGAATCTACGGAATTGAACACCCCTGGCAGCGTCTTGCGCTCCAATTGTTGACGAATAGCTAGAGGGACTGACCTAATGAAGGATGCTTACATACAGTGAACCGTCGAAACAATCCCGGGTCTAACCCGGCCGGCTTTGTTGTATCCCCTCCCTCCCCACCTTTTCTCACCCCGCGAACATGATGCGATGCTCGACAACACTTTCCACGACTTCTATGCCAACCTCCGACGATGCCAAATGCACTTTCCACGACCCATGGCTAATTGCGTGCGCAAGCGAGCATATTAATTGCTACCTGCTTAATGGCATCCTCCTTGGCGACCTTTTCCGCCACCGAATCACAACGGAACACTAGCCGGACGGGACCGTTTGTTTGCTCCACTGCAACAAGTCATGACAAAGCTGAGCTCGGAGCTGAAATCCGCTTTCTCATGCAACCCACCGCCATCCATGATGGAGCGGCCATGGGAGGATTCCTTCTGGGCCGAGGGGATGTCGAGCTGGAAGCATCCCCTCACAACGGAGCAGCAACATCATTACGGCCAAGATAGACAGCTCTCAACGTACGTAGGTGCATAGCGTGCTCCTTCCACAGCGATGTCTGGTGTTTCGCTAGCCCGATAAGAACGGGGCTCGATTTGGCTGTCTGCCTCAAGTCGCCATTCGGCAATATTTTCGATTCGCCCATCCACTGCTATGCGTGCGCTAGCTGCCATTAATACCCATGGAGCCCACGCGCGATCGACACATCCTGATTGCGCCCGTGATCACAGACTGCCCTAGGAATTACCTGCATCTTTCCAAGATCCCTCTAGGAGAAGCCGCGCGAAGGCTAATTAAAAGAGCATGCTAGGTGCCTGTGGTGCAAGACTGGTCTATGCACAAGCCACGTTGTGAGCCTGTTGGGTAATTTTAACTCTACCACGTATCAGCCCAGCTCACAGTCGCTACGGGATGGTCATTTCTTGGCTTCCGGCATTGGACGGCAGGGCTGTCAAACAAGGCTATGGAGCCCTGGTTAGCTTCACACCTATTCCGGCCATTCCAGCCATATGGTCAGCTACCTATCAGTTCTCAAAACTCAGCACCTCCAGGGCCCTCCAATGGCCCGGCGCTTTAGGTCCAGCGCTGGCTGCCGGGGGCGGCAGGCTATTTTGAGGAGGGAGGGGGCACGACCCCGCTGAGGTATTGATGGCTTGGCATTTGTGCAGGCTTATCACGACATCTGCGAGCAGAATTACTGCTTAATCGACGAATGCAACAGACTTTTGAGTAAAATAGCTAGGTGTTTCAACAGCACCCAAAGCTTGCTCAGCGACTGTTCATCTCTTGCTTTCGCTTGCCCATGCGCGAAGTTGCGCCTGCTTCGTCCTTTGCCCTACACTGCGACATTGGGGGTCTTGCGGCAACTTGCAGCACACTAGGCCTTTGGCCGTTTTGAGGCCAGGGGCTGTTGGTGATGGCGGTGTTCGTGGCTCATCGCCACACTGGGTCTAGCGACAGCTGGTGACGCTGCCATGCCGCTAAAGGTTGCAAAGACGCTGATCCTGTTCCGTCAGACTGGGTCCGGCAGAGTTGGCAGTTGATAACACCCAGTGGGCGGGGAAAAGGACAGCCCATTTGCCTTCAAACTGCCGCCGCCTCCTTCTAACAGCCAATAGAAGATCGCAATACAGGTAGTTGAACGTTTGTAGACTCTGCAGCAGGCCATAGTACACGCTAGCAACATGCAACAATCCAACAGACGGTATCCCAGATCGTACACCACACAACATGTGTTCTCAGCAAGCCCGGGTGCTGTACTGCTACTATTAGCATCAACTGATGGGAAGGCTATGGGAGATGCAGTGTATGCTTGTTCCATGCTGATGGTGCTGGAGGTGCTTTTGTCAGCAGCCTCTACTGGTTGTGGTTAAAATACGTGGCGAATGCCACCTGTGCCATGCCATTTTCCGTCGGCATGGGATGTAGCTGTACGCGACGACCAATTGTGACTTGTCTGTTCTAAGGCCGTGTTCTTGGCTATTTAGCCTTGCTGCCAACTTCCACCAACGCTATTCCTTCCGGCTTCCAAACTGCCCCCACCTTGGATGCCTGGATTATGGGGGGCCTTTCATTACCCTTTTCACGGCACATTGGGCTACAAGTGGCCGTGCTAGTCAGTTGACGTTTCTTGGCTGCGGTGCTCGGCTGACCAAGCCTTAGTGACGGGTTTCTGGAAAGATGCCACCCCTGCTTTGGAAGGGTTGATACCTTCTAAATGGAGTCAATCTTACCGTATTATGGAACAACGCCGGGAAATGGCTTACGCCTCTGCAAGCCTGGTGTTGTGCAATCACTCGTCCAAACAAAGAAGATTCTTCACCGCCTTCGAGCAATGAGCCTTCGATTTGCATATCTTTTCGCGGCTCATCGAATAGGAAACCATTGCTACTCAACGTGGTAGACACTGTCAAGTGCTCCGTCAAAGGACAGCTAACTCATTGAGTTGAATGGCGTCATCGCCCGGCATCTAGACAAACGTGATGATATACATGGCGCATCGATGGGAGGCAGATCACCATTTTGAGCTTGATCACTTTGAACACCTGTCACCATAGGTGTGTCTATTGGGACCATGCAGTGGCTGGCGGTATGGTCATCTGCAGCAGATCAAAGAACGAGCTGCTAGCTGAGCAAACGAACGCCAGACGCTAGACATCCATGCTGACCGCAGACTACACTTATTCCCAAAGGCTCCTGCCAGGGACCCCAGCCATGTCCCTTGCCGGTGCTTGGTGATGATCTCCATGCTGGAGCATTGACTTCTCTACCACAAACATAGGTAGTCAGCCCCTTTGTGACCAGTTCATGGCAAAACAACATTTTTAGTCTCTGCTTAGTTTCAGCCCCTAGTAGACCAGGTGGCCCATTCATTCAATAGCATTGGAATTTCTTTCAGGCACACATAGACAAACAGCCGCACCTGCGGAGACTCCGGGTGGCCGTACCTGCTAAGCGGTGAACTGGCCTCTCTAGATTGAAGTGGGCTCACGTATAAAAGAGAATGGAAATCCTCAAATGGGGAGGTTCGTTATCAACTTCCTTCCTTTCAAACACCGTCGAGACTATCACTGGTTATCTCTAACATCTACCTCAATCATTTACCATCCTCGAATCATTTGACTGAACACCCTGGCTCACAAAACCACCTACCTTCTCCGAATCATTCACCCGAATACCCCGAACACTCTGGCTTACCAGGGCATTAACCTTTCCCGAATTATTCGTCCAATCGCCTCAGTTCACGACACCCTACCTTCTGACGAGCAGTCAAGATGGATACCAGCCCGCCAGCAGTTTCCGGACAGCAAGACCAGGCCGTCGTGGAACGGAGAGTCTTAGGTCCGGAGCACGAGTTGATGGAAGGATTTTGTGCTATTTGCAAGGCGGACAGACCGATGAAGGACCAAAACTCCAGAACATGCCTCTCGCGTCAGCCAGAACAGACCAATCGTGAAACTGGCGTGGAAGCTCACCAGGGAAGCCAATCAACATCGGGGAGCAACAACATGAACGAAGAATTCAACGACCAGCAAAGCATCGGCTCTGATCTCATCGCTTGTCACAAAAAGATTAAAGGGCTGGAAGAAATGTTTCGCCAGGGAAGCAATACCATCAAGGCCAAGATCGAGATCATTAAAGCTGAAATCGGGGCCTTGCTCACCAAAATTAGGGCAAGCGAGATAGATCACTAAGACAGTGATCACCGGGTCTAGAATTCTGTTAGCCAGTGTCCTTTTTTAAATGAAATCACGGAGTATTGGAGGTGTGTCTGGGATAGTGTAGGAGTCATGTGTTTTGTCAATGTGCCAGCAACTCGGCCCTGAAGGAGCGGACAGTCAATTTCATAGTCTTCATAGGTGCAGGAAACAATCGACGTATTTTCATCTCGGATCAACTTTACTTATTCAAATTGGTACCCGCTTTTACCGCAATAACCCAGCCTCCATTACAGTGCATAAAATCGCACAAGATACAGTTAAAACTCGTCCTACTCGATACGCTCTCAAACAGAAGAAATCTAACACTCATGTTTCTACAATGCTAGCGGCAGCGGAGATGACCTTTAAGCCTCATCCGGCCACTGCCGCAATGGCTGCTGTAGCTTCTTGACAACTTCCTCATCTTCTGGGATTTCTGGGACAAGCCCATTTAAACCAACCCGGGAGCAATCCCATTGGACCTTTTCCTTCAGCGCTGCGTTGAAGGAGGTAAAGTCAGCCTGTATTTTTTTGTCATTCAGGATGACAGCTACTTCAGCAGCGAGGTAGGTGGCCACGACATGCTCCCTGGTACAATACTCGTCAGATTTCCAAAATCTGTTGACAAGTGCGAATTCCTCGAGAACATGAGGCGTGATGAAGCCCCGCGGAACGAATGCGCAGTGATCCCAGTCCCGAAATCCGACGAAGTTCAAGTCGTCATCCACAAGATGATTGCCATGACGCATTGACGCATTCAAAAACCGGCAGTCGTTCATATCGAAGCCTGACTTCTTGAGAAAGAGTGCTACAGAATCTGTAGGCGTCAAATCTGTATCCAAAAGTTCTGAAGGCATCAGATTCCAGAATGCCCTGCTACGTGTGATTTGTTTACCTCCGACTCCCCCAAAGGAAGGGCCCTCCCACTGTGAAATCTCAGCGACAATATCAATCAGCTGGCGTCGCATTCTCATCTCACTGCCAAAGGTGAAACTCTTGGAGGACCGATGACGGGGAATGCCAGGCATATCCGTCAGGATGAAATACATCCCATCCCGCTCGCCGTGGCTGAGGACCTGAGGGAGACAAAAGCTTGGGTTCTTGCTGGCAGCGTACGCAATATTTTCGTGTTCGCGAGCTGTATGAGGTGACAGAGCTGACATAATCTTGAGGCGGGCGGTGCTGCCGATGTAGTACTCACAAAAGTTTAGGTGCCAACACTCATAGTCCGCCTGAACAGAACCGAGATTAGGAACCTGAGTTGTCACCTTTGGCATCTCCTCATCTTTCTGTATCTCATTGAGCCGGTAGATGAAACCCTTGGCCTTGTCGACGTAGTCATTAGGCAACTGCTCCGTGCCGGCGAGAGGGAGCTGTTTGAGGATCATATTGTTGAGAATGATCCACGACGAGTCATCAATTTGTTGGAAAGCATGACACCATCTTTCCTTCATTCTAGCAATCCAATATTCATGGCTTTTCTCTTGGCTTTCTTTTATCTCCCTCTTCTCCTTCTTGTCCATCGCTACAATGCGCTCAGATTGACAGAGGTCTTCAAGCTTGGCCTTGTAATTCTTGGTAAAATGTTGCTTCTCTTTCTCCATGTCATCGCGAACTTTTTCAATGGCAAATTCTTTCTCGATGGCCATCGCGATTATCTTGGCTTTGATCCTCTCGCACCTCTCTTCACCTCTCTTCTCCTCCGCGGACGAGGGCCACGTCTCGCATAGCGCGATGATCTCCGCCTTGAGCTGCTTCCGTAGTTCTCGAATCTCTGACATGACTTATTCTAGTGTGATGTGATACTAGTGGGCAATTTTGAAGTTGGTGTAAACTTGGATATTGTAGTGTGGTCGATTTACTTGTGCGTCTTGAGGTGTTGCACTGCTGTTTTTTTTATTTTGTGCAAAGAAGAGTCTTGCGCCGTTTTTATACTCAAACTTTTGGTCTTCTATCTGACCATTCACGAATCAGTGGTTACCCAGTTGGGTAAAGTCTCGGTATGGTTAACTGAACGCAAGATACTCATAACGATTTAGTCATTGCTCTGATTGGCTTGATCGCGCACAAGCCAGCCGAGGGGAACTGTTCATCGGCTGAATTACAATAAAATAATGCACAAAGCTCAGAAGAGTGTGTACCAGCAAAGGAATCCCTTGTTCCAGCCATTGGGAGAATTCACAAACATGTATAACTAGTATTACTTCCTTTATTCCAACCCTTCCATAGCAGGATCAACCTGCACCTAACTCTTTGTCCTCAAACATACTGATTCAATTATTTTGATCAGTGTGTGGGTCAGTGCGATAGAGTTGTCATGTCTGATTAAAAGGAGACAACTCCTTACAGGCATTTGGTTTCTTTGTCGCTGCCTGAGAAGAGTAGTATCCTGAACAACATCTGCCCGTAGGCGAATTGAGCTGTGCACGTAATTGGTGTGCGATGTTTCTGAGGCATTGCACTGGTAACAAGTTGCTCCATTGTGTTTTTAGCCGCATTGACGTGACTGACGTCTTCCAAGATGTGAAGGCCATCTTATATTAGCTTCTTGAATGGGTCTAATGCAGTTACTGGAATATTGAATATTGTAGAGATTGTAGGATGAGACTGTGCTCGGGTAGTCAGTAGACTAAGACGTTCGAAAGCCAGCCGAACCAGCTTCGTCTCCATTAAGTGGGGCTTGACCGAGTGTCAAGTCCATTGACACAATAAACAAACCAACATTCTAGCCTATAAATGCCAAAATGCGAGGTATCGTTTCATGGTACAGCTAGTATCAAAATGGCGAGAATGGCACTGGGGAATGGGACAGATGGCCTCATTGATACTAGGGGCTTTTGACAGTGTAGTGAAGTTATCCTTGCATATGTTTTAGATCTGAATAATCTATTTCTGATCTAGGCTGTTATAGCAATATTGTCGCCCTTTAGATCCTTGAGCTTTTTGATCTTGCGATATCCCTCTCTCATCTCGCTCTTCTTATAGCCGGTAGTGAACAGTTGGTGAACCACGTAACATTGGTAAAAACAAAACAACCTAAGTGAGTTAGAATAGCATGGTTTCTTGTTATGAGGGAGCTCACAAAGCAATAACGCCGAAGCATCCGCAAGCAATCGTCATGCTTTCCAGAATCCCCAATGGCCCTGTGTCGGCAATAGTAAACCCATCACCCGCCCTGCGTTTCTCGAGGCGATAGACGTCGTCCGGATTTTCAGACACGCGGATGACAAACATTACGATAAATGCAGACATCCACTTAAAAATTGAGATGACAAGGAAAATCATGTACCACGTCGGCGGCCTTGGGTTGAGCATGCCCTGTGGGCTTACCGGCACTTTGGGGATGAAGAGGTTTAAGGATCCCTTGCAATTGTAAGTGCTTTATCCCATAGAGAGCGGATAGTAAACTTGCAATGGCGAGATTATATGCTGCCGATGCTAACATTTTCGGGCCAGGCTGCTGGGAGATGACGCCAGCCGACAATGCGACCACAGCGCATGCGGATATCCATCTTCCAACATCAGCTCTAAAAAGTCGATTGTAGAGTTTCTTGATTGGATTCTTTTCTTCCTCCCGACCTGTCAGATCCCTATATATCTGACTAGGAGAGTCCATGTACAGTGGGCAGACGAATGCCATGTTTGCGTGCGTGGATAGGATCGGCGGCGAATTGTTTCGATGATGGACCGTGACTCGATCAGAAATTTGGCTAAGTGTGAGTTGCTGAAGACACAGTGAGCTGGGGGATTGGGCCTTTTTAACTGATGCAAATGTCAAAAAAGCCATGCGCTTGGCTAAGCCTTGGCGCTCCAGAACCGAGCTGGGCAGTTGATCCTCTCACCACAGCTCATCACGAAGATCAGCCAAGAGCCCCACCTGAATATAGACATGCCCATTTTATTACTTGGCTGTCGTCACTGCGGGTATCGCACTGCCACTGTCATGCGTCAAACCGAGCAATCGATGAGACAATCTCATGCATTATTCTCTTGCCAATAGCTCATGGTATGTAAAAGAAGATGAAACCACGGTAAATAGTCTTGGGCAGTGAATCCGATAACACAAAAACTAGTTTATACAGCAGGCGTGATTTTAGCTGTTCACTCTGATTCGGCTACCGTTGGATGATTTACTCCATTCCCAGAGGCAACAACTACACCAACCCAACTGCTTGAGTGGAGGAGTGTGTTCTACACTTTGTCCCGAAAACTCACTCCAAGACTAGTCCGTGAGCGAAAACTAACAAAGTGTCCCGCCAGCTTAGCTGTGGAGGAGGACTGATAAGGGAATACCACCTTGATGAACGATCTAAGGCGGTGGTGATGCGACCTAGGAACGACTCGCGTAAGAGCGTCCACATTTAGATGTTTCGATCGGAGCCAAGGGACTGGGTCAACCGGCACTAACATAGAGTGAACAGTGCGATGCTGGGAAAGTAGAACAATGGGAAGCAGAACAAACAAGATTGTGAGAGCGGCCCGAACGATATGTGCAGACGCGATCTACTGATTTGGCATGTGTTACCGTACCAGTTTAAAAACAGAACGGCTTGATTATTCCAATATTACACGCAACATGGCATCACCGACACTGGAAAAGGCAGGCTAAACCATCAATCGCACCAGAGGTCGCTAACGTCTTCGGGTTTGCAACGCACTTGCCCCTGCTCTAATTCAAGATTTTTATCAACCCGAGCTTTGATAAATAGCCCGTGAACAAAATCGGTGTCGTATGAGTCTGTCCATGGCTTCATATACCATGATATGCATCCAACCGTACAGACAATTTCCTTGCTCAAGACCAAAGTTTACCCGTTGCCAAACCCCTTCACCCATTCAGACCCCACTGAGGTCCGATGCCGCTCTACTTGTGTCCTTCAAACGGGGGTGAGAGATTGAAATGGTGAATGGTCCCCGGCAGTTCCATTTTGGATCTCACGACCCATTCTCTCTGGCTTCTCAATCTCGTTGGACCAGACAGACGCTCCAAGGTCTATCTATGTGCGTGTTGTTAGCCTGGGGTTCTACATCTTCTGAGGGGTACAATTGGACCTAAATTACTGGTAAGCGGCTGTAATGTCTCAATGTTTGATGGACTGCATCGCAGGACTCCTCGGCCGCGGTACGTGAGTTCTCAGTAAGCCGGCGAAACAGTAGTGGTAAACTGTCCTGGAGACTGTTCGGTCTCACTACCGACAGCAGCATTTCGCCCATGTGACTTGATGTCTTAGGAGAGTTTGATGCGTTCATACTGCATGGAATTTCACAGCTGCTTGTGTCTGATGTTGTCAATCAGGTACACTTCCAAAGTTAGGAGAGTTAATGAGAAGTAATACCTAGCCAAATGTGAGAAATCCAAAGAATGCAAACTGGTGAAGTGAAGACTTGTTCCAACCAGCCTTGCTTTTGGTCACAGTGATCGTGAAAGTTCACTTGTAAGCGACCTTAAGCGCGTCAATATCTGGACGAACGATGGCTAGGCCGTTACCACTGCTAGTGATGTCACTAATACATGCCTGAGAGGTGACATTCCGTGACAGAACCCTCACAGTTCTAGTGTAACTCGATCGAGCGTGTTGCTGGCATCGCGCATAACCAAGTTCCCTACCGTAGTTGAGCTAGTGAAATAGATCTTGTCGATACCCTGACTAGAGCGTATTCCCCGGTGTAGGCCATTCGTTGGAAAGATACATTGCAATATAGATAAAATACAGCATTTAGCATTTTTACATCTAATGAGAGGGTGAAAAGTTTACAAAAAATGATGGTTGGGATCTCCCAGCTATCAAACAGCAGTGCTATGCAAACAGTCGCGACACGATTGCGTTCTTTAGTGTATACGCAGCCGCCACCAGGCCGTCCAGCGTCGATTGCCTCCCTCTGGCCAGCCCAATCGCGCACGCGAGGACAAACAGCTTGGTGTAAGTGGACGTGGTCCTCAGGTTGCGCATTGTGGCGTAAAATGGCCACAGGGAACTCTTGCCGGTGACATTAAAGGCCGACCAGTCGGTGAACATAGTGGCGAACCAGTATCCACGCGCAAAGCCGGGCCACGAGGCAGCGTTGCGGCCGTAGTCTCCAATGTACCAGTTGGAGCAGTCGCCGGCAAAGACAGTGCTGCGGAGCTCCTCGTGGATGGCGTTGGTCTTGCGGTCCTCGGCCGACTGCTTGACCTCGATGATGGTAGCGCGGCCATCGATCAGCGGCTTCAGGAGCGACCTGACGGCGTACTCTGCTTGGGTCTCGCAAGCAAACAGTGCCGAGTTGTTGGCAGGAAATGTGTTGGGGCCGAAGAGGATAGCCATGTTAGGGAAGTTGTGTACATGCGTGCCTAGGTATGCTTGAGCGCCGCGGCATTGCTTCCATTGATCCTCGAGTGAAACCCCGGTTGAACCGACGATGTGCATGGGAGTCAGGAACTGCGAGACCTGGAAGCCCGTAGCCAGCACGATGATGTCGAAGTCGTCTTCAGTACCACCACTGCTGATGATGCCGGTCTCGGTCAGCTCCTGGATGCCCTCAGCCAGGAACTCGACGTTGGGGAGATTGAGGCTGTCGAGGTAGCCCGGGTCGAAGATGCGGCGCTTACAGCCCAGCGGGAAGCTGGGTATGAGTGACTTGGCATACTTCTCGGGTACCTTGGATCGAATGTATTTCTTAGACTCCTCCTCGACTTCGGCGCGTAGCTTGACTCCCGCTGGCGTCGGGAAGTACGTCGTCGTCTCCTCGTCGGCCACGAGGAAGATCTTGAGGCGCAGCCAGCGCTGCCACAGCGGAACCCAGCGGAAGAGGAACTTGTCCAGCTCGCTGTACTGGCGGTTCGGCCGGTCATGGAACCACTGGCCGCTTCTGGCGTACTGTTTGACAAAGGCAGCATCCTTCGCCAGCGCCGGGACAACCTGGGCGGCGCTGCAGCCGTTTCCGATGACTGCAATGCGCTTGCCCTTCCAGCTGACGCTGTGATCCCATCGCGCAGTATGGAACATGTCGCCCTGGAAGTCGTCCATGCCGGGGAACTTGACGTCGCGCGGGAACGAGATGGCGCCCACGGCCGACACGAAAGCGGATGCCTTCCTCGAGTACGAGATGCCCGTCTTGAGATCTTTCAGGTGCACTTCCCACTTGGACTCCTCGTTGATCCAAGTTGCTCCTGTACATTCGACCGAGGTGTGGACGTGTTTACGGAGGTCGAACTTGTCGACGGTGTCTTCCATGTCTGTTGTGCGTTGAGTAGTTAGTACTGGATTCACCAACAACCAGTATTACACGGTTTGGCTTACACTGCAGAATCTCGGGCTGCTCGCAGAGCTCCTTGGACCAGTTGGGGTTCGGGTTGAAGCTGAACGAGTACAAGTGTGACTTGAGATCACAGCCACTACAGTCTTCAGGTCAGCTTCTTTGTCTTCGCAGCCGAGTTTGCATTGCACGCCTTACCAACCTGGGTACGTGTTCGCACGCCACGTCCCACCGATTCCATCGAGCTTCTCATACATGGTAAAGTCCTCAAATCCCAATTCTCGGAGGCGGTAGGCCATAGTGATGCCGGCCGGGCCCGCCCCGATGATGATGGCATTCATCTCCCTGGTTTGTTGAGGCATCTTGAGGTCGTTTAGTCTCAGCTGTTCTAGTGAGGAGGAAATTGAGGATGTTGAAGAGAGCCTGCTGAGGATTGTCTTGAAGCTCGAGCCAGAATGGATGTTATACCTCGATCAACCCGGCCTTCTCTCCAGCCGAAATGCTTCGTGGAAATTGGTCTCCTTCTCATGTCCTCAGTTTCCGTCCAAACCCTGGAAATACAGGCATCATGGCCTCGTGACTGCCGCCGCCCGGCATTGGTCCGCGACGATTCCTTCGAGCACCCGACAATATTGAGAGTTTCCGGGTGGCGAGGGTGCGTTTAATTCCGATGCCTTTCCAGATGTTGGTGCAGCCTAATCCCGGAAATCCTAGGCCGAAAGGTTTCCCCACGTTCCACTAAGAACTAGCGAACAAAGGGATCAACAAGGACACAATGCGGCTCAGAGGAGCAGCTTCGAGAATTTCAGTAGCCTCTTGCTAAAATTTTAGTTCAAGTTATTCGCCGATGTCGGTTTGTCAGACTACGCCTGAAGGACCTGTTACGAATCACTCCTCGAAAATCGTTGATCGTCCCTTGCTACAGCACTGAGGAGATAGAGAAGAGTTAAGTGGGGGAAAACAACCTTACTCCGTAGTATTCAATGAAAGAAAGACTTCCAATTATAAGATAGTTAGGCAAATAAGTAGAGCAATCCCATCAAAACCAAACACGATCAAAAGAGCTTATGTTGAGGACCATGCAATTTATTCATCTAGCAATGCGTAGTAAAAGACTCAACAAGACACTTTCACAGCTGACGCCAGCCAGCAATTCTGGCATTCTCTCCACCCAGCTCTTCTAAGTACTTCTTGGCCTTTGCTACAATTCCCTTCGCATCCAGTCCGAAGCGCTCATAGTTGCTCGGGTTGGAGGCGGAGTAGCCGTATCCGGTCATGCCGATGCTCGCCGTGACATATCTCGCCCAGGTTGTGGCGATGTACTCCTCCACGCTAATGATGGGCGTTCCGTCGCGAGGGTAGACGCTATCACGGTAGGCCTTGTCTTGCTTATCGAAGTGCTCGAAGCTGGGGGCGCTCACGACGCGGGTTGCGATGCCATCCGCAATGAGCGACTCGGCAGCAGCAACAGCGTAATGCAGGTTTGTGCCGCAGCTGGTAAGAGTGAGCTGCGCATTTGCGACGTCTTGGACTACATATGCTCCTTTGGCGACACCGAAACGGCTCGTGGAGGGAACTGGCCCAACGGGGTCTCTGCCAAGGGACAGCAAGCTGGGGCCAGTCTTTTTAGAAAGCGCAAGTATCCAGGCCCCGATTGTCTCCTCTGGGTCACAGGGTCGGATATAAGTCAAGTTAGGCATCGCGCGATACAGCGAGTCAACCTCGACGGCCTGGTGCGTTGGGCCGTTTTGGCCTTCGGCAAAGGAGTCGTGAGTGGCGAAGTGGATCACCGGCAGCTCGCTCAGAGCACCCATCCGAACTCCTGGGGCGGCCTGGGGAATGTTAGCGAACCAGAGTAGTTTTGGTCCAAATGAAATAACGTACGTAGAGATAGAAGATGAGAAATGTCGCCGTGATGGGTAAGAACGTGCCCGGGTTGTACGCCGCGAGGCCATTGGAGATGGCCGCCATTGCGTGCTCCCGGATTCCGTACCGGATGAACCGGCCTGCGTAGCTAACTGACGGGTGGAAGACATCATCCTCGGTATATGAAACTTTGTTGGACGTGACCAAGTCTGCGCCTCCTCCACACATGGCCGGGTGATGTTTCCAAATCTTCTCCATCAGCGCACCGTTGACTTCGCGAGTCGCGAAGCCCTTGAACTCTGAACTGTCGATGTTGTTGAGGATGTCGAGCCACTCGGTTCCGCTGTCACCCTTTCGAGCCCGATCGAGTGACTGGGCAGCATCTGGGTGCGCTTCGCTATATTTGCTCACGAGGCTATCCCAAGATGAATTGATGGATTCGCCATGGGCCTTGCGCTCCCTGAAGAAGGCAAGAGACGCCTCTGGGATAGTATGTGTTAATGACGGATCTTGACCTGCGAGCCGCTTAGAAGTTGCAACGCTGTCCTTGTCGAAAGCGCCGTGGTGTGCCTTGAAGGTGCCAGCAACTTGAGTACCCAATCCAATGGTGGTGCGGACGTTGAGGAGTGTTGGCTGTCCCTTGACGGTACCCGACAATCTCAAAGCCGAGACTATGGATTGCACGTCGTAGTCGCCCTTCATGACGTCGATGACATGCCAGCCTGACGCTCGCATCTTCGCATTTGTATCTTCGCTGTTAATCCAGTCCAAGGGTCCGTCGCAGGTCACCTGGTTGTTGTCGTAGATAACAACCAAGTTGTCCAGCTGAAGGCTCCCCGCCAGTGAGATGGCTTCGAGAGCGACGCCTTCCATCAGGCACCCGTCGCCAACCATGCAGTAGATTCGGGACTTGACGACGTCAAAGTCAGGGCGGTTATATCGGGCGGCGAGATTCTTGGAAGCGATGGCCAGGCCGACGGCGTTGGCGACGCCCTGTCCGAGAGGGCCGGTCGTCACTTCAATGCCGGGTACTTCAATTTCAGGGTGGGAATGGCATATTGTCGTGTATCCGTTCGTCTTGGCGCTTCCGTAGCCCTTGAGCTCGTCCATGGTCCAGTTGTCAAACCCGGTAAGGTGGTTGAGGGCGTAGAGGAACATGGAAGTATGGCCTGTTAGATACAAATTAGACGGATGGAAATCATTCGACTCCTCGAATCGAGTGTTCTTACCGTTGGAGAGTACAAACCGATCACGGTCGAACCAGTCCGGATTCGACGGGTTGTATCGCATCACGTACTTCCACAAGGCAACTCCAATTGCAGCCATGCCAATGGCTGAGCCGCCATGACCGCCGCCATTCTGGAGGCAGAGATCAAACACAAGATTGCGCAGAGCCAGAACCGCGTGGTCATCAGCGTCGAGGTGATCTCTCCAGCCCTTGACGCTGCCCTTGGGTTGCAGAGTCACACCATTTACCTCGGAGGTCGTAAGTGAAGGCATTTTGAAATATTTAGATGTACATCGCTGGGACCAAAATAAAGGGAAAGATAAAAAGTAGCACGAACAATTTCATTGATTTATTTTGATACTCATCCGCCCCTTTGCCACCGTTTGGCGCTGACGGATGTGCTGGCATTTCCCTGGCCGATATCGCGCGCGCGTATGAGAATCCGAAGCAAGATAATTTTTGCTAATCGGCCAGATAACAATACTTCCGAAGCTCTGCATATCTCCAAATTCCACCCTTGGTGAATTCCTCCGCACACGCTCAAGATTGTCAAAGTTGAAGCGTTAGCGATTGAATTCCGGAAACCTGCCCCGCGATTCGGAGGGCAAAATCCGGGGTAGCAGAATCGGGTACGGAGGCCGCACGCCCACTAAGTGTATGAAGTCAAGATTGCATGCATGCAGGCTTCATGAGGCAAGAATGTAGCATGGTACATCAATACATTTCCGAAGCACAGTTTGTTCATGCCTTGGATGAGGTGCTAACAATGACAAGCAATAGAAACAGCACAGTGATAGACGTGCAATACCATCGATTCAAACATGTACTTGTGTCGGTACTTATCAAAGAACAAGAATCCCAGCAACATTTAAGTCTCCGAGACCTGCAGAGCGACATCCGAGCGAACTAGTCCAACGTCCTGTGCTTGCAGCTAGTAGTCACACTCCAATCGCTTGTCGCCATGTGATTCTTTCTCCTCGTCTTTGATACGGCTCCTTATTCGCCTGGCCTGGGCAAAGTTGTATCTTCATGGAGGAAGGTGGCGACCGAGATGTCGATCGTGTGGAGAAGAGGGCGAGGCTGCGCGATAAAGCTTGGATCAGCGGTTAGCATGGCCGGACACGGGGATGATGTCAACTCACAATGTACAACTCGGACACGAGGTTTAACAGTAGTCTAGAATTGCAGACGATGGAGCTTGGAGCCGCGGTCAGCATGATTAGACACGGAGATGAGGTCTACTCACAACATAGAACTCGGGCATGAGGCTCGATGGTAGGCTAGGCTTGCAGACTATGATCGCAAGTGAACGCGAGGGTGTGTTGCTTGAAGTCCGAGGCTTTTGATATGATGTTCCAAGTCGAGACCAGAGAGCTGTTCGAAGAGCTGGGTTTGGAGGCGACACACGCAAGCTGATACTGGGATGTGTTGCTCACGTGTTGAGGTCTCAATCGTGTGCCCAGAGCAGACATTTGAGAGTTGCATGGAGGATGATGCCGTGATGCCTCGTAGTCGTGGACTAGGGTTATGCTTGAAGGCCGGCCGTGTGTCCGTTCCTAAGGGATGATGTCCCGGTTTCACTGCGTCAGCCTAAGCTGACGACTTGTGCTGTTCCCTGAGACTGTTCTTATGTTTTGTCCTCGAGGGGTGGGAGGGGGCAGGGCAATGATCGCAAAAAAACAAAAAAAGCAACGCTGAAAAAATAACGGTGGGAAATACGCCCGTCCCACCCCTCTCAGGGTGTGAACTTTTGCAACATAGGGTACACGCACATTGATATGAAGACTCTGGATTCGATTAGACCTGAGAAAGAACAATCACGCGGGTCGTGGACGGGGGGGACGGAGAGGACGGAGGACGTCATGGATGTCCTGGACGCAGAGCATCGATAGCATCGACAACATTGAGAGCATCAAGAGCATCGAGAACATGGACAACATCGAGAGCAGAAAGTAGAATGTGAGATGAACTCAAGAGATCATGCTGAACAAGAGTGGCTGTGGCGAGAGGATGTCTTGTTCGAGAGATGATCAAGAGAGAATCGAGGACGTGTTTGGGTCCTTTTATTGACGGACCTGACGATGTGAGCAGGAGCCAACATCAACTACCAAACGTGGAAAGAACGTCATGAGAAGGACCTAAGTAGAGCTGTAGTGGTTTCTAGGAAGGTCTTACATCCTCTGGCTCATCCTGGCGTAGGCACACCCCACTAGCCTACTACTGAGAATATCTGAAAACGCTGTTATTGCAGGCGACACCAACCTTCTAGCAATCACGTAATAGGCCATGGAAGGCACAATGAAAGAGACATCAGCCGAGGAAATTTCATTCTTTCCGAGCATAAAGTCAGAGATTCCCGAGTACCTCCATTAGTGGAGAGCAAGCACAGACTGGCAGCTCGCGACTTGCTCCTCCAAACATTACACAGTAGGTGCCCCTGCCCAAACAGTTCCCTTCACGCCTCCCTCTTAGCCATTGCGTTTCTGCAATCAGGATATGCCCTCTATGCTACTTTCCATCCCGACAAATGAAAGATCTCCGTGTTTAAGGAAATCGCCGACCTCAGTTAACTTGATTGCATCATGTTTGGCTATGCAGTAGGTGTTCGTCCTATTTGCAATGCTCTCTTGTGCCAAGCTCATCATTGGTCAAATTGGAAAGAACAGATTAAATCACACATTGAACCCCCGGCCGCCGTTGTCCCGCTGATGCAGAAAGGAAAATGGAATGAGAGCCTGGGAAACGCTGCTTTATACCTGCCGAGGCTGGCTCTGCTGCCTGCTGTGGGGCCGCGGTACTTCCTCAACCATAGGCACCTTAGGTGGGTAGGTTGGTAGGTACCGACGACGAACCCAACGAGACCACCCAACAACTCAAATTCGCATTGGAAAGACTATTGGGTAAATTTCTTGGGCAGTTCATTCATCCTTCTAAAATGGGGCTTACCGTTCTGGCGCGGCAGCATCGACAGCCTCTCCAGGTAACTACAGGCTGGCTGTCCTGCAGCACGTAAGGGCGGGAGAACCTACAGGTCTGCACGGTACGTACTACGCAGGACAATTGGCCGCCATCCGGATGGACAAGCAAAGAGCCCACCGAGTTCAACCCGTGTAAAGGCTCCATCGTGTTGATCGGATTCATCGCCGCGTTACGTCGCCAGCAAGGGCCAGACAACCAGCGAGTACTACGCACGTAAAGGCGCGGTCGTTGCTCTAGCGAAGGCTCTAGGCACCGAGCTCGTGGGCAAGGGAATCCGCGTCAACAGCATTTCTCCTGGGTAAGTCTACATCCAGTGTCCTTCTGTTTTAACACTCTGTTTCTAATGTGCAAATGCAGTTACATGGCGACCGACATGACGCTAGATTTGTGCAATAAATACCCCTTCCTAGGCAACATCATGAACAACGAGCCGCCCATGCGAAGAATGGGAGACCGGAATGATCTTGAATCTTACAGTGCAGCTGCCATCTATCGGCCCGGTTGAGGTTGCAAGCAGGTCGACGTGTGGTGCCCCTGGCCATGATTGAGGTAGCGGTTGAACTAAAAAGCAAGCAAGCTGAAAAGTGTGACTGGAGATACATGGTAGAACATTCGCGACAGAGCTGAGCTCGATAGTTTAGGACATGACTGTGCACCGAAGTCTGAGCGAGAACAAATGCAATGACTAGATCTAACCCCCACACAATTCCCATTGCCATTTCTCGACTAATGCAATAAATACTCGAACAACCACGAGACCTTCAGTTCACGAGTCACGTCCTCGCCTCCACCATTTCCCCGCATAACGGTCTAATCAGACGCTACTCGTAGTACATAAGGACCTTGTAGCACAGTGTGGAGTCGCGCCCATTCCGCAAACCTGGAACTCTCCACCCTCCTCCACCTCTCTCGTTCTGCTTGCTCCCCCCTTGCGCCGAAACAAACCAAAGCAAGAGCTACATTTTGTCGAGAATTCAAGCACAAGAGGCGCACAAGACTGTGGGAGATACTATGCCTTCGTCTGCGCCAGGCGCCCCGTCGCGCAGGAAGCATGTCACCACCGCCTGCGTGTCGTGCCGCGAAAGCAAGGTCAAGGTGAGTGGAATACCTAGGCGCCGATACCACTTCTGGCTCTAACATAGGATCTGGTCCAATGTCATGTGGATATTTCTCTAACGCTCCAACAGTGCGATGGCCTATCTCCAATCTGCTCAAACTGCAAGAACAAGGGCAAAGAATGTCGATATCAGGCCGGCGATGACAAGCGCAAGTATGCCGTGCCGCTCATCCCGTCGTCCGTGTCTGATGAGACTGACCATGAGAAGGCTTTCACTGCGGGTTGCTATTGAGCTTCTCTCGGGTCGCATCGAGCAGCTCTGCAACTTCATCCAGGACAACTCCCTCCAGCCTCCCCTCATGCCCGAGGACGAACAGGTCGCCTTGGTCAAAGTACTGGGTCATTTAAAGCTCACTCACACGTATGCTAGCAGGGATGCCTCGAACAAGGCGGCATCAAATACCAGGACATCGCCCAAGCAGTCTTCCCATAACGTTCAAACAGGGGAGCCTTCACCTACAAACCAGGAAAACAACACGAGGACGGCAGTGCAGCCTCCAGCCCCGGAGTCCCTCACGCCGTGGGCTAGATTGAGCGACGGCATACTCCCTTCGATCCAAGTCGCAAAAACAGCTTCAAATCACACCCATGCGTCAGATGACATGAATCTACTCGGGGAGCCTACGCCCCATGATCAGCTTTCGGCATCCCTCCCAACGGCTGACTGGAATAACGGAGATGCCGGCTTCAGCTTTCAATCAGATTTCCCCCTTGAAGCAGGTTTCTTTGGGGACATGATAAGCTTCTCAGCAGTAGGCTCGGAGGGGGTGAAAGAACGCATTCGACTTCCTACGGAACCGGTGAACCCTGACGACGCTGCCAGTGACACGGAGAGCACAGAAGCCCTCGTGGAACAGCTCTCTGATCGGATTGGATCCCTACAGATAGGCCCCGGAGGACAAGTTCGCTACTATGGTCCCACGTCAAACTTCAACCTTGTGCAGATGCCCGCGCCCGATAACCTCACCGTTCACCGCACAGTTCGCAATGACGGGCAAGAGTACCTCGACTGCCTAGGGGTTGGAAAGGCAGTACCTCTTGAATTGGAGACGCATCTCACCAACCTCTACTTCACTTGGCAAGACCCAGCGTTCCATGTTGTGAACCGGGAGATGTTTGAGACCGCAAAAATTACCTGGACTGACAACCAAGAAGATACACCATATTACTCAGAGGCCCTGCTAAACGCAATGTCAGTACCACGCCCAACTTATAGAGAAATATCGGAAGAGACGGTACTGACATGAAGAAGATGCTCCCTAGGCGCAGCGTTTGAATCTCGACACCACCCGACTTTCGTAACGTTCCCAAAATCCCTGTCCGACTTCTTTGCGGACAGAGCCAAGGCATTACTTGAAATTGAACTGGACTGCCCTTGTGTGGCAACAGTTCAAGCGATGGTCGTCCTAAGTAGCCACGACATTGGCTGCAAGAGAGACGCTCGCGGATGGCTGTATAGCGGTATGGCGTCTTGAATACGAGCAAGCCTATTCAGTCTAACAATCTGTAGGAATGGCCATGCGCTTGGCTTTTGACCTGGCTCTCCACTGCGATCTGACTCAGTATGTTGCCAAGAAGGCTCTCACTCAAGCCGAAGCAGATCTCAGGCGAGACGTCTTCTGGGGCGCATACACCATCGACCAGTAAGCCATCCCTCCCATCGATCACTTCTTCCCTAACATCCGAACCAGCATGTGGAGCTTCTACCTCGGACGCCCGTTCCGCATCAACATGGAGGACGTGACGGTCTCGAAACCCTGCGGAGACACACGCCCTGAGTCCTGCGGCCAGTGGTTCCCGTATGTATCTCCTCGGTCGTTTGAAGAAAGTACTCCGCTGCCTGACTATACAAACGAATTGCACCGGCAGCGGGTCCTGTTGGGCGAGATCATGGCCCCGCTAGGATACGCTTTGTAAGCCTGTTTGCCTGTTCTCATTAAGTGTGAAGTTTTTGACTGGATTGCAGATATGGAAACACGACTATTTCTTCCAGTTCGCTCCAGGAGCTGAATGTCATTACCGTTGAGGCGCTGCTCAACTGGCAGGCGAATCTTCCGTTAGTGCTACAAGTCGACCTAGATGACCGCGAAACATCATATCTACCTCACGTCATCCTGCTTCAGTAAGATATCTCAACTCATTTCCCCTTCTCTTTGGACTCACAATACCTTAGTATGCAATATCACCAGAATATCATCCACGCCCACCGACCGTGGATGTCGAGAACTTACGCACAACCCTCTCCACCCCAGGGCCCAGGCTCGTCACACGCCCGCATGATGTGCATCGAATCAGCCTACGCCATCGCAAAGCTGCTACAGATCTACGAAGGGCGCTACGCCTTGCGCCGCATGAACATCCAGGGCGTCGGCATCGCCTGCTCGGCGGCTCTGCTACTGATTTTTGCCAACGTCACCAACTTTAAGCGATATACCACCACTGACGTCGGCCTGCACCTGAGCGCGTGCTTCCGGGCGCTAGACGAGTTCGGCGCGACGTGGGAGAGCTCCAAGAGGGCCAAGGACTTTCTAGTTCTGCTGCAGCGGCAGTGGGAGCTCCGCGGACGGACGGCTCGGGGCCGGAAGCCGTCGCCGACGGACTCGCAGGACTACCAGCTATCGAGAAAACGCACGCGGTCGTCTCTCGATGAGAGCCGCACCTTGACGCAAGATCAACAGGACCAGTCGCCTCCGCGGCCACAGCCGCCTAGCTTTTTGGGCCACACTGGACCGGTAGATATCAACGCGGGCATCGACCTGGACTGGATTTTTACCGGCGACGTATATCCCTAGATTGGTTGTCTGCGCACTCTGTATTAGGCTAGGAGGCCGTTGCTTTTCTGTTTCTGATCATGTTGCGCTTCAAGATGGAATTGATTATACGACATGATGGGGCAAACGCGATGGGCTAGTCAGGTTCACAGGCGAACAGGGTGATACTCTAGCTACAATGGAAAGCTTTGGGAATCTTGGAATGGGGCTATGGAAGCTTCAAGCTGTTGTCATAAAATAGGGACTTCTATTATGTGAAGATTGCGTTGGATACGTTATCCATTCCTTAAGGCCAGTGAAAGGGCTGGAATTAACCTCTGGCATGACTGAGCGGTGACCACATGTAACAATAGGGTGAAGGTTTGAAAGTCAACATCCTGAAGGAGAGACTCTTCAGCTTTTCCTGACGTTTATTTGTTTGTTTTTCTTACCCAAATGCTGCCTCTCGCGCCGCAAGGTGTTGACAAGCTCATGCCGTAGTTGCGATATCAATGCGTGCCATGGCGGCCAAGAAACTCTGTTCGCCTCCTTCATTCTGCTGAACCTTTCCATCCAATGCATCTTGTACTACCACCGCAAGTCTTTGAATCCCTTCAACGATGATATTCTCGTCATTCCACGCCCACGATAACCGCGCACCGCGCCCAAAGGTCGTCCGCGAGCGCTGATCGCTGCCCTCGTCGCCGCGGACCGTGAAGATTGAGCCGGGAGCAATAGTGAGCGCCTGTGATGTTTTGGCCCAGGTGGCCAGCGCATCAGCCGTGGGGAATCCGTCTGGGAAAGTGATGTAGAGAAAGTAACCGCCGGCAATGCTCGGCGCGTCCTCGCTTGAGCGGTAAGACGAGCCGGCGTTGAGCGTAACCCCGAGAGGGACGAGATACTTGGTAATAGCGCCAACCGTAGCATTATATCTTTTCCGATACGTTGGAATGAGTACGTTTTCAATATGTCTTGTCAACTCGCCAGTGGTTACCATGTGCGATATCAGCGAGGATGAGAAGTGGCCGATGCAACCGCCTGAGCTTGACGAACCACTGAGAAGATGAGAGTCTATGTCAGCACTTGGTAGAGCAATAAATCAAGGATGCAACGTACACTTTTCCCATATGGTCAACAAACTGCGGAGTGCCCTCCAGCCATCCAACGCGCATCCCCGGTGCCACAATCTTGGAGAACGAGCCGTTGCTGACGCTATTCCCCCACTCAGACTGACCCGGCAGAGCCCTGTCGATGTCGACGATTCGAGGAGGCGAGCGGCCGAGTTTATCCAAGGAGACATCCTCCTGAGCCGGCCACCGCAGCGCGTCGTACACGTCGTCGGCAATTACCAGGGCGTCGTACTCGCGCGCAAGCCGCACCAGCTCCTCTCTACGGCGCAGACTCATGATTTTGCCGCTAGGGTTAGAAAACGTCGGCACGGCGTAGATAATGTGACGGAAGAGCTTTGGGTAGTTTTTGATGGGCTTCTCGTCAGAGACAGCCTCGGCGTCGGCCTTGGACAAGGCATCTCTAAGAAAGACAATATCCAGGCCCTCCTCATCCTCGGGCACGCCGCGTAACTTCCCTGTCAGGCCTGCGTCCTCGATCATCGGACACGCCATGAAGTAGGTCGGCTCAATCATCCACACGCTGCGCGTATAGACAGGGTCTGAGAACCGCAGCAGGATGTTGGTCAAGTTGACGGACGCTCCGCCAGTGATGCCCACGCGATTCGCGGTGACATCACCGGCAGTTGGATGATACAAATCCGTCAGCCAGGCGGCAACTCCCTTTCGCAGACCATCGCCGCCTAGTTGCGGCCCATATCTTAGCGCTGGTGTTGACGTTTCGTTGGAGGCGAGGACGGCTGTGGCGGCGCTGAGCAAACCCCGGTCAGGATGGAGAGCCGGTGTTGGCCAGCCGAGGAGCAAGTTGATGGGTTGATTAGCAGTCATTGTCTCTTGGAAAAAATCAAAAGATGTTCCTAGAAAATTAAGTGAATTGAAAATTCGAGTCTCAACCTGTGATCGTAATTATGTATGATGAAAATGCCGCTACATGCCGTCAGCTCGGCCTCGGCGTTATTTATTGGCTCTCCTCAGTGAATTGACTAAGCTCGGCCGAGGACTCCACCTCGGATAGTGAAGTTGTATTCTTAGAGATAGCCATCATTTCTTTCTCTTTCAAGGCGCGAGCCTCACTGGGGAATATACTTACAAATGGAGAGAAAACTATGCGTATTTGGAAAAGCCCTTCATATTTCATCTTTAACCTTCGGTATAGAATCACTTGCATCTGTTAATATCTAAAGTATCGTCACACTCACACATCTCACAAGGTTTATAGGAACAATGATCCGCGTATAAGTTCTAGATTAATGTTGCATTGTAAATGCACAGTGGATTATCTAAGCTAGAGTATAGGTCTTGATTAATGGTGCATCCTAAATGCAAATCTGGTCTTCTCAGCCAGAACCTAAGAGGAGATGGGCTGAGCAGAGCCGCCACCAGTCAGGCTGATGGTCTTTCCCTTGAGCCAGCGGCTCTTGGTGGCACTAGCGTTATAGTAGAGGTCGTATCCGTTGCTGATAATGTTGGAGAGTGTCTTGTCGCTGTCAGTCAGGTTCTGGACAGTGGTTGTCTCGGTGAGAGTCCAGTTGCTGGTCTTGTCGAGGGCGATGTTGAAGTACGCGTTTCCAAAGCCAGAGTACGCGGCACCGAGCCAGGAGCTGTACGACTTGAGAGCGAAGTTGATGGTGCTTCCGTTGTATGCGACCAGGTCACCGTCCAGCTCAGACTCGATAACCTTGACGGTGACTTCGGCGGGGGACAGGGCGCTGTTCTCCTCGTAGCCGGCGTAGTGGTTGAACTCCTGGGTGATCTGAGAGTAGTTGGCGGAAATCAGGACGCCGGACGAGTGGTTAATTTGGCTGTTGTTGATCTCGACGTCGACGATAAGGTTACCGAACCACAGACCAGGCAATGTGTCGCCGAGGGTGGTGATCTTGGAGTCCTTCAACTTGAGCTCGGCACCAGAGGTACGAACGGACGAGCTGAACATGGCAACTCCTCCGAGAAGGCCGGCGGTAGCGTCGCAGTTAACCAGCTCAGCGGTCTGAGCACCGTCGCTGAAGAGGACGGGACCGTTGTCGGAATGCGAGACGACATTCTCGGCGTAGATCGTGCCCAGAGCATAGTAGGTCGCAGAGCCCACACCGGCGCAGTGAGAGACGGAGTCGTAGACCTCGATGTACCCAGCGGGTCCATCTCCCGAAAAGGCCGAGGAGCGGGTGCCGCCCGAGAAGTGCTTGAGGTTGCGGCCGATGATGGTACCGTTTCCAGAGGCGTAGAGGCCGTGGGCGACGGGGCCGCTGGCATACAGCCAGGCGTCGTTGATGTGGACCACGGTGTCGGTGCCATAGGAGTAGACGTTGGCGGCACCATTGTGGGTGGTGATGTTCACATGGTTGAGATAAGCAGTGGAGGTATTGGCCTATAATAGAAGGTAAGTATTTTGCTATGCGGCATGGGTGGAATCGGAAGGCTCCGAAAGGGTTGCAACTCACCACGTTGATAGCCGCGTTGAAGCCGTAGAAACTAGCCTCGTTGAGGTTGGTCGAGTAACCACTCTTGTCAATGTCGACATGCGAGGCCGTAAGGTGAGCTCCTTCCGACACGACAATGACACAAGTGTCATTCAGATCCGTCGAGAATTCGCGATGGCTCAGACGCTTGCTGCCACTGTCAAAAAGGTAGACCGTGTCCACTAAAAATGCAATGGTTAGTTCGAGGACAAAACGGGCGATGAAGGAAGAAAAGCTCTTACAGTCCCGGGGCTGCGAGCTAAGGTAAGGAATGTCATAGTCGGCCAGAAGGGCATTGTCCTCGGCCCAGTCGCTGGGGAGAATGACGTCGGACGGGTCGCTAACGACGATTGTCGCAACCGCGGCGCGGGCGAGGGCAGCCAAGACGAGGTAGGAGGGAGCCATTGTGAAGATCTCGAGGTGAGTATGTGTGTCGGAGCTAGAACTGAGTTGCCTGCTTGGGGAGGGAAAACATCTTCTTGAACGCATCGGATTCACTTGTTTATATATTCATTTTTCTTGACTGCGTCGAATTACCATGTACATCAAAGTATGGAGCATTGTTTAGTTCCAATGACTACGTAAACACAATGGCAGGGATCTGGCATCGGGATGTGGCCGCCCTCGAGCTTTGCACTTCGGCTCCACGCTCGCTCAGTTCTCCACAAGATCGACTGATGAAGCGGGGAACGCAGAGGAGATTCATCGCAAACGTTGCAAATGGAGTCAGTTCGCTGCTAGGTTGCTGGTATAACCTAGTCATGTTCAACCCACTCGATCCATCTCTCGTTTTTCCCCGCGCTCGGCACACACTTGTTCGTTACCCCAGACTTCCGGCTCGGGCCCGCCCTCGTGGAGAACGTCGCGGTGGCCAAAGAAAAAACGGGGATTCCAGATTAAAGCCTATATTGCCGGGCTGATATAGATTGCTCATTTCATTTGCAGGAGGAAGATTCGATATGCAGTTACGAATCTGCGCCACTGAACGCATCTTAGATATTGTGTGTGTGCTGCTCATCCAATCTATTCGTGGCCAGCAACTCGGAATAGGCAATTCATGAAACGTCGCCATTGGTCTCCTTTTTGTCAGAGCTAAGCTGTGCGGCACAGCTTGCGTTAACATTATCGAGTACGTGCGTTACGCTCGGATGCCTGCATGGAGGAGTGCTGCGTTCTTTGTCCCAGGTTCGTCCTGTCCGAGTTCGGATGAACCCTTCTTCCCCCACATTGAAGCCGGGACTGGAGCTCACAAGCCAGCTTCTCCAGGGCCACGATGGAGTAGTTTGGAAGAGGGTCCATTCCGGCAGCAACAGTGCGAGTGCGGACCACCCGAACGGCATCTAACGACACTGAGGTAGACCGCCTTGAACATTGACCCAAATCGAGGCCTGATGTTCGGTTATTGCCACCCGGCCTATCACTGCGGTCCTTTTTACCCCAGCCTTCTTCCTTCCCCCCGCTTTGATCAACAAAAGTCGTCGTCATCATCCAAGTCCTTTTAATTATTTAGTGCTCTGCCGTTCAGCTGAGCCCCGCCCCTGGCGCAATTTCGTTTTTGGCTTTGGGAATTCGTCATGGGTTGGGATGATGTACCGCGGTTGTCGTCGACAGGATGTAACCCCACACTTTTCGCAGGTACTCAAATCTGACTGCATTCAATCAATGTTCAGGTGAACGTAGAGGCTGACGAGGTATCAGATTAAATGACTCCTGCTTGCCATCTCAAAGTAGCTCCACGCGTTTCTTTGTCGTGGTTGCGTGTTTGCGTGTTCAAAAAACGCCACAATTTGCCAAGAGACGGGAATCGTCTATCGAGCATCCCGTCTTTAGTCGCTTGGCATTTCCCCGCCACCTTCATCTGCCGAGGCGTCAAAACAGAGGGACGTGCACTACAATATTAGCCCTCTTCATCTTCTGCCCCAAGGTTGTCGTTGTTATATTTCCATGGCAGACGATGATCGAAACGTACGCAAGCGCTGTCCGTTCTGGATTTGGTCTTTTCCTGCGTTGCTGTATCAGCTTCCAAGTCGCCCTTTGTTCCCTCAAACGCCACATTTGGCTCTATCATCCAGCCATATCAACCGCCAAGGATGATTCGCGTCGTGCTGCGAAATTGTTTTCCCCCTTCCGAGATGTTCCATGTCATGAATCAAGGTCCAATCAGTATCTTTTTATTGCTTATTCATGTAAGCACAGTCGTGAAGTCTTGGTTGCTCACGAGATGTCCAGTCCATCGGACAGAATCCCGTAACCCCACTTGTTGAAGCAGCATATAATTCGAGCCCATCGGAATTCACGTCCCGACGGCGACGTAGATTTCGCAACTTCACCATCGCATCGCAGTTCGCCATGGCTTCACGAGATTCAAAGCAAAATGGCATGAATGGGATCCTGTCAAACCAGGGCCAGTCTCGCCTTTATGGCTTGTCATCACCTCCGTCGATAGAGGCGTTCAAGGCAATTTGTGCCCAAAACGCCACCAAGGAAGACTATCCACTAGCGGCCGCGATTGAGAAAAACATCCCGGTGTACAAGCTAGCGCCCTTTTCCACGTTGACGGAGGAGCAGAAGAGGGACCTTCAAGATGAATGGTACCGGGTGCTCCTCCACGGCCCGGGCGTCTTCGTCACCAGTGGCCTTTACCCGGACGAGCAAGTCATCGACAAGGCCACAGAGGCCTTCTATACAATCATCGACGAGGAGAAGAGGTCGAACAAGACTGCAGGCGACCATTTTGCGAGCGCTGGCAAAAACGACCGAATTTGGAACTCGTTTAGCAAACACGGCCTCGCTGATCCGGAATCGTTCTTGAGCTACTACTCAAACCCGTACTTGGGCCTCATCTCTGCAGCGTGGCTTGGCCCAGGCTACCGCATCACGACGCAGGCCAACAACGTCCGCCCCGGTGCGGCCGCCCAGGTCTCTCACCGAGACTATCACCTCGGCTTCATGTCCGCCGACCGCTGTGGGGAGTACCCGCGGGCCATGCAGGTGGCCAGCCAGTGCCTAACGCTCCAAGGCGCCGTCGCCCACGTCGATGTGCCTCTCGAGAGCGGGCCGACGCGGCTGCTCCCGTTCAGCCAGACCTTCTCAGCCGGGTTCATGGCCTACCGCCTGCCCGAGTTCAACGAGTTCTTCCTCGACAACTACGTTGCGCTGCCGCTGGGCAAAGGCGACGGCGTCTTCTTCAACCCGGCCCTGTCCCACGCCGCGGGCGAGAACGTCTCGGTCGACATCAACCGCCTGGTGAACCTCGTGCAGGTGAGCAGCGCGTTCGGCAAGCCCATGGAGACCATAGACGCCCTACCACTCGTCGAGAGCAGCTGGGATGCGCTCACTGCCCTGTACAAAGAGAAGGGGCTGAGCAACGAGGTGAAAGCGTTCGTCTATGCCGTCGGTGAAGGATATCCCTTTCCCACCAACCTTGACAACAACGCTCCAAAGTCGGACAATATGGCTCCAGACTCGGAGCAGGACATTATTCTCCGTGCTCTTTTGGCTGGTAAGAGCAAGGGTGAGGTTGTTGAAAATCTCACCAAGTTTCGGGTTAATTCCAGACCATAATGCAGCCGCATACCTCAAACATGTAAGGATGGTCCGTAAAGGAGGAATTGAGGTCCAGTATTGTAAACATTGAATGAAATCACATCATTAAAAGAACATATGTCTTTGTTATACTGCATCATTTAAGTCTCTCCATCTAAAACTGACCTTGCCGTTGATCTGAGGAATCCTCGAAAACTTTCAAACGCCGAGGCATCGTGGCCTTCCACCCACCGGTAACCCACTGTGACCCCTTCTTTGCCCACTCGGATGTACACTTTGAAACCAAACATGCACTTCTTTTCGGCCGTGTGCACAGTTTTCCCTTCATCATTTTCCACAACCATCTCCCGTTGTTTGCGCCTCCGCCACGCGCGAGCCCAGACCTTGTCCACTGCGCGTCCTGTGCCTTCGAGTCGAGTTCGATCCCAGTCCCAGGACATGAGCTCCAGCTTCGCCACCGCAGCGCTGAAGCTGTCCGCAAAATCCCCGACTTTCCCCGGGGTAGGAAATGTGATGACTTTCATCTCTGTGATATCTGGGAAGACGCTCTTGGGTACTCCGGTGTGGATGCCACGAGCCACCTCCTGAGCTGGCCGCATGGGCCCAAAACTCCAAGCGATAGCCCACCGCCGAGTCTTGGACCCCTGGACGAATTCCGTGACTGCGTAGTTGTCGATGCCGTTCTCTCGGAGCTTCTCGACGAAATCAACGATACTAGTAAGGAAGCCGAACATAGCCGTGTACCACTGCACGCGCTCGCGCAGGACGAGCGACTCCCGGAGAATCCGATCGACGAAGCCGACTTCGCCGCCCTCTGTGACCATTTCGACCGTTGCGCCCGTGCATGCGCTCAGCGGAGGCCGAGACTTTTGCGCGGCGCTGTTCGCCATGTCTTCCTCGGACTTGTAGAATGGCGGATTATTCATAGTGAAGTCGATGGTGTCGATCCCCAGGTCATCAAGAGGGATCACTGAGTCCTGTGGTTTCCGTTGCACGACATTGATCCGGTCCTGGAGATTGTTGAGGGCTACGTTCTTCCTCGCATACTCGAGGCTCCTTGCGTCGATATCTACACGTTGTTAGAACTTAGAAGATTATCACCTGGAAACAGTTCGGTTTCACCTGTTGCGATAAATGACCATGGTCTTTCGGTGCAGCCGAGAAGCGGATAAATGCAACTTGCTCCAGTGCCAATATCCAGACCAACAATCTTTCGCCCTAGCGCTTCGTATGAGCTGGTATCTAAGAGGCGTTTGAGCCACAGCACATAATTGTGCCTATTCATAACCTAAGAACAAGTAAGCAAGTAATACTGATCCAACGACAGAACAACCTACAGGAGGACAAAGCCTATCATCAGGCAACTCAATCCGTAAGTCGAAATCCAGCTTCAGCAGCGTCTTTGTCACCTGCATGACACATTTCGGATCGTTGAAAAAATCGGGTTTCTGTTGATTCCACCTATGGCCCAGTGTGAGACGGCAAGATTACATACTTCATGGAAAATGGCCATACAACTCAGCAAAGTCAGGATCTAGCAGCGCTAATTCTTTGAAGTCTGGGGGTTTCGAGTACAAGTTTGCAAAGCGACAGTCTCGAACTGAATCGGGTTCAAAGAATCCGAGATCGATTCCGGTTCCTCTCGGCTTCGCGTCGCTAGGTTGATCAAGCGAAGACGATGACCCGCTTGCAGATTTTTCTTCATTTCCCCGCTTCTCGCCCATGTTGTGATGTGTCTGATATCAACAGGGTTGAGAACAAAGAACACAGCCTGTCGTGGTGTCTAGGGTGGTTGTGCGAAGGTGATTTCTGACTGATCAAAGCATGGGTTCAAGTGGGGTTCATGTATTTCATAAAGTTATGTTCGCGCCCCACGAGAGTCATAAATGAGTTGTCAGTTATGCGCCTCAGCCCCCCACGTGTAAATTCAGCTTCACGGACAAAGAAAATATTTCCAAGGGCGCTTAAGACTAGATGGCGGTTCGGATGGCGGTAAGACCCGGATTCCACGTGGCGCAATGTCAATTCGTTTTATTATCGTGATAACTGAGAGTTAAATAATCCAGAGGAAATTATCAACCATATATGCATGCATTGATCCAAGCTTCGTTACAGTCATGTCCTTATACTACGATATGTGCGTTGTGGGTAGCATCGTCTACCAAAGCAAGACCCGCCATCGCCACCCTTCCAGGACCTTCATATCCTTTTCATCGATATCGGGATCGCCGCGCTCAATCCTGGCACACAAGCGCTTCACACGCTTCTGAGTCGTCCTGGCGACGCGCAGTGACACCTCATTCGAGAAGACGTACAGAACCGCGAAGACGAGGAACGCCAGCTTGGCGAAATAGCCGGTGCCGAAGAAGCCATCTTTGATGTATTCGAGAAGCCCCTTGGACTTTCGGAATGCATACTCGGTGTCATTGGAAGACGTCTGAGACTCTTCATCATTGGTTCGGCGGAAGAACTTTCGGATGAAGGGGATAAAGGTTGCGCTGGAGGAAAGTCGGTCAGCTAACGCACACGCCAGGGTTGACAGATGGGGCTGGAAGGGAAGGGAATTTTACATAGCACCACCAATAATCCACTTGCGCCAGCGATGACTCTCGGCTCCCTTGGCAATGTCGCGCACCTCGCTCTGGAGGACTCTCAAATCGCTCAGCACGGTGCCCGCTTGGGCCCGGATTCGCGTGTCCAGCTCATAAGGCGACATGGCCGAGTCGCCCGTCTGCCGCCGACGCTGAAGGCTGAGGTACTCGCGCAGCCCGAACTGGCAGTTCGTCTTGAGAGCCTGAAGCTCTCGGAGGGACGTTGGGGCAATTGTAGGCGCCATTTGGGTGCTGGGCCGAGTCACCTCGGCCATACCGCCGCCCGGCGCCTTGCCGTCATAGTTGGGAACCTGCGAATCCGGGCGCGCCGGGAGACCTAGAGCGGCGCCGAGAGCAGAGCCGCCAGGCACGGCGATTCCAGGATCGAGAGGCGGACCTGTGGACGCCGCAGGAGGCCCGTAATCTTGTGGGTTGTAGGGTTGGCTGGTGTAGGGTTGGGAAGTTGGTGGCTGGTTGTTGTATGCCTGGGGGTCGTAGCCTTGAGGGTTGTAATTTTGCGAGTTGTAGTTCTGGGGGCTGTATCTCTGGGGATTATAGCTCTGCGTGGTGTAGTCCTGAGGGTTGTAACGCGGCTGGCTTTGCGACTCAGACTCGCCCCTCGACTTCGATGGAGGCTGGCCTGGGGGAGGAGGCGGATATGAGTTGCCTCTGGCAGCCGGTGACGGGCTGCGGATCGGCTGAGGATCCACGGGTCGCATTGGCGATTTGGACTTGGACGACTTGGTGGTGGACGACATGGTGATGGCGGCCCAATGCCCAATCAGAGCTGGTTTAGAAAAATGAAGCTGTAGCGGACTGTAAAGAAGAAACGGGCACAAAATAACCCGAATTGATGGCTACGAGGGAGATGCTGTTCAGGCCCGATGTCACAGCATGATCATCACCACATGGCGATGAAATAATGACGAGAGGCTGGGGGAGTGAGGTAAGGTAAGGCGATTGAGTGACAGCGGGTATGACGCCGTTGCTCGGCAAAAGGTGGGGTGGTGGAATCATAGGGGCTGGGGATTATGCAATACAGAGGGGTTGATGACTTAAGAAAGTTGGTATTCTTGAATGCGGGGAGGCTGTTTGTTGACCTAAATTGTCTGTCGCGAGAAATCCACCGTCGCATCATGCGGAGCAGGTTATCGGTACATTGCTGGACCGTCACCTCATTAATCCCATAGCTCTCTGCTGGAGAGTTCGATACATGCGATGCGCCCTCCCCTCAGCACTGTCCCTTACAAGCTCGGCCCTTATTCCGTGCATAATATCATCCTGGACATCGGGATCGAACCGATCCCAGATCCTGTAAAGCTGCTCCACCAGATCCACGCGCGTGGTCCGAAACGTGCCTGCAAAGGCCTCGAACAACACCGATGTCTGCCATCGACCTAGTAGGTTCTGGACATCCTGGAAGAGGCCCTCAAGGAACGCCATGATGTGACTCAGGAGCTCGTCCGAACACCCCAGCCCGCGCTCGTCCTCAAGGACGACGCATACGCCGTGCATGCACGAGGCCCAAGTTCGGACCGCGCTCACACGATCAAGCGATTCGTCAATCAGATGCTCAGCGTCCCCAAACATGTCCATATCCCCGGTGCGTGAAAGGCGTTCGATGTGGCCGAGAATGAAGCGAAGCGCCCAGCGCATCATGTGCTCGGGATGCTCGTCGGCGACTGCGGTCTGAACCAAGGCACCTAGCTCAAGCACACCACGACGGACCTCGTTCTGTGCTTCTGGGAGATATGCAAAAAGCAAGTCCCTTTTAATGTTAAAGGCGACTTGATCCTGTGTCGGATCACTAATCGCGCGCGGCAGAATGACGACCACCATGTTTGGCCGTCTTGCGGGCGCGAACTCAGGGCCGCCCGGTCGGCCGAGTACGGCTTCATTTGGGAAGGCGTTCGGACCGACGCGCGGGTGAAGCCAATCGGCCAAAAGAGGACTCATATTTCGAGATTCCAGATAGTCATCGTAGCGCTCAAGGGGATACCCGTCCATTTGGGTTGGATTCATTGTGGCGGGGCGTCGTCCCTGGCGAGGACGGCCGTTGCGAAAGCGATGATTATCAGGGCGCTGTTCCATGACGAAGATGAGAGTGAGAATGAAGAATGAGATTGGAGATGGGAAACTACAAGGCGAAAGGACCAGGAATCTGATCTGGCTCATCACTTTATACTCGTAGTTCTGCAAACTTCATCCCCTTTAGGAGACGGGTTTGTCTTTGCTCCAATGTTTGGTGGTGACGATGGTGAGTAATGCGTCCGCATGAGCAAGAGAAGATGGTGGCAAGCGGCCACCGCAAATACCAACGTCGTTACCTTAGGTTGGAGGTTTTACAATTAAACCCATTCTTATTTGTATTATTTCGATACCGTACTGCATGCATCATGTTGGTGCACAATGTTCAACCATCTGATGTAATTGGGAGCACGATGATCACGACCGTTGAAGGGCCTCGTTGGGCATGACCTGCAGTGCCCCACTTTTTAAATCAGGCGCCCCACTTCACGAAGTTGAGCACCTTTTAGAGATCAGATTGGGTAAGGTTGTGAGTATCACCAACATTCCATAGTAGTAGTAGATGGATCAGACTGTCACAAATGATGGTTTACAATAAAGATCTACGAAAAACCATGTAGTAAATATGAGTCGGGAGAATACAGCGCAATCAGCGACAAACTGACCAACGTGCTGCATCCTTCTAAATTCCAAGGTACCCGCTGCATAGCAGAAAAGTTACGCTGGCTGTCGCTGTCCTGAGCTCGCCTTGGCCAATGATGAGACCAGAATTGATGACTTAGCCACTTTCTATTCTTGGGCGCCTCAGCCCACCAACGGCACTCTGCTGTTCTGCCTGGCAGCTCTCCCACACTATCTCGTTCTCTCGTTTTCCCATCTTCATCTCCTGCCGTCGTCCTACCAAATCTCATTATTGGAAGTTCGGCAAGTAGTCTTTTTGGACATTTATCGCTCCTAAATGGACGGGATGTGATCACTCAGTTTCAACCATAGCTTCTTTTTCTCATGCTTCATTCATCCCTTTTCGTGCCTCAACCATTGCTTTGTCAGTCATGGTTCGCACACCAGCCAGTGTGGGAGTCTGCCTCTCCAGTGTGTCCATGCCCACGCTTGAGAGGCGATGGATTCCGGTACAAGTGACTTTTCTCTCTCCCTCCCCCCTCCGAGTATAAGTATCTCCTTGTCCCCCCTCTTTTTGTCTCGACTCTCTCAACATCCTCTCACCTCTCATCCCACTTCTTCTTCTTCCATTCTATTCATGCCCTTATCCTATTTTATCTGTCTCATCATCACATAGTCCACTGCGACCAAAGTCCTTCTCGTCGTCGTCCTGGACTTTATCGCCGTCCCCTCTTCATTCTTCCCTCCTCCCCATTCCTCCACTTGTCTCTCCCCACAAGTCCCCTGTCATTGAGGCTTCCTCCTCCATCGTACCTGTGTCCCTCTGTTGTGTCTTGACCTCTTGCTTTTTTCTTTGACCATGGACGTCACGCACCACGTCGAGTATAAGATCCGTGACCTGGCCACTCGTGCCGTCACGCTCTTTCCCAACCAGGCCCAGGTCTATCGGGATATCAAGGACATCCCTCTTCGGGTGAGTTCCACCATCACTCGGTTATATGATCTCCCATTGACACTTTATACTTAGCCAGGCATCAACGAGATCTCTGTCGTGGGTCTCAGTCCAACTGTCATCAAAGACTCCATCACGGTTGAGGGCAATGGAACTGCTACCATCGTCGGCATCACTGTCGAGTCTCTCCCCAACCGGGAAGTGTTCGACCAGGTGTACCCTGACTCGGACTCTGAACACTCCGACGTTGAGTCAGATGATTCTGATGCCGAAGAGCCTGAGCAGCCTGGCTTACTGGAAGTCGCGGCAAAGCTCGTCAAGCTCTCTGATGACCTGAGCCAAGCAAAGGACTTCATAGCAAATGCTGACGAACGGATCAAGATCCTCGACAGCTATTGCCAGTCCCTCAACAAGAGGGAGGGTGTTGTCATCGAGGAAATTTTGGACACATACAAGCAGGAACGGAAGAAAGCAGATACAGACCGTCTGGCCGGCTCTGTCGAGGAGCGCGAGATCAAACTGGCCATCAGCAAGGTGACCAAGGAGCACTCTAGGCTGCTCAAACTTGACAGAAAGCTCAAGGCTCAAGCATCCAAGGCAAAGGCTAAGGTCCAGAAGATCAAACACAAGAAGTTGCAGAAGCTCGTTACCCTTCGACGGGACCGCGAAAGCGAACGAAAGCGGATTCGCGCGGAGCGAAATCGCGTCTGGCCCAAGATCTACTGGACTGTAAACATCCAGCTTGAGGTGAACTCGTCCTTCACACCAATGTCTTCGCGCCGCGGCTCCATTTCAAGTGAAATTGATATCCCCCAGAGATCGCCTAGCAGGACGATGGACATCGATGAACCGGCATCTTGCGATTTGGTGCTGTCCTATGTCACTACTTCCGCGTACTGGACACCACGCTACGACCTACAGCTCTCAACGACCACATCCACAGGGTCGCTCTGCTTTGATGCCTGTCTCAATAATACCACATCCGAGACATGGGAAAATTGCAAGATAACCCTGTCCACCTCGCAAGCAGCCTATTGTGGTTCCAATGAATCGGTCCCCATTCTCCAGCCTTGGCGCATCAAGTTGGCGACCAAGGGACTGTTTGACGCTGAAGGCGACATTACCAACAGCAAGAAGGAGGTACGAGAACGAGAGCACTTCCACAACAAGCACGCTTTCTCGACACCTGATATTAGAGCTTTCATGTTTGGCGTTGATCCCGCCACGGCCCATCAGCAGCAGGACTACCAGATGCAGCTCATGCTTCTGGAGCAGCAAAACAAGAAAAGGCTCAAGATGGCAAGGCAGTCGCCAAACAGTCCTTCTGCCGCTTCACTGTTGCAACTACAGCAACAGCAGCAGCAGCTCCAGGTTCATCAAATTCAAGCCCAGCAACAGATGCAAGCCCAGCGGGCCCAAATGCAGCAACAGCAGGCTCAGCAACAACTAGCTGCACAACAGGCTCAGCAGCAGCAGCAATCATTTTCACAGGCTCAGAACCCTCAGATGATGAGCCAAATGTCACCGCAAATGCAACAGCAACAGCAAATGCAACAGCAGCAAATGCAACAACAAACGTTACAATTTAATGGTCACCCATCACAGCTTCAATTACAACAGGGAACGCAGTCGGGCTCTATGCGAGCTCCTCAATTCAGTGCGCCTTTCGACAGCATTGATGATGCACTTGATGAGCCTTCGGTTTCCCAGTCAGCTCTGGACTTCCACGAGTCTCTCATTGAAGAAACTGGGTTGACTACGACATATGACCTGCACGGGTTCAAGACCCTGGTACCCAAGTTCACGCCTACCAAGCAGCGCGTTGCTCGCGTCCACTTTTCCAACGTCTTTTTCGGGCACACCATCGTGGCCAAATACCATGCCATGGCATACCTAAAGGCCAGACTCAAGAACACCAGCAAGTGGGCTTTGCTCAAGGGCCCAGGTAGTCTGACCCTCGATGGCAGCTTCATGGGAAACGTTACAATCCCACGTTGCAGTTCTGGCGAGACCTTTGGCCTCGCCGTGGGCGTTGATCCGACCATCAAAGTTCTGTATCCAAAGGCCGAGGTCCAGCGATCCACATCCGGCATGTTCAGCAAGGGGGACAGCTCCATGTACACGCGCAGCATCACGCTCCGCAATACTCGGACTTCGGGCAAGCCTGTAAATCTTCTCATCTTGGACCAGATCCCTGTGTCCGAGGATGATCGGCTGCGCGTTGACCTTGTCTCTCCAAAGGGACTGACTGTCGAAGGACCGCGGGTACCTTCGGGTGCTCCGGGGAGTGAGACGGTGGCGGGCAAAGACTGGGGAAAGGGGACGGTTCGTCTCAAGAGTTCCGGCCACCTCTGCTGGGAGGTCAACTTGAACCCGGGCAAGTCTGCCAAGCTCAACTTGGAGTACACGGTTTCAATGCCGTCTGGCGAGGCTGCGGAAGACTGCACACAGGCATCGTGACGTATAACCGACTAATGACGCGGGCTTCAGTGGCTTTGCCGCCACTCAAATTTCTTTTGTTTGTTTGTTTATTTGTTTGTTGTTTAGCTGAGCATGGATTATGAGATGTCACTCTTTTTTAGTTGCAATTGTTTTTGAGGGTAGCTACGTCTTTGTTTACCAAATAAAACAAACTTGTCATGCAGTGGAAATGGTCTAAGTAGTCTATTTGCGTTGTCAATCTCAAACTTTGCATCACCCTGAACTAACAAAGTTGGTTTCTACCACTGCCGTATGTGAAATTGCAAACTCCTAAGCCGCACCACTGAGCCTGCCTAGTAATACCAACTTCTTGGTCTGTCGCTCCCCAACAAGCACTACAAACCTGCATGCATCGCCAAGACCCAAGTCATCTTTCATGCTCGGTGGTGCGTCGTTCCCAAAATTGACGAATCGGGGCTAGGTGGCGAATGTTCCAGTGTAGGGCCGTAGTCCTACGGAGGAGTAGCATCGTGCATTTCCTTGCCGTCCATCCATGCTTCGAAACAAGAATTTGTATCGTGTGAACCTTGACTCATGCCCACGCAGGCGCTTTTCTAATTATCAGCAGTAATCGAGTCCAAAACTCCGTTGACTTCATGCTAGCAGCAACTCGCCATTGATAGAGCAGAACCCCTTAGCAAGAGTAAGGAACAAAAGTAGAATCATGAGGCGTAATCATAATGGCAGCATATGGGTTAGGGATGGATAAACTGTTGGCCGGATTGTCAAACTGCCCGCGGAAGCTATAATTCGAGTCTCTCTCGGAACCGAAATTGGATGTTCCGTAGTTCGAAGAGCCAGCATTGCTGTCAAGCCTTGATCCGGTGGTCCAGTTTGAGTGCAATATATGAGTCAACGCCGGAGAATTGAGCATGGGCATCGGATCCGCTTTCCTTTCTGTCTTTCCATGAGAGGAATGAGGCGGCAGCGGCATGGGACTCAACTTTATACGCGCGTGCATGTCTTCCCAAGGTGCAAAGCTAGATGGCCTTGTATATGAATAAGGATGGAGACGAGCTAAGCTAGTGCGACTGCTCATGTTGGTTCGGACTGGCACAACTGAGCCCTTATTGGCAGTACCAAACGGTAGGGAAGGTACATTGCAAGGACGACGTAGATCCTCGCATATGACCTTCCGGATTTTGCGGCATAGGTTACATACTTGTGACTCCCCTTGTTGTAGATCCCCGTCGCAGTCAATGCAGCACGGGCCATGAGTCTTCTTGCACTCCTCGCAGATCATAATCTCGCCCATAGGCAGCGGCTGAAAACACCGAGAGCATTCTGAGATGGAAGTGGAGTCGGAAGTACTTCCATGAACGCCGGAAGCGATGACAGGAGAGGGGGACTTCGTGTACCCGGATGATTTGTAAACATAGCGTGAGTTTAAAGTTTCCATATTGTGGCAGATGACAAGTTATCGTAGGAAAATTGAAAGTGACGATTGTTTGTCCTTTCTGTTTAGTTTCGTGGGCAAGTGTGAATTGGTGGGATAGAGATGATTAGAAAGTAAAGTACGTATTTCAACACTGAAAAGATACAGCCACGCGTAATGTGTACCGGTGATTCCAAGAGTTGCCATCATGTTCATAGGTCACAGCTAGGTCATTTTTTCTCACCGCAGGCTCTTTGGCTGCTTCTGAATTGATATGAAACTACAATGAGTGAACGGATAGTTGATTTGAGAACAATGGCATTGTAGCTCGAGGTCTCATAACGTCACACAAAGGGCACGGATGGAAGGTTTGGAGACACCGTACAGAATACGCAACATGGTACGGCCAGTGCACACCGCAGTTCTTCAAATATCTCAATGTCAAAGAGGATTCCAGCAGCAAGACTCTAAGCACTTCATTCTCAAAAGTACAATCACCTACAGAATTGTACAGCTACACTTACAGATTTCAAGCAATATTTTACTCGTTCCTGGCCTTAGGATAATATGAAAGAGTAATCTATTTGAACGGACTAATCTAAATTAGTGGATTTAATTATGCCCTGTGCGCAGTGTACATAGTCCCAAGGTAAAATGCTATAGACTGAGATCTAGATCCAGTGTCTTGTGTACGGCTTCAGCAGTTAGCACCTACACCATACATGCAAGTAATTTCCACAGTTTTACAATGCATGTGGAATTTAACAGTAAGATTCAAAAAGATGCCTGCTGATTAGTGGATAGCGTTTACCCACTCATTGATAATAGGTATGTATACTATCTAAAATAATGGGTTCTGCTTCTTTATTGCGGCCTTTCACTGATAGAATGGCAGAAAGGAAAAAGAAAAACATGACTACTAGTCGACTGGTATTTATCGCCTCGTCCCCTTTGAGGAAGGAGAAGAATACGGATACGTCTGGTAATGGCTTCCTAACGTTCCAATGACCCCGAGTCCTGCGAGGGGGTACTCACGGATGCATCACTTGGATGGCTGGGGATCCTGAGAGTAGTAGTGATTCCAACTTCCGGAAGGAAATGAGGGTGCGTTAGGGTTCAAGGTTGAGTTCCGTCTCGAGGCTACACTTGCAGCCGAAGTTGCGTTAGAATCCGGGGTTGAGTTCGGATTCGGGTTTGCGTTCGGATTCGATGCTCCATAAGCGCCAGAGGTCTCATGCGGATTCTGGGTTCCATAAGAACTAGAGATTCTGTATGAGAGCACAGTATTGGCCCATGCCGAGAAAGCAGCTAGTGGACCCTAATCCGTATATGGCCATTGAGCTAGGGGCGGCATAGGATCCAAACCAGTCGAAGCCTGGCCGGAATAACGAACAGGAGGTGGGTAGCCTGATAATTCCGGACTCTTTGTTGGCTCAGGCACCGAAAGAAGATAGTCAGACGAACCAGCCAAGGGTTGGTGGCACAGAGGACAATATATCTTTTGTCTGTTGCGGACATCAGTGAATTCGAATAATCCACCACATCCAGAACACGTCCTCATACTGCCTGCACTAGGCTGGTTATACCCTCTCCTTCCTCCTTCCCTTCCTGATTGGAAACCTCCGCTAACCAGGCCGTATGAAGGATTCATTTCTAGAGCGTCGTGGAATTATGTACGATTCTATCTGAATAGCCGACTGCTCCCACAACGGTGAGTGAATGACACAATTGCAACAAATCTAGGTGAGTGGCGGTTGCCTTTGGTAGGAACATAGCAATCAACGTGGATAGTGAATGAATGAGTGTGACTCGTGTATAGCTGTGATTTCTGCCTTTGTGCCCGCAACTCGCCTTTGATCAAGAGGACAACAATTAACTAGTAACTAGTGTACGGGTTGTACAATTTACAGCTAGGATCAGGTCGCTAGGATTGGCTGTAATGAGGACAACAGAATGTCATAGATCTCCGTTGCCATCCTAAGGGCAAGAAAGTAGTGAGCTATAGATCGAGTAATTTAGGTCCTGTCCATAGGTCTGCTCTACAATTGCTCCTTCCGCTAGCTATTGCATTCTAACCAACCTCTCTCAGTGGCACTCAGAGCGAGCCATGCCCCCAGCACCCCTTATCTCCAACATACTAGGTCTCTGACATTGGATAGTCAAATTAATCTGTCAGTTTTCAGTCATTCAATGAGCCGGGTTGTTGATTGCTATTTCTTCAAATAGCTTGCCGGAGATTCAGTCAGTCAGTTGAATCTGTAAGTCAGCCAGAGGGATTCAAGTTTGACTGACAGGTCGCTAGTCATGTGATGAAATGCCAATCGTTCTGTGAGCTGACCAGTCGGATACAAGCTAGATTCATAGAAATCGTTGACGGCTTTGCACCTGGTAGGGTTTGCACGTAGCTGAGGCAAGATGCTTTTTTATAGCTATTCTTCTAGTGGAGCTTTCTACACTCTCCCTCGAAATACACTTGCGGAGACTCCTCCTCACGGCCCTCCGCTTACAGCTACAAACTGTTTAAGGTGTTGATAGCCAATTACTGAATTGATCCTGGCTTCACCAGAGTTCTCATCACTAAATGCTCGGCATTGGGCAGCGTACGTGAAAATTTGACTGAGCCTAGAGGAGGCTTCACTTCTATTGTATTAGGGGCTTGCTACAACTTGCTTTATTATCACGATTAATCACATACCTCTCAGTATTCTGACTGGCTTTTTATTTGTCTCCTAGCGGTTTCTATGATACAGAGCTCAAAATTCCCACTCGCAGCATATTTTTAGCAGATGTTAGTGATTGAGCGGCCGTATCAAACCTCAATAGACATCCAATGTCTCCCAGGGCTTTGCATCTCAAGTGTCGCCGCAAAATGGCTCCCAACGCCAAGACAAAAGAAGAAAATGGGGTGCATTTGGTCAAGACGCTCTCGGGTGGGCTCTCGGGTGGGCTGTAGCGTCGGTTCCCTTGCACTTTGCGTCGGAAGAAGGATGCTTGATGGCCTCAGTAACATTTGCGGAGGACGGTGTCCCAAGAGAAATTGTTGGCGACAGATTCATAGGCGGCAAAATTGCCGTATTAGCCGCGTTTGGGTGGAGTTGGACTCCAATGCCAGCAGTATCGTGAGAAAAGAGGAAAATAGCGGGATTTCCTCCCGAGGCTTTCGTCTGCGGCAGTGCTGGCGGCGCCAGACTTAAATAAGCTGTACGGCTTACAAGATCCTGGAATGCAGCGGCGTTTGAGAGATTTGAGTCTCTTGATGTTGGTGTTTGCGCTTGTCCTGATCCTCCTCCGCCGCCAGCAATGGCTGAAGGATTGAGTCTGCTTGCTATGCTGTCAAAGGGCCTAGTCAGGTGTTGATTCCCGTCAGGGGTTGACATGGTGCCCCAAGATGGCTGGCCAGTCTCCCCGGCTCGGGCAGGCGTACTCTCAAAGACCATATTTCCACGGCGTGCTTTGAAGTCTTATTGATCGTATAAGTACCGTTTTGTCGTTGTTCATATGTTGGTAGACCATGGGGTGAAGTGGCTAAGCTGTAACGAATTCTTCAAGAAATTAGATGATGTTCTCTGTGGTGCAGATGGAAGAGTGCGAGTGCTGGCGTGTCTCCACCGGCAAGGTTTTATAGATAGATGACCGACAAATTAGCCGTGTGTAGTTGGGTAGTGGCCCTGAAAACTATTAATGCCTGTTCATTTAACAAGAGAACGGTTCACGCGCAAGACAATAGCTGCGATGGTACGCTTAGGCCGAGGCTATTCGAGGCAATCGAACTCACCTAACAAGCACATAAGTATCCCGCTTGAGAGTGATGAGCTGACAGAACAAAGACTTGAATAAAGGTAAGAAAACAGGCATAATGAAAAAAAACCACAGAATGAACCACGTCAATGCCATTGTCCCCTCAGCTGTCGTGTTTCAGACACGCGTCATGCCTCTTCTCAGTGTCACATCAAAGCACGGAGTCCACTGATCAAGAGATCCCTGTTCGACTTTCTCGCTATAAATACCACAGATGCACGCAATACGATATCCCCTAGATTTTACAGAGTAGGCGAATTACGGACCTAAGCTTCTGACTTGATGAACATTTGCGGAGACAATAGTTGTCTTGATTGTTATCAAACTTCTCATCAACGTAAAATCGACCGTGTTCAAGATGACGTCAGTGTTTATCAATTCAGGATGAGAAATACGAGAAAAAGAGGGAAGATCGCGGCTCCCTGCCCAATCTGATCATATTGAATGACACAGTTCATCGACACTAAGATCTGTTAGAACTTGAAATCATGATCCATCCTTCAGAATGCAGGAATGTCCGTACAACAAAAGACTAAAACCATATATGGGATAGAAGATTCGTTAGCAACTCTGTGATCTCGTACCACATCAAGTCATCGCCCTATCAGACGTTGTATTTGTAGTGGGAAACCTCGTATTTAAACCTACGCTAATGAACCCCGCGTGGTATAAAGCTGCCGCTCCCGATTCTTCCGCTTCAGGCTCTCCTTCCAGCAATTCAGTCCTCTCCCCTTCTTACGTCCACAAACTCACAATGCAGATCAAAGCACTAGCAGCGTTGTTTCTCAGCAGCGCTTGCACAGCGACCAATAGCGCGAAATACCCGCTCTTCTACGACACAACATGGGCCGGGCCGGTGCGCTTCGCGGACAACTACAACATATCTAGCAATACCACCGGCTTCACCATGGCTGAGGCCACGCTCGTGATGCCGCATCTGTCAATCCCCAAAAAGCCACATAAGAAAGCCAAACAATGCACAGCCTCTTACTGGATTGGGCTTGACGGATATCTATCGTCCGAGATTGTCCGTGGCCATGGCCCAACGGGACGACTGAATACACTGGATTTCACGAATGGTGCGATATTATACACTATTGCTCCCCAAGGCTTGATTAACTAACGTGTCAAGGATTCCTGATGATCCTATACCAATCAGCTCCGCCAAGCTCGCCATCTCTGAGGGAGATCATGTCCATGTGGTTCTCAAGACTACCAACAACGGGTATCACGGCAGCACGTCATTCACCAACTTAAACACCAGCCAAACATACACACACAGCCAAAACGCCGCGAGTCATTGGCGCGGCCCTACTTTCCCAGCCCAGGGAGCGTCTGCAGAATGGTGAGATGCATCACAAGCACTATTTGTCTCTGCCCGTATACTGACTTGGCAAAGGATCATTGAGGCAGGTACATACCTAAATGGACCACAGTACGTTCTCCCCGACTGGGGAACTGCTTCGTTCTTGAATGCGCAAGCTTGCAATAAAAAGGGCAAGTGTGTGTTTCCTGGAGGGAGCATGACTCAAGGGAGCATGATAGCCGTGTTGTGGAATGACACGAAGACACTATACACGCGATCTTGCGTCGAGAAAGACCGTGTATCGATTGAATACGTCGAGGAGCGGTTTACCCCCAAGAGGCAGGTTGAACGGGATGAGCAACCTGAATAGAGAATATAGAGAGCGGAACAGGACTAGCCCGTCCTTCAGACTTGAGCCATACTACGAACTACTACTTTTGAAACTACTCTGGTCGACATCAACTTTGCTCCAGCGCTTGATCTGGGAGCTAGAATATTGGGTCAAGATAGTTCAAAACCAAAATCCCATTTTAGTGATAGTCATAGCCTTGAAGCTACTGCGGAGGGTGGCCCGACTTGCAATACAAAGAGCTTGCAATTGTTCTAGTTGGTATTTCCATGAGTCCTCGCATCTGCAGCCGAGGCGTCTATTCTCACTTACGTAGCAGTAGCCCTCACGCCATGAGTTTGTATTGGTTTACTAATCATACCCGGCATGTCAGACTGAGGCGTTCAGGTGATTTCCGCCTATTGGTGAGGGAGTCGGTTGCGCGTGGCACGGCATCGATAAGGAACTGCCACTTACCCATTTACAAAGTGCAATTTTAGGCATCAATGACCAATGCACAATATAATATATAGAGCCTATCCACCTTTCCCAGCAAAGGCTCGGCCATATGCGCTTCCTCAAGATTCCATATCTCAGAACTCAACAGCTGGCTCTCGGTACCAATTTCCATTCCTACAGCCCCCCGCATCAAACATCAGGAAGTCCCGGCGCCATGCCCTGCAAGCAATGTAGAGGCAATTTCGCAAGGCCTAAACAAGTCAAGGTAGAATGCCCCGAAACAACATGCATTGTGGGCTACTGCTCCGTCGCAAACATCTGCCCCGACTGCGACGGCACGGGCTGCGACGAGTGTCTCATCATTTACACCGGTGACTATCCCTATGGTTACGTCGCCGACTTGGCCTCTCGACATCAGCTAGCGCCGTGCGGTACTTGTAACGGAGCCGGCCATTTGATCCAGCAGTGTACGGCCAAATATCATGTCAACCGGGCCGATAGGCCTCCAGTGCTTTGTCGAGACTGTGGAGGGACGTACGAGGCCCCAGCAAAAGTTGAGGATCAATGTGGCCATCCGGAACTCGAAAGATGTAGTTACTGTCATTATGGCTGGAAGGATGTTATCCGTGGCGAGCGATGCGAGATGTGCAGGGGAACTAGGGTTGCTGGAGGACAATTTGAGAATTGCCAACACTGCCAGGGAGCGGGTACTGCGAGCTTTTTGTGTTAGAACCCCTGGCATCAGACAAAGGAGAGAAACTAGGCTATGTATGTTCTCACGGTCATAGGATGATGAGAATGATCAGTGAGGAGGGGAGCCTAAACCCTCACATGGATGCAGCTAGAATCTAGATGAGATTAGCAAGCACCGCTCAAGCTGCAAGCAGGTCTCTCAAAAAGGTATATCTGGAGCGGGCTGATGAGGAAGGCAAATCATGAGATCTTCTTCTGGCATCAGACTGCTCCTGAAAACGGTTAAATTAGAAATGCAAATCAGGTGTTCACCCAGAGTCAAGTTAGGGATTGAATTTGATCACAGCCTTACACTTGAATATATTCGTGTAATTATCCTATCTAGAAAGCGGAGGTAATCTTTACTACATCATCGTTGTACAGTTGCTGTTTCAATGCAATTCCCACATGCTCATTGGTCGTTTAGTCGTCAATCCCTCGGTCCAGCTCCCCAATGCGCCTTGTCGGGCGAATCGCCTTGCCAATCAGCTTCTGCAGCTGCCTCCTCTTGCGCAACGCCCGACGCTCGTACGCCTTGAATGGGATCTCCGTCAGGACGAGGTGGAGCGGCACGTGGGCGAACAGAAACGCCAGCGGCGCCAGGAACTCGTAGGCGTCCGACTGCGGGCCCATCGGCTTCAGTCCCCGTGAGGGCCGAAGGAGGTCGGGCATGGCGTCTCCCTCCGGGTCGCCCAGGCGGGCTCGTGCCCGGAGATTGTGTCTCAGCTTCCAGGTATCAGCCGAAAAGTCCCACTTGGCAAGACTGTCTGGCGTCTGTTCTGGAGTAAATGTCTTCAAAACAGCCTCAAGGAATTCTCGAAGTTGCCCCTCTGCCAGTTCCACATACTCATCGGTAGAGGGAAGCGCAACGACGTCTGTGATGGTGTTGCCATCGTCTTCCAATTCTCCCTCTTCAAGACTCAAGTTGGTCGAAGTGCGTCGCAGTGCATCAGGCAAAGGATCCACGAAAGCATCGCGTTCTGAAATCTTGGTTGGAGATGCTGAGGCCTCAGGCTCCATCATCTCAGAGGCCACAGCGGAAACCTTTACTTCCTCCACTGGGCTCTCTTCCGCGACTCCCCCTTCACTAGTTGCCCCTTCATCGATCGGTTCTAGTGTGTTTGCTGGGTTTTCGACGTGGCCATGATCCTCCTCCTCGCTCTCGGACTCCTCTGCGATATCTGAAAGCATATCAAGTCGAGCATCTGCGGATTCTTCACCCCCCTTCATCCCCCAAACTTGTTTGGGAGGCTCATTCCAGGGCCCTGGCAGCATAACCTGGTAAAATATGTGGAACTGGCACGTCCACATGCGGTATCCCATCTTTGGGACCCTCCTCATACAGTTCAGACACAGATCCGTGTTACAACAGGTCCTACAGGTATAACGAACGCCTGCGATCAAGTCGAGGCACAAGCGGCAGTGAACCTGGTGCTCCAAGAACAAGGGCGTGGTCTCCACCGCCTCCACGCTACGCTGCAGGGCGACTTGCGCGAAGCTGTAAGCCGATATTTGCAGGCAGAATTTTCCGAGCCTCTCCCATCGCGGCCCACGGAGCTCAAAGTCGTCCAGGAGAGCCTGGGCATCTTTGCGAATCGTCTCAATGCAGTGCTCCCAGGATGGCTTACGCTTAATGTCGATGCGAGTTAAGTCGTTGGCGTTGTTTCCAAACATGTCTCGGTTCTCGGACAGAAAGGTCTCAAGTTCTGGCGTCTTGGCTGCGGCAAGAATCATGCTCGGCATGGGGTGGCTCCCCGCTTGCTGTGCAATCTGCAACACGCCTCGGCCGAACACGTCAAGTTGTGTCAGATCAGTACTCTTGTGTTCGAGAAGGACCTTGAGCGATTCCTTCTCTCGGTATCGGATAGCCTCTGAGAGCGGGAAATCACCGTTCTTGGACCGCCTGTTTGCATCCGCGCCACGGTCCAGGAGCGTCTTGATGATCTTGGCATATCCATGCGTGACAGCAAAAAAGAGTGGCGTTTTGCCGTCGGTTCTTGAAATGTCAATGTCCATGTTGGGATGCTTCTCCAAAACTCGGTCCAGGATCTTGGCAGAGCCGCCGTCGATGATTCCGGCTGTGAGATTTTCGCCTGTCGTTAGGATGACATCCGACTGTACGCCCTTCTCCAGCAGGTAGTCGACCATATCCTCTCGTCCTTCGATACAAGCATAGTACAGGGGCGTGCGCTGCTTGAAATCGCGAACTTCTAGATCTGGATCGTCGGCAACGGCGACAATGGCTTCCAAAACCTTAATATCACCGCCTTCAGCGGCTGCATGGATCATCGTCTTGCCATTGTTGATCTTAGACTTGAGCTTGTAATCCGGGTTGGCGCCCTTAGCGAGAAGTAGTTCAACGATCTCAAGTCTGCCACCAAGCGCGGCTTGAAGCAACGGCGTGCCATACCATCCCCACTCGAAGTTGATCAGCTCCTCCGCATCATCGACCATCTCGAAGAAGGTCTCAACAACGTCCATGTACCCTTCCGTGCATGCGGTGTGGAAAGGGCTGGACTCTTTCGGACGCTCAGGGAAAGGATCCGCGCCGCGCTTCAAAAGCTCAATCATCACGGCTTGTTTTCTGGCGTGGGCGGCAAGCTGCAACGGCGTGTTTGAGGTGCGCTGACCACTCCGCAGGTTTGGATCAGCTCCATGGTCCAGAAGACAGCTCACCATGTCCAAGTCGCCATAGCTGGCTGCAATACCGAGAGCCGTCTCTCCAGTCTCACCCTTCGCGTCGACGTCTGGGATATTTCGTCCCTCCAGTAGCAACCTCAACATGCTCATGCTTCCAATATCCGCAGCGATTTGAAGGGGCGGTTCAAACCCTGTACCATCGGGATTAGCCCCATGCGCGACCAGTACGTCGACCACAGCAGGCCGGTTCGCATCCGCCGCTACATAAAGGGCGGTGCGCTGCCGCTCGCTCTTGGCTTCAATGTTACACCCAGCACGTATCAATTGCCTGCAACCTTCAGCATTGCCTCTCGCGGCCGCTATGTGCAAAGGTCCGCTGAGATTGGGAAAGGGGCATTCGACACTGGCGCCAGCCGCCAAAAGCGCTTTGAGTATCGAGTTGTGGCCACATTCTGCAGCCAGGGCCACGGGTGTGGCTTTGGGTGTGTTAAGTGGCGGGTCGTCCAGGTTCGCTCCCAGCTTGATCAGCTTCTTGACAACACTCTCTAGCCCACGCCAGCACGAATTGTGAATAACGCGCTCACCATCCCAGATCTGATCGACGTCAATGTGTGGCAACAGAAGCTCCAAGACTTCGAAGCTGCCGAGCCTGTGTGCTAAGAAAGCCGGCGGCTGTCCAGTCGTCATCGGAGCTAGGACGTCTGGGGAATACTCGAGCAGAATTTTGGCGTACTCGGCATGATTCTTGCCTATTGTGACTTCGAGCGGGGAGTGGCCAGATTCGGCGGGGATGTTTGGGTCCGCGCCGTACTTGAGAAGTATCTCGACTACTTCTGCCGAGTTGGCATGGAGAGCAGAGTAGAGGGCTGTCTGTCTCCAGCAGTCGGTGTGGTCAATATCGGCACCCGCTTCCAAGAGGAGTGATACTCCTTTAATTTCGCCGGAAGCTGCGGCGAGGATGAGCGGTGTCGCGCCGTCGTCATCCGGTAGGTTGATATCATTAACATAGGGCAGCATCACCTCAAGCGCTTTTCCTGTCTGAGCGGCTGCGTAATGAACGGCCGTGGTACCGTCCCAAACTTCGTTGACCATAGCTTTGAAATCCGATAGACTATGGCCTGTTGACCTAGGAGCCAAGTAAGGCACGGTGCTAAGGAATTTGTGAAAGAGTTGTCGTGGGGTAGACTCCAGAGCATCGAAGAACAGCTCTCGGATAATGCAATCGACATCCCACTGAGCAAGAATAACCAAAGGCGGTTTTGGTGTCTCCTCCACAATAACCACAGAATCGCTAGGCCGGGAAGTTGTCGGCGTCCCGCTTCGGTCGGACCGTACTTCGTCGTCACTATCCGATACACTCCCCGACTCACTGTTTGAATCGCTGCCCGGCTCACTATCAGGCTCGCTGTCCGACCGTCTGCTAAGGCTTCTGCTTAAAACTCGGCGCGGCCTGGTTATCATCACGCTGTCCGAGTCGCTGCTTGACTCGCTGAGTGAGCTTTCGTCACCTGAGCGAGATCGAGTTCTGGAGTCCCGAATATAAATCACTGATGAAGCATCCGATGACATGGATGAGGATCGAGACCGCCTCGACGACGTAGCTCCTTGTGGTGTTCTCTTCGGCAGGGAATACCGCTGCCACTTTCTGCCGTCTTCTGAGCAGATAAAATCCCAGAGCTCCCATGCTTTAGGGACAGCGGCTGCGCCAGCATGTCTCCAGTGGTATCCCATCCAAGGACAGGCGTAGTCCATCAACGGATAACGTCTGTCGATCTGATACCTACGATTTCGGGCGCTGTGATAACGGGCACTAATCTGCAAGATCTTGTCCCAGTTTTGGCTAGAAAGATACTGCAAGCATATTTCTGCAAATGAGGCGTGGATTAGGCTGACATCGTAAGTGTTGATAATGAAGTCATACAAAGTCTGGTGGAGAAGCTCAAGCGTGTCCTCACTACCAAACTTGACCAGGCGTTGACATGTCCTCGTCAAGTCTCCAATCAGGTCATAGTTCTCAGTGATCTCGGGGTTCTGCATGCGAAGTATCTCTCTCGCCTCTGGCACGCGTATCGCTCGCTTAGCGATGCAGAGGATGCGAACTAGCTTGAACAGGTCCGGCCGTTCAGATTCGAGGCGATCCATGTCCTGCTGGTAGATAGCTTCCATCGTTGAAGGACAGCTCGTGACGAGCGTGAAGACCGAATTAGCGCCAGTATCCTTGATGAGCCACAATTCTTTAAGAACCGAAGCAGCAAACAGGAAACTTCCATTCGATCGCTCGACGATGACGGCCGAAACAGACGTAACGCCGATCGTGGCTATTTGTCGTGACATAATGATACGATCAACTTCCTCGTCTACAACGCGTTGAATGTCAGCTTCAACAATAGCCGGTGTAACTTCGATGTGCGAGTTTGCGAGTGCGAATCCTCGAATAGAATCTGCCATTCGCGACGTTATCACCACCTTGAGGTTTGGTCTCGAGCCTTCGCGACGGAAAATACTGTCGAGCCCGCGGAGAAATCGGAGGATGAAGTTGTCTTCGCATTGATCAAGTCCGTCGATGATGAGGCAGGCCGGGGTGCCGTTTTGGTCTGTGACAAGTGTCTGGACAATCTCCATAAGGTGGTTGAAGCGTTTATCGAATTCGTTTTCGAGCACTGCGTGAGTTTTCTGGCGGTCGGGGATAAAATTCTCCAACAGAGACCGTAGTTTCTGTCTGACCGGTCGTGACATGGCCCTAGGTTTGCTAAGTAGGGCCCTGACCACTAGATCGAGGATTGGCGGGCTCGCACGGGAACTCTCCAAACTGTCGCAGTAAAATGAGACGACCAGAGACTCCTCGGCATCTTCGGTGGCGGGTTCTTCCATAACGCCTTGGATGTACTTCGCAAGATTCGACTTCCCACAGCCCGGGCTTCCCGTGATGAACAGTAGCGAGCCTTCGTCGCTCTCTTTCCAGTTGATAAACTGACGATTATTCAATATCCATTGACACGTTTGCCAGTGAGGGGGCTCGCGGTCGAGTCCTCGGTTCTCGGGGGTAACCGTCCTCAATTGACGGGCATACTCGATAAACTCTCTTGGGTCTTTCAAAGTCAGCGACAAAATATGCTGCCTCGGAATCCAAACATACCAATATTCTCAGCAATATCACGGGAATTTAATGGAGACACAGAGCTCTCTTGCTGCGAGGGCGTTTCGACAGCAATACGACTCTGCACTTCTTTCACTATTTGATCCGCACTCGACCGAATGATCGAGGCTCTTGACGGTTTGATACCCTTCTGCGCCACCTCTTGCCGGCGGCGTGAGGGTACAACCTGGCGCGCGCGTGGAGGTGTCGGTCTTGACAGGTCAGTATACGACAAAAATGCGAGGGCGGATTTGCTCACTCCACGGCTTCCTCATCAGTCCAGGTCGGGGCCTTGATCAACTTTTGTGTTGGCGCCGTCGCCTTTCTCACCAACCGTTGGACCTCGCCCCAGAATAGCTCAAATCGTGGTTCATCTGGGGAACGAAACTTGGGCAGACCAGAGTGGTGGCAATTGAGATCGATGTTATCGACACCTTGCAGCACGGCGGACCATTGGGGTACAATCTGGTCAAATCAGTGTTCGTTCGTAATGAGGGAATATCATTCCAGGTATACCCACGATTTCTCTGGAGCCGCTAGGCAAACGCTGCGGGTGAGACTCGTAGCAACATAACAATTCAATAGATCGATGTACGTCGATTGTGAACTCCATGTTAATGTCTTGAACCGCAGTCGAGAAGGTTTTGAGCTCCTTTGTCAGGTTGGTCGCGATTGCACTCTGAAATTTCATGAGAGATGCCAGCTTCTGGACTACGACTAGATCCTCAGCCTTCTCAGATCCCATGTGAGGCGTGCCCATGAAGATGATGGATTTTGTCGAGTTCTTTATGGCACTCCAGTCGTTGTTGGTTGCGCAGAGCAGGATTGCCTAGAAGTTCGTGTGGGCGAATGCCAGATTCAGCCGGGGGTGGGAAAGCTCACTCTCTTAACAACAAGACCGCCCAGACTGTGTGCAATAAATATTATGGGACGGTTCTATTGATGGTCAATGAAGTTCAGGCCGACGCTCAACGAGAGAACCTCTCACCGGATTATCAAGTCTCTTGAGGACCAGGTTCCGGAGAAGGTCATTAGCGTGGTGGATGATGCGGGTGTTGGCGACATCGCCGAATCGATTGGCGTTGTATCCAAATGACAAGGCGCGAACAGAATTCTGGAGGCGGCCAAGGAACTCTGGCTTGGTGAACCATGGCTCTGTTGTGCCGTCAACCTTCCAGGTCGTGCGAAGATTCCCGCCCAAACCATGGACGAAAACGAGGCTTGAGGATATGTCAGCTTGAGTGATGAGCGACATCTCGGCGGGGTTCAACTCACTCCACCAAGTCTTGCTGGTCGGATGATTGGGCATCAAAGGATGCGGGAGGGAGATACATCTCTTTGAGGATGTACTCAGGCTGCTCTTCCTCTTGGCCCGGCACCTGCACAACCCATCAGTCTCAGCCCTACCTCTCGCAACGATGGCGCGCGGGGGTTGCTGAGTAGTCGCCACTCACATTGGCGTCGCCAGCCGACGTGTCCGAGGACAAGGACATTGTCTGTCGAAGGCGACCCATGGCGTCCGGCGCGGGCTTTGTCGTCGAGGGGTCAGGCCGTCGTTGTCGCCCTGGCAGGACGGTTGTTGAACAATTAATGAATTGCAGAAACGAGGTCAGAATCGGATTTGACGGCGTCGCGCGCGGCTCAATGGAGTCTTTATTATCGGGTTGCGGCTGCGACCTTGTCCCTTGTCAGCGGCTGGGTTGGGGGCCACGGCACGGGGCGAAGCCAGCAGTGGACCAATCCTGTGTGCAAGGCGTACAGCCATTCACCAGCACACTGGTGAACCACCACCTAGGTAGTCAACCACCCGGACACTGGGTCGCTGGAAGCCTGGGAGGCGCTGGCTGGTCACTGGGAAATCTACCAGGGGTGCGCATCCCACCCATGCTAGAAGCGGTTTGGCGCTCGGTTGGGCTCCCCAGCTTGAGGAGCTGGTGGGTGGTTACGCCTCACGCCTCGTCACCTGCGCCTCGTTGCTTCAACACAAGAGGAGATCATCCGAGGCTACTGCGATGGGCAGAAGTGGTTCTTAATAGCTTCCTTTTCGTGATACAGGCGGTTTGCAGTGGGTTTAAGGCTGCTCTTCGTCTCGGTTTCGGTGTATGGCAGCCATATTTCGTGTTCGGGTCGTGCGACTCCCTCAAGTGCCCGAGAACGCCAACGTGCCGGATGCTCCGCATTCCCCTTATTCGATCGCAATATCGCGTACAGATTGCAATCTGGAAATATAAATGTTTAAGCTAGCGGTGGGACTTGACATGAGAATTCCCCCACCACGAACTATGGCGGAAACGGTCAGATCATTTTAGCCCCTCCCAAGGTAGGTGAGGCACAGACTGTTCTTGCGGAGCAATTGATCCAGACACGGTCGCGGGTATGATTGAAGAATAGGTACCACAGTTCTCGGAAATTCATCTGGAAGGCGAATTCATCATGACTCACTCCTATAGACAATGCAATCTTGCACTTAGGAATACAAGACATGCGCCTACATACTGCAATACCAACCCCAGCCCGCAACCTCGATGAACGGTCCGTGGTGGGGCCCCTTGTCACTGCCCCATAGCTTACCCTACACTTCGTAAGCCAGCCAATAGGCAAACATCGCATAATTAGTTTAGGATCAAGAAACTTGTGTGCCAAGAAATTTAGTGTTGATCCAATCTTGTCGTTTGGATATAATGATTGGATTATCAAGTGCTGAGGATATGGCCCCACTCCAGCAGTGGTAAGTTGTGACAGGTGCAAACCTGAATACTTCCCTGTTTGTCTTACGTTTGGGTTTGATCGTAATGCCGAGTAAGGTGAACCCTGATAGGGAAGCGTTCGGTGGACTCTGTCTGCTCCATTCTTAATTTGAATCACTCACGTAGCTGTAGCTCTCTCATGATTGAAACCTGATTTGACCGCGTCACTATTCATGATCACACATTGAGTGCTTCTGTGTGAATTTCTACAAGTTGATGTATTCCTCCAACGATAGACCAACGCCCTGCCGGCTGATGTTGTTGACTTCAGGCTCAAGAAGCTCTTTTAAGGAGCAGCTATGGTAGACAAGTTGCCGCGGAATTCCCGATACCTTATTATTGCCCTCAATTGTGCTTCCTGGTTTTCTTGTCTTGAAAGTTGACGGGCCGTCGCTATACCGGTCTTCCGAGTATTGCCAGCTCTCGCGGGGCCGGTTATGGGATTCATCTGCGCAAAAGTAATCCGGCGACTCAATACTCCGTAGAGTCTCCAGAGTCGAATGGACACTTAAACCTAGAAACGGTTTGGATGGCCGCGGAGAGTACATCATCCCTGATGACAAACCTTGAAGTAACGCACCAAGCATAATGGACCTACATCCATAGTCACATCCAATCTCCTTACGGCACAACCGAGAAATCAGGTCATGCACATGATTGATCAAACTTTCAAGATCTTCCTGTCTGTATCTGTCAATTTCATCTACTGAAGTTAGGTTTATGGGCGAGTAAGCAGATAGGAGCCAAGTGCTGACCGATAATATGAGGACGTATGGGGAGGTCGAACGTGGGCATCGGGCCGTCACTTCTCAAAATCGCACTCTGTGTCGAGGCCGTGAATATCTTAGGCTCATCAAACACATATGAGATTAGGATCCAACTGGCTAGATCTTTGCAGATTACAGAGGGTATACGTTTGCGTATATCGTTCAGCCACTTTTTGGCGACAAACCAAACAGCCTCATGGCATTGCAGATCGTCTACGACCGTTGCTATGCAGGCTAGCATTTCGAATTCGATCTTCAGAGGAAGCGAACGACTTTTCCCATGGATGATGTTCATTATGATTTCGAATGCCTCCGGGTCAAAGATCGGCTCGAAATTCCAATGACAGAAGCCATCTTCTTTGGGGATGGATTCCTGGAACCCCCCGGCAAACATGGCTTGAGCTCGAGGTGAAGCTAATGCTAGGTGTTTCTTGGATACTTTGAAATGTGTCGCATCTGCATCTTGTTTTAAACAAGGGGTGTGTTCCGCAGGGAATTAGCATAAAAAGTAATTCTTGTTAGAATTAGCCATGCGTACCTTTGGGATCATGCCCGTCGGTGTCTAGAGGGTCATCTTCCGTCTTTGGGGAGATGTCGGCGTCGTCGGGCTCAGTGGCGTGCGGAAGAACGATGAGGGTATCGCCTTGTGGATCGATAACAACGGTTGTGATCGCCATTTCTGTATCAAAGGTGGATGGTAGAGGTTGGGCAGGCGATGATCAAAGGTTGGAACCGCGAGAGGTGAAGTTGGATCTCGTCGGATATTCATGCGCTATCTGCGACATGCAGGTCACGTGAATCTGAACCAGGATAACAATGAACACACCGAATCTGAACCAATATCCGCTTCAACGGTTTGTCCCAACACCCCGATTAATAAAACGCTTTGTTTTCAGGTAGCGGCTGGGAAAAATTGCAATAAGGCTAGTGCTATCGTAAGTGTTGCATTGTTTTGCCTAACCCTGCACTGTCTGAAGTTAGAAGGGATAGAGCCACTACGCAAGCAAACATTCACAAGCAAATTGAGCTGTACAATGGCAGAGAGCCCAAACATCGAACCATTCACAAACTGACATAGTGGCAGCATTGTCTAAATCTCTTTCTATCCTTTTAGGTTCCGAAAGGGCTAAATTTCGTTGATGAGAAGTACACTGGACGCTTGCATTTGCCTTTAATTTTTATTCATGTCGCACATGGCGGACTTGCTCATCATCACCCTCGCGCAGGAAAACAGCCCAGTCCTCTCCTCGGTTGCCGTGTCCGAAACAAATGAGGACTGTCTGTACCCATTACTCACACTGTCACTCTTCCTGTGCCTCAGCTCGAATATATAGTCTCCACTATTTATGACGTAGAAAGTCGTAGATTAAAGGAGAGCTTTCTGCGGCGTCTCCCATTTTGTTTGCTCACGCATCTCCCATTACAACCGGGAAGATCAGAATTTCAACACAAACTGAGAGTTTTCCTGTCCGAGTGCGCAACCCATGTTGCGATATGGAATGCGAGAAGCCCTGGACTACTTGGAGGGACCGGTTGGTAGTAGTGGTGATCATGCAAGTACGAGTTGCACATAGCAATCATGCCATGATTAGTGGGAAGTTCGTCATGCGGGATACTCATCAAATGATGTTAGTTTATGAACTTCCGCTTATAAGTGATTCGAGAAATATGCGTGACGGTTGTGTGAGTCTTATCCCCACGTCTAGACCGTTGCGGCGCTTGTTCTGCCATACAAGCGACGAAGTTGCTAGACTATGTAATAATGTGTGCGCACTCGAGCAATGAAAGAGTAGAATGGGAGATGCACTGTTTATTTCAAATTTTGCTCCAATAAGCACCGCAATCTCCATTTTTTTCAAGAAAGAAAAAGGAAGAGAACGGGCAGAGAGCATGATGGATTAGGTGCCGATATGACATCCAAGCTGGCTTTCATACCGCATCGCCCTCTCGCCAGCTTCTCTTCTCAAGTTCAAGTTCCTTGGAATAGTCTCCGTGCAGCCGGAACACGTCGTATAAGAGCCTCCTCCAGCGTTGATCATACCTGAAACCTTCGAATTGCGCCTTTGTGCAGTCCCAGTATTCCGGATAGAAGCCGCTATTCTCCCAGTCCACAATACCAGCAACTTGCCAGCCTCGAGTCCCATCTGGTCTTACAACCCGATCGACAAGGATGTTTCTCAAGTTCAAGTCGGCATGCGTGAACACAATATCATGCCCTCTGCGAGCGGGATCGTCAGGATACAGCAAATATCGACTGAAGGATTCTTCATCATCGAAAGGGCCTATGGGATTTGCATCCCGGATTCTGGGATCTCTGCAAGCCTCGCCTAAAGTATCACAAATTCTATGCTTCACGCCGGTAGGTCTCGGGATGATTCGTAACTGTGTCACAAAGTCTTGCATCTGAGTGACAAATTCGCGTACGTCCCGATCGGATAGTAGATCACACGCATGTGCGAGAGGAACACCCGGTAGACGAGATGTTAGGTGGTAGGCGTCTTCGGCATCTAACTGTCCCGGCGTTGTGACGGCGGCAGAAACTAGATCTAGGCCTTGAGGGACTGGTACTGATGTGTATCGGCGGATCGTGTTGAGCGCGTTGAATTCATTCCGAAGCGCACCGACACTTCTCGAAGATTTGAGGTAAAGGTTAAAAGGAAGCCGCTGGACAGAAAAAGAGTCGCTGCCCCCGTACAGATACCGACCAACCCTATGTAGAAGCCTGTAAGTTGCTGTTCGAATGACTTTATGGACCATGAGCCAGGTTGCTAAGCAAGTGGTAGATAGGAGCTGTGGAAACCAAGATTTTCGAGCTCTTTCTTGCCGCGAAGGAAACGAGATTGCAGAGGACGACAGAACCCGCTCGTTTTGATTAATCTGCCCGTTAACTTCGAGCCAGCGAATGCTGGGCGCAAGCCGGGCATGGGTCCCGACAAAACGAGCATCAACCTTTGGAAGGCCGGAGCGGGAATGGTCTCCCAAAAGCGGAAAAGAACCAGCGAGATCAATCATTTCCTCTAGCGTTCCGATGGTGCACGGACTTATTCTGTACTTCACAGTTGTTAAGGGAGAATCATCTCTGGCGATGTGCTAGTGTTGACTCACTTCGAGCATAGATGGCAGTAGCCGGTTTAGTGTCAACAGTCCCCTTCTGAAGGCGTCGTTTGCTGATCTGCGAACAAGCCAGTGGCTATAGTGAGGATTCATCCGCTCAGGTCGCTCGGCATAGGCGAGCCACCAGTCACGGTACGGTAGGCCAAAGAAAGCACGCAACATTTCAGATATTCGTGGCTTGTCGCCGATTCGCGTTAGCTTCTTGGCTGATCAAGCCAGGGAAACCAGATTTACCTTAGAATCGAGCCACCGTGATGGAACTGGAAGAAGAGGCACCGTCATTAAAGGATCCCCGGGACCTGCTTCTTTCCCAGTGATGCAGCACTTGGACCCGTCTCGTCTGATGATACGGGTTCGGGTCTCATCATTTAGAACTGGAGGAGGGTTTCCGTATTCAGTAACTATGAGTTCGGGTTAATGGAGACCAAATGAGCATAAATCGGGGCTATGCAGGCTCACTAGATTCCACAATGTAGGTCCAGTCCGAGACGAGTGTAAAGAGCTCGGCCTTCTGGTCGCCACTAGAGCGACAAACATGGAGGACATAAGCAGCAGCCAACTGGGGCTGAAGGGCCTCCGATATGAAGCACTCGAGCAGTGGGCCTGAGGGGTGTGGTAGCGCCCGTTCATTCTGAATAAGGGCCAACGCCTCTTGCACGGTATTATCAGAGACAGTCTCCATTGTGTGGCCTGAGCAGTAGCCTATCGGCAAATGCGGTGATCAAGGACTGTTGGTCCGATGCGCGCGGGATGCGACCCATCAATAGCTTTGGACAACATCGTGCTGGGAACTAAAATGGAGCCTCAGGCATTAACCGCCTGCAAGCGAGCCAGGACAGGGAGGGGGGATGACCGCGCCACGCCCTCGCTTCATACAGCGTTCATGCTCTGGTTATGTCACCTTGTTCTGCTTTGATGTCTGTTTGTTTTCGAGTCTTCATTTGGATTGAACGGCGTCAGTGTATTTACTTGCAGCTTTGTGGAGTGTTGCTCGCTAGTACTTCTCATGATGCCCTCATGATGTTTTCAAGTAGCTTCTTGGATTTTATTAGAATAGGTTGGCTTTGAGATTTGAATCAATATGTTACAAACTTTTTGGCATTAAAATGGAATGGTCTTTCTAGACAGTAGCGATCGAGAATACGCAGTATGTGAGATGTCACGAACAGGGAAAGCGAAAAGAGTGAGAAGCAAAGTGATTGATCTAGACCTAGGAAGCTTGCTGAGCAAAGAGTTCCTGGAATAGTCTGTGTGATGATGATCCTCCTAAGTTCCCCTGTGTGGGGATCGAGGGCGTGAGGTACTGTAGGTGTTGCCATGGTCACGTGACACGTATATCTTAGAATGAGATGTTGATTATTTTGGGAGGATGGTATTCATTTTGGTGCCTAGTTTGTTGGAGCCCCCGCCTGGTCGACCTTGCTTCGTATACTAACTGGCAGCATCGTCTGCGGATTGTGTTATCCCCTGGGTAGAGCAGGACTTAGGAATGTGGTGATGATGAAAGGTGCGTAATAAGTGTGATGGGGTTGGGGTCGACGCGACACGATCATCTCACACGGGAATATGCAGTCATTATGCAATCATCGGGAGTCTGTAGGGTTGATGGCCATCGTCTGCTAAACTCATACATGCCCCGTCAAAAACGGAGAGATCTGGATACGGTAACAGACCCACTAGAACTAGAAATCCGGGATCGGCCTTGTGAAATGGTGGTGGGAAATGGCTGGCTGGGCGCGCACAAAGACGCTGGTAAAGACGCGGGCGGCGAGAAGGGAAGATCCGAGCCCGCACCATTCGACTGGGCTTGAGCCCCACCCATCTAGATTGCTGCACGAAGTACGGAGTAGTCTAGCCGGGCCTGGGTTTGCAGGCGGCAAATGGAAACGAGCATTGCACGAGGCAACCGCCAGCACTGACCAAACTCAGAATATCGTGCATATGTGGACTGTGGAATGGCGATGAAGCACCGCGTTACAGATGGCCAACGGGTGATTGCAGCGCGTCGGCATCGCAGAAGGAGCGTCGGCATCGTGAAATCCCGCGGTGCAATCGTCCTACCTAAATTAGTTCCGTCTTGCGGAGGGGGAACATGGAATGGTTGACGGCACAGAAGGACGGACGGTGCCGGTGTGCATCTCCACAATAAATATCGCGCGTGCGGCCTCACCTCAGCTAGCAGAGAGGAGAGGTGCCGAATGAGCCAACACTGTTGGTTCTTGGTCGTCTCGACACAGTGCGTTTTATTAGCCATCCTGGAACACGGGTGATGGGTTTCCCCTCTGTTCACCCCCCCTTTTCCATCCCTCCGACATGAAGTGTGGCCCGTTCCGGATGTTTGTGTAACGATGCCCCGGCCGCACCGGGCATGCCTGCGCAACTTTGGGGTTTCACGTATTTCCCTCTGCATTGTTTCCTACCCATCAAAATAATGGACAGTAACTCACAAAGTTTTGTAGATCGCTTCGGGGCATGTCAGCAATTCAGATTGAGCTAGGCCTTGCTCTGGAGGCACCGTGGCGGCACCGCTGCATGTGCGGAGGAGCTGGTACACCCGAGCCCTGGAACGATAAATGGTCCGGGGGGGCTAAGTTATCACCTCCGTGGCCTGTCTTCAGATTATGTCTTACTGTCTCGTAATGCAGCGGGCGCCGAGCCGGGACAACGCCGCTTTACAACATGCCACCGGGTTTCGTACCCGTCATTTTGGTGGGTTGACCGGCCGATACAGTACCGCTGCCTGTGGCGTAGTTGTGGCTTGTTCGTCATGGTGGCCAAGCCGATGTCATCGATGAGTACAACAAGGGCAAAAACTTCGGCGAGTGACTCAAGAACTGGACGAGTCTGCTTTGTAACCATCTCTGTATGGAAGCCTTACCTTTTCTTATCCCCGGCATGGCAGTCAACGAAGACTGTGACCTGGATGACTCATGTGATTGGGCTTTCATACCGGACCTAAGGTAAGGGGAGATCCTAAACTAGTCATGTGACCCGGATGATAACCCCTCCCCCTCCTTCATGGGGCTATCGCCAGCCGATAAAAAAAACACCACATTACCAACAACCAGCGTGAATTGTCCCATCGAAAAACCGCAAAGATGCTGGACATCGAGGACTTCATCGAGGAGCGCGGGGGAAACCCTGAAAAGATCAGAGAGAGCCAGCGTCGTCGAAACGAGTCTGTTGAACTCGTCGACGAGGTTATTGCCCTTTGGCAGGATGCCCGAAAAGGTGAGTCACGGTGAGAGTTGGGAATTCTTTGTAGCCACGGCCTTGCTGAGACCTTCCAAGCCAACTACGAGGTTACGAAAATCGGCACCCAAATCAATGGTGTCCAGAAGGAGATTGGACTCAAGAAGCGCGCCAAGGAGGACGCGACCGAGCTGCTCCAGCAGAAAGAGGAGTTGACCCAGAAAAAGAAGGCCCAAGAGGAGTTTGCCGCCGCCAAGTCCGCCGAGTTGAGGGCCAAGGCCCGCACTGTTGGCAACTACGTGCACGACTCTGTCCATGTCAGTGAAACCGAAGACGAGAACCAAATTGTCAAGACGTGGAAGCCCGAGGGCTTTGATGAGTCCAAGAAGGCGGCTCTCTCTCACCACGAGGTGCTCTGGAGACTTGGAGGATACGACCCCATCCGCGGTGTCAAGCTGGTTGGCCACCGAGGCTACTGCCTGACCGGTTACGGCATGTTCCTGTAAGTTTGATGCTTCGACGGGCAATGTTACAATGCTGAGTGGAGACAGGAACATGGCTCTCATCAACTATGCCACCGAACATCTGTTCAACAAGGGTGAGTATGATCCTCGAATGGATTGTTCAATGCTCGAGTGACTGACGAATTTTTGTTTCGCAGGCTACACCCCGAACCAGCCCCCCTTCATGCTGGACCGCGAACAGATGGCCAAGACTGCCCAGCTCTCTCAGTTTGACGAGGAGCTGTACCGTGTCTCCGAGGGTGGCGAAAACTCCGACTCCGACCGATACCTGATTGCCACCAGCGAACAGCCCCTTTCTTGCCTCCACGCCGACGAGTGGCTCCAGCCCAGCCAGCTTCCGATCAAATACTGCGGTTACAGCACCTGCTTCCGAAAGGAGGCCGGAAGCCACGGCCGCGATGCCTGGGGTGTGTTCCGCGTGCACCAGTTCGAGAAGGTTGAGCAGTTTGTGCTTTGCAACCCCGACAACAGCTGGGATCACTTTGACGAGATGATGACCAACTCCGAGGAGTTTTACAAGTCTCTCAAGCTCCCCTACCAGGTTGTCGGCATTGTCTCAGGAGCCCTGAACAATGCGGCGGCCAAGAAGTACGACCTCGAGGCTTGGTTCCCGTTCCAGTCTGAGTACAAGGAGCTTGTCTCTTGCTCCAACTGCACGGACTACCAGACCCGTGAGTTGGAGATTCGCCACGGCTCAAAGAAGGGCAAGACCGTTGTCGGTGGAGGACGCAAGGAGTATGTGCATGCTCTGAACGCGGTAAGTTTCCATGGCGCGCGACGATACTGAGACAACCAGTACTAATTGCTGTGGTTGCAGACCCTATGCGCGACCGAGCGAACCCTGTGCTGTGTCTTGGAGAACTACCAGACGGAGGAGGGCTTGGTGGTTCCCGAGGTGCTCCGAAAGTACATTCCCGGACAGCCTGAGTTCCTGCCTTTCACCAGGGAAATGCCCGAGAAGTCTGAGCGAACCGAGAAGAAGGACGCTGGTAAGAAGGAGAAGGCTTTACCCGTGCGTGAGACCAAGGCTTAGACAGGGTCACGGCGGTAACATAGAGGAAGAAAAAAGACAAGATTAAATGGAAGGGCATGCGACAGGAGAGTGTCGTTATGATGAGCCCATGCAATAAAGATATGATGATTTATGGAGCAAGTTGAGGACGACGTCATTGTGAAAGCCCCGGAATTGGGAGTAATTGCGGGAAGCCGGACAGGCTTTAGAGGGATGACTTTCAGAGACGGCATGAGCCGGCTTTGATTGACCTCTGGAACAGCCTAGAGGTCATGGCATGTGGATGGATCGGAGCCATGACACTTGCATACCGGACGACAGCCACATCAATGACGGTCACGTGAGTGCGGACTTTCCGGGCTCCGACAGCCACATCATGAGCAAAAGCGGCCGCAGGCTAAGACAGATCGAACAGGTCCCACGGTTCCCCGTGGCCCCCTGTCCTAGTTTTAGTCCCCGGCCGCCTCCGTGACGGTGCGGACGTGGGCAAGTTGCCTAGCACTGCCTTTTTCTTACTACGTCTAACAATTTGTTTGCCATCGACCCGGAGACGTTGCTCCACCGTTGCGCCGCCCCCGTAGCCGTCGACCAGGAGGACTTGGAGGGCCGGGTCCCCGCGACGATGCCTCGACAGTGATGAACGGCGACGCTGGTGGCGTGTCAATGGCGACACATAGAATGACCACTAAATCACGTGTCACCCGTGTACTTTCTCCTTCTGTCGAGGGCTGCGTTCGTGAAGTCGTACTACGCCGCACCTTTCTTCGGCGTCGTGGGTTTTTTGGGGGTTGGCACGTACCGTACAGTATGTCCGCATTCGTGGTTGCACGGTACTGTGGCTCGCGGAGACGGCCCCACTGGGATAACTCGTACTGCCGAAGAACGTCCTCCTTTCAGCGTCTCTCGCTCCCAGGCCCTGGCAAACGGGACCGAGACGTGAGACGGCGGACGAAAGGGGGTGTGCATTGCGAGGGCAAGAAAGAAGTTGTCTCCGAGAGCGAAGTGTGCGCGAGCGTCTGGCATCGTTTCCAACTGCCCCGAGACTTGGGTGTTCCCCTCGGCGCTCGGAGGGGGTGAGGACTGGAGGTGCGATGCGATGCAGCTTCAGCTCTCGACGAGGGCGGGCCCCATGTCAATGGACCAACACCACCCCCTGGCCCAAATTGCCTTGTCGTGAGTTCCGGGGCTTGTTTGGCTCCGTGTCAATGGGGATATGCGATGCCAATTGTCGCCTGTCCCTCCCCCCCCAGCCCTACCCTGCCTGCCCTGCCATGCGAGCGAAGCGCTGCTGGCTGCGGCTGCTGCTGCGCGGCATCCTCATCCCAATCCCCATCCCCCATCTCGTTTGGCTAGTGGGTAACAGCCTGCGACGGAGCGTGGAGCGCCGCTGCCGGTTGGGGTGACGGAATACGATGGTCATTGGCTGGCTTTCTTCACCGGTCGCCTACTGCATGGGACGTCAAGAGCTGGGAGATGCGGCCGGCGTGGGAAGTGCGCGCGCATCGATTTATTTATTCATTGCGACTCTTCATCATGCCGACGGTTTGGCGCCGCGGCGCGGAAATAAAAGAGGCCTATTCGTTGGGGGCGAGGAAACCCGAGATCTCCGGGGCCTGCTGGCAGGCTGTCTAGGCGCCGGACCGGATCCATGGCCGACCGAGGGACGAGCTGCAGCTTGCACAGGATGAATGAAAAACGCGGCTCCTCTTGCCTGGGGGAATTTGAACCTCGTGTCTGGAAAATCAGTCCGGATGACCGCATTCTCCCCCGACCCGGCGACCAAGAGCGGACGGCCGACGTGCCAGACTTGGCACCCCTCATCTGCGCCTCGACGGGCTGGGGCCGTGTGCTCGCTCCGTCTGGGGGACCAACCAATACCGTAATGCAAATGGCTCGAGGAGGGGGGTTGCGATATTAAACCCATGGTCATTCCTTTGTCCTCACTATAGGAACGTATAAGTAGATCCCGGCTCCCTGGATCAGCAGGCTATTTAGAGGGCGAGCTGCGCTGCGAATCTTGGTTTGTGGCCGTGGGGCCTGGGCTGTGACGAGGCTCGAGGTGGTGAGGTACGCTCGGCCGGCGCAACGATGGTGTCCCGGAGCCCCATAGCCATAAATTGTCGCGGTCCTGCCAGCGCAGCTTCTAACCATGAACCGTGGTTGTCCGCGTTGTATCACAAAGTTGGCATACTCTACTGCAGTACAGGTCTGCCTCTGTATACTGTATACCTCATCTACAAACAGCCATTCTCGAGCTTTTGAAGTAGAGGGGGGCGGGTGCGTTGCGTGCCGAGGGCGGATGGGGGCAACCGCCCATCAGCGAACAACAAAGTGGAGAGGGTGCTTCCGGGCAGCGGTGAAAAAAAAAGGATATGGGGGGAAGAGTAAAAAAAAAATACGCCGGCGACGGACTAACTCGGCAGATGCGATCATGCTGTCTGCTGCTATATTAAAACCTACTACCCGCTTGCATGCTCCGCTCCGTTTCGAAGTTGGACGGCATACGGACGTCTGCCAAGTCTGGGAAACCCAAAACCCTTCCCCTCCAAAAATGTCTCACCTCGGAGGCACGATGGGAAGTGAACAGCAGGCTTTCTGTATGCGTTTTGCGGCCCCGGGTTCCCCGATGTCTCCGGAATGGCCTGTGTAACTAGGGGATGTGGGATCTGCCCCCGTCTCACGTCACACCTTTTTCTACTTTCTCATTGTGGCCAACTCGAAGCGTGCAGGTCCTCCGGGACACACGGAGACGGAGGAGGGGCGGAGACTGCGGCCGGGAGGCCTGGGGGTAGGTAAATGTTTCCCGATGGGCGTCAATAAAGGGAGAGCGCATATGGGAGATAAAAAGGTCGAATATTAAATGCAGCGAGGTTCTTTTCCCGGAGTGGTGTTGGCGTTGTCGTTTGCCGCGTTTTCGGGACCCTTCCGCGTCACCCACCACCAGCTCACCTGCTTTCTCACTTCCCCGAATGCTCCCCAACCTTCGATGTGGGTTTAGCACTGCAGCGCATTCGAACCGGTGAAGGAAGATGGAAGACACCGATGCGGGGTTTGTTTCTTTAATGTGTTCTTGTAGAAGGTGTGGTGTTGAGTGCATCGCACAATGAGTGTTAAAAGACCTCGCGTAATATGAAGCCGGAACGGCGGACTTGGAGTCTCGCTCATCCGATGTCCCCGATCCGCCCGTGCTTGGCAGGCGGGCGCTGGCAGGGCGCACTCCCTCCCCAGCGAAAAGCAAAAGCAACCTACACACGCCCCCCTTTTCCCTACCATCCCCCCTCTGCACTGGTGTGGAAGGGTTCGAAATCCCCCTCCCCGTTGCTGGCGGCCACTACGGGCTACCCACGGCCACTATAACGCCGTACCCCCGAGGCGTCCTGGCGTCCTGCTCCCTCTCCCACAGCGCGGCCGCCCCGCTCACACGGCCCACGGCCTACGGGCCCACCCCCCGTGCGCTTCCGTTTTCCCCGTTTTCCTGAGCCTTTCTTTTGGGCTTGGGAGAGCTTGGGAGGGGCCTTGCTTCCTGCCCATGGCCCCCCATCCCCATCTCCCAGGCTCCCGCCTCGCCCGCCTCGCCTTCCCCGTCCTCTTCTCCTCCTCCCATCCCATCCCATCCCCATCTCTGCCCTTTGCCCGTCCTTTCGCAGTATCCCCTCACGCGAAGAAGAGAGACTCTCCCGAGACGAGAAGGCTGCTTCCTCCGTCCCTCGCTCGTCTCTTTTTCTGATTCAGGAGAGCTGCCGCTCTTGGCCTCTGCACTTTCAGCGTCTTGCGACCCTCCGGCCCTGCTGCCGTCGCTGCGTCGACAGCTCATCCCTCCGGCTGGCTTGCTCCGCGTGCGCCTTGGCCCTCTCAACCGCCGCCCGCACCTTGCGCGCAACACAGAGAGAGAAGAGAAGCAGGACTCTTTATCAAAATCATTCTTCGGACCAGAGTGCATCGTCACTGAGACGTGCTTTTTTTCTGCCTTTCCGCGCCCATTACCTTGACCCGCGCGTGTGGTGGAAGCCAAGCTTGAACCCGCCGGGACCGCAAAACCAGTTTGCGCGCGCGCCTTCCGTTCGGTGTCGCAGGAAATCCAGTTTGCTCGCGGCCCCCTCCGGCCCATCTTCCGTCTCCCTCACATCTCCCGTCTCCTTTCTCAACCTCATCCTCATCACCGCACCGAGGCCTCCTCCGAGCATTATTTGTCTCCGGCATCGTCTTTGAAGCCGTCTTTGCCCCGCGTGCCGCGTTGACGACGCGACCCATTCATCACCCGTCGCCACCGACCGCGTGCATCCGCCGCCGCCGGCCTCATTTCGTCTCGCCTCATCTTCCGGTCAACCCTCGGCCAGCCGCCGCGGCGCACACTTCGCCAACCTATTCTCATCAACCCACCACATAACACACTGCAAAATCTCTCACAGTTCGTTCTCCCTCACCAGCCAAGCCCACGCCTCCGGACATGTCGTCTGGTGTCGTACGCTCGACCGCCCTTAGGGCCGGCGGCGCTTGTGTCCGCTGCCGCAAGGGCAAGACAAAGTGCGTCTACGAGAACGGCCGGGCGCCGTGCAAGAACTGCGCCAAGGGCATGCACGACTGCTACCTGCCCTCAGAGAGCATGGCCCACCACCACGGCCAGAGCCCTGCGCGCCACGCCAATCCCCATCGCCCTCCTCGCGACAGCCTCCCGGCCTCCGGGCCCGGCGGTGGTGCTGAGGCGCGACAGGCCGTCGTGGGAGCTGGTGCCGCCCGTCACGTTCAAGCCAACTCGGACAAGTAAGTGAATATTGCTCTTTGCTCTACTCGTTGTGTTGCGATTCACCCATTTCCCGTCTCATCCCATCCATCGTGTCATCCCGATCCCCTCTACCCCCCTCCCCTCCGCCCGCATCCTCTTCCTCCAAACATCACGACATCCGCAGCATCACCGCACTTTCGCCTCGCCGGTCTGCTGCTCCATTGGGATACACCGGGTTCCCGGTGGAGTGGATCGGCATTGCGCGCGCATCCTCAGTCGTCCATCTCGTCGTCTCTGGCCCGCTGCTGGTCTTGCCGCTCGTCTGTCATCGCTTTCGCGAGTGTCCGAGAGCCCGGGACGCTTCCTTTTGCTGTCACCCCCCATGTCCGAAACCCCTGCCTCGCCCTGCCATTTTGCTCCTCCATTATCCACTTCCCACACACCCGCCGGCCGCGTCTCTCTCACGTCGTGTCCCCGAGTCACACTGGCTTGTCCGTCCAGCCCCAACCCGCCCCCACCGCCGCCTCTGCACTCGGCTCACGGGGTTGCCACGAACCTTTTCGTCGTCTTTTTGGTCCTCGTCCTGTCCCAGCCCCAGCCCCCAGCCCGCCGAGCGTCCCCAATCGTCCAGCACTTGCAGCTCCCGACGGCGGGCCTGAGCCCAAGCCTGGACGGTTTGCGGCTGGCCCACGCCACATCCACGCCATGACTGTACCCGTCTCTGCTTTTGGCTCACTCTGCCTTGCGATGCTGCTTGCTCCTTGCTGCTTTGCTTGTGCAGTGTGAGCCCCGAGCCCCGAGCCAAGCCCCGTGCCACTTACGTCGTTTCCCCCTCCTATCTGCCGCCGCCTCCTTGCGCTCTCCTCCGCTTCTGCTTGCGCCGGACTTGTTCTGCCGGTTGAGAATGCTTGTGCTAACCCTGTCGCCTCGCCTCCCAGACTGACCCCCGAGCTCATCGCCGAATGTGAGCGCGTCGTTTCCAAGACGTTCCCCGCCTGTGTCGCCTTCCACAAGCCCTCATTTGTCCAGCAGTTGAAGAGCGCGTCTCTCGATGCCGCTCTGGTTTACGGCCTGTTGACCTGCGCCGCTCGGTACGTTCCTGTTCCTGTTCCTGTTGCTGTCCCCGATCCCCTTCCCCTTCCCGGTTCTCCATTCCCCATACCGTATTTCCCGTCCACTTAGAAGAAACGGTACCCCACACGCATTCATTTCCCTCCGTCTTGCTCGTGCGCTCATTTCCCGCACCCTCGCTCAATCGCCCGCCCGCCCGGCTTGTGGATCCACATCGATCGGTGCTACCGTCCCCGACGGCGGGGGGTCTGGCAAAGGCTCAGGGCGCTATCCTTGAAGCAGCCCCGGACTTGAGCCGAATTTTCCCGAATTTGATTTGTCCTCCGTTCCGTCGCCTCACTCCGTTCCCCCATTCCGTTGCCCCATTTCGAAACGGTCGTGATGCACTTCGAGTCCGTCATTCACTAACTCGTTGCAGGAGCTCGCAGAGCCTCATCCGTCGATACGGTGGCCCAACGGCAGCTGCTGAGACCTTTGCTGCTAAGGCCATCGCGCTCATCAACCAAAACCTGGACCATCCCAATCTTGTCGATATTCAGGCATTGTGCCTCATCATTATCCACGAGTGGGGTTCCCGCAATGCCGTTCGCGCCTACATCTACTTGGGCCAGGCTGCCCGCATGGTGCAGATGTATCGGATTCTTAACAGCCACCACTCATCTCCCGATGCCGACCAGTTCCTCCGCGACGAGTCTCTGCGACGTACCATTTGGTTAATCTACATACTCGACTGCCTGTTGACTAGCACTCCTGGACGCTATCCGGCCCTGAGCCCCCACGACACTTCGGATGTGTCGCTGCCATGCTCCGACATCAACTTTGCCTTTGGCAATGCCGTTTACGTCAAGACCATCCGCCAGCAGCTTGACCCCACTGCTGTGCTGCCTGGCCAGGCACCGTCCGCCGAGATTGGCGAGTTTGGCTACATTGTCCTAGCCTCTACCATCTGGCGTGATGTTGTTGGCATGCTCACCACGACCACCCTCGCCAACTTCCGTGAGGAGGACTGCTCCGACCTCATTACAAAGATTGAGGGCCTGCGGGCATCCCTGCCCATGCAGTTTATCGACAAGCCAGGCCAGATCAACCTGCATATGACCATGGGGTCTGGTTACACATTTGCGATGCTCCATTGTCTCCTCCACTGTGCGACCGTCTTTGTCCACCGCCGTCGTTTGCTGCAGGAGGTGACTGCCCCCAACTTTAACCTGGATTCATTCCGACAGAGCCCGCGCTGCCACGACATTGTCGACCGGCTCTTTACCTCTTGCCACGGCATCATCTCCCTGTTGACGGCTGTCGAAGCTGGCTCTGAGAAGGACCACATTCCCTGCTTCCCCATCTTCATGCTATTCTCATCCTTCACGTCAAGTGCCACCGTTGCGTACCTGTCACTCAAGGGCCTGACTCCCCCTAACGCTGTTGAGACGGCCGCCCACATTGTCAAGGATGGCCTCCGCTTCATGAACGACGGCACCGACAACTGGCCCCTGATGGGCAGCTGGCTCCGGCATTTGACCGTGATGCAGCGCGTCTTAAACAACGATGCTGGCACCGCGGGCCCACTTCGACACAGCCCAACCTTGCATGGCGCCTCGGGTATTAAGGATGAGATTTCCTCCAACGCCGATACCAACCCTGATGCCATGGACTATGATCAGCAGACCAACACTGGCAGCGTTTCCGGGGCCCCGGTTCGAGCAGTCTCCGAGTCGGTCCGTGATGACAGCGAGCCTCCTGTTGCCATTCCTCGACGACCCGGTGTCACCACTATCAATGGTGGCTCGGGCGGTGCATCAACGCCAACTGTGTCACCTCCCCCGGGTAGCGCTCACCTGTTGCACGGCCACGACCATAAGCAACAGAGCCCGGAAATGTCCAACGGCATGGTGGCCTCGCAAGATGGCCAGACTACGAGTCAAGACATGACTGCGCCTGAGCTGTGCCAGGCCTTTGAGCGACAGTTGCTTGATCTGGATGACCTCGCTGCCTTCATGGGTGGTGGCGTCTAGGATGTGAAACCTAGCTGGAGGATGAATTGGGATGGGGCCTGGGCAAAGAAAGTCCCATGGATCTTGCGGGATGAGATGAGGAGTAGGGAGTCGTTTTTTGTTTCTGTTTTGGGCGAAAACAAAACTCAGGGATGAAGAAGTGGAGGTAATGTCTTGAAGAGGGATGTGACGACGAAGAAGCATGAGCAAGAGCGGTGGTGTAGGATTATTGATCACGGGGATACCCGATATACCCTGGGCTGGGGGCGTTGGGGGTGGGAATGTTTAGTTTGATGCCTGATAGGGCAGCCGGTACAAGACGGCATCAAGACAATCTTTACTTGCCCTCTATTTAGGAGGCGTATGTTAAATTTTACAATTATTTTGAAGTGTCGTGACTTTTGCTGCATCTGTGGTTGTACGAGCAATAATTAGTAGATAGATGCGCGGACTGGATGATGGTAATAACCCTGGGTGTCAGCACTTGGCAGATCTGTGCCCAGCGCAAGGCGAGTATGAGCCGCCATGGACCAGCCCTGAGCACGCATATGGGTCGTGGAGACAACGGATATAGCCTCATGGCCGAGTTGGACATCCGATCCTGGAAGCTCTTTCACCGCGGATACGTGATGATGCTTGCCCGCTGAACAACCGGTCGGACGGCGGCTGGCAACAATTAGGAAGGATTACCGAGGATATGGACCGGATGGAAAGATTCAGAGATCAAATGATGCGTTGCGGAGATGGAGATAAGCAAGCACGTACGATCTCACAGGATATCACAGTGGTGAAGAAAAATTGGGGAGCTCGTGAGGCCGATGTGGAGAGGTGGTTCGGGGGTTCGGCGATGGGCTAGGATTGCGACGACGGAGACATTGTGCAGGACAGCGGAGCGCTGGATTCGCAGGTATTTTGTCGTTTCCTCTTGTCAGATAAAATGTGGTTTCAGAAAGGTAGGAGTTTGAGCATCTTCTGGAAGCCTGGTGGAAGGGGGAAGCGCCATGCTTACGGAAAGGTTAGGGTGCCGATGGTGCAAGTGGCAAAGCTAAGTTATTTGGTACGTACGTCGACATTGGAGCGTGGCGTGGAGACGACGACGAAGCTGGGGAAGCTCCTTTTCGTGCGGAGATGATCCTCGGAAATCAAGCTTGTTGGACTAAGTTGGGCGTTTGTATCAGGAGCTTCTCTGATGGGGCCGCGGAGGACGAAAAGAAGATTTGCCGTAGCGAGGTGAGAGGAACGAGAAGAAACAGCGTGAACTAGCTCACGAAAGGAAGGTCGATATTGTTCGATATCTCCCGCTGCATGATTTTGACTTTATTGTTTCGCGAGTCGTTGGTTTGGAACCAGAACGCCCTTTGCTTCCATGAGCCAGCGATCAGTGGCATGCGAGTGGAAGTTCGTCTCGCGCCCGATCCACCCGTCGGTGCCGCGTTGCCGAAACAGATGGGTCCCCCTTACCGAGACAGGGATAGTCCCCGGCCGAGGGACCCGCTTGTCACGGCGCTCAGGTGCCGGGTGTGGTGGGCAGGGCCACCAAAAAACCTGGGGGAAATGATGAGCCAGGTGAGGGTGTTTGGGGTGCGAGGGAGATTAGAAAGTGTGGAGAGTGAGGGGGAAGGTTTATGGGGGAGGGTTCTAGGCGCTTTGTTGCGGAGAGGATGGATGGTGGGAGTTCTGGCGTTGGCGTTGTGAGGGGATGGAGAGGCGGCTGATGTTGATGAGAGGTGTGAGACCGTCATGATGTCAGCGTTGGATGTATGACTACACTTCGCTGGACTGCCTAGATTGTGTGTATTGGCTCATGTGCAACGGTTACTCTACGATCCTCCAGTCCCTCCCAGCATCAATCTTACGCCCAGCCATCCATAACACGCCAACGACCACCTCTGGCTGGCGTCTTTGTCGCCTTTCCCCAACCCACACACGAGGCTCCTCATTTCAAGCGTCTAATCCATGCGACGAAAAGGCGCAAGCGTGTGGAGATCGGCAGTCCTCTCCTTCTCCACGCGCCATCATCGCCCGCAAACCCAGAACACGGCTCCAACGATGCCGAACTGCACCCTGTAAAGCACATCCCCCGCCCTTTTTTCGTTCTGGCCCTTGGACCTTACTCTTCTTAAACGGCCTTTTATCGTTTTCGTCTGTGCGTCCGCCGCGTTCGTCTTGGTGACATTCGTGTCGGCGCGCCCGTCTTCATAGCAAGGGAAGTGAGAGCTACGGGGAAAGCCGGCGGGGAAAGGGGAAACGCGAATCAGGTCGTGAAGTGATTGGAGATGGGGAGAGAAAGCCATGAGTGGTTATTGCGTTGCTGGGGTTGAGCTGTAGGTGAGGAGGGAGGGTTGGGCTGGTGAGGGGATCGTCGTCGTGTAAGTGGGGATGTTGGTGATGGCGGAGAAGTATATCAGTCTGGGGTTTCCCGCTCGGTCTGGGTTTGTTTGGCCTTGCTGATCATCCTCTCGACTTCCTCTATTGTATTGGGATCAATTGGGTTGGGTTTTGTTTCTGGAGTGCCATCTTGTCAAAGTCTCGACTGTGACATCATCACCTCCATACAAACACCAACACTCCCTCGACTCCAAATTCACGATCACCTTTCTCACCGCATAGTTTTCCTCCATCAACCTATACACATACGCATGATACCTTGCCCGCCATGGGTCAGCACGAATATGACACGAGAGCGCCGCACGAGGGCATGTCGCCGGGCGAATACGCCAAGACGCGCATCTCGACCCTCAAGCCGCCCATGCTGCACGTGCCCAACCCCATCAAGCTGCTGCGCATGCTGAACGGGCAGCAATGGGCGTTTTTCTTCGTCGCATTTGCAGCCTGGGTATGTGTCCCCTTCCTCCACGCCTTGATTATGGCTGACATATGATGATTGCAGACCTGGGACGCCTTTGACTTCTTCACCGTGTCGTTGACCGTCACCGACCTGGCCGAGGACTTTGGCAAGACCAAAACGGATATTACCTGGGGCATCACCCTCGTCCTCATGTTTCGATCCGTCGGCTCTACCCTGTTTGGTATCGCCAGCGATCGGTACGGACGAAAATGGCCCTTTGTCGTGAACAACCTTTTGTTCATTGTGCTTGAACTGGTGCGATCAATACCTCCCCATCTGTACATTTAGGCCGTCTTGCTGACTCTTGGTGTTTTCAGGGAACCGGCTTCTGTCAAAACTACTCCCAGTTCCTCGCCTGCCGAGCCCTCTTTGGCGTTGCCATGGGCGGTCTTTACGGTAACGCGGCGGCTACGGCGCTCGAGGACTGTCCCGAGGAAGCCCGCGGTCTCATTAGCGGTATGCTGCAGCAAGGCGTAAGCTCAGCCCATTCACAGGATGTCATCTACACCCGCTGACAGTATGCCATCTAGTACGCGTTCGGATACCTTCTCTGCGCCGCCTTTGCCCGCGGCCTCGTCGACACTACCTCCCACGGTTGGCGCCCACTGTTCTGGTTCGGCGCCGGTCCGCCGGTTCTCTTCATCATCGCCCGTCTGATGCTGCCAGAGACGGTGGCCTACCGCGAGCGCCAGCAGTTGCGCAAGGAGGCCAGCACGTCGCACGACGGTGTCGGCAGTGTCTTTATCAAGGAGGGCAAGGTCGCGCTCAAGCACCACTGGCTGCTGCTGACATACCTGGTGCTTCTCATGGCCGGCTTCAACTTCATGAGCCACGGCAGCCAGGACTTGTACCCAACCATGCTCAGCAACCAGCTGGGCTTCAGCAAGACCAAGGTCACCGTCACGCAGGTCGTTGCAAACTTGGGCGCTATGACGGGCGGCACGACGGTGGGATTCTGCAGTCAGTCGGTCGGAAGACGCTTCAGCATCATCTGCTGCGCCATCGTGGGCGGCGCGCTGCTCTATCCCTACACGTTTGTGCGGTCCGACGCCATCATGGCGGCCGCCTTTTTCCAGCAGTTCTGCGTACAGGGCGCCTGGGGTGTCATCCCGATCCACCTGATGGAGCTGTCTCCAGGAGCCTTCCGCACCTTTGTCGTCGGAACATCGTACCAGCTGGGTAACCTTGTGTCGTCCGCGTCGTCGACCATCGAGGCGCGCCTGGGCGAGAACTTCCCGCTGCCGCCCAACGCCGAGGGCGAGAGCCGCTACGACTATGGCAGGGTCATCGCAATTTTCATGGCGTGCGTCTACGTCTACGTCATCGTGCTGACCTTTGTCGGCCCCGAGAACCTGCGCGGCAAGTTCGACGTCGCCCACGACTCGGACGCCCGCGAGGTCGTTGGCGACCAGGCCATGGAGCAGCAGGCCAGGAGGGCCCGGGGAGGCGACGAGGAGTCGGAGCCGCGACACAGCGAGGGCGAGAAGCCCGAGGTTTCGTACACGAGGTGAGCGGTGCCTCTTTAGGACCAGGGGGGTTTCAAGCCGAGGAAGGGAGGGTTGTGTGGTTCAGAGACTATAGGTGGATAGGGACATATGGAACATATCTGCTAGAATTAGTAGAAATATCACCCGGTTATCTCAAACCACGAGTTTCTTAAGCATGCCGTCTCATATCTCACCAAGCTCATTATCTATCCGTGGTAGTGCTCTGTTACCCCGCCATTAGTGACCCTCCCCCGCAATCACTACTCCCAACTTGGAGCAAGATGTGGCAGAAGATGTGTCACAGTCTGGATAGAACAGACTTAATGTGCGGTTGCGGATCCGCATTAAAAGATGTGACGTAATAAGTTTGGAGGCTTGGCCAATTGAGCTCATTGTGATGGGTGCTCTTGATCAAATTGGTGACAGCAGTCTCAAAGTCCCCATCTCAGCCTGGGCTTTTGGTGCAGTCGGCATGATTATTTACTCCCCCGACTCGGTTTCCGCAGCGTACGCAAGCATTACTTCGCTTCTACTCCATTGGTCCAGAGGGAACGATGCCAGCTTTTCTCGCCCATTGGCTAGCATTGCGGATCTCGGTACTGGTGTTAGATCCCGGGCGCTCGGAAACCGATCTTGGCGGGACAGCGCGACGATCCGAAGGGATGGAAGAGGGGGGTAGCGGGGAAGATCATGGTGACGCATGACTTTATGTTGCAGGAGTGAAGAGGTCAGAATCTCCGCAGGGCCGGCGCGGGGGATATATAAAGTCGCAGTTGAGAACCTTGAGGGCCACATTTACTCTCCACGAGTCTTTACTCTCTGTTATCCATTCAATACGTCCGAATCCACTCACACGTCTTCCCTAATCGACCTAGTTCAATTGTACATTCATTGAAATGGGCTACACTGGCAGCTGCATGTGCGGAGCGGTTGCGTACAAGAGTACCAGTGAGCGCAATCCCCACGGCCAAATTTGCACGAGATGAGATGGCTGACAACCTCCAGGCGAAGAGGCTACGGCAGCTCTATGCCATTGTCTTGACTGCCAAAAGGTAGTATCCACACAGACCCCAAGGATGTATCGATGCTAACCGTAAACGCAACGCAGTGGACTGGCGGCGCCTTCACCTCCAACGCCGTCGTCGCCGAGGACTCATTCTCCGTCACCAAAGGTAAGTTGCTTCAACAACCCACCTTCACACGGCTACCACATCCTGCTAACTGCTCTTGTTTACCAGGCACGCCCAAGCAGTGCGACATCACCGGCGCCTCAGGCAAGATCAACCACCACTTCTTCTGCGGCGACTGCGGGTCTAGCTTGTACACCAAGCTGGACATCATGCCGGGCCAGGTGTGCATCAAGGCCGGCGGGCTCGACGAGGGCAAGGCTAGCTTGAACAACGCCATCAATGTTGAGTTTTACTGTAGAGATCGTGTCGGGTATTTGAAGCCGTCGGAGGGCGCGAAGCAGGAGAATCTCTTTATTTGAGAGGAGTGTTGAGGGAAGCGAATCACGGTGACCGGGGGTAATGGGTGGCTGCAGGGTAATGACATGCATAGTAGATCTAGATCTAGATCTCGAATCGGCAGTTACTGGACCACTTGCAGGGACCACGTACCTTTTCCGCTTGCACCGAAAGGATAGCCATTGAGGAGACGGGAGTGACTGATGAATGTAGACTCGCCGTCGCCTTAGATTCGCATACCTCGCTGGTTCTCATCAGAATTTCCCACGTGCCTTTGATGAGGCATCATGTGCCCCCGTTAGTCAGCTTATCTCAGATGAGACAGGTCATTCCTCACACAAGCCAGCGATACCTTCTTTGTGTTTTTGATCTTCATCACACAACATATTGTACGCTCACTAATCAATTACTACCGCTCACTTATCAGCTCTAATCTCGGGGATCTCGCAAGTCTTGGCCGCACACACACCCGCTGGAGCTCCGTGTTCGGCCCACCAGCAGCACGCCACGTCGCGCTGATTTGACGTTCAACCACGCTACCGCGGACCGTTGGATTTCTCCGCATGCTACTGTTGAGATAGCGAGAACCAACATCTTGAGTCAAACCTAGGGTTTATTGCAGACGATACAGCATCGGCGAAAGAGGGACGGGGCAACAAAGTCAACTTAAGAGAAGCGATAATTGCAGAGCGGTCCCTCGTCCCACAGCCATGACGCGCTCTAGTCCACCCTCTAAGCTTGAGGCGGCGGATTTCGCTCTGCCACCTTACAGTCGAAAGGTCACCACAACCAAGCCCGAGGCCAAGAAATGGGTTGAGAACGGCATCGTGTGGAGCTACGGATTCAACCACGCCGAGTCGGCGCGGTGTTTTGAAAAGGCCATCTCCATCGACCCGGACTGTGTCCTGGCGTACTGGGGGTTGGCCTATGCCCTGGGGCCCAACTACAACAAGCCGTGGAATCACTTTGACCAGGATGATCTGAATAGAACGGTTGCTCGAGGACTTGATGCTTTGGCGAAGGCTAAGTCGCTATCCTCCGCGGTTGATCCCGTCGAGCGGGCTCTCGTCGACGCGCTTCAGCATCGCTTTCCTCAAGGTAGTGGAAGCCACAGCCGCCTAGAATACCGGGCCTGGAATAAGGCGTACGCCGAAGCCATGGAGCCTGTGTACGAAAAGTTCAAGGATGACCTCGACGTGGCCGCTCTTTATGCCGATGCGCTTATGAACTTGACGCCCTGGGGACTATGGGATGTGCGGACCGGCAAGCCGGGGCCAGGGTCACGAGTTTTGGAGACCCAGGATGTCCTCGAGAGAGGCCTTGCTCAAGAGGGTGGCTCTGAGCACATTGGTCTTTTGCACTTATACATCCACCTCACCGAGATGTCGAGTGTGCCTGAGCGCGGTCTCCCTGCTGCCGAGAATCTCCGACGACTGGGAGCGGAAGTCGGCCATCTCGCACATATGCCGTCGCATCTTGACATCCTCATCGGGGACTATCGCCGTGCCGTCGCTGCGAATACTGAAGCCGTCCGAGCTGATGAGAAGTTTGTGTCTCTCCGTGGAGGCAACGACTTCTACACCATATACCGCATGCATGACTACCACTCGCTCATCTACGCCGCCATGTTCGCCGGCCAATTCAAGGTGTCGATGGACGCCGTGGACCGGATGGAGGCTGCGCTTCCCGAGGAGCAGCTGCGCATCGAGTCTCCTCCGATGGCCGACTGGTTGGAGACGTTTCGCTCGGTGCGCCCGCACGTGCTCATCCGGTTTGGGCGCTGGCAAGACATCATTGATCTTTCACTGCCGGAAGACCAACACTTGTATTGTGTGACGACAGCAACGATTCACTACGCGAAGGGTGTAGCGTGGGCTGCCACGGGAAATGTGCCCGAAGCAGAGAAAGAGCGAGAGTTGTTTATTCAGGCCAAGGCACGAGTCCCTCCTAGTCGCATAGACTACCCCAACAAGTGCTCCAACGTTCTCGCTGTGGCCGAAGCGATGCTCGACGGAGAACTCGAGTATCGACGAGGAAACATCGAACTTGCCTTTGAGCACCTACAAGAGTCGATCAAGCGTGACGACGCTCTGATCTACGCTGAGCCCTGGGCCTGGATGCAACCTGCGCGTCACGCCTACGCCGCTCTCCTCATGGAGCAAGGCCGCATCAAAGATGCAGCCGAGGTCTACCGCACTGATTTGGGCCTCAACGACACCCTTTTCCGCGCCCGTCACCACCCGAACAACGTATGGGCGCTGCACGGCTACCACGAGTGCGCAGTCAAGCTGGGCTTAGAAGGGGAGGCGCGCATCATCAAGCAGCAGTTAACGACGGCTCTGGCGTTTGTGGATGTGCCGATCGAGTCGTCTTGTTACTGCAGACGGGATACTGTGGAGAATGGTCAAAGCTGTTGTTCTAAGATTTAGAAAGAGTGATGCGAGTCCGATTATAGTATCATGTCTAGAAGTCCCTAGAATTCCTGTTTGAGATCCCAGAAGGCAATACATGTAGATAGAGCCCCTGCCAATGCTGGAATATCCTTTTGAAGCTTGCCACCATAGAGTTCATATGTGCCAAATCCCCAGCTTCCGAACGAAAATGAAGTTTTCCTCTCAACTCCCCAAAACCATTCATGGATTATAGCAGAAACACGCCCCAGACCGCTCCCGATCGCGCAGCCAGCGCTTGGCTACACCAACCCACTCCTCGCCGTTGGCCTCATCGGCCGTCAGGGTATTATCGGAGGAAAAGTCCTCCATCAGGTCAAAGTCGGCGCACACGTCCATCTCGGTAAACTTGTTGGCATCTGGCGACGCGCGCTTGAGGTTCTTGTATCTGCGCAGGATGAACCGGGCCTGGTGGTCGTAGGACGGCCGGGTGCCCGGGTACGACTGCCGGCTCCAGAGCAGCCGGTACCCGAGGACGGTGCGCATGGCCTCGAGCAGGTACATGGTCTGCGGCCGGACGTTGCGCTTCTTGGCCATCTCCTCGAGCGACGGACCGCCGTTGGACACGCCCCGCACCGTCCCGAACGCACCCGTCCTGCTAATCCGCATGGTCCCCGGGAAGATGGGCTTCTTGGGTGGCAGGCTGAGGCAGTACTTCCACATCATCTGCTGCAGCGTCCGCCGCGTGTTGGTCCCCAGCACCAGCTTCGGTGCGCACCGCGGGCCTTCGGCGCACTGCTGGGGGCCTTCGAGGGGTCGAGGGATGATGGCCGTCGAAGATCGGGCGGCCGGCGCCATGAATAGGTGGTGGCCAGCTTCGTCGTCGTTGTCGTCGTCGTCGTCGTCGTCGTCATCCTGGGGGCTCTCGGGATAGGAGCCAACCATGCTGCTGCTGCCGAGGCGGAATCTGAGATCATCATTTGTTTCAGCGAAACTCCCCAAAAAGAAATGACCAGATTGTCAAGAGTGGATATGTGTTTACTTAAGTGAGAAAGGTTCGTACTCTTTCCCCTGTCTCACCAGAGCGCAGTTCGTCTGGTCAAAAATAGAAAAAGGCGATGGCGAGTGTTGCTGGCGTTACACGGCCTTCGTGGGTACTCTTTTTTTTTTTCGGTTTCAAGCGGTGGGTTGAATTCTGCGAGAATGATTGGCGTTGGAGAGGAGAGAAAACATGGCATCGGTTGATATACCAGTGAAGAATGCTGTTTCGCGGGATGCTTGAAAGCGTGTTGCGTTGTTGACGGTCACAATACAAGCCATGAGGCTGTTTGTAGGATGACTCTAGCATCACTTTGTGCCGAGCTCTTTTGTTCTCGCTCGGTCTATAATTAGTCCAGCCCGTAACTGGTGATTCACTGACAATGATTTTTTTTTTGTGAGCTTGCGTGTGCATATAAGGTAAAGAGTGTGTGACTATTGTTAGAATTAATAAGGTAGCTGTTATGTGCTTAAACTTACTGGCTCTGTTCTATCAATACCTTGCATTCATCTAAAAGTCTGTATTTTATAAAATTTAAAGTAGTAGCTGTAATATAAATATTTAAAGGTTTGATTTATAATATTAAATACTTAAGTTATTAAATTTATTATATAAGTAAATAAATAGCCAAAACCCAGATTTATAAGGAATAAGATATACATTTAATTTTTAATAAAATACAGATCTGTTGCTATTATAAATTAGACCCTGTTCCTTGCAGCGATCGTTGTTATTTTTAATGAAAATTCGATAACGTACTTGATAAGCATGCGCCGCATCTAAGTATGCGCCGCACTTTTCCTCACCTTCAAAATTAAAACCTCAATAAAACCATAACAAAACATCAAATCAATTAAAACTAATCGCTATGCTCTTCTCCAGAGGTCTTAATTATAACCTAATAGGTCCTTGCATTATGACCAGCCTTTCTATAAGTTCTATAGCGCCTTTCCTTTAGCAGCGCTGACCTCCCTCTACTACTACTTCTCGACGATTCAGCCACTACCTGCATATTAATATCTCTCTAATCTATCTTATCCCTTCCCTTATCTAAAGTCATCTTCCCTCCTTTATATAAGCAGGTTCTTTTCGCTCTGCACTACTTACTAAAAGTCTTATTTGCCTATTAAAGGATCTAGACCTCAGACTTTAATAATACTATCTAATGCATTATTACCTTTATTCTTTTAGTAAATAACTTAAGTGCCTTAAGAATTGATACTAGAGAGCTGCTTTAATGTCTTCTTACTCATCTTTTAAGGTATTCAGACTGTGAACTGGCCTTAAGCACTATCTTTAGGGTCTTTAAGACCCAAGGGTCAGGGAGGCTGACCTCCTCTGCAGCTAGTGTTAGAGTCCGTAGCTATACATCAAGCTTTAATATAACATTCTCTGAGTTTAAGGGAACAAGTCCGGCCCCTTAAAAACCTCCTTTAATATTACTCCTTATTATAGCGGCTGTGTAAGTAGTATAGAAGGCTAGGAAGAACTCAGTCTTTAAAACGTGAGTTATAGAGCATCTGATTAATTGCTTAATTGCTTAACCATAGGCGGTTTTAAGCGGCCCAAAGCACTTAACATTAAGAGGCTGAAGTAAATAAGACGAATGAGGCAGTATATAAAGCGTAATAATCCGATTCTCCTTATAATATTTCTTAAAGTTAATAGAGTAGTGACTTTCATGCTCATTAAGGATTAGAAGATGATAGTGACTGATTGATCGATCCTTTATATACTAATTAAAGTGCTTAAGCCACTTAAGACCTATCTTATTATTAGTCTAGCTATTTTAAGTCATTACAATAGCCCAATCGCCTAGGAAGTTACTTTCCTAGTACTAGCTGGCAAGGTGATATTAGCCCGCAACTACGATAAACGGCTGGATTGCCCAGCCTTCTGCATTAATCGCTTAGATGACTATAACCTATTCTCAGTTTTTAGGCTGTACTAATTTCAGGTTTCTATGCCTATCTATGCTTATAATAACCATTCTGCTTATAATAACGCCTATTATAAAGCCAGTCTTATTAAAGTTATAGATATTAGTAAAGTTAATACTATACTTTGCGATTATGTTCTTTATGAGCCTGAACTAGTTATAAATAATAGTTAGATCTTTGCATTTAGCCCTCTAATAGTCGTATTTACGAAAAAAACGCGTCTTAAGCTCTTAGTGTTGCCTGACGAAGTTGGAGGCCTAGCGCTTGCTGACTAGTAACGCGTCGCAGTCAGCGAGCAGTCGGTTAGCTATTTCTTTAATACTATGCAGTCATAGGAGAAATCCTTACGAATCCAGGTCGATAATGAATTGAATAATGATCTATTCCTCTAAATCGGTTAGTTGACGCGATTAGGGGATCTAATCGCGTTAAGATTGAATCCCATTCTGTCGGCAATATAGCCTTCGCTTATCTACCTCGTATATTAATGCAGCGCGTCGGATACTTAGTTTTAGGTCATTTTGAAGGGCTTTAAGGGCGAGAAGCGTTCTAGCTTCGGTATTTTACTATAGTATGCTTTGTGGTTAAGATTTGATTGATGAAGTAAATAGTTAAGTGTAAGAAGGAAAAGTGCGGCGCATACTTAGATGCGGCGCATGCTTATCAAGTACGTTATAGCATGCTGCTAAATATGATCGCCTTCAGTTGGCTCTCACGGACTTTTCCTTTGTCGCCCTGGAAATATTGAGGACTGGGTCGTGTATTTCTCCAGTGGTTCAACTGAAAAGGACCGAAAAAAGGGGCGGTTAGCTGAAGTTGATTATTTGACCTTGTATATCACCTCGTCTGAATCGCCCAGTGTGAGAGCGCAGTGAGTTAGGAGGGAGGGAAGAGGAAATTTGGACGTTGATCAATGGTACTATTGCATAATTGACACTCGTTAGAACTCGGCACGCGCTTCCTCTCCGGCCCATGCCCTTCGAATGACCTCGCGAATGGCTGTCCTCTCAATTTCCCGAGGGTTCCAGTATGGCTTGGAGATGGCAATGTCTGCTGCCTTGTCAATATCACTCTCCTTCATGCCCAAAGCCTTTAAACTCCGCTCAACTCTGATTTTGGCCAACAGAACATTCAACCCCTTGATAGCATCTCCGTCGCTTTCGGGCAGGGCCTCGGCAAGCTTCTTCATAGCATCTGGCACGCTGGGCGCGTTGTAGGAGAGTGCGTGGGGGAGAACGATGGTATGAGTCTCTGCATGCGGCAAGTCGAAGCTACCGCCCAACGTGTGGCAGAGTTTATGGTGCAGCGACATGCCCACGTTTCCGAGACATGTCCCACACAGCCAGGCGCCGTAGAGGGCGGAGGATCTGGCAGACTTTGAAGCCGGATCGTTGACGAGCTCCGGCAGCGCGCTTGCTAGCGCCTTCACACCCTCCACGGCTAGAATACTGATGATTGGGTTGCCGTTTTGTGCGTAGAGTGCTTCAACGGCGTGAGCGATAGCGTTGACGCCGCTGGTTGCTGTGAGGCCGACGGGGAGAGTAAGCGTCAAATCCACGTCGTAAATAACGACGGCCGGGAGGATCTTGGGGTCAGATCTAGTCTCTTTCCGCCCGTCCGCGGTCTCGCCCAGAATCGGCGTGACTTCACTGCCCGCGTATGTCGTAGGAATAGCGATGTGAGGCAGCCCGGTGCGAATACTGATGGCTTTGCCTAGCCCAATGGTGCTGCCGCCGCCGATACTGACTACGGCGTCGGCTTCCGTCGAGGCCGCGAGTCCGCACGCGCGCTGCGTCACGTCGGTCGGAGTGTGCATGCGGGCTTCGCTGAACAAACCGCTGACTTTCCCTTGGAGTATTGTCGAGACATGTTCGGCTTGCGCAACTTGGTGAGGCGTTGACAGGAGGAGAGGCCGAGATGCTCCCAGCCTGGCAAGCTCCTGGGGCAGCTTTTGGATTGTGCCCGTTCCAAAAACGACCCGGGCAGGGTTGCTGTTGTACTCAAAGGCGTTCATTGCGGCGTGTTTTGTGTTGTGGGCTATTCAGATGGCAGCGGAATTGTCCAGTCTCTAGTCTAATTACCAAGATCAGGCAGAGTTAAATGTTCTTATGTTATGGGCGTATCTCGACATTTCTCGGCTCTGTTCGGAAGAGCCCATCACATCGCAGAGGTTTGATAAACTCCGGTACTATGCTCGTACTCGTACCTTTCCAGGTGCCGTTACCTTTACCGGGATAGTTCATCAACCCCGCCGGATTTTTCGGCTCGCCAGCGGACACCAACCCCATTCTCCGCGGCAGAGGTCTTAGCCGCCACCGGAAGCAAGGGTCCATCGGAAGTATGGGTCAATCGGAAACCAGCTGAGTGCCGTGACCCCATAGCATCGGGTCAATCACAAATGGCTTTATAATCCTCAGTCATCATCAGCTACAGCATATACTTCTAGCGGGAGTTTCTCGACCGAAGGCTAGTTGAGCAGAGCAGCATCTCCCTACCGTCATTTCTCCCAAATTTCTCCCACCAACCTCCGCCATCCCCGCAATGGACCCCTCAACCGTGGACCTCCCGCCCCTAAAGGACCTCACCATCGACAACATCACAGACAACGTGCATGCGATCAACTCAAGATGCAGTGATCTACGCATGAAGTTTCTCTTCGAGAGACTCGTCACGCATGTCCACGATTTCGCACGAGAGACCCGCCTTACAACCGCAGAATGGGAGGCAGCGATCAAGTTCCTCACACAAGTCGGCCAAATCTGCAGTGATGTTCGGCAAGAATTCATCCTTCTCTCTGATATCATCGGCCTCTCTTTGCTTGTCGACTCGATTGATCATCCTAAACCCGAGGCTTCAACCGAAGGCACTGTCCTAGGCCCTTTTCACACACACGAGGCTAAAGACGTCCAAAATGGCACCTCCATCTCGCAGGATCCCGATGGGGTCCCAATGCTCGTTGTATGCACTGTCAAAGATACGCAGGGCAAACCGATCCCCGGTGCCAAAGTGGACGTCTGGGAGACAGACTCCAAAGGGTTCTATGACGTGCAATATGCGGATCATGCCGGACCCGACGGCCGTGCTGTAGTACGAAGCGACGATAACGGCGCATTCTTCTTCAAGGCCATTGTTCCTGTGCCGTATCCTATCCCCAGTGATGGACCTGTTGGCAAGCTCTTGAAGAAGCTGCATCGGCATCCATACCGACCAAGCCATTTCCATTTCATGTTTGACAAGCCCGGCTACGATCGCCTCATCACGCAAGTCTTCCTCTGCAGCTGTTCTTGACGTACCCTAACAAATATACAGAGCATTATATCTTCGCGGTGACCCATACGAGAGGTCGGATGCTGTATTTGGCGTCAAAGAATCGCTGGTCGTGGACCTGAAATCCGTCTCAGACGTCCAAGGTCTTGCAGAGAAGTACAGCGTGGATCCGTCTACGAAGCTTCTTGAGTACGACTTCGTATTGGTCACGGACCAAGAAGCGACCGATCTTCGAGATCGAAAAGCGATGGAGGCGATGGAAAAGCAAGGGCTTACACAAATGCGGATTATCAATGGTGTTCTGATTCCCGATCCTGATGTTGACTAATTAGTAGCAAAGCAATCAAATCAACGATCTTGTGAGTGCTGACAGGAGCTTGTTTGCATAGTTTGAACTCTCATATGAGTGAAACTGATGCAACAAAGTATTGTGGAAAATATGAGAGTATAAGATCAAAACTGTACAAACAGAATGCAACCATTGTGTTGATGTTTACGAATATATTAGCTATGAAACCATCCCTATACTGACTGTGCATTTTTGCATCCACCCATTACGAGGTTTAATATCACCAGAATTCCGCTAAACTTCAAACGCGAACTCCCTTAGTTAATGTGATCTAGGGTTGTTGTGTGTCGACTGTAGGGAGCTGGGCCGCAGAGTAGGCAGATTAGAGATGGAGCATGATGCAGGCTGATCCTCCATCGCTTCGCTACTTGACGAGCCGAACTGGGATGACCTAGTTGATGGCGTGTTGCCTCTGGAGTGGACGCCCGATCGGGAAGAGTTCGAGGTGCGCGCGAGAAGGTGGACGTGTGCTACGGGTAGAATTATCTATCCTGGTGAGAGGGAAGCCGGGTTCTATTCTGTCAGCGAGATGCCGACAATTTCACAAGCTGCAATCTTAGTTGAAATAGAGTAGCATGTTCGTTTGTCCATGAGATGCTAGGAGCCTTAAGATCTTTACTCTTTTTTCTGCGCCGTTATAGAGGTGAGTTCACTTCCTGTATCTTGTTGAGAAGGTTCCATGAGGCAAATTTCACGGTCTCTTTCGCTGGCATGAACATGAGGAAATCACAATTGGGATGCTGCTGGCTTATATGATATTAAAAGATGAAAGACTGTTGCTCCAAAAATTAACTCAAATCAAGTGCTAATAGCAATTTATCGTAAACTTCGCTGCTGCTCCGTTGAGCACCATAACCAAAACCCTCCCATGTGATAGACAATGAAACTGGTATCTTGAATCTCCTGCACTTCTGCTAACTAAGCTATCCCTTTGTCGGCCTGTCTGGGCTTTCCTCGACAACTACCTCATCCGGCTCAGTGGAAGGAGCGATGGATTCTGGCCGGTTCTGTTTCTTGATATCAGCCAAGCCATAGATGACAATGCTAACTATACCAATGACTGCGGAAATAACAGAAAATACGAGTGCAATGATTCCATCCTTGGTGAACCCGGCGGGAATCCAGGCAGGTTGTTTGTTCTGGCCCGAGAGGTCAAAGAAGTCTTCCGTGTTGGCCGCCGCATTTCCTTTGTAGGGAACGCCTGCCGCTTTGCAGACTTCATAATGCCCGTCGGGGATAGTAATGCGCTCTTGAATCTTCTCTGGGGCTTCGATCATGAGCATCGCCAGGCCTGAGGACAAGTGCCAATCGATATGGCAATGAAAGACCCACACTCCCGGGTTGTCGGCAACGAAGCGGATGACCAAGTATCCTTGTGGCGGGAGCACAACCGTATCTCTCCTGGAAGGGTACTTTGGGAAGCTGGAATGGTTCTTTGGGTCGTATGGGATTGGATCGCCATTTAAGTAGTCGTAAAAGGTAGGTCCGTAAGGAGGCTGGCGGTCGATAACCTGGAATTGATGGCCGTGTAGATGGAATGGGTGAGATCCACTGTCCGCGTTGTTCAGCACCAGTTGGACGACGTCATTGTGCTTGAGGACGACTGGGTGGGTGAAGTCGCCGTAGATTGAAGCGTTCCCAGCTGCATCTCCAGACGACAAGACAGTGAACAATGCCGGAACCTTGGGAGTCGTGTAGCTGATGTTGTTCAGGAAGGCATAATTGTACCCAGTCATGAGGTTCTTCATGTACACTGTGACGTCGATTTCCATGTCTGGTTCAGGTAGTAGTTCCTGCTTGTCGTACGGGACGAGATCAAAATCGTCAAATGGGTTCAGGCCAGTACTGTCCGTGGCGTTGACGATGCCTTGAGGGTGCGACGCCGCTTTGTTGTACTCTAACCAATTTGTGTTGTTTAACTTGAGGCCATCCGGGATGGTGTCGAGCAGGCTTGAGTCTGCCACCGTGACGATCGGGTAATTCTTCTCGGTCGAGTTCTTAGTAGTGAGCAGGATAGCATAACGCTGTGCGACGGAAATGTAGAGCATGCTGGCTTCCTTGGGCTCTGTGTAGACGCCATCAATCTCGACAATCTTGAAGGTGTGTTCTTCGATGTAAAAGTACTGGCCGACAAATGCTCCGTAGTTGATCAACCTGATCAAATATGTCGTGTCTGGCTTCACAGATATGCTGGAGTTCATGGTGTCGTTTAGGAGAAACGAACCCGGCACGGGCTCTGCTCCAGAGGGATTGTATAGTGACATGAATTGAGCCTCGAGGTCTTCCACAAGCTCATGGTACCAATCCGTCATGGTGAGAACAATCTCTTCGTCAAAGTCGTCTGCAAAAAAGGCGTCGTCGTCATGAACAAGTAAGGCCTGTCGATACCCATCTGGATAGCAGTAGTCGGTGTGGCAGTGGTACCAGTAGGTGCCGGCCTGGTCGACGGTGAAGTTGTAAGTGATGCTCGAGCCTGGAGTCACCGGGCACTGAGTGACCATTGACGGCCCGTCCATCTCGTTTGTGCCATTCTGGAACATGCCGTGGAAGTGGATGGAGGCTGACTTGTCGCCGAGCTTGTTGTTCATGTTCACAACCAATCGATCCCCCTTGTCAACTTCAATGACTGGCAGCGGCCATGTTCCGTTGACACCTACGACCTTTCGTTCCTGGAGTCCGTCGGGGTTGGCGGTAACCCAAGAGACATCGAAGTCGTAGGTGACAGTCTTAGCCTCGCAGCCCCATGCTACGACTCCCAGAAGGAATAACAAGTCAAGAAATGACAGCCCGGCCATGTTCCTGCTGAGTGCGTTAAGACGAAATAGAAATTCCAAAAGGCAACCACGGGGTTGTGAGTAGGATGGTATCAAAGGTGGTCGAGTCTTTGGGTGTCCCTCCTTGCTGTTCAGTCACACGCCAGAGACTTTCCCTGCAGCTGTGGCTCTACGGGCTTAAAGCTGGGCGAGTTTTGTTTTCTGCAAAAGCTCGTAAATCATATGCAGATTTCAGCTCCAACATCTCAAATTTGAACCAGAAAAAAAAGTCCCATCATTCCGCTGTTGGCTCGTATCATTCTTGATCCCAGCGATGATCTTATTCCCTCAATCATCCCCAATACCATCCCACACCCGCATTTAGGGTGAAAGTGAACACATTCGGGGCATCGATAGATCATCCGAACAGCCGTAGGCTGATGCTTCGGCATCGACAATCCGTATTTTTATGGGTATCGTTATCAACATCAGATAATCTAAGTGGAGGCTCCGGGTTGGTGTGCCGAACTTTGCACGAACGTATTCGGTTAAGACGGCATCGCGGCATCATCGGCATCGCGACCAACCTTTTGCAGCCAATACGAGTCGAGATTTCCAAAAATGCTTCGTCTAGTGAGTTTCACGCGGCTGAATTTCACAACTCGTCCCTCAATCTGATCATCTGATAACCTTCCGTAGGCCTTAATCAAAAAGCTTACTGCGAAACAATTGACCAGGGTACTGCGGAATGTCACCGTTGAAACTTTTTACCAACGTTCTGGGCCATGGACTTATTGTCTCTACCTCCCGACTCGAGTCTTATTATCTGCCGGAGCATCGCAAACCTTGATCAATTATTCCGGACAACTATTTGGCTCCCTAATCCGCCTTCTTAGGTACAGCTCGAACAATGGCCAAAAACGTGTTCGCGGTCCAAGTGTTCTTCATCGTCTTCAGAGAATGCTTGGAGGCCATCATCATCATCTCAGTCCTCCTCTCTTTCCTCAAGAAATGCCTCGGAGGCCCGGACCAAGACCAGGCCGTCTATAAACGCTTGGTGAAACAAGTCTGGGCCGGCGCCATCTCTGGGATTTTGCTTTGTCTCATCATTGGAGGTATCTTCATTGGCGTCTTTTACGGGCTGGGAACCGACATTTGGGCTAAATCCGAAGATCTCTGGGAGGGAATATTCTACTTGATCGCTTGCATCATTATCACAATCATGGGCCTTGCCCTGTTGAGGATCAATAAGATGCAAGACAAATGGAGGGTCAAGATCGCACAAGCCCTTGATGAAAGGACGAAGGACGTCAACAAGAAATCGTGGCTTGGAGACTGGTCTCGCAGGCATGTCATGTTCATTCTGCCATTCATCACAACCCTTCGAGAAGGTGTTGAAGCAGTCGTCTTCGTTGGAGGCGTCTCGTTGGGACTCCCAGCCACCTCTTTCCCCCTCCCAGTCGTTTGCGGTGCCCTGGCAGGAATCATTGTTGGTCTCATCATCTATCGAGGCGGAAACATGCTCTCCATTCAGATCTTTCTGATTGCCTCCACAAGCATCCTATACCTTATCGCTGCCGGCATGTTCTCAAAGGCTATCTGGAGTCTGCAATACCACGCCTTTGCTGTCAAAGTTGGAAGCGACGTCGCAGAGGCTGGCAACGGACCCGGATCATACAACATCAAACAAACAGTCTGGCATGTCAACTGCTGCAACCCGGAGACTGATAACGGATGGGATGTCTTCAACGCGATCCTGGGCTGGCAAAACACTGCCACGTATGGATCAGTCATTTCCTACAACGTGTACTGGATTTGTTTGGTTCTGGCAATTGCCTGTCTACTACACGAGGAGCGGACCGGTTCACTTCCGATGAAGGAGCCTACCTTATCATTTCTCTCGAAGATTCCCGGGCTTCGTGGATATATTCAAAAGAAGCGTGCCGCCTCCAAGCATAACGTCAACGAGGTGTTCAGCCGTGTGCAACAGCAGCAAATTTTGAACCCGGGTTCTACGTAGCCGATTTAATGTAAATCGTCGGCCAATCGTTACATAGTAATAAAATTGATAATATACACAAAGAAATGGGTCTGGAGGCGGAGAATATTTCTTCAACTCGGGCTTCACTTCGTTTCCCATTGGATCATGACTCCTTTGTCTTGTGATTATTGTACGGGCCAAGTATTATCTGCCTCCAACTTGTTCTTAAAGATAACGTGCTCTGATTACTGAACCGATAATATCTAGACATCGATTGTAATGCCCTTCTCGAAGCTGGCTGTCGCCAGTTCAATAAGTCTAATCCCGTCTCGGCTATCCTCTGGCTTCACTGGAATCTCGCCCTTGCCATCAAGAGCGGCCCCGATGAGGTCATAGAACTTCACATAAGTTTGCGGGGCAACATTCGGGTAGACAGATCTGTTGAGTTTCCCGCTCTCGAAGCGCTTTTGGGCCTCTTTACCATCTGGATCCCCATCGACGGTCAAGATACCTGTATTCTATTTAGTGCAAAGCCTGAGAAATCTTGGGGTGGGGAACAAACCATATTTCGATTCGTCTTCCTTGCCGAATTGCGGGTCGTCCAACTTCATCCCGTCGTTGATTTGAGGTTCTTGAGGATCAATATGGCACTAGCACGGATCATGTCAGTTCCTTGACGATGAAGGAGTCGAACAAAAGGGCAATGAATACCTTTCTATAGCTTCCCTTGTCTCCACGAATCCAGAACCGTAGCTGTTCAGTTTCTGGGCTCAGCAAGCTTGACTTAAGTGTAACCAATGGCCCGTCTTTGTAATGGAACAAGACCGTAAAGGCATCTTGAAAGCCCTCCCCGTGCTGCGATTGCAAGAATCCAGTAACCTTAGAGGGTAGCCCAAACAGGACCAGTGCTTGGTCAATGATATGAGTGCCAAGCCCATGAAGAAGGCTTCCTCCAGGCTTTGTGACCATGTCGGGCCAAAATCCAGGCAGATCTTTCAGGTACAAGTCGTAGTGTGACGAAAACTCGACAACCCTGCCCAGATGACCCTCAGCAATGACTTTTTGAAGGGTCAAGAATTCGACGTCCCAACGACGATTTTGGAAGGGGATGAGAAGTTTCCCTTCAGCTTTGGATAGCTGGATGAGTTGGTCACACTCCTCACTCGTGGGACAGAACGGCTTCTCAACAACCACTGTTTGTGTTAGCTTTGTTTTATTCGTCCAACTGGCAGTTCTTACCATGCTTGCCAGCTTTCAGAGCCTGCTTCGCCATCTCAAAGTGTGTTTGTACGGGAGTGCAAAGTATGACAAGGTCAACGTCCTTATCATTGAGCAGTTCATCGGTAGACCTGTAAATGATTGCGTCTGGGTGTGCCTCCTTGGCGGAATCGCCGGAGCGTTGAACGATCGCATGGACAGTGAAAGACGGAGAGGCAGTAAGAAACGGAATATGGAACACGTTGGCCGATGTTCCATAGCCGATGATGCCGGCCTTGTAAACCTTGGATACCATGATTGTGATGCTGCTTGGAGTTGAGGATGATTGTAGATTGTCGTGAATGAAGTGGGAGGCAGGGAAACACAATGCGTAGATTAAAGGACAGCTTTGTAATGGTTGAGCACGGCATGGTATTAGTCATGCCACAAACCCCTCGTTTTCCTATTCAGGGTGTATTCTCCCTAAGTTTCTCCGGTCATCCTCATCATTGCGCATCGTCGCATGGAGGATCAGCAATTCGTTGTTGCTGGTGGTGTGCTGAGGTGGAGCTAGATCGGTAACTCCGGCGAGGATGCCGAGCATTTAACCAAGCGGATTATCCCCACCGAGTAGACAAGAGGACAAGAAACGAGAGCAGAGTAAGTAACGCTCGCTCGGAGGCCTACCGGAATTGCCGTAGCACTAGAATTTGGCTTAGAAATGGAAACAATGGGGACAACAGCACCCCATCAAGCGTTGCCTACCCCGACATGCAGTGAAAGCTAGATACTTAAATAGACGCGAGGGGTCATCGGGCAGCTTTTCCGAGTTCTCTATAACGACATCTACCAAGCTATTTCACCCAAGATACACAAATTACACACCCATTCCATAATGGCAGGCTCTGAGCTACGATGGGGTGTTGTCGGCACCGGCTGGATCGCCGGCATGTTTGTCAACGACATTCTTGCTCCGCGCGCGAGTGGACCAGCAAAGCATGTGCTCGGTGCTGCTGGTACGACAAGCAGCATTGACAAGGCTGAAAAGTTCATTGATGCACACTGGAAGGGCGAAGGCCAGCGTCCTAAGGCTTATGGCTCATATCAGGAAGTGTACGATGCCCCTGACATCGACATTATCTACATCGCCACCCCTCACAGTCTACATAAGCAGAACTGCCTCGATGCCATCAAAGCTGGAAAGCACGTGCTCTGCGAAAAGCCTTTCACGATCAATAGCAAGGAGGGCGAAGAAGTTGTTGCTGCCGCCAAGGCAAAGGGCGTGTTCTTGATGGAAGGTGAGCAGATCTAATCTCTGTACTTGTGACTATGAGGTTAACAACGAACAGCCGTCTGGACGAGATTCTTCCCCCTTGCCATTGAGCTAGAGAAGAAGATCCAGGAAGGCGTCATCGGTCGCGTGTGGCGCTCCATCATTCAGATTGGTTTTGGGGGCGACTGGGACGCCCTGCCAGCAAGCTCGCGTCTTAAAGACCCTGCGCTCGGCGGCGGTGCCCTCTTGGATCTTTGCATCTATCCCATTAGCTACTCTTCGTTGATCTTCGGCCGGGGCCAACTGGGAGAGGACCATCCCGAAGTCAAGGTCACATCATCCATGGACATCGCCAACGGCGCCGACGAGGCCGACGTCGTGACACTGCAGTACAAGACGCCCGATAACCACTCACAAACCGCCGTCTGCATTGCCACAGTTCTTGCCAACAGCCCGCAGGACTTTGGACGGATCGAGGGCAAAGAAGGGTCCATCACCCTCTATACTAAGCTAGGACCGAGCTGCCCTACCGGGTTCAGGGTAACAAACGCCAAGGGAGAGGAGCAGGATTTCCCCTTCACACATGCTGAAGGCACTTTTGGATTCATCTATGAAGCTGATGCGGTTGCGCAGGATATTTCTGCGGGACGAACAGAAAGCGCGAGGATGCCCTTGGCAGAGACGCTGAGGGTGATGCGTCTCATGGACCAGGTTCGAGCACAGAATGGACTAGTGTATCCTCAAGACCAGGCATAGGTATTGTCAGGGATCGTGGTATTATTTAAATTCTCGTTACTTTTTTATCAGCGTAGACTAGGATCCAACGTGCTGTACTCTGTACACATCAGCTCAATGATTTGGCGCGCCAATTTCACGTCAGGACTCTCCTCCTCCCAATACTTGAGGCGATTGATGCTTGTCCGAAGGAAATACTCCGCTTGCATTTCCATGTTCATACTCTTGATCAAGCCAACCTTTTTCGCCGAAAGCAAGGTCAAAGCGGCGACCGCATCCTCACGGCATCGAAACCACGAGCCATGATGGCGGTGTGTTTGGCCAACCGCATAAGTTGAGTGAAAGCAGACCTGGACACACTTTTCCGCGTATGACTGGATGGTGTCACGTAGTAGTGTGTCTTGCACTTGTAGATGAACATAGCGATATAGAAAGGGGCGGTATATGAGTCTTTTTAGTCTTAAATATCGTCCGGATGTTGCTATATGCAGTTCGGTGTATTTGTCAGGCGCCAGATTTGGGTCCCAGAACCGGATTGGTACAGGAAGAGACTCTTTCCTACTCAACTAATAAGTATCAATCAGACAAAGTCTCAGTAGGGAGTGGAGCCTCACCATCCCTCAAGCTGGCTCTCAAACTCTTCGGCTGCGTTGATCATGTTCAGAATATTGACCCGAAGCCACGACGAGCTGTCGGCCGAATAAAAGTACTGGACAATTCTATTCGAAAGCCGTAGCAAGGAAACCTCGGTCAAATAGTAGAACCAGGATTGCTCGTGCAGCAGTGCGTGGTCCATGGAGTCAGAGGATGCTGTCGAGGTGGACTGGGGTGAGGCTGCCATGAGTGTTCCGCTTGAAAAGGCGGCAAACTCGTTCGGGAGAGGTATGTTGAGCATGTCAGCTGAGGGAGGTGATGGAAACATGTGAGGGTAGTTGATCTCAGAGAGACCTGATGGTGGTAATGGAACTTCGTTGCGGATTTCACTGTTGGATATCAGCTGCTTTAATCTTCTACCACTTAGATCATTGCTCGGGAGACTTGAGCGCACCTTTCGGACTTGAGGCAACTCCAGTAGAGTCGCTGTTCTAGACTTCTGAGGGAGGGCGTTTGAGTGTCGTTCCACTGATTGCCTTCAGAACCAAATCTCCCATGGCTTCTCAGATATACCAGGTAGACTGTTGATGCTTGATTAAAGGACTGCCACGCTTGAAGAGGCCGTATAGTGTACATCAGGTATATTCCCGACAAGAGATAGCATTGGCAGGCCGCCATGCTTCGATCTAAAAGTCCAAAACGCCGACGGGCAGAGTGGTAGTAGGCCTCTCCTCGCACCCTCGCTTCTAAATCATGGGACGATGTGCCAAGCGGCGTGTCTTCTGGGAAGGTCGTTGGGTCAAAGGGGGCTGCGATGGCGCCTAGGGCAGCCGCTAGTAGCTACGCCAGCAATTAGCGGAAACGAAACACCCAGTTTGATTATATGGGTGAAATATTTGGGGTCATGGAAGTCGGAAGGGCAAACGGCCCAGAGGGTGCCTCAGTTTATACTCACCACGAGACAGGATCGGGTATCCCACAGAGGACCAGTTTCTGCCACTATCCTGGTATCCCCCAGCAAGGTCTTGCTGTCTAGCACCGGATTTTTAATGTGCACGTGCCGAAGGAATTGATGGATCAGAAAAACGAGGTCATCATAGTCGTTTAACGGTGGAAGTCTCGTTGAGCCACGCCTGCGAGTCAGCACATCATTGTGTTCAGGTTCCTGATCGGCGATGAACAAGGTCTGGCGAGACCATCTCGTCGCAGAACTATCGGCGAAGATGGGCCACCGGAATACAGAATCCAGTGCCATATACTCCGATGGTTCATCACACGCGGTGACTGTCTTTCTTTGGTATTGCACTGAGGGAGCGTCAAGTGCCACAGTGACGTCCGGGGGAAAGCTCGATGCAGGTAATGGGGCCCCGTGGGGAAATTTAGATAGTACTCTAGCCTCCACAGGGGTGACTGCAGGGCCTTCATCACGGGGTGGCAGTCTCTGCAATATCTCATTTAGAGTGTGGAGAATCATGGAACTATTTGGATCGGTCCTTTGGAAATAAGGCGCGACATGTTAGCAGAGAGACATGTTCAGTGTGTTCCCCGGGTGGCTACATACTGGAGTCGATAATTCTGCTCCGGGTACACGCATTCGCAGCCCAGACGCACGCAGCCAACGCATTGCGGCCTGTCATTGGAACACTTGACCTTGCGGCTCTTGCAGGTATGACATGCCGTCGGGGCCCTTTTTCGAGCTTGGCCGGCTGAAGCGTCATGGCTTGCAGGGCGTTTGCGAGACGACGAAGTTACGGCTGGTGGCGAGGCTTCGGCGCTTCGGTCAAGGTCGTAGTCTTCGTCGGCCGTGTCCGGCTGCGGAGTTTTCTGCATCAGGCGACGCTTCCCCGGGGGCAGATCTAATGGTCAAGCAGACGAAGGGCCCGTGTCGATCGGTTCCGAGCCCGGGCGAGATCGATATTGGAGAGCAGAGTAGAGAAGAGATGTGACACTTGAGTGATGTCGTGTCGGCTGACCACCGAAGATGCCGTTCAAGAAACACCGATTGTATGCAGCCGAGTGGGGTGGAAATGGGGTAGAAGAGACTTGATCATGGACAAATAGAATCATCGGTTCTCGCAGAAGTGGAGAGAAGGTGAGCCTAATCTTCGGGAAAACAACATCCAGTGCAAAATCCATCGCCGGTATCTTCGGCGAGCTAGCCGAACCATCAGAATGCGGGGCTGTCGTCTGGGGTTAGACGTGTCTAAGCATGATGGACGAGTTACATGACAGCGGAGGGGTTTATGTAGATCCGATTTTTGAAGTTATATCTACGAGATCCGTTCATATCGTCCATCATGCAAGTAATAAACCCTGGATTTACATGAGCAACAGTGTGCATTTCTCCTCACCAATTATCCAATTCAAGTCTTCTTCATCCAAGTCATCTTTCAACCATGGCCAGCGCAAATCGCATCGTCGGGGTAGGTTTGATCGGTTGCGGAGAAGTATCGCAAGTCATCCACATCCCGACACTGGGGCATATGTCAGACCATTTCAAGGTCACATACCTCTGCGACGTGTCCGAAAAGTCTCTTGAGCACGCCAAGGGCAAGGTCGTCGGCGGAATTCCCAAGACGACGAAAGATCCCAAGGAGCTCTGCGCGGCACCCGAGGTTGACGTCGTATTCGTCGTCAACAGCACAGAGTATCATGCCGACCACACCATTCTCGCCCTGCAGAGCAACAAGCATGTCTTACTTGAGAAGCCAGCCGCATTCAATGTCCGTGATCTGCACAGAATCAAGGAGGCCGAGAAGTCGTCCAAGGGCAAAGTCATGGTCGGCTACATGCGACGATACGCTGCAGCGTTTCAAACCGCGGTCAAGGAGATTGGGGGAATCGAGAAAATCCTGTACGCTCGTGTTAGAGGTCAGCAGAAACCGGTGTTCACACTCGGGATTTCTTCAGCGGGAAAGCTAATGATCAACAACAGACATCATCGGACCCAATTCCGCCTTTGTCTCCCAATCAGGCACATTCCCCAAGAAGTTTACGGATTTCCGACAGGAAGACTCCGATGATCTGAAAGCCCGGAACAAGGAGAGCGTGGGAACCGGCCTCACGGAGTGTGGTGCCGAAATTACTGATGCGAACCGACTGCTCTGGCAGCTGCTCGGCTCGCTCGGTTCCCACGATATCTCGGCTATGCGAGAGGCATTGGGCATGCCTGAAGCAGTCATTGGCGCAAGTGATACGATGCCATTCTGGAAGTATGTCGCCACACATTTTTTTTTCTTCATCAATGCTCATCTCAGGATAAATTCTGACAATCACACAGCGTCCTGTTCAAGTACCCAGGTTTCAATGTCAGCTACGAATCCGGCATCGACAATGTGCCACGATTCGACGCCCACATTGAGGTCTACGGCAGTGAGAAGACTGTCCGGATCCAGTACGACACGCCCTATGTCAAGGGGCTGCCTATCACAGTCCATATTGCGGAAAATGCAGATGGTGTGTACAAGGAGACCACATTGCGCACCACATATGAGGATGCCTATACTCTAGAGATGAAGGAGCTGTACGACTTGGTCACGTTGGACAAGCCTGTGAAGACTACTATCGAGGATTCTGAGGATGATTTCAAGATTTTCAACATGATTATGAAGGCTCTCTAGCTCGAAGGATGGAGCTAGAAATCAAAAGTTGATGTCTATTCATCCACGTGGAGACGCGTTGGATGTGAGTATGAGTGTCGACAAGGGCCCGCGTTGGGATCACAAATCGGTTCAAGTTCAATACTCGCTAGATATTGCATAGTTTAATTGCGCTTTTAATACGTTCTGTCCTTGTCCAATGTGCACAGCTCAACTTGTTGTAACAGCCGACGCGAAAACCTATCAGCACAACATGACTAGGCAAACGGCCGGGATTATTTATGTGATGTATGTCAAATATAGTTGGAGATCGGTATACCAACAGGCAGCAATAGACAGGATTCTATTCCTCCACTTCTCAACTGCCATTGATTCGTTGTAAGATTTGGTCCATCTATAAGGAGGTCTTGGTCCAAGACCTCTATGTGGAGCATTCGAGTGGTCTTGGCAAGAAACGGAAGCTTGATGGTTTGAAATAGACAGAATATTGCCTATAAAACGAGCTCGAAAAGGGCATCGACTTTTTGGACCGCAAATACCTTTTCACACTCGACAGAGAAGGGGCATGTTCCACTCAGATCTGGGGGAGTGAAGAGCTTGGAATGTAGAAAGTGAGATACCGCCTCCCCGAGCTCGGATCAGTGAACCCTGGAAAAACAAAGCACCCAAGCTACAATCAGCTCTCTTCCGCGTCGGACGCCCTAGACTCTTCAACCATTCTTATCTAATCAATGTTTCCAAAAGAGTCCTTCATCGAATGAATTGACACAGGCAGGGTAGTGTGGACCTGGTGATCTAATTTAATCTTGCATATCCACAGGGGACCAGAGTAGGCGTGGAGCCGTGATGGGTCGTGGATCGTTATCGCTAAAATCTGACCTTCCGAGGCCCGGATTCTCTGGGCATGTGACACAACAAACACTCGAATCTTGCTTCCAGGCTCCAGTCTTGGGTTTGCATTGACACAATTTCATAAAATCCAAGGCTTTTTCTGGCATATATCATACCATGAGTATTGATTCTCTATTTCGCAAGAATGGAGTGTGAGTTGAATGATTGTTGCCTTGTCATCCGGCTGCTCCTATTGGCGTCCAAATGGCCTGACATCTTCACAACCGCGGAGCTATCGCTAAGGGCGGCAAAGCACACGAGTAGCCCTTGTAATATATCATACGACAACCCCCCTATACGTCATCCGGGGCCGACTTGCTGCATCAAGGCTTTGCGTCAGCAGCAATGATTATGCCAGGTGGTTTAAGGCAGGAGCTCCTTGCGACGCGCGCCGAGGGACAACGCCGCTCGAGCTCCTCTCTTCTCCACTCTTGGTCGGAACATCAGTCTCCATCATCACATGTAATCTCCGTCGTCTCTCGCGTGCAAACCTGCTCTCGATACTTTTCTCTTGATTTTTACTTTCTTTCTTGAAGTCGCGATCCGTCACGTCGCCCAGATCTCGCGACTCGAAGGCTCCTCTACCGGCTTCTAGACGCCAATCTCTCCGACGCGCTCTCTCCCAAGATGGACTACAGAACGGGTATCATGCCCATGCACCAGGTGCACAAGCCGCCCTTCACCATCGACTCGCCAGGCTACGAGAAGGTCCCCGGTGAGACCATCCCTCGTCGCCATCCTTCGGCCAAGAATGGCCTCATCAGCCGTCCTGCCGATGACGTTCACACAGTCTACGACATCGTTCGTCGAAGCGCCCGTCTGTTTCCCAACCACCGCGCTGTTGGCTCACGCAAACTCATCAAGCTCCACAAGGAATTGAAAAAGGCCCAAAAGATTGTCGACGGCCAGGTGAAAGAGGTTGATAAGGAGTGGAGGTACTACGAACTTTCAGAATTTTCGTTCCTCACCTTTAAAGAGTACGAGGCACTGGTGCTTCAAGTTGGCTCGGGTTTGCGCAAGCTCGGCCTGACGCCTGAACACAAGCTGCATCTTTTCGGTGCCACAAGGTATGATTCTTCTCCAGGAGGCAGCTGCAGTTGCGCCTACAGCCCAGTGGAATTGTGCTGATTGCAATCACCAGCGCAAATTGGATCGCCATGTCCCACGCCTGCGCCTCTCAATCCATTTCCATTGTCACAGCCTACGATACCCTCGGTGAGAGTGGCGTCCAACACACCCTCGTTCAAACCCAGTCCAACGCCATGTACATCGACCCTCACCTACTGAAAACTGCGACCAAACCACTAAAGCAGTCAAATATCAAAACCGTTATCATTAATGACAGCTGTATCTTCGCAGCCGGGGACGAAATCGACGAGTTCAAGGCGGCCAACCCGGAATTCAACGTGGTAACTTTTGAGGAATTGCGCAAGCTTGGAGAGGAAAACATGGTTGAGCCGGTACCCGCCAAAGCTACAGACCTCTACTGTATCATGTACACATCCGGCTCTACTGGCACCCCGAAGGGCGCTTGCATTACCCACGATGCCCTAATTGCAGGAGGTACGTCCAAGGCTGGTTCAAACCAATCGGGAAGTATCTGCTGACGCTTGCTATTTTAGTTGCTGGCATGTATAGTTGTGTTGGCGAATGCGTTAGCGACAAAGATGTTGTACTTGCATATCTACCACTTGCACACATTCTAGAAATGGCCCTGGAAAACGTCGTCCTATTCTTCGGCGCCTCTCTCGGGTACGGTAATCCCAAAACCCTAGCGGATACATCGGTAAGAAACTGCGCTGGAGACATGCGAGAACTGGGACCTACAGTGTTGGTCGGTGTCCCCCAGGTCTGGGAGACTGTCAAGAAGGGTGTTATTGCCAAGCTGGAGACGTCTAGCCCCGTCATCAGAAGCCTTTTCTGGGGCGCCCTCAGCTACAAGGGGTTCATGTCGAAACACAAACTTCCTGGAGCTACAATCCTTGACGGTGTCGTTTTCAGTAAAGTGCGAGAGATGGCGGGCGGGCGGCTCCGCTTCACGATCAATGGCGCCAGTGGCATTGCTGAAAGTACGAAGAACTTTCTATCCCTAGTTCTCGCGCCTATGATGGGCGGTTACGGTCTAACAGAGACGTGTTCAAGCGGCGCCCTTGGCTGTCCCCTGGAATACACACTGGACGCCATTGGTCCCACGCCGGCCTCCATAGAGCTCAAACTGGTCTCTGTCCCCGATCTTGGCTACTCTGCCGATGCCAAAGTGCCTCAGGGCGAGATTTGGATCAAGGGGACAGCGGTGATGAGGGGCTATTACGACAACCCCGAGGAGACTGAAAAGGCCCTTACCGCTGATGGATGGTTCAAGACTGGGGATATCGGTGAATTCGATGCTAATGGCCACATCCGAATTATTGACCGCATGAAGAACCTCGTCAAGATGCAAGGCGGAGAGTACATCGCTCTTGAGAAGCTTGAGTCTGTTTACCGAGGTGCTCAGTCTGTCGCCAATGTCATGGTTCACGCTGATCCCGAGCATTCTCGCCCCATCGCCGTCATCATGCCCAATGAGAAAGTTCTCGTCGGCATAGCCAAGAAACTGGGCGTGGACGAGCATAGCATGCATTCCGACGCCAAGGTGCGCAGCGCTGTGCTTGAGGACCTCCAGACCACCGGCAAACGGGCTGGTCTATCTGGAATGGAAATCGTTGCTGGTGTTGTCATCACCGACGAGGAATGGCTGCCTCCGACTGTAGGTTTCCCGACATGAAGTGAGGTTTGAAAATGTATTGACGAGGTTTAGGGTCTTGTTACCGCGACGCAGAAGCTTGACCGGAGAGTCATCCGCAGTACATTCAAGAAGGAGATTGAGTCCGTCCTCAAGAGGACGCCATGAGCCACTGAAACGACGAAGAGCAAGGTGGAAGACTTAGCGCGGAGGCAAGTAAAAAAACCATCGAATACCCGTTTCAGTGTGCGACTTGCACGTGGTGTTTGCAGGAGCATGTAGATAGCACCCAGCCCACGCCACTTGGATAGATCAATTGCTTAAGGATATACATTTACGTAACTTGACCATCAATGAGTAAGTGTATTGCCATGAATTAGTAAATACTCTTGCCACTAAAGATGAGTGAATATGGATGTAGCTGTGAAACTCGTGTATAGGAAACATTGTATATCCGATCCTTTGCTCAGTAACCTCTGTACAAACACCTGTGTCTCTTGAAGCCCTGTGCCTGCCGGGGCCATCTCACCGGGAGATAAATGTACTTGTTGGAGCGGCTAGTAATACACCATAAGAGAAAAGCTGCCCGAAGAGTTTGAATCGTGGGGGGCAAGGTCTGGGTTTGCACCCGAGCCTGAGTCTGAGCCTGGGCACAAACTAGAACCCAAGGTTGAGTGACGGAGAAGCGTAGTAGATCCTGTTTCAAGTTTCGGTTCATATGACAGTTCCAGTTCGTAGATGTTCGAGCCCAACTTGGTGCTGTCGTACATGGAGTGGGAATGGAGGGGCTCGTAGCCCGAGGTGACTCCAAGCGTGAAATAGGCGCCCCATGAGTTGACTGACGGAAAGATCGGGTTGTTGTGATCATGCCCATATTTTATAGGGCGTGTGCTATGGCTCCAGGGCGATCGCCTTCGAAGAGACGGCTTGTGTTGGGTTGGCATCATAGTGTTGTGTAGGTTATGGTGTTCCGTACTGTTGATCGTCAACTGCTTGAGAAATTGCCATCGACTCAGATTCATGAGGTCTTAAAGTCGAAAATGTCACCAGGTGATTTAGAAGAATACCAACTATTAGAAAACTTTATACGCATGTAGGATGTCCATGCAGTTCGTTCTATCAGGGTGGGATTTGGAGCCCTAAATTCAGCATGAGACAGTTTGAATAGTGGAGCGGAGTACCAACAGGATCATTTTGCATTCGGAAATTGTACTGCTAGAAAAATGTTGTTTCTTGAAACCTCCAGATGGAGGTTCTCAAGTTTGTCTGCCATCACATCGCAAGCCTACTTACTGGGTTGCGAGGCTTCGTTGTTGGCCAACACCACGCAGATGCGTCCAGCGCCGAGACTTTTCGGAAAAGCCTATTCTTGGATCATCGATTAGCGAGTCTTTGGTCTTCCTCACCTATTGTTTCGCAATACACGTCCTCTCACCGCCGCAGACCACGACCTCAGGACTTCCAACGGATGGCCCCGAAGTAGTTGTAGGGTTTAGTGTTACCCACTGGAACCTCCTGATTTCGATTTCGCTCCTGCTCGCCTGCTTGAACCGCGTCCTGGGCGACACGAGTGCGTAGTGGCTAATCGTATTGTGGTGCCCAATGGCGGCGCGGCTGCCGTGATGCAAGTGTTGCGGGAGATGGTAAGTCAGCACAACCCCGAAGAGCGAGGTACACAGTGATGATTCAGATAGCCTGCGCGCAAGATATTGTGGCTCAGCTGTGGTCAGCCCGACTTGTCTCGACCGTTGCCTGCCGTCCTCTCCATCAGTTTTGGCGAATTCAGTTGTATCGTGAATGAAGGCATCAAAAGCGACTGGCCGAGAGTATCGGCGTCGCCGTAGGTCCGAACTTCCCAATGTTGATATAGTGGGAGCCTAGATAGGACTTGTCGAATCGAAGCACCGCGAATCACAGTATACAACAAATAGAGGACGGACACAGTCCCAGAGAATCGTCAATACAAGTACGAAGACCAATACAAATTCAAGGCGTGGTGGCAGAAGTAATCAATACGACTAGCACAAACAGGATCAGACCCAAACCCCCAAACTCCTAGTCGCGTTATCATCGCCAGTCATTAGTCCGAGTCGCTGCTGCTGCTAGAGTCAGAGCCGCCGCCTCGGCTCTTGTAGCCCTTGTTCTTCTTGGGCTTCTTGTGCCTGGAGGTTGTTAGTAACCGTGAGCCAAGCGATGGCCGAGTTTGTCTAGAAACACTCACTTCTTCATCTTGTTCTCCAACACGTTGGCACCGATGGCACCGGCGGCTGCGGCACCGAGACTGCCCAGGATACCGCCTCCGGCAGTGTGGGCAGCCCAGGCAGCTGCTCCGCCGCCTACAAGCGTAGCGCCGAGGCCACGATCGCCATCGGGGCCGACTTGGCCGGGCTGGCCGGGGTATTGACCGGGCGCGCCGCTGTAGCCCTGCTGTTGTCCGCCATACTGGGGGTTATGCTGGCCCTGGCCCTGGTGCTGGTATGGGGAGTTTCCTCGCTGGTCGTAGCCTTGCTGCTGATGGGGAGGAGCGCCGTATCCGGGCTGGCCAGGCGGAGGCGATGAGTAGCTGGGCTGGGGCGAGTGGGAGGCGTAGTTGGGCTGTTGCTGATAGCCTCCGTGGCCCTGAGGCCCGCCGTAGTGGTCTTGGGGAGGGCCGCCGTAGTGTTGCTGCAGCGGCGCAATGTCAGCATGCTGGCGATGGATACGCGGACTATCCGGGAATGGTTTCAACCAAGACGACATACCTGTTGAGGAGGACCACCGTGCTGGCCGTAGCCCTGTTGTCCGTAGCCTTGGCCCTGCTGACCATAGCCCTGGCCTTGCTGCGCGTATTGCGGCTGCTGCTGGTTGTAGCCCTGCTGCTGCTGTCCATATCCGCCGCCGCCGCCGCCGTACTGGGGCTGCTGCTGGTTGTAGCCGCCGCCGCCGCCTCCTCCGTAATAATCTTGTGACGACATTCTGCGCGTATTGATTGCTGGCGAACCAGGTGAATGCGATGCGATGGGTTGGATGATGATTGAAGTGAAAAATGCCGACGAGTGGTTACTTCAGTGAGGAGTAAGCTCTAGTAATATAGCTCCCCCTCCTTGCCTAGGAGGTGAATGTGCCTCAGCTGATTAAAACAGGGCACGTCATGGGTCCAGGCGCAGTGACTGCGGCATCCTTCCTGGCCCTCTCCAGCCACGGTTGAGCCGAACAGCCGTTTTGTAGCGGCGGCAGCGCATCACCAAAAATGCCACAAATGGGAGCACCAACTGTGTGATAGGCAGTCTAGCGATCACACTCCAAGATTGATGAAGAATGCCTAGCTGTGGCTGAGACCCATGCACTGTGCCCACTACAGGTCTAGCGCCAGGGTCTCCGCAGGCGGTCTCTCCGAGGGACCGGGAATAGCCAAGCACCAAGCGAGAGAGTGACATACAGGACAATGCTGGGAGGCCTTGTCGATTTGCTCAAGTGGTCTTGGCGATCTGTTCACAAGGCGATGCGATGGGGGAAAAAAAAGCTTGTGCCGAATAACATTTCCGGAGTTAAAATCGCATTCGCTTCGGCTTCTATGACTGCGGAGAACCTTCAAGGTGTGAGCATTTCTTTTGGAACGCACGCCGTTCAACACGCGGAGGTTGCGCATCACCCTCGTTCCTCGTATCTACTCTGCCCCAATGAACGCCTCCATGCACGCACAGTTCTGCCAAGGTGCTGTGATTTTTGATGCAGCTATCGCAGCAGGTTCAGTCTAATGAACGTAAGCAGTGCTTCTCATCACAGGCACCAGTGATTAATGTTCCCCACCACAACATCTGGATCTGGTAATAAATCCCGCTCGCGGCTGAAAATGAATGCTGGCTAGGTGCTGACTGTGAGATGGATGTGAGGCCTCATTGGCCTGCATGGTGGCGCACGCATCACCAGTCTTCCCCTCATTCCATCGTCGCCGTGTTGAACTCCTATCAGACTGCATGTATATATCTATATTTCTCTTATTTGATGATATAATGATATAATGATGATGTGTTCAATCAAAAGGAGTGAATATGGACAGCCCCTCTTTTCATCGCCACTACCCCGCCATCTCCTTGGATGTCGAGCTTGAGAGAAGTAATGGGTGGGGTCGAGCACTAGAAGCTCCACAGGCCCTGTTGTCAGTGTTTCTTAATGATCTATAGTAGTGTCTGCCGACCAACTATTAGCTCAAGTCAAACTATGTGAAACACGAGACTTATGCGGGACAATGATATCTATCTTCGTTTTGCTCTCAGACAATCGAAGAAATCCAGCTGTTCCATTCCCGCGACATGTGGTACATACATAACCCCGGTCGCGCAACTCGCCCTTGGTGAAGCGGAGCATTATCGATAGTACTGTGGCACCTTCCACGCCTTCATATTCCATTCACCCAACCACTCCCAATCGATCAGGACCACATCCAAACTAACTTCATCCTAATTTCTGTTCTCAGTCACTCCAAGCTCGGTCTTTTACAAGCTCAGCAGCTATCAGGAATGGCTAGCTTACTAGACCTCCCCCCTGAGCTCCTTCTGCAAACATGCACAGATCTGCTTCCACCTTTCGCCCACGGAAGCATCCAACACATTGCAAATACGCCGACCAACAGAGCCCTATTCGTTCCCCTGTCCAACCTCTCTCGGACGTGTCCCGTTCTCCGACAACTCGCCCAGCAGATGCTGTATCGTCGCCCGCTTCCCGCACGCTGCCATTTTGTCAACTTTGTGCTCACTCTATGCCAGCGACCAGATCTGGCGCAAAAGGTCCAAGTGCTGAACCTAGACGTGCCATGGGACACGGATCCGAGGCCTATCATTCCGCCACAGGATGTTGCAATTTTCGACCAAGCCCTTGCTAGGTGCGAGAGGGCTCGCATCGAATTTGAGGTTTCTTTATTCAGGCGGTCAGGAAAATGGCCCAAGCCACGAGTTTTTTCACCAACCCAGTGGGTTGAATACATGCCACTGATTACCCTGTCTGCGCTGGCTCTAGCCCAGATCACGAATGTTGTGCGGCTTGAGGTTGGGGGCTTTGGCCGCAAGCTTTGTTACTTCTGCTGTGCTCCAGGATCCCTGCCACGTCTTGCCGAACTACATGTTAAACACAGAGATGAAGAAAAAAAGGCACGCGGAAACCTCGACAGAATGGACGAGCTCCTGGAAGCGACGCCTGCTCTAAGGGTGTTCGCCATCTGCCAGATGGGAAACTTCTCCGTTCTTCCCCGCCACGATAATATAGTAGAAGTGAGACTGACCGACAATAACCTAGACGGACCCTCGCTCGAGCGCATCATGGGGCAGTTTAAGAACTTGCAAATCTTCTCGTATCAAGCCGCGCAATACCCGAGGTTCAACGAGCAGCAGGCGTCGCCATGGGATGTTTTCAGAGCCCTTCTCATACGAGCAGCCACGCTTCGGCATGTATCGATCTCGTTCAGGAGTATAGAGGTCGAGCCACTCCACAGGTCTTGCGCCATGGCGAGTCTCAAGGACATGCTGGTCTTGGAAAGTCTCCAGGTTGATGTCAATGGGGTATTTGTTGGCAACGATTTTCGCCCTGCTACGTTGGTTGGCGGGCTGCCGCCTTCTGTTTGCAGTGTGAGGTTCAAAAATATGGGTGAAGACTTTCTCCAAGAAATCTTGCAGCTAGCGGAGAAAGCCCCCGGTGGTTTCCCAAACCTCCGGGATGTTGCTTTTGATGGCTTAGAAGAGGAGAGTTGGGTCACGGTTCGGCGAGCGTTCGCAGCAGTCGGAGTCGAAACCCATGTGGATACTGCCTCTATTGCTGACGGATCCCCCGCGTGGATATCCGCAATCATGAGGAGTACAAAAAATCAGGCGATTTCTGGTGTTTGATGAGGTGGTTTGCACGTTCGCGAGAATAGGTTGGAGTTGGGTGACGGGTCGGATAGCAAGGCAACTTGTGCATGGCAAAAGGCATCAAACTCGGCGCAGGATGCAATTGGGGCTTCTCATTGGACATCTTCCGCTGCCATCCCACCATCCCACTCGGACGCGACTGTTCCTGCGGGCACAAAACGTGAGGTTATATTTAGGCTGGCCGGCCCTTGCGCGCAATCACGACTCGGGTCAACCCACCAGGGGTCACTTATCGCACGAGATAGCTTCATCCCACCGGCCGCATGCCACCGCAGCCCACAGGATCGGCAGATTGGGGTGTCTGAAACTCTGGGTCACGGCCAATGGAGTCGCTAAAGACGACGACTAAGGGCCTCGTCCGTCTGGGCCGGCGTTGGCCGCTTGCAACGCTCGAGTGGATCAACTCGCCATCTGACGCCATCTCGGGGCAATTTCATAAGGCGGCGCATGGCGTACAGATGCGGGGTCGCTTTTTTTGACAGGTTCAGGTGTTGGAAACCCCCACTGGTTGATGATGTCTTGCCTTTGGGCCCTGGGTTAGAGAGGGCAGGGTAGAGGGGGCTCGGAGCAGAATGGTGATCGAGCGTCGTTTGGGTGGATGGTGTTGAACAACACCCAATTATCTAGGTAACAGGAACGAAATGTTAAATAGCAATCCCTTCAATTGCCTTAAACTCCAATCGCCTTTTCAAGCAAACAATTACCCTTAATTTTTCCAACGGCAGCTAGTTGAAGATCCTATCCCGTTCGGCCGACATCGGTTAGGGGTGGTAAGGCGTGATCTCTGACCCGTTGTCGCAATAATTTCGCCATTACGGAGATTAATAATTATTGGCTAGCATTCAACCCTGCGGGACAGCCAACTCCAGAGCAAAACTCCGTGGGGCAAGCTCGAGTTATATAAAGGTGAGCGTCCAAGAAGGAGGAGTTGTCGGTTTTTGAAAATAGAAGAAGACTCAATAAGAAATAATCATCTGTTTCATTCCAACTTAACAAAATGACTACCGAGTTCATCAGCGTCACCTTCCCCAACGCCTCCACGGAGCTGAACCCGGTTCCTGGAGCGCCTATTGACCCTGAATACCTCGTTCGTTATGCCCGCTCGCTGGATGACCACGAGTTCAACTACACTCTGATCCCCTATGGCTCGTCCTCGTTCGACCCTTTCACCATCGGCGCCACCATCCTGGCCGTGACCAAGAAGATCAACATCATCATCGCGTTGCGGCCCAACACCGTCTATCCCACCGTGGCCGCGAAGTCGCTGGCCACGCTCTCCCAGCTCGGCAACGGCCGCGTCGTCGTGCACTTCATCGCCGGCGGCAACGACGCCGAGCAGGCCCGCGAGGGTGACTTCCTCAACAAGGAGGAGCGGTACGAGCGCCAGGAGGAGTACATCCGCATCCTGCAAAAGGTGTGGACGACCAAGGAGGCTTTTGACTGGGAAGGCAAGTACTACAAGTTCAAGGACTTCAAGAGCACCGTCACCCCAGTCCGCAAGATCCTCGTCTCTGTGGGCGGTTCATCCGACGCTGCCTACCGTCAGGGCGGCGCCCTCGCCGACATCTTCGGCCTCTGGGGCGAGCCGCTCAAGGAGACCAAGGAGCAGATCGACCGCATCTACGCCGAGTCGGACAAGGCCGGCCGCCCCAAGGAGGACCGCCCGCGCATCTGGGTGACGTTCCGACCCATCGTTGCCGAGACGGACGACCTGGCCTGGGCTAAGGCGCACCGCACGCTGGACCTGCTCAAGTCGAACCGCGAGAAGGGCCAGAGCAGAGTCCCCGTCGGCGCTCCCCCTCCCCAGAACGTTGGATCCCAGCGACTGCTCGATATTGCTACCCGCGGCGAGGTCCAGGACCGCGCTCTCTGGTACCCTACCGTCACTGCCACCGGCGCCCAGGGAGCTTCCACCGCCCTGGTCGGTTCCTACGAGACGGCCGCGCTGTCCATCCTAGACTACGTTGATCTCGGTGCCACCCTCATCTCCATCCGTGGTTATGACAACCTAAACGACGCCATTGACTACGGTCGTTACATTCTTCCCCGAGTTCGGGAGGGACTTAAGGAGCGCGAGGAGGCTGCCAAGAAGGCTTAAGTACATAATGAGAACCAAAACTCGTGGAGAAAAGATGTAAGAGCGAGAATGTTTAGCGACTCAAACCCTTTACCAGGAGTTGGATTATGAATGAAATAAATGAAACACAAATAACTTACTACTATGAGCGTTTAACTTTTCGCACGTGATGATTCAATCTACCCGAACCGTTGATGGCCCAAATGTCAGACAAATGTAGACCTTTTCGACAATAAATCAGGTTTATCTGTAAGAGGCAAATCATAGTAACTGCTGCATGTGTCTATTGAGGCGGTAGTTACTAGCATTTCACAGGAACTCGATCCGACAACTAGTGATCGTCCGAACCGTAAATTTTCCGGTTACTTGCGATAGGAACCTAAGTATTACATTCACATCAATTGAGATAGCCAAACTCATTAGCATTTCCGAGTCCTTGTCATTGGCTTATAATTGCCGCGACGATGCGCCTGGAAGCCGATATTCAGGTATCTCATCAAGTTCTTCAGCGCCGCGATTTTCCATCATAGTTACTCTAATGTGGCTTGCCCCAAGACGCAAGATAATACACCTAATTCCTCCCATTTTCGATATCATGACCGAGAAGAACATGTGAGTTAACGGGCGGACACACTAGCATACTGTTAATAGGCTCTTGGATTAGCCTAGACCATTACTCAAAGCTTTTTACCCCACTGGTGACTATTAAGGACGCGAAGAATCAAAAAAACCAATTGAACCCAAGTTAGGACACGCAACCATTCTTCAAGGAAAGAGACACCGACACCTACATTGGATATCATACAGCGGAAGAGCAAGAACTCATTTTATGACAAGTTCGGGGAGGCTCCAGGCTTTGAAGGCATACCTAGGGATTCATAGACGTTAGCAGCAGCATCTATGCGCACACACGAACGTCATTAGCTTCGCAGATATGTTCGATTTCCACGAGCTTGCTGACAGTGAAAACAGGTAGGATTGGCATGTGGCCCTTCCAGGGGTCTCTACAATCAATGGAAGGGATGAGGGACAAGGCTCGAAGCCTCTCCATCAAACAGGTAGTAAAGCTCTTGAGTTTTGGTCATGTGGCTTTGTCCGGTTTTTCCAGCTCCGTGGAGTCTGTTACTTAGGCAGTTTAGCTATCATCTCCTCAACTCCTTAAAAATTTTTCCCCATCATACGATCATATGGTAACTTTGATTGCAGGTCTATAAGGCTGCTTATACTGTGAGTTGTGGTGTTTCTCTCCTTAAGTGTCAATCGGCAACTTGGTTACTAATTACTACACACTCTAAGCTTGGTCTCGCCATATCCAATTGAGATCATGTAGCGATTTACTCAATTTCTGGTAGTTAGATTAGGTTTTAGTTATTCTCCTGTCCATCAAAATACCTTTCAATAGGGTATCCCATAGAGAAGAGTGCTGTAATACACTGTTAGTTGGGAAGAGGTGGGAGGTACTGTTGATTTTAAATATTCTTGCAATAGTACTTTTCCCACAGTATTGAACGCATAGCACTATGACATCAATCATAACCATCCGATGGGGTATTTCGCATCTCGGACAAGATGCCCTAGCTAGGTGCTTGCTGTTAAGTAGCTAGGATACGAGCATGGGTCAGTTACCAAATAGATAGACATTTTGTGTGCTGCTTTTGCTCAGCAGACAGCTACTATTTAAGGGAGAAAACACCATGCGGAACGCTTTTACTTAATGTAGTCTAATCAACGTCGATTCAAGTGTTCAGTGGATTGAGACTCGGAGATGTGTTTACCACCATGTGCTGTGATCTAGGGTAAGTGTCTACAATGCTAGACAATCAAAGCAAGGACAGAAAAAGGTGACAGAAGAGCCACACGTGGCGTGCCCACTTAGTCAGACCCTACACCTACTTGTATCCCCGTTGCCACGTAGAACTCCAGCAACCAACTTTAGCCAGCCATGATCACTTCTAGTGTAAATGGCGGAGATGGTGTGCTGAGCCAAAACTATTGAGTTCACTAGTACCTATTCTGGCGAGGTGAGTGCAGAGCCATTGCGTTCTAGGCAAACAAGCAATTCTAAAATAGTGCAAAAGTGCATTACAATATGCAGTATTTCATCCACAGCCATGCAACAGCTCACACGTCGTCTGTGGGCTTGACCTTGCGGCTGAACGAGCTAGGGAGCGATCCCGTTTTGCAGTGGAGTTTGGAGGCTGGGCTTGGCGTGTTTGCCCCTGGGGGCATTCAGATTCCCTCCAGGGAACCGGGCTTGACGGGTACACTTTTTAATGGTCTTGACCTCCGTCAGCCCAGACAATGTTTCCATCTGGGCATGCGAACATATGATACTGATTCACTGGTAGACCTGGCAACAGAGTGCCAATGGCTTTTCCGGCGTCTTTGAGTGGAGTGATTTGCCGGCATTTATGACGCCAATGTTTCGCCATACACTCGTCTGCGTCATCGATTGCGTTTTTTTGTCTTGGGGGCCCTGGTTCGCTTTGCCCTTTCGCCCTTTCGCCCTTTTGGGTCGATCCTCGTCAGTTGCGCATCACCAATCGCCTTGTGGCTTGGCAGTGTCGCGTGCCCAATAGCCCAAGTGGCTTTTGAGCCAACAACTTTACGTTACTAATTTAGTGAGCTCAAAGTTTCTAAATGGAACAAAAAAAACTTGATGCATGGCCATCGCCGATGGCCTTTACCGCCACACCTCTCGGCAACTTTCACCCGCTTTTTGTGTTGCTCTGAGTGGCGTCGATCTAAAAGAGGACGACGAGACGGGGTAATAAATTTGTAGATCCGGTAGATTGCTTACTTGGGTACCCTCTGTCGTTTATGCATTTGCGTGCTGAATCCTTCCGCGGAACTCAGCTGGGGAAACATGCGGCATGCGGAATGCGGCTTGTCCCAGGGTATGAGAATTAATTCAATGCAATTCAATCTGCTCCGGCACTTCACACGCGCCTCCAGCATTCTGACCCAGCTCGGCAACTCGTTCCAGTGAAGGCGTCATAACCAAAAGCCAAAAACAGAACCAAGTCTCATTCCAAGACGTGGTGGAATATTCCCAAAACAAGGCACAACGGGCGATCAAGGAACAGCCTTCTCCACTAAATTCCTCCTTACCCCATACTTTCTCGCCGGCTCCGTCGAGGTGATTCGGACGCCAAGGTCAAACCGCCCAGCTCCCTCGCGGGGATGCCGGCACTGTCGGCACGGCTGCCTTGCTGTCTCGGAGCCTTGGCCAAAGGGAAGCTTGCAAGCTTGGGGAGGTTATGCCCGGTTCCCCAATAATGGTACCCGCTTGAGGAATAATGGCGCGGGCTGACGGGATTCAAGCCCCCCTCCACCCCCAAGGTGACTTGTTCCTTGGGTTCCTTGGGTTCCTTGGGTGATGCTTGGGATTGGTGCTACAAGGCCAATTGACTTTCTCACCTTCTGCCGTGCCATGTCACAGCCGCCGGACCATGTAGCTCTCATCTATGACGAGGCCAAGGCGGTAAGCTGAGGGAATCCCGGATGGGAGGCGTTTGAGGCTGCGGATAGCCGCATCTAATGCTGCAGGCCTCCGGGGTAGATATAATGTGCCACCTCCCTCCATCTTGTTTTGGTATTCCTCATCTTCATCTCACTTCAGCCCCATAATCCATCACTTACAACAACAAATATCTTTACTACCGTCAATATGAAGGTCTCCGCTGTCGCTCTCGCTTCCATCTTCGCTGCCGCCGCTCAGGTACATCCAACCACCAAGAGCCGTACCCGTTTGACATATACTAACCTATCATCCGCAGGGGCAAGTTATTTCTTCCGCCATTGACGAGGTTTCTTCCGTTGTCGACCAGGTCTCTTCTGCTGTCGTCCCCTCCAGCATTCGCGAGAGCATCAGCGACGTCCTGTCGAGCGCCAGCGGTGCCCTCTCCAGCGCCAGCGATGCCGCATCGAGCGCAGCGAGCGAGGCCACCGCCTCTACCGACGTCACTACCACCGTCACCGAGTCAGGCACTCAGACCCAGTCTGCTGGTACTACCGTTATCACCAAGTCGGCTGACACCAGCGCTGCTGCCGCCGAGAGCAGCAGAGTCGCCAGCATCAGCTCCGCCCTCGAGACTGCCACTGGCTCCGCCGCCGCTTCCCTCAGCTCTGCACTTGAATCTGCCAGCGAGGCCATCAGCTCTGCTACTCAGACTGGCGAGGTCGTGAGCACCACTACCGGTGATGATGCTGGTGCCATGCCCACCGCCGCTGTCGCCCTGGGTGCCCTCCTTGGTGGTGCCGCCGTCTTCGCCAACATGTAAATAGGTTGAAGTGTCATCAAGTCACTGGTTCCGTGCCTTGAACGCCGAGATATGAGATCACCGCTACGCTACAGGAAAACGGAACAAACATGGATTCGGGAAGGCTGATGGTAATTCCACAGCCTAGGATATAATGGGGCAAATGTATCGCTATGACGGGTTTACTTCAGGTTTAGCACGATGTCAATCACAAACTACCTTGCATTAGCGAGTAAACATTGTCACCGTTGTTGAATCAAAGTAAAAATTAATAAGAGCCTATATCATATTGCCATTAGATGTACCAACCGAAACACTTAGCGTCTGAAGACGAATGTTGTCGCCTCTGACGGTGAGATTTTATCTTAACCAAGTATTCATTTCATAAGGTTTAGGGATCCGCATCCCCCCCATCCAAATGTCGTGGTACACTTTGTTGTATCGTAACATGTCTAATTGTGCACCAGCTAATATCACTGCACAGACTTTGATAAACCCAAGGCGTTGATGAGTCTCAAATCAAGATTTAATCTGCCGATGCTATTGCGTACCTACCATCTGTGTCCCAACACCTGCACGTGAACAATCCGTCAATAGCGGCTTGCATTGCGTGATGCACCGCACGTACAAAACCTATCCTACTCAAGGCAGGAAACTCAGCGAATTGAACCCAGTCATGTTAGGCACCTACTCATTTGCATCAGTGTTTTGCACGTTAATTAAGATATTAGATGATTTGGTGGACCTTTTATCTGCTCTTTAATTGTCTTTCTTTATACGAGCCTTTTCATCTGACATTAGTTTACTTGCCCGGTGTCGTAGTTCCGTTTTGTCAACATTCAGTCAACCTGCCTCAATTATATTGGGTTGGAATGTCCGCCTGGTTTCTGAGCTCTTAATGGCTTAGCCTCCCTATCACGACGAAAAGAAAAGGCCATTGCAGATATCTCTATACTCATCTAATTCGCGTTCGATGGTTGTCACGAAGGTAGAGGAGGTCTGGTATCCAAGCGACTGACGTTACATCTGCGGAAAGATGCCGCGCTGATGAAAGCTAGTGTGGATCACGCTCCGGTGGTCCATCTCCGTATCTCGCAACGCGTGACCAAACAGGACCAAATAATTACTGAACATGGGGAAGCCCATCCATTTTGTGTGCGGGGGAAGAATCCACGCCATCTCATTAAGAAGTAGCCACCCTGAGAAGGTGGCTCTTTTATTTTTACACTTTATTCGTACCAACACCTTGGTGTTACTTCCATGATGTCTTCTCTGGAACGCAAATACCCTCTTCGCAAGCCTAAAAACCACGTTCCTCCTATTCCTCGGTACCAACTTGTTCTCGGAACCGAGAAAGATAGCGTGCACACAACCTATATAGGCATTCAGCAACACTCTCGTTCGAAAGATGCTACGAATGCGCGGGTAGAAGCTATCCGAGCAGTTGAATCCTGGCTTCATCACCAAGATAACGAGCGCCCCCAAGCTTCGGAATCTTTCACCCTCCTCGATGGGCATGACGAAAAAAACACCATCATTTGGGTTTGTTACTGGCGAGACGAAGAAGCCTACAAGAAAAGTTTGACACGGTTGAACCTGGGTTCACTCTACTCCGATTTACCCGTTGCCGGTCGGGGGTCTATTGGAATATGGCAAGAGAGGTTTTCGACCAATACTTCGCGACTGGAAACCAATTACTCTGGCCTCGACTACCTCCCGGGGCTCGCAAGATTGCCAGAAACCAGCACCGCTGAACACTCTCTTTCCGCATACTGGGGCGCAGCAAGAGACCGAATTCCGGACTCTGCCCACGATCTCTTCGAAGGCACAGACGCAGTTGGCCCTAAAACAGTCCCTGTAGGCCTGGGACAACACCTCGTCGGGACAAACTACCACAACCTCGTCCATATCCGCTCTGGCCAGTTCTGGGAGAACTGCGACGCGATAGAGAGCGCGGCATACGAAGAAAAGCTCGAACCCACCCTACGAGACGGTCTGCAGTTTCTCTGGGACAACCCCGAGGAAGGCGGCGCAGTCGGCCTACGATATCTGCAAAATACTGACACTACCTCTACTGAAGCGCAGGATGACCGCAAGGAATCTTGTGTGACGGGATTCTTCACGAGCCTGGGGCGTTTGGAATCATGGGCCAAGACGCACAAATCTCACCTTGCGATTTTCAGAGGAGCCCTTGCGCATGCGAAGCTCTTTGGCGATGCGAGAAAGTTTCGGACTTGGCACGAAGTCTCGGTGCTCAATGAGGGAGACGCCAAGTTTGAGTATATAAACTGTGTTCCGGAGACGGGTGTTATTTCTTTCATCTCACTTGTGGACCATGGCGAAGTGCGATAGAACAGTGGTGATTTGGGGCGAAGTTTCACAGGCTTGGACTAGAGCGCGATGACTCGACCACATCGTCAACTAACTCGGCAGAGCGTTCTTAGTCGTAGAAATGATAGAATGGATTTAACCCAACTCTCTGCGTTTTGGTGTAGGTGATTTAAGCTATTGGCAAACTCCATCCTTCTGCTGAGAAGTGCTCATTTTCTTATAAGCAGCGTTTAGTATCATGGCTGCCTCAGATCATGGATTGAGGTTAAGTCGCGGTGTTAGAAAAGAGTCACATCTCAATCGAGTGAATGAGAATGATACATGACTGCTTCGTTCTAGAATCACAAGTAAACGGTATATGGAATCATTCTGATGAACTTGGTAATTCTACCCTTGACCTTATCCACATTGAAAAGGCACGTCTCCGCGGCCCCGCCAGGTAAAGATTCCCCATCTCATATGATGACTGCGCCGAGTGCGGAATTGTGACTCGTGAGCGTGGGAATTGATGATGGGTCACTTCGTTTGCTATCGCAGTGTGGGGTCTCGCGCCAAATGGTGTGTGTGGAGTCTTGAGTCAAACGACTTGGTTTGCTTGATCTTCATGGAGCTTCGTCAAAACAACCGCCAGGCCAGCCTCTTGCAGTTCAAGACATATGTCAATTTGAACCTCATCACCGTCAGCTTTATTTGTAAGCTACTTCACGGCCATAACTCGTTTTCTCACGGAGGCAACACTGACGCCTTCACTTCCTCCTCCGGACCTCCCAATTTTATGTGACTAATGCCTTGGTTTCTATACGCGCCCACTATCCAGCCGGAACCGAGCCGGTCGAACCGGCCTTCAACACGTCTTTTGTGTCCCGGTTCCGACTCCGCTCTGCTAGAACTAAAAATGATTTCCATTACTCACTTCTTTAGACCAGCAGGCACACGTGGAAATGAGCCGTCGGTGGCTTTGTGTTATTCATGATTGGCTGCAAGTTTTTCCCCGCCTGTCACATTGCACAAGTTTTCGCCCTTTGTTGGACATGCGAGCGGGGCCCCACGAAGCAGGAATTGCCGGAGAAGCATTGCTATTCCTTATCTAGGTACTAAATGACAGCCCGGAGACGGACCAACCCATAAAAGCCGTCAAGCCATCATGTTCCTCGTTTTCTTCCTATCATAGTACAATCAACCATCACATATTCACATCCTTCAGCCAGCCATGCATCTTCGATCAGATCACGCGGAGAAAGACCTCCGGGTCCTCCGAAAGTTGATTCGGGAGAACCCTCTCGGTCTGATGACGACAGCCATCCCCTCGACAACCTACGACTTCCTCCAGAGCAGCCACATCCCCTTCGTTCTCGACATTGAGGATGAGTCCAGCGAGACTGAGCTTGGACGCCTGCGATGCCATATGGCGCGCCAGAACCCACAGAGCAAGGCCATGATGGAGCACCTGACGGAAAATCCTGCGCTGGGTAACGTTATCGAGCAGGACGTCCTCGTCATCTTCACCTCGCCCGTCCAGCACTACGTCACGTCCAAGTTCTACACAGAGACGAAGCTCGGCAGCGGCAAGGTCGTGCCCACGTGGAACTACGCTGCGGCGCAGGTGTACGGCCGGGCCAAGGTCTTTTTCGACACCAAGTCTGATGAGACGGCCGAGTATCTCCAGAGGCAGATGGAGGACTTGAGCCATCAATCTGAGACGCAGATTATGGGATACACGGGAGGTGAAAACCCTGTGGAGTGGAAGGTCTCCGATGCTCCCAGCAAATACATTGAGCTTTTAAAGAAGGCCATTATCGGCGTCGAGATCACCATTACTCGACTAGAGGGTAAGTTCAAGATGAGCCAAGAGATGGGCGTCGGTGACAGGGAGGGTGTAGTCAAGGGCTTCGCGAAGCTTGACTCGGAGACGGGCCAGGCCATGTCGAAGCTCGTCAAGGAACGGTGGGAGATTAAAGAAGCTGCCAAGGCTGCAGCCAAATAGACGGGACCTGTGTTTATAGCATATCACATGGGGCGTTTGATATCGGTTGGGTAAACTTATGAGCTGGGTGTGGAGGGCGTTTATGACGGGAATTCAACCTTCCGATGGCATGACAAGGCGGATTACGATAACTAGACCAGTGTTCGAGTGTAGGGGCAGCGGAAATGTTTCTAGACATGATATTAGCCCTTCTAGAGAGCTGCGCTTGTTAATCATGATATTTAGACAACTTTCTCATCGTTTTTAATCGTGTGAGAAGCATGAATATGCTCACAACCACAGTCCTGTATTCGATAACTGTAGGGCCCTGTGGATGACGGCGGCACTGAAGAGTATTTTGAAAACCATTCTGATGATACTTACCTGGCTTATTGGTCAATGTCCGAAAGCGAAGGCTCGAGGCTTGTTCTAGATTTTATTTTAGGTTGTTCCTCGACTTTGATATGCTACTAATTGCGGTTCGAGTGGCGTTATTTGACGGTGTTATATGGGTAGTGTCCAATGCAACTACAAATTAACCGGATGATGATGGCACAAGTGTGTGCCTGTGTCTTGTGTGTGGGAGGGATAGGACTTGCTTCAAATGCACGACAACTCAAAGCACGTAGAGCACTCGCAGCAATCAGATGACATTCGTGGACTCGTTCCCAATATACACTTGAGCTGGCCTTCTGGTCCCGGCCTCCAAGGCTAAAGCTGCGCGTTGCAGCAATCTCAGCCCCGGCTACCTGGGTCCGGTGCTCGCCGGGGAGTGGAGCATGTGGACGCAGTACAACCAGGCTGTAAGGACGGAGGTACTTGAGAAGCTGACTGGGGTCTTTGTCATGTTGGAGGTAGGATTGGGTTGGGCATCAACGGGGCCGGCGTCGTTCTTCACGGATGTCGCATTGCGTCCCAGCGGGATATTTCATTCAGACATGTCTATGATCTACACGACTCAAAGATGCCGATATCGTTCTTGCGCTGTTATCCGATTTGGGCTTCGGTGAAGACTGACGAGCAACATCCTACACGCTAGATAACGGCAACAGAGTCCATTCACTGCAGCTAAGATGCGGACACTGTCCCAATTTGGGATGGACAGGCTCTCTTGTCAGAGGGTCCTGGCCCATTGGATGCCGTGTCGACAGAGGTCGAGACATGCAGATTGTTGAAAAGAGTGCATGAACATCCATACGTGTTAGGCGTGTTAACGTTGATGTAGAAGATCACCCACTCGACGGAGTCACTAGACCATTGAGATTCAGCGAAAAGAACGTGGTCAACATCTCTCATCCAAAGAGGACCCTTGCAAAGACCTCGTGAGTATCTGATCTGCATCACTCCCGACTCTGTCCGTCCATTGCCACCTATGCCAATCACCGATTGGCGATGCACCAGATGGTGCGCGATGTCACCAAGCGCGGGACGCCATATTTGGCAAACACTGGGGAGCCCACATATCACCAGTGCACTGCTGTCAAGCATTGAGGTCCAGTGGCCCTTAAGACCTACGCCGCACTTGTTGATCCCGGTAGCTTTTGCTTCGGGGTCGCGACGAACGATGGTCGCTGGCTCAACACGTGGAGTGGGCCATTGAACTTGACTGGCTGTATGGCATCCACCACCACCCAGCGAGATGTGTGGAATAATGGCCTCGGTGCAGAAGGTTTGGGCACGAATCATACATGAGATATTATTGTTCCTTGAGAGTCAGTTAGCATGAGCTAAAGATTCTGTGAGTAATTTAGATGGTGTCTTGTGTTAGATATGTATTGAAAATATGACGCCAGACAAGTTAGCTATTCGAAAAGCCTCCTGTCTCACTGAAATCCCACATTCACGCCCGCTGACAGCCACGCCTCATAATACATACTCTGCAGTCCGTTTGCGTATGTGAAACTGACTCCTCTCTGCAGTCTAGACCAGCACAGTGTGTCTTTGCTCAACGAATGGCTGTAGCAACAAGGCTGAGAGACCGCAAGCATCGAATCAGGGCCCCACGTGGCTCAGTGGGGGTGGTCGCCAAGTGGAACCTGTTTCGGGGTAAGCTGGAGACTCGGCTTCTAAGCCGGCCCCAGTTGCGAGTGTATGAAGCCGAACTCGACAAGTCATGAGCGCGTAAATGGAAATGTGCTTGGCATCATGCTCGACACAAGTCGCCTTTGCATTCGCGTTTGCCGCCCTGACAATCACGAGCAGGAGGGGTAGAAGAGGGGCGAGTGGGGGTTCGACGATTGATACACGGCGTCAATTGATGATGCGGGAGTTATAAACACCAACGACGCCTCTTGGTCGGGGGACTTGTCTACTGCTGAGTTGGAACCTTGTTTTTGAGACCAAATGATCCGTTCATCTTCTTTTTCTTCAGTCTTTGATCACTTGTTGACCCCCCCTGGTCATCAACACCAACATTTCGTCACGATGGACAAGGCCACGCTCCTCACGGCTTCCAAGGTGGAGCTAGGCGTTTCTGTTAGCCCCCACTCCGACGTCATCAGGCTACTCGGTCCCGCGCTAGAAATTGCCCTCCGATTCCAAAGGCTGCTCAGTTCCGTCACTCTCTTCCTTTGTGTTCGCGCATGGTTTCTCGCCAGCCTCACTCTCGTCAACATCCTCTATGCAAGCAGAATTGCAGCTGTTCAAGCCTTCGTCGCAACCAAATTCGGTGCTTTCCACGGCTACACCATGTCTACCAGAGCTGCCAATGGCGTCTGGAACTGCCAGACCGTCCAGAAGTTGCGCAAGAAACTATTTTATGAATTCGCCGTCTTTATTCTGGGTGGCGGCAACTGCATCTTCGTCGTAGTTTTCTGGCCCGGGTGGTGGGTGATCGGGGGCGCGTCTTGGGGCATTTGGATGCTCACCAGCTGAACATGCTTTCGCATGGGTCTCAAGGAGACTCTGAACAACAAACACGAATTCGAGCCCGACTTCCATAAACCAATTGACGACAATAATATACCGAACACACGGATCCAAGCTCTTCAGCGCGAAAAGAAAAACGTGTTGCCGCCTGCATCTTTCCGGACCTCCGACGAATAGTCCTTCTCCGGATCAAACTCCTGCCACACGCTTGCAGGATAGATGTGTTTATTCTTCTCGAACCACCTCCGATCAACCACCTTGGTCAGACTCGGGTCGTCTGTCGCGCCTTCCAGGGTGCTGATGTCGGGAAGTGCTCGGACGGCAGCGGCTTTGGATGCGGTGGTAATGAGAGGATCGCCGCTTCGGGCGGTTGCAGGGTCGGTCGGTTCACGCTTCGCGGGGGGTTCTGCGCTGTATTCGAACAATGGCTGACCACCTGGGCCGAGAGTCTTGTTCATGGCAAAGAAGTAGAAGTCATAATGCTGCAGACAGTTAGAAGACAAACAAGAAAAAAGTCCATCAAACGGTTTGCTACTTACGTGAGGAATAATCACCGTCCCGCGAACAAGCATCAGATCATCGACACCGACTCTGGCCCATTCTCGGGCGGCATTGGCCTTTTCTCCAACTCCAAGCTCCGCGCCAACCTTCCTGCTCTTGTCCAGAAACACCCAAGTGTAGTCGCCCTTCTTGACTCGGACCGTTCCGCCGGGGATGTTTGTACCGTCGTAGAATACGAATGGTATCGCGATTTCGGTCGCTTTGACGGCCTCCTGCAGGGCAAGGAACTCGCGGCGCAGCGTGTCTCGTTCGGCAGCCTCTTTTCGCAGCGCCGACTTGGTCAGGGATTTTGGCACGATCCCTACGGCTGTGTTGGCTTTGAACTTGGCCTTGCCCGTCGGTTCATCGTCGTTTCCGTCCGTTAGGGTGTGCTTCGACTTCGTGGTCGATTTTGACGCCGGTGCATCCTGCTCGTCTTCATCGTCGTCGTCAAACGAGAGCAGCTTCTTCGCCGACTTCTTCTTCTTCTTTTTCACGAGACGTGGCCCGTTTCCCGTGTCACTGCCAGCGTTGTCAGGAGTGTCTGTCATGGAATGATCCGGCGTAGACGTGCCTGAGAAGGCAGCCTCGTGGGCTTCGCGCTCCTGCTGCTCAAGGACTTCGGCGCGGCGCTTGCGGAAGTCGGACAGCGCGACGAGGCCGACCGTGTGTGTTGATAGTCGCTCATTTGTCGTCTTGTTTTGCGGCGCGAATCGTGAAGGGTTTTTGTCGGACATTGTGGGAGTTTCGTGGTTGATGGTGATGAAGGTTGCTGAAAAGTTCAGTCGTGGATGGATGCGCAGGCAATTGGCGGAAAATCATCCGTGATCGGGATACAGTGTGGAGAATTATATGCACTGTAGTTTGAGTGTAGGGTTTGGGGGACAGCACAGTGTCAATGAGCCAAACATCATTATATCTTCCGACTACATATTCTTCAATTGTAAACCCTTGCCACGGGAATTTGAGTCGTTCGTAATACGGACTAATTGACCATTAATTCACTCAGACTCGCGTGTTTTTCTCGATGTACACACTGACATTTGGTGATGGCACCACACCACTCACACCACGCCTAGCAATTCAAGGCAGTCTTCCTCCCTCCCTCGTCGCTTGTCCAACAAGAGAATTCGTCGTGTCATCAGCATATCTTTTATATGCCAAGATGTACCGCTCATCAGAACTCCAAGTTGCCGTGACACTCTCCCTGCTCGTGGTCGCGTCGAACCATTTTCGCCACCTCGCCCACAGCTCTCCATCCTCTCCCCCGCTCGACTGAGGAATTCCATGCCCGCCATCTTTGTAGTGTTCAATCAAGAAGAGACGCTTCGCCCATGGCGCCAGACTGATGTCCACGAGACTGAAAGTAGTGCCGGTGAAGAAGGGACCTTCGGGGTCCATTTGCTCAACAAAGGGCTTGATGTGCCCATGAAGCTGCTCGCGCGCCTCGTCGAGGCTGTATTTCTTGTCCGGAGTGTGCTGCAGAAGCTTGTAGAATGCTGGAATGATGCGCGTACTGATGTGGTCAATCCAAAGCCGACATCTCGCCCGTTCGTATGGATCCGATGGAAGCAATTGCGGACCATATTTAGATTCATCCGAATATGCGTCGTCGAGATACTCGCAGATGATGTTGCTCTCAAACAGAGGCCTGCGGTCCTTGCTCTCGCCATTCACGGGGACAGCTAGCGTAGGCACCAGACCCCTGGGGTTCATCGCCATGAACTCTGCCTCCTTCTTGTACGGGTTGATCTCGACGTATTGGTGGGGAATGTTTTTCTCGTACAGAGCAATCCAAGATCGCTGCACAAATGGGCAGAACCATCCTCCATAGAGCTTCAGCGCATGCTCCTCCGAGTGCTGCGCCGCAAGCTTGGCTGCAGCGCCGGTGGTCTCAGGAGGAATTGAGGTGTCGATGTTGGCCATTTTGTACTTAGAGATTAGTAGCGGGAAGGAATTGTTTAGGCGACTTGTCTTGTGAAGTCGTCTCTCACGACGATAAGAAGGGAGGGAGTTTGCGACGGCGAAATGCGGAGAACGAACCATGCTAAGGCTCAACATGAAGTCATTGTTCATCATGCGTGTCACGCGATTGTCGACAGTGGGGGCGGGGATAGGGGTCTTAATCGAGATGTCCACGTCACTATTTTAGGGATACGATGTCGGGTTGCAACGCACTGCGTGATGTGACAAGCATATAAACTCAATAATTTTGATCTACCTGCTGATTCAGGATACTTTGAAATCATTTTAATGTTTCCTTTGGTAATTCAGGCTATAGTTGATGAGTACAACACTCCAAGTTAGCAAATATCCTCTAAATCAGTGATGCTTGTTTTGTCGAAGATGAATAGACTCGAGTCTAATAAATAAGATATTCTTTGGAGAATTCCAAATTTCCCCTTCTTAGTGTCTCATGAAATACTCTCAATAATTGTGAATCATGTTGCTCAATCCATCAGCGGCAACAATGATGAGACACGCTCCAATGACTGGCCCTAATTAGAACATTGAGCCGGGGGGATCGATAGTCAATGGCTTATGCTGGCACCCACAGCCTCTTGTTTCTCCCAGTTTTCCCAAGTGCGGCATGCTCACCACAACCTCCAAATTACATTTCAGCATCACGTATGTAAGAATTTGATACTCAATTGTGGATTATTATAGGTATTGCTGAGACACGACAAGCAATTCAAATACACTCTGATCGTATCATTGATTACGCTCATCGTCTTTCACATGACTTCGCTGGGTTCCTAAAGCTTTCTAATATCACAAGATGTCAAGATCGACGCGACGATATCGGATTCCTTCGTAGTTATGTGATCGTGAGGCCATATATTTGAGGTCATAAATAAACTAAATAGATGCCTCTTTTGAGATGGTGTCGTTGAGTAGACTGTTCATCAATATCAGGGTCTCTGAAAGAGAGGGCTGTATGAAATCTTGGCTTTGCATGTAAAGGTTATTCATCTCACGAGGCGGGTTGAATGTGTTCCTCCATACTGGGATGGGCACATGGTAACTTATAGAACGTACGAGGGGCCTCAAATTAAGCTTTGTCTTGGAATTTCTTCACAGCGATCTATCAACTGACTGGGAAGGTATCTTCAATTAACGACCCAAATGTTGACTATTACATCCTTGAGCCAGGAATTGGTAATCAAACGAGCACACGATGTAGCAAAGAGACTGCCCGTTGAATTAGTTGCAATCAACTTCACGGGGCTGTCGTTTCCTTCCTCTGTCACTTCCTCTGTCACTTCCTCTGTCAGTGATACACGCCCACTAAGCCAATTCCATGACCGAATGCCACCATCAGCCAGACCTATAATGACAGAATCAAATGATATAGTCGCAAGCTGAGAAATTGGTGCCTGGAAGAGTGATTTTAGCACAACTCAACATCTGATGTCACGCGAATCTTACAATTGTATGAAGCAGATGCTTGTGAGGCGATATCCACGATATGCCGACGCCCCATATCATAACCGAAGAGCCATTCGCAATAAGAACATGGTCCGAATTGGCTGAAAAGGCAACCGAAGGAGGGGATGTTCGAAAGTTCATGGGAAAATCTTCACAAACTTGATGAGCCCCGGTTTTCGCATCCCAAATTCGAAATCCGCTGAGATGATCGATCGTCGCAACGGAGGCTCCATTCGGGGAAATTGCCATGGTAATACGGGCTCCCACAAACCAGTCGTTGATGGCGATGTCCTCTTGCACATCCCAAATATGAATATATCCATAGCAATCATATTGAAGGACGATATTACCATCTCTGGCGAAATCTGCAAATTCTATATTCGGAGAAGTGAGGGACGTGCGTCTGAGGACCAAGGGCATAGTATCCCAAATCTGGGAAAGAGTCAGAAAGTACAGCCTGGTGGATGCATAAGTACTCGACTTACGTCAACAGCCCCCATAACGTTCAAAGTCAGAATCCTCCTCTGAGGCGCGAAGGAAACACCCATGATCACCATATCATTGATAATGGTGTCAATCAACTGGCTCGTTCTGGTATTATATATGAACACCTGCTGTGCACCAGCAATTGCAAGTAGATTGCCATCGGGGCTGAAACGAATGAAGAGTGGGTGAGAAGGAGGTTGAATCTTTCCAACGAGCCTCATCGAACCGTTCGGTACAGCATGCTGGATCGGCTCTCCATCAGGATGCTCCCTTGAAGTGGTCGCGAATGTTGTCGCTGTATCAGAAAAAGAGCTCGCTGCATTGTCCACATGCTTTGCTGGTGTAGACCTGATTCTTGTTGCCCGAGGAATCATATTAACTCCAGAATGGCATTTTACTGCATGCGCTTTGAGGGCCCGAGAAGAAGTGAAAGGCGGGTAATGGCAACCTTGCACGTCGCAGTTGATTTTCTGCGCATGGGTAAGATCATGCTCAAGCATCGTCTTTTCATCCTGGAAACCGGCTGTGGCGCGCGGGCATGCTCTCAGAAGACAGGTAAATGCAGAAGTCCGGAATTCTCGTTTGAATCTTTCCAAATCATGCAGAGACATCTCAGGAAAGGACGAAAGGGATAAGAATCCCCTGAGGCTGGTTTGGTAATTTTTCTGCAAATCTTTGAGAGTTCTTGGGTGGTCGAGGTTTCCGTGTGTCGTGGTCACTATGGAAAATATCAGACTTGGGTCAATTCCCGTCAAAGTCCTTGGTCCTACCTCTAACAACCAGTGAAGGATCTTGGGTCGCAGCTAATCGCTCTAGAAGTGCGTTTTGCAACATCTGGTGTATTTCATTATGGTAGCGGAAACCTTGCAAACGCACATCCAGAGCAACCGAGCTACGAATTTGTACACCTGAAGAAGCATTCTCTGACTTGTTCAATATGCTAGCCAAGGTAGAAGCTTCGGATATCAATGATGAGTACGGCTCGAGCCTGAAATTGGCATTGGAACATGAGAGCAGGTACTCATCCCAATGCTGGGTGGCATGCAGGTGGAATCCGTGATTGCCATTCAACACTCTTAGCGCTCGACTGTGAGCATCATAGGTCGGATCGAAGACTTTGAAGCCATCGAGGAGACATCTGATTGCCGCAAAAGCATGCTCATACTGTGCATCAGATTCTGCCAAAACAACCATGCTTTCAGGGGTTTGCAAATACCTATAATAGGTGTGACTGAATATTAGTAACATAGAAGTAAATGTAGGGGGCCAGAGATCTGCCAGGTATAAAGTTACGTACTCTTTTACGGATACATGGATGAAAGAAAAGGTAGTGTCTTTATTCTCTTGTATCAGTGGTGCGCACATGTCAAAAATGTACGGCGGGGGTAAGGCGTTGGCATTGGCGTTGGCGTTCTGTCGAGCAAAGTATAAGGCCGAGCGGAATTCAGCTTTGCTCAAGGGTCTTTTACAAAATGCTATCCAACCAAGGATAGACTTCATCCGGGCAACAGATCGGGCATCGAACCTTGCCGTAATATCAGAAAGAATTTTTCCATAGCTCAAGACAGTGTTAGCGTCTTTCAGGTGCCACTGATGTAAGATCGTTGGAAGACCACACAGTTCACTTAGCTTGCGAGGGAGCGTGTTGATTGCATGCCTGACCTCATCTTGGCTCATGAGTATGTTGGATGACAAATATTCGAGTATCAGCCTAGCCCACAAAAACATCCCTATTAGAAATCAGCTTTGAGATCGCCATTCAAAAATTTGGACAGGAACCAAAATCCTACCATCCGCTCTCTCAACAATTTTGGCTGCTATGTCATTCAGGTCTCCATCTGTGATCCCAAGCTGGGAGAGACGAGGCTGGAGCAGTCCAAGTTTCTGACTAGCATAAGTTCTCATTGCAATTGCGATGATTTTCTTCTCATCTGTTAGAGAGACGCTTGGTCTCTTCCGCAATGTCGTTGTGAGTACGGGTGATCTCCGACTTGCCAGCAAAGCCTTGCACAAGGCTGAACCGGGTGAACCCGATGAAGACACAAGCCGCTGCAATAAGCTTGCCACTCGGTCCTGTTTCTCCGCATCACATTCATCGAGACCATCTATGATGATGTGTATATATTTTGGCTTGGATGACGTAGATGACACCGCCCTGCTGATCGTGAGTATTAGCTGGTCCAGTGCAGTGACTGTTACAGCCTTCTTCCCAAGGACGTATTCTTCATACACATGTGCCACTAGGTCGACGCTTGGACGAATGAGTTGCATGAGCAGGGACCGGAGAATTTGGTCGTACTGAGTTGAGGACGTGTGTGAGTATGTGCAGAAGTGGCGAACCACTGTTGATTGCCCACTGCTACGCAGGAATTTGTCAATCTGTGTGGCAATGACGCTTTTCCCCGTCCCGGGGTTACCTTCAAGCCACAAAAACGGTGTCTCAGGCTTGTCTCTCATCCAAGAAACAAGACTCTTTTGTTTGAGAATCCAGCCACAAGTCCCTGAGTGCTTGGCCACTTCGGTAGCAATGGAGTCGAAGATGACTTGCTGATCAGCATCGTCCAGTTTCAGCCATCCAACGATGGCTTGATACTGTCGGGTGAACTCTTTATTTTCTTGCTTTGCTAGCTCCGCTAGTCTTTCTGTTCGCCAGGTATAAAGGTCTTCTCTCATCTTTGTGGCATGAGAAACGTTCACAGCGTTGGCAGTCTTGTCCACAAGGTCTTCATGTGCCTTGAGATCTTCGATTAGTGTATCGAATCGGCGCTGGAATCGGCCCCATGACGATAGAAAAAACGTCTTCCAGCCTGCACAGCATTAGTTAGTTCTTCAAACTAACAAGAAATCCTTGTGTATACCATTTCTTCTAACAAAAGCGTAAGCCTCTCGATGAAATTTCAAGATGTCAGAGTAGAATATTGCCAATGTTTCCTGGAATACTGGACTTTGCACAAGTGCCTCGCTTAGTATTTCGAACCGAGTTAGGGACTCGGCAATTCGAGAGTACGCGGAGATGATGCGTTCAAAGGCTTCAACATAGTCGGAAGCAATCTAACTTCGAATTGGCAAGAAATTCACAGACACCTAGGGAGAGAAGGATACCTTAAGAATGAGCTTTATAGGTGCCCATATCCATGGCAAATACGGCGTCCCATTACACAGGACTTCGATGCATTTCGCATAGTGCTCCAGACCTTTGAAGAGTGGCATCAGACGTCGCATATTTCTCAAATCCCCTCGGGCACTCAGTTGGTTTTCGATCTTCAACGCTGCTTCCTGAACATTCTGGAGTGTCGTATCGTTGAATTCCTTGGCTTCAAGCGGGGATATCGTCTGCTCAAGATCGTCGAAAGCTTCGCGAATGATGCGTCGAGCAGCTCGTGAGACTTGGGGAGTTGACAACGGCATGGCTGGTGTGGACTCTCCAAGAGCATAGAATCTTATAGCTGAACTTTTGGGTGATGAGGCTCTTAAAGCAGGTACTATGTGAGCACAAGGAAAACCGAGAATAAAAGTGCAGTCAGGCTGAGCGTCACTGCCTCGGGCACGCCAACAAAGGTGCCTAACACAGCCCCCACATACATGCGACCAACAAAAATGGGTTGCCAAGGATAGTCTAGAAAAGAAGGCATCCAAGATATGCATTTCGCGGGTCGCATTTTACACCGCCTCACAGCCGAGCTTCGTTCATATCAAGATCACGCTCTTATTCCCTCCTACGCCCGTCGCCCGAGTCCTTGAACCGTACGCATCGCGTTGCCCTTTCTTTCCCATCATCCATCATTCATCATGCCTGGATATAGGCCAACAAAAAAGCGCTGTCTAGACTCACCAGTACCCCCGATCGAAGAGGAGTGCCCCTGGTGGGAAGAAGCAGCAGCTTTGTTGTCACACTCTCAAAATCCCCAACCAGTTGAGTACCTGCAAGACTTCACATCAACAGCCAAGCCGCAAGGCCACACTCGAGGCCCCTGGACGGAGCCAAATATAGAGCACACACAGCATCTTGCTAAGGCCGTGGACTTCGGATTCGACGGAGTAGCCCCAAAGCGGCATGCTACTCAGGAAGAACTGATCTGTTTTGGGGAGGTGCGTTTGTATATTGCCATTTCACTTTCGTTTTGGCAACCCTGTTTAACAGCCGTGTAGCTCAGAGGCCTCATTGGCAAGTTTAAGACTGCCGCCGACCCAACGTCATGTGGCTCTAGCTTCAACGTGCAGCTCAACTCGTCGGAGCAGTTTTCGGGCGTTGGCAACGATTCACTGATGGGGAAGATTGATCCAGATTACACTCACTTGACTTACGCGCTACTTGAAGAGCCTGATATTGTTTTGCAGGTGACATGTTCTCGTGAGACAATTCCAGTCAAATCATCAAAAACTTCAGTGTTTCTCGGACAATCAATGCCGTGTTCCATTTCCATCGTCATATACGGGCCATTCAGAATGTTTGACGAGATTGGCGTCTTCTTTCAAACAAACGAAATGTATCTTCAAGACCCAAAAGAATGTGACAGGAATGTCAGGTACTACAATCCTCATCGCCTTTCCTCCATCGAATTGGACTGCGCACCCTGGACGTTTGACTTACAAACGCAAACAATTCAACTGATCGAAATGACTACCATCGATCCGCGACCTGACCTGCTGGATGTTATCAATTCAAATGATCTTCGTCCAGAGACGCCACAGCCTCCCGCCATTCGTACACTGCTTGAGAAGTAATACCCAGCAAAGTTCAACGTTGAAACTCCGAGCTAACCCAGCCTCCAGGCACCAAAAGCAGGCTTTAACTTTCATGCATCAAAGAGAGTTGGGTTGGGCGTGGGACGGGAGCCGGCCAGATATTTGGGAGTATATGGAAACAGGCCAGAGCCATTTGTAAGTTCCTTCCGTATAAATTCAATGAGAAGTTTTCACTTAATAGGTCACAGTTTCGTCAACCGGGTGTCTGAAGTCCACCAAGTGGAGCCCCCGGATAACTTCTACGGCGGAATCATCGGTGATCCTATGGGTCTAGGAAAGACTTTAACCATCATTGCCCTGGTTGCAACAGATAACCTTTCTAACCGACCAAAACCCGAGGAACAGACCCTTATTATCGTGCCCCCAGCATGTACGTTCGCATTATCAACCCCAACCCTCTGGATTGTCTATTTTGATACGACTTTGGCATGTAGGTAACAAGATAAACAGTGCTCAGTACCTGGGAAGATCAGTTATCGGAGTGAGTAGAGACCTAAGACTTTGTCATTGCTCCAAAGTTCTAACGCACAACCAGACATGTTTTTCCAGGGAATCTAAGCTGGTGCCGACACCACGGCAAGACGAAGCTTGCGAACAACATTGCATCACAGAATACAAATATAGTCTTAACAACATTCAACACGGTTTCGGCCGAATGGAGGTCACACACCGAGGAGAACACGTCTGTTCTATTCTCCAAATGCTGGAAACGTGTGGTTCTAGACGAAGGTGACGCTAACCTCCTCGCTGCGGAAAGGGTCCAACTAAACGTCATTTGTCTAGCCCACATCATCCGAAATAGCGCTTCCCAGTTAGCACAGGGCGTTTGTGCTCTAGAGGCAAACAGCCGCTGGGCGGTCACGGGAACTCCGATCCAAAATAGACTTTCTGATCTGGCTGCGCTGTTGCAATTCCTCAGAGTCGACCCCTACATGGATAGGAAGCAATTCGACTCAGACATTTCCAATGTTTGGAAAGGCGGGGACACGGATGAAGCAATCAAGAGGCTCAAGCGACTTGCCGGGTGTCTTATTCTGCGTCGCAAAAAGACCACAATCAGTCTACCACCGAGGCGAGACCTACAGTGCCCAGTCGAGTTTACGATTGCTGAGCGAGAAGTGTACAACGAAATCCGCAACCAAGTCATCTCTCGGATTGACTACTTCATGTATGAGAACAATGGATATGATCGACCTTCCGGCTGCGTCAATGTTCTCCAGCAAATCGAGGCTATGCGGATGGTTTGCAATCTTGGGCTTTACTACTATCACCGTCACAAACCAACAGCCGCACAGGAAGAGACTACCGACTGGCAAGCTATAGCACAACCCGCTTTCAACTTTCAGCGAGAGACAGGTGTCGTGGAGTGCCAGTACTGTTCCACATCAGTGGACGTCTCGGACGGTGTCATGGATGACTCGCGGAACCACAGACCACCCCTCTTCTCCCAATGTCTAAAGTTTGTGTGCTCTGATTGTGCCGCAATGAGTCCAGTGAGAAATTGCGACCACAATCCTACATGTCCATATTCTCCAGTGTCTCTGAGTCTAGTCCGTCTTGAGGAGACATCAACCTCTCTTGAGCCGCCCGCAAGCGAGCAAGACATGCTAGGGATGGGTCTTCCGTCTAAAGTAGCAGCGTTAGTGACTCAGGTTATCAACCTTCCCATGGATGTGAAAAGGTATGATGAGTCTAGCAAAATCCGAGTGGTGCTAACGAAGCGCTAGCATCGTTTTCTCAACTTGGCGAACGACTCTCGATGTTCTGGAAGCAGGCTTGAACAAAGCGTCCATCAAAACTCTTCGATTCGATGGAAAGGTTCCCCAGAAAGACAGACAAAATGTGCTTGATCGATTTCGAAAGGATCCCAATATCCGCGTGTTGCTGTTGACTTTGTCCTGCGGTGCTGTTGGGTATGTGATACCAGAGATCATGGTTGCTGACCGCTCACAAAATGGCACAGTCTCACACTCACGGCTGCTTCATACGCATTTCTCATGGAGCCTCATTGGTAAATGCATCACATGTCATAAGTCCCACTTAGATGTATGCTAACATGACGGAGGAACCCAACTCTTGAGGATCAGGCACTGGCTCGTATTCACAGGTTGGGTCAAAAGCGGGAGGTAACTACCGTTCGATTTTATGTGCGCGATTCGTTCGAACAGGTCAGTGAACTAGCTAATAAGATTTCTTTCTCTCGGAGTTGACTGACCACTGTTTATATAGAGGGTCATCGAAGTTCAAGAGTCTAAGAGACAGCTTGAGGGTGTACTACTGGCACCACATGATTCGAGTGGCCCTGGCCTTGATATGAGGTCACTCCAGGTAGGTTGCCTGGACGCCATGCTCGTCTCTTGCTAATCGATATTAGAATTTACGGTCTCTTTTATGAGTTGGAAGGATTAATGCTTGATTGTAAAAAAATATGTTAAAACTATTCGACTATGTCAATTAAGTAGAATAGTAGAAGTTAACTATCTGAAGTCAAACACCAATCATGACACCATACCTATGAACTCCAATCCTAGAACAAAAGCAAGAATAATTTCTGCCTGAGTGAGGTCACAGATCCTCTTGCCTAACCTGAGTCAAGACCAGCCACAGCGTCTTGGGTCCCACGGAGAGTGTGGCTGGTGTTCGAACCTCCAGCCTTGCAATGTGATCCGCCAACGCACCCAGCTTAAGCTCCACGCTCTCCTCTTTGTCGTTTCGTAGTTCGACCTGGTCAATGATAGATGTGCCGGCAAGTTGGGAAATCTCTTTCGAATCGAGTAGAGTAGCGTGGAGGCCTCGACTATGAAACCAGTCTTTATTCACAACCGCCAGATAAGCCGTGGCACGTTCGCGCGCTGACTCTGGCGACTTGGTGGCAGCCATGATTGCGGATCCGGGGAGTTGAACGGCCGTGTGAACGGTGCCCACAGCTGCGGACACGGGTATCGAGATAGCACCGCCAATGACACCCATGGCGGCACCGAGAATATTTCCGCGTTTGGCATGAGCACCTATGCCTTTACCGACGTCCTTGGCGTGGGAGACGATGCCCTTGACCAGGCTCTTCGGGCCTTCGCCCACTTGCTTTCCCATGTTGGCGGCATGGCGGAGAGCGCGATCCGACACCTTTGCTGCGAGGAAGGCGGAGACAGTGTCCAGAAAGGAATGCCACGTCTCAGCCGGAATGCCATAGCTGAGGAGCAGCGGAGCATATGCAGCGAGTAGAGGCGATGCTGACTCGGGAGTGACCTGAGGGATGGCGATTGGACGCTGGCTGTTCGAGCCCGACGCAGCCGAATACGGAGGGAGAGGGGCATCAATGGGGAAGCTGAACGGTGACTCGGCCGTCGGACGAGCCGAGTCTCGCCTGCCTGACTTGTCGTCCCCGAGAGGTGGAGTAGGCTGCGTGAGAGACGGTCCAGGATCCGTCGCCTGATATGTAGGAGGCGCATCGTCATCGACGACGTCTTGGCCGGCCTTGGCCTCTCTTTCTTTCTCGGAAGCCATCAGATCGTATGTTTACGGTGAAAAGATGAAATCAAGAAGAGAAAGTTGGGTTGAGTGACAAAATGTTATTGTCAGCCCAACGGATATCCGGCATCTGAAGGATCAAGTGCTGACATAAAGCGGGGATCTTGATGCGAACTCTTTCAATTAAGTTACCCTAGAGGTAAAACAGACAGTGGCGCATCGTGGATCAATACTTACGGAACTAAAGCAGTGCAAAAACAACACAAGATTTCAGTTGTTTTCTTTCACACTCATATCTGGGAAATATGTTCGTACGACTTAGGAAACGGGGAGGGGAATAATGCAGGCATGTTCGAGTACGAATGGAAGGAAGTGAACCGCCGAACAGGCCTAAAGTATGATTTATTGTAGGTGTTGTCCTAGGTCTACAGAGAAGGCATGTTGGCAAACGAATGATAGGAATATGTTCCAGCATTTAATGGCTTTCGGTTTCGAACCTGCTCTTTTAAAAAAAAACAATCTTATGGAATCCCGAGTATGAGCCAAATGACAGCCAGGCGAGATACCCTATCCAGTGAGCCTGATCCCACGATGTCTGCCATTGCCTCCAGCAGAGAGAAACACCACACACCAATTTGCTTCTACATAGAATAAAGTAATAAAAGTAAGATTAAACTAAAAGAGGCAAATGTCTCACTAAAAAGTTGTTTATCACATACACAAGTTATGTTCGAGTATTACTTACAAAGACCGAAAGGTAAGAGCTATGTTCAATGCACCAGGATACTCCGCCTTTCTCGTAATCGATGTCCGATCAATATGGACTCATGTGCTGTACTTTAAGGAATGAATCATGAAGTGATATTGTGCACTCAAGACACACCAGATCGCCAGTGGGCCGCCTGAGTTCGACTGTGCGCAAGCCACCGTAGACGAAGATGTGCAGAGCTAGTACGAAGAGGGATGGCGCCTGGATGACCCGACTCCATCGTTGCATGGAACAAGTTACGGTCGGAGAGACAACAGTATGACCCGTCGTTGCCCAAGCCAGAGACAAAGCATACCGCCAATGACCCGTCCAAGACCCAGTCTTCGCTATTCTTCCCCGTCCAGCGGGCCGAAGAGATTTTGGTCGTGGAAGTGGGCCGAAGCTATGATCAGCTTAGCCGTATAGCAATTGCATGCATGCGATCGTGACATGCACGGTGGAAGAGTCCCTGCAGCGGCCCGCTCGTATAGAGGTAGAAATGCCCCGAAGGAGTTGATTCGCGTCGGGCGGTAAAGGTCATGGCCCGGCGGCGCCGGCATGCGGCTTACAAAAATAAGGAGGTCGCCTCAGACAAGTGTCTTGGAATTAGAGGGTGGTGGCGATGTGGCATTTTGGGGGGTTGGAGGGTATTGCAGTGTGACCGAGTTTGTGCTGCTTGCAATAGTTGCCCTGGTGGTGAAGGGAAATGCTTCTACGGACTCTAAACGATGGGCCGACTGTTTGAAGTCCAGGTGAGCGGCTGGGATATGTGAGCCCGGCATTCGAAGCTGAAAAGCACTCCTCGTCTACCGCACAGGAGCCGGTCAAGATGGGTCGGTTTCCCTCGTTTATGCGGTAGAGTGGATTCACTGATCGCCCAGCCGGGCCAGCTCCAGAACAGAAGACCCTGGGCGTTCTGAAACAAACGGCCTGGGGTCGAAGGGTGCTTCTGTGCAGCAATTAGCCTGGGCACGCCTAGCCAGGCATTTTAGCATCACGGGAGGGGATTTCTAGATCTGCCAGGACACAGGAGAGCCTAATTATATGGCATTGACCGCGAGGCGGTCCTTGTGGTATTTTAGTAGTACGGAGCACTCGGTATTGGATAATGGTGTGTAAGTTGTGGCGTTGTGTGCTATGGTGAATCCGGTAGGTCGGCCGTTTGGTTGATTCAGGTGACGGGCGATGCCGCCCGACTCAGCTGTCAACATTCTCTCAACGAGGAGAGGGCGGCCATTCTGGGAAAATACCACATCGTATACAAGCGAGAACAACGGTTCAAAGGGCTGATGTTTCTACGAAGCAGCCAATAGATGCATCCGTCAAAGATTCAGGTGGTCCCTGACCAGGCCTTTGCACCCGACTTCCAGTAGATCCAAGTCCCCACGGTGGTTGCTTTGCTGAAGCTCCACTTCACCGTCAACATATCGCCGGCTTGCCCAGTTCAACTATTGTCCAGGGCCATGGAGCTTTGCATTGGCCGTGTAGTAAAGGAGACAGAGCAGCTAAATGGTGTTGACTGAGGGTGCGTGGTGGAAGAATAGCAACCGATTTGCGAGAAATGCAACCTCCATGCTTCGTATCGGGGAATATGGTGCAGGGTTTGGGCATATGGCTCTCCGCATCACTTGCCTCAACGTTACAAGCCGAGGACCCGAATTAGACAACCAACTTCCACAGCACTTATTTTGTTTCTCTCCACAGGGCTGGTGATGAGCTAATTAAGACGGTCATTTGTCCATGGCAGACCTGACCCTGGCGGAAGGCAATAGACCACGATCTAGCCAGGCCGACTCATCCATGATGCGTCCCACTATCGACTTCCCCAATGCCACTATAGCATAGCGCACATGCACCCGACCTGCCCCTAGAGAGGGCCAGGCTTTCGCCGTCACGCCACTAGAGACGGCACCGGTGCCCACCGTAAATTAATCTACGATGGCGCCAAAACACAAACGCCCAACCAAGGATCAACGGGCAAGCCTCCCCCCTCAGCGTCTCCTCTTTCAGCCAGCAAGCAACCTTGGGTTTCCCTCTTTTGTCCCTTATTGTGATCGTTTCTTGCTCGCTTTTTGGTCAAACTATTTTTGGGATATGCATACGCTTACGCTTCATGCATGCCGGAACGGAACACCAGACCCCGTTCTCACTGCTTCGCTTCGCTGGGGCCTCATCGGGCCTAGGCCTTTGGGGAAATACGAACTGCGTGCTACGTCGCCCCAGGCAGCCCCATCACTCTTCCCGGATGGGTGGTCTCGTGGGAGCTGAACGGTTGTTCGTTCGACGGTGGCTTCACTAAATTGTGGTGTTTTGTAGATCCGCAACACTCCGTCGGAGTTGTGGCTAGCCATAGTTATTTAAAGAAGCCGCTGGCCGCCCCTCTCATCTAAGACATCACCATCACACCCCGCCATCAACGCACTACATCATATTAAGACCAAAAAGTACAAAAGACCGCCATCTGCCTTCTTCTTCGACGCCATTTCTACCAAAACATCCCTCTTCAACCCCCAAAACCATCAACATGCAGATCCAGGCTCTTCTCACCACCCTCCTCCTCGCCGCTGGCGCTGTCGCCGCCCCGGCCGAGTCCTGCATGTCTAAGGGAACCAAGGCCACCAGCTGGAAGGTCCACGACTTCACCTACGAGGCCGCACACGCTTACAGCAGCCCCACGAAGTCCACCTACTGGTCCAAGGCCACCTTCAGCCTCGAGAACCCCGTGCTCTCCTACAAGGCCAAGTGCAAGGGCACCAGCAGGTCCAAGGACTACTTGAATGGCAAGGCCACCTACACCTGCACCTCCAAGACTGGTGATGAGGCTACCTTTACCTTCGACCGCAAGTCCGGCAAGCTTGCCATCAACCAGACCTGGTCCTGCGCCGCCGAGGGTGGCTACTTCACGGCCAAGGGCTCTAAGGCGCTCAAGCTCGACTGCGAGGACTCCGTATACAAGACCCAGGACAAGGGCAAGAGCACCAAGACCTCTCACAGGGTTACCACCTGCAAGCCCCTTACCGTCAAGGTTCCCATCACCGATCTCAGCGCTGTACTGTGAGCAATCAAAATGCCGACGACTTGACGACCAACCCATTATTATTCTTCATATTTTGGCTTCAAAAAAGCCATCTGTTTAATTTTTTTTTATGGCATAGGCGAGCATAGCGGTGTGATCGAGGCATCGCCTGAACCGGATATATATACCGTGATGACGGACGGATCAAAGAGCATTGTGACATTCATTACTGGCATGAAGACGCCGAGCAAGGTGAAAATTGTCTGGTCATAGACGGATTTGGCACAAAAAGCCATGATTCAGGTACAAACCTGTTAATATCTAGACTTGATAAATAAATGCGCATTGGTCTCACTAAAATCTCACATCTTTTGGCCATTGTTTTTACTTGAATGCTCCCAACAACGGTTCGACCAGGAGAGCCAAAATGGTTGTTGGTCAAAAGCCGCCCACAACATGAGGAAGCGCTTCGACTAGAACTTTCTCACTGGCGATCTCCTTTAGTAGTATTTTGGAGTTGTTCTCTGGATTATACAACAAAGAGAGGGACACAACGTGTGTTGGAGCGACAACACACCATAGAAGTGACCATAGTCAACTCGCAAGACTGCAGATTTGGGTCAATCAATAGGTCTGTTTGATACTTCTTAATCAAGAAAACTTAATTTTAAACAGAAATTTGGTTGATATCCAAGTATTTGGTTACGAATGGTAGTCGGTGTTACTGGCTGGGTGAGGTCAGGTCATATTACAGGAGACTCCACCATCACTGTGACCATTACCCGATGAGGAGACTTGAGCCTTGGTGTGCCAATCCAAGTGTGCCTGGCATGAATAGCAAACGATTGCCTTACCCAAGAAATCTTTCTGCCTAGAAAGAATCTTGCCAATGAGAGTTGCTAGCTTCTAAGTGGAGTTGCAGCTCATGTCATTTTGGCAACAGTGCCTCATTCGCTTCGCCTCACTGAACTCTTCAAACGAGGCAGTGCATTGCAGATCTGAAGCCGGGCGACCAAGATGATTATTGAAACGCACTGCCACAATGAAGCGCCGATTACGTTTATTTAATTCTTCACTTGCCGCTGGAATCTAAAATAATTTCCCAACTTTTGTCTACCTAACAAAGTCTTCAAAATGTTGGCGACTGTGATTCCTTCTTCCCTTCTTATGCAGATTGATTTCTTGAGACTGGGGAGATTTATCAAAAACATCGACAAGCCCAACGATGAATATTGCGACCCTCAGACGTCCGATGCCTTAAAAGTCATTTTCAAAGACTTCTCCACCAACACGAACCAAGACAGCGCCAGGATTGATTTTGGGTCTGGTTTGTCCTCTTTGTTCTCCGAAAGACTGTCAAGGCAGCTTCAATCTCAAATCGAAGTTGCGCCAGAACGTGGTGTCAGCTATGAGCTCGAAGACTCAGATGCATGGTTTGACAACGTAGTCAGCCTCCCGGACACGAGGGAGTGGATCGAAAACGCGGCGCTTTCTGGTGACAGAGTCTATTTTATAGTCGGCGTTCAAACCCTAGACGAGACTCGCATTGCTCAGAAGGCAACTAGAGAGGAACAACTTGGAAGCGAAACCAACCTTTCCGTTGCAGCTGTCGCAGCATTTATGCCTTTCGCCGAACTAGTTGATGTTCCCACTCAAGGAGAACAGCGGAATTTGGGGAGTGACGAGATTTGGATAAAAGCCCCGAGCCAACAAGCCTGTTCCATACGATGTCGGGAAGTCAAGGTGAGGCGGTTGTCCAGCCAACCAACCGGGCCACCACAACCATCAAACACACGTCGATGGGTACGCAAGAGAGAAGGCAAGAGCGAGGAGCATGTAGAAGACGACGACAACGAAGATTTGATTGAGGTGGACATCCAGGACGTGCTTGAGTTGAGTGGAAAGTGGGACACACGGGATTTTACGGAAGGGACAATTTATCTCCAATCTTGACATTCAATTTGAGACTACCTGCAACTATTGAGGAAGATAAATAACGAATCCAACCTCGGGGTTGCTTCAGAGCTTCTACTACAGTCGTCAAGGTGTTTTCATGCCTACACGAACGTTAGCGGCTGATGCCACTATTCTAGCCTTGCCAAACACGACCTCAACTGGAAAGATCAGAACTTGATCGCCGTAAAGATAAAATGGAGGCAAAATGAAACACAGAGTGTGATTAATTTCTGTTGTATTGAACAAAACGTCTGTTCAATGACGATTCCCTAGCCCCGTCTATGATGAGTTACTATATCAAATGAAACTGACAACGTCGACGCCAGCAGTAGTATTATTACATGCAAAGATGCCTCGCCAGCGAGGCGCATAAGTTCAGAATGTCCAAAGAACCGTCATCAATATTATCTGAAGATATTGGAAATGCGCCTCGTTGTTCTGCTGGTGCTTGGGGGACTGGTTGGTGTCTGCGGTGTTGATACGACAGACGTTGATGCTGTTGCCTCATCCGCTCCTTGCTTGATGCTTCCTAAGATGAGCTTGTTGACATCTGGAAAATCCCATGGCTTCGTGTCAACGACATCTTCCCTGATTCGAGAAAATGTGGTCAGTTCAAGACTCGAGACCGCAAAGGGGTGGATTCGAACTTACATCGCATCGAGTGTGTCGTCCAGTCCCTGCAGCCGGTTGAGCTTTTCTTCATTGTCGCCGAAGGATATAAACTGAATGCTGAACCACCGGGATTCATACAAATGAAGCTTTGTCTTGAGGTCGTTGACAAAATCGCGTATTTTGTCTTCAACGTCATCGGTTTGTCTGGATCCCTCCCAAAGCCCGTCAGTCAGGATCAAAAGCGTCTGTCTCCTGCTGGTGTCTTTGAGGTAGTCGTCAAAAATCCTCGACAATGTTGCTGCCATGTCCGTCTGATCATTCACATCGTCTATATCCCAGTATGCGTTATCCACCGATTGCTGAAACTTGGTCTCGATCTTCTGCCCCTTGACGTTGTTTAAGCAGTGGCGCTCGCCAATTGTGTAGACGAGATCTAGGCCATCTTTGTCAAGAGGGCCAATCTTCATTGCTAGGGCTAAGAGAACCATGGCGACCTTGTTCCAATGAGTTTTCATGCTAGCGGAGTTGTCGACCACAAATTTCTATAAGGTCAATTAGTACGTGTGAGTGTATATGTTAAGAGGAGGGATCCATACGATGTCCCTTTTGGAGATGTGCTTCTCAAGAAAGGGGTCCTTGGGGATTCCATTAATTAACGAAGACCAGCTGCCTTTGTGATTCGCCCAAGCCTCTTTCTGTTGCCAATATTCATTAATAACGGCGACGTTAAGCTGATGGCTGGATCTCGGTGTCGGCGACAACGAGCCCTCCCCAATCCCTGTCGAGGATACCGCTGATTTTGGTCGCCGAGAAGCTAGCAAGTATGAATTCTCTAACTCTTCCTGTATCACATCATGGTCTATGCCTGGACCGCGGGGTGGGAGACATGGCCTATCATCCGTAGGCCCAGCGTCTGGAACCGGGGCTTGAACGTCGGGAGGAGGCTGAAGGACCTTGATGTTTGGTCTAGGCATCGTCCTTTTCTCTGAATGGCGGCTGCTCGGCTCACTGGCTTCGCTCATGTCCGAGATTCTCGAGTCCGATCGAATGGCCTCTTCTCGATTTGCTGTCTTCCCAAATAGGATCTTGCCGAACCGCTCCGATTTACCGACGCGGTTGGGGGAGCGGAGTTGTTGTGGCAGAGTGAGGTCTTGTCCGTGTAGCGATTTCGAGCTCGAGGAATGTGGAGCAGCGTTGTTTTCGTTACTCACTTGAGAAAATGGCTTTGCGATGGCTGGTGCGTGGACGTCGAGTTTTAGCAGGACCTTTAGTGTACCTTCGCTCTCCTTCTTCAGCCTCCCAGCGTCCAGATTCTTCTGATAGGAAGCTCTTGCAACCTCTATGATTTCGCTCAAGCTTTCACATAGCTGCGTTGATGTAAGTCTTTTCTCGGGGTCGTTAACAAGCATCCCGTTATCAACGAGGTCGAGGACACGTCGAGAAATGGTGTCTGCTCTCCGTGTAGAGTTTCGAAGATGATCATGCCACTCAGTGACAGCATCAAGAATCTTGTTACCATCGTGGAAAGCATCATCGGAAAACGGAACGCTGATGTCCTGGTTGTGCTCATATTCTCGGCGGAGCTCCTTAATCGCCTCTTCGCGTATAATAGAGTAGCGCACGTAGAATGCTGGACCAAGAATGACCCAAGTTGCCACCGCTGAAAGAACACAACCAAATGACCAAGTGTCTATGGTCTGTGAATGAGGGATGTTGGCAGCGGATTTTCCGTTTGTTTCGCGTTCCGGCGCCCCTAACAGGTCAGCTATGGGCTTACTAATGCCCTTCGAGTATTGGCTCTTACCGTAAGTTCGAGTGCCACCAAAAAGAGGTGTTTTGAGCTTCTCTTTCTCAAACTTTGAGAATCCAAAGTCGGCGAGCTTGAACTCGTGACGAACATAGAGTATGTTGTCAGGTTTTATGTCTCCATGCCACCTATGCCACATGCATGTTAGCAGTCGTGCAGTGTTGTAAGTGGGCCAATCTTACCCGTTGAAGTGCTGGAGGTTGCCATCCTGCCCTACATGATGAAGTCGATGTATCTGGTCGATTGTTTTGGCGACTTTGAAGAGGCTTTCCCAGAAGTCGATTATCTCCTTATTCAAGACTGGTGGGCAGGTACCAGCTAGATACTCGTCGAGGTCGTGCTCGCCGAACTCTAGCAGAATGTGATGACTGTGCTTACCCCTGTCGGTATGATATTCCCCGAGGTATTGCACTACTCCAAGTTCTGTTTGGTGTTGCATAGCTTTGAATGCCTGGCTTTCCATCTTATAGACATCATCGTACTCCCTTATGTACGACTTGACTGCGAATTCGTAGTACTACATGTGAATTAGTACGTAGCTCAGCTGGCTATGCCAGGGGATGGACGTACCTTTCCAAAATCCTGGTCGATCTTCGCCGAAGGCTCTAACATCCTCGCCAATTGGGCTTCCACTAAGTCCGCTTGTATCTTGCAGTGATATACTTTTGCCGTCCCTCCTTGGTTAATTTTGCGCATGTGAAAATATGGTAATATACATTTCCCGTGACAGATGGCGTTGTTCATTTCAAGACGAAGTGCAGCGGGAACAAATGCCCACCGACGCTTATCAAACTCGTCAATGAATGCCTCATAATCGCCCTCTTTGTATCGACTTGGTAACCGTATTTGGTCTTGGGACATGCTTTTCAAGATCTCTGCGTAAGTCCTAGACGGGTCGGTAGTAGTTAGATACGAATCTTGGGGCCACAACTGTAACAAATCGATCAGAGGGCCACAGTCCATGTCGACGAGAATGGCAAAGACTAATGGATGTCGGTCGATAATATTTCGTGCGCTTACTGGCACAACTTGGCCAAAAAAGACAGCACTGAGGAGTATTATGGCGTTGGAGAATGAGGTCCCTGGCGCTGGCTGTGACAGCCAGCTCTTGATTGCCTCTGAACGGTAGAAAAGCTTGCCCTCAAAGTTCCTTCGACAGACATCGTTGCTGTGAAGAAAGGCGAGGAAGCCTTGAATGGTCTTGTTCGAAGATGCTGAGGCCATCTTCTCGATCGGATCGAAGAGCACGCGTGGCGCTCTCCAGGCTCGTGGGGCGAGATTGTGGGCCGGAGCTGAAAAGGCAATAGTATAGGTCTTGGGCTTGGGCCTAGAGATAATATGTTGAGCTGTCGGTTCGGATCGAGGAAATCGGACGAAGTTGGACGAAGGAGTCGGACGAAGAAGTCGCAACTGCTAGCGTGGCTGTCAAGAGATTACATGGTAGACTCGGGAAAATGATTCTTGAGAGAGAAAGAGCGTCATTTAAACTGTTACGACACAAAGAAGGCAACGGGAAGGTCGAGGTACCTATCTAGCGTAAGGCAAGTAAGGCTGAGAGGCATCCATCCCCCTGCCGTTGAGGCTGCGGTGAACCGTGGGGCGGCCATTCAGCACAGTGCGGCGCCTCTTGGACGATAGATCCATTTCCATTTGCTAATGCAACGCTCGTGCAAGCCCTCATGCAAGCCCTCATGCAGACTGAGGCTGAGATAGCGCTGGATTCGGAATTCATTGGATAGCCTGGAGTGTCGGTCTGGAGGGGATGTGAGACATGGCGTTAGTTGCACAATCAGTTCTGTAGGCTGCTACCAGCCGAACATGCCACCAGCCGAACATGCTGTTCACGAGGACACTCCTAATACGCTCATCAAGATGCAAATGGGATGAAGAAATGGGTTACACTGCGTGAGTTCATGACATTTACCACTCCGCTCATTCTATGTGCAATCTGAATCATGCATTGCCTTGCTCTTACAATGTGCAATCTGAATCATGCATTGCCTTGCTCTTACACTTCTCAGCTCGGAGGGCTGTTGTTCACTGGCAGCAAGGGCACTGGAGTCGCCTTTCTCTTTGGCCCCCATTTCTTCAGCTCCTGACCCTTGTCTTGAGCCGCCAACACTGCCCTAAGCCCCCCTGCTTTTGTCCACTGCCACCACTGATTCAGGGGGGTCACACGCTGACCATCGTTCTGTTGCACCTGCGCCTCAATGTTCCCACCGCCTGTATGGTGGTCACCCTGCAGCTCGGTTCTGGCAGACGGCTGAGACCTTGACCCGGCCCATTTGTTGCCCAGGTATGCAGCACCGAGAGTCAGGAAACTGAGAGGTAGCGTGACCTGCAGCCATCGGTGCATAGCCACTGGCGAGTATGTTCCTTCTTCGCTGCCCTGGTACTTGATGATGTCGGTGCTGAATAGCGTCTGTAGCAGCATCCCATGTTAGTATCCAAAGACAGCCAATACGGGACCAAGAACTTTTGATCACTTACCGAAACAAAGGTCGCCGGTAGGTAGATAAGCGTCACAATCGTCACAATCCGCATTACAATAGCCTCCTTCTCTAGATTCCTATTGAGCCTTTCTAACCGATGCTGCCTCACTAATTCGGCTCGGTTGCTCAACATCCTGACCAAGGCGTTTGCTCTGCCAATTTGCAACCTAAAATCGTCCATCATATGGCTCAGTTGGCTGGTAAAGTCTTCCACTTCATAGGTGCAATCTTTGAGATCAAAGTCCTTGTTCGCGATCAATCTTTCGTAGAATCGCTTCAGCGAGGTCATCACCTCGATGTTGGATTCGAGCACAATGGTCATCTCACTGACAGTTTCCTCGAGCTTAAGCAGTTGCTGGACGTCTCCAGCTGTGTAAACGCGATGGTGGTACCCGGATCCAGTGGGCCCCAAAACGGCCATGCGCGTCTATCCCGGAGCATCAGCCACAAGTTCGTTTGTCAATGATAACCAAACTTACCTCCTTGTCTACGACATACTCCAGCCATTTGATATACTCTCTCCAGTCTTCTGTCGACCAATGGCAGAAGAGAAGATGAGCTGACAAACTCGAGGTAAAGCACTCATTTGGGCTGCCATAAGACTTGTCCTGTGGTCGCGCGTTCTTCCCTGTAAGCTCCTTGTATCGAGTTTCGATATCAATCCCGCCTTTAGTTACCATCCAAAGCGCATTGCCATTTTCGACGTCAAACCTGTGGTAAAATGCAGCTGGCCGTATTGAGTATTCGTTCTTCAACGGATTTTCCGAATCTCTGTACTTAGCAGTGACGCCTTTAAGATTGTAGGAAAGCTGATACTGCCTCCCTGACCGCGCTAAACTCTCGATGCCAAGCGATCTGCATTCTGGTCGCAGTGATGTTTGCTCTCGGAAGCTGCTGAAACGCAGATCTCGAGGGTCGCTCTTCAGTCCAAAGATAAAGAGGAATTCTAGGTAATCAGGCGATACCTGATGGAACGTCAAAATTTCCGTGAGCATTGACCGAGTGATGCGGAGACGCGCTCGGGTGTTCTCCCCAAAGACGTAGCTTTCAACATGTTAGGACCATTGCCCCATATCATTTGACAATATGGAGAAAACAACTCACATAAATCGAGATTTCGGATCTTTGCGATCCACTGAAATTATCGGCTTGGGATTGGCTGGATCTGTGCTCTCAGTCTCCTTAATTCCAAGCCACTTTGTGAGGCCTTCAGGTGAGTGGATATGCCGCTTGTCCACGTCTTGAACCAAGTTAGCAAGCGAATTCTCCAAGCTGAGCTGAGCGAACTTAATTCACCTTTTCCCTTGCCATTGTCAGATTTGAGATCACGGAATGAAACTTCTAGATTTTCTAGGTTTGTTTCGCAAAGATCACTGGCTGCCGATTCCAATCTCTTGGCAAATTCGGCCAGAGCACTGGGATAGGTGCTCGCACTGCGGCGAGTATAGTTTCGAGGATACGATTCTCGGTTTCGATATGAAACTTGGAAGTCATGTGGCAATTGCGATAAAGGCGTCATTCTTTCAGGAAAACCGAAGGTTGGCCGCGTAATGAGAAGCTTGTTAGAGATGCGTATTTCCTGGCGGAAAACGCGGGCTCTTCTATCGCTACGAAGTGCCAATTTGCGCAGGGCGCAATAGGTGACGACCACCACTGAATGCGTGACAGGCTAGCATGTGGACAGACCGTCTCAGCCACTAACCCACGGCGCATCGCTGGCGCCCTGATGGCCGTATGGCCAAGACTGAGGAATATTTCTACTTCAAGATTGAGCCGCATGGCTGGGGTTGCAAAAGGACGTGTGACACTCCTTCGCCCCCCATTGACCGGCGTGGGTCGGTTCTACAGTCGGCCTGTGTGTCGGCCGCCGTTCGGACTCGGCTAGAACAGCGGCTTGCATGTGTCCCCTCCAAGATAAGACGTGTAGGCAGCCTGATTTGATGAAAGTGCACATCCCATGTGCAGGGGCAAGAGGGGTCAGAATACCATCAAGCGCCGGGTTGAAACTAGGGCTTTGCGCGGCTGAGAACGTGGTATGTGAGGCGAGCTCTTCATAGTATATTAGACTGAGAGATGGAATCAAATTGTATTTGCTTTGTAAGAGTAAAAAGGCTCATTGAAGCAAATCCTGGGCTACAAGGCATTACGCAAAAGGTCTCACAGTGCTTGCCGACTTCTTGCCCACAGCCTGATCAGGCTCTGAGCCATGCACCTGAACGCCACCAACACATCACGCCCGATCCACTCTGTTGGTAGTGGGTACAAAGTTATGCAATCATCTTGGTATTACCCTACTCTGAGTCAGACACCGAATTTCTGCGGACAATGTTCTTGCGATCTCTCAGTGCAGCAATGTTGACACGATCTTCCTATCAATGCGAGTTGAGTATCAGCATGTGGTTATTCGATCTGACTCGGCATCACGTACCTCTGTGAGAGGTTCTGGAACCTCAAATACCCAAAAATCATTTCTCTACGGGGCAGGAGGTCAGCTCGTCGCATGAGGAGGCGATTAGCCGCCCAACGGAATCTTGGCCAATCCATTGCACCCCATACCTTTTTTTCAGTAAATTTCCCACCAGGCCACTTATGTTCCAGGTAGCCCTTCAATGTCTCCCAAGTGAGACCATCGTAGCAAGAGTACGAATCCTGCACCACACCCCCGTCACGCTTAGTCTTGGAACCGTCGAGATTGATGGTCCACCTGCGTGCAGTGTGTGGTACAGAGTGCGAGCTGGGGGCGGGTCGGTTGGTATGAAGAGTACGGCGTCGAAGGAAGTCTCGATTCTGCTCTGGCGGGTGTTGCTGGTCCGACATTGCGTTTGGGGCTGAGCTCAGCTTTGATCGAACACGGGGAGGGCCGGAATCAACGTGTATGATTGTTGGTGTGGCCAAGTCCAAGGTTGACTTCGGCCAAGTTGACAAGGCTTGGTGGCGGGAAAGCCTGCTTTATTACCCAGCTCGCCACGTCTTTGGGCCAGGCTGCAGTGGTTGCCTCTTGAACGCCTCGCGGTACATTCATTATGTACCCTCAACGAATCCCTTAACAGTGGCTGGCCGCGAACGCCCTGCTGTGCAGACCCCACGTTCTACCGACGCAGCTGGGCTGTCTGATTTAAGACAGCGGCTATCACACAGTGCAAATGCTTGATTGGTACTAACGACTCCGTCTGGCAATGCCCCAGGCACATTTACGGTAGCGAAGCCTGGCGCAGTGCCACACGGAGGCTTGTGGCATGCAATCTTGAATTACGCCTAGTTGAAGATGTCGACGGCAGAGTATGGTTGCAAAGCCGCTTCATCAGGACATAGCCCAACTCAATTTTACAATTTTGCTTTGAGATCAAATTACAAACGCCTCGTAAGTTAGAACTAAGACGATTACGATTTGCGCAATATTTATAGCAGAAGTGTAGGAAGCTCTACTCTAACTCTAACCACGCTTTTGCTCGGTATATTACGACATGAGTTATGGCTTATGTGACGTCAGCAGCTACATATGAAGTTCGGTCCTATCGGTGTCCAGTCAACACAGACACGATCTTAACATGTCTTGGTCAGTGGGAAATCCTTCCAATTGGTAAAAAAAAAAATACTTGGTGGCTACAATTCTTCTACTATGTTAACTTAAATCATAGTTGTTATAGTTACAGACAAAGTTGGTACTAGAATAATTGCGTTGGGGCTCTGAATCAAGGGTGTTCAAATTGGGGCTTTAAAGAAATGCGCTGAGATGGTCAACCTTCACTGGTTTTGGATGTGGAACTTTTCTTTGTCTTTTGTCTTTTAAGTAATAGATCGATCCATTATTAGACATCGCGAGTAACCAATAGCATGCTTAGTTATGCTACGGACATTACAACAATACCCCTAAGTCTTTGACACGATCGAGCTGGCAAACAGATGCTCATAGTAGTCCCGCGAACTGGGAATCAAGAACAGCCGAGTCAAGGTATATAGCAAACATGTCGTCCCAGAGTGACCTTGAGCCACCCTGTGCATTTATCATTCCACCAGAAAGAGCCATGGATGGCATAGTCGTGGTAGTGGAATCGAGTGCAATCATCGTGCCGAGCTTGTGGATGTAGTTCGGTATGTGGGCGTCGTGATCCAATCTAGCAAAGAGCACCATGTATCTTGTCTCCCAGGTCGTCGTGACAGTGCTGGAGAGTGCTAGATTGGACTTTTCTAATACGCTGAATAGTTCTTCGTGGTAATAGTACACTTTGCCGATTAGCCCCCCAGGCTCGTTCTACGATAGGACCCAGCGGTTGACGGGACACATGAGACACCATGAAAGCGAAGAGACGGAACTGGAAATGCATCTGCATAAACCAGAGAAATCCGATATGCGCTGCTGGTTCATATTGGTTAACTGATAGCTCAACCCCGTACAGCGAGTCGAAAAAGCCTGTCCGCTGGGTTCAAAGGTTCGAAGTCCAGATCGCGTTGCTCGCAAGGTTCGGTTGACATAGCTTGCACCCTTGTAATTAGCTGGGCTTTGAGCTGCTTCGCTAATTCATAGGTCGAGAGATCTGAAGGGGTTGCAAGCCGTTCGGCGATGTGAGCCAAACTTTCTTCAATCTCTTCGGCGAATCTTTTGTGGCGATGGCACAGGGCGCAAACCGATAGAGATGGAGCTTCCCGAGCCTGTGACGACGCCGACATGGTGGCAGAAGTTACCCGGCTAAGTGAGATACGCTTAGTAACACTCTCTGCAACGTAGACGAAGAGATTGAAGTAGTGATTGAGGCTTTCGATTTAGAAAATACCTTTGGTAAGGGAGGGTGCTGACATAGTTTGGGCACCCAGGTGCGCCGGTCTGATCACCTGGGTGCCTATGTGTTGGTCGCCGAGCACCTCTGGGCTTAATAAGAAAATGCGCCCGACAGAGCTTACATCATCGGTACTAACGTAGAACTCACCTTTTGTTAATAGTAACCCACATGCTATTAACTTCGACATCTGGACTGTTAACCTCGCCCAGAACTATCGCAGGTTTATTAATAAAACTAAGAAAAAGGAAAAGAGAGCTTTAAAGCCTCCAGCATATTTTAGCCAATATATCTTATAGAGCTAGTTATATGCCTATTACTATAACTTGCTTGAAGCCTCATCTCCTTAGGTAGGCCTTCTTATTCTAAATAGGCTAAGTAAGGCCAAAGCCCAAACCATAACACAACTCCCCACTAAAAATTCTTGAGATCAACGCCTATTCTACACCTTCTCAGCACATGATGGTATTGGATGCTTCCATGGAACTTTCCCTTCCAGAATCTCCTCCCCAGGAACATAGTTGAGCACAAATGCTTGACTAATGGCCCTCGCTGCCAGGACGTCTAGCATAAAGTGATCGACCAGAGTCCACGACATGACGTATTTCGACATCAGATAGTACGGCAAGCTCTCCCACGCATGCATACGAGTGATTCCAGCCGAGCGCAGGGCATCCGACTTCACCATCTTCTGTCGAGTTTCTTGGTAAGCTTCGAACATGTGTGCGAGGCTGGATTGACTCGGCCGTCCAAGGGGATCCGTGCAGATTGCGTCTCGCAGGCCATTACACAGCATAACCACGTCCTGTATACCGTTGTTCAAGCCCAAGCCAGCATTAGGTGTGAACTTGTGGCAAGCGTCGCCAACAAGAACAACGCGACCAAAGCTCCAGTGAGTAGCAAGCCCTTCTTCCAGATTGGCCATGCCCGTCGTGATTCGTTTCTCCCAAAGGTCTCGCAGTTTGAGCGTCTCGTTGACGGGGAAATCTTCGAATTCTGTAGCAAAACCGTTCATATCTCTTTGAGAATAGAATGCCCGCTCTTGCGTCGGCTCAGGAAGCTTCTTATACAGAAAGACCCAACTGCGCTCGTGACCGGTAATGTACATAAGACTTCGATCTTTATGTTGGGTGTCATAATTCTGGCCACTCTCTTCCGAAGGTCGTAGGAAACTTGCCCACATGCACTTGTAGGAAGATACAAATGGTTCTTCTAGATCCCAATCTCGAGAAGGATCGGCCTGCAACGCAAGCTTCCGCATTAAGCGACGAGTCTTGCTATGGACGCCGTCGGCACCAATGACGATGGATCCTTCATAGACACTTCCGTCGGTACAGGTCACCCTCACACCGTCCTCGAAAGATTCGATATCGGAAAGGCTTTTCCTTGGGTGGATGTTCGCCTTGGCCTGTGCTGGGAGACGATTGTATAACACCTCAACAAGGTGAGCCCGATGGAATGCTACGGGGCAAGAACCGTGGCTAGAAGGGGACGAATTAGTGACACCATCCTTGACGATATTACAACATGACGTACTTCTTGCGCATCAATTGGATCTTGGTGCTGTTCTTGAACGCTCTCCCTTCCACGTCAAACGATTTAGTGATATCGATTTCGCGACCAATCGCCAACAACTCTTTAAGGATGCCGAACTGATGCATGACCCTCAGGCTCGGAGCCGCCAGGACCAAGCTTGCTCCGAGATCCTCGATGATATTCTCCCTCCTTTCTAACACAACGAAGTTGATGTTGGCGAGGTGTAGGGCGTGAGCAGCAGTTAGCCCTGAAGGCCCGCCACCGACCACAATAACTCTGAAGTTATCTGGACCCATGTTTGGATATATCGATCAGTTTTTAGGTGTTAAGTTAAGGATGAAGGGAAGTGATATGTTGTCTCTGCAGAATGCTACTGAATCCCAAGCGTGATAATGGAGTAGGGGTTGATTGTACTTATAGAGCTTTATGGTGGAGACACACATTCCAGAGGCGAGGGCTTGCAACAAGGGGACTCGCCGGGGAGTTAAGGTAGTCCGATGACACGTCATAAGGAGAAGAGTTGCCTGTCACTTCACAGCCTGCTTGTTCAGTTGACGTTAGCGCTCGGCTCGTAAACTTCCTAAGCAAGCCGAACCCCCGCTTACTAATTTGTCAAATCAACCTTGGCCTGAAAGTGCGATAAGGGTGACTTCTGTGACAACGCGTAATTAGTTCCAATTTACGTTCTTTATTTAAATTTAATACCTAAGCGCAAAAAGTTATATAAGATTCTTTATTAACAAAGGAAACAATTTTCCCTAAATGTTCGTAGGATAAAGGTTGTAGTTTCGAAAACCACCGGCTCGGCATTCGATCAACCACTAGTACCAATGTCTTGGCAGTCTCAGTAGCGGAACCCAACTTGAGCTTCAACAGCAGATTTACTCGCCAAAGGGCTGATTTGTTTAACAAAACCTCCATATTTACTACCTAAATATATAGGACCGCATACATTTAAACCATCCAGCTCACTTTGAAAACCTGGGATGGACGTACGGTCTGCGTCCGAGGCCTCTCGCACTGACAAATATTGGCCTGCTGAGGATGCGTCCATGGCCTTACCCCGTAAGACCTTCTCGCTCGGCAGTGAGCACCCTGCCATTCTCCAGCTCCAACGCGTCGACAGACTTGTACCTCTGATTCTGCACGACCCGGCTTGGATGTCGCACATTGAAGACAACGGAGCAGAAGAACATCAGCATCGTGTCTAAGCAATATAAGTAGGCTTCAGAGGTTTGAAGCACGCTTGTTTGTCCAGCAGCAAACTCAGCCACTCTGAAGATGGACCGGATCATAATAAGAACGGAGACAAAGTATAGGATTAGGATATACTGGTTCCATTGCAGAGAAGTTTCTTGGCTTGTTTTAGTCGGTTGGCGCCAAATGCGACGATGGAAGATCGAAATCACAAGGATGAAGCCTGCGAAGAAGAAGATCTGGATGCCCAGGCCGACCAGAACGACGTTTTGGCCACGATCAACTCCGTCCTTATTGTCGGCGCCTGCCATCATACCACCGCCTTGTTGCAGAAGTCAGTTTGGTTCATCCACAAACTTGGCGTACAGCGAGAGGAAACGCACCGATGCCTTGAACCACAAAAGACAATACGTCACCAAGAACAAAGAGCTTAGTCAACCAGCGTGTTCGGATGATGGAGAAGTGTTCGGCATCGAGCACTCTGATAAGTCGACCCAGTATCATATAAATCGAGGCCGCAAAAAGCGCAGGGGCGAGGAGGAGGAGGAGAGTCTGCATTATGAAAGGAATGTCGGACCAATTCGGAGATTCATTTGCATTGTAGGCACGTGCAGCATGGCCTACGACCTCAACTACATCACCAGAGTATTGGTTATCAGAGAAGTCTCGGGACCACATTTTGCAGATGATTCCCTTTTTCGTGGCAGTAGAACTTACATAAGATTCCGATAAAGAAGGCCAGAAAGTACCATGTCCTACCCTTGGCCAGCTGATATGCGTGAGCAAAGCCTGACAGTCCGAACATGACTGTAAAGAGGATTGCAGCGACGAGCGAGGGCTCGTAGTGATACTTTGGTGGCGCGCCGGAGTCAGCCATCTCGGATTGTGGTTTGGTGGTGTCTTGGAAGTTCGGTGAGCTGTGGGCAAGTGTGAAGCGGGAGTGTGGTGATTTCTTGGAGACTACGCACTGAGACAGTGGTCAAATACCAGATATATATATGCTTCAGACACCTGAGTGTCGGTAATGGTTGTCGCACCTCACTTTTAGTCTAGCTATGGGATACTCCACAAAGAGCTCACGAGCGCCTATGTGCGAGCTCACTGCTTCTCAACAATGTGGCTTGCGGCCGTTCAATGAGACACGTAATCAAGCTCCTAGAGAAGGAGATTAGCCAGCCAAACGTCAACGGAGAAGCGCCGCCACGATGTTTGCTATACCTTTCAAGAGGCGCCTACCACATGGAACGGGATGATGATAACCCCCGAGCCAATCACCGGGCGCCAGGCTCTTGCACAGTAAGCGGCTTGTCGGGGCTCGGCAAATCGGGTGCCGATTTATTGATGAAATCCTAATCAGAGATCTGGTCGTTCGGCTGCTTTAACCCCCGACGACCGCGGTCCACGTCTCATCAGCCACCACAATGACGACTTGACGCCTTTGGAATACGACAATTAAAATTTATTTCAATGCGAAGCAGTTAGAGGGCTTAGGTAGCGGGAAAATTCAACCCTGGATACAAAAAACCTTACTCTGAGATGTTTACCCCTACATGTGGAATAGCGAGTCCATGCAGGAGCTGACGGCGAATGCCCAGTGAGGCTTTTCACTAACAGTGCGCGCGGGAGGCAACACCGATTGATGTCTGGAGCAACAATGGCATTGTTGCAAGATTGAGCGCTTACCTAATGATCCGTGAATAGCGTGAACAGGCTTCGAGACTGTGCCCGGTTTGGCAATAGGGTCAAGTCGCGCAAGTCCCACGCCGCCTGGGCCCTCCCCGATTCAGTCTTGAAAGACCGCCTAGTCCCACGTGACCACCCTGCGACCAGGTGTTCCAACATGGTCCAATTCAACAATACTACCTTAGCAACCAAGGTCTTAATAAAGAGGGATTGCGCCGCAACTGGACGTTAGTGGCAAAGATGGCCGGGGGCGGAAGCTTTATTCTTGAAACGTTGCTTGGACTATCTACCTCTGTGCCATCACTGGAGGAAGTGAAGAACCAGCTTCTTGTACCCAGAGATGCTCTGAATTAGCTCCGGAACGCGGATGTACTCATCTGGTCCATGTGCCACCAGAATAGACCCTGGTCCGTACAAGACTCGTTTATTACAGTACTCGTCCTTGAGTCGAGGGATGTCTGTCCCAAAAGCCACCGGAGCAGCCTCAAAGCCGTCAATCTCCCAGTCCAAGAGAGCCTCGGGGTACTCAAAGACAAATTTCAACTCCACGTCCGGGTGCTTCGAGACTATTTCTGCGACCTTAGCTTTGATACCTGGCAAATCAGAGACCATGCGAACTTCGCAGAGCGCTTTAGCTGACGGAGCCACGATGTTATGTTTCTGTCCACCCTCTAGAGTGCCAATGTTGAATGTCGATGGACCGAGAAGGTCGGATTCAGGCCAGCTAGCTGCAGAGAGGTCGTTCAGTACAGCGAGGAGCGCAGAAGTGGCGCTCTTGCCAAGATGGGGATACCCCGAATGGCTGGCGGGTGATCATTAGCATTGGTTCAATAAAATGAGTCCTTGGGGGAAGGGTCTTACCAAGCAAAGCCTTGCGCAATGACTTCGAAGGCTACTTGTCCCTTGTGGCCTTTCGCAAGCTTGCTCTCCGTTGGTTCCGCAAATATGCCGGACTCCCAGGTTAGTCCCATGTCATTCGCTGCAACCATGCCGTGACCGCCGTTCTCCTCGCCAACCACGAACAGGAGTCCGATATCTCCCTGTTCGCTGACCTTGCCTTCTTTTCTCAGCTCCTCTGCAGCCAGGATTTGAGCGGCAAGCGGGCCCAAGTCATCTGAAGAGCCCCTTCCACGAATGATGTCGCCGTCGATGGTCAGTGGAATGTGCGGTGGCACTGTGTCCATGTGAGCAGTGAGAAGCACACGGGTCTTGCGAAAAGAGCCAAGATAGGCGTAAACATTGTGACGAGTGGAACCTGGTGCAATGGGGATACGCTCGACGGTGTAGCCCAGGCTTTGGAGGTGCTGTTCCAGAAAGACACCGATACCGTGCTCGAGCTCGCTAGTGCTGACAATGGACATAAGCGACTTCAGCAGGTGAACCACCGGGTGATCCATGATAGTGGTCGTCGCGATTTAGAAACTAGTGAGATACAACTTGGAATTGGTATATTCGCGCAACAAGGGAGAACGGAGAATGCACCAAAGGAATAGCCTCAATCTTTTTAAGTCGTTGCTGACGTCTGAGTCACAAGGCACGTAATCACCTAATTACTACTGACTCGGAAGGAACAGGTGGATACAAACGTCCGACCCCGCATCAAAACCAAAGGAACAAATGTCACCTCGAGTCGTGCATCATGTTCGCCAATGCTGAAATGAAAAGAAATGCCAACAGTTTCTCACAGGGAAATTCTCAATACGAAAAAAAGCGTACCCATGGAAGCCTTACTGATGGAATAAACCTTCAAGTTTAGTCAAATCGTAGAAACACAGAATCAGTCAACAAACAGTACGACGAGCATGAAATGCATCTAACATCAACATTGATCCCACATGAGCTCCGAAGCCACGCGAGGAGAACCTCAATGGAGTATCGGGGAATGAGTGGATATACCTAGGAAAACAAGAATATTTAAGCGAGAAAGAGGCCGTCAGGAAACACGAATTATTCCACAACCTACAGCGGGGTCGTCTGGATACATCTCAAGGCGCTGATGTTTGGATTGGACCGAGCATCGTGAGCTTGGGCTGTTGGGACGGCTTCAATGACGTCACGGAGAGACAAACGTATGTGCATGGTCATTTCTCGATGAGATGAGAAGCGTCTACAGTGACCCATTACTCTCGAATGTTGTAAAATCGCCAGTAACCCGCAATTTGGATTCGTAGATACTTCAGCCAGAAAGTCCTGTTCTGCACCTCGGTCCGAGATATGATCATCTACCTTAACAGAAAGCCGCATCTTGAACTCTCTCGAAATTTCATGGCATCATCATTCCACGGAGGCGCCGCAGTAGTTCCGCGTTTCAGCATCTACGCATAACCGGGTCAATTGGAGTGGCAGGCCATGCCATAGCCACGTCAGCCAAACCGGAACCGCCGACCGGGAGCATCGGAGCTGAGATCCAGTGCCAAGATTTAAGTTGATCTTGCTGTTTTCCACATCGTGATCGCAAAGCCTACAGGATATTTGGGCCCAACATAGATGATAAGAAATTCTCGTTCGGGAGTTGCATTCAGTGTGATGACGGTAATAATGGGATCATGACATACCCACTGGAGTCGTCTGAACACCAGTGATCAGACGAATGGGGGTCCCGACTCCCGAGCTGAACACCCCCTGCAAATCGATTGTTTCAAGCCAAGGAAAGACGGACCAGGAAACACGTCGATTCAGCTGTACTCCTATCCTAATCTCATTTGTCAAGTGATCCCTGTAGAAGGATTCGGAGGAAGCATAGACGACAATCCTGTTCCAAGTGAAGTGCTGCCAAGAAGTTCGGTGCTGAGATTTCATCCAACCTTTCGTCGATTACAAGCGCAAATCAGTCCTAATGATGGCACATATCACTGACACTTCACTCGTATGCCCTCAGATCGATTGTGATGTGGGAAGACAAGTGGGTTTGCGCCAAGATCGTTGTGGAATGGAATGCGGATCAGCCTGCCTGGTGCCAGCGTGGAGCTTAAGCAAGGTAACTGATCGTCATTTACGTAGTAAACGACCCTGCATATTTCAAGTTTCAAAGTGCAAGGAAGCTGAGGAGACTTTGTGCCCATCAAAAGATCGTACCATTAGATCGGAAACTAGCCGCACTTGCATTCCGCGTTTCATATAGATCATCTCATTGACAGGTCCATAGAATGAAGGAACGGGTCCCCCTAGACGAAATAGTAGATGGCAGGATGAGATTCAACATTTGCTCGATCATTGTATAAAGTCTCATCAATATTCGTGTTTATATATTTGTACGCCTCTGTTTGTTCATCCTTTCGCGCTAGACTTGCTCTCTGATCTCCCACCAATACGCGCATCCTTCATCATGATGCGTGCCACTTCAGCCCTTTGCCATTTATTGGCCGCGGTTGGGGCTTGGAAAGTTCAGCCTGAATGTAACGTGTGATTCTTCTTTTAATAGCATCCAGCCCGCTAACAAGACGTAGCTGCCGCATTAGACAATGGAGAACGCTTAAGCAAACGGTGGCTGCCGACTGTTGAGAAGATACGCGGCGTCAACCTCGGCTCCCAATTCATTGTCGAGCGTTGGATGGCCGAAGACTCATGGGCAGAGATGGGCTGTTCCGATTACAACGACGAGTGGGCCTGTGTCGAGGGTATCGGCCAGACCGCAGCAGATAAGGCTTTCAAGAAGCACTGGGCTTCCTGGACAACAGAGTCTGATATCAAGCAGATTGCAAGCCTTGGGCTGAATACTGTTCGAATTCCTGTTGGGTTCTGGATACGCGAAGACCTTGTCTACGATGATGAGTACTTTCCTCGGGGAGGCCTTGCGTATCTCGACCGTATTGTCGGATGGTGCAAGAAATATGGTCTTTTCGTGATTATGGACCTCCATGCTGCGCCTGGGTCACAGTCCCCTTACGAGCAATTCACCGGTCATGTATGCACACGCTAGTTCGAGCTCCTTCACGTTTGTTGCTCTTAAGCTGACACATCACTCCAGTCCGTGGATCCGGGATTTTATACACCCGATAACTATGAGCGTGCCTATAAGTTCCTCGAATGGATGACGGTCCGGATCCATGTTCATGACAACTATACTACTGTCGGTGTGCTCCAGGTTCTCAACGAGCCTGTTCATGTCGCTGCCTGGAAGGACGAGGCTGCCGATATGATTGAGACGTTTTATCCCGCCGCGTACAATCGTGTCCGGGACATGGAAGATTACATTGAGGTTGCTGATGATGACCGCCTTCAAATTCAGTTTATGGTTCGTGGCTTCATAAAATCTTTCCAACGCATCCTGTACAGAGCACTAATATTGACGCTGGAACAGGGCACGTCATGGGGTTCAGGTAACCCGCGAGCATACCTTCCAAGCCTTAACAACACATTTTTCGACGCTCACCGGTATCTCAGCTTCGACAAGCGCATTACAATGACTAAGGCAGGCTACATCGAGACGGCTTGCAACGACATGGGCCGCAACGTCGTTGTCGGCGAGTGGTCTCTGTCCGTCAACAGCACCCTGAAGAACACCGACGAGTTCAAGATTGGCGGCCAAAAGACCTGGTACACAAGCTACTGGGCCGCACAGGCACAATCGTTTGAACGATCCAATGGCTGGATCTTTTGGTCGTGGAAGTGCGATGGTACGGATGACTGGAGGTGGTGCTACAAGTCTGCAGTGGCTGCAGGTGTCATTCCGAAGGATGCTGGGACAGCAGATAGCCTGAGCCCTTGCTAGTCGACCTCATAGTGGAGAGTCGTCGAGTGAAGAAATCTTAGCCCTGGGGTGTTTCCATTCCAATACTTAAGTGAAAATAACCGCCATCAAGTCAATAATAAAATGGCTACCCGCAACCCTACGCCGGCTCTAACATTGAACCTCGAGGATGACATAACCTAGACATTCTCCCTCTGAACCATCATTCGTCCATATACGCCCCGAAGACCGATCTCAAGAGAGACCCCTGCTGCATATCCGCTTCGAAGCTTACTGAGGGCTTTTTTTTTAACCATAATTTAATAGTGGGGGGGAGGAGAAACGGAAAAATCAACATCGCTATCCCACTGCAAGCTCCCGCCTTTGGACCATCGCACTGCCCATTATGCAGTCAGACAGGGTAAGCGACATAATCAACGCACTATTAAACAGGGTTACTTGTGGGGGACAAACGGGTTTAGACATTTTTGTCGAGATCCCACGGGGAACCTGGTGACGCGATTTGAATGGATGATGATGTGCGTTGCAACGGCCTGCGCATCAAATTGCGTGATCGCCTATCAGATCGATATGATTAGACGGAACCGCTTCCCGACAACGTTTAGCACGCGTCAAGTTCCATCGCCGTTGCTACATAAAGCGGCCGGCAGCCTAGAAGCCAGGTCTGGAATGCCCACAGATCAGCCGGTGAGAGCACCCTGCCATTGTGAATGGGCATATGGTGGTTGGCAATGAGGGCTTATCAGGTCACTGGAGTAGCTCTAGGCCTGTTGGTTGCGAACCTGTTCATGGATCTTCTTATGTCGGGCTGGGATCCTGGCCGAATATGGGGAGATCGTCGTTATCCCACCGGACGGCCCTGACTCTCTGCACTGCTATCAACTTGAGAATCCTCGTCACGCAATTCAGCGGGATAGATGCGATGGGTTCATAGTCAACGGATCTGAATCCTTGGTGTTGAAGACCGCACGATGATCCACCATTGAGAGATGCGATATATAGACCGGGTGGGAGTAGTGATGTTAGAGGCCACGACCATCTGTTCAGCTTTATTTCCACTGACCTTTGTACTCTGATATCTCAAGCTCTTGCTTAATTTATCGTCATGGCGGTTTCAGTGGACGAGAAGGGTCGTGACATTGGCCACGCACCCGAGCCTGAGCATGACCCTCCCTTTTCCAAATCTTCGACGCCGCCCACCGCCACCGTTCAAGAAGATGAAGACCAAGTCATTCAAAGAGTGCCTCAGAAAACCTGGAGGTCGTACATCTGGGATACTCTCGACAAGTCCCCGGAAGAGCGGAAGTTTCTTTTCAAACTGGACGCCATCATCTTGACCTTTGCAAGCATAGGTTATTTCAGCAAGAACCTCAACCAGATTAATATCAACAATGCATTTGCCTCTGGTATGAAGGAAGATCTTGGAATGTACGGAAACCAACTCAACTACATGCAAACCTGTTGGACTGTTGGTTATGTGCTAGGAGAGATCCCAAGGTACGAGGCCTCCTATGTGAATACATATTGAACCACTGATTAACTCATTGTAGCAACCTGATGCTCACTCGAGTCCGGCCATCCATTTGGATCCCGTGTTGCGAGGTCACATGGTCCGTCTTAACCATCCTCCTAGCCAAATGCACCAATTACAACCAAATGTACGCCTTGCGGTTCTTCATCGGTCTCTCTGAGAGTGCTTTTTATCCTGGTATGCAGTACGTCATTGGCTCGTGGTACCGCAAAGACGAACTTGCAAAACGCTCTTGCATTTTCCACGCCAGCGGTGGTATTGGAGGAATGTTTTCGGGCTATTTGATGGCCTCGGTCTATAACCTCGGTGGCAAGCATGGCTACAAAGGTTGGCAGTGGCTCTTCATCATCGATACCGTCATTTCTCTTCCCCTTGCACTTCTCAGCTTTTTCTTCTTGCCTGACGTACCAGAGATTGCTAAATCCTGGTATCTGTCTGAGAAAGAGATTGAATTTGCAAAGAAGCGAATGGAGTTTGAAGGCCGAGCGAAGCGGGCACCCTTCACCAAGGCAAAGATAAAGAAGATATTTTCGAGCTGGCACATCTACGCATTACCTCTTTTATACATCTTCTTCAACAATGGTTGTGGAACAGGATCGCAGCCTACCTTCCAGCTCTGGCTCAAAAGCGAAGGCCATAGTGTTCGCGACATCAACATCTACCCCACCATCACCTCAGCCGTGGACATCGTCGTCACTTTGATGTATGCGTGGTCGTCAGACACCATTTTCCGCGGCGCTCGATGGCCGCCAATCGTATTTTCGGGCTGCGTCAATCTTTTCGTCAACATAAGCCTCTCCGTTTGGAACATTCCAAACGGGCTCAAGTGGGCAGCTTATATCATGGCGGGATTTGCAGGAGGAATTAGTGGTCTCACTTTTGCTTGGGCCCATGAGATCTGCAAAGACGATAACGAAGAAAGAGCTCTCGTAACTGGTGCAATGAACGAGATGGCGTATGTTTTCCAGGCTTGGTTACCGCTTTTGATCTGGCAGCAAGTCGAAGCTCCGCGCTACCCGAAAGGCTATGTCACGATGGCTTGCATCGCTTTCAGCCTCATTGCAACTGCCTTTACAATTCGGTACCTTCAAGGAAAAGAGCTTGCTGAAAAGAAGAAGGAATCGGAATCCGAGGCGGAAGGATAGAGAAACAGGGCACTGATATCAACGCGCACAACGCCAATGGGATAAGTCGTTCAGGTTTTGCAAGATTGAACACAATACAAAACCTTGTTTTCCCGCTGCGGATCTACGTAGATATATGTTTCATGAAGTGGAACGGTCTGTAGGGGATCTGGATTCCCTTAGCTGTATATTCCCGCGCTGGGAAATTGCGCGCAATTACTTACCGCTTAGCCGCTCAACAAGCTTGACATGAACTCAAATGGGACTTGTGAGCAAGCGAGAACAAACTAGCCAGGGACAGGTAACCAATCACGCATGTTGCAATTCCATTGCCATAAGCACTAACAGTGCTTTCGCTGACATCAGACACGCGTAGCTAAAGGCTTAGCTTCGTCATCAGATTAGGCGGAATCGCCAGATCATAAACACGTCCCCTCCCCATTTATCAACTGTCATTCCTTGATATTCAACGCTTCCACCTCACCCAGCGCGTGTCAACTTCAGCATGGCACCTGTACTGGTGGAGCATCTCCCACGGGTGGCGAGTGCTCTCGGCGTCACTTCAATCGCCGTGGCAGGCCTCGTCCTCCTGTTCTTAATTGAGCGCTATGTGCTAGACGTACCGTATCCTCAAGGGATCTCCATCATCGGACAGCCCGAAGGCTCGCGTCGCTTGAGTTTGCGCACCAGATTGAGGTATCATACCGACTGCGAGGGCTTGTTCCGCGAAGCCTACAACGACGTGTGTCTCCTTCTCAATGCGAGACCTTTGACCGCAAGACTAATGGCCGGCTCCAGTATGTCAAGAAGGGCAAACCGGTTGTCATCCCTGGCTTCGGCTTCCGCAAAGAAGTCATCATGCCACAGAGCCTCATGAAATGGGTGCTTGCCCAGCCAGACAATGTGTTGAGCGTCGAAGAAGCCTTTGTAGAGGTCGATCAGGTGAGGTGGGGGATGGGCCATGAAAAGTTTGTATCGGATGCGTGGCAGGGCATGCTCGTCAAGACGGAAATGAACCAGGTTCTCGAAGCTATCTGTGCTGCTATGAACAATGAACTGGGCGTGGTATTCGACAAGCATTTCGGCACGGATACCGCCAATTGGAAGGAAATCGACCTTGATTCTACGATCCCGATCATCATCGCCCAGGCTGCGAGTAGATTTACTGTCGGCCTCCCACTCTGTACGTTCTGACGATGTGATATCCCAAGCATCGCACTGATACTTAATAGGTCGCGATGAGGGATACCTCCGCAACTGCCTCAAGATCAACGAATGGTTCATCATCAACGCCGGCGTCACAGGTGGAACCCCTCGTATCCTCCAGCCTCTGGTTGGCCTCCTCATCAACATCCCGACTCGACGACTGCTCTGGAAAATGAAGAAATGGTTCAACCCTCTCTGGAAGAAGCGGTTAGGCCTCCTCCCAGTCGATCCCAAAGACCCGGATCACGAAGAACCTCAAGATCATCTACAAATGATCCTCCGCTATGCCCAGCGCGAGCGACAGCATGAGCTTTACGACTTCCCAACCATGCTCCGCCGCCTTGCTGCCACCAACTTTGGCGCTATGCATCAGACCAAAATCCAAGTGACAAATCTCATCCTCAATGTTCTAGGCTCTGATGCTGAGTACAATACCATCGCTGTATTGCGCGACGAGGTTGATCGTATCCTTGGAGATGATAAGGACGCCGCATGGACGAAAGCCAAAGTTAACTTGATGACTCGCGCTGACAGCGTTTCTCGGGAGACCCTTCGTCTCCAGTCGTTTGGAGGCCGCGCCATCTTTAGAAAGGTTCTGGCGTCCAACGTTGAGACGCCAGGTGGTTATCACCTCCCCAAGAACACGCTGTTGTCGTTTCTCAGTCAGCCAGCGCACACAGACGAGGATAAACTGGATGATGCGACAAAGTACGACCCGTTTCGGTTCTCTCGACTGCGCGAGCTTGCGGAGAGTCGCAATGAGAAGATACCGCCCGTAAGCCTCGTTTCTACGTCACCCGAGTTCCTGCCCTTTGGCCATGGCAAGCACGCTTGCCCGGGGCGATTTTTGATCGATTTTGAGCTGAAGATGATTTTGGCTTATGTGCTACGGAACTACGACATTGCCTTCGCCGAGGAACACGGTGGGAAGAGGCCACCTAACATTTGGCTGACCGAGGCTGTTGTTCCTCCAGGTGGAGTAAAAATTCGAGTGAAGAGAAGGGAAAGGCGTACAGAGAATCAGTAGATCTATATAGACTCAATAGATCCACGTTGAGAGCTAGATCCATGCGCATGTTTCCGCCTAAGCGTCTCCTTGCCGATGTCGTTCTTGATTATGATGATTCGGGCTATGCAAGTCTCGCGACGGGGCTGGAAACTAATAATGTAGAATTCAAGATCACGACCGATCCCAAGAATGCCTTGATCAGGAATTTATTCAATTGAGAGATGGCTAGAACGAAAGGATCCTGCGGTATTTGAGGTTTATAGGTTCTCAGTCACAGCTTATTTCTGTCGCTGCGATGATCGGCCAAGCTAACGGCGGAAATACCAGAGCATGACATGACCTTCTCATCTGGAAGCGCCGAGATCCGGCCACGCCAATCACATATCGTATCGTGATCGGCGGGGAAATTTTCCGTCAGAGTCATCGCTTTCATCGAATAAAAGAGCCATTTTCCACCGCATAAGAAATCTCTACTTTGACATCATTGCGTCCTTTTATCTCATCACCCAAATATGTCGACTCAAACAATCCACGAGTTAAGCGAGCTTAGCTCGCCCGTCGAGCAGCGACCGACAGAGCAAGTTGAGGACGACCAGGTGTCAATTGATGCCCTTCCTCCAACTGATCGAGGTCGCGGTGCATACATTGCCCTCGCTTGTTGCACAGTTGCCCAAGCACCAATCTGGGGTAAGTCGATCGCTCAGACGGTGTTTGCCTCGCACTAACGAGTCACAGGCTATTCCGTTGCATTTGGCATCTTTCAGGAGTACTATACCACACAGAGCGATATCGACGCATCTCCTAGCGCCATTGCCTCAATCGGAGCATGTCAGACTGGTATCATGTACCTCATGATGCCACTGGCCTTCATTCTCCTGAACCGCTATCCACGTCTTCGAAGATGGTGTGGGCCGCTTGGGCTGCTGATTACGGCTGTGAGCCTCACAGTATCGGCCTTTGCCAGTAATGTTGGCGCCCTCATTGCCACACAAGGTGTGCTCTACGCCTTGGGCTGCAGCCTGATCTTCAGCCCCATCTCTCTTTACATGGATGAATGGTTCGTTGAACGCAAGGGTTTCGCCTACGGCGTCATGTGGGCTGGCAAGTCAGCCGTTGGTGTCGCTATGCCATTTTTGTTCAGCGCCTTGCTGCAGAGATTCAGTCTGCGGAGCACGCTCCTCTCATGGGCTATCGCCTCAGTAGTGTTGACATCTCCAACACTGATATTCCTGAAGCCTCGTGTCCAACTCAGTAACGACACTCGACCTCGGCCGGTTTGCTTCTCGTTCCTCGGCTCTACATCTTTCTGGATGCTCCAAATTGGAATCATTATCCAATCTCTCGGATACTTGATGCCTAGCACATACCTAGCCAGTTACGCCAACGCCATCGGGCTGTCAACTGTCAGTGGCCCGATCCTGCTCGCCCTATTCTCCCTCGCGTCAGTTCCTGGGTCACTCATTCACGGAATGCTTGGTGATAAGATCACGGCGTCCAAGGTGATCTTGGTATCATCACTTGGAAGCGCTCTCCCAGTCTTCCTTCTCTGGGGTCTAAGTCGCCACATCAGCACGATGGTGCTGTTCGTCGTATTTTACGGCTTCTTCGCTGGCGGATTCAGTGCAACATGGTCAGCTGCATTGCAAGATATCAAGGGGGACAATACATCAATCGACACATCGTTGGTATTTGGCATGCTCCTTGGGGGGAGGGGCCTTGGGTTCATTGTCGCTGGGCCTTTGAGCGGAGCTCTTGTTTCCGCTGGGAATGCCATTTCTGGAGATACTCTGGGATATGCGACCCAATATGGCCCGATGATCCTTTGTACAGGTGTTACGGCAATTTTGGGAGCTTGGGCGCCTCTTTGGAAGGGAATGAAGGCTGCACGATCAGTAGAGCTTGGCTCATGCGTGCGAGTAACTGCAGCTTGAAGTTTGCGATGAGGACAATGACGGTTTGGGGGATCTTTTCTTTCATAATTCCCAGAATCAATGAGAGCCAATGGATTGGAAGAACAGAAACAGCGATATCATAAGGAGACGACGTTATTGATTGCCTTCACAGATTGTAGACAAGGTAATTGACTTGGCATACATCTCATGAAGTATTATTCCATAGAAGAAATCTTCCCTGTTCTTCATGCATCGCGTGGACTCCTTCGTTTGAATCTACGAATTATGGGCATCTAAGAGCTTTGCCATCAATTTCCCAATTGTCGTCGCATTCACAAGCTTCTTAATTGGGAATGCGAATATCCCCCACGTCAATCCTGCTCTTTGAACCACTCGTGTTTTAACACGTCCTCCGCGCTCAGCTGTTCTTCCGGCCGGTATCTCAACAACTTCTCTAACAGATCCGCCAGGGTCACAGCTTCGGCTTCAGTAATGAGTTGAAACCGTTGGTGCTCGCATCACTCCCCAGTACAGCGGTGGCAACTGGCAAGTTTCTCGAGAATAGGACGGGCACGTCCTTCTGGTGAATCAATATATGAATCTGTCGAAGGCATGTCGGATGCAGTCTCGCTAGTGCTTGAATCGCTGTCTGATTCGAGCCAGTATTCTGCCCAGGGCTCCGGAGGCTCCCCTAAAAAAGAAGTAATCTCGCTCATGTAGTCACTCTTGGATACACGACCCAGCTAGAATACGTCAAAAAGTCGTCGACCTAGGCGTATTTCATATAGGGCACAGCCTAGGGACCATAGATCCATGGTCATACTGCCGACACTGTCGAGGACGACCTCTGGTGCGGCGTAGTTGACTAGAATACCGAAGGAGACGGGTAGTACAGTGTCAGAGGAATGTTTAGTCAGATAGGCGAAAGAAGACCTTCCGCCTCGCGATATACGACTGAAAGCCACTCAGATGACACTCGAATGGTTTGAGCCGTCTGAAAATACTAAGCTAAACGATGTTCTGGGCGATTGGTAAACTTCATCTTCGGATAGCTGAGGAGCTGCCGATGAGCAATGTACCACCATAATTTGCCTGTTGGCCCATGTCCCGGAGGGACGAATCATTGTATTCTATCCTTCAAGTTGTGACGCAACGAAAAGAGCACTAAGATTCAATGCCTTTGCACCCCTTCTAGCAATAGTGGCGGCCGCTTACTGGACGGCGTGGTAAGCATATGTACCCATAATGCAGGCGGTACGGAATACTGAAGATGAATCCTGATCAGTGCTGCCAAGAGTTCGATCGGCAGAGGGTCATTATTGTCCTGTAATAAGATCAGGCAGAAAATGGCACGTTGTATTATCAAGGATGCTAAAACTTTAGCGACTACGGCCCATGCTAGCTCAGTGGAAAAGTTCGTATCTACCCAGCTGGGGAGTGCGGAAGCCTTGGGGATGGGTCTTTGGTGTCCACTATTAGGCATGGTGTGTTGGCTGAATCCCAGCGTCAACCCTTTCCAAGTCTCCACCTCTTCCGAATGCATCCATTGAGGTGGTCTTGGCAGCATCCTGTTGGCTCTCGGTAAGAGCGAACTCGTAGACCACCAATCGCTTTGAAGCTGCACAAGCGCCGAGGTTTCAGGGCCTGCATGATAAGGCCGAGCAGGGGGTATCATGCGATGCCAAGACGACATGCCTCTTGCCCACACTCAAGATAAATACCACGGAGGGTAACTTATGGCATTTCAAATTGAAGGATGTGGGATGCATGCGGCGTTGTCAAGCCTCTATATACTGCTTGTTCTGCGGAAGAGATTGGTTCATCAGTGTTGCAAAGTTCAAGTTCACATAATCTTTATGCAGTCACTGAACCATCTTTACCACCCCGTTAACACGGAATCTTCGCTTCCCAAATGGCGGGGCTCAAATTCGACGCTACTTTGTTATGCTTGACAACGCTGCTGTCAACACTTTCTCACTCCGTTGCGGCTCAAGCGGTCCCTTCTCTTCGCATTCTGCCTCTGGGAGATTCAATCACGAAGGGAAGCGGCTCTTCCGATAACAACGGCTATCGCAAATTTCTCAGGGATAAGCTGGTGGCGAATGGATCCGACTCAAGCGTCAGTGTGGACATGGTCGGCAGTCTCAAGCATGGGTCCATGCCAGACAATGATCATGAGGGGCACAGTGGGGAATATTTGAGAGAGATCGGACAGTATTGGGAACTATCCATTCGAGCTCGCCCGAATGTGGTGCTCATCCACGCTGGAACCAACAACATGGATAAGGAGGTCGAACTCAACAATTCTCTCACGCTGATGGAGAATATGATATATGGCATCATGGATGAAGCACCGGAAGCCGTCATTTTTGTTGCCCCAATTATCTGGGCTAACGATACACGCATGCAAGCAAACACGGACAAGTTCAACGAGGAACTCAATGCAACAATTCAAGAGATGCAGGACGATGAACTGCGCATTCTCCAAGTTCCCATTGACATTGGACTGAGCGACTTGTCTGATAGAAAGCACCCCAACAACAAAGGCTATCAAAAGATGGCCAATGCATGGTTTGATGCCATCGGAGACGCCCACGCTCGCGGCTGGTTGCAGGATCCAATTCCTTTGAACACCAGCGATATTTCCGGCGTCGGGCTTGGGATTAATGGTGTTGATGTGGACGACAACAGCGAGAATGACAACGACGGCGGTAATGACGGTGGCGAGGACGACAGCGGGAACAATAGTGACAACGACAACGATACTGAGAGCGACAACGATACTGACAACCATAATATCAATGATAATGAAAGCGGCAACAACAGCAACAGCAACAGCAACAACTCGGATGAGGAATCAAAGGCTATGTCATACAACAGTGGAGTAATGCGGTCAGAGGCTTTTGTAGCCTTGTCTATAGCTACTTGGCTGGCAAGTCGCAGTTTATAAGACGATTGATGCTTGGTCCTTTCTTCGTAAGCCGTTCCGCAATCCTTCTAGTCCCCTCTGCTCCAGTCTCTAATGCGTGGACACAGATGTTAGCAGTCTCCAGGGGGGAAAGGTGGGGAGGGGGCGGAACCATTTTCACTGGCCGTCACAGATGAGAGAAATTAGGCACTATTGGAGTAATTATTCGAACCTCAAACGGGAAAAATCGGCACGGCAGACTTCAGCGACGATGTTATTGTCAACTAAAGCCTGGATAAACGGCGGCCGCTCCAACCAAATGGGGATACTTATACAAAAACTAACGTGGCATGATCAAGTGTGTCTACTATTAACTTGTTGGGGCAAGAGAGTTAATGGATATAATTGATCAATGATCTAATAGAGCTACTTCCTAAATTTAGAAGAACACTGTCAGGAGGAGGAGCTTCGAGCTCTGGATTCATAGAAGACTAATAGCCTCGAGTCATTTGCCAGATTTAATCGCTTGTCTGGATCGATATTGGTTCGTTGACAGCTTAAATCTCTAGCTCTGTACCATAATTTCATAAGGGCTAGCTGAATTAGAAATCACGGCATTGGGTCTTGCTCTCAGGCATAGGTGGTCATGAGCTACCTGCTTTGCTCCCCGCGAACTCAGATGGCAGTATCAGAATGTGGAAGAACGGAGGCAGTTTGGGGCCTAATGCTTTGCCCTGCCAATTTCACCGCAAGTGGAAGAGCCAATAGCATCGTGGTTGATTACAAGGAACTCGAAAAATGAGATAGTCTGGAAAAACGCACTCAAAGTTTGAATGAAACTCCCGTCTGCCAGGATCGAGTTCGTCTACGTCAATTCAGATGGAGGCCGTACTTTTCGGGTAATATGGACAGGCCATCTTACAAGAACGTGACTCAACATCGCAAGCACTATAGGCGCTAGCACAAGTCGTACATGGTAGCCTTCTGTGATTATTCTTGCGGGTGTGAGAAACTTGACAATAGACTCAGGGTTTTGAATCTAAGGGATGGGTATGTCTGCCCCGCCATCTTCTTAAAGAGAAGCCTGTCGATGCTTGTCTCAACAAGAATATTATATTCCCGTTTTCTAGACAAAAGTGACCTCCATAGCCTCCGGGAGAAGGAAAACACCGCACATATCTCTAGCAGCTATTATTGATTAAGTAAATTATGATAGTCAAATTGCTACTAAATTTAGCTAAAAAAATTTATATAAAACATATCATAAGTGAACTAAATATAGCTATAAATTATCATTGTATATTAAATTTAATAAATAGGAGCTAACGGTATAAAGTATGGTGATGCTTTATGGGGTGTGGTGTTTTCCTGTTACCACTTGAATGGCAATCTGAGGCGGTGTATGTAGCGATGGCGTAGCATCGGTGTGTGCTCTCGGATCATCGCTCGATGTCGAAGTGGGTACCAATTGTGTGTACCGCCATGGTACGAACAATCTGGTGCTCAACGTGCAAGGCTTTGTTCGTCAGCCCATTTAGAGAGGCAAGTATGCCGATTTCGCGTAGTTGTGCCAGATCCTTTGGTCCGATCAGTGCATATGCTCGGCCATAAGACTGCCCCGAGGGTGTTCCCCATGGGGCGACATGCTGCAACGGTTGGATGGCTGACTCGTGTGTGCTTAGCTGGAACAGGGTAATAGAATGCGTCCAGACCAAAAGTCCACAGAAACAACCTTGTAGCCATGGTTAGGCCAGCGGATTTTGCGGAGTAACAGCATGGGCCCGTTGCCTGGACAGGATACACCAACAGCCAGCCATCGGCAACTCTTTCACCTTATGACAAACCCGCCTCTTCACGGTCGGATCTAAAAACGCCACGCGGTCATGGAAACTTCGGCAGTGGCGCCGGATTTAGCAGGCGATTTAAATCCCGAGCAGCCGCAAAAACTTGGCGTTGCCGACATTGACAGGGGATGAAGCCGCCGACTTGAGTCACTCTGGTAAGAATTACCCAAGGACGAAGCCTGGGGTCCGGCGTCGGTCGGTGAAGGCATGGGGTCCCCTCGTGAACCCTTGAGCATTCATTGCGATAAAGTTCCACTGGAGAAAAGAGCCTTCGCGCGTGGCCATCTCCACAGCGTATCCATGAGGATTGAAAAGGTCGGGCGGGAAGGCGAAAATTAACTCGCCGAAACCACCACCCAGGCTAGACCTGGTCAAGACATCTTGCGGGGTGGCTCGGGGACTCTATGCCCAAATCGTATGGGATCGGTGGACCTTATGAAATGCTTGCCCGCCATGTTGCACTGCAGACGCCTCGCTGCCGACCTCGGATCTGCAGATGATCCACTGGGGAAGAAGAGATTAGCAACGGCGCGTGATAGCATGAGTAAAAAACTTGGGATGTGACTCTGCCGCAAGGTAAGGTATTTGTGTGGATGTGTGACTTTTCCGAGGCATCGTGGTGCCCCTCATTTTTCCTCTCGTCCTTCTCTACTTTAACCCGCTCCCGCCTCCATTATCTGGCCCTGCGAACCTTGATTGAACTCAATTGAAGCAGGCAAGCTAGACTGGATCAACATGGCACCTGGGAGTAGCGATGAAAAGATTAGCGGCGGCTCGCCCGCGCTGTCGCTGGAGAATCGCGAAGGCGTCGACCCAGAGCGCCCAGGCGGCAGCGTTGACGACATTCATGCGGATGGGATCAACATCCAATGCCCGCCTCACACGACAGAGCGCAAGCTCGTGAGGAGAATTGACTTTCATGTCGTGCCGTTTCTCTGTATCATGTATCTCTTGGCGTTTCTTGGTAAGTGGTCGATCCCGTTCCAGCTTCCACGGCTTCGCGTGCGATGAGCAACCGACTAACTGTGCCCGCTCCCAGATCGAGTCAACATTGCCAATGCGAACATCTTCGGCCTCTCAGAGGAGCTAAAGCTAGATGGTACTTTGTATAACAACGCCCTGGTCGTCTTCTTCGTGCCGTACATCCTTTTCGAGATCCCGTCCAACATCCTGCTCAAGCGATTCCGACCCCATGTGTGGCTCAGCATCAACATGTTCCTCTTCGGCTTCACGACCATGATGCAGGGTCTGGTCCAGAACTATAGCGGATTGATCGCGACTCGGTTCTTCCTCGGCGTCTTCGAGACTGGAATGTTTCCAGGAGGTACGTCGTTCCCTTCAATTGCGTGCTACCAACAGCCTGAACTAACATTCCACCACCAGCATTCTACCTGATCGGCATGTGGTACCGCCGCCACGAAGCCCAGCGACGGTACTCATTCTTTTTCAACAGCACCACTCTTGCCGGCGCCTTTGGCGGCCTGCTTGCGGCTGCGATTGGCAAGATGAACGGATTGAGAGGCTACCAAGGCTGGCGCTGGATCTTCCTTCTGGAAGGCGCCCTCACAGTCTTCGTCAGCTTCTTCTTCTACTTCTGGTTGCCTGACTTCCCGGAAGAGAGCAAGTGGCTCACTGAAGAAGAGAGGGTGTTCGTTTCTGCCCGTCTTCAGGTAGACCAAGGCCGTTCGAGTGTGGAGAGAAAGACCACCATCAAGGACGTCGGCAATATTTTCAAGGACTACAAGGTCATCCTCGGTGGCTTTATGTACTTTGGTCTCATCGTGCCTGCTTATGGCTATGCCTACTTCGCGCCGGGCATCCTCCAGACATACGGTTACTCGCCCATCCAGACGCAGCTACACAGCGTTCCGCCATGGGCAGTCTCATTCGTCTTCTCCATGAGCATCGCATTCTTGTCGGATAAGATGAGGCATCGATTCCTGTTTGCCATCTTTGCGATTTGCGTCGCCATTGTAGGATTCGGTATTCTCATTGCCGTCCACGACAACACAAAAGTTCAATACGCAGCGCTGTTTCTCGTTGCAAGCGGCGCATACACAGCCATGCCCATCATTGTTTGCTGGTTCAACATGAACCTCGGCGGCCACCATCGCCGATCTATTGGCAGCGCTTGGCAGGTTGGCTTTGGCAACATTGGCGGTATCATCGCCGTGTTCGCGTTCCTGAAGAAGGATGCACCCAAGTACATTCCCGGCTATTCCATCTGCATCGCGTTCACGATTCTGTCAATCATCTCTTGTATTGTGTACGGTCTTGCTTGCTGGAGAGAGAACAAGAAAAGAGATTCCAGCCCTCCAACGACACTGAACGAGGAGCAGAAGGCGGAACTTGGAGATCTGTCGCCAGACTACAGATATCTTCTGTAAATATTCATACACTAGAGATAGAAATGTACATAACTGAGGTACAAAATTTGATTATGCATGCAAGACATGACTTATTTCTTATCTTAAAATGCTAAGTGATGGATTCACCAGCTACGCCAAAAGTTCAGGGTGCCCGCTTATTGCTATAGCTAGGATTAATCCGATACATAATCCAACACACCCCCCCAGCTAAAGATGACAATCCTTTAGCTGAGACCTAAGCCCTATTTTGCTTCATTGAAAGTGATTCTCCAATTAGCTAGGATTCATTCCTAGGAGGTACTTGTAGGGTGTGCTAGGGTTCGAACCGTCAACCTCTCGGTCTTACGCATGAGCGCGAATTCGACTGTTAATTGATGGATTCACCAGCTACGCCAAAAGTTCAGGGTGCCCGCTTATTGCTATAGCTAGGATTAATCCGATACATAATCCAACACTAAGTTATATCGTCGATTAAATGTGCTTTGTTGCGGTTTACCTACCCGGTAGAGAATGAACTGAGGCAATTATGCTCCTCGACAAAATTGCCCACACCCAATTGGAAGCTCCCGAAACCAATCCGCCCGTAACAAACAAAAAGTTCTACGCACTCTCTACATGACCTTCGAATACACACCGACTCGGGGATCCAGAAATTTGGTGTAACAACGAGCACGCCACTCCTATCGAGCACGTGACTTCGTGACACCAAGCGCTGCCCCACATGTCTGTCTCAGTGGAGACTTCGCGAGACACGTCAAGATGGTCACTCCCTCGACGTCATCATCAGCGCCGTCGAAACAGTAAGACTTGTACGATCTCCCTACATTGAACCTATTCTTGTAGCACAATACGTTATTCGGCGTCTGTGTTCTTTACGAACGTATACGAGATTTCACGCCTCCTTTGCAAGTCCCAAGAAACCAGCACAAAACTGCTGCTGTGTGCTCCTGGGCGGCAGCCTTATCTCTCTCATCATGATCGAGGATGAATTCGATTCGGGTGATGATCTTTTTGAGGGAGTTGACGAAGCAGAAATTCTCGTTACATTGGGCACAAAGCGTGGGAAGGGCTACGACGACGATGAGACGCGTTTGACAGCAAACAAAAAGGCACGACATTCGCCGGATGTCTCCCCTAGCGGTACAGCTGGCGACGAGTCGAGACTTCGTCTAGCCCAGAATATCTTGGTTGAGAAATTCGGCTACCCGGCCTTTCGTCACGAACAAGAAGGTGCTATAAATCGAGTCCTTGGTGGCCAGAATTCTCTCGTCATTTTCCCCACTGGCGCGGGAAAGTCGCTTTGCTACCAGGTAATTGAACTCTCGAGGTTTCATCCATTCTCTCTACCGTAGCCTAGAACACGAAGCTGACCTTGAATCGAGATTCCTGCTATCGCCTTCGAGGAAATTGATCGTCAAAGCAACCAAAGAAACCCGGGCGACTACGGCATCACCATCGTGGTGTCGCCTCTGATTGCTCTAATGAAGGACCAAGTCGACGCCCTCAAGAAGAAGGGTATTGCCGCAGAGTGCATGGATTCTACCAGGACTTGGCCTGAAATCCAGCAAATAAATGAATCGCTTCGTCAAGGCGAGCTTCGCCTCTTGTACTGCGCTCCCGAGCGGCTAAACAATGAAGGTTTTGTAGGGATGATGAAGCACGTTAAGGGCGGCGTTCGTCTCATTGGTGTCGATGAGGCTCATTGCATTTCTGAGGTGTGTTTCCTATTCTCTCAGTCATGGGACCTTTCCTTTCGATCTGCTAATAAACGAATCGTAGTGGGGACATTCTTTCCGTCCGGATTACTTGAAGGGTCAGCTTTCCGTCCCTTCATGGTACCAATATTCTTTGAGACATTAACTTAAACCTAGTCGCCCGGTTTGTCCAAGAGATCAAGGCTGAGCGAGTCATCTGTTTGACGGCTACGGCTACACCTGTAGTCGCGAAGGATATTTGCAAAGCGTTCAATATCGCCGAGGAAGGTGTCTTCAGGACATCTCCATACCGCCCAAAGTGAGTCAAGCTCAAGAACTATCTGCCACCCCACCAAATCACTAACTCGCTTGCTAGTCTGCAGCTTGAGGTCAAAGCTACAAAGGAGAAGAAGGAAAAAGATGGTCTACTTGTCAGCTTCCTCAAAACAAACCCAGGCTCGACCCTCGTCTACGTCACCCTCCAGAAGGTTAGCCCAGCTGCCATATCTAGAGCCTCATTCTTTATTCTAATTCTTCTTGTAGCAAGCTGAGGAAGTCGCGGCTGATCTGAACAAGAAGGGCTTCGGCGCTCACTTCTTTCACGCTGGTATGAAGGTGGAAGAGAAGAAGCGCATTCAGGATGATTTCATGGCTTCCAGGATCCGAATCGTGAGACTCACGTTCAACTGCCCTTTTCATCGCTGATAATTGCTCAGGTCGTTGCTACCATTGCTTTCGGCATGGGTATTGACAAGTCAGGTATGGTTTCATGAACCCAAGATGAAGCAAGCCACTCACAGTTAAAGATATTCGAAACATTGTTCACTGGGACTTCCCCAACACGGTTGAAGAATACTGCCAACAGGTGGGTCGTGCTGGCCGTGACGGCAAGCCAAGCAGGTGCATGCTCTACTTGTGCCCCGAAGACTCCTACATCAAAGAGAGTTTTGCGCGTGGCGACTTGCCATCCCGCTTGTCACTTAAAGCCCTCTTGAAAGACATTTTCAAGGATGAAGTTATTGGACTTGGCCCAGGCGACACGTTCAAGACCAGCCATCATTCACAAGCCTCGGAGTTCGATATGCGCCAGAATACTCTGGGCACAATCTATGCGGCCTTGGAATTGAGATTCAATCTCATCCGTGCCATCACTCCCGAGTATAGCTCGTACAAATTCGAAGCGACTCCGAGTTACTTCCCCCGCTTAAAGAACGACAAGGCACCTGAAGCCAAGGCAATTCTCGACAACGCAGTGAAGGCAAAGAAATTGCATTCCATTGATCTCAGTGCTGTGGCCAAAAAGACTGGTTTGCGCCGCCCGGAGATGGTCCAGCTCCTCAACCGTCTCAACGAGACAGGAGTCATCAAGCTGACCGTGAGTGGAGTGGAGCAAAAGTACAAGGTTCTGGCTAAGCTCCCAGCATCTTCTGCCGAGATCAACAGCTTGACAGACAAACTCCTAGAGACGTTAGAGACGCGCGAGGAGCAGGCTTTGGACAGGGTTAAGCAAGTTGTCAATTTCGTCACGGCACCAAAATGCTTTGCCCGTTCGATTGCGGAGCATTTTGGAATGAGCCTTCCCGATGGCAAGGACAAGTGTGGGCATTGCACGTTCTGTATCAGTGGGAAGCCGGTGCAGCTGCCAGCGTCACCTCCCAAGCCCATTAACAAGGACGCGATTAGCCAGATATTGAAGACTACCGACGTCCGGGACGACCCGCGCTTCCTGGCCAGGGTGGCCTTTGGGATCAAGAGCCCACGAGTGACAAAACTCAAGTTGGACAAGAAGTCGGTGTTCATGTCGATGGCTGATCAAGATTTCAGTGTAAGAGGTGCCCGTTGCACAAGCGGTACTGCATGCTAATTGGTCGATGTAGTTGATCCTGAAAGAGTTCGAGAAGGCTTGTGGGAAGGCCACGTGATAATGAATGGGCTTGGAGGAAGTAGTCGAGAGAATCGACACGACATTTGTGGATCGTAACGTTTGTGCAAAACAAGGCCTGTCGCAACTATTTTGTTTGGGTTTGCTTGGGATGGTGTTCTCTGTTTGTTCAATTGGCCCGTGGTGCTCTCAAGAGTGAACCTTGACCCCAAGGCTTATGTATGGTAGTTATTAATAACTCCGAGTGACCATGTCAATCAAGAATTGCCACATATTGCCTTGCAGCCCATGCGCAAAAGGCCGCAAACGGCCAACTTGTGAATGAAGAGACGAGTTGGCGAGAATTCCTAGTGGGAAAACACATGGGCGAAAGATGTGAGCCGTGAAGGCCCCGCAAAGCGAAAGGTCGGCGTCCTCGACTTCACCTGCTATAGTGGAAACCCCTAGGACTCAAAAGTATGCTGCTACTTGTTCAAAACCAACATCCAATTCCGTGCCCTTTTTACATATCCAGTGGCACGTTCTCTACTTATACATGCCATCATGCTCACTCCACTTCCCGGTATGAGTTCTCCCAACCGAACCGAACCGAACCGAGCCTGTCGTATCCTTGTACAAATGCTCGTCAAGGGGATCTCATGAAGAACGAATTCGAGCTTGCATTTTATTTTCTGCAACTTTTTGAAGGTTGCATTCACTCATTCGAAATCTATCCCGGGCTAACAGGATCATGTCGAACCTCTCCAAGCCGCAGTCAGTGGAGAAAGGCACAGCAGGCCACGACCCCGTCGCTAGCATCCACGATGAGGAATCCCCCGGAACCAGCCTTGCCGCCCTCGAGCCCGTCCAGACTGGCACTTCATACAAGCCGCCGGTAATGAAAACATGGCATCGTCGGCTTGTCATGTTCTCTTTGTGTCTGACTCTGTTTCTTGGCGCCCTCGACATCACGATCATTGCCACCGCGCTGCCGACCATCGCCGAACAATTACATGTCACTGCTCAGGAGTATGCATGGATCGGAAGCGGGTATACACTCGCTACCACGGCATCAACGCCGGTGTGGGCCAAGCTATCGGATATCTTCGGCCGCAAAGCAACGATCATGACCACTACGTCGATTTTCATGCTAGGGAGTCTCGTTTGCGCACTTGCCAATGTTAGCACCACGCTCATCGCTGGCAGAGTGGTCCAAGGGCTCGGTGGCGGTGGCTCCCTGGTGCTCGTCACGATTATCATCGGCGACCTCTTTAGCTTGGCAGACCGAGCTAAGTATTACGGTCTAACTGGAATTGTGTTCGGTATTGCGAGTGCCGTAGGTCCTGTTTTGGGAGGTGTCTTTACTCAGGCAGTGAACTGGAGATGGTGCTGTAAGTGACATATAGCACCTTTGCCCCCCTAACGCTAATGCATGAACCTAGTTTACATCAATCTTCCTTTTGATGGTGTTGCTTTAATTGTGCTCTTTTTTGCGCTTAAGGTCGAAACCGAAAAGGAACCAATCATGCAAGGACTGCGCACCCTGGACTGGACTGGCTTCGCCTTGATCATTGGCGGCACAATCTGCTTCCTCTATGGCCTTGAAGCTGGCTCTGGTGGCCTCGCACCATGGGGATCAGCCAAGGTTATCTGCCTCATTGTGTTTGGGATTGTCATTCTCGCACTGTTCATGGTCTGGGAAGCCAAATTCGCCAAACACCCCGTCATTCCTATACGCATCTTCCAAAAGACGACCAACATCGCCTCCTTTGCAGTCTCATGCCTCCATTCCTTCATCTTCATTTCGTACGACTTCTTCTTACCTTTGTACTTTCAGGCAGTTCTCGGCTTCAAACCGATAATTTCCGGCGTCACTCTTTTCGCCCTGATTCTTCCCTTGTCGGTCATGACCATGATTGGTGGTTTGATCACACGGAAAACGGGAAATTTCGTCGTCATCATCATAGCTGGAACGGCTTTGATGACACTTGGCAATGGGCTGTTCATTAGTCTCGGCGCTGACACCAACTGGCCCAAAATAATCATCTTCCAGCTAATCGCAGGCATTGGCGCAGGCGTGCTGTTCCAAAGTCCCATGATTGCGTTGCAGAGCCACCTACATCACAAGGATATGGCCGCGGCTATGTCGGCATACAACTTTCTCCGCAGTCTTTTTACATCCGTTTCCATTGTCATCGGAACTGTACTAATTCAGCGCTCAATCGGTAGTGGCAGCTTGACGGCGATCCACGGAGACGGGGTATCGAATAAGAAGGACTATGTGAAAGCACTCCACGTCATGTGGGGCTTTTACACTGCCACTGCCGGCTTGATGATCGTGGCTGCGTGCTTCATTAAGCAGACACGCACCAAAAAGCAGCCTAGTGAAGCTGTAACCGATGCCAACCCGCAACTGGAGGCCGGCAACATAGATCCGCGGGTTACAGCAACGGACGAGAAAACGGCCGACGGGCCGAAAGAAAAATAGTAGTTTACATAGAGTAGCCATGGTTTAGATGGTTGATAGACATAGAAACACATTCAGATGGTTAGACCATGATGTAGTGGGATGCTAGGCGCCGTGCGATGATTGGTCGAGTCTTCCCCAAGTCCGGCACGTCATCTGATAGTTTTCATCCACCTCCACAATGGCAATCCTAGATGTCAGCTGTAATTATTCCTCAGTCACACCTCAGTCATATTTCCATCACTCGGCACTGGAAAAGCACGTGTCGGGGCCGGTCGCGTGGAGGCGCCCATGTGCGTGGTTCTAGCATGGGATTAAAACGCACGACTTGGCTCCCCGACCAGGATTAAACCAACTCTGTTCCGCACAACGGTCCTTGAACTAATTTACCCAGGCAATCAGAACGCTCTGTTCCGCCTTCAAAACCACCGAATACCACGTTTCTAATCGCGCCGACTCTCGGTCAAACTGCCACAACCGGGGCACCCTGGCCGACATCTGTCAACTCCGATGCGGGGAGGATTCACAGGATTGAAAGGCAATCTATCTCAGGGGAGGAATTGCCAAAAAAGGTCCGTGATGGCCCTTAGTTTCCATGCTATCCGGTTCTTGATTTAATAGTTCGTCAGCCACCACCACCTCTCTTGCAACGTGAACAGGCTGCAAGTCCTCACCAACGACAAAGTTTCTCAGCATGAGGCTCTCCAAACTCACTGCTGTCCTTTCCAGTGCAGCGCCGCTTGTCGGTGCACTGTCGGCGGACGAGTGGTCGAAACAAAGCATGTACCAAGTCCTCACTGACCGGTTTGCGCGAACCGATGGAAGCGTCACCGCAGCATGCGATGCCTCGGCAGCGCAGTACTGCGGAGGATCCTTTGCGGGACTCACCAACAAGCTAGATTATATCCAGGGGATGGGATTCACGGCAATTTGGATCTCTCCCATCGTCACCAACATTGACGTGCCCAGTAATGAGGGCGAGGGGTAAGTAGAGCAATCCAAGTGAGTTCTGTTCGCCTTTAGCGGCTGACTCGGGCATTTCTAGTCAAGCCTATCATGGCTTTTGGGCTCAGGATATCTGGTCTATCAACAGCCACTTTGGCACTGCAAGTGAACTGAAGGCTCTATCACAAGCCATTCATGCAAGGGGAATGGTAACTATAAGACCATTTAACAGCTGTGCGTTGCTAACAGTGTCAAGTACCTTATGGTGGATATCGTCACCAACCATATGGGCTACTATGGTTGTGGCAACTGCGTCGACTACAGCCAGTATAACGCTTTCCCAAACGTCAGTTGTGTCTTGACGCTATTTTTTCAGCCATATGCTGACTCACCTATCAGTCCTCCTACTTTCACGACTTTTGCTTGATTGACTACAGCGATGAGTGGTCAACCAACATACAAACTTGCTGGGAAGGCGACAACACAGTTAGTCTGCCAGATCTTCGAACAGAGGACGACAATGTCCGTGCCATTTGGTTCAACTGGATCCAGCAGATTGTGTCCGACTACTCCATCGACGGCCTACGAATCGACAGCGCCAAGCATATTGAAAAGTCTTTCCACGCACCCTTCGAGAAAGCTGCTGGGGTTTACACAATTGGAGAGGTACTCAACGGCGACCCTGCTTTCACCTTCCCGTACCAGGAGGAAATGAGTGGCGTATTGGACTACCCCATGTACTATTGGCTCAAGAGAGCCTTTGGGAGCACGGGTGGTGACTTCTCTGAACTCGCTGCTGGCATAGAACAGGTCAAGAATGAGGCTGTCAACTCAAGCCTCTTGGGTACATTCATGGAAAATCACGACCAGGATCGATTCCCGACAGTCACCAGCGACACAGCCCTCAACAAAAACGCCATCGCATTCACCATTCTCCAAGACGGCATCCCCATCATCTTTCAAGGCCAGGAGCAGTTCTACAAAGGAAATGACCAAACCGGCCGCGCTGCTGTGTGGCTTTCAAAATTCGATACGACCACCCAATGGTACAGACTCATTGCAAGCCTAAACCAGATTCGCAACCAAGCCATCTACAAGGGCAGCTCTTACATCACGTACAAGGCCTGGTTGCCGTACACGGACAGTTCGACCATCGTGATGCGCAAAGGCTTCGATGGAAACCAAATCATCTCTGTTCTCAGCAAGACTGGCGACTCAGCTGCGACCAAAACTCTGTCTTTGAGCAAGGCGGTGACCGGGTTCACAGCTAGCCAGAGTGTCGTCGATGCTTTGTCCTGCACTACATCGACAACCGACTCGAGCGGTAACCTAAGCGTTACTATCAGTCAGGGAAAGCCCCTCGTGTTTTATCCCAAGAGTCAATTGACCGGAAGTGGTATTTGTTCTAACTAGCATTTCGTTCATTCATTTGGATATCTTTCAAAATTTGCGGTCTGAAAAAAAGGAAAAGCCGTACGAGCATCGTAGCAAAATATCAAATCTGCGTCCCCATTAATCACCTCGCGAGCTACACCTTTTACCAATCGAAGAAATCACTCCCTGCACACGCCGCCTTTTGCCGCTAGGCACGATTGAAGCCGCCTCAGCGCCAGAAGCCGAGGGCGGTACCACACCAGACCCTGAAGGACTCCCAGATGAGCTGAGGCTCGACCCAAGGCCGCTATCCTCAACCACATCAGATGTAGGCTTTTCTTCCACAACAGGGTCGCCCTTGATAAGATCCCCGTAGTTGCCCCAGTGCCAGTGAATGTTAATGTTGTGACCGAAGATCACGGCTGCCGCCTCCTGCAATTCGACTGCTGGCCTTTTCCTGAGCAATTTCTTGAAAGCCAAAGGGAACAGTGCTTGTACTGGCTCAAAATGCCTCTTAGCTAGTGGAATCGCCGTTTTGGCTGTTGTCTCACAAGGACATGGCTGGAATGCATTCTCCTTCATGAACCACAGGATATTGTCGCACAACTTCATCGGGCTTGACCGAGGATCACCATGGGCTTCCATGATGTCCCTAAGATCAGCCACACAAGCTGCGAGATAGTATCTCTCGATATGCACCTTGAACCACTGTGAACAACCTTCGTTTGGCATACGCTTCGGCCGTATCAACTCTCCAAACCCTCGCCCGAAGAGTGTAACAGCATGGATGGACCTGATGAAGTCCACCCGGCCCTTTCCCATAGCATTCAGAGTCGCAACCCTGGCAAAGAATGGGTCGCCATCCGTGACGAGGCCCTTAAAATCACATCCTTCAAGCTGGCGTCTCGGCCGAGAAGATATGCACACACGGCTGCGTTGCTCAGCGTTTGTTTGGTGTTCGGTAAGCTTCTCAAACATGCTGCAGATGTGCTCAACTTGATTCTCCAGTCGGTAGTATTTGAATCGCGTTTCTGGTCCATTGCCTTTCCCTCTTTCCAGCTGGAGGTCTCAAATTCCACATTTTCGCGGTACAGTGGGAAGCTCCTATTCCTCTCACATGTCAGGATTTGTAAGGCAGCTTCAGCCCCCTTAGAGTCCCCCACGTCTTATAGATCTTGTGGACTTATCAGAAAGGCCGATTTAAACTTGCGTTCGCTGTGCGTAAGCGAAGCACGCAAAGTGTGAAGCAAGGCACTGACACCATTAACGAGCCAACCTCTCTTTTCCCCCTCGTCCCAGAAAACAACCCATTTAGAAGAAATCCAGCTGGGTTTGATAACATAACTATCTCTGGAGATGTTGTAGTTCTCTAACAACGCGCCTAAGAGAACATTGGTGATATCTTAGCCTTAGTTCTAGGCTTTTCTTGGATGGAATATTGTATCCAGTTGGTTGGGTTGCTTACCTGCGTCGTTGACAGCCTCTGAACACAAACCTAAGACGTGACGTGAGACTTCAAGGTCCGTCTTTTGCACTACTGCATGTTCAATTCCACATCCCAAGTAAGGAATTCGCTGCTCTGGGTCCTTATTGAAGAGTAGATGCCAGTAAATCATGTGATCGGATTGTTCAGTCGGGGTCAGCTTTGAAGAAAATCCCTTGATGTGCATCCTGAAATTGAATTTATCAATGTATCGTGTTCTTGTGAGTACTGTTAAGAGATCGAGCGGAATCCCCAGCCCTGTGTTGGACTCTGGTCTGCAAGGAATTGGAAAACCTTGCGCTATCACTGGTCTGTGGAACATCTCATGCCAGCATTAGCCATTAATAGCTCCGGGCCGATCTTTGAAAGGCTCAAATTCAAAGTTGATGCTGCAACTGATTCCTTGTCCGAGAGGCTAAAATTCGCCGATAGAAGGGGTGCATTCGCTGACTACATTATCTCCGTAGGGTGACAAATGCAAAGCAGCGCCCAACCAAGCAATTTGTTCGGCTATCTCTGCAACAAACTCCGGGATGCCCCAGGCGCGAACCATTAGCCTGCTTTTATACAAAGCGGCCGCAAGCTTGCAGGCACTGGGTTCACCTACTAAGAGAAACCGTCTCAGACTTTACCCAATGAGCTACATGAAAGTGATTGCTTACTGAGAGTTTTAGCTTCATAATTTGGGCTCTGAAGCATCTTTTGAATGAGCTTGAGGGTCTGCAAACCGGTGCAGGGCCACGTTTGATCCATGTACTGCTGACAGCTGCAGGCTTGGACATCCGTTATCGAACCCGTCAGGGTTATAGCATGATTGATGACCTCGTTGGGAGGGTCTTCGTATTCTTGTCCGCGGAAGAACGCCAAAGCATCCCATTCAACTCTGTAAAACACCTCGACGGTCTGAGGTTCCGCACTCCTGCTGACGCGATGTTTCCTGGGCACGCCTCCAATACACTTTCTCGAATATCATCCATAGCATTTGAGGCCATAGGCCCAAAGAAGAAGGACCCGCGGGGCAGTTGTCTGAATTCATCCACACTGTTTAGGGACCTAGGTTTAGACAAAAGAACCTCGCGGGGCAGTTGTCCAACGACCCATTCATAACTTGGAGCACTGCAAATCATGCGCTTGTACTCTTCCAGGCCCGGGATACTAAACTCATTGTCCTCCTCGACTTCACTCTCATGATGCATCTCCTCATTCTGCTCTCGCAAATCTTCATACCCAAATTGTTCTGTCGTAGCAAGCCACTCGTTCATCATCTCCATAGGAAGCGGATGCCGCTTCGGATTAGAGATCTGCTGACTATCAATCGCATTGGTGTATCTTTCTCCAAAAGCCTCCGCAATTTCCCTTTCTTGGATTAGCGACGATTAAAATATAGTCGAATGAACAAACCGTCGGTATTTGTCAATGAACACCATAACATCTCGATGCATATGAGATGAATCTCCACCCCCAAGCTTGCTAGCAAAGGCTCTCAAGACTCTTGATAGGGCTGCCACGAGCGCGTCGATGATTTTGGGATTAGAAGGCAAATTTGCGACCTTTTGCATAGGTCCTCCACCAGGGTATTCACATAGGCGTCTAATCTCACATCCGAGATTGTCATGTTGTTGGTGTAGACTGTGTCACAGTCGCCGATGGAATCCGGCGTATTCTCTACTTGTGCTTCGTTTCCTAGCTCCTCAATTCTGTTATCAAATGCCATTCGCAAGTTTTGAGAGTTGCAACTGGCGTATGGTGATTGAGAAGTACACCCGAGTCTCGGAATCGAATCATAGCCTGAGTCTGATGGGGGGATAGCATGTGCCTGAAATTCTCCGGCAGGAACGAGCGGGTGGATGGCTCGATTCGACTTGGCTGTGGGGATGACGTTGGATGGCTCTGAAAGGTCCTTGTAAGGATGGTTCGATGACGACATTTGTCTTCCTGTCTGCGATGGGTTGTGGATTTCTAAATCCCGTTTCAGCCTTCTTTTCTTAGGGCTGATCTCTTCTGTTATTATAGGATGGAACTTTGGTTCTGCGCTTGAGGATACGAAGCTGGTATAAAGAAGCCTTATTTTGACCTCTAGCGGTAAGCCTTCTCGATACGTGCAGGTGTTACGCTCTTGATAATGTTTGAAGATCTCAGCCGCAGTAGGGAACGTCCCGTAGCAGCGTAAGCAAAGAGCGCCACCAAAATGCCTGTCATCTGCCGGATCGTATGGGTCTTCTTGAGTCCAGCGGCTGGGCTTGTTACAATGCTTGCATTCCGACTTGCCCTTGACGCCAGGATCATGTTTCAAGCATTTGGTAATAAACCTTTGCCTTTGTCGTTGGGGATGTTGGCCTCTAATGAAAGCGTGGTCCCGTAGACAGTGAGAAATTGTGTCGTTGAATTCTGTTCTTGACCGGAAACATAAGCTCCAAGGCTTTTGTACATACTGATAAGGCTCGAGGAGGTAGTATGGGCAGAGTCTGGATATTCCCTTAAAATCATTGTCGCTAAGTTCTCTGAAAACCTCATTGAACATTCGAGGTATTCTTTCAGGTGTATCAATGATTGATTTAGGTGCTGAAGTGACATAGATGATACAGTAGAGCTCTCTGGAAAGTGGATCAATGGTGGCGGGAGTATAGTGCCAGGGTTCGGGGGCACCGGTGAAATGCAAGGTCCTTGCGTCCGGTGGTCGAGGCCGAGAGATTGTGGAGAGTCGACGCCATACTTCACCGGATTGGAAGCATCTTCGCTTTTGTTGATGCTCTGCAAATTTTTGGCTTCATTTGAAGTCACTTGTCTATCAATCGACGTGACATGCGCCGAAAGATAATGTGGCTGGTTGGCAGTGACATCGACGAGGCCTGACCAGCGTCTTCGAATCTGGTCAGAAGGCCGGCCATCGTCTGGGACAGATTCCATGCTGAAGTCTCCGTCTTCACCTCTCAAGTCGCCATTGAAGAGTTGATTAGGGTGTGAGATATGTTGGGCTTTGGGTTTAAAGCAAGAAGCGGCACAAGTCAGGCTTTGACGTTTGTGCCTTCATCCATGCGGAAATTGTTGAGCACAATGGCGCAGCCCAGCATCGCCCCAGTTGAGGCTCAGCTCAGAGACATTCCGTCATAAGGCACACATGCAGCTCTTGGCTGGGTGAGGCCCATTTGGGGCCGAAAGCCTCAGTGAGTCGAGTTTAACCGCTCCTTCTGCGCTTATATTTCATCCTGGTGTTCGTGGTGGCACTTATACACACCTTTTATGACCAATAGCAGTTCAAGATGGAAGCTCATGATCTCTGAGCGCCTAAAGCAGAGCAGAAGGGCTCGGATACAACGACTAGATGTACAGCCAAGTCATCTCATAATCCACTCGAAATGGAGTAACATGCTCTGAAAGCCGAACGTTCTTTAGCTTCCACCACGGATTCTGCTGTTTCCAGGCAACCGTAGCTGCATACCTTGCCTAACTACTTGTGACATAAGTATCAACCACATCTTGTACGCCCATTGTACAACTGCAAGAGAAAAGCATGTACCAAGCAATATCGAATCACGTGACACCTGCAGAAACATGCTGGCTCTATCCGCGATTTTGTCCAACGACCCCGCACACGCAATCTGCTTCTTTATATCATCCAGGGCCTGAGAAGTAGTGAAGGAGCCGAGCATGACCGACCAACAATTATCTATGCCCCTATGTTGTGGCATCGATATTCAAGATTTATCAATTAACACCCTTCAGAATTACCTGAGTGATGGCAAATTCACTAGTGTGGATCTTGTGTCCTGTTACCTCGAGAGAATCCACCGATTAAATGGACGATTAAGGTAGATTGTGGGCATTTGTTCTTTTTGGAGGCGTGAACTCCTAACTTCTACCACTGCTAGGGCTGTCATTGAAGTCAATCCGGACGCCGTGGATATCGCTTCTAGGCTCGACAGTGAAAGGCGCGCCGGAGGTCTCCAAGGCCCTCTTCACGGGATTCCTTTTCTTGTCAAGGATGTATGAATTCAAAAATATTTCTCCGTTTTACCAATCTTTCCCAAAGTCTACCAAAAATCTCATCAACTTTAGTAGTTTGCTGACTACTACAACGTTAGAACATCGCAACACATGATAAGATGCAGACAACAGCTGGTTCATCGGGTATATCCCCTTGTCTACGTGCACGCACTTCAACTTCGGATACAATTTCTAACATAGTCAATTGTGTACAGTCCTTATTGGAACCGTTGTTACCGAAGACGCCACTGTTGTGTCCAAGCTTCGGGAGGCTGGAGCTGTACTTCTTGGACATGCCAACATGTCAGAGTGGGCTGCCATGAGGTCGTCATACTAGTGCGTTCATATCTTTCCCTCTTTGCAGCTCTTAGTCTAAGACCCTATGATCAAAGTTCCGAGGGTTATTCGAGTCGCGGGGGCCAAGGGCGAAACCCCTACAATCTCGCCGAGCATCCCGGCGGGACAAGCAGTGGGAGTGCCATCGCGGTCACGACCAACATGTGTGCTTTTAGTCTTGGCACCGAAACCGATGGCAGTGTGAGTTTTTTTCTCCTCTATGCCCCTTCTTTATTCTCAGGGTAGTAACAGGCGAGGTTTCATCAAGGTCATCTTCCCAGCGGACAGGAACGGGATCGTCGGCATAAAGCCGACTGTCGGTAGGACTTCATGTCGCGGTGTCATACCTGAGTCCAGACACTTTGATGTCGTTGGAACGTTGGGAAAGACTACTCACGACGCCGCTGTAGTTCTTGGTGCCATTCTTGAACCCGAAGACCAGGACAAAACTTGTAACCACTACTCGACCCTATGATTAATCCGGCGAGCCTAACTGACCTCCTAAAGCTCCCTCGATCGAGTCGTTTGTATGTACCAAGTCTGCCCTACAAGGTGCTAGGTTTGGCATGCCTTGGAAACGGGTATGGGGTACAGTGTTTGAGAATGCGAAAAAGACCAATCAAAGCCGCGTACTGAAAGATGTCATCAGCAAGATCAGAGCAGCTGGGTCTGAAGTGGTTGAAGGCGCCGACTTTCCCAGTGCTGAGACCATAATTCCGCCAGATGGCTGGGACTGGTAATTCTTTCCCAGTCTTTGACACTGAGAGTTTGCTCTAACTTCACCGTTAGGGACTACCCCTCGACACTCGGCCACCCCGAACAATCCGAATTCACCGTTATTAGGACAGACTTCTATAACGATGTGAGGAAATATCTCTCCAATCTCTCCGCAAACCCTTCCAAGATCGTCGGTTTGGAAGACATAGTATCCTATAACAAGGAGCACGCGGATGAAGAAGGGGGACTTCCTGGTCGCCATGGAGCATGGCCGACCGGCCAAGACAACTTTGAACGGGTCTTAGAGTTTCAGGGCATCGAAGATGGCACCTACAAGCATGCCTTATCCTTCATCCGAAAGAAATCCCGGCAAGAGGGCATCGATGCCGCGCTGCAGACGGGTGGAAGCCGTCTTGACGGACTTCTAGTACCTGTCCAAGCCGACAGCGGAGTCGCTTGTCAGGTTGCTGCCAAGGCCGGTAAGTTATTGTTCCCAGTTCTCATGTAACCCCTCTTTGAATGGATTCTAATTTAGTCAAGGCTACCCCATGATTACAGTACCAGTCGGCACAGACGTTGACGGTAAGGACATAATTAGAAGCAACGCCACATGGATAACAACTCACAGCTACAGGTGTTCCATTCGGAATCGGCATTATTCAAACAGCAGGACAGGAGTCGCTTCTCGTCAAGTATGGATCTGCGATTGAAGATCTACTGCAAGCGAGGACACACCCCGAATTCCGCAATCTCGACGCCGATAACTACATGTATGTCGGGGTTGATCCATCAGATACGTCCTCTACATTGCCCGAAGGTGCTGATACGGCTGCTCTTCGCGCCGACCTCTAAACAAGATGACACCCAATGCTATAGTAGCTTTAGTTTAGTAGCCCTTGCCACCAAATTCCAATTCTGAAATCGCCCCCCAAGTTGCGCGCCCCGCTGAGTGGCGCCTCTTTCCAGATCCGGCTCCCTCTCTCTTGATATGAATCGGACGGTGACGAAGACCGCCAGCACTATGAACCCAGAAATCGTCCCCCCAACCATCCAGAAGTACTTCGAGTTGTAAGGAGAATTGATGACAGAGGCAACGTCCATAGAGAAATAAGAAGTGAAGAAGGACAGTGGAACAAAGATGGTTGTGATAGCTGTAAAGATGAAGATGGAGCGCGACTGAAAGCGCAATGTCCGAGCTTCATTTAAAGCGATCTGCTGCTGGGCGATGGCCATCCTACTTTGTTCAACAGTAAGATCCTGTTGGTCCAGCACACGTAGCTGGATGAGCACGTCAAGATAGCGATCGACCTTACTCTGCAGCGCCCTCCAATGTTGCATAGTATGACGGAAATCCTGGTCAACGAGGCGCATTTCCTGGTTGATCAGGCGCCTGATGGATGCAGGTGGACTATGGTCGTGGTGGAAATGCGCTTTGTGATTTGGAAATGGAGGGATGCCCCAAATGACCAGCTCGCGTTGGTTTTCCTCGATGTACTCGATTTGGTCGAAGATGACCTGCTGCAGCGAGGAGAGCTTCTCGACATGTTCACGACTGATATCAGACTTGCTTTTCTAGACGCCGCTTTGAGTGAGCATTCAAAATATCATCAAGACGAGTGATGGGGTTATCAAGGAAGTTAGTATGACGTACGAGTGTTATAAACAATTTGTTCAAAGACCGCTCAGGCTGGTCTTGCATCATTTCATCATTTTCGATTGATACCCTTGCCAGTACATAGTACAACAGTGCCGTGTCGGGATTCTTGCGGAGCGGATCGTTTCGTCTTGCTAACCTCTCCGCGGCAACCTTGTAGAGTCGTGGAGAGCCACAGGTGAGCAAAGTATCTCGTATGGCCAGTCAGCAGAGAATTTTCAGTTCAAATCAGACATATACTTACGCTCACCATGGAATTCAAGACACTCGACATGGTCATCCCAGCTTCCGAGCATGTGATCACCATCATGCCGCAGCATTCCGTGCACGTCCCGATAACTATTCTTAGACTCGAACGCTTTCTTCATCAAGATAGAACGGGCTCGGATATATGCGAGGCCGAGTCTGAGATCACTATCTTCTCTCGAGGATAGCTCACTTAGAATAGCCGGGTTTTGTTCAAGATATCTGATCAAGAGAGACGTCGGCTCCTCCTCGATCCAGCCCGCCGCGCTGGTGCGAAGGCCGAGATACTCAGGACAGCCAGGCTCTTGGCGATGATATTTTCCAATCCGCTTGTAACCTATTGGTGTTGAGCATGATTGAATATCAGACACAGAAAGGCCAGCGATGACGTACCTTCTATATCATTTGCGCTCTGGGACAGCCGACCCGATGCTCGATCCAACTTTGCAAGTCGTTCTTGAAGAAGACGAACTGGCGAAACCTCGAAAATTGCAGGGTCGGTTCCCCATTGAAAACACCTCTGATCCGAACCCCAAAAGGTCCCCAGTTTATAGTACTCGGCAAAGATCCAACGAACGTGGTTGTCACGTATCGGGCGATCCAACAAATGCGGCGAGTTAAGCACTTCGCGAAGTGCGTATGTCGAGACTCGGCAGCTATCCCTCGAATATTCAGTGATAGTCACGGGAACATTTTGCATTTCTGGAAAGCAACGAGCTGCTAATGCTGCAAGCTCCTCTACATCTGGATCGATTGACCCGGACCCAGAGGAGGTTGTGTTCGTTGACCCGGTGGAGGCGTTACTGCTCTTGGCCCATCTATAGCAACTTTAGCAACATTAAATATCTGCCGTAGCACTGGAAACACTGTACCAGCATGGCATGGGTTAACTAACTCTCTCAGCTTTTGTACAGCAGCCTCGGCTTGTCCTGCTCGGACGGCTTCACTATTTCTCCTTCCAGAGCTCGTCGAAAAGGTTGGCCGAGCTGAGTCCTCAAAAGCCCCATCAATCGATTTGTGCCGGCCCTGGCCCAATCTATTACCGTTGTTCGAGTCGTCGTTCGTGATCTGCTCTTGAACTGGCAGGCTTCTCAGACCGACGAAAGAGGCGCGGCGTCGCGTTGATGGAGCCGCCGAGGCTCTATCGAACGGCGGCGGCAATGCTTGGCGCCACTTTGTGACAAGTTCTGGTCGCATTTTGTACCCTCCGATGCCCAAGAGCTGCTGTTGTCAGGAAGCGCGCAACTGTAGCTTTTCGGACAGTATTGCACTCAAGCTGAGCCTTGAACATGATGTATTTTTCAGCTGAGACATTCGTGTTGTGAGACGAGGCTGGCTGCCTGATTGCCTGAGCGCGTCATTTCAGGACCATGCTAGTTTGGAGTGGCTTGCAGATAGGATTCAGCTCAACAAATCAGGTCCACATTTGTGAGTCTTCCCACAACCTGGATGTGAATGATTCGTGTTCTAGATAAGTATGCATTCCTAGGGGCCTTTAAACTGAGCATTCGTTTCTGAGAAGCCTATGATACTCAAGGAGTTTCGTAAGTCCATGGCGAGGCCCGGAGCCACAACTTCCAGGATCGTGCTAACGATTGGGGGTAATTAACCTGCAGGTTCAGATCACGTTTGTAGATTGACCTAAGTTATTACTTGCTCCTCCTATTTTTCTGTCGGGTTGAGAATTGTAGACCTGGTTATAAGTGTGCTGTCTTGCTAAGTTTTTTTAATATTATTTTTGTTTTATTTTCTTCTAAATATAATTCGTCGATTTGAGTTGTCAGGTTTCTTCACTAAATTGAGTTACAATTGTTCTCTTCATAGATATGGCCAATCTAGTGATGATTCATCATGATTTCAAACCTGTTTCTGTGCTTCGTAACGGACCAGTTAATAATCTCTTCTATCCACCAATGTCCTCCTTGAATTTGGAGTGGTGGACAAAGACAAGAACTTCCTACAGTTGCAGGGTAAGTCGCAGGTGTCCGAGAATACCAGCCAATCAACCCACTATGTTAGTCTCACAGGCCGGCCCTCTATATTCAATGGGATCGGTTTTGATCTCGCGTATCTTTTACTCCGTAAATATTAGTGGTTGGGAGAACTTAAAATTCAGGTAATCTATCAACTCATGTTGGGGTTAGGTATGTGACAGACTGTGATGCCCTGTTTGGCCGCCCTACAAACGCCCGGCTCCCCCGCTTAGTCAGCGGATATTTTCCACACCCATGCACCCCGGCTTGGCCTTGGCTATCCTAAGGGCTATCTTGACTAGGACGTGTTAGATTTTACGTGTGCACGATGTAGAAAGCATTGGTAATTTCAGCTTTATTTCCGGCTCCTAATCTCAACTAGAGTTATGATCATCTTTGTGTCTCCCCCGTCTGGCCAAGTCTTGATCCAGGACCAACCTGAGAAGTTGTAACTGGCGCTGTGTTACCGAGTCATTGGACATTGAACTAATACGAGGCCGTGTACGAGAATTGATGAAGCCGAATCTTATTCAGCGGGCCGCTAATTCAAACTAGCATGGTTGATTGGTTCTCATGCTAGCGGCCCTCCTGGTGCATGACGGCGGTCGGAACTTGACCCTTAAGTGAACCGCCGCTGAGTCAGCGGAGGTTGTCATCACCTCCCTCTTTGCGGGGATATGAACAGGGCCCGGGATCCTGTTCATTGCATTTCTTCAGTATCGAGATCTTTGAGAATATCGGGAGTTGTATATCGCCTGTCTCAAGGGAGGAGCGGTCTCTGTCTTGGTTTCTAAATCCCCTCCACTATCTACCTTCCTCCCGACCACAACGCCAGATCTAGAAGTCAATCTCAGACACTACGACCTGAAGTTGCTCCAAGTCTGGGTTATATACTTGGTCTGGTCACCGAACCGCTGTGCCTAGGACCGTTCTGGCCTTGACAGACTCGACCTGCATTGCACAAGTATCCACTGACCGGGACTCTCAAAGACATGGTCCAACAACGGGCGTGTGACGCTTGTCACAAGAGGAAGGTACGTACTCTACTTATTCTGAGCGCTTAGACTTGCATTCCCTGCCCTGTCCGCCCCGCCCTAACTCTTGCTTCCATGTCATACACCCACCATGTAATAGACTCACAATGATGTGGTGTAAGTGGCTAATGAAAGATCACCAAAGATTCAATGCTATTCGACAACCTCGGGTACCCCCTGTGACTGGTGCGGGAATCATGGCCTCACCTGTACATTTGATAGGGTCAGAGGACGGAAGCGGAAAGCAATGTCCAAGCAAGTCTAACCCATCGGTTCTGCTACATATCGCTCGTGTCTCGAACATGAGTTACAGACAATCATCTAACCCGTGGTGCCATCATCTATAGAGACACGCCATCTGCCCAAGAAACATTGTTTACTCGGCTCGAACAAATTGAAGTCGCTCTGGCACAAACAATTGCCCGCCAAGAAAGTAGCAAGGCCTCGCCGGCCTCGTCCACTTCCAAGAGTTCCACTCCTGGGCCAATCACAGATCCTTTGGTTGCTACCAAGGCGTCAACGTCGAACTCAAAGTCGAACCCAGTTATTCTTCCAGGACGGCCAACGGCATACGATTCCCTTCAACACCGCTTCACTTCAAAGCCCGCATCCATATCCAGCCCTAGAGTCTCGTATGCGCAGATTCACTATCACGGAGCCCACTTTGGGCATATCAGCTCCCACAATGGGATACCAATTCTCTCCGAGGAAGGCCAGAAGTGGATGTCGGCAAGGGCTGGCGAGAATGTCTCGTTCGCGAAGTTCCACCTATCTCCACCCCCTCGCTCGTTCTACTTTTCCCCCACGGAGTTCGGCGGACTGCCGGATAGGGCCATTGTCGATGTGGTTGTCAGAATATTCTTCGGCTCAGCGTTCAGACTCCTGTTCCCGGTTATCGATCGTGTTCTGTTTGAGGACACTATGACGCTTGCGTATGCTCGATGGGACGAGGAGCCTTCCGCTCAGCAGCTCAGTGCTCAAGGATGTGTCCTTGCCTTTCTCTCAATCACGCGCATTTTCCAGGGTCAGGTAGAAAACCTCCCGGATATTGACTTTGATATTTGCGCATTAAAGGTGAACTACTTACTGGCAGAAATTCTCAAAGACAGTACCCTCTTAAGTCTTCAGACCGTCTTCATGCTAGTACGTTTCACCCAACCCTACCCTCTTGGAAGATGTTTGTTAGCTAAAGGCTATGGCAGTTTATGCACCAGACATTTTCTGGTCGTGCGCAAACTGCTATTATGCTGCATACTGTCGCTTGTCGTATCGTCCTCACACTCGGTGGGCAGACGTGCAAGCCAACAAAGTGTCGCACCGATTTAACCAAAGCAGACCGGGAGGTTCGGCAACTTCGAATGTTGTTTTGGCTATGCTTCATGTTCGACAAGGACATCGCCCTACGAACTAGTCAACCGCCTCTCATCTCTGGTGACTACTGCGATCTTACTCTCCCAGAGAACTACCTGGACTGCTACTCCTATCTGCCAGATTTGGAGAGATACCTACACACTAGTTCCCTTGAACTCGACGATCTGACTCCTCACTTTCCAGGTGACCCTCGCTTGTGTTTCATCAAAGAGAAAACATGCCGTTTGCTTTACTCTGTTCAAGCACAACGGAAATCGGACGCGGACATTCTCCGAGACATCCGCGGGCTGGATGATGAACTGGAAACCTGGCGTCAATCTATTCCACCTGATTTCCGACCTACACTTTCGATATCAAAAAAGAGGCAGCTCCGTATGCAGCACATGAGAATTCCGTGGTGCATGCATTTTGTCAGTTTGCAGATGGAATATCACCATCTTTTGAGAGCGATTCACAGGGCAAGCGAGAGATGCAGTATCAACCAGGCTCAGAACAACCCAGAGGGATACGATTGGAATCAAGGAGTTCATTCAAGCATTGCTATTTCTTTGGAAGCAAGTCGTTCGACCCTCATCTTCCTGAAAGCTGCAGTTAGCAGATTGGCCGGTGGAGCGTTTTGGTGAGCCAACTTCCTCTTTGTTGTATAGCCCGCATGACATTCCTACTTTGACAGCGTATGTCATCGCATCGTAACGTGCTAACCGGGATAATGATAGGGCTCTCGTCTTCTACCCCACAGCGGCTATCATTCCAATCTTCTTTAACATCCTGACGAACCCTCTCGACCTACAGGCCGAAGACGATCTGCATATACTCAGCTCGGCGTCTGAACTGATAACAAGCATGCCAATTTGCAAACTCACGTCTCGCGAAACTAGTCATGTCGACATGGTCAACGAGTATGTGGGTGAGGTAATCAAATTCGCACGTTGTGCCATGACGAAAGCTAGAAGAGAGCAAGGGATAGGGTTGTAGACATATAGTATTTCCCGAACCATTGTTGTCAGACGTCCGAGCCATACAACTATTTAATATGGACTCGAATCAAATCTCTCCGTAGGCTCCTAATTTTACATTCAAAACTAGTAAATACACCCTACCAAGTACTAGTATTTGGGTATTTTTCAATTCCAAAACATGGTATCGTATTCTTTACCTAAAGCTCTATACGAGACTTAATGTTTAGATCATCACGTCCAAACTTACGGAAATCTTAGTATAAACTTGTTTGATTCAGGGGCTATGATAGGAGTCTATGGAATCTTTTGGCCTAAGACTGTACATTAACTACGTTGGAGTTGGCTGGTGGTTAACAGAGCCGTCAATCAACATCAAAGACAGATGAGTATGCGCTTAGGAAACACACGCGGCATGACCAAGGTTTGGGTATAAAGGGGTGAGGTACGTAAAACATCTCAATCTAACTAGTAGCCCGAAACATCGGGCCAAGATGTCTCGATGCCCTCTTGCAGCACGATCTTGTGAAATTCCTTAAACAACGCCTCCTTTCCTTGCACCTCATGAGGCGAGAGCCCAGTGTCCAGGCAATGCGCTGCCAGCAATCCTGCTGCTTCACCAATGTTCCATTCAACAGGGTGTAGGCGATAGCAGCCATTCGTGATGTGCGTTGTCCCGATATTCTTGCATCCAGCGAGGAGGTTGGAACGCTCTTGCGGGATCAAGGCGCCGAGAGGGATTTCAAATGGGCAGCAAGCGACATCGATGTAGTTGTCACCTCCCGTGGATGGATGCAAGTCGATGCGGTACATGCCTACGCCTACGCTGTCGGGGTATCGTACTGCTCCCTTGTCGCCACGGACATCCAGTGAGAGATCCTGCTCAACCACTGTGGTGACGGCTTTGATGCGACGAGACTCTCGTACGTATGGTGCCATGGCTAGGCCGTGCCTGGTGCCTGTGATGTCGCCTCGCAGACGTAACCCAGGATATCCTTTTCCATTTCCGTCTGCTCGTGGACAATCAGTCTGTAGGTAATACAGCATGCTGTAGGACAACGAGGCGGCAGACGTAAGCCTCGTCTCTAATTCATGCTCGGTGACGTCGATGATGGGCTTCTCAAAGTAGTCAATCATCGGCCAGTTGACGAGACACACGTCCGACTGATAGGCCCCAGGCCTAAAGTTGTCTTTCGCGGCGATGCGTCGAAAGGTCCAGAGATTCATATCTCCGCCCGACCTGCGCTGATCTGCGCAAACCAGAGCCGGATCGTCGTTGGGATTCGGCGTGAACTCGCGCTCGACGATCTCGAGTGTCCGCGGATGAGGCGCCTTCAGACCGAGTAGTGGCGCGCCCCAGAAGTCGGGGTGACACTTGCGCCAGTAGTCGTATTCGGACGGTTTGGGGATCGTGTGGTCTTCTCCTTCGATATGATCGACTGCGAAGCAGATGGACACTGCTTGAGAGTTTTCGGGTTGTGCTTCCTCTGGTGCACTGGGTTCTCCAGTATCCTTGCGGGACTCGAAGCCAGTCACATAGGCAGTGTTTGTCATTGGTAGCAGGTCACCCAGCTCCGTGGCATCAATGACATAGTTTGCGTGTACAGTGAAAGTGTCATGAGAGTCCAGTCGACGGAATTCCACGGCACGGACCGCCTGTTGCTCGTCAAGTTGACACGAGGTTGCTTTCGTACGCTTCTCGATGACGAGTTTCCCGCTGCCTATATACGGCATGAGCATAGTGTCAATGACGGCGACGGCAACACGAGGCTCATGGCATAGTTTGCTGACGTGTCCGGCGCCTGGGTTAAACTGTGGCCTTCGTCTGGCCTCCTCTGTAAGCGGGTAGTTGTCGCGATAGTACTGCCTGATGCCATCACGCAGCGCGCGGTACGAGCGCGTGACGCCGAACTGCTCGACCCAGCAATGCTCATCTGGAGGCACTGCTTGGCTGGTCAACTGGCCACCTAGCCATTCATACTCTTCGGTCAAGAACACGCGGCGACCTCTGCGCAAGGCTCCGAGAGCAGCAGCAACTCCGCCTAAGCCTCCGCCGACAACAAGAATGTCGGCTGTGAAGACGTGAGGCCTGGTTTTGAGATGTGCGGTCTGCCATGATGCAGTAAATGAGGTTCCGTTGATTTTGATGCCCTCGGATGCCGATTGGGACTCATTGTTGAAGTTTAAGTCACCCATGGTGCTTGATTCGTCTCGTAAGCAGGATGGGGCAAATGGTTATAGTGTCGTCGATGATTGACCAAGTACTCGACCGCTGGACAAGACTAAACCGCAAGAACAAGATATTCGAGACAAACGATAGATAGGCTTGCTATTTATTTCGCGAATGTGGTTTGGTCGAGCCGATCATCAGTATCTCACCATCCGGAGAATGATCGGCGACTTTAGGCTTCTTGCCGATCTTCCCCGTGTCGCGTCGCACTGTTGGTCCTCATGAGGGGTGGAAGAAAATACCACACACCACAAAGCATTCACTTCCCCTCCATCTTGACGAGCAAAATTAGACTACTTTAGTAGAATGTTTGTCTTTTTTTAGATAATTTAATTCTATAATTTAGTTGCTACTTATTCCCTACAGGAGCGAATGGGTTTAACTTAACTGGAAGCGTTACCAGAGGGGCTGGGATCAAAAGTGATCGACACGGATGTTACGTTGGGGCTTAAAAGCTGACCTGCTGAGCTGCTCAGCTGGGGAAAACCTGCATTCTGTTCTCGGTATCGGCCCTTTTTCCCCGATTTCAATACCCGGCCCCGCGACTCCCCGAACCCTGACTCTGCACCATCTCCATTGTCTTTCATTGCAGCGGGCATCACTCTGTTTCGCCCTGCCCCGGGTGCTTGTCTCAATCCTCCCCGGTCTATTTGCATACCAGCCTTGTGGGTATCTTCGGGGGCACAATCTAATCATCATACGCTCTTTGTTTCCTGATCTGCAATGCCTGAGCAGAGCGAGGTGGAGCCAAGTCGCGACGTTGACTCTAATAAAGTCCCTCGAGAGCCAAGGAAGCGCCCTCGACAGCCCGCGTCTGATGCAAAATACCCGCGCAAGAGGAGCGTGAGGGCTTGCCACGTGTGTCGAGCAAGGAAGACCAAATGTGACAACGTCCAGCCCACCTGTGGCTTCTGCGCGTCCATCAACATTCCTTGCTCATTCGACGCCTCAGAGAAGGACCATTCTTCGTGAGTAATCCGTCCAACCTGCTTGGCGAGGTACTACCCACCTGTGATCTGACCTGTGCTTATCAAACTGTGGCCAGGTTTGACCCTGCCAGCCTCGAGATTCTACGGCAGTTGGGCCAGATCATAACGTCTCAGGATGAGGTGTTGCAGGCTGTCCGCTCTGTCGCTGTATCCCAACCGCAATGTGCGCCTTCAGACCTGTCGCCCTCTGTCTCGGCACCGACGCACACACGAGCCATCGGTGATGGTTCAAGTTGGGATGCTACCAGAGATACTCACACTCAACACACTTACGTGACTAATGATGGCTATGGACAGCAGTCGGACTCAGCTTCAACGACTCCTGCCGCGTCCGCAAGTGTCGCCGCCGTCCGATGGTTCGGCCTGTTAGCCAACGACGCCTCACATGAGGCTTCCCATGAGGCCGATTTCCCTCTCGACCTTGATGGGGGCTTCCTCGAACCCTCGGATGGGCAGAATGCGGTCGATTTGACACCTCTGCAGCGAGCAACGAGGATAATTGATGGTCAGCCGTCCACACAAGACCTGCCCGCAGAGAGTATGGCAGAGGAGAGGTTATGGCAAGCATCCGAGAACATCTGCTTGCTTGAACGGGAGCAAGTTTTATTCGAGAACTTTATACATAGAATATGTTCATGGGTATGGCCCCCACTGCTCGACATCTTTTGTGTGTCATCACTCATGGCCAGAACTAGCTCGATCTTTTCGACCCAGCCAGAACGTTTTCGACCAGAGTGCCTCACCTCGCCGTCCGAAACGCAGGTCTGCTGAATGCCATCCTGGCACTATCAGGCTTCCATCAATCGCTCGACGGAAGCGTCGGCGTCAATAACCGCCCTGACCAGAACACCACGCTCCAGTACTACTACCAGACCCTCCACTACGTGCAAAAGGCCATGCGCTACCCGACATATCAGAACAGCCGAGAGTTGATGGCGACGACGCTCATCATATCGACCTACGAGATGCTACGTGGCTCCCGCAAGGACTGGCAGAAGCACCTCCAGGGCGTCTTCTGGATCTTGCGCTCGCGGCAGATCGAAGTTGAGGCGAGCAGCCTCGAGAGCACTACTTGGTGGGCATGGCTTCGCCAAGACATCTGGGTGGCGTTTCGCGAGAAGCGGCGGACGTACAGCACTTGGTCGCCTAAGAAGGGGTACGCGGATCTCGACAGCCACGAGTTGGCTTCGCGCGCCGTCTGGATCCTCGCCCAGGTCATCAACTTTTGCGCGCTCGATGCATCCGAGGACATTGAGGATAACTTACTGGTGAGGATCGGATGGGCCAAGGCGCTCAAGAAGATGCTGCTTGAATGGCAGTCTCATCTGACGGTCGAGTTCTCGTCACTGCCCGCCATGAGCCGTCATGGCACTGAAGCATTTCAGCCACGTCTGATACACCCTCAGTGTTTCGGTAGCTATCCCCCTTGCCCGTCTTGCGCACCCATGAAGCTAACTTCAACAACAGGATTGGCGATGCAGATTCATCATGTGTCCCAAATTCTAATCAGCGCTCACGAGCCATGCCTTGGTGGCCTTGAGGCTTTTATGAGACGGCAGAAGACCATACAACATAGCATTGACATGGTGTGCGGCATTGGCATGACACTCACGGAGGATGCATCGAGCATGCTGTCTTCGCAGTGTCTCTTCATCGGTAAGTGTCCCCGAGAAGTCACATGCAAAATACCGACGTGTTCATTCTTGTCTTAGCTGGGATGTTCATGCAGAATCCACGTCAACGAAGTTGCGTGTTAGACATGCTCGATTCGTGTCGGAACAGGTGTAGCTGGCCAACACCATCACTCAGCTCGGAGCTAGAACAGATCTGGGACAACCCTGATTCGCCTTGGGGCAGTTTACAATCCTGAGATGCGTTAAGGTGTTGATTTAATTGATTTTGAAGTGTTTGTGATAATCATCCTAATACCAGTATCACAGGATGGTATTATTATGGATTCGTAGCTTGGGCTTGAATGACAGGACGGGACGTATATAGTAACGCCAGGGGATCTAATGATAGCTGTGTATGGAATCTAATGCAACCACTCTGCCGGTACACATGCTTGTACACAAGCCCGTACACAATTGAGACGTCCGTGCCATCAAACTTGATTCGTCACATGTGATCCATCATACATATACACTACTGTACACCCTTTCACATGCGTTCGGGAAGAACCCGACACTCCCCGGGTGGCTCATCGCCAAGGACTTCTCCGCACACAACTTGCACTCCCATCAAGGAAGAGACACAAAGCCAGATAGCAACCGACACTCCCCGGTTGAGGCGTCGACCCCGGATTCTGAATCCTCTCCACATGATCTACGCTCTTGCATCGTACCCCAGGAATTTATGGTTAAAATCCCGGTGTGGCTGCCCGCCTAGACACCGCTACATGACAGGTCTGACGTCTGGATTCTGGAACGAACAAGAGCTGAAAAGCTGCAGTACTTAAACCCGCCAGGCATTTCTCGTAACTCGGGTTTTGAGTCGTCTCATTGCTTCTCTCGGTGCACATCTAGCCCAGTCCGAAGCTACCATCTGCTTTTGCTCCTCACAACCCAAGATGACGATTCACGGCGTGTTCCGACGCGTCATCCGCAACGATGCCATCCGCGTTGATCCTCCCGAGATCTACAACTGGCGGGTTCTGGCATTAGCCACTTCGGTACGTGATGCCCTGACTAAATCCTGCAGCGGTAAGCTCCGGTTCTAATTCCCGCGCGTCATTCTATAGGCGTGCTTTGCCGGAGCTCTGTTTGGAGTCGACGCTGGCATCATTGGCGGCGTGTTGGTGATGCCAGACTTCAAGAGGTATGCCACTTGCTCATGTATATGTGCCTGTCGAAGTGCAGAAGGCTTATGGAACAAACAGGGAGTTTGGACTCGACACTCGTCCAGCAAAAGATGCCGCCGACCTAGCCGGCAACCTTGTCACCACAATGCAAGCCGGAGCTGTCGCGGGAGCTCTGATTTCCAGCCCCTTTGCCGATCGAAAGGGGCGGAAGCCGGCGCTGCTCGCTGTTGCCATTACCGGCTTCATCGGTGGACTGATGCAGGCTTTTTCCTATGGTCATCTCTCTGTCTTCTACATCGGACGGTAAGCCTCTAAAGCAACTCATTTGGTAAAAACGTCGCGGCTCATGGCTCTGCAGATTCGTCGAGGGTATCGGTCTTGGTGCCGGAACAATGCTTGCACCTACATACGTCGCTGAGAACTCGCCTCGTGCTATTCGAGGATTCCTGGTCGGCTTCTTCCAGCTTCTTCTGGTCATGGGTGGCATGACGGCATACTTCATCAACTACGGCGCCCTCCTACATCTTTCAGTAAGTCCATCACAGCCTCTCCCAGCCCAATCCTGCTAACCAGGTTCACCAGCCCAAAGCAACATGGATGGTCCCTCTTGCGTGCCAGTCCATCTGCCCAGCCCTGCTCTTCTTCAGCATGCTGTTCTGCCCCGAGTCTCCGCGCTGGCTGGCGTCACGAGACCAGTGGGACAAGGCCACCAGCGTCTTGTCCGACGTGCGCCATCTGCCGCAGGAGCACCCGTATATCCAACAGGAACTCCTCGAGATGCGTACGCAGCTAGACCAGGAGCGAGCTATTATGCAGGGCACGGGGTTCTGGTCGCTGCAGAAAGAATGCTGGACAATCCCTGGGAATAGGAAGCGTGCGCTACTCACCGTAGGGCTGATCACATGCCAACAGTGGACAGGGGTAAGTTATTATTCCAGTGTTCTACCTATGTCTTTTGTCTTAAAGCTTCTCTTGGATTATCAGGTGGCTCACAAACATATCTAGACCGGCGCCATCAACTACTACGCCCCGACCATCTTTAAGAGCCTTGGCCTCTCCAGTACCACAACCGCCCTCTTCGCCCAGGGAGTCTACGGCATCGTCAAGGTGGTCACGTGCCTGATATTCGTCTTCTTCCTAGCTGATTCTCTCGGTCGTCGTTTGTCCTTCATGTGGAGTGGCACCGTGCAGGCATTTTGCATGTTCTTTTTGGGATTTGTGAGTACCCACGCCTTGAAGCTGCGTGTGCTCTTGTATTGACTGGCACAGTATGTCCGGTTCGGCCCCAAGATCGGAGAGGACCAGAGTCCGCCTCCCGCTGGCATCGCAGCTCTAGCAATGGTCTACATCTTCGCCGCGGCCTTCAACATGGGTTGGGGCCCTGTATGTAAGTCCTATACTCTTTCCAGGCTTATCATGTGCTTCAAGTATTCTGAACGAGGCGCTTGTGGCATCTGCTTACCCAACTACCATCCTGACTCCGAATCATGATTGCTAACCAAAACCTCTAGCCTGGGTTTTTGTTTCTGAGATCCCTACGAATCGACTGAGGGCGTACAACGTTGCTTTGGCATCCTTCACGCACTGGGTACACAATCTAGCCGTCTCCAAGGCGACACCGGTGATGCTGCTGTCAGATCCATACAGAGCATACTTCATTTTCGGATCTTTCAACCTCTTCATGGCTATTGTCGCATTCTGGCTTCCCGAGACCAAGGGCGTAAGTGAACCCGCCTGCTACACTCTTCCTTCTCCATCTTCAAGTCTGGATGTGAAGCTAACTAAAAATTTATTACAGATCTCGTTGGAACGAATGGATGAGATATTTGGTGTTGCCGACTTTTCACACGTTGAGGACGTAGGCATTGCGGCTAGGCAGGCGCAGGAGAAGAATGAAGCTGCGGAGCATGAGGATGACGCGCGGGGATCCAAGGTTTGATTGAGTGAGCAATATGGAACTCATGCTTAGAGGATGTTTGAATGTGTCTTAGTAATCCGAGCAAATGACTATCATTGATTTGATTCTTGACTACCTATTCAAGAGAGTGCGGTTTTACCTGGTTTCGTACTCTTCTGCTACGCTCCTAACACGTTCGACTGGTACTGACGCTACTTGTCTCTATCCAGTGATATTTCCCCCCTCAAAACCGCGCATGGCCAGTCCATGGCCCATCGCAAATCCGTAGGCATAAGCTGAAGAATACCTTGCACATCCCGTTCCACAACCTCGTACTCTCCGTTCCCGTTAGACCACCAGGCGTAGTCCACTCCTCTTAACAAAACCAGCATTCTTGCCATTAGTGCCATGGCTAGCGGATCGTGACTTTCGAGCAAAGCGCGATACCCCGGATGGCATCTCACAGCCATGGTCACAGCAAACCGCTGGAGAGGCGTTGCGGAAACACCCAGGAAGAAGGCTCCATATTGCGATAGCACATAATCCTTTGTTCCAACATATACGTCCCTGACGTCTTCTGGAAGTTCAGAGACACCAAAGCCATCCAATAAGCCTGCGAGTTCATCCGTTATACTTTGTAGCTGAGCTCGAGCACCAATGGATAATTGTTTTTCTCGTGCCAATTGAGGCATGTGATCATATTCGTACGACCCATAGCCAAGCCGGGCAAGAAAGGCCTTGTTCTGAACGAAAAGAACACCAACCCCGTCTAACATCCTGATGACCTGAAGTGGCAGCTCGTATGTTTCATTGGGTTGTTGCTGGTGTGCGAGCAGCCAGTAAAGGTGGGTGATTACGACAGCCGAGAGCCACAGTGGTTCAGTCAAACCCTTGGTAGGGCTCGATAGAGCTTGACGATGGTTCGCGAGGGTTCGGTCGAGATAGCGTCTGAGTGCTACAGCCATGGCTGAATCGGTGGGCGAATGAGCATGGAGGTGAAGCGCAGACAGGGCCAGCATTGGATTCAAGACGACTTCGGATTCGAATGATAACTGCGGTATGATGTGCTGCCACGCCCATGTGGACGCACCTTTGCAGTTGGGCATTACGTGGCAAACCACGGAGGTGTAGTGGTGCATTAAGCGTAGTTCTAGACTCCGCCATTGGCCTGCCCCAGCTATAGAGCTCGGATGCGGCACTAATGAACGAATGGGCGCATCTGATTTGGATGCATAGACATGCTCTTCCTCCCCATTCTCCAAGGATTGACGTCGCATGGCTCTCCTTCGACTCCGGGAGGCTTGGATGTCGTTGCCAGCATCCATGCCCGAGGCGCAACGCTGGATGCCGACATAGCGTCTGCGACAGTTGGAGCAGACGGGTTTAACCTCGTCACACTATATTGCACGTCAGTGAGTATCAGCATTGCCATGGCGTCCTTGTGGTCCATGTAGATACCTTCACCTTGCGGATTCTGCAGTCTTGACATCCTGATCGAGACTTTCGAAGCATAAGCCCCTGTCGCGGGGTGGATGTGTTCTCGGCGCCCATTGATTATTCAATCTTGGACTCGATTAAGCTCTCGAATCAGATTAGATAATCAGGGGGAAGATGCGAAGAAGCGAAGAAGCGAAGTTCCGAGGTCTCAGTACTGACATGGTCTCGTCCATGATCCTTCTCGAATTGGTCAGCATCATCCTTCCTGGAAACCTGGAATTAGGAGCTACGTGGGGCATCCCGCTCACCCTTTCCCGCTTAAGGTTAAGGTGGCAAAGTGAGCCGAGTACGTACCCTGTCCACTAGACAGTCCTCCAACTCTCCCAAGTCCTACCGGAGTTAAGGTGGTGAAATTACATGTGATAGCATGGCATGCACATTTTTGTCATCTAATAGTGAAATATATGAGGTGACAAAATAAAGCACTCTGAAGTTGTTACTTTTTGAAACGCACCTTTTGAAGATTGAAAATGGGCTGTTATTTCTGTCGCCTCATATAATGCTAGCGGAGATCACTATGGGTACTCATGTGATGCGGATATAACAGATAAGGTTACCCCTCTCCTACCGGAAAGGCGGCAGCCTGCGAAGTGAAGGCCCTGGCGAGAGTCCGATCCAGCCAATTATCGTCGAAAGCGAACTTGCGAGAACAGGATTACGCTAACTTGAAATGGGTCAGCGATGACTTCAAGGCCAGGTACGAGCATTCTGGCCAATGCGTATAAGAAGCTGAGAGGACGCCTACTTCTTTGACATTATCATCAACCCTCAAACACTTTACTTCCTCTATCAAGATCAAAACCCAACCCTCAATTCAAGAATGTCCAAAATTCTCGCCGTCTTTGGCGCCACTGGCCAACAGGGCGGCTCCGTCCTCAACTACGTCCTCAACGACCCGGAGCTTTCCTCGGTGTACAAGGTCCGCGCCATCACCCGCGACGTCAACTCGGAAAAGGCCAAGGCGCTCCAAGGCAAAGCCGAAGTCGTGCAGGGCGACGTGTCTGATCGGGCCTCTCTCGAGACGGCTCTGACTGGCGTGCACACCGTCTTCGCCATGACAACCCCTTCCTTCGAACCCAACGCTTTCGAGATTGAAGTCAACGGTGCCAAGAGGATTGCCGACGTTGCTGTTGAGAAGGGCGTTGAGTACTTCATCTTCAGTACTCTGCCATCCATCAGCACCATCTCTGGTGGCAAGTATCCCAGCACCAACCCCTTCGACTCCAAGGCCGCAGCAGAGCAGTACATACGAGGTCTCCCAATCAAGAGCTCATTCTATGCGCCGGGATCATTCATCGAAAACTTCCAGTCATATGTCTTCTTGGCTCCCCGCCCGGTTGGCGATGGAACCTACGTTCTAGCCCGTCACACGTCTCCCAAGATGCAGTTGCCCCTGCTCGACGCTGTCGGCGACACGGGCAAATTCGTCGGCGCCATCCTCGCCGAGCCTGACAAGTTCGAGGGCAAGATCTTGCACGCTGCCAAGGCGCTCTACAACTGGGAAGAAATTGTCGCCATCATGTCCAAGTCCTCAGGAAAGACCATTGTGTACAAGCAGGTATCGCCCGAGGAATTTAGAGCTACCCTGCCTCCTCCCATGGCTGATATCTTTGTTGATTACTTCGGCTACCTGGATGAATTTGGCTATTATGGTCCCGAGACCAAGGAGCTGATTACTCGGGATGCCGAGCATGCCCGAGGTAGGCTTACCACCTATGAAGAGTACGCGGAGTTGCATCCGTTTCAACTCGAATAGTTGGAATGGGGTCTACATATGTGTTGAGTCCTGTTCAGAAAGCACAGCTCAAGAAGCACAGGGCTGAAGAAGGAGGAAGGACTTCGTTTCATAGACAGATTCGCCATAGATGAGCCACTACCTTAAGTATCACGTTCTGTTAGCCCACAGTTATATATATAAGTACTTGCCGCTGTTGAAACCACTGTTCGGACTTTTGTTTCTGCGCTGCCGCGTTTCTGTATCACGTGTTTGCATTGCTTGAGTTGTCTTGAGACGAAGGACTCGATTGATTGGTCGACCTAGTTACAGATAGACTCTTATCCCTCCTCCCTTACAGAACCTTCCTCCGCCAAATCCTTCAACCCATCGCAGTCGATGTCAGAGGCGACCGGTCTGTATAGCCGCGGCATTAGACTGATTTTTTACACTAACTAGTACCAAGCAGCAGGATTCCCTTGGTTTCCAACGCGGTCATCAGTCGTTTTGCGCGTTGATGATGGCCACGTTTCTCATGACTTGCATCATCCACCCCTCGTTGATATCAGCTAGCGACTCGAGGAACGCTATTTCTTCTGGGGATATTTCAGATGCCGGCTTCGCTGCTAGTCGCCTCAAGAAGTATCGTTCGTTTTTGATCCAGTTCTTGAATCGTCGGTTACCTCTAAAGAGGCGCAGTCTTAAGAACACCTCGGTCTCGAAGATCGCCAAGGCGACTCGCTCGCTGTCAGAGAGTCGCCAGGTCTTGATGGTTCTGGTTTCTTTAAGACCACATCCTGCTACTGCAGCCTTCAGCTTGTTGAGGGTTTCTGTATCCCTGCTAAGCTCAGTATCTAGGTCATATATAGAGAGAGCATAGCGGCTGCCGAAACCCGAGTTGCTAGGAGCGTGGAGTGTGTTGCGCTGGACGTTCATTGTGGTGTTCGTTGTGGGTCGGTTGGATCGCGAAGAGTTGGTCTCTGATGAGCTGAATTGCGATCTGGAATTGTAAAGAGCTGAATTTCGACTTGGAACTGCGACGAGGTAACTTGGAATGCGACGAATGCAGAGCCCTCACGGGGCTTTTATCGCATGACGATTTTGCCTTCCGACATCTAGCTTTTCCATCTAGCTTTTCTATCTAGCTTTTCTATCTAGCTTTCCAGCTGCTTGACGCATCTCGAAGGGTTGATTGGGACAGCAAGGCTTGTACCCTGATGCAGTAGAAACTCTAGTCATTCTGAGTTGCTGTTGCCTTGGGCTTGGGTTTTGGGCCCTCACACTGTTATTCACTATTGGTTGTTTTTTTTGTTTTTTTTTACTGTTTAACCTCTGGCCCCTCTCTGAGTGTGCGCTGCCAAAGGACCATAACCTTAATATAAGTACTTGCCTAAGTGGTCTTTACATACACGCTCATTCTACGGCTTGTGATATGGTGCAACAAACCGTCCAAAATCTACCATAGCACACTTCAAAAACGACCGAATTGATGTATCTGGCCAACCGGTACACAGTGACATCGGGTGTAACATTGAATAATTCAAGCTGCCTGTTCAGTAGTGAGTAAGTAGGAGAACTGAAAGTGGATGTTGTACAGGATATGTATTTACAAGCAAGGTTTCCAGAAGCTCCTCTGCCGTTAGACAATAGTATCTACGAAATAATTCAATCTGTCTGTTGCCTAGACCTCAGTAGTCGGTACTGAGTGCAATATCTCGCCCCATCTCCATCGTCTCAGTGAGCTGCTGAATCTTGCTCTGTAGCATGCCAAAACAATCAGACCCGAGCGGAACTCTGAGCTGATTCTTCATACCAACTCCGGCCCCTGTTCCCGTTGCAACTTCATAGATACGCTGGACTCCCTTTTCAGGATCGCCTGGCTGATTCCCGTGCAGCCCGCCCAGTATACCCCCGATATCGAGATATCCGTCCTTTCTAGAATCGACATTCTTGCCCTCAGAACTAGGCTTCAGAAACTCAGTTCGGAAGATGCCAGGCTCTACGAGATGGACCCTGATGCCGAAAGGCTTGAGTTCTTCATTCATACCCTCGCTAAGTCCCTCGATAGCGAACTTGGACGCCGCGTAGACCGGGGCACCCTGTCCGGCCCAGATACCAGCGCCGCTAGAGATTTGCATGATGACTCCAGAACCTTGCTTCCTCATATGAGGAATGACCGCTCGAGTAAAGTTGAACAGTCCGAAGAAGTTGACATCGAACTGGTAGCGGGCTTCTTTTTCGGTCACCTCCTCGACAGCTCCCATGAGCCCAAAGCCTGCGTTGTTGACGAACACGTCGATTCGCGCATGCTTGGCAACTGCAAAATCAACGGCAGCTTCGATGTCGGAAGCAGAAGCGGTGATTTGGATCTCGACCAAGTCCGCATTCGGATTGTTCTGGAGAGACTGGGGGAACCTGGACAGGCTGCGGGCTGTTGCTACGACAGTGTGACCATTTGAGAGCGCAAGCTCAGCGAGGAGGAGACCGAACCCGGAGTTGGCACCGGTGATAAACCATACAAGGTTGGAAGAAGTCATTGTTTGGACTCGGGTGATATTTTTTCGACTAAAGATGAAGAAAGATAGATGAGCAGCTGGGTGGTTGTGGGTTGTTGGTGGCTGGCTCTTAAGTGAAATGATGCCTGTTTGTTTTTTCCAGCCATTCCATCACGATGGCTATGGCATACTTTATACCTTTTCCATGGTGATTTACAATCATCTTGTCTCCACGTTTATCCTCACGCAACAACGAGTGTACACACTGCAAGGGCTATCGAGAAATCACAGACCCTTGCAGCTGACAGCCGAATAACTTGCATATTCCCAACAGCGGGACTAGGCGGAAGCGTTTGACTCCGCCAAATTTCACACTCCCCGCGATGCAATCGTCTTAGTGCTGACACGGAGGACGTGATTCGACAGCGAGTGAGAGATAACGGAGTTGCTGTCCGACAAAACCAGACATTACCCGCCGTATGTCGCATTTAAAAGCCTTGTCGGCCCGGGTCATCACTCCAGCTTAGCAGAAAATGAACCACCTAAGAAGAAAATGCGCGGAATGGACGACGACGGGCATAGCGCAAATGCCGCAAAGCGACGCCGCGGCCGAACAGCAACGGCCTGCATCGAATGTCAGCGCAGAAAGAAGAAGTGCGACCGTCAATGGCCATGCAATCACTGCCAGGATCGGAGGATCGCCCACTTGTGCGACTTTGGTGTGAAGCGAGCCCAGTGAGCAACTCCACGCCAGATATTCGTTTCCTCATCGTCCTTGGATGGGCTGCTCACGCTGTGAGACAGGCAGAGAGGCAAGGCGACAATCACTCCTCCAAATCAGTCACATCCAGAAGGCGAGACGATACCCGCGACGGTGACAACAAAAACAGCAGCAGCAGCAGCTACGAATACGTCCTCGGCCCCGGGACACGATTCCGTCTCGCTCCCAGATGCTGCCTCCGCCGTCCATGCCCTCGGGTATGTCAATAGTGACATGTTCATATCCGTCATGGTAAATCCAAGATACTGCCCGTGATCGTGGGATGTTGCTGATTTCCGAGCTACAGAGCCCGCAACGATCAACAGATAACGACCGAGCGCTGGAACTACCGCCTCCTGTGCTGCAAGCCACTCGTGCTCTACCACCGCGACCATACACCGATATCCTTGTCCAAAACTTCTTCGACAAAGTGAATTATCATTACGGAATCCTGCATCAGCCATCATTCATGGCTGCTTACACAACATGGTGGTCCCAACGGCGCGAGACGCGTTACTCAAGGAGCATCTCTGGTGTTGCAATGGCGTGTCTCCTCCTCCGAATATGCGCCAATTCGGCACAGTTCCTATCATCTGATGCAAAGTCTCAGCTGGAATCAGACCTTGGAGACTCCGCCGATAGTATCAGCAGCCTCTACCATGCCGCAGCCGAAGTACTCAGTGATTTCCTCCCTGCGGGTTCAGGGGGTCTAGTCAACGCCCAACAGCTCTTTCTAGGAGCCACATGGCTCAAGGCAGAGGCGGAGTTTGCAAAGGCCTGGCATGAGTTGGCTAGTTGTGTGAGGCAAGCACAAGAAATAGGTACGCATTTTCAGACTCGTCCTTAAATGCTTAGAAGCCTAGCTAAGCACACGACCCGCACAGGCATTCATCTCGATGATCTACCAGACGGCATGACTGTGTTTGAAAGGGACCTAAGGCGAAGGCTATGGTGCGCAGCTTACACTTGGGACAAGTACGTTCTTCGTGCATACACCATTTCGTTCTCACTGATACAATATCTCCAGATTCATGGCTGCAACATTTCACCGGCCGCCAATTATCCCACCCGGAGACTCAGTTCAACCACCCAGCCAGAGTCTTGACAGCTCTCCAATCAACCCAGAAATCCCATCCGCCACGGCCGCTAGAACCCTCGAGAACCAGCTTTCGAGGCACCTCGCGCAGACGGAGCCTTCAGCAAATTCTTATATCGAGATGATGGCATTTACCGAGAAATGGATGAACTCGTTGCCACCGGTCTTCCGCATCAATGAGCCAGACACGCGGTGGGATCTGGAATGCCCACGGCTGGCTTTCCAGCGTCTGCAGTTGCACTCTGTCGGCTACATGACCCAACTCTTACTTCTCCGACCTCAACTTATGTCCAGAGCAGATGTCACCTCTGATGCACGACTTCAGACAGAACGGTCACATTCGATACATCGGGCCGTTGACGTCAGCCTAAAGGCCATGGCTGTGAGTAAGGAATTCTTCGACTTGTGCTTCCCACAAGAAGCAAAATATTTTATGGTGTCGTTTTGCCCGTTCGACAACGCAGCCTTGCTCTGCTCCCTGTTGTTGCATGATACTGGGAGGGGTAACGTGCCGAGACGTCTTGAGATAGCGGCTGCGATCGGGACAGCTCTGCATATCGCTCACCGCCTACGAGGCCTCACAAAAATGTCTGATGTCACGAGCAGCATTCTTACCTCGCTCGTATCGCATCTGAGCTTTCAACCGATGGAGAAAGATATATTAGATGAAGCTGTTCGGTTCGGCGAGGCCCACGCCGCTGGTGTTGGCACTGGTCAAATGGAACCCGTGGGCACGGATCGTCAGCCACCAGATGGCATTGACTTCAATCTCTCAGACGCATCCATGACTGTCGGCGATGGATTTCAGGAAATCGACCTAGGAATACTTGATGGATTGTGGGATTGGCAGAGCTTGCAATTGGGTTTTGTTGGATATAGCCTTGGCTTATGAGGAAAGACTTGTCATGCCTAGTCAGCATCTTCCCGAAAGCGAGCTTCCATCTCCACTTTCACTTGGCTCATCTCAACTTAACACCGTAAACTCCAGCGGGCGCATTGCGGAGTCCGAAACGAACAGGCCACCACTCCACAGGCCGAGGTAAGTTTCCGCTATTACGGGAGTCGTGGAGAGCTCGATTGTGGACTTAGAAAGCGCCTTGAGCTTCTCCAGTGGCCTTCACAGTCTTATCCCATACGTCAGAGCATGAACATTGCATCATGATGCCACAAATACTCCATTGACGTCTGTGTCCCAACTCCGCCACTGTAACTCTTAGCAGAATACAGTTGGTTAGTTTGCCCGCCGGGTGGTTTGTTATCCCGCCCATTCCCATGGTCTGCATGATGAGGGGAAGCTACATTGTGAGTCCCGGCGTTTAGACCCGGAGTTTAGAAAGCCACACAGTTAATACATTAGATCCGAGACGACATGCATTTAATAAATATCGTTGATGAAGCCGTTGACAAATATTGAGGATTTATAATTAATTCCTTACCATTTCTGGCTTTCATTTATTTGAGCCAAACGTTTCACCCTCTACGTCCCTTCACATTGCATCAGCGCTTCGTTGAGATCTAGCATTGCCATCTCATCTGCAACCCATCACCGAGTTTTCTGCAACAACTCACGTAAAACATCAGCAACAATGGCTCTCCCTTTCGCTCCTCCCCCCAAGGGCCCTCTCGGCCGATACCGACTGCTGTCGCCTTCGGCTGCCGTCCGAGTCAGCCCATTGTGCCTGGGAACCATGGGTTTCGGCAACGCATGGTGAGCGCTCGTTTAGTAACGCTTTTAACTTCGGCACCACTAACTCTTGTCTAGGAAGGGATACATGGGTGAATGCGATCAGGAAACCACTGAATCCATTCTTGACTTTTATTATGAACAGGTAAAAAGTCCCCTCCGGAGAGTTCCAAGCAAAGATATTGACATTTTCCAAGGGAGGTTCGTTGGTTGTGCCTTGCAGAATTTAAACTTTATCCTGACCAGAATAGGAAACTTCCTTGATACTGCCAACAACTACCAGTTTCAGGAATCGGAGAGATGGATCGGAGAGTGGATGAAGAAGCGAGGTGTTCGCGATGAGCTGGGTTCGTTGTCTTGCTAACATCTCACACACCACAATACTAATAGACGAAAAAGTCATCGCTACCAAGTACACCATCAACTTCAATGGTGGCCCCCACGCTACCAACATCATGGCCAACTTCACCGGAAACGGCACCAAGAGTCTTCACACTTCGATCCGCAACAGCTTGAAGAACCTCCAGACTGACTACGTCGATATCGTAAGGCTCTCGGGCATTTTAAACTGTTGCAGTTGCTAAAAAAGTTCTGACAGCTCTACGTTCACTGGTGGGACTACAGCACCTCGATCCCCGAGCTAATGCAGTCACTCAACCAGCTTGTCCTATCTGGCAAGGTTCTCTACCTGGGTATCAGCGACACCCCTGCCTGGGTCGTAGCGTAAGCAATCCACTCACATTCTTTTAAGAATATGACCGCTAACTGTGACGATATAGCAAAGCCAATGCGTATGCCAGGCAACACGGCCTCCGGACATTCTCCGTCTACCAGGGCCTCTGGAACGCCGCGAAGCGCGACTTCGAGCGGGAAATCATCCCCATGTGCAGAGACGAGGGTATGGGCATAGCACCCTGGGGTGCGCTCGGCGGAGGCAAGTTCAAGACGGAAGAGCAGCGCAAGGCGCAGGAAGGCCGCCAAGTTCCCGCCAGCGAGGCCGACATCAAGGCGAGCAAGGTGCTGGAGTCGATCGCGAACCGCAAGAACTCTATCATCACCAGCGTCGCCCTCGCGTATGTCATGCACAAGACGCCGTACGTGTTTCCCATTGTCGGCGGACGCAAGGTGGACCACCTCAAGGGTAACATCGAGGCCTTGAAGCTCGACCTGAGCGAGGACGACATCAAGGAGATTGACGCGGCCGTGGACTTCGATCTGGGTTTCCCTCATAACTTCCTTGTTCAAGCAGGGCAGTCCAACGGAACGCAAGATGTCTGGCTGTTGAAGATGGGCGGTACTTTTGATTATGTGGCTGACAACAAGGTAAGCTCAAGAATATTTTCACCGGTGACAGAGGACGCAGCTAACTGATTCTAGCCCATCTCGCCTCCCAAGGATGAACCAGCTAAGGAGTGAAGTTTCTACATCCCATAGTATTAGTAATTCATCGATGCCAGAATGTCTATAGCAAATAGTTCCATTCCAAGTAGCTTGCGCTCCACTATCTATTTGTGCTTCCGCTTCCATTTATGAACTGCACTGCCAAGAGCAAGAGGAAAGCAAAACTTTCCACCTTGCCTCCACTTCTCTCTCCCTCAAAAGAGTGAAAGTAAAGCCAGAAGTGTCGCATTATCCCACGTCAAAGCCACGAGCCACAGAAACTACCATCGTGCATTGTCTTGACTAACACGAGGAGCATTACTGAACAAAATACCAATTCAGTTTCGGATCATTCGCTATTGACCAGTTTAAGACTTACACTGATAGGACCAAGTCATCTCATTTAGAAGCATACACAGTCCTGCCTGCACTAACAGTGGTTTGAATGAAACGTTTTAAAACTGCCATTTATAGTAGGTGCTCAACACTCTTAAATACAGCAATTTTCCATACCCTTATTTACACAACACTGCTTTAAATACAAAATTCAACCCAAAATAAATACCAAGCAATGAGATCCCACCACCGTGTTGCAATTTAGTACCACTTGGCCTTGTTCCAGAACAGAGCCTGGTCATTCAGAAGGCTGTCGGTCTGAGTGTAGATGGTGGTGTTGAAAACCAGCTCCGTCGCCGCAGTGTCCTCACTGTATTGAGGCCAGTACAACTTATCATCCGTCCACTTCTTGTTAGGGTTACCGGTCAGAACAAAGGACATTAGGTACTTTTGCATGGTGATGGCAATGGTGGAGTTCACCGAGGTGCTGCCCATGCCGCCACCACTTCCTCCAGGGCCGCCGGTTGTAGAGTTGGACGAGGAGGTTCCACTGGGAGTAGCGCTAGAGGCCGAAGTTGCACTCGAACTGTCGCTAGAGCTGGTGCTGGTGCTGGAGTTGGAGCTGCTGGTCGTAGACAGCGTGTATGTGCTGTACCCTGGAAGGAATTAGATTTGCATCCATGCCAATAGTAAATTTACTCACAGTAGTAGCTCTGGTCAGTTCCATGCGTAGCTTGGTCCAGAGCAACCATGGCATTCCACGTTTTGTTGTTGAGCGCCTGAGTAGCCGCAAGGTTGTGGGCCGTCAAGTCAAAGTGCTGCTTCATGTCCGAGAAGCGGAGGCCGGCGCTTTCGTAGTCGTCCTCGGGGTACAGCTCCAAAGCCTCGTCGACAACCTCATCCGCGATGGCCGGGAAGAAGATGCGAAGATAGGTGGCCACGTCAGCGGCGCTGTCCACTCCCGAGTAGGCCTGGCTGTTGGCTTCGTGCTGCTCATGCGTCAAGACCACGGGGCCACTGAAGTTGAATCGCTTCTGGTAGAACTGGGCCTCGTCTGAAAGTAGGTTAGCAAGGGATGGCCAAACGTTTACATGGTGAAGAAAATTTACAAGTATCGGCAATGATCTGTCCATCCACACGAGGCTGGAACTGGTAGTCGTATGCGTCGACTACCTCATCAGCGGCGGTGTTGAGGGTATCGAAGTCGACGTCACGCATGCAGTCCAGGTGGCCACCGGTGCAACCAACCGCAGTTGAGACATTCTGCCAGAAGGCCTGTAGAGTGTGTCAGCACACGCAATAGTATAAGTAGTTTCAATGGTCAGACTCACCTCAGCATGCTGGTGGCCTGCGCCGGGAACGAATCCGGGAGACATGACGTAGGCCCGGTTAAAGAGCTGCTCAGCACGGCCAGCGAATCGCTATCCAGAGTCAGTTTAAGTTATCAATCATTTGGCATATGCACCTCCAGGGGTTCTCTTACAGTAAACTGGAACAGGGTCTGCGATCCTCCGGCCGAAAAGCCGACAGCCGTGACCTCCTTTGGATTGCCGCCGAACTTGCCAATGTACTTTTGAACCCACTCAAACGCATGCTGCACGTCCCAAATAGCCGTGTTAGAAGTGCCACCCTCGTGGAGGAAGGTCGGTCCGTTGGCAAGGCCAGTCATGCCGAGCCGGTAGTTGTAGGCGACATAGACGAAGTCAGTGCTCAGGTCGAAGAGGCCTTCAGGCGTATTCTGCGACTTGCTCCCGCCGGTGAAGCCTCCACCGTAGGTCCAAACCATGACGGGGAGTTTCTTGCCGCTCGCGTTGGCGGGGGCCCAGACGTCGAGGAAGAGACAGTCCTCTGCGGAGCTGCAGTCGACGTCGGCGTCGGCGAGCGATCCCGTGTTGAGCTCCGTCTCGACATCCGGCCACTGCGGCTGAGCCCAGCGGAGGTCGCCGGTCGGGGCTTTGGCGAAGCGGATATTCTGGTACTTCCAGTAACCAACCGTCGAGTTTCCAGCTACCGCAGCGACATCGCAGTAGTCGAGAGAGACCGTCGGGGTAGCCTGAGACGTCGACGTGGATGTGGCCTTGACCTTTTGCTGGTTCGCATTGGGGATTTTGGCGGCCAGGATGGTGCCCGAAGCCGCCAGAGAAAGGAGGATATTGGAGAGTAAATGCATGTTGAATCTCAAGATGATGCCCCAGATGCTGCTGAAGTAGGAGTTGATTGATAAGTTGCGGACTTCATCTCCATTTTATACATCATGGCTTCTACACTCTATAGCTCTTGTGAGGTCCAAGCTCCCGCTTCATCAGGTCAATTACAGGGCATCTTTCAGTGCCGCCGATATTACCCACTACCGAAGGGACCAAGAAAATGCGGATGGCCTCGTCATCGCTCGACGCGGCCCGACCGATCTACCCCAGGCCTGTCCAGAGTTTGAGCCGCAATGCGGAGGAGATGTCCGTCTGCAGCTTAGCGTCATGGCTGAGCGAGCGAGGTAGGCTTGGGTGGGTTTTCGGATCCTCGGGTTTAGAAGCAGACCCTCTCGTTGTAGAACTGGTGGACGTTCCAGCGCACGTTCATCCGGCTATGCAGCTTGGGAGCCATGTCCGTGCTGCAAGACGCCCTATCGCGATGCCCAATCTCAACAGGTTCTCAGCAATATCTGATGCTTAAGTTCACTTCAGCGTCGGTTTTATTTTAGGTCCGATGCTGGGATGCGTGGGTCCATAACGTATAGTCCCAAGTTCATGAATCGCATGTCCAAGGCAAACGTGTGAAACGTCGACATGAAGGCCATCAAATTAGCACGGAAGTTACCGTTACTAGTGAGACTTTAAGCAGGCCACACTTCGACTCACTTCACGAGGAATAACAATCATCCTAGTCTTCCACCCTTTCCAATGATCAGAGGCAGGGTTCAATAATTCAGGAAGGCCACAGCGACGCCCGGGCTCGAGCTCATCGTCATCGTCAATCATCGCCTTTTGTGTCAGGTGTCATTAGTCGGAGACGCCACCATCGTCTCGCCACAGCACAGACATTAAATAACTAGCGGCGTAGGTATACGCGGTCTCCTTCAAGCAAGCATACATGAAAACAATACCGGGAGGCGGTGCGCATTAAAGACGTAACCGGGGTGGCTAAGGCTGGCCGGAAAGCGGGCCGGAGGCGAAAAGGGGAACGACACCACTGTAGCTCCGCGATGCCGATGTAATTGATGTCATTTTAATGCTACGTCAGTCAGAGAGCTCTCGGTACTCAAATGATTATCTGGATTTCAGTGTTGCTGAAGTGAATTGTAGCATACGACTGTGTGCATCCATTCGAAGTATGGAAGAGGTACCGCTTGCGGCAGTAGATGCCTGACCAAATGGAATTGAGATAAGATAAATGCAACATATTTCACCACAGGTTCAACAAATCGAAGACATATTGCAACTGAGGTGGAAATAGTTCGCACAATCGTCCCTAACGTTGGTCAAGGAGAGTTTTCTGGGTGCCACACCCACTCCTCGGTTTCGCTTTCGAGCATAGAACAGACAATGTACCAGTCACGTCCCCTTTCCCCCATTTGACCTTCCTACTCCTCATCGTACACCATTACAGCGTTGTCGATTCTAGCTCGGTAGCCGGTCCCAGCCCCATGGAAAACACTGCCCTCGCATGTTGGCCATTTGTCCCATCCGACCAGGATCATGTCAAGCCGACCGGGATGGTCCGTTTTATCGTCCAATCGGAAGTCGATTACCCGGTGTAAGACGCCGACGATGGGTCTCGCCCGGCCTCAATTGCGACGCCGCCCCCTTCTAACCTTTTCAGATGAGCTGTTCTGAGCACTTTTTTAGAAGGCCCCTTTCGTGATCAATCAAGGTGAAATCCATTCGTGGGACCAAACGAACTGCCGCCTTTAGTCAAGTCGATACTACGCGTCCTTAACGGACCGACTTCCATTTACAGCCGATCACATGGTATCTAAGTTTCGCTGAAGATTCCTTGCAGTCATCTGTCCAACAAGGCAACAACCGCTTGATTTATTTTGCAATGGAATCTAAAGCGAAGCCGAGCTTCGGATGATGAGCACCAAGAGTTGGGTATCGGCCAAGTGCTTCCGCCTTACCTCCTACATGAGTAATGTTCGCCCCTCAAATTAGGAGGGACTGACCCGCGGATATTACACTCAAGGAGGGAGACGCAGATGATCTCATGCAATCATAGAATCCGCCAAGCCCAACGATCTCAACCGTCCCAATGGCTCGATGAAAGTTTCCGTTTTCCTTCTCCAGTAGCGCAGGCACTGGTTTCCTCTGCTTATCAACAGTATTAAACTCCACTCATACGCACAGAATACAGACTTGATTTGACGCAGCCGCCGTGAAAGGCCGTAAACCCATGACGACACAAGTTGATTGTTCGTCAGCAAGATCCGGTGGCTTGTCAACATGTGGCATTTTCGAGTCGCAATAACTAGATCAAATCTCAAAGAACTTCATGGCCATCTGTTTAGCTCAGGAGAATCTTCCAAGTCTCGCCCACTACGGCAGTTCCCGCAATTGATTGTAGCCTAGCCATTCCATCGCTACACCATCTACCATCATCTAGAGATAAAGCATCGGCATACTGAGTAAAGGTGAGATTTGAGTGGCTCAAAATGTTCTGCGATTGATGCGGCTGCGGTCTCAGCCGCTGTCTGCTCAGCAGGCGACGCCCAACTATGGCAAATGAGCATTATGCAAACCCGTCGCCGGCTTGAGGACCGGATTGCGTAGCACCGAACTATTTTTAACCCGAACACCGGATCGTGGTTTGGAAAGAGACTAGTGTTCAGCGTCCGAGTCGTCAGAGTCAAGGTGCACAAGCTCTTGAACGCAGTATAGCGATAAGAAATTAAACGGGCAAAAGGCCAGGTTGTGCTCACTCAGGAGCCAAGTTCGAAGGATGTCAAGATGTTCTATTACCTAGGTAGCTATTCTAACTACCTCAGAAGTTGCCTACCTCTTGTTCACTTGAATAGATGCCATGAATTCCGACCACGACAACCATAGGCAGCATCACCTCAATTACTATTACAAGGTATTTTGAGAAGACGGTATTGCTATGCTTGACTCTCACAAACATCACATTTCAACTTGACTCCCCAACATGCCAACCCCTCCCCCCAGCAGCAATGACCCTAACCTAAGGGACCGCGGCATGGTTTTCCGCCAGACCAAGGTCAAGCAGTACGAAATAACGACAGCCCCCTACCCAAGCTCCCGGTTGATCTGTCATACAAGGTCGCAGACGCTACTCCGTCACAGCCGCAATGTTGCGCCGAATCCTACTTCGCCTTTTGGAGCTCTCTTCGCCCAATACAACCGTCCGTTCGGCGCCCCTCGAACGACGACCACATTAGGTCCTTCCCGTCCATGTCCCACGATTTAGTTCAGTGGTAGTTTTACGGGAGTCGTTTCGAGTACGTAGTAGAGGTAGTAGTAGTATAAGGTAAATATTTCATGAAAAGGGAAGCGGGGCATCTATTCCTCTTTGGTGCTGCACTACACGCTTGTAGCCTGGGATTAGGGGCTAGGCTGTGGACAGGGTGTGCAAGTGGTGATTTGGATGATGGTGTTTTGTTCAGAAGCAAAAAGATGTGATTCCGCCCGGGCTCGAACCGGGGACCTTCTCGGTGTTAACGAGATGCCATAACCAGCTAGACCACGGAACCTATTGTTCTTGTTGTGTCGCTGCTTGTTGCCTGTCCTCCAGGGTAAAGGAAACACCCACACATCAATTACCCGTCCCACCGAACCCAACCTTCACTCCTTGCATAAAGTAGAATGAGGAGTCTTATTATTACTGAATTAAGAAAAGTAGTTGGCCTACCAAATTAGTCTAGACGTTCACATGTGCTAGTTTTGAATAAATTCATGTTCTCCTACGTCGAAGATAGACAGTAAGTTCATACTTTGTGGTGCGTTGTGTTTTTCTTCCCCAAGGAGCCTATCTTAACTATGTGGTACTAAGCAACAACCAACTACCCTACAAAGCCCCCACGTTGGAGTTGCCAGCATCCGAATTCACCAATCAAGCTAAAATTGATTTGGTTGCCATAAGCTACAATGAGGTCATCGTCACGCCTCTTTGGGAAATTTGGGTGTGGATTGTGGAGCCATTTGGTAAGGAGAGGAAGCGTCGCATTCGACGTCAACCCATGTCCGTCAGTCCTTATCTCCACGATCAGGACGACAATTCCCACTTACACAACTGCGCCGCTCCCGCCCCTTGGATCACCTTTAAGAACTCATTCATCAACCGAACAACTTCCGGGAGAAGACTAAAAAAAAACTCGAGATTGAGCATTGACTCCAGGCTCGGGCTCCACGGGCTCCGAATAGCGTCAGAAATTCTCTTCAAAGAGCCCCGTATAAGCTCCACCAGCTAACAAAAAACCAAAACACAGAAGCTGTCACGTTCCACCCCCTGCTCCGCTGAGGATGGATCCGTGCCGTCTGAGGACATGGGCATGATAGGCAGGAACAGGCAATGTTGATCGGTCAAGAACCCAGATTGCGACGGGTGATTGGCCGCTTGACTGCCATTTGCCTCTTATCGGGCGATCGTCCCATGTTACTCTAACATGCTGGCGATGGGGTTAAAACCTGGCAGGTTCCCAGGACATCCTAGCGAGACAGGGAGAGCTTGGTGTTCCTGTCCTGTTGCTTGGATTACATCGTTGTCGCAGAATCAGAGCAGTTCCTTGTCATATTCTCGCCTGTCTTCTATCCGCCGCCAGACTTGACATCTAGCGATCATGAGACAATCAACGGCCATATCACTGCTCATCGCAGCATCCGCCAGCTCGGCGCGCGACCTGAGCCTTCGCGACACCGCCTGCAAAGACGTACACATCTTCCTGGCAAAGGGCAACAACGAGCCGTACCCGGGTCGGCAGGGCAAGCTAGTGACGGCCATTTGCGATGGCCTGAGCAGCTGCGACTACGAGGACATCAAGTTCTATAACCCGCTCGAGTCGGTGTACTGCGACTCCGTCTTTGAGGGTGCCGCCAACGGCATCAAGCAGATCACCGCGTACAACAAGGCGTGTCCCGACTCTAAGCTCGTCGTCAGTGGATACTCGCAGGGCGGGCATGTAGTGGGCGATATCCTTGGTGGTGGAGGAGGCACCTTTTTCCAGGACTGCGTGCAGAACAGCAACGAGGGATTGGATGCCGACTCGGCGCCTGGAAACATGAGTACGTTCAGACAAAGATCTATTGGTAAAGATGCGAAAAGGCTAATAGAAAACGCGTAGTCGTCGCAGCGGCCATCTTCGGCGACACCCGCCACACAGCCAACCAGCCGTACAACGTCTTGAGCGGCGCAGGCGATGATGGATTGTTCCCGCGGACCGAGGCGATGCTGGCCAAGCTGGTGACGTACGGCGACGCTCTGCACAACTACTGCGTCGAGACGGATCCCATCTGCGCCGGCGGCGACGTCGTGGCCGATCACCTCAACTACTTTGACCTGTACAGCGATACCGTGGCCGAGTGGGTGCACGAGCGTATTGAGGCTTCTGGAAACTCGACTTCGACGACGAGCTCTGTTTCTGCTACGAGCACCAAGATGACCAAGACGAAGAGCGAGACTGCGACGGAAGAGGCGACCACGACTACCGAGACAGGTTCTGAGACTGCGTCCGAGACGGAGAGCGCATCTGCCACCAAGACCAGAACCACGACCGATACTACTGAGGCATCAACAACCGTCTCCGACAACTCCTCACAAACAACAGCCGCCGCGACGACATCCGCCGCCTCTGGATCCGAAGCTTCCGCGTCCGACAGCACGAGCGCGGCCGAGGTGACGACAAGCGACAGCGCCGGATCGCGAAACTCGCAGCTTGGAGCAGTCGTGTTTGCGCTCGGCGCTGTCCTGGTCTTATGAGGGATGAGCTGGACAAGGAGGTATGGATGTAATGATGTCAACTCAACGACCGGCTTTGTATATACCCCGGAGAGGACTCGCGTCCGCGGGATGATAGAGATGGATAGACGAGACTATAGAATCAACGACTTGGACATGAGGTGTCATATTTCCCGGGAACTAAGATAGTTCATAATTCTGACTGCAACGTCAAGACAGACGTCACCGCTTGTTCCGGGATCCATTGTCCAATAGCTGACCTCCATCTGGACCTGCATCAAGATCCGGGTGTGCGCAACAAGCTCTCGTCTCATTGCGCCCGGCCACAGTGGACTTTTCTGGAAACTCAAGTCTAGTTTCAAACTAGAATATTCGAGAATTCAGCACTCTAGCCACTAGAAGCAATCTCGTGCGCAAAGAATGCCTCTTCAAGGCGGACTGGGCATGACGGGGCTATCTTCGACCCCGCCTGAGACATCACCACCCACCCCACTTCTTGTCACCATGCGCGCCCTTGACACCTCAATTGCAAAAGCTGCCCCACCATCATCGCAGCTGGAGGCTCATAAACTCTGCAGTTCCTCAGTCTTGTTTACCCGTTAGGTCATTGACTAAATCTGATTGGATTGAGGGCATCTCCGACGTCACATATTACCAAACAAAGACACATCGATACAATGGCAACTATTCGACACGCACGCCGGGAGGGTAAGCCCCTTGATTGTCCAGCCATTGTCTCGCGATCACGTTGGAGATGTCATGATGCTGCTCCTAGATACTAATCCGGAACGCAGACGCCCCCGTCATCCTGCAGCTCATCCAGGAGCTCGCCGATTACGAGCGTGAGCCCGATGCCGTCAAGGCCACCGTGCAGTCGCTAGAGGAGACCATCGCATTCGCGCCCTCCGATGCTCCTGATGCTGAAAATACACACATCCCGGCCACTGAACCAACGTCGCCGACCCGGCCGGCCCGGTGCCTGCTGGTCATCTCGCCCGAAGGCGTCGCCGTTGGCATGGCGCTGTACTTCTACAACTACAGCACCTGGCGGTCGCGGCCAGGCATCTACCTTGAGGACCTGTTTGTGAGGCAGACGGAGCGGGGGAGTGGCTACGGCAAGAAGCTGCTGAGCGGGCTGGCCAAGCAGGTCGTCGCCATGAACGGCACGCGCCTCGAATGGGTGGTGCTCAAGTGGAACGAGCCCAGCATCAAGTTCTACGAGAGCATCGGCGCCCAGGCCATGAACGATTGGGTTGGCATGCGCGTTGATGGTGAGGGTTTAGTCAAGCTGGCGAATTTGACAGACTAGACGGCCCGTGAGACGTGGGTGAAAATGGGAAGGCTGGCTGGCCGGGACGGCGTTTCAGGAGCCGTTGTGTGAAGAATCCGGTAGTTTTATGCCCCGGTGATCGACACCTTCGAAGAGGTCGAGCTGCGATTTCCTTGCTCGCCTGAGACTAGATTTCTGAGTGCCCCAAGAGATTCTTTCTTTGTTTGTGAGGGGATCCTGCTCCATCAGCGGTGTGATTTGCCATATTCTCGTATACGCTCGTTTGTACCATCGCGCAGTGATTGGCCGCTGAACCGTCTGCGCCTGATATGGTCCTGTATCGCGCTCTCCTGTGCGTCGGTTTCGCTTGAGGGACTTTCGATCTTCGACATGGACGGCATCGAGGCTGGCGTAGCCCTCCCAGTCCCAGTCCAGGGACCTAGAGTTGTCCTCCTCGTGTAGAAGCTTCGCAAGTGGTCGACGCTCTGGGATCCGCCACTTCTTGTCATTGTCCTGGGCGCCAACGCTCAGTTGCCCGAGCATTTCCCACTCGTCCTTTTCGAGAGGCGGCATGATCTTCGCAGCCATTTTCGCCCACCACTTGGCCCTTTTGGTTTCCACGAGGTCCCTGACAGGTGGCTTCCCCCAGATATTTTTCTCGGGGACGTATTTATTTTCGTCGAGGCGTTTGATTTCGCCATGTAACGAGATGAGGGGGTTGGCCTCCTCATTTGCTCGCTGGCTTGAAAGCAGCCTGAGAAGCCTCGGCTTATCATATCCATGGTGAAATTTTCGTTTGTATGGCCTGTCGTCGCCGGATGTAATGACTGGTCGCTCACGCTCATCGGACCAGTCGTCCAGTTTGGCCAGACCCTCTAGTTCATCGTAGTCGGCCGCAGTCAACAGAGCTTCTAGGGTGTCGGAATCGTGTGGTCCTGCCGCTCGTGAGGCTTTTCTTGGCGATTTATCTGCAAGAACGAGTTTCGACATCAGCACACGCCGACGGGATCCAGCTCTGCCATAGGCTTCGTGCATGAACTTTTGCATCATATTTCTGTCGCCACTGTTGGCAAGCCTCAGCCTGCCCAGAACCTGGTAGGCGCGGGCGAGATGCTTCTTCGGTCGAGGATCATCGATTTGGTTTTTTCGGAAGTGATTGCGGATGGTGCCAACGATGGGGGTTCGAAACGAGGGAGGTAGATAGCTGCATTCGCGGAGGATATTGCGGTAGAGATGGAGCGGCGGGAGGAATTGCGGAATTGCGGCGTGCGGTCGAGGCATCGCGGCCGGATAAAGAGAAGAAACAAAGTCGGGTACCAAACATAGGGCAAAGCCTGTGGTCAGAAGTTGACTGAGTGGTATTAATATGAAGCAGGTTTATAAGTTGCGAAATGCTGTTGCTAGAGCTTGTGAATTTTGATGTTCGTGGATTTCTCATGATGACGGCGAAACCTCGGTTGCCATGCACAATGAGGATGCTGGTCAGCCCACCTTGCACAATGCAATTCACCTTGCATGATGTCTATGTTCTTGAATGGATACTACCCTTTGTGGTATTGTTTGTTTTGATGAGAAGAGGACATCTGCAGGTCGAGTCACCTAAATTGCTTAGTTAATTCTGTCAATGTCTGCCGTCGTCGAACCATCCGCGGCCTGTAGCATAAATGATAATGCAGAAATGCATGCACCATTGGATGTCCCAGTCCATAAGCCCAAGTGGTTCCACTTGAAGCTCTGGCCGAGACGAACGCAGCCATGAGGCCAACGGTGGTTGCATTAGCGGTCTCGTCCGCCCGCGTACAAGTCATAAAGCAGTGGCCACGGGCATCACGGCCTGCGACAACAGGCTGCATCACGCTGTATTTTTGGTACACCCTCACTGGGTTTCAGCGCACAATCACCGCTCCCGTTCAAGGACGTTCCTCTCCCCTCCCTCTTATCCGGGACGGACCCGGAGATTCCTCGGCCTGGATGGGGTGGTGGACAGAAGTGGGTCCTCGGTCGAGCCAACGCGGGGCGGGGTTGCGTCACGTCGAAATTTACGCGCGCGACACGGTTGCGGTTGCGGGAAGGGGAACACGAAATCACGAAACCGACACGTCTGGGTTAATTGAACGCAGCATACCACTTTAACATGCGTGCCGTTCAACGTGAAGCGTGAAGCGTGAGCGTGAGACTTACTGCAAGTCAGAGTCCAGGTACCCGACTGAACCGGCGACCTGCAGCATTGCACCATAAAGAACCTGCAGAGCGCACATGTTTTTCTCGTGATTTTGCACTCACCTAATAGCATTATTCCCAATTGCCAATTGTGACCTGCAACCCTTTGTACCCTTGGCTCTCAACTCTCAGGCCCTGTAACGAGCCAAACTGCGCCTTTCTTGCCGGCGCTCTCAGTGCGCAAGGGCGCTAAACCATTGACTCACAGCGTCCCCTGTTGCGGCGCTTCCCAGCACCCGCAGCACACCCACACCCAGCGTTCTAGTGTGGTCCGGGGTACCTGGACAGTACCTAAGACCCTCTATAGCGCAGGTACCTCGCCCTGGCGCAGTTCCTACGTCCAGGCTTGTGGTCCGCTGCAGCTCAACAGTGAACGCTGAGCACCATCCCGGCCGAAGCTCATTTCGCCTCGACGCCATACTCCATCCATCCCAACTCTCGCTTTCACCACCGGTTTTTCTGGCGCACCCGCACAAATCCGTCTCCATCACCAGCCCTCAATCCCGCAACCGACGACTCTGCGTATGGACGACCTCGGATTCCTGTTGCGACCCGAATGTGAATGAAGCGCCGTTCTTTCCTCCTCTCTTTCTCCATTCCTTCCCTCGACCAACGCCTCTCTCCTTGCTTGCGTCTCTCATTGGGCCACGCTTGATGCATATCGCGCCCTCGACTCCGAATATCCACTACTCGACTCAATCCGACCTTGACTTCGAAAGATAACTCTTAGCGACGGCCCTCGGTAACGACAAAAACCGCACCGACTATATCCCCTTTCCTTCCTCTCCTCCAACCGAGTGCCGCCCCCTCCACAAGATGCCATCGGCATCGCAATCTTCACAGCAGTCTTTCACAATGAGCCAACAATCACAACCTGGCCTGTCCGCCTCCTTCAATCGTGGCTACAATGGCGCAACCGAAGGCCCCCAGATATACTCGGTATGCCGAATCCTCTCCGCCGAGTTTTCCAGAGATCTGCCCACAGAGGACGCAAATACTAACCACCCCTTGGATAATAGGCCTCTTATTCCGGCGTCGATGTCTACGAAATGGAGGTGAACAATATTGCCGTAATGCGCCGTCGCAACGACTCATGGGTTAATGCCACCCAAATCCTCAAGGTGGCCGGTGTGGACAAGGGAAAGCGCACCAAGATCCTCGAAAAGGAGATCCAAACTGGCGAACACGAAAAGGTCCAGGGTGGATACGGCAAATATCAAGGCACATGGATCAAGTTCGACCGCGGCGTCCAGGTGTGCCGGCAATACGGCGTTGAGGAGCTACTAAGACCGCTTCTGACATATGATATGGGTCAGGACGGAGGTGTAGCTGGCCGTGGCGACCTCAACACTCCGACCAAGGAACAGGCCATGGCCGCCCAGCGGAAGCGCATGTACAACTCCAGCACCGACGGCAAGCCGAATGGACTGTCAGGCACCTTCTTCAAGAACATCTCTAGCACTGCTTCTCACGCCGTCGCCGCCATCAGCAAGGCCCGCTTCGACTCTCCCGGGCCCCGGAGCCGCAACGGTCCTACCCGGGCTCCCAGCTTCAGCCGCCAGGCCTCAATGCAAAACAGCCAGAACAGTCAAAACGGTCAGATGGCCCAGAACGGCGACGACTTCCCCGGCAACTCCCAGCAAAGCTTCGCCTCCGACTACGGTCAACAGGTCGACTCGGCCTACTCGACTCAACAGCAGAGCAATCCGCCTCCTATGCCAGAGAACGAACCGCCGAGAAAACGTCAGCGCACCACCATGACTCCAGCTGACAGCTTCGGCGGATACGGACAGAACATGGATCTTTACGCCACAGCATTCCCTGGATCACCTACAGAACCTAATGAGTCCTTTATCTACACCCAGAACTCGCTCCATGACCGATCACCGGTCGAGGACGGCAATGGGCCATTACAGCCGCTGCCCTACGAAATGTCCCCCGATGTCGAGATGAAGCGTAGCATGCTCATGGGTCTGTTTATGGACGCATCCACGACTGATGCCTCGAAGCACGATATGCTCCGAACATTTACCCCTCTCGAGTTGGATATGCCCATCGACCTCCAAAGCCATACGGCCCTCCACTGGGCTGCCACTCTCGCCCGTATGCCTCTTCTCCGTGCCCTCATCGCCGCTGGAGCCTCACCGTATCGGGTCAATGCCTCCGGAGAGACGGCGCTAATGCGCGCCTGTCTGGTAACCAACTCGATGGATCACGGTTCCTTTCCCGATCTCTTGGAAGTCCTCGGCGGTACCGTCGAGGCCCGCGACCAAAAAGGACGAACAGTTCTCCACCACATTGCCGTTACAAGTGCCGTCAAGGGACGCAATGCTGCGAGCCGCTACTACCTCGAGAGTCTACTAGAATGGGTTGTTCGACAGGGAAGCGTGCCCAACAGCCAAAACACACAAGTAAACGGCAATGCTCCTTCGGCCTCCCAGTCAACACTCCCTAAGATGGGCATCGCGCGGTTCATGTGTGAGATTGTTAACGCCCAGGACAGTTCGGGGGACACGGCCCTCAATATTGCTGCTCGCATAGGCAACCGAAGCATCATTTCACAACTGCTCGAAGTCGGCGCTGATCCTAACATTGCCAACCGTGTCGGTTTGAGGCCCTTGGACTTTGGCATAGGGGGTGAGAATTCAGATGACAAGACGAATGGGGAGATGGCGGTAGAGAAGAATGGAGTGGTGAGCTCAAATCAACGAAGTCGTGAAAGCAGCGACGAAATCATTGCTTGTAAGTCTCATAACGTGTCACCCCTTAATGGAATCCCCCCAACTGACCTTGGTAGCCATCACCCACCTCCTGAGCGAAACTGGCTCGACGTTCCAACAAGAGATGAAGACCAAGCAGGCTTCTCTCGACGCCTTACACAGCACCCTCCGCACAACCTCGACGCAGCTCGGCGAGTCCCGCCGCAGCCTCGAGCACCTCGCGGCGACGCTCAAGAAGCAGCAGCTCGCGCGGCAAAAAGTAGCCAACCTCTCGCACGCGCGCGAGGACGAGCAGGTGCGCCTCATGCAGGAGCAGTCGCGCACGTCGCAGCCCAACCCGTCGTCGTCGTGGGAGACGGAGCTCTCGGCCATGCTCGAGGCCGCTGACGACACGGCGTCCGCCGGCGCCGGCGGCGAGAGCATGCTCCCCTCGGCCGCCGTCCTCAAGGCCCGCATCCGCGCCCTCGAGGGCCGCCGCGAGATGACTCGCAAGATGGTCTTCGCCCTCAAGGGCCGCAGCCGCGACGTCGAGGTCAAGTACCGCCGCGTCGTCGCCCTCTGCACCGGCGTCCAGGAGGCCGAGGTCGACGCCGTCGTCGACGGCCTGCTCAAGGCCGTGGAAAGCGAGCACGACGAACTCGAGATTGGCCGCGTGAGGCGCTTCCTGGGCGGCGTCGAGGGCGTCGTGCACTAGTGATGCAAAAAGCCATCTTCTCCCTTTTCTTCCCCCTTTTATCCTTCTCTACATCACTCGGCCTCCGTCTGACGCCCCAACGCTGGCTCTTCTCGCCTATATAATGACTCCTACACCTCAACCACCCTACCACCCAGGTGCATTGGGGAACGTCCAAACCCTTTTTATTTTTTATGTCTGTTGTGTATGACTTTTGGTGTTCTTTTGATACCCTCCCGAGCTGAACTCGCTCGCGGTGGAACAGGATCGGCGTTCGTCTTTTTATTTTATTTTTTTGGTTTGCGGTTCTCGCGTTGACCTTTTTTCAGGAGGTGGGATGGACGAAGAGCCCCCTATTTATGGTGTGGCAGACATTATAAAACCCCCAGCTGAGGGCGGGTTTACTGATATATCTATTTTTTTTTCTCTCTTTGTTGGCCGTCTTGGGGACTTTGGCCAAAAGGTCGAGGGGTAACAACTGCCCGGTATATAAAGTGGTTACGGAGAGGGCAGTCTTGGGTTTTTATTAGGAGATATGATGTAGCACACTGAAAGAATTCAGGTTATCATGTTGATGTCTTCCACGCAGACTGCTTCTTGCTTTCTTTATTCTGTCTGTGTTTCCACGCTGGTCCTGAGACCGCTCGTCGTCCCATATTCTTTACAAGCCCTGTCCTCTGCTCCTTCACGATATCGAAAAATAATAAGAGTGCACTCAAGACACCAAAGCACACTACTAGCTCCATCTAGCCCGTAATAGATCCCAAAACAAAAAAGTTGAACGCCCCCGAAACGCCATGCAATGCCGGTCATATATATATACTCGATTTCGCCAGTTCCCTCCTCCAACCTGCCTCAAAGCACCAACCGAACCATACCATCCTCAGGCCAGGCCATTTCGGTACACATCCTCCCAGCGCTCCTCGACGCCGCCAATCTTGCCCTTGAGCATCTGGATCTCGACATCGAGCTCGTCGACGTTGCGCGAGAGGGCGCTAACCTCCTCGAAGCGGCGCGCCCCGTGGGCCGACTTGACCATATCGTTGACCATGAAGCGCTGCTCCTCGAGGACGATGAGGCGCTCGCGCAGATCCTTCTCCTCCGTCTCGAGCTGGCTGACGACTGTGCTCCCCTCGCTGGGCGCCTGCGAGGCCGTCTCGGACTCAGAAGCGAGCTCTGAATGGCGCAGGCTGGACACCGAGTGCGTGTTGGAGGCGAGCAGGCGGGATGCGCTGGGCGTGGATAGGGCCGACGAGGCCGATGTTCGGGAGCGAAGGAGCTGCGGTAGGCTCTTTAGTGGCAGCATATTTGTATGGAGGAATCCACTAGCATAGGTGTAAATGGCCATCTGGAGACGCTTCTGGGTGGGGTGATCGGAGGGGAGGTCGCGGAGACGCTTGGCAGCTGCGCCATACTTGGCGAAGCTATCGACGAGGCGCTTGCGGATCTTGGCGGCCTCCTGGATCTGGGCATGCGTCGGCGGTGGTTTATCGAGGTCGACCTCACCACTCTCCTGCTTCTCCGGCTGTAGGGCAAGCAGGGTGCGGTGGAACGACGGGAGAAGTTGTCGGATGCCTCGCTCAAACTGTCGCAGCGTTTCATATGCGCGTTGATCGGGGGGTTTATGCTGGAGTGATGAGGTAAAGTCTCTGGAGGAAAATATAGTGTGCTTGCAGTCCCTGCACATCCTGATATCTATGCTCATCTGGCCGGGAGTGGCGGCAGAGGGGGGCTTCTCGGTGGCTTGGTTTGATACTACACGGTGTTAGCTGGGCAAGGGAACGGCATACAATGAACTTACCACCAGCAACGCTGAGTCCAACTTCGGAGGAACAAGCAGTCTGCAGGTCCGCGCAGACGACCCGACCGCAAATCCTACAATGATGCCTCCTAAAGGTCCAAGAGCCAAATTCCTGCTGGCAAAAGGGGCATTTGGACACGGTCGAATCCTCCTCCCAGGTGACGACTGACTGCTCCATCAATTTTCTGGGGTTCTTTTGGCCCGACAAAGACGTTACGGGTGCCAACAACGACCCGTTGGACTGGGTGAGCTTCTCCGGTGGGTTCGCCAAGAGCCTCGTCAGCTTCGTCAAGCGCTTCTCGAGCCTCGAGATTTCCAGGTTTTGTCGCTCGACCTTTTTCCTCCTCGCCTGGATAAACGTGTTGGAGTGATCGATGAGAACACCGTTGTGGTCGTTGTAGCCCTCCCTCGACTTGTAACACGTCTCGCAGACTCTGGCCCAGTAGCCCCTCACAGGCTCGTGGTTTGCGCTCCTGCTCAGCTTCATCTGGTACATGGTGTGTACCTCGCAAAACAGTCTGCCGCACTTTCGGCAATTGATGCTCCCGTTCAAGGGGCCTAGGTTCCGACCGCAAGCTGGTTCGGTGCACATGTCGTAGTTGGTGGATCGCTGCCAGTGGTGGCGGGTGATGAGCTCCTCGGGGTCGATGGGGACTTCGAGGGGCAGTTTGCCAGCGCCGGTAGAGGGAGGCGGCAGGATGGGGACGGATTCGTTTGATTCAAAGACGTCGAGGCCTCGTAGTTTCTGGTTGATGAGGGAGAGGGGTTGGAAACGCTTGGCCTTGAGGACCTGCTTGTCGAACCAGGTCTTGACCTCGTCTTGTTCCTCGACGGCGAGTTCCTGGTGGTTGTCGTCGATATGTCGGTTGAGTTGCAGGAGGGTCATCTATCGAGGTAGGTTAGCGATTGCATAGTAGTGAGATATCTCGACAGGACTGACCATCTCTTCGTTACAGATGGGACACACCAGCCCCGCGGAGTCGACTGGGCCACCCTTGCCTGGGACGCCAACGGTGATGCTGACGCCAATATCCTGGCCGAGATGAGGCTGTCCGAGATGAGGCTGTCCGAGAGGAGACTGGCCGAGAGGAGACTGGCCGAGAGGCGGCAGTCCTGCACTGGGAGGCGGCGACAGCGACGACGAAGCCATCGACATGGTACTCTCAGACGGAGCGAGCGGGCTACCAACCCGCGGCGCACTCGGAGGCGTCGGCGGAGCCAGGCCTTTGCCGCTGCCCAGGATGCGGCCACCGCCTAGCTTGCGACTCGACATGATGGGCGATGGCGATGCTCACTGTTTCTTTTAGGAAGTGGTGAGGCTGAGATAGGCTGAGAACGACCAGCGCTTGGTCGAACTCGGCCGCGAGCTGCAAACCACCGATGGTTGGCAGAATGGCAGGGTCGAAATGGGGGCGGGAGAGATGGCAGACGACGACGACGGTCCAGGCCAGGGTTCGAGAACGGCTGGATGAACAGTGGCCAGCAGTTCTGGAAGGAATGGCATCTATCGATAAAGAGGTACTTGCGTAAGCGCTGGCCTCGCTGGAGGAAATGAGGTCACAGTGTATCGTGCGGAGCCCCGATTCCCAGCACGGCGCTCTGAATGTGCTCCCCCGAAAGCAGCCAAGTCTTATCGCTTCCCGTCCCCAAAAGTCTGGCTTCTTATCGTAACCCTAACCCTGCACCCAGGTGTCAGAAGCAAAAAAAGTTCAAAGGCCCAGGCCTGTACCAGCCCAGCCAACCATGAGAGGACCAGCCAGGGGTCCGGTCAATGCTAATAATAAATTGTATGCGAACTAACCATCTCCTCGGCCATGCTTGGCTCCCCTTGAATGGTGAACCGATACCCCATTCTCCCTCAAACTTCAACACATTACAACTCCAAAAACGATGGCCAAGTCGTATCCTCCTGTGCAGCCCGGAGGCAGCTTGATTCTGGCATGGCAGATCAAGGGCAAGAAGGTGCTCGTCGTAGGCGGTGGTGAGGTACGTACGTCATGAGACATTGTTGGGAGAAGAATCACAAGCAGATGGATCACGAGCCGACAACGAAGTCCGACCGGCACCAATCCACCGGCGGCCAGCCAGCACAGCGAAACACCCCCTTCCGAATGCCCTCATCCTCGTCACCTCACCACGATCTCGACCTCGACCTCTCTTCAAGGCTAATAGTAAGACTGATAACAGGTCGCCGCCGGTCGCATCCTCAACTGCCTCAACGCCGACGCCCGCGTGACGGTTGTATCGCCCAAGTCAGGCCTCAACGATGAAGTAGCCTTCCGCATCGCCGAGCGGCAAGTCGTCCACGTCGACCGCGTCTTTGAACCTCGCGACCTCGACGGTGCCGACATGGTTCTCGTGGCCATCGACGACCCGGCCGCCTCCAGCGTCGTCTGGCGCCTGTGCAAGGAGCGCCGCATCCCCGCCAACATCGCCGACGTGCCCCCCGAGTGCGATTTTTACTTTGGCAGCATCCATCGCGATGGCCCCCTGCAGATCATGGTCAGCACCAACGGCAAGGGACCTCGCTTAGCCGCCGCCATCCGCCAGTTCATCGCCAAGCAACTGCCCAAGAATGCCGGAAACGCCATCGAGACCATTGGCCAGCTGCGTGTCAAGCTGAGGAAGGCGGCCCCGAGGCCCGAGGACGGTCCCAAGCGCATGCTCTGGTGAGCAGCAACCTCGAAGAAACTTTGCAAGAATACCATGCTAACCATCGGTCTTATCGCAGGATGTCCAAGGTCAGCGACACTTACTCGTGGGAGGAAATGTGCGGCCTCACCGAAGAAGACATGGACAACGTTCTCCTTTTCTACCCTGCCAACAAGGTCCCCTCCATGGATGTCTTGATGGCCCTCCGCGGAGGCAACGATGTCAAGAAGCTCGACGTTTTCGACGGTTCCTTCGGTTTCAGCGTGGGAGCCTAAGTCATAACCCCACTCGAAAAGGCAGACACGGAGAGCGGCAGCTCTATGCGCAACAGGTCGATGCGCATTGTACAAATGATGAATGATTTCGGGCACGGAGCATATTAGCGCTTGGAGAATATTGTTGCGCCTTCCCGACAGGCGAACAGGGGATATATGTCTGTTGTTATATCGTGCTGTATGTGCGAGGTGTGGAGCGTGCTGAAAGACTTGTTGTGATACCTCAGAAGAAGGGGAAAGGCGTCAATGCAGATGGCAGCCAACTTGTACACATCGATTGTGTGTGTCGGGATCATCAGGGATCACCAGGGTAGTTTGAAAAGCGGCATGATTCTAATTGGAGTTGACATTTTTGCTTTCTCTAATCGGCTGCCTGGAAGAGGGAATGGCATTGCGAAGACGTCACAACTAGTTTTGGTTTCTCCCGGCCTCAGTGGTCAACTCAAGCTCCAGCGGAATTTGTATCTCTATTATATGCTGCTAATTCGCAGCTATTCGTGATGCTCGTGTAGTAGGCAAACCTATCGCCATTCTATGTCGTAGCTAGTTTTTATCCGTCATGCTGGTTCGTTATTTTAACTCTTTACTTCTGGATGACCTGGTTGGTGGCGGCCTTTTCCTGCTCATCGCCGAAGATATCAATGTCCCACTTAGGCTTGTCTGCACAACAATATTAGTCTCTTATTTCCTCTTCCTCAAAGACATGGTTTAATAAAAACGTACAGTTGAGAGGAATGTTAAAGCGCTTGGGCTCCTCGCCGAGTTTGGCCAGGGCCTGGACAGCCTCATCGTCGAGCTCAACCTCCTGGAAGTTCTCGCGAATGCGCGAGGCGGTGACGGACTTCGGGATAACGGCGTGGCCGCCGATCTGCGACCAGGCGAGGATGACCTGCGCGGGCGTGACGGTCTTGCCCTGGGCGGTCGAGAGGCGCTCGGCAATGGCCTTGACCTCGGGCGTGGCGACGAGCAGCGGCAGGCCGAGCGAGTTGTTGCCAAAGGCCGAGTAGGCAGTCAGGATGATGCCCTTCTTGGCCAGGTACTCGACCAGGGGAAGGTTAGGCAGGCGAGGGTGGCGCTCGACTTGGTTGACGGCGGGAACGACGCCGGTCTCGGCGATGACGGTCTCGAGCTGTGATGGGTTTAGTCTTGGTGTTTCGAGATACCTTGACAGAGAGAGCGACTTACGTGCTCAATGGAAAAGTTGGAGACACCGACGGAGCGGGTCTTGGTCTTGGGCAGTTGGGTCACGGCTAGTTGTTGTGTTAGCTGTGGTAGTTAATAGGATAGGAAGAGCACTCACCCTTCCAGGTAGCGGAAATGGAAACATTGCGGTTCAGCAGGACCTCATTGCTCTCGGGAGTGGCCTTGGGGAAGAGAGCATCTCCGGGCTGGAAGGCAACAGGCCAGTGGATAAGGTAAAGCTGAAGAAACATTCTGTCAGTTACATATTCATAAATTGAGCCACTTCTTCTCACTCACGTCAAGATAATCCAAGCCGAGCTCCTCCAGCGTGTCGTCAAGAGCAGCCTCAACCTTCTCGGGCTCGTGGTTGTTGTTCCACAGCTTGGAGGTGATGAAGATGTCCTCGCGCTTCAGGCCGGGGACCTCTGCGAGGGCCTTCTTGATGCCCTCGCCCACCTCGCGCTGGTTCTGGTAGATCTTGGCCAGGTCCAAGTGGCGGTAGCCGGCCTTTAGTGCCTCGTACACGCCTGCGCCGACCTCACCAGGCGCCGACTGCCAGGTGCCGTAGCCCAGCAGGGGGATCTTGTGGCCCGAGTTGAGGGTAGCGGTTCGTCCGAAAGACATGGCTGTGGGTTATGTGTGTGTGTGTGTGTTTGTGCGTAGTGGATGAAGAGGAGAGGAGGGGTATCTAGGTTGTGAGAGAAGAGTGAATCAGAGAAACAAGGAAACAACTCTCTGTCAACCCACCCGGGGATGCAGCTTTATACATGGCCCTTTCAGTCCACGCACACCAACTCGCCGACCGATTACGAATATGCACACGTTACAGCACTTTCAATCCTCGCCTCGATTCAACCCAAACACCGACGTCAAGCACCTTGTTGTCCCACATTGCTCCAGTACATACACTCCACGTCTCGGCTGCAACAAAAGCTCCCCTCTTCTTCCTTCCTACCCCCACCAACGATCTTGCAAGGGGGGTCCAAAGAGGGGTAAACGTAAACTGATAACTAGCCCCCGTCCAGCGAATCGTGGATGTCAGGGTGGAGGAGGCCGGTCCCCGAAGAAACCAGATGAAGAAAGCCGAACAGTTGAGGGGGGTCCCATCGCGACATGGGCAAAGAAAAAGGCCCACTATGGAAGAGTCCAGGAACCCGTTTTCAACTTGCTAACCAGCAATTGCCCCGCCATGTCGAGTTACACGGTCTGGATCAGATGGCCTGGATGAGATCATTGCCCCATCGGATGAGCTAAAAAGCTGCGTTCTTTTGCGACCAACCTTGAACCACCCCCGGGCCGAGTCAAGTTTCACGCCCCCGCTCCGTGTTGGACATTGCTCCGTTCTGCTAATTATTATCCGTCCCAACGGAAAACACGAGCTTAAGACGCCTTCTGTCGCGATTTTCTAGACTCGATTGGCCACTCCAAAAGCGGCTATCAAGTTTCCCCCATTGTGTCATGAGTCCTCCCCGGCTTCAACTTCCGGCTTTCGGGATGGCGGCCGCCGCCATCATGATGCATCTCAGCCCCACATGGCAACTGATGACAAATACCCTGCCTTTCTCCTCTAGTCTAAGTTAATCAGTCTTGTGTTTGTCAATCTCATGCGACATCTTTAACGCCGAATGCACATAGTGAGAGCTTCGCCGAATGACTCAGTGTTGATTCGAAAGACGGCATTAGTGAAAAGTAGGATGCATGGTTCCCGCCACTCTCATCATAGACCTCTGTGGTTTGAACAAGCTGCCAACATGTTCCCCTACCTTTATCCTCCTGGTCATTAATACACCGAGGAAACTATCGATATCCAAGCCTCTGGAAGAAAAATAACACCATGAACCAATGGCACCCATTAAGTAATACCAACGAACAAATGATAAGAGCCATACTGTTACTAAAATAAGGACCAAAATATACGAATATACGTAAAAGAGAGCAAATAGACAACTCAGTTAGGCAATGAACTCACAGCAAAAACACCTCTAAACCCCTTTTCTCACTTTAGTTGACACCACTCACAAATGAAATCCCATGTCAAGCCCCTCTGCCCAAGCCTCATGCCCCAGTCCTTGGTCTTACCTCGAGCAGCCCCCGAGTGACCACCCTCATGATTCCGCGCCAGCTGGATATTACGGCCCTTAGCCAGCACACCCTCCGGCCAACGGCACGCTGACGTCCGCAGGAACACGCCGTGACTGCCTCCACGGCCCTGCTCGCGGTACCCGAGCGTGTTCATGGCACGCACCAGCGCCTCCCACGACACCCTGTCGTCATCGATGCCGAAGACAGCACCCAGTGTCTTCCAGATCCGCTTGTTCAGCGGCGCTTTGGGCATGTCGTCCGGCGCCAGGTTCGACGCCCGGGGTTGCGTGTGGGGCTGCCGGATCGGCGGCGCCGGCGGGAGCGGCCGTTGCGCGCGGGGCACTGGAGGCAGCGGACGAGCTTGCGGGGGTGACTGGTGTAACAGAGGCTGCCTTTCCGGCTGAGGTGGCGTCTCAGGTACCGGAGGAAGGACGTGCTGCTGAGGCGGCGTCTGGGGTATTGATGCCTGGGCTTGGATGTCGAACTGGTGTACAGCTTCCACCAGGTCTTCCTCTGCCTCAATGTCCATCGCATCATCGTCCTCTGTATTGCCCGCTTGAGCTGCCTCAGCCTGACGCCGATTCCACCTCCCCTTGCGCCGCAGCTGCAACCGCCGTCTGCGGTCATTCTCCTTATCCTGTCGATCCTTCAAGAGCTTTCGTCGACGTATTTCATCTAGCACGGGCTGGTTGAACGTCTTATCAGTCTGTTGATTTCTCTCCTTTCTCTCCTTTCGTCTCCTCAGTGTTTCCTTCTTAAGAGCCTTGTTCACGCCACGCCACGTAGTCAGTGGAACTCGACGAGCAATCTTGTCCTCGATATCGAGATCGATGGGCTTCTCCTTTGGGTCGAACGGGTATTGGTCCCTTCGCACCCCCATGATATCTTCCAGCCTCCTCAGTCTGTCGTCCGTCGCACGGTTGTAGGTTTCCTTGTTCATGGGCACAATCATCCGACACAACAGAGACGCACCGATGCGCTTCAGGTCTCCACGGGCTTGCCCGATGGTGATGGTCACCTTCGTATCAAAGCCCTGCGCCTCTTCGAGGAACTTGACGATGCGCTCGAGTCTCTTGCCTGGGATCCTACCCGCGCCCTCGTACGGGAACTCGTCAAACGCCAGCAGGTCGATCGAAAAGTTATGGCAACCCGCAGAAACCATCTCCTCAAAGTGGCTTTCAATCTGAGCAGAAAGCCCACAGAAGTCACTCACATACTGGGCTATCTCGGCCAGCACGTCGAGGCTATCGATAGTATCTGCCACGAGGGGAGTAAAAATGCGCGACGTCTCGTCGTCGTCGCAGTCGTCCAGATATCGCTGTAGCCGAGCAGTCGCTTTTCGCACGCCGACAAATAGAGAAACCTTGTAGTTGGCGATGAAGTTGTTGATCAGTTCGCCCACAATCAGCTGCAAGTCGTCATGTTCGACGTGAAGCGTGGTCCGGGTGGGCTGCGCACAGGAGTCACCTGCTGTATAGAGACCCCTCGGCAACGTAGTTCTTTTGATGTCCTTCACGTGGGGTTTATCAGGGTCCACGGGTTTCGGTTCGGAGAGGTCTAAGTCAGTTGGGCGAGATATCCTGCTGTAGAGTTGTTGCATTGGCTCGTACGAAGCATGCATCAACTTGGACGAGAACTCCTTGAGGAAGAGGAGAGCACAGTATCTAATGACGTAGCTGAGCCTTTGAACGTTACTAATAAATATATCCCTTAGTTCGTTTTCCTTGGGCTTAGAAGCCTGTTCTTCCTCTTCCGTAGTTTTTTCTGTCTCCTCCGCCATTTCTTCGTTTCGGACAGGCTCACCGAGGTCGTCGTTGTAGTCTCCGGGTAGCTCTGGGAGCGGCCTTGTACGCAATTTCTCTTCGGCCGGTTTGCCTACTTTCACACGGTCCAAGTATGCGCTCACCAGATCATCTGGACCCCATTGAGAGGTTGCTTCGAATAAGAGTAGATTGTCCTTGACAAGAGACCATATAAACGCACCAAACACTGCTCTTCTCAACACACTCCTGGCCAGGTCGTAGTACAGCTCTTGACGCATGTGTTTTCGATCATAAGCAGCCATATGTTTGCCTGGGGTGTCACCATAATCTACGTTGAGGTTAGATGGGTGATGTCGCTTCTGGTCCATGACAGCTTCTAGAAAGTAATCCGGCTCGTCGAAGATCCTTGACAGATGAGTCTCTGCCTCTTCCATCTTTGACTCGAGCGTTGGCAGAAACCGATCGATGTCAAGGCGGTCGGGCAACGGCTCATACTGGCGCAGCGAGGGGAGATCCTGCCATTGTTCGGGTCCGGCATATGGTTTGAGAACTTTAATCCTCTGCAGAGCTTGAGTTTCCGTCAGCTTTGGGAGAGCTTCGCTAGGTATTTGTGCTCGCGCGAGGGGAATCAAGTCTTTGCAAAGATTTGACAAGAACGAATACGCGATGGCCTGTGACTGCATAACCAGCCAGGCATCTATGGTTCCGGTTACATGGCCCGCATCATACATGTCTCTAAAATGATTTATCTCGTCTTTGGTTTTGGCGTCGAAGTGTCGGTCGCGGGACCCCGTCCAAGTAGTTATGCCTAAGTGAGGTCTAGAATCGAAGAGGTGATCGTCGCTGGATGAGATCATCGTGAACGGCGTGTAAGCGCCGGCGAGAATATGCGACATCTTTCCCACATGCATGAGGTCAGAATCCAGCCGCGCGAACTTGTGAGGGGTCAACCTTGCACGATGGTGGATGAAAGTGACGAGGTTCAGCGGATTTGTCAGGTCGGCCAAGTTGATGTGAGGCACTAGATAGCTGGCTCTGACGCGCTCCGCGTGCTTTCGAACGTCGATGTTATACGCGACCTTGGTACCCACCTGACGAGGAGGCTCCGGAACGTCTGGCCATGGGTGATCTGTGTGGAGCATGTAGGGATCGTCCAGGTAGTTAGCACCGTTGCGGTAGAAGGGGTAATACGTGATGCATTCGCCTCCTTCCACGATGTTGAGAAAGTCTAAGTTAAAGTTGTCAAGATCGCTGGCATGGGAATTGGAAATTTCTCCGTTCGGATCCAGGCGGAATCCAGGCAGGATGCCTTGAGGCTCAGTCGCTTGATGTTTGTTGTAGTCATCCCTCGTCGTCCTCCAGGCCTTCTTGAGAAGAGCCTCGATATGATGAGAGTCCTTCTCTTCGCTGAGCTTAAGGACTGAATCTTGTATCTCCCGCTCGTGAGCAATAACCAATCCATTCAACTCTCTCCATTTTCCACAGGTCAACTCCGAATGCTTTTGCATGTGTTTTTTGAAGTTGGACATGGACAAGGTTGGATCGACTGGGGGGTACATCGAATATAGACCATAATTATATTCTTCAACCATTTCTATACCATGAGGCAGTAATCTACCATCACCCTGTCTCATGGTTTGCTGATGATAGTGCCAGAGGTGTGCATCGCGACCTTGTTTGTGGCTAGGGTCAAACTTCCTCTTGTCTTTACCCAGCCATGCCGATTGGGATCTACGCTGCCACAGTGGGGTATCATCCATGTTGGAGAGATTATCTTGCTTGCAAACGAGGTTGAGAAGGAGAGTTTGCGGTCGGTCTGTTTCGTCCAGGCTAGGTGGTGAGAGTCTTGGGTCTGAGTAAGCCACGATGATGAATAGGGTTTGTTCAACTTGAGATAAAGTGTTGTTCGCAAAGTCCAGCCTTATACAACTGCTTTACGGAGGAAGCGGCCCGTCAAATAAGAGGTGACTGGTGTGACAAAGACAGAGAGGCTGGCTTACACTTGGCTGGCTCTGGTAGGCAAAAAACTGTTTGACCTTTGTTCAAATCGGACAAGGAATCGACTATGGGGCTGGACATGATTAGTCAATTGACTTTTCCCTTTAGGAGAGACAATTCACACACCCATACTTGTAGTCTGAGCGTATCCCACTCCATGGGACAAACACATCATTAATGATGCCCCGGCGGGTGGTGGTCTCAGCTCGTTGCACCTGCGCCAGATCGCAACAAAGGGTTACCGATACAAAAATGTGAGCTGGATAAGATAATGCAACGCCGCATCAAGGGTCTGTTCTTTGATAGTACTCCGGATCAATATGGCCTGTTCTAGGGTAGCTAGTTGGCTCTTCGTACGGCGGCCAGGCTCTCTCTGCGGTTGTATTTGCATGACGAGTCATTGTGGCTTGTGAAAGATAATGGTGCATTCTAATCGATTTCAGATAAAAATCTTCGCTGGCGTAGAAGGCCGGTCTATGTGTGGTTGATGATGGCAGAGTGGTGGAAGCTATGAGGTCTAGCTTGCTTAGTCACCCCATGTCTTGTCCCCCCCCACACTATCCTCGAATCAACCCCACGCTCTTTGAGATCCAAGAAGCTTCCTCCAGAATTAATTCAACAGCACAAGGCTACGTGCCCATCGTCTGGATCAATTTCTTTGTCTTATTCACGCGTCAATTCTCCCTTGGCAAACTCGGTCGAAGCCGGCGCATCCTCAATTACACCACAACACCTGTTGCGACGCACCAGAGCACCGACGCACCCCTCTAAAGCCGTCCTGCGCAACACGTTTGTTTGCGACAAACGCCACGACTCGATATTATCGACACGAGACAACCAACCTACGAGTCAAAAACCGAGAGATACACCGCGACGAGCGAACCCACCGTGTTCTACGGTCCTATCGAACCATGGCGCGATTAAGTGGTGCAACAGTTGAGGCGTCTCCTGACCCCTCCAACGACGATACTCACGATTCCCCTCCCTTCTTCAACACCACGTTCTCGACCCATCGTGTGTCACCTCTACATGTCAGCCCTGAAGGCCTCACTCCGGGGCGACTGGAAATTCTATCGCGTCGCTTGCGAGATGTCTTGGTTGGCGACGTTGTCCGCGGCATCCAAGTCGGTCTCCAGGCCACCGAGACGTCATCCGGACAGGTAGGACCGTTGAAGGCGGTTCAGCTTCAGTGGTTTCAAGCAAACACAATACTAGGCGGAGATGTAGAGAACCAGAGCCAGTGGGGCCTCTGGATCGACATACGACACGAAAACGCCGCCTACGCCGGACTACTCCTCCCTGGCTTGTCGACTTCGTCTGCAGATGACACCACGCCCGATACACAAGGCAATTTCCTCCAATTACCGCTTCTTTTACTCCGAATGCCAGCCGCACTGAAGAATGTGGTGACCGATTGGCTTGCTGCCACGTTTGATTGTCGTGTTGGTCGTATGACAATCGGAACAAAGACGATTTTGGGTGTCTGGGAAAGCTGGGTCGAGGCCGTGGGGATTAAAAACAGTGGGCCCGATTTCACGGTTACTCTGGCGTTCAATGTGCCTCTTTCAGCAATCGGTGATGCCACCATCGAGGATTCAGAAGACGAGGTAGTACAAGACCCAACCGCGCCCGGTCTTCGATCAATGGATATTACGATATCGCCTCAAGACCTTCGACGATTCGCCCGTGCGGGAGCTAGCATGCAGCCTTTGAAGAAAGACACTCTCGATCCATGGGAGGACGATCCCCGCGAGCGGCGAAGGCTCGCAGGTGGAAATTCGGATGACGGCTGGGCATGGAGAGCCAATGATGCGAAGACACACCCATTCACTGAAGCCCTGGGCCGATATCTTTCCCATCACCTCGCGTTGGACCTGTTTCATCCCAGTGTCCGTGTCACCCAGATTTCCTGCAGTGGATTTGTTCTAGGTCAAAGCCGTCTCAAGATTGTGCGGCTCGGCGACCTGACGGACGACCTGTCGCGCGCTGCATGGGCGTTTGTGGAGCAGCTCGGAGAAAGAATAAAAGGCGACCAGCTTCCCCAGTTGTTCTCAACCAAGTTTACTGGTTGATGGGAAGCGCAGATTACACTGCATGTGGAGGCGAGCAGGCTCGCGGCCCTGTGCATAATGCTCGATGATACCCAATTTAATTTTTTTTGCCTATTTAATCACAATGTGCACCTGGACATGAAGGAACTGACGGCGTCGTCTAGACATCGCTCTTAGTGGACAAATCTGTTGTGTTCTCTCGCCAACCCGTTGGCCCTTGTTGACACTTGCGGCCCACATCGCCGCATTCGCATCAAAGCCCTGCCAGCCTTGAGCGTTGAGATGGAGTTCGAACTCGGGTGTCTACTCCGGCAACACAAGCCAGCCTGCAGTCCGTGTCCCGCGAACACCAGATGGCAAAAGATTGGTGGTGCTGGGATGGTTCATGTCTGGCGGCTACGCACCTTGACCGTCTTGTCAGTCGAATTGGGTCAAAAGATCAGCGTCCTAACTACGCCTAATCATGGATGTCAACAGTCCAATGTCAAGCTGAAAATTGACACCTGCAACCCGAATTTCTGCAAGGGGGCTTGGCTTTGTCATGGTGTTCAACCCGAACAAAGGATGATGGATCTTGGCTGCATCCTTGTGACTGGGCCACTTACGAAAGATGCTAGCCCTTTTTCTGGGGGCTTTTATTGAAGCAAGGATCACAACATGGATGATAATAAGGATGCTTGCTAGGTGGTGGGTCTTCCTTTTTTAAGATGATGGTCGCCGACTTCATGGCCATAAGGCCCAATCCAGGCCCTCCACTAGCTAAGCCTTACCTCAACCCCTGGCAGCGGCGCGGTAGAGAGATTCCATCTCGAGAGCTGGGGTTAGCAAGAGGGCTGAGCTTGCACCACACATGAGATGAGGACAGCTGTGGGTGGGAATATTGCTCAGGCTTGGAATCAACTTACAAGGCCAATTCAGGGCTTTGTCCATTCGTTTGCCTCAACGAGGCCAGAAAGCTGGCCTCGCGTACTCAACTTAATCATGATTGCGACTTCAGCCCCTCTGAGCCGGATGGCCCCCAATTCTTGTGAGGAGGTGTATAGTAGAGTACATGACGACATGTGCATATGCTTTATGCAAGCCAACAAAGCCTCCGGCTTCTGGGAAATTGGGGGAAGAAAAATCCAGCTTCCAGAGACTACGTGGTATCTGTACGTACATCGATGTTCTTGCCATTGGGATTGCATCACACCGGTCAGGCTGTGAGAAGATATCGCAGGCAATTCCTTTCAGGGAGCTGTTGTTGAATGCTCAGCAAAGAGATGCCATGAATAGCAGCTTTCAACAAGCGACCTGCAATCGTTTGTGGGGAGGGAGGCTGAGTTCACCGACCAAGGCGAGGGAGAGTGCCCTCGGTACCAGCGCGAAGTGTTCTGCTGGAGTCGACGACATGGATTATTGAGGGCGGACCATGGATCCTAGCTGGAAAACCCGCCCCCCCCTTGCTGGCGCCAGTGACCTTATTGGCGAACAACCAACAACTTGCATCAGCCGCATCTTTGCATCTTCGGGATAGAGACGGACGGACTTCCTTTGCCTTTTCTGCAGCCCCAGCTAAGATGTATTCTCGTTTACTTTGACCTAAAAAGAAAGCCTTGTTGGATTCCTCTTGCATGCACTTTTCTTAGAGAAACACACTCAGGTGATGGTGCGTGGGGTCCGCTGAGTGGCTAGGGTGTGTCTTTTTGGTGCAGCATGCTGCGTTCTTGGCGTCAGCAGCAACCTACCAAGTGCTCCTTGGATAGCGGTCGTTCCGGGCAAAAGAAGCAACGCGTGCGTGGCTCACTGCCCTTGTCACTGCGCGTGCATACAGCAATGACTGGGTTGGTTGCCGCGGTGGTGGGAGAGTCGAGAGAACCCACCAGCACCAAGCCACCCACGACAACATTCGTACTGACTCCAACCAGGCTGAGCTGGACACGAGCGGGAAGACCTTTGGCGTCCTGATGGTCTGGTTTATGAGCGATTCGCTGACACGAAATTGTCAGCCATGCCTAGTGGCAAAGCTCGTAATAACTCTGATGTTGGATTTGGGACGGGCCAGCCGATGGCAATGGGTGGGTGTTCGAGACACACAACCTGCGAACCCGCAAGCTGCTCCTACAGGATGGCTGGATATTAAAAAATTGAGCACTGATCTGGCATACGCAGGGTTGCAGCAATCTGCGATCCTGCCAGCATGCACAGGGCAAAATTCTCTCACCAAGAACTCCCAGACCCCCTTGTGACTCCACATGCCTTATTCTCTCGATCACCCTGGCCGCCTCTCTTTGCTCTGCCGACTATGCATACAGATTACACAACTGGCCTTGTGCTCCATCCCTCCGCACACACGCCAGCTCGCATCATCACAAATGAGGGGGCGGAGCGACAACCGGCGGCAAGCTGCGCCAGAGCTTGGCTTGGTGCTTGTCCTGCAAGAACTAGAGAATATGACAGCCCCAAGAGAGTGGGCGTAGCTATCCGTCTCCACTCAGCGAGTCGAGAACTGCAGCAGCTCCATCGCACATTGGCAAGCCTTCGCAGGCTTCTCAGCCCTCTTTCGGCCCCTCTTTCGGAGCTAGGCTGTCCAATGATGGCCCCTTGTCCTCCCTAGACGTTGCGTCTCCACGCCGTGTTCGACGGGGCGCCGGTCCTGCAGGTGAGCCTTGGAACTTCATCCACCAGGCCAGGGGAGGGGGGACAATAGTCTTGAGCCCGTAGTCTTGGTTCTTACCGACTGCAATCAAATTGAAAGAGCCGCATGCCCGCCCCCGTCCCGTCTTCTAGGGCTGATTTCCTTTCGTTCTTCTGTAGCTTTCTCTCTTTTCCCTCTCATTATCTCTCTGTCGGATTCACAGCTCCTCACCCCTGTGCTGACACCACTTACACTCGTTCATCACCAATTCTCACCACTGCGGGCTCCATCGAAGACGTGCCGCCTCTCCACATACATCGCCCAACATGTCTAGTTCTAACTCGGCTGCATACCAGCACTTCGGGCTTTCCTGCTCCGACGGAGGCAGCTTCTACATCTGCGAGGGCGCCGCCATCGAGTTCATCGGATGCTGCACCGTGGACCCCTGCGCCGACGACTCAGGTGTCTGTCCCGACGGCAAGCTGCGGGCTTCGACCTTCAACAAGGACTCATATGAGGACCTGCCCACGCAGGAGTGTGCCGAAGCTGATGTGGCCTCGCTATGGTACACCTGCGCCTTCAACACGCCGCCGTTCCTGGGTTGCTGCGCCGAGAACCCGTGCGCCACGGGCAGCTGCTCCCGGTCTAACGTCACCTCGGCCGTCCTGTCCTCCAACGAGAGCAACCGACTGGACTTCCTAGAGCCGGACGGCGCTGACAGCTCGACGACATCATCAGCTTCGGCCTCGGCTTCTACCTCAGCAGCGGCCGATAACGACGGCGGCTCCGGCCTGAGCACCGGTGCGGTTGCAGGTATTGCCGCTGGCGCTGCGGCCATCGGCCTGCTCCTCCTGGGCTTCCTGATCTGGAAGTTTTGGTGGGCGCCGCGCAAGAGAAAGCAGCAGGGCAAGGAGTTCTCGCCTGTGTCTCACTCGGCCGTCCAGGAGCAGCATCAGGATCAGCCCGGTACCCCAGGAACCTTCTTCACCGGCCAACAGTCCCCCATGAGCCACTACCAACGTACGTATTCGTGCCTTGAGATTGCCTGAAGTTACATGTCACTAACACTGCATTACAGAATCATTTTCGTCCACGCCAACCGCAGTCCCTCACTACCCCAGCGGCGTATCAATGGACCAGTACGGAAAGCTGTCGCCCCAGATGCCCGGCTACGACCGCCCTATCTCCATGGCCTACTCGGACGTCAGCTCGGTCCCCAATCGAGGCTACAGTCAGGCGTACTCACCCCCGCCTATGATTCCCGTGCAGGAGATGGACGGCACGTCGAGCCTCCCGCCGCAGGAGCTGAGCGCCGGAGATCATCACGACGCGTACAGCCACCAGAGCCCGGCCCAGAGCCCCGGCTTCAGCCCGGGGATGAATCACGGCGCCAGCCCGAACCAGAACCGTAACTAGAACCGAAACACGGGCACCAACAACCCTGGATATCTCGCACCAATAATTACTCGTATAAAGTCGAGTGTATCACGAGACGGCAGGGTAATCTGGCAGATATGAGCATGCAAGAAGCTGCGGCAATACGAACAGAGGAGAGAGGGTTACTATTTACTTAACGTGGGTAGCACGGGCGTTCCGGATTGGCATATACACACATATATATTCGTTATTGTTTATTAGATGGAAAATAGACAGAGTACTCTAGGCTCGTGGGGCCGATTTTAATCATCTTAATTGTTCAATTGCCGTGATGAACTATTTCTGCGTGGTTGACCCCTGCATTTAGACACAATTAGGGTTCTTATCTTGATGGTCTTCAGGAACTTAGTTATTTGATATCTATGCGAATAGCAATACTCACTAAAATAGTACCATTTATCTCCTAAATGAAGATAGATATAGACTAATTTACGGAAAACCTACTTACTGGCAGCCAGCCGTATGAAAGAGACCTCATCATAAGCATTACTGACTTAGACCTAAACATGTATCGGACATGTGATGGTGGCCATGATCAAACAAGGGCACATGCCTTCTTAATGGCAATAGCCACCATCATATCAAACCGCATCCAAGATGAACTGAGCAACATGAAGGATCAACTCAAAACAGTTCAGTAAACCCAGACCGTCACCCAAGACTGGGATGATCAAACTCGAAGAAGAGGTTTTGGAAGCAGAAGCCGCGACAATCCAAGGTGTCGACATACCAAAACCCTAGAAAGACAAGGACAAGATGATCAAGCCAAGACAGGACTTTGCCGACAACCAAGTCGAACACTGAGCCAAGGTCGGAGTCAAGTTTCCAATTCGCAACGAGCTAAGTCGGTAAGAGTTTTACGCAAGCAACCCTGGAACCCGTATTCCACCATCATATGCCTGTCACATGTTCATTTTAAGCCGATTATGCTTATGAGGAGGTTTTGAATATGTTAAGCTATGTTTATCCGCCCCTTAGGAGACTAAATGGGATCATTTTAGTATCGCTGTGCACACAGACATCAGATAACTTAATCGCTCAAAGACCATCACCCTAAGGACCCTAATTTTATTTAACTGAAAGGGCCTAATGAGCCAGGGGAAGACGAAGAATGCCTCTAGCATTCTTAGCACCGCGGCGGTCTCAGCGACCCTTTGTCTTTGTGGCCGTTCGGGGGGCTATCCTAGCGAGATAGCCGTGTCCGGAGTGATGAAGCCGAGCAACAAGAAGGATGAAGCCTGATGGGAAGATGAGGAGTATGGGAATTCTAGGATCTAAGCGCAGCTAAGAGGCAGTTCAGGTGGGCTAGAGTCGTGAACTTGAGAAAGGTGCAGGGAGCGCTCGATGCATTTCATCAAGCCTTGTCTGGTTGCGGTGCTAGAGCGAGTCCGTGTTCAACTCTACCCTGTATTTGGCAGTCTAATGGATGCAGATGCAATCCATAACTGACATTATCTGGCCGTAGCATCCAAAACTCGACAAAACTCGTCCTGGCAACAAGCGACGACCTCGCCCGTGCTCTCCCAAGCTTCAACATCAGGAAGTGAGAACGGGTAGTGGGGGCAGATCGTGCAGCACCCTTGGCGCACGATGCAAAGTCGAGACGCTGGCTCAATAGCTCTGCGTGTAGAGTAGGAGAAGGATACGCCAGGCAGCTCTGATTAGTAGACTTCGGGGAGCGCTTCTAAGAAATAGGCGACGCGTCCGAGATAGCCGAAAGACCTCCGACTTCGAAGGCAGAGTTGACAATATTTCATGTGATGCCGACGGTTTTCATGGTCCAGTGTATAGCGTATCATGCAATACCTTGGTACTTTAGCCTCTGCTGCAAGTTTTGACAAAGATGATGGTTGGCATCCATTGGTATTTATGCCGAGCTCGGTGCTCCTGTATATAGGGTTGAGGGGCTCGTAGCTTGAGGTGGCTCCAAGTGTATCGTAGGCGCGCCGTAGATTGACAGGTGGAAGAACATATTCTTCGTCTTCATGCTCGGATTCTGTAAAACGGGTGCGGTAACTCCAGGGCGTCCTCCTTCGAAGAGATATAGGTAAGGCTGACATATCTTATGTGGATTGTGAGGGTTTAGGGCTGGCTGTTTGATCGTGGTGGAACAGTTTTAGAGGTCAAGGAAGTGCTCCCAGTTAAAATACAGTGGTTTTCATGTTGCGGACAGGCACCAGGCGACTGGGAAACTCTAGACCAGCACTATCCAGGTGGCCAAAGTCTGCGACCACCCCGCCCATCTTACCATTTATCCGAATTTTGTGACATCTTCTTAAGATGGATTGCGATTGTGCACCTAAAACTTGATCAAAAAATACAATAAAACACTAGCAGACATCTCCGATCATTTTATTTCACGTATCTATTCGCGGTTCGGCGGATAGTTCGAGGCGTTACGGAACCGACCTCTCTAGTTAGCACATCCAATGTGAGGTCGCGGCCGTTCATGGCTGTTCGAATGATACACCGCTCCTCCATCTCATGAGGACTAGTGCCAGAACGTCATTTTCTCCCCCCTTTAACAATTTAACTCAAAGCAATGCAGGAGAAATGTTAGATATTTTGGGTTGCTCTTGCCTGGGTCTATCATACTATTATTGTTCTTGCTGTGGGGACTATTTTTTTCTCTCACCGTTTTACTTTGGCCCTCCCTCTAGGTTTACGTTTCCAAGGTTTCTACACGTCCCTCAATAACGCAAAGCAAAGGTTTTCTTGATTTATCATGCTACCAAATCTCTCACCGATAATTGAGAGAATTGTCAAAGCTACAGCCGCATTGGGTCCACGAAACTACAGAGTCAAGCACAAATTAAACTGAGACAGAAAAGCGCCCAAGCCTCCAGAGGTGGAAAAACGCCATACCCTAATGACGCCCATTGACCAATGCAGAACGAGCAGATGATAAGGGTCTATTATCACTAAATTAAAAGATAAAGATACACTAAAACATAAATCAAGTATATAAACGTACATCTTTGTGGATCAAACAACATTCTGGAATCATAATAGTTATCAGATTCACTCTTGAAGACACGGGCCAAGGAAATGTTTGGCGGTGCGCTGTGTGTTTCCTTCACCACTTGAGGCCTAAAATCCACGGCAAGAGCCACGTTTCTGTACTCAGCCAGGGGGATCTGGGAGCCGCACCCGGGGAGACAAACCCGCGCGGCGGCGGCGTCTCAGCACAGCCTTCGCCGTGGCCTGCGTCATGATGGCTCCGCGTCCCAGCAGAAAAAACTAGACTACGTGAATAAGCTTATTTCCACTAGTGGCGAGACTACCTATCGGATGACGGGGGAGGAAGACCGGAGGGCGAGCCGAATGGGGGGGGAGGTGGGTAGATTGTCGTGGCTGGGGGGCTGTGTCTTGTTAGCGGAGGACGAGGCAAGTATGTACCCATGGATATCGGATATGGGCAGGGCGGTAGAGGGAAGAGATCGTTAGAGCTAGCCCTCGGCTCCTTGCCAGAGAGCTTGGATGTAGGCGAACTGTACAGATGTACGTAGCAGAAACCGAACTGGAGACGTCATGACAGCTTTAGATTGGTGGGTTTAGTTCTCAAAGCTGCTGCGCCTCGAAACTGGGTCCCGATATGTGTTCCGAGGGCTTGCACTACTCGCCTAGCAGATGGGACGTGGATGGGGTGAAATATCCAGCCAAATGGAGCAGGATGGTTTGAGGCGATCTGCATGACATGGAGAGAATAAGGTTGGCTATTCAGGGGAGCGTCATGCTCTGCGGCATGCGGCAGGGGTTATGAAGACCCGTAGTCGGCCATGGTTGGGTGTAGAGCGAAATACGTGGTAGTTCCTGTTGGAGAAAATGTAAAACCGGTGGATATTTCTTATGCTTGAGATGGGCCAGTCTCCTGGAGAGCACTAATTAGAATGAGACAGTGCGCAATTGGTTAGGCGTTGTTATTGTTGGGTAGTAGAACTTGGTTGGAAGCCTGTGTGGCGCCGTGCACATATGTTTTATAGCCTGGAGGGTAGTGAAAAAATGGCCCTCGTCTAGTCGGCCCAGCAAATGGATGAAGACTAATTATCCATCCGATCCGTACCTATGCGAAAACCACCGAGAAAACTCCCATGCATGCCGTGTGATGGCAGGCACGTGTGATGGCAGCGGTGGCAGTCAAGCATCGGGCCCCGAATCATGGGACTCAGAACGGGGTCGGATGCTCGGCACCCCGGCCAAAAGCTCAATTCTCCAGTGCCGGATTGCCGCCTCAAGATGCGAAAAGAGACAAAACGAAGGCGGCGATGCTGACTGATGCATTATAACTAATGCATTATAATTGTCTACAGAATGGAATGCCAGTAAAAGGCTGCTGCTCCGGGGATTTCACCGGGTTCTCTCTGTAACCCGACCCGGCCGGATCTCCATGGACATTTACGACTTCTCCACTCTCCGGGCCGCGCTGAGACTGAGAGCTAGCAGCGAGCAGGCTGGTAGTCATGATGACCAATGGTGCTGGGCGAGACGGTCACTCTGGGGGGGATGAAAATGAGGGACTGGTAGGGGTCCTCTTGGCGCAGATTCCGGCCGTGGACAGATTTTGATTTTTTTTGCACGCACCTTACGTACTGAATTTCATTTTTATCTCCGGACCATAGCCGGCACCGAGTTGCCGGATCCCGAGGAGTTGGAGTTGTAGTTGGGAGTTCAGAGCCCTACCTTGCTGGATGATTGAATCGACGATGGAACGCAGAGAAGAGATGGGGGTATCTCGTCCCGCCAGAAGTCGAAAATCCGCCACTGTTCACGTCATGTCCGTCATGTCACGACTCAGATATGTATTAGATGCTGGATCTGGAATGTATGACAGGTTTACCTGGACACGCAAACTTGGATGCTGCGGCCCAATGCCAAGGCCACCCGTGGAGCTTGGGAAGCAGGGATGAGCGCCGTGGCGGGAGGATGGACGGACGGGGGTGTTCTCAAACCACCGAAAAGGGCACGGCCAAGCCCCAAGCGAAACGGCGCCTGGGAAAATCATGGACCCCAAACTTGGAAACTATTCCATGTTGATAAACCCCACGAAAGTCGTCCATTTTGCCTCGGGTTTGCCATCATCCCGAGATCTCTTCTCGATTTAGACTACCATTCGTTTTTGTTTTTCTCTCATTCATCAACTTCAGCTCCCTTTGTCTCCAAATGTCACTGCTCTCCTCTCCGCGCGGCCGTCCTGTCCACCACGCGCTTCTACCCGCCACCGACCCTCACTGCTGAAACCATTTTCATCACTGAGACGCTTTTACCACTTGAGACAGACCTTGACTACTACTTTACTGGCTGGCCGGCCTTGATCACATACTCATTGACTGATCCTCAACTCCATCTGCCGACGACATCATCTCTCCCGCTGGGGGATCCAGATTCTGGATTTTAAGCCCACCACTTCGTCGACCCTCAGACACTGGACGCAGAGCAAAACCTTTGCTCTCAGTATTGCGGCTCTGCTCTGGAATCTCAGCCGCGTGGAAAACCAGAACAGGCAAGGAGGCGAAAAAAGGGCCACCACCAAAAAAAACAGACCGAGAGATTCTCAACTCACCCTCTCTGCTACCCAGTAAAAAATAGCAGCCATGAAGGTCATCGTCACGGGCGCCACGGGCGTGCTCGGCAAGGAGATTGTGCGCCAGTGCCTGGACGACGCGCGCATCACCAAAGTCGTCATCCTCACGCGGCGCGCCGTCTCCATGGACGTCGAGAGCCACCCCAAGACCGAGGTCGTCATGCACCAGGACTTTTCGCGGTACTCAGACGACTTGCTGAGGCGGCTGGAGGGGGCGTCGGCGTGTTTATGGTGAGATTTAATCCTGTTTCTTTTTTGTTATATATCCTCCCTCGTATTGGATCTGGGGTTTGCCAAGCCCTCATCTATCTATCCGCGCTCTCATCAAACACAGTTCCTAGAACTAACCCACCAACGAAAAACAGGGCCATTGGCGGAAGAGCAAGCCATGACGACAACGACAAGGACGCGCTTCACAAAATCACCGTCGAGTTTCCCCTCGCGGCGGCGAAAGCCATGAGCGAGTCCATCGCTTCCTCTCCCTCTTCTTCTCCCGGCAGCAAGTTCAACTTCGTCTTCTGCAGCACGCGCAACGCCGACCGCCACCACTCGTCCAAGACGCTACTGTTCCTCAGCGACCCGCGGCGGCAGCTGCAGCAGCAGCGCGGCGAGGCGGAAAAGGCCCTCTGCGACATCGCCGACGCCCACCCGCAGCAGGGCCGCTTCGCCGCTTGGATCCTCCGGCCGAGCGCCGTCTTGGCCCCCGGAGGTGCCGGCGACACTGCCGCTGCCGCGCCCAAGAAGCGTCGCCATCTCGGCGTCGGCAGAAGCTCCAGCGCCGGCGTCGAGGCGCCACAGCTCGCCAGGGCCGTCATCCGCGTCGCCTGCGAGGGCTGGAAGGATCGCGTCATTGATAACGATGCTCTACTCAAGATGTAGGGCCCTTTTTAGCATCAAAGATCAAAGTGTTACTCTTACTGTACAATGACCGACGTGGCGGTGTGTGCTCACCAGCCGCATCACAGCGCACATTCGGCTCTATTTTTGCCCGTTTGTGGAGTCAAAAATCATCATGGCAAGGAAAGCCGGCATAACCGAAAAAAAATCTCCATCAAACCCTCAAAACATCACACACGGGAACGTATCCAGCCTCGTGGGGCTTGGACTGGATCGATTACGACTGTTACGAAGAAAAAAAACCAAGTCACTTATAGATTGACCATCGCGGCGTTGGAGACGGGCATTTCTTTTTCTTTCTTTATTTTGCGCTTCATTTTCACACCTGTTACATATTGCTCTTTTACAACCTCCCCTCGATGAGTCTGCGTCCACTGTGGCAGTTGGATAGAAAGAGCGCGAGGTGACATTTTTATTAATGGCTTGCTTTCAACGGTCTATCGAGAACCAAAACTGTGACTTATACCAGGTGCCAAGCCCTTGGCTGCCACGGTATCCGAAGCAGCAAGAGGATGCATGTCTACAAATGGATGCATATGTAAACTGCACGTCTCACGAGTTTCCCACGTGTCGACGCCTCATGATCGACGGCCTGGGTCTCGGTTTCGCATGGCCCCCTTGCGAGCTGCAGTCGTCATTCGTCGAAAAGGCCGCGAGCCAAGCCTTTCCCATCATCTAAGCGGCTGCGACTCTCTCCTCCGCTACCACCACATCCTCATCCTGCTCTTCGCCCGAGTCCACGGCCGTTTCAACAGTCACAGCCCGCCCCTGATGCCTACTGGAAGAACCCGCGGTGGTCGCCTGGTCTTGGCGTTCCGGGAACTTGATGACGTACCGCGAGACGCTGCAGGTGATGTCCATGGTATGCGACTCAGCGGCATCGGAAGTAACTCTCTCGTCGTTACCATCGTTGCGTGGAGTAGGAATGGTCATCCGTGCCGACACTGGCTCTTGGGAGGGGGAGGCTCGTCTCGACTCGCCTTGAGGACGGTTATCGAGAGCAATCGAGGTTGGCCTGGATGACGAAGGACAAGGGAAACACGGGAACCAGCTCCACCAGCCTCGGTCGCTGTCGTCGCTGTTGGCACTGGCGATCCGACGGCGCTCTATCGCCCTCCACGCCGCGTACTCCATGTTATACTCGGCTACATGCCAAGTCCTGTACATGTCGGAGCCTGTTGAGCCGGAGCTGGTCGCCGCCTCCTGCTGCGGCTGCGAAGCGGCGGAGCTCCATGGCGCAAGCTGCGGCGCCGGGCCGGACCTCACCCGGAGGCTCTGTGGCCTAGACACAGGTAGCGAGCCCATCTGGGGCTGCTGCTGAGCCGCGCAGTCGCAGTTGAGGTGGTTGCAGAGGGTGTACGAGCTGCCTCCCGAGCTATTAGAGCTCGACTGCGCGTCCGCCAGCTCGGCGAGGTTGTATGTAGGGGGCTCGCTGCGTGGGATTGTGTACAAGGGCATGTACTCGCTGGGGGAGCTGCTGGACCTGTTTGTCTCTGCCATCTTCGAGGACTCGGGTATCAAAAAAACTTGCAAAGTATCGCTGGAATATGGAAGGAAGATTTGTCAAACTTGGAAGGAAGATCTGGTGAACCTGGAAGGAATGTCTATCGAATGTGTATGGACTCGGGTAAAAACCTGTGTTTTCTTATACTCATCAGCGAAGAAAATCCTGCCATGCGACTTTCTTGGCCAGCAAGGTCGCATCGCTGCTAGTGTCGAGGGTTTCCTTCTCCATGGTCGTGGACACCATAAACCGAAGATATTTTCACTTTACCAAGGTAGATAGACGAATGGCCGTCTGGGTCCACCAAGCTTTCTGCTTCGCAAGGTGTCGATAAGGCATTTATATTTCTCGATGACCGTGTTTCTTGTTCTGAAGATGCTCAACTCGTTCCTAACCCCTACTCCGATCTGGTCTTGCCACATCTACTTCATCTCGTTCGACAGCATCTACCCCCATCTATCTGTTTCGACATGCAAACTCGACACACCAACTATTCCGGCACGCCGCCTCAACTCATCACCATGGGTCTCTGTAAACTCGCGAATTTCATCGACTCGATGCGCGGGTTGGACAACGGAACGAGGGCCTTCCACATCAACGCTTCCATGATTAATCATCCTAGACAACCTCCTACACACCTTCCATGCATCTACGATGTCAGCGGCTGCCTGCCCCAGAACGATGGCGGCCTCTGGGACAAGCTGCCCCGCAAGGGCCGGATTCCAGTGTACATCGGCATCGCGCTCACACTACTTTTCATTATTGTTATGGTCATGAGGTGCGCCCGGCGGCGGTGGAATCGAGACAAGGCGAGCCGGCACGAAAACATATTCGACCTTGAGACGGGCACCGAGCTGGATACTGTGCTGCACATTCCGGCTCCGAAGACTCAGTGTCCGGACAGGCATCACATACATGAATCGCCCTGGATGCATGCTGCCAACACACACACGAGGCCTCCCAGTCAGCCAACATTAGAGGACATGTCTGCTCCGCCGCCGGCGTATGAGTCCACGGTCCAGCTGCCGAAATACGCAGGCGCAGGGCATTGAAACAAAGTTTTTTGTTGGGATATATTTAAGTTGTCAAGTTACCAAGGGTCATATGCACCCACTTTGATAAAAATAAAATGCTAAAGCAATTGTCAAATCGATTCCCATGGTACTGTCCTGTTCAATCTTAGTTAGAAGCGGTTGAAAATGAATCACCATTTTCCGTCGACTCCTTTCTGTGGATGCCTGAGGGGGATGACCAATGTCCCTACTGTATCTGGTAGTTTTAAAACTTCCTTAGCGCATTTCTGTTCTCGTCGTTCGTCCTTGGAACGTTGTGCTATTTGCGAGAATGCCAACAATAGATCTGGGGAGGTGAGTGTCTGGTCGCCAACACCTCTAACCTATTCCCAGATCTCCCTATCTAGCAAGATTGAGAACCATGGTACTGATCAGCTCACTATAGAAGTTTCTGAAAAATGTGACTATAAGTGCCAAAATTAAATACCTAAGTTTTTGATGTCTTGGAATCAATTTAGTTTAGCAACTTACGGTTATATGCACCCATTTCGCCTCAATGAATCTCAACAATATTATCAAAATCAAGTGCCATGGTCATGTTCGATGCAGACTTTCCATCCAGGTCATGAGCAAAATTCGTAGGGTACTTAAAGTGACACATCTGCCTCTGGGTCCATCTCAGACTGGGCATCACGACACCACTTTTATACACATTTCGTTACCCATTTAGTCGAGTCTCGATATCTTCTCAACCATGCCCATCGACCAAATCTGTATCCCCCGCAGCAAGTGCTGGGGGCCCAAACCCGTCGTGCCGGAGAAACCCACCCCAAACAACAACAACAACACCGAAGCATGGGTCAAAACGACCAAGGGCTGGAAGAAAATGAAGAAATGGCAGGCGCTCGAATACTGGCAAGAAGTATTCAGCGCCAGAAACAAAACGAAAAACGGCACCACCAAAGGAGTCTCCCGCCCCTCTAAGCACCAAGCCACGAACCTCACGAGGCAGTGGGACACGGCCGCGAACAACGACTCGCGGCCCATCATCGTCAAGGAGAATCGCGTCAACAAGACCAAAGATGCGCGAGACTCGCCCGTCGATGGTCTGATGAGGTTCATCAACCGCTGCACCTTCGACCGAGAGTCGCGAAAGAAGCCCATCCTGGAGCAGAACACCCGTCTTTTGGGAAACGCTGAGGACGACAAGGTAAGAAGAATCCCTCCCCATGCGAACCTTCCTCCTTGGAAGATCTGTCCGAGACGTAGATGGAGGAGGCTAATTACGGCTTTCTCGAGGCTCAGTCGACGGAAGAAGTCGACGGCGTGAAACGTCTCCTGGGAATTAACTTAACCCCAAGTGCACAACTTGGCATGGTCCGACGTGACAATCTTGGCCTTGACTTGGTGGGCAACACCCATCATGCGCGATCTATCGATCATCACGTCAAGCCGCTCCTCTCCCCCGGCTGCCAAATCTTCCTGGGCGTGTTCCTCACCTGCTCCCTCATCATCATGCTGTACATGGGCCTCGTGACCATGCTGCACTGTATGTACCCAGAGGCGATGCGGAACCGCAGGCCCTGGACGATGCGCAAACGCAAGACGGCGGCTCCTCCCAAGGTTGAGGGCCTCGATATCAAGGTTGACGTCGTGCGCCCTGCTGCGGCGCGAGGACGCGCTGACTCTGGCGAGGATGAGGGCCTCAAGGGTTTGCCCGCTGTGGTTCCACGCTCCATGGTCTGAGTTGGCATACGTGGAAGTCTGGGTGAGAGCAACAAGGTTGGCCAGATGAAGGTTTTGACGCGGGGGCAGAAGGAAAAGTCTAGTAGCGAATATAGGGGTGTAGATTGGAAGGTATTTGAAGGCCTCGACGCGCTCTCAAAGTATCCTCAATGCAAATTCATTCTCTCCTCCGCAATTAATTCGTTGTCTCCTCTACTGTGGAACCCATTCCTCTTCGCTGCTGTTAAACTCTCAACTCACGTTGCACTCATCAAAGTTGACTTCAACTTACCAAGACACTTCCACATCATCACTCGCACAAAATGGAGCACAAGCCCAACGCACAGCAGCCGGCTACTCACGACTACAACAACAAGATCAATGCCCAGCAGTGGGCTAGCCACAACTCTCACAGCATCAATACCCAACAGCCGGCTACCCATGATACCAACAAGATCAACACTGGAAAGTCGGCCATCTACAACGTCAAGGTCACCCTCAACAGCCGGCTTGTGCTAGGCAAAAATACCATCGCCCAAGAGCCGGCTACCGAGAAGATCAATAAGATCAACGTTCAACAGCCGGCCACCCACGACACTAGCAACGCCGGCCCTGAGAACCCGTTTGCCCTGAGCGACAGCATCATCACCAAGATGAACATGAAAAAGCCCGCCACTTTAAGCTATCTCAAGGGCCCATTCAGCGTCCACGACGGCCTCAACAAGATCAACGTCCAAAAGCCGGGCAGCTACAACTACCTCAAAGGCAGCGCCGAGGGCCCCTTTTCGCTGAACGACGGCACCAAGCTGCTCCGCCAAAAGCCCCTGCACCTGCGCCGTGACCATTCTCCCATCCTGGCCGTCCTTCTCCTTATCGCGCTCGCCGCCTGGTTAATCTGCGCCTTTGTCCTCCTCAGGTACTCGAGGCGCGTGGGGAAGATCGACCTCATCAAGCCGGATTTGGAGATCGAACTTAGCAATATGCGTCGGGATGGTCGGGCCAACCCGCCATCGGTGTACAAGGATGAGGATGAGACCCCTGAGAGCATGGTCTGAGTGTATTGTGGGAGGCGAAGAAGGGTACCAGAGGATAGCTAGTGTCAACCATTGTAATAGCTTCGACTTAATTCCACAAGTCATTCGATAGACTAATCTTGTCATTCAAGAAAGGTCGCTGCTTTATTCAATATAGATGTTTATTTCCTCTCAAACCCATTCAATTTCATTAGCTGTGCTCTAATCCTACCTGAGGCAAAGTGTATAAGCCCTTGACTACCTAAGCCTAGCTCTTCAGTATACTCTTTGGATCAACAAACTCCAATTCCTTGAGTGTCTCTTGCCACAGTGTCTCCTGTAACACTCTACCGGGCTCTTCATACATTATCGTCGGAAATCTAGTTTATTGTCAACACATAATTGCCAATGGTTTTGGCAATGTCACTTACGGCTTGATCTTGCCTTCGCTCACGAACCCACCGTGACTCTCAGCGCCCATCCTGGTGACAGCATCGACGTATTGTCTCGCCCCGACCGCCACAGGCCGCCCAATGATGAGAGACATGACGCCAAACACGATTTTCTCTACTCTGCCTCGGCTGTCGGCCCCAAACTCGGTGCCTCTGCATGCGCCTGGGTTTGGGTAGTTGATGATGACCTCGTCAGCGGACACATGCTGGGCGAGCTTGTCGACAAATAAGAGCAGGAGCAGCTTCGACGTCTTGTATGCCTTCATCGACGCGAAGCCTGCCGCATCGTCCACCACCGCAAACGCGGACTTGCAGCTTGGGTCCTTCCAGTCCGCCCAGTACGCAGTGTCGGATCCTACAACGGCCAACCGCCCTGGAGCTGCAGTTGCCCGCTTGGACTTGAGTATCGGGAGCAGCATGAGTGCCAGGAGGGCTGTGGATAGATAGTTGACCTGGAACGTCGTCTCGTGTTTCGTCTCTTCAGCGCGCTCGAACTTAGGTCGGCTAAGTCCCGCGTTCAGGATGACAATATCCAGTCGAGGAAGCGCCTCACACCGCTTGCCAAAGGCTACGATGGACTTATACGAGGTCATGTCGACGAGGGAGACTTCGATCTCGGCTGATGGGAATTCGGCCCGAAGCTTCGTCGCCGCTGCGTCGCCTTTGGACTGGGACCGCACCGCGAGAATCAGATGCGAGACATCCAGGGCGAGAAGTTGCCGTGCACATTCGAAACCCAGGCCAACGTTGGACCCGGTGGCGAGAGCTGTTTGGCCTGAGAGACGGACAGATTTGGGGATCTGGGGGACGGTTTGGATGAACTGTCGCGATAGAAAGGCAAGAGGACCAGCCTCCCATGCAGCTTCACGTTGCAGTTTGATAGACATGTTAAAAAATATGAACTTCGATGAGGCTGAACTGGTACGAATATGGTCGTCTTCCTCTCACAGCTCTCTCATCACTCTTTATATGTTGCACCACCGTTCTACATTCGGTCGAGTTTTCGGACATGTCGACCGTCATTCTTGTAATACCCGTCTCTTAGTCTAATGGCCAACCTTTCAATGTCAGGGAGACAAAGCCACTGTCATTGATAGGATCGAATGTGGAGACCGATGGCGGCGGACGAAAGTTGGCGTCGAAGCAACGGAGACCGAGACGGACGAATTGACTCGACTTACAAACAGCAAATGCTGATGAACCATGTCTACCAATTTCCACTTCAATCGGTTCTGCGCTTTCTTGATGTCAGTGGCCTTTTTGTCTTATGAATCCCAATTATTTCTTTGTCATCTCGATGTGACGTGCCATGACGTGGTGAGGGACTCGGTTAGTGTTCATCACATCTGCTATCACACCCAACAGCGAGTAACAACAGCAAGCGTCCTCCAATTGTGGCAATACATAATAGGAGAGGAATCACCACCCCTCGAAACATCATATTATACGAACAACCCAGCTGTGGCTCCTAACAGCTAGCTCAGAAATCAGAAATCTCACATGCTCATGCGAGTTGCGACTCGGACTGCAGGGGTGCGAGCAAGGCGTGGAAATCATCAATGCAAAGGCCCAGATTTCAATCACACTCTCCACAACAGAACATAAACATGCGAATGCCAATCAGATCAAGCCCCCTCGTGGGCTATACCTCGAAAACGAAAGGCTCATCAAATCAAGCCGCTCTGAAGGATTTTGAAGGGAAATATGCTTGAGCACCTCAGGACGGCTATTGGTTCCGTGTTCAGGAAACACCCACGTGGGCGCGAGACATGGCTTTAGCTGCGTGATCCATACGATTCTCAACGTTAAACGAACAAAACAGGATGTTTGATGTTTGTATGCTTTGATTAAGGTCCAAATCCCAGCCGAGGGAAAGAATCTGGAGGGATTACGGCCTGTCGACAATGCGTCAATAGACGGTGTTACTATTAGTAGCAATTAAAGTCGCTTTTTCCATAGGACCTGGACAGTCCTCGAGGTGCCCCTACTAGCAAAATGCATACCTGAGAAGATTGTCATCCCATAAGCTTTGCGCGGGCGGACTTTCATAAGATCGTCCGACAATCTGGCAATGAAACAGACCCATATGTTTCATCCGACAGGGGACGACGGATGCGGGGATGTATTGGCTTGGGTGCCTTGAAACCAATCCTTTGTATTCATGACAGATCTTGTTCATCACTAGTGTCGATGATAAAAATGAATTGCGCTCACAATTCCGTGGTTGTTGGGAATATGGAGGAGCTTTGAGAAATACTTCAACAGACATGACATTCCAGCGCTTGTACGTGCATCAACTTACAGGTCGCAACATTCCTCCGACAAGGCGCCTCGGCTCATCGCCGTGATGGATCACCATCCTTGTCTTCGTTTCGGGGTTAGCCGAAGGATGTCAACCCCAGCCAGCTGAGCTTGAATTGAGGCCTGGAGCTCATCAATCGCCGTGGTCTGGGTTAGATTGAGGCGGCCGCTCTCGTATGCTTTCGATCCCCAAGGCTGGCCGTAACAGGAAGCTCTTTTAACACCATGGCTGGGCTTTATAAAAAGCCCAAGCGATGCTCCGTTGAGTTGGGAACGAGATCCGGCCATCAAAGAATACTTGTTGAATAGATTCTTTCCATTCATTCATTTATATACAAACCATGTCCTCCCTTCGCACCCCTCTCGTGGCCGCTTCGGTCCTCGTCAGCCTGGCCGCGGCTCGAAGCGTCCCGGCCAATGTCCAGAGTTTCTACGACGCCGTAGTTGCGCAGGCCAAGTGCAACAACGTGCTCGCCTCCGGCTTCTACAGTTCTGACGGCGACTCTGGAGGTGAGACTCATAATCAAAACCCCATGCCATATGAAAGCTCACGAATAACACAGACTACGACTACTGCGGCGACCACCTCGACGACTACAACGTCGTCTACCTACAGGGCAAGAGCGGCGACCTGGTCAACATGGATATCGACTGCGACGGCATCCAGGGCGGCCCGGCCGACGACGGGCGGTGCGGCAGCTCGGGCGACACGCAGTCCATGACGTCCTTTATGGACACGGTCGCCGGGTACGGCACCGGCCAGGAGGACCTCGACGCCAACGTCCACCCGTACGTTGTCTTCGGCAATACGGGCACCAAGTCCGGCTGGGCCACCTTTGACCCGCAGGAGCACGGCATCGAGCCGCTGAGCGTTATGGCGGTTGTGTGTGGTGACAAGCTGGTCAGTATCCCTCGCCGAGTGTCAGTATATAAATATCCACTAACAGCGATATATAGATCTACGGCGTCTGGGGCGACGAAAACGGCGACGACGGCGAGTACCCCATGGTCGGCGAGGCGTCCATCTCGCTGGCGACGGCCTGCTACGGCACCGACATGAACGGCAACAATGGCCACGCCGAAAACGACGTCTTGTTCATCGCCTTTCCCGGCAGCGACGCCGTTCCCGGAGCCGACGGCGCGACCTGGGACGCCGCCGACTACGACACCTTCGAGGAGAGCATCACGGCTCTTGGAGATGAGCTGATCCAGCGTCTCGGCGGCAGCGACCCTGGTGACGATGGTGGCAGCGATGACTGCTCGTGGGCTGGCCACTGCGCAGGTGCGTCGTACACAAATCCCTAGCTGTGAATCCAGTTGTTAACAAATCTACAGGTGCTCCTTGCAAGACATATGACGACTGCTCTGATGAATTAATCTGCACCAACTCAAAGTGCACCGCCGCATGAGGTTGAGGTTGATGTTGATGAGACAAGAGCTCAGTGTTCCCCATTCTTCGTCCGACAATTTCGGCCCCACTCCCTTCCGCCATTGACAAAAGTTGGAATCTGGGAATCAGACCTACCCTAAAGCAGAAGAGCGATAGATGGAATCTTGGAAAATAGCCGGCTTCTTCAGTCAGCTCTGCGAATAAATTGTATATTATGCGTGAGAAGAAATTATGTATTTATATCGACATGTATTTAAAATTGAACATCACCCTAAAAAGCCAAATGCTTTGTTTCTTGAGTTGGCTCTAGACTTCATCTCATGTGGGCAATTACTACAACCACAGGTAATCAGCCCTGCTGTAAGTAAAGACAAGGATTCGTGTTTCCTAACCCCATTGTTCCACTCCTCCACCATCCGCGATGCAACTGAAACAGGGGGTTGAGGCTGTGCCCAGCTCTCAGGAACCCCGGACAAAATTACTTTGATAGCCTACTACGTAGTAATTTGAATTGTAACCGTACAGGGTGCCCAAAGGTAACCTCACAGTCATAATGTCACTTGGCGAGGGAGCTGCATTGAACCGTGCTGCGAGGATGAGTCTGACCAGTCACACTCTAGGACCTGGGATGAAGTGAAAGCCACATGGGGGCAGACAACAGCGTGGGATCGTGCCATTGATCATCCTTCAGCTCGTCTCAAGTCACATTCCTATTCGGGTTATGCAAAGAAGCGGGCCTGGAACCTTCTTGCTTCATCAAGTGAGACGGGCCGAGAATCGTACCGGTTGTTTCTAGTGTTCAATTGGTATCTAGCATCTTCACGACACCACCATGTGAATCCGGCCGTCCACCACGGGCGCAATGCACCGCGTCCAGTCCACCGAGACCTCGCTCGCCTTGAGCGGGTCGCAGATGCTCGTCTTGACGCCGGCCCGGAGCGCCCAGCGCGCCCAGAACTTGCGCATGAGCAGGATCTCAAAGTCAAGCCGGTGACCTCCGTCTCGGGCGTCCTCGTCGCTATCTTCCTCGGCGTCGTCCTCGGCGTCGCTGTCGGTATTCTCGTGTACCGGCTTCAAGTGCACGCTGAACCGCCGCTGGAGGAACTTGCTCCAGGGGTCTGGGTCCGCCGGGTCCTCCGCCACCTTTTCGCGGGCCGGGGCCGGGAGGTGTGATGCCAGGGAGCCTATGCTGGGGAACTCAAACGGTGGCTCTGGCGTCGTCACCGGCGAGATGGGCGTCTCGCAGTTCTCGACCACGTCTCTCCAGTGATTGGAAAGGTGCTTCCACTGGCCTACGGTTCGCAGGGCCATAAAGTACTGGCGGAGCATGGCAGAGATGAGAATTCCGTTTTCTTCCTCGATGATTTCCTCTGCCTCTCCACCTTCAGACTTGACTAGAAGACTGGTGAATCCATCTACAAGATTGTTAGCTAGTAGCAGCGTCGGATTGACATTTACTTACCTTTGCCTCGTCCCATGTATCCTCTAGTAGCAAGAACGTACTTCTTCTCAGGATCATACGTCAGTCCACCAATCTGCAAGGAGAGCACTCTCTGCCCACGAGGCTTCTTGGGATCAAACTCGAAACGGATATTCGACACCTGGGGAAATCGTCCTTCGAGAGCAGGATATTGCGACACGCCGTTCTCGAGCGCATCCCAGATGGCCTGTCCCGTGACTCGTAGCAGCACGACAGGGTCTTCGAACGGAAAGCACGTGGTGATGTCCTTGATGCGGATCGGCCCTGGCGGGTAGATCTGGTCGGCACGGATTGTGCCCGCGGCCATGATGGTGCAGTCGGCGTGGTGGTGCTGCCGCATGACGTCGCAGACAAAGTTTCCAATGTTGGACTCCTTCAGGCGGACGGTGCTGAACCGGGCATCAAGGGGGGTCGCTGTCCATCCGACGGGTTTGGCCAGGGACTGGTTGAGCTTTGAGGTGAGCTCACTGACTAAGACCTTGGTGGGTTCGTCCTCCTTGACGGACGAGGCGACGTCGCGTCGCCAGATGTCAAAGTCCCAGCGCTTGGGGTCGTCGGGCTTCCGGCGGGCCTCGATATAGCTGAGGTTCTTGAAGTCGGTGCCGGACCGCAGGGCGTGGGTGCCGTTGATGAAGCTGTGAGCGTAGTAGTGGTCGTGGCCGCCGAGGATGATGTCAATGATGCCCTCGGTCTGCTCGGCCAGCTTGTTGTCGTTGGGCTCGCGCATGTGGCTCAGGCAGATGACGATCTCGGCGCCCTGCTCCCGCAGCTGGGGCACAATCTCCTTGGCCGTGGCCGTGGCGGACTTGTAGATGAGGTTGGGCGGCAGGCTGTTGATGGTTTCCAGCCACTCGCGCTCGCCGAGCCCGATGAAGCCGACCTTGATGCCGTTGGACGTGGTCATCATGTGCGTCTTCTTGGCGTTGCCCATAGGCACGTCCTCGCCCAGGGCGGGGTCGATGACGTTGGCGAGCAGCCAGGGGAAGTTGCACTGGCCCGACAGATGCTCATACTGCTTGATGCCAAAGTCAAAGTCGTGGTTCTAAGAGCCCCGCGGTCAGTTTCTCTGGTTCGGGCCGGGATGGCTCGACTTACCCACCCCTACGCATGCAACATCGGTGCCAATCGTGTTGAGCACCGGCACCATGTGTTGACCTGGGCGTTTGTCAGTACATGACATCCCATGAGTGACATGTCTCATCACCACTCACCCTTGGTCACACTGCTCTCAAGACTGGGGTTAAAAGCATCGCCGGAAAACAGGGTCAAGGCCTTGGGCTGGCCGTCGTACTGCTTGCCCTCCTGGTACTCCCGGCAGAGGGTAATGAAGCGCGGCAGGCCGCCCACAGGCTCGGCGCTGGACGGATCGAGATGGTAGACGTCGTTGTAGTGAATGATGCGCAGATCCGGCGGAGAGTCGGCCGCTCCTCCGTCGTCGACCCGACCAGAGGCGAACGTCACCTGGGGTTCCGCCGTCACCTCGTCGTCGTGAGCCATGATTGGAGATTTCTGCTCAGACGTAAACGATACTCAATTGATCTAATTTCCCTCAAGTTCTTGGTTATCCAAAAAGTCTCAATGAAGGAAAGACAGAGAAAGAATAGTCCAAACGTGGCCTTTGTTCTCCTAAGATTGTGGAACGAAGCTTTCGGTGATGGGGCGCAGCCCAAGCATCAGCAAAGGCCCAGCGCTAGAGGCAGCTTGCAGGATCCAACGTCAGACAGCTCACGTGACGCAATGTTCAACACGAATTCTCGCCTGTGGATGGTGAAATATGTATGGAGCTTGACTCATAAAGGTGTTTGGTTTGTGTCAGGTAAAAAAACAAAGACAATCAGCCGGTTGGAATCCAGGCACGGCGGCGGGCCAGCGCAGAGTGTCGACGTTTCCTCTCTCCTCACCTTAATCAATCAGAAGCCCACCATGGCGATATTGTGGGACGGAAGTTACCCCGCGGCAGTTGACGGCAGCATCCGGAGCCCGCAGGCTAGCGAGCGGCGAGCCAGTGAGGGACTGACGCGAGGGCGGTTGTGAGGGGGGGGATATTGGAGAACGAGGACGATGCGGAGTGGAATTTGGTGCTTGGTGAGAGCTGATGGGTTGGTGCGCTTCCCTATTTGCTGACGAGCCCTTACGATGGAACTACCGGTAGTCGCCGACTGTTACTGTTATTATTATTATTAATATTATGGTTCTCATAGGTGGCAGTCTAGTCGAGAGCTATGATATGGTTTTACTGCAAAGGGACTCGGAGGGAAGTGAGACATGTCGAGACGCGGATCGAGCAAGACGCTGGCCGTATCATGGTGACATTATTGGGCAGAGTTGGATCAAGACCAACCTTGAGGCCGGTCCTACCTCAACACCTCCAACGCCTCTGGCAACGCCCTCCCCTCGATCCAAGCCTTGATGCCGTCGGCGAACAGCTCGGGCTTCTGGAGGTTCCACGTATGCACCGCCCCGCGCACCACACAACCCAACGACCCCTCGACGGGCATCTCGCCGCCCATGCGCCTCACCGCCTCGACGTCATCGACGTTTCCCGCCGCAATCGACAGCGTCCGGACGGGCAGCGACCGCACGTCGGCCCAGGACAGCTCCGTCAGTCCTCGGTCCACGTCGCGGATCACCTCCCACCGCCGGTTGGCCCGCATCTCGCCCAGCAGCGCCGCGTGGTCCCGCATGCCGTGCCGCGCCGCTACACGGAGGTACAGCCCGGCCGGCACTACCTCCAGCAGGAACAGCATCAGGTAGTATGTCACGGAGGGATGCCCGACTAACCACCCCCACTGCCGCTCCATCGGATGGCCCGCCGTCACCATGGCCGAGAGCACCAGCGCGCTGTGTCGCTGGCTGAGCCGCAGCGTCATAAAGGCCCCCATGGACAGCCCGACTACGTGTGCCCGTCCGCCTTTTGCGTGCCGCCGGATGAGGGTGGCTACGCGGTCGGCCGAGCTGATGATGTCCGCGGGGAGGATGTCTCGGGATCGCGAGTGGCCGCTTATGTCGGGCGCCAGTATGTGATAGTCTGTCAAGTGAGGGATCACAAACTCCCACTCGAGATGCGAGTTCAGCAGACCGTGTAGCAACACCACCGTAGTGGGTTTATCGTCGTTGCGGCTGATGTAGAAGAGCTCTGGCTCGCTGTCGGACGGTTCGGTTGTCGTCATCTTGCTCGAAGTCGTGATCTCGATGAGATGTCAAGAATCTCGATAGAAGGACTATTCAAGATCAGCGTTGTGCTCACATATACATATGAACGCTTGGTTTATCTGGGCCGTGTAGATGAGATATACTCCCAAGGCCATCAGACCACCAAGGCAAGACAATCGTCCACACCACCATTTTCAGCCCTTCAGCCGTCGTTCGACGACGAGCTTAGCCGACGGACATCATGAGACTCGATCGTAGATCAGCAAACCGGGCCATCTCAGAATCATGTATGATCTGAGAAACAGGAGTGATTCTTCATGATTTGCGCTCGGCAATCTAGTCTCTCACCGTCCATGTTTACTTGGCCTCCTTCCTCAACGAGCACATCACTACACACTTCCCGATCACGGAGCCTCAACTTTCGTCTCATCTTTCACAACCCAGCCACTCACAGCGGTGAGCTGTCGAGCAAATAAGCATAGCACCAACGGGGCTAGTACTACTCCCCGGCCGCGGATCAAAAAACCGTCCATCTTGGGCCAAGCATCCCGCCTCAATCTCGGATTGTCTCAACACCAAGCCCCTCATCATCTCTAGCTTGACACTTGATGCCGAGATTGAGGGCCAGCCTTGGCCTTGTCTAATCCGAAAGCGTTCTGGTTGCCGGGCATTGAGGGAATATGCCCTCGCTTGTCATGCTCGCATATCGGCAGGTAAAAGGGGAGAGATGAGATTCGATTTCATTTTTGGCGGTCTAGAACGCCTCCAAAACGCGCTGAGAATGTACAAGGCATTGTCCTGGCAGCCGCTGCTTCACATGGGCGCGATTTCAGATTTTTTTTGATCCGCGTTTTGTAGAGGCGATCACACTTGGGTAGTTGTGGGAGTGCACGAGATTAGAGCGTGGCGTTGCAGAAGCCGTTTCAGAGATCTCGATACCACCATAACTAAGCCCCCCGCGACTGATTTCGTCTCAACAACGGGGAATATCCGTTTGACAACTTTCATAGTGACAGAGCGAGAAACACGGCGAGACACTGCTGCGAACGGAAGCCATCGTAGCCGTGGATTGATCGACTCAATGAGTATCACCTGGCGCTCACACATGGATCGCGGGGATTGGCGCCGAGAAAACCGTCAGAAATCCAGGGCCAGGACATGTTTCGTCCAGGCCTACCTGTCTGCCTGCCTAATCGTGATTACTGTCAGCGGAGAGTTGGCAAAATGAAAAGGGAGACGGGAAAATAAAGACAACGGCGGTTGATCTCATCAAAAACATGCAATCTGGCTCGCAGATGAAGCCATCACCAATACGCAGTGGGCTGACGGGTCATCGACGACCACCAATCGAAGGCGCTCGCGCCGGTTCGGCGGGTTTCTCCAGGGCACCGTGACCTGTGGGCAGGGGACGAGAGGCCTGAAGCAGCGCTAAAAACCACGGGCCCCTCTTACAGGGCCCTCATGGCTGCAGCGCCACAGGAGGAGGGGAGAGGGGGGCCCCCAACGGGTCTCGGCTGCAAGGGGAAGACCGCTGAGAGGCCCCTACGGAGGCACTGGGTGACAGTGGGGGGGAGGAACCCCTGCACTTCGCATGGCTGTTACCGTCTTCAGGTCTTGGCACTGGGCTGTCCATCCGCGCGGTGACCGTTTTCAGCGGAACGACCTGAGAAGGGCTCGTGAAAGACAATGCAAGTGTGCTGAGGGTTACGTAGGTTCGGCAGCTGAGGATATCGTATCTTCAAGTCTTCCATTCCCCTTCGATTCGTATTGATTAAGCATATCATTTGAGTTCGGTCGCTTGCTGGCCTGGAAAATTTCGCAGGAGAGGCTTAAGAAACCCACTCACCTGCTCGCCTTCTCTGTTCGGCCTGGGCTGGGCTGGCTTTGGAATAAGCTCTCGCACTTGTGATTTTACAACCCGACGTCTTGGTCTGGCTGTCTCGCATGCCTCAACCTGAAACAGGTATCCCCGTCCACAGTCGACAAACCCATGTCAACCCGTCTTGGATGCCCACTCCTTCTCTGCCCATTCTACTATGTATCCATCTTTGTGAAGCCCGGGGACCAACCAGGTTCTCTCATGCGGCGGATCCGGCACAGAGCGAAGGACCCTCAGCCACTCGCAGTGCTGAAGGGGCCACCCCTCACTCAACCTGGGCAGAGGCGTGTCGGCTTCGCGAACCGATCTCATACAGGACCCTGTCTTGCCTGCCTTGTTCTCGATGCCGCTTCCCGCGTATTCGTGGGTCGTGCTTGTTGTGGCTGCGAGCTCGGGGGCGGTCTGGCTGGTGAGGTAACATGGGCCCGGAACGCGGCCGAGACGGCGGGGGGAGAACTTGAGACTTGTTGGAGGCGTTTGGGCAAGTGAGACTCGGTAGCTGCAGATGCCGGCGTTTGGCAGTGTCATCGAGTGTGATCTGCGGCGTTTGTGAAGTTGCAACCTGTTGAGGCTTGTGTCATGAAGCCTCTGTGTGTGTCAAGGAGCCACGAGACGAAGATGCATGTCAAAACTTGTTCTGTTCTGAGGCGAAGGCGGTTAGCCAGAACATGATCGTGATGGCTGCTGGCCAACCAGAGCACACCAACGCAAGAAACCACCTCATTAGCCACCATGAGATCCAGGGCATCCCCATCAATGCATCTGTCGCACCTTGGCGCTTCCCGGCATGGTGTATCCGCATGCCCATGTTGCCCTACGGCCTCCCTAATCGACCACTGCTCTGCTAACACCGCTGGTGCTGCTGCGCTGTGCCGAATGCGCCGAGTCGCTGTTCCATCCCCTCTCAACCCCTGCTCCATCCCGACTGACAACCAGACCACTGCCGTCACATCGTCAGTCGATCCGATGATGGCATCCCCCCTTCTGTGTTTCTGTGTGTATCCATCTTGTGTCTTGTCTCCATTTTCAAAACTACCCAGGGTGAAGCCTGTCAGGCACATGGCCCTCCCTCTTTGAACAACCCCCCCTTGCTCCGCTGGCCGCCCTCACCGTTCGCCTCGCGGGCCCTATTACCCATTTGAATCCCCTCCCGTCTCTTGAACGAACCACCACGGCCCTTTCTCTGCTCTTTTCTTTCTCTCTTCGTGCCTGGGGCTCCGGAATCCTAATCTCGCCAATCCCTGGCAGCCTCTGTCGTCTGCTTTCTCAGTCCGTCCGCCTTGGTTCTGGTACGATTCACTGCTGTCTGCGCCGCCTACCGGTTCGCCAAGCAAGGTTCCTTTCAGTTTGAGTGGGCTGGTCCCTCTCTATCCCCTTGCCGCCTTCTTTTTCTCTTCTTTATCCCGTACTTCCGCCAGCGGATTGTTGCACCGATATTCCTTCTTTTAATCCTCCTTTTCCCCGTCGGATCCAATTTTATTTCTCTTCCCCAGAGCTCGTCGTTGGTTGAGTTGTACCACGATTAACGAAAATCCATTCCTTTCATTGATACCCCTGGACGAAAAGCGAGATACTACGAGCAGCTCTCTCACAACACTACGCCACCGCTTTATTTCGATTCACGACTACTACGTAGTACACTCAATTATCACCGCCGGACGGAAAATCATTTCCATTCTAATCAGTACCTGGATTCGATTTGGATTGTGGGAGGAAAAGAAAAGTGACATCAACCAAGGAGGAAACCGGACTATCAGATATAAATTTCCCGAATATCATCTTATAGAGCCAAATTGAAGCCATGGCTCCGGCTGCCGCCCTCGCCCTTGCGGCCTCTCTATTCACTCTATCCGCCCATGCCTCAACACCCCTCTCCGGCGGCGCCGTGCTGCTCCGGGCCGAAGACGTGCTCAACCGGCCGTACGCCACCATCTTGAGCTCGACGATCCTGCACTCGCGCGCCGAGGAGAACCAGACGGCTAGCGAGGAAAACATCGACGGCGACGGCATCGGCGTCAACGACGACGGCAGCCTCAACATCACCGCCTGGAACACCGTCACCAACACCGCCTGCCAAAAGGCCCTCGGCCTCCTCGCCCAGAGCACTAACCCCTCCGGCGCCTGCGTGTGCTACAACTTGCCTTCGCTGGATACGGAAACGGGTGTCTTTGAAGCTGATCTGCGCTTGTATAAGGTTTCCGACTCAAGAGGAGACTTTTCAGGCATTTCTCCGGAGGATGTCACCGTGGGGTTGTCTTATGTTGGCGCCAGCGTCATGCCCGTCAGCGAGGACGAAGTGTCGGCCGCCGGCATGGTGGGAACTCTATCGAGCGTGGCTAAGCGGGCAGCTGGCCTGCCCGAGCTGCTGCAGACGTACATGTTTGTTGGTCAGATCGACCAAGACCGCATGGAGACCAACATGACCATGTAAGTCATATATCAGTCTGCCTCATCTTAAACACCAACACTAACCACATCACCCAGGGCCGCCTTTGAAGCTCTGATCCTACCAACCCTCACCCTCACGGGCACCAACAGCAGCGGCATCGAAGTACAGACCAACGTATCCATCAACGAAGCCTCGTTCCTCACGGGTGTCTTCTCCAACGAGGTGGTGCTGTCCGACTTTGGCGCCGCGCAGGCCGCCGTTGACGAGCAGGTCGCGGGGCTCAAGAACGGCACCGTCGCCTTCGTCCTGCCGGGCGTCCAGCTCATGGTCTACCCGATCGGCCTCATCATCACCGGCACCTGGCTGCTGATCGGCTGTGCCGCCGTCGGCTTCGGCACCTACGAGCGCTGGAAGTACGCCGAGATGTACCGCCGCCGCCAGGCCGTCTTGGTACCCCGCGGCAACACCATCTAAAAGTGAAGCGGGTTTACAATGAGGGAAATTATATACAATCGGGTTTAATGGGACAAAGAGGGGAGTGCTTTCTAGAATTCTCTGGCGACAAGGAGAAGATATCTTACATTTACAACAGCGAAGCGTGATACCTACTTTACTTTTCTCTTTTACATCTTCTCTAGTATTCAGCCAATTTCTTACGGCACTCCATGTCAACGCATGACATCTGGCCCTCTCGGGTTATATACATCTACTATTACCATTACCTTAGCTTCTTTCTTTCAAAAACTTCAAGTAGAACACCAAAAAAATACAATACAACAGAACACAATACAAGATTGCCACTCCCCTGAGTCACGATGTTGCCTGAAAGAGCCTCACATGCAGTTCAAACATGCCAGTTGGGGCGATATCTTGGCTGACATCACTGCGAAATGGTGTGGTTGCGTGGCATCTGAAACACGTATCGTACGCTGGCCGTGAAACCCCAGCAGTTCCAGGAGCCGGTTTCTTCCTTGGGGCAATGCGGCTTGTGGAAGGAGAAGAACACCACACACTAATCCACCAACCCAGCCCATTCGCTCCTCTATGGAATAAAAAAGGACTTAATTATATTATAAAATGAACCAAAAGGATAAACATTATACTATAATAGTCTGCAAAATGTATAATTTATGTCCTAATCTCGCTCGTAACGATAGAGAGATAAGTTGACACTTTACGGTGTGTGGTGTTATTCTTGCACCTGGAGCAGGGATACCGTGTCGCAAGATGAAGCTCGTCAATTCAGGTCTGGTATCATAGGGTTGTCTAGTCTTAATGAGAAAGAAAAATGAGGGAGAGGATAAGGAAAGTGAACGAAAGACCTAATACTCGTGAAAACAAAGGAACCAACTACCGTTTCATCAAAGCATAAGCAGCCGTGTTAGAAGTATGCCGTCAGCCCTGCGCCAAACACCATCTTTCGAGCCTCCCAAGCTCGCAAATGCAGATGCATCCATGCCGACCATAACCCCGCGTTATCCCTCCTGTCCTACGTCGAAACCGAAGCCCGCCTCGTCCGCTCCGCATCCCTCCACCGGCCCTTGGCCCAGAGGAAGCACTCGGTAAAGGCCATGTACCAGCCAGTCACCATCCAGAAGGAGATGATGACGCCCAGCCCGCCCATGAGGCGCGCGTCCACGACCCGGCGGGTGATGCCCTCTCGCAGGGCGTCGTTCATCATGAGCCAGCCGTAGATGGGGACGAGTTGCTGGGCGTCGAGGCCGACTTTGCTCAGCTGCTGGGTCTGAGGCGCTGACTTCTCGCGCTTGCTTTCCGCGATGGTATCGGCCATGCGCCATGCGACCTTGTTATTGATCTTCTCCCACGTCGCTTCGCACGCGGCAGCTCTGGCCGCGTGGGCCATGTTAGTGCGTAGGGCGTGGTCCTGGCCAAGCTTCATGGCCTTGGTGACGAAGCCGTCGAGGTCGTTGGGAGGGATGAGGAAGCCGTTGTCGCCATGCTGAACGATATCCGAAGGGCCACCCTCATCGCGAGCAATGACCGGCACGCCACTGGCCATGGACTCGAGGACCACCAAGCCAAATGTTTCGGTAATGGAGCAGTGCAAAAAGACATCGCCGCTGGCGTACGCTGTGGCCAGGTCCTCTCCCACCTTGAAGCCCGCAAAGACAACCTTGCCCTGCTCAATGAGAGGATCGAACAACTCGTGTACTTCTCGCTCGACATCGGCATTCCGGTTGCCGCCCACAATGTACAGCTTGAAGTTCAGTCCCCTCGCGTCCATCTCCTTGGCTGCCTTGGCGAGAAAGTCGAACCCCTTTTCCCCCGCGATGCGAGAGACGGTCACAAAGATGATTTCTCCGTTGGGGGCCAGTTGCTTTCGTAGCTCCTCGCTTCTCCTTGTCGGGTTGAACATTTGCGTGTTGACTCCACGAGTCAAAACCTCGAGTTTATCTTCTTGAACATTCTGGCTGACGAGGTATCGCTTCACAAAGGTCGACGGGTAAAAGATGGTCTTGACCGAAGGGTGTCGGAACAGGTAGCTCTGCACAGCCGCGAAGGCAAACACGGCAAAGTAGCTCAGAGGCGCAGGGAAGAGGATAGCGCAGTAGCCAGCCAAGTCTGTTTGGAAGTTGCAGATCACGGGAATCTGGTTTTTCTTGGGCTGCTGTCGCAACTGCAGCATGACCTGGAACCCTAAGCTCGCAGGCGAAGCGAGATAGATCAGATCGGGTGGCGCATCGTCGCCAAAGGTTCGTGAGTACAGCGTCGAGTTGCGCACCGGGTACACAATAGAGAGTTCGGGGTTGAAAGGAAGAGGATAGCCGGTGACTCGGACTTCTGGTTGCTTGTCGGCAGGCGACATCAACGGCGAAGGAGGGGGCGTGAAAGTGTTGTGCTCTGTGTGGTTGTGCGGCGCAACGACTGCGACTTGGGCGCCGTGATCGCGGAGGTGATTTACCAGCATCAGCGTTGTGCGACTAACACCGTTGACGGGACCGAAGGACTCGGTGCAAAGAAGGATACGCTTGCCCTTGAGAGCGGATGGGAACTGTGACAAGTCGTGCTTGGGATAGGGCAAGCTGCCCTTTGCCGAGTTGGCAAGCATGGCAATATTCGGCGATGGAGTTGCGATAAGTGATGGATCGACTGGCTTGTTAGTCCTGGGCGCCCAAAGACATCCTGCAGGCAACAGAAAACGAGGGGATGGCCTCTTTTCTTTGTTGGAACATGATTATCACGGATTGGGAAGCAGAAAAGGCCTCCCCCACGTGGATGAATATGACGGCACGGGAATGGACAATAGCAGCTGGGTGAGGCACATGGGAGGCAAAGTTTGTAGTCGGCCATGCTGCAATGGGCGCAGCAGTAAACATCGCTGCAATAGGCGCCAGTAGTAAACACCACGAGGAAATACGGCAGAATGCAGTTCGTCCATCGCGGCACCCGGTCTGGTGGGGGAGGGGCAGGTATGGAGGGGTCGATCTTGATAGACCCGGGCCAGTCGTCCACTTTCCATGTCACGGGAGCCGTCAACGGGAGCCAGAGCGGTGTCTGCGCAGGGTGTATGAGCCGGTGTCTGTAATATGGTCGATGAGCTCAGGTGGATGAGGTGAGGCCATGGCAATAGGCAGATAGAGATAGTAATGGTCATGTGCGAGTCGAACCAAGACACCAGTAACAGGCCCATTTCTGGAAATGTCTGATATTGGGGATCATTCTCATCATGGGCATGATACTTCAAAACTCACTGGAGTTCGTTCTGCCCATCCGACATGACACTTTGTCTGTAAAACACCGACATTCCATCATAGCCGCCTCAGCCTGAGAGTCCGCCGTCGTCGTCGTCTTTGCCCTATGCAGATGCCTCCATCGCATTGGCAGACCATCTGCCTGGTGACATCGCGCATGCGATAAACCCCTACCCAGGGAGCGTGTGGTTGACGAATCAGACGGCGCATCAAAATCACATTGCGTCGTCCAGCCAATCATGTCCGAGCAACCCTGTTCGGCGCCCTGTCGTCGCAGATCGCGAATGGATATCAGAGCCTCAGCCCTCGTGGCCGCGCTGGTCTGGGCCATTGGCGGTCGTCGCGGCGCCCATTTCAACCAGACTCAGAACGTGCAGCCGGTTTTGGATTCACAAGAAGCCTCGTGACCGAAAATCTTCAACTTGTAAAAACTGTCAGCGAGGGATTGTTGGAAAGTCTCGTCGCATCGGGAAGAAACGGAGTCGCCTTTTTCTCATTTTCTGAGCTGAATCGACTTAGCCAGGCGAGCTGAGGGGATATTGTTATTGGTGGCGCCATCGCCCTACCAACCCGCGAACCAACTTTTAGGGATAATTTGACTGGAAATGAACCGGGCAAGGGTTTGCTCTCAACGACCATCCCTAGTTGGCTCCGGGAAGATGATTTAGCGTTGCCAGGCCGAAAACACTGCGATGCGCAGCGAGGACAGGTATGGATTATGCATGAGATTCCCGTCCGAACTGCCACCATTCCTCGGGACGATGCACTTGGTTTGGTCACGTGCTGTCCGCGCAGTGCAGTCTGCCTGTGTCAGATCAACTGCGATTGCAACACCCTTGACGCCATACCAATATCAGGACAAAAGTGCTCATTAAGCGATATGATTCGATTCCACAGTGCGGAAGCATCGCCAATAAGTGATTATGACTATTGATTGTAGTTGACCAAGATGTCTCAGCACCCCGTCCATCTTACAGCACCATTCAACTGACAGGGTAGGGGATATGTCCCTTGGGTTCCTCGATGGCGTCATCAGCCTGCTTGCGTCTCCGATATTGCAATCGCCAATTTTCCGTGACTGTCCTTCATAGTCTTGTTCGATTAAGCATCAACTCGTATCAATTCGAAGTGGAACAAGTCGAGTTTCCTCGCGTGGTTGGCAACGACAACGCCAAAGCGGTAGATTGTCAGAATGTTGTACCAAAAGTGCACTATTGACTCTCAGTTCCAACAGTTCAAGGATGGCAATCCACGAAAGACGGCCCGGTCCACTGTAGTTTCAAAAATTGGATCTGTGATGAGCAATGTGGAGACTCAATAGACCTTGTCTCGCGACTTTTCCCTCCCGTCTTGGCTGACCAGGCTATTGACCAGTAGGTCTTTGCTCAGAGTGAGTGCAAAATCTAATTGATAAGAGGATGCGTCCTAAAACCACAATGTCCGACGGGAAGAAGAAGAAGTGCTAGCATCTTCATTGGCCACTTGAGAGACCGCTCATTACATTCACCCACTAGCGTATTGCCCATGCCTTTATCCAGATGGGACGACATTGGAGCGGATGCGCCATAGACAGAGTGCCGACGTCAATCCTCGAGGGTTCCATGGCTAGATGTGGACCGCATCCGTCTCCAGGAGATTGACTACTCACCTAGGGAGGTGCTAAGGTGTGCTCGGGGTATTATATGCCGCATTTGTATGCGTGCAAGCAATGCCACGGAACAATATACATACGACAGATTACATGATAGTTGGCTCAACATGACAATCACAGGATTTGGCCAAGGGCTTGGTGATCAATCTTGCGGATGACAAATGCAGAAACCCCATTGAACATATTGCACTGTTCCTCGCCAAACGATTAAAAGTATTCGGTACTTCCAATCGCTCGTCCTCTGCTAATGTCGCGTTCCCTAACGCCACTAAATAATTCCCGGTACTTCAGTGTGATAACCTTCCTGAAGTTGAGGTCGTCGATCTGAGTCGTGTCAAGCCACGTACCACAGCGCAAATTAGTTTAGCTCCAGGGGAAGTTCCAGAATCGGCAAGACCGCAAAAAAAAAAAAAAAAAGAAGCAAGCACTCAAGTTCCAAATGTTCAGCCTCAATCATCTTCCTTATTGCTGCCGGTGCCCCCTTGGCCTGATGGTCTATCGAATTATGGCTTATTATGACGTGGAGGGTTGCGCAGAGGGGGGCTCAAGTTCTGATACAGGACTTCGCGGACAAGGATTCGCCGGCCCAAGGCTTCGTTTCATGGCTTCGGAGCCGGTGACTCGGGCAAGGAAGAGATGCTGCAATCGGCTGCGAATTAAACCGTCACACACGTAATCCTCTTCGAATTCATGCAGTTGGCTTGCTTCGTCATAAAAGTCTGTTGCCCTAGATACTCACTTCCGCCGGTTCTGTCAATCCTCAGCTGTCAGCACCTGCGGCTAGGCCAGGGTGGCTTTGACACAAACCAACTCTCCAGGGTGTCGAATCAGTTGCGGAACCGGCCGATCAAGCAACTCATCAACAGGTTCCATTTTTCGGAACCATGCGTCTGCCTCCCAGGCGGCGCTCTCTTTTCTCGGCCAGTTGCCGTGAGAATGACGGGCAGCGTCCAGGCCCCTGGCCCAGTCAGCGTCCAGGCTAAATCGGCCCAGCCGGCATCGGATTAATGAATTCCAGGCGGTTATGTGGGTAGGGTATTCTACATTGAGCAGTGGCGGATGTTGCTAAATAAATCTGGAGGCGTTCCAGCATGCCTTGGTGATTTTCGGGAGGCGTCCACACTGTACACCATGATGGAGGGTACATCCCGTGTTGAAACCAAAGACCATTGTATGAATCGCCTCACCTCGCCTTGGCCGAGCCTCACCGCACTGCTCTCTCTTTATGAGCAGTCAGTTATTTCAATTCGTAAGGCTCCAATAACATGTCTCGTCGGCTCACATCATATGTCTGTCTGTCTTGTCCAACTCTGGAATACACGTGTTTGGGAACCCCTGTCGTCTCCGTTGATGAAGAAATCTCGGTAGGCTACCCACTGGATATTATCACTCACATCTGTCATCGCATCCCAGCCTCAGCGTCAGGAATGAATAAGAAAAAAAATGAGGGTGGCGGTATTCAGCCATCAGGAGATAGACGGAGACGGTGTTCCACCTTAGCTCTTGGCCTCGTGTTTGCCTTTTGGGTGGTATTTTTGGCAACCATACGAGCCCACCACGAACCGTTACCGCCCCTTTGATCGCCGCGTGATGACCAAGAATACAGCGGAGAGGGACTTGACAATGGTACCGAGATATCGGCATGATTATGATGCTCTGCCATGGCACAGTGGTATTGTCCACCACGAGATGCACTCAGGATCGAAGGATGGATGGACCCTTTGACGTTTGGGCCAGGCTGGCAGTTTTCCCCATGGACGGAGGGGTGGAATGGATGATGGTGGGTTACAGTGCGAATATACAGTGTGACGGAATACAAGCTCCCATGTACCCGCAACCACCCAGCCCAGCTTGTTCCTGGAAGCCGTTCCCACCGATAATGGAGTTCCACCGATACCAACCCATGTTGCAGAAATCATGGTGATTCAATGAGAAGGCTGTAGTAGGATGCAGCAAACAAGGCTGGGTCAGCGGCACCAGGCACCGGGCACAGAGCATATGGGGGTCATGGCCTACCAGGTCCATGCAGGCTGTCCCACTGCGGAGGTGCTCTGTTGCTCTGTTGCGCCATTGCTCTGGCTGTTTCTTTACACGAGGATGACATGTCTCGTTTCAACACAAAGTTCACGTCTAATCTGCCACTGGAAGGGAAGGCTGAAGACCCCGCCACAATTTACAGCCCCGGAGTAGTCCTAGCCACAATCAAGAAATTCGTCTAGACTTTGACTCGATTTCCCGCTAAAACTTTGGGCACCTCAGCACCTATCGCGCAGGTACCTGTTACCAGATGCCGTCGTCGACAGGAGCCGCAGGAACGTGAACTATTGGTACGCCACCGCCAGTGGCCCCCTGGACGCCTTGGATCTTGCCCCTGGCCCTTTGAAAGCTCAGGCCCTGTAAGCGCTGTAAGTGAGTGGTGCGTGGTGGGGCTCAGAGATAAATGGGTTCAGAAGTAAGCTTAGTGCCCGGAGGGGCGCGAGAGTTGTTGAAGTCTTCGAGCCATCGTCGTTGATGATTAGATGCACGGTGCACCCGGCACTGTATCGGTGGGCTTTCCATTATCAATACAATTGCGCGAGCCGCGCCTCGTAAAGGAGAAAGTCCTGAACGGATCAACCAAAAATGGGAGGGAGGGAAACAGGTGCTTATTACAGTTCGTAATAAATGACAAGAATCGAAGGAAGAAGGGAGACCAAACCAAAGTACCACAATGGCTGACACTAAGCCATCCAGATACCTACTGTCCAAGTACCCGGCCCTGGCATCAACGCCCGCCCCACGCCCATGGAAATCCAATGATTCCAATCCCAAGGCGGCCTTTCCAAGTCCCGACAGAGTAAGGTTGGCACCCCTACCTCTCTGTAGGCCCTTGGAGGCTTGCGCAGGGTCCCACCCCGACCACTCCTACCACGAACCCGCTGCCGCCATCACGGCATCATCCCTTGGCGCGGTCCGATGGCCGCTGGGGCTGCGTGCTGATGGGCAGAAACTAATTGGCAACAACCTCACCGCCTTAATTTCTTCAGCACTCCCCCAGGCCCCAACGTGTACGTCCCGCCAGTGACTCGGGAGGTACCTTGGCTGATAATTACTGGGCCTGCACAGTGCTAGCTGCTGTGCGTGTGCCTCCCGCCCCTCCACTCCCCCCCTTTTTTCTCTCCTCCAGTGCTACACTGTTAGGATCTGCGCTACGCTACGCTGGTCTTTCTTATCCTCCTCGAGCCTCTCACTCTTTGTCCTTGCACAACCCCTCTGCCTCCTTTTTTTTTTCCTTCATTATCCCCTCGCTCCCCCTCCTCTCGCTCAACCGTTCGTTGCTGCTTTCGACGCGTAGCTACGAGACTTTGTTTGCGCCTGACGATCCCACCAGATCCTGCCCTGCGAAACCCCCTCCACCCCCACTACTCAACCTTCACCATGTCGGCCATCATCTCCAATGGCGTCGAGCCCAACGGCTTCAAGGAAGATATCAAGGTCGAGAAGATCTGCTGTGTTGGTGCTGGCTACGTCGGTATGTCTCCTGGAATGCGTTCACCTAAAACTGTTGCGTCTGGCAAGGCGAGACCCTTCTTCAAGTCTCGCCAGCGCAACATCTTCCCAGCTGTCTAGAACGAGCGGTGAAGCTTCAATTGGCCCCATCACAACTGACATTCTCCCCCTAGGTGGTCCCACCGCTGCTGTCATTGCCTTCCAGAACCCTCACATCCAGGTGACCGTCGTCGACCGAGACGAGACCCGTATTCGCCGTTGGAACTCGCTCCACCCTCCCATCTACGAGCCTGGCCTGCACGACATCATTCGAATTGCCCGTGATGGAAGCCGCGAGGCCACCGTCGCCAAGGAGCCCAGCGCTGAGGACGAGGTTTCCCTTCCCACCCGCCAGCCCAACCTGTTCTTCTCTACCGACATTGCCAAGCACATTGGCGAGGCCGACGTCGTCCTCGTCGCCGTCAACACCCCCACCAAGTACCGTGGTGTTGGTGCTGGCAGCGCCACCGACATGACCGCCTTCGAGGCCGTTACCGGTGTTGTCGCCCAGTACGCCCGCGAGGGTGCCATCATTGTCGAGAAGAGCACTGTCCCTTGCCGCACTGCTCAGCTTGTTGCCGACACTGTAAGTCGAATCCCAATCCCCAGGGGAGCTTGTGAGACCCTGCACAACGGGAACTCGCGGCTTTAACTTTTCACGTGTCTAACTTGGGATCTAGCTCAACATGCACCGCCCCGGTGTTCACTTCGAGATTCTCTCCAACCCCGAGTTCTTGGCTGCTGGTACCGCCGTCAACGATCTCCTGTACCCTGACCGCATTCTGATCGGTTCCAACCCCACCCCCGCCGGTAAGAAGGCCGCCGAGGCCCTTGCCGATGTCTACGCTGCTTGGGTTCCCCGCGAGCGCATCCTGACCACCAACGTTTGGTCCTCTGAGCTCGCCAAGCTGGTCGCCAACTCCATGCTGGCCCAGCGCATTTCCAGCATCAACTCCATTTCCGCCGTTTGCGAGCAGACTGGTGCTGATGTTGATGAGGTCGCCCGTGCTGTCGGTGTCGACCCCCGTATCGGCAACAAGTTCTTGATGGCTGGTATTGGTTTCGGTGGCAGCTGCTTCAAGAAGGATGTCCTCAACTTGGTCTACCTCGCCGACACTATGGGTCTCCCCGAGGTCGCCGAGTACTGGCGCCAGGTTGTCAAGATGAACGAGTACGCCCGTGACCGCTTCTCCAACCGTGTCATCAAGTGCCTCAACAACACCCTTGTTGGCAAGAAGGTGACGATTCTCGGCTTCGCCTTCAAGAAGAACACCTCCGACACCCGTGAGGCCCCTGCCCTTGAGATGATCAAGACTCTTCTCGAGGAGCGACCTCGTGAGGTCGCCGTCTTCGACCCCTGCTGCAACCCCCTCGTCATCAAGCAGGAGATCAAGGAGCTTCTCGGTCCTGCGGCCGAGGGTGCCAACATTTCCGTCTACGGCAACGCCTACGACGCCTGCGAGGCCAGCACTGCCATCATCATCGCCACCGAGTTCGACGAGTTCCGCAACCAGCCCGCTCCCAAGCCCACACCCGCCCCCGTTGAGGCCGCCACCAAGAGCCGCAAGCCCAACCCCAAGGCCGACCCCCGCCCCTTCGCGACGGACACCCCCACCGAGAACGAGCTTCTTGCCCTCCATAAGTACCTTGTCCAGCGTGAGGACGTCAAGTCGGCCGATCCCCTCGACCGCTTCAACGTCGAGCCTAGCTGCGAGGACGACTGCCCCGACTGCATCCAGGAGCGCGAAAGCAAGGAGACTGGCTTCGCCACTGGCATGGGCAGCGCCGAGGAGTACAAGCCCAAGGAACGTGTCGATTGGGTCCGCATCTCCGCGGCCATGGCCAAGCCCCGCTGGGTCTTTGATGGCCGTGGTGTCATCGACTCGCGTGAGATGGTCAAGCTGGGCGTTCGCGTCGAGAGTGTTGGTCGCCAGCACCGCTTCTAAGTGACCACGTTAGGGTCCGAGGGGGCATGTTTTTGACGACCGTCATGTTGGGTTTCTTGGGTGTATGAATGTGTCGTCTGGCAAACAATTATTACTGTTTTTAATAGGCATGAATGAAGATTTGGACGCGGCTGACGAGACACGTGGAGGATGGAATGTCAATTAGATAGACTTTGTGCGAGGAGTGAGGTGTGAGGGAGTGGGGTCTCAGGATATAGAACTAGACTTCCAGAGCAACAGTCAGCTTGAAAACACTAGATCAATCAATTGAAGTTAAAACTAAATTGGAAAATGACTTGATGTTTCTTGGACTTTGTCTAGGACGGCCAACGTGAGAATAGTTGAGAGAAGAGAGGGCTGACAGATCAGGGCTTCTTTGTCACAGAATCGTCCTGTTTGTCACAGAAAACCTAACTGAGTTGGAGAAACCCGTCAGTTGTAAGAGAAGCCCAACAGAGTTGACGTAACCACGACATCTGCGGCACCGCGTAAGCGTGGTCCACGTGGACACTGCAACCACTTAACGTCGACTTCTCTGCTTGCCACGAGGCGTATTCTTCCGACGAACACTGGACGGATGATCACCACTCGCTTCGACATCCCGTAAGACGCGAAGCCATTGAATGGGACGGTTTTATCAGGCTAGAGGCTAGCAGCATGGGGAGCGTTGTTGCCGTTGCCGTTTCAGACGCTGATCGGCTACGTCTCAGCCCTGAGGTGCGACCCCCCGACCAGGCGACATTCGGAGTATCCTGAGCCCAGGCCCAGTCACAGCCAGTTCTGGTCCCTGCAGGCCCCGTTCTTTCTGTCTCGACTTTTTTCTGCCATGCCAGTCGTATCCCCAGGTTCCATCGTTGCGGACGGGCCTCCTGTTTCCTACAATACGCTTTGGCTTGACTTACACGGGGGGCTTCCGCTAGACTGCGCGGAGGGGCGCCTGTCAGCCAGCCAGCCGCCCCTTCGGCCGTTTCAGTGTTGGAGTTGCCGGCCATCTCATACAAAGACTGTTGGAACGAAGCGCCCCTTCAAAAAGGCGACCAGCATGATCCTCAGACCTTCGCAGATCTGCTGCGTGGATTGGAACTCTGTCCCTTCCAACATCTCTCTCATTACGCGCTCACCCTTGGTGACCCAAACTTTTGCTCCAGAAGCCCATCGTTGAATGGTCCTCGCCGTCCGCTTCCATTCATTCTCTTGAGGAAAGCGGTCCTTTTCGACTTCGGCATCAAGCCTAGCCATTCGTTTTTTTTTTTAGCTTCTTTGACGTTGTGTTTTTGTTGCTTGATGAAGTAGCGGACGCGTGGGTTGACGAAGCGGCGTATACACTTTCGATCTCTTCCTAGGACTCGACCAAGCCTGAGCACACATCGACAGAAGCGGGTTGGAGAGAAGATCCCATCTGGGGAACTGCGAGGAAAGAAGAAGACGGAAAGAAACAAAAACAAAGTCGACATCATATCCTACGACCTTTATGAAGTCGGTCCCGATAGGCCTGGCCCTGGCATTGGGCCTGGCCGCCGTTGTGACGGCCGACACGCTCCCCCTGGAGGACATACCGCTGCAGTGCGTGCAAATCTGCGGCCCAATCGTCGAGCTGACGACGGACTGCAATGTGCACGCGCGGCGGCTAAAGAAACGACAACCCGACGATCATCTTGTTGGACGCGGCGAATGGGTGCCGAAGCTGGCGGTGGAACCTCTCGAGGAGGCTGTTGCAGCAAGGGACGACAAGGAGAAGAGGAGCTTCTCCATCATCGTCGCGGCGCCGACGTCGTTCCCCGTGCAGGTTGCTTCGAGCAGCGCTCTCGACCTGCGGCCGTCGTCGACGATCACGCGCATCACGCCTACTTTCGACGAGTCGTTGGACTCGAGCACGCAGCTGCTGCTCTCAACGTCGACGACGTCCACCACGTCGACTACCTCCCTCACTTCTACTACTACGTCCTTCGCCACATCCACCATCACCGCCCCGCCCACCTCCATGTCTCTCTCGGACCAGGCCGACAGCAAAACGACGACGAGCACCTGGGATTGGGACGGCAACATTCAGGAGCCAAATGGTCAGCTGTACTCGGCTGACAATGCCGAGGAGGATTGCGTGTGCCTCAACGAGAGCTTCGACGTGGGGAAGCTGACGGCGCTTTGTGCGAGCTGCATCGTGTCGGCTGGGTTTCCTGATAACAGTGAGTCTTTTTTATTACCTTTCCAATGGTCAGGGAGGCTAACATTTATTCTTAGATATCAACATCATCAAGGATGTCTGCAACTTCACCGACCTGACTTACACGCCCAGCCTAGACAGCGTAGCCAACAACATCCAAGTCAAGGCTGTGCTGCCGTCCTCTGTGGGCTCGACCGGCGCCATAACGTATTCGAGTCCAGTCCGCATCGCATCAGCACTCGCCGGCCTGGTGCTCGCCCTCACCTTGCTTTGAGTGAGGAAGCCATACCTGTTTGCTCCCCTTTTCGGCGGTTGTAGATATCCTGTATTTGCACGGGTGACAAGATCCATCTTTGTGCGCGTCTATAACCATGTTTCCTAGTGTGTGTTGTGTGGGCATTTTCTTTGTATATTCGGCTGGGGTACATAACCTGAGTTGTGTTTCTTTCCGCTGCGCTTTTCCTTTTCGCTTGGTATGAGTGGCCATGTGTGTATGTATTATGATCTGTTTTGAGCGAACATTGTTCGGGGTTTAGGGCGTATTTATTTCGACAGCTTGAGTTGGTCAATTCCGATATCCATTTCCTGCAAAGAGTACTCAGTGAGAGGACAATAGAGTCCAAAACAAAGAAGGGTGTCATGTTTTGAATTGATTAGCTGGTGTCACACCAGGATTGCCGTTCTGACGAGGTAGCTGTCATCATCAAGCCCCCATCGGTACAGGGTAAGCCGCACCTTGTGTGGCTTCTCAGCCATCACACACGCTTATTTCCCTCTGGTTACTTTGGCGGAGTTTGCGGAGGCGCTAGTGGCCTTCCTCATGGGGCGCTACTGCGCGCCTCGAGTGACAATTTTGCAGTTGCCTTTTCCCGTCTTAAGTCCGCACCGGACACAGGCGATAGGACCCGGATTTTGCTGACGCTGCGCATTGGTGACATCAGGGGCTGCCGCCGGTGGATTTATGTGCGTGATGGAAGGCTTTAGTGTTGAGAGAGTATATATGAGAGGGGCTTGGGACGAGGTTGGCGATGGGGAATATATTCATGTGATCTAACCGTCTACGAGTGTTTGATGACATCCCATCAACTTATCTCTGACTTCACAATTAGCTTTTGCTTCTGATATCAGCAGCTGCAGCCTCAGAAACCAGCTCACTCTCAGAACATAACCCCCCCCTCTCAACACATCACAATGCACGTCATCCTCACAGGCGCAACAGGCTTGGTCGGCTCAGCAGCCCTGGAAGCCATGATCAAGACCAAGGACATCACCAAAATCTCCATCCTCTCGCGGCGGCCCGTCCAGATGGCCGAGGACGCCAAGGACCCGCGTATCAGCGTGATCCTGCAAAATGATTTCAACAAGTACGACCCAGAGGTGCTCTCGCAGCTGCAGGGCGCGCAGGGCTGCGTGTGGGCGCTGGGCATTAGCCAGACCAAGGTCGACGCCGACGCCTACGTCAAGATCACAAAGGACTACGCCGTCGAGGCCGCCCGCGCCTTTGCCGGGCTCTCGGCGTCCGAGACCGAGCCGTTCCGCTTCGTCTACGTCTCCGGCAACGGCGCTACCCACACGCCGGGCCGCTTCTCGCCCATCTTTGCCCGTGTCAAGGGTGAGACGGAGAAGGAGCTCGCCGACATCGCTGCGGCATCGCCGTCGCTGCGCGTCTACTCGCCCCGGCCGGCTTTTATCGACGCCGCCCACCACAAGAGCATCCAGCCGTACATCCCAAACCTGGGCATGCTGTACAACGTCGGCATGTCCATCCTGGGCCCGCCCTTGAGGGCCTTCACCAAGGGCCTGCATTCCCCGACGCCTATGCTGGGCGACTTCCTGACCCAGATGGCCATGGGCAAGCTGGACGGGAGGCTGGAGGGCACGCCTACCGCATCGAAGCTGGGTTCGTCATGGATTGTGGAAAACCAGGGCATTCGCAATCTTATGGGTCTATGAGTGTCACGAGGGACGCAGGGCAAGGACGGGATACAGTCTAATGCAAGGTGTAATGACATTTTGAAGTGAGCAGAGGACGTCATGGATTAGAAAGACCTCGAAGGCTTGAGGCACTGGGACAGGAATTCTGTATGGCGAAGGTGAATCCATCGGTCTTAGCAACAATGGAACGAGGATAACGGATGTCTATGGGTTACGACTGCAATTTGTTAGAGCATGAGTTATCGGAAATATTTACCCTAATTTGAGAAAAACGGGGTGAACTTGCGAACATGTTGATTGTCCGAGCGATTGAGTAACTTGTGGCTGGCTCAAGTTTTGATGGGATGTAGATTGGGGATATGGACATATGGTTTAGGTTTGGCGGCACAAAACTGAGCCGATTTGGGGAGGAAGAAGAGGTGAAGCGGGTGTTAGATGAGAACCGCTGGCGTGATTCATGGACATGATTCTGATGGTTAGGTAGATTGATGATCTTGTTATTATGCTCTTTTCATCTCTGAGCCAATTATTTAATAACTTTAGACTTTCTTTCTAATTTGGTACTATTTCTATTCTTAGCTGGCATCTTTGTCCTCGAAGACTTGTGCCTTGCATGAGAATGTATGGTGGCCTTGTGCTGTAAGCCTGTAGCAGGACTATTGTTCCTCAAGGATTTTTGCGTCCTGCATTAGTGTCTGGCGCAGTGAGCTCTATAGAAACAAATTTGGGGTCTAGATCGCACTGCTGGAGGGCGCCTGACTTCAGGGGTGGGACAAAATGCGACTTTCTAGACAACACCTCGACATCACTGGTGGAAGTTAGAAATAGGCTCTATTAGCACTTCGACTCTCCTCACGTCGAGGTTACTCCTACAAGCAACTGACTCTGGACAACACATCACCAGATCGCCCCGCTTCGCATTGAATACTAAATTAGTCGGCTGTGATGAGATCCTGCGGGTTAGCCAATTGCACCCTATCAACTAGCAAATAACAGCCAGCAGGAATCGACAACGAGGTGTAGGAAAATCCTTTGAGGACGCCACTGTCTCTAGTTGCAGTTAACTTGAAGCAGCCTCAACCCTTGAGTAATTCCATTTCTGGACGTAATGGGCTGACGGCCAAGGTACCAAACAACCGGTTAATACGCATTGAGCACGGAGCACGCTGCCCGACCTCTTAGCTTCGACTATTCAGGGCTCGCTGTATTGCTTTTATTGTGCCCGGCCTAACGATTCGCCCGGATTACTATGCGCAACATGCAAGGGGCCGGGCCACTATCGTGTAAGCTTAAAACCTACTCGCTCCATTTCAGCCTGGTAGTCGGGCTGGACCTGGCCATCATGCAGGCACGGAGAGAGAGCCAGTGAGGGCTAGGGCGGGGTGTATGCGGGAGGGGTGAATTGCCGCCTTGGGAAGGCGAAGTGCTATATATAAGACGATATGTGCCCTAGCATCGTGCGGCTGAGGAGCGACCGATCAACAGCCAATCGCTTAGGGAGAATACACAACGGGGTTTTCGGGTTGGAATATGGTTGCATTTGCAACTGTGACGTTGTGAGTCGAATATAGGAATGCCAAGCGAGACTGCCGGCAGCTTCTTGGGAGCATGATTTTATTATGAAAGGAACAAACCTGTTTCGTTGGGCGTGAAGGAACAAAGCCCTGGCAATAGACTGGAATGGCGGCGAAGCCTAAAATAAACAGAGCATTTGACTGGTAGACGCCAGGGGCACAACTTTGTGACGCTGCAAGACATCCTCAGCTGAAAAGAGTGCTTCGGACCTTCGCACGACGAACCGGCGCGCGAATCAAGTCCAGACGACTCTCATCCCAAGGACGAAGGATTCGACCATTCGGGAGGGGAAATATATGCGAAACTCCTGGGCGGGTGGCACGATGCTAGGTTGGGACTTGCAGCTTGATGAATGGTCATGGGGGACGGATACGTGCTGGCGGCTCGACGGATGTGCGGCTGTAGGCGAAAGTGAGCGGCACAGACCGGTAAAAATAAGAAATAAAATATGATCAGGATCGATGCTGAGGTTCGGGATGTATAAAGAGACGGTCATATCCTCTGTGAAGAGTGAAGTGTTGTTGTGAAGCCCAGAGGACCAATCTCAGTGGTTATACCCTCATCTACTTACACCTATCTTCACCTTCTTCTACCCACGCTGTCTTCCACTTACACCCACTATCACTCAGTGACTATATCCACATTCACTGACACTGCACACCTTACACACACTCAAACCTCACCGCCCATCATGCTCTTCTCCATCACATCCCTCCTCACCCTCCTCGCCGTCACCGCCCACGCAGCCGTCAACGAGCCCTGCTACGGCAAAAACGGCTACGCAGGCGTATGCGTGACAACCTCGACATGCTCCAAATCCGGCGGCGTCACCATCTCGGGCGCCTGCCCCAAAGACCCAGCCAACGTCAAATGCTGCTCCAAGCCGGCCTGCGGCTCCGGGGGCAACTGCCGCTGGATCTCCGACTGCGCCGGCAGCTCCAAGTCGAACCAGTGTCCCGGCCCCTCGCAGTTCAAGTGCTGCAGCTCGTCGGCTCGCGGGTTCGGCGGGTACAAGGTGCCCAAGATTCCGTCTGTGGGTGTCTGCAAGGCTGTTGCCGTCAAGGGCGCGCAGAAGGTTGTCGCCGCTTGGCCGGGTCGCGTGCGCGAGATTGGCTGCTACCGACCTAAATGCTCATGCTCTACGTCGGATCACTGCTGCGGAAGGGCCATTGACTTTATGATTTCCGACGCTGGTAGTGTAAGTGCTTGCTTGCTTGCTGTAGTGTTGAGTAGAACCACGCTGACTTGTATACTCCAGAAAGCCACCATCTCCGGCCAGGACATTGCCGAGTGGGTCATGAACCACCGTGCCGCCCTCAACGTCAAGTACGTCATCTGGGGCCAGAGAATCTGGGAATACTCTGCCGATAAGAAGACCAAGTCGTGGACCAAGTGGCGCAGCATGAACGACCGAAAGTCGCTGACCGCGAACCACTGGTAAGTTGCAGTCCTGCTCATATCATGTCATCTGATGGCATTGCTAATCATTAAATAGGGATCATGTTCACGTTTCTTTCAACTGAAACAGTGAGTCTGGTACATGTTGACAGACATGGATGGAGAGAAAGCAATGAAAAGATGATGAATATGTAAGAGGCATGTTGACAGCATGAAAAACGATGCTACAGTGAGTCGCCTGTCTGATCACTTGGATACCATGGTTCTCTTTCGTGGACGCAGTACGGTTTTGTAAGTGAAGTCGCAATCGGCTCTATCTCGGCCAATATTCATTGCGGGATGGTGCCTAAATACCTTTGAATCAGCTCCCGTAACCTATACCCTCCTGACCTGTACATGACATCGTTGATATCCATAACCAGCCCCTTGAAAATGATGTCCTTTCACCCAAGCGCCTTTTGATGCCGTTTCCCTATGCCACTTTGTAACCCACCCCGACCACTGTGTAGCGTTGGATCTTCACATCACAAACGCTTCACTCACAACCTCTCCCTCATCAGGCGTGACCGCAAGCTCGAGCAACTCAGCAGCTGCCTCAATCGTGTCCTCGTCGATTCCTGACTCCATTACTAGATCTTCCTCCACAAAGGCTAGCCTACCGAGAGCAAGCAAGTATCGCTGGTTTCCGCCATGTGCCAAGGAGAGCTTCTGGCTGATGTCGGCCAGAGACGCAGTGTGGGGACCAGTCACCAGAACGTGGATGAGATGGACACATTGGGAAATTATGCGATAGAGCTCGGAAGAAGAGTCAGTTGGTGGATGTGTCTCCAACCCGCCACTCCCGGAGAGGTCTGGTAGAATGCTCAAGGGAATAGGCTGATCATATAGCTCGTCGATGGACGAACTTAGACAGATGACCAGACGGGCCAGGGCAGTGTTGTGCGATGCTAGCTGTACTGCACCAAACTCATACCTTGCAAACGCCATCAACGCCCGTAAAGTGGCAAGCCGCAAGCTGCGTTTTTCAGCCGGCGTGGTAGCCGAATGTGGAAATTCCGTCAACTTGGATGCGACTTTGTCAATGATCATGCGCGCGACGAAAGGAGGATCTTTTTCCTTCGTAATTGGACCAATCGAATGTGGCAAGGCAGATGTTGCTAGAAGGTCAAGTATGCCAAGAATGTCGGCGAGCTCTTGTTTGGGAGTAAGCAGCATAAGTGGCAAGTCAAGTGAGATGTGCTTCCAAAAATGTGCTGCCTTGGATTCAAACCCCGTCTCCGTTTCCTCCATGGCTGTGGCGCATGTTAGAGACGTTGTGTAAAGCAAGGATAAAATGTCGGTGATATTGATGTGTTCCTCCAGCAGCTTGAATCGCACGTCTTTGGCACGCTCTTCATCAGAGAATCGGTGCCTCCATTCGGCCAGCGTGCAAATGGTGGCTTGAGCAACGGGTGCTAGATCTGTGAGAATCCAAGGTGCAACCTCAGTTGCTTGAAGTTGAAATGTGAATGCCACGAGGGCAACGAGGTACTTGATGGGCTCCCAGTATTGCTCGTCTGAGCACCGAGTCCATATTTGTACTACGAAATGTGCAAAGTCCACCAGCAACTGTATGGGTCGGTGAGGATTGCCCATGACGGGGACCTTCTTGAAAAAGTAGGCCGCGAAAGAGGTTTCGGGTTCAGACGAGAACGAGAATCGAGACAAAACCTCAAATGTGGGAGGCTGGTCGAGAAAAGAGCCGTGGTCTAAGACGAGTTGTAAGAACTTGACATTTGTTAGTGAAATGTAGAGAAATGATCACATTTCCACAAACCTCAAAGGGGAGACCCGGTGGTGCAGAAATCACAATGGGAGGCTGTGGAGCAGCAGGCTCAGGCTCCTTGTCGATAGCATCGATGTCGCCCATATGCGTGTCTAAGGCCATGACCGGACTGTCGACGGCTGGGCGCTTTCGTTTGCCCTTAGTTGGCGTTCTCTCGCCCACATTGGCAGCAACTGAACTGGCATTCTTGTGACGACCCTGGCCCTTGCTCGGACTCAAGACAATATCCATCTCATCAAAACCATCGGCAACACGCCACGTCTTGGATGCCTTTTTCGGGGTTGTTAAGCCTGACCCTGCAGCTGTAGCCAGACCTGTATCTTTTCTCCGAGTGCGGTCGTTAACTTCCCTCAGATCTCTTTGCAGAAATTGCAGTTCCGTATTGGCATTTTTCTCAGCGACAACGGCAGCTTCCGCGATTCTTTCCTGTCGGCTCAACTGTTCGGCGTTGAGCTTCTTGAGGCGAGCTACCTCGGCGTCATGCTGTAGTTGGGATTTGGTTGAGTTGGCTCGGATGATTGACACCTCTCCACGGGCAGCGTTGAGTTCGGCTTCGAGTGCCCGCAGCCGCTGCTGTAGGGCTGAGACGACATCTCCAGGTTGGCTTTGGGAGGGAATGTAAGGGTTCGATGTAAGTCCTGGCCGAGGGATCTGGCTGTTTTGAGGACGGTGGACATTTGCCGATTGGGACTGAAACTGCTGCGATGTGTACATGGGCTGGTTTGTGTTCGCGGCATTGTGTGTTCGAGGTGCCTGCGCTACGGGCTGCCTCGTGGCAGGATGAATCATCGGGTCCCATCGTGGGTTGGGAACAGGGGGTACGGATCGTCGAGGTTCTTGGTGTTGATGCTGCTGCTGCGAATACTGCTGGAGCGTATTATCCACTACTGGCCTCCCAACAGGCTCACCAACATCATTGGTCACTTCTGTGGTATCGAGATCATCATCTTCAACCCAAATGGCATCGGGGTAGACAGATTCAGATGGCTGGGATGGGCCTTTTCGGTGGGCTTGGGTAAGCTGGATGGCATTGTTTTCGAGCTCTTGGAGGGCGTTATCGGGGAGGTCGTCAAGGCCATCGTCGGAAAATTCGTCTAGATCCATGGCTCATGGACTGGTACAACTGGAAAAGCTCCATTGAGCGAGGCAGTCTGAGAGTATTGTCACCCGACGCCTCGTTCGAGAGTAGGCAGCGTTGCGCGAGGCAAAGCCAGGGCCATGAAGAAACGCGTCGCGATATCACGTGCGGGATCCCCGGCCTAAGGTGTGGCTGAAGCTGGTTCGCAATGAATCAAGATTGAATTTGGAGATGGTTGTGGCGCAGCTTGTGTGTGTGGATCTCCGCCCTCCTTTTCCGCAAATGGAAGCATGTGAAAGTACCAACTGCGTCATCGACGTCCCAGTCACAGAACATCTTGGTCATTGCGGACTTCGCGCGTATCTTATCTTGAAGAACCCTTGACCAAGACGCAATGAGATAGGTAGCTCTGGAATACGAAGTACCCCTCACTGGTCGTGTCAGCCACAGCTCAACAGTAGAAGCAGCGTGGAAGCGAGGAGAAACAGAACCGACAAGCAGGAGAAAGTTGTGGGGACCTTGTCCGGGGCACACTGGATACCCGGCTCCAGCGGATTCGCAAATTACCCGCTTGGCGCTTTCATGCCCGCAGAAGAATGGATGGAAGTTAGAGGCAACGTGCCAGCAGGCGAGCTGGAAGCAAAGCGTTGCTCATCACACGACGTCACGGTCAGACCTACGGAGCTAGGGCGGGTTGCAGCGAGGCACCATGTGGCATCTGAATGCAACATGATGGCTGTGTGGGTGCATTTACCTCGAAATTCGACACCAGCTAGTAGCCTATCAAGAGGTCGATGAATACGACTCAGAAAGTATTAGATTGATGCCTCTGTCTTCTTTGACAGATATCCGTATTGACTCCGCAGATCTCTCTGTCTCTCAACAGATCTCTTCACTGGTTCCGCATTGCTTCTTGGCGCGGACAGTGCAACAGCAACTGGGCCGAGTCCCACATCTAATCAGCCCCTGCGTCGCCCACGTCTTTGGTCGGCTTCTCCGCCCAGGTAAGGCATCGATGCTGGGCATAGCAGTAGCCAATACTCACTCCGGCATATGCGGACCAGTCTAAGGCCTCCAGCGTCTTTTTGTGTATCTTATCACCGTGGCCGGCCGGAAGAGTTCCAGGTGCCGAGTCTGAGATCAAACTCCGGCGAGCAATTACCGAACCAGACCCTGTGCGGCGTTGTAGAAGTCATCAAGACCCCGATTGGCGGCTGTGAGAGATATGTTCCGATGACGCGCTGGGGCACTTGCTGCACTTTTAGCTCTTTACAGGGCATTCCCAGGCCCATCTGTCCACTGAAATCCCCGGAAAGGTGCAGCCACAGCCGCGTGCCCCCTACTACGCTACGTACCACCTTCAGAGCTCCGCTCCGCCCAGGGCTTTTTAGGCTGCTTGAACCAAGCGCAAGCGTCGACGCCAGCGCCAGCACCAGTGTCAGCAACAGCGCAAAACCCACCACCCACATTGGGAAACGGCCACCCTCGTCCAACTTTTCCCGTCGTCATCAACCAACTTCTTGACCCCAAGTCCCTCCTCTTCCGAGCCCGACATCCCGCTCGTGGCTCTTTCGCGGACCTCAGCTTTCGCTTTCGCTCTCGTCGCCTTGACACCGAAGACGCCGGCCCGTTGTCTCCGGGATCCTGTCAGCTCAGCTTAACCCCCGGCCGCAAGCTCCGAATTCTGTTTGCCCCTACTTCATCTTCCGAGCCTGCCGCAGTCGCGCGACACAGCCGCCGTGACGACGACGATAACTGACGATACAACCCTCATACGACGCCCGTCAGCCGATCCGCGAGAGTTCACCCGATAAAGGTTGCTGAAACTACGTTGTAACGGCGAAAGCGCAGAATCTCATCGCTCCCTACACCTCCCACGACCCACCACAACCTCACAATGGCCCGGCCAAAGAGAGGGGTTAGATTCCCCAACCGCAGCCAGAATGGCTCTGATGGACGACGATCAAGCTTCAGCGATATGAGCGATGAGGGCGGCCAGTCGCCCAAGGTCAAGGCTCAATCCCAACTCGCAACCGTCAACGAGGTACGTGCCGTCAAAACTGGTGACGAAATAACGCCATCAACACCATGTCTCCAAATTACCATCCGCGATCTTACCGCAACCGAATTTGAACCAAGCTAACCATGGATGCTGTTGCTGTATTGCAGAAGCCCCCGACTGCCGCCGACAAGCAGGCCGAGTACGAGAAGAAGAAGGCCAACTTTGTCACCCGCACATTCTGGACTTTTGTCATGTTTGGCCTCTTCTTCACTGCCCTCTTTATGGGCCACATCTACATCATCACGATTATCACGGCCGTCCAAATCGTGTCCTTCAAGGAGGTTATTGCCATTGCCAACGTCCCCAGCCGCGCCCGTTCCCTGCGATCGACCAAGAGCCTCAACTGGTACTGGCTTGCGACTACCATGTACTTCCTCTACGGCGAGACTGTCATCTACTACTTCAAGCACATTGTCCTTGTCGACAGGGTGCTGCTTCCTCTGGCCACCCACCATCGCTTCATCAGCTTCATTCTTTACGTATTTGGTGAGTCGTCTGCAGTCGAGCTTCCTCCGAGCCAAACTAACCTGACGGCGTAGGTTTCGTCTGCTTCGTTGCTTCCCTGCAAGCGGGCAACTACAAGTTCCAGTTTACCAACTTTGCTTGGACACACATGGCTCTGTACCTCATTGTAGTCCAGGCCCACTTCGTCATGAACAACGTCTTCGAGGGCATGTTCTGGTTCTTCCTGCCCGCCGCTCTCGTCATAACGAACGATATCTTTGCCTACATCTGCGGAATTGCCTTTGGCCGTACACAGCTCATCAAGCTTTCCCCGAAGAAGACGGTCGAGGGCTTCGTTGGCGCCTGGATCATGACCATTCTGGTTGGAATGGTTCTCGTTAACATTATGGGGCGCTCTAAGTACTTCATTTGCCCCGTCAATGTAAGACACCCAACGCCCGTTTTTGCAATGTAGATTCTAACCTGAAATTTAGGATCTTGGTGCCACCATCTTTACAGGACTCGAGTGCGACCCCAACCCGGTGTTCCACCCCAAGACTTACCACATGCCCGACTTCTTTTTCCTTCCTCAGAAGACCAACTTCTCCGTCACTATTGCTCCCATACAACTTCACGCCCTCAACCTCGCTTCCTTTGCGTCTCTCATCGCTCCCTTTGGCGGCTTCTTCGCCTCTGGCCTGAAGCGTACTTTCAAGATCAAGGACTTTGGCGACTCTATTCCTGGCCACGGTGGCATTACCGACCGCATGGATTGCCAATTTATCATGGGCTTCTTTGCGTACATGTACTACCACACCTTCATCGCCCTGCACAAGGTCAACCTCGGCACCGTCCTTGAGACGGCCATCACTAGCTTGTCTGCTGATGAGCAGATTGAGCTCGTCAAGAGCATGGGCCTCTATCTCGGAAACCAGGGCATCGTACCTACGGAAGTGAGTTGACCCCCCTTTCCCTGGTGTCTTTCTAATGCTAACCAACTATTGCAGTTCGTGCAATGCATCGACAAGTTCACGCCTCTGAAGCGGTGAGACACTACGACTATACTACCTTGAGTGTTTTTCTACACCATGTTTGATAATAAATGACTGAGCTATGCCTCTTGTGCTGGCTTGACTCACAACCTCGGCGTTATCATTGTTTCTTCTACTACATCTCGGGTTCTTGGCTGAGAGCTTGTTAGACCTTGGCACAACGTGGCGGATGACATGTAAACCGAGCGCATGACGGGGTTATGGGTGCCTTATCGAGCGCAACAGCGAATTTACGAACAGGATTGCGATCCGTAATCGGGCGAGATGTTGCCAGGGTAATTATGGTATTCCCAGTAGGGCTAATCGTCCACGGCCTGATGGAGAAAATAAATAAAGTGGATATGAGAACTCGAGCCAATGCGAACTATCACATCTCTGATTTATGTGCATTTTTTTGTGATTGAACGTATCATTCGTTTGTATCTGTTTCTGACGTGAGCTGATCAGACCCTTTCTCAGAATGTATTGCACTCTATTCCCACTCCAGGTCATGTTTCAACAAATTTACGTACGGCTTTAGAAGAGACATCAACTACTCTGAGTGGTGGTCTAGCAAATGAGTTGTCATTGGAGACTACACGCTCTTTAATGTCTGACCCTGGCTCCTTTAACAAGTCGTCTCGATTGCGCTGCATTGCAGCTAATGTCATCTGTCCTCCCGGTCTATCGCCTTATTCCGCTTCAACTGTTTCGTTTCTCATCAGATCATTCATATACCTGCGGCTTCCACCCACCCTCGGCCTCGAAGATCTCGCCCACCGCCTTGCCGACTTTCAACAGGTGTCGGTCACGATACCGCGGTGCTACTAGAGATACTCCGATGGGCATGCCGTTGGATCCTTGGAAACCAGGGATATTTAAGACCGGGTTGTGCAGTGCCTGTCATGATGTCAGCCCACATTCGTCCAGCAAATGGCTGGACCGATTCCGGGACGGAACGGAAGAGTTGCTAGGATACAAAGGGAGGGAACAGAAAAGGAAAAAGAAGGATTACGAACCGTCCACATGCTGCAAAAGACATGGCTTCCTGTGCTCTCGAGGCCAACAGGCGCCTCGTCGGGGACGCTGGGGGTGATGATGGCAGCATAGCGGCTGGCAATCTCGTCCATGCGCGGCCTCAGCGCAGCCATGCCGTCAAAGGCGGCCAGCTGGGTCTTCCGACTGCATTTGTCAGCGTTCTCGACGTGGCTGACCAGGACATTGTGCATCTGGTGCCGGCCGACACGGTACTCTGGTAGAAAAGCCGTACGGCCTTCGCTCTGTAGGACGATGTGGTGCCACTCCTCGAGGCGGCCAAAGTCATCGTCGAGGTCGAGTTGCTCGACGATGGCCCCGTTGGCTTGGAGCAGTGTTGCGGCGCGCGCCATGGCTGAGTGGGTGCCCTCGCCGGCATGGTGCCAGACGCTGGTCTTGCAGATAGCAAAGCGAGCGCCCTTGATCCCGCGAAAGGGGTTGATATCTTCCTCGTCATCCTCTAAGTCGAAGACATCTGCGAGTAGAATGAGGTCGTCGACGCAGCGCGCGTAAAGACCCAGCGTGTCGAAGATCAGCGCGTAGATCTTCTGGCCCTCGCGCGAGATGGCGTTCCACGTGGGCTTGAAGCCGTAGATGCCATTGAACGAGGCCGGCCGGATCGTCGATCCGCCCGTCTGCGTGCCGAGGGCGACGGGGGCCTGGAAGTCACTGACGGCGGCTCCGGAGCCGGCTGAGGAGCCGCCGGGCGTGCGGGTCGGGTCGTGCGGGTTGCGGGTCCCCGGGCCGATGTGGATAGCGGCGAACTCGGTCGTCGTCGTCTTACCTGGAAGCGCGTGGGGGTGAGTTACCGCTGGTTGACTGGTGGACATGGGGGGAAGTTACCAAAGATGAGGGCGCCGGCGTGTCGCAGGATTTTGACCGAGGCGGCGTCGATCTTGGGGAAGCTTCCCTCGTACAGGGGCGAGTTGTGCTGTGTTGGCATGTCTATCTCTGAGGTGAGTGCTTGAACTGCATGTTACTGAAGATGAGTGTGTACCTTTAGTGTAAATAACATCCTTGACCGCGATGGGCAACCCATGCAACGGGCCTCTCTCATTTACAGCCACCTTGTCCAACTCTTTGGCTTGCTGGACGACAGCCTCCGCGTCGAGATACGCCCAAGCACCCACCGCTTTGTTGCGCCGTTCGATACGACCAAGAAGCGACTTGGCATAGGCCACGACGGAGAGGTTACCGGATCTGATCTGGGCGAGCGCCTCAGAGGCAGTGAGGGACCAGGGCTCCGTCATTTTAGGTGCTGGATGGAATAAAAGCTCGGATCCTTGACGGATGAGTTGGGATACTTTAAGTACTTTAATCCTGGAGGGGAGGATCAAATCCCGTTTCTGTGATGCTGGCAGCCGCCGACTCACTGACCATCGGGCAATTCGAAATGCTAAAGCAGAGCCTTAGTGAGACCCCGGGAGCACACATCCGGAGCCCTTCACTTTTATGAATTGCGCTCAACCAGCGATGTGGTGAGACGGGTACCCGCACAACGGGCCTCGTTAGAGGTCTTAGCTGGAGGTCCCTCAGCTTGAGCAAAGCACCTTTTGGCTCAGACTAAGGTACGATGTGAGACTTCTGGTACAAAACTCAGCTACCGCAGACACACCAGAGGAAAATCAGGGTACGGGTAACATGGCTTCGGCATTCGCGCGAACAATGTGTCAACCCGTCTCCCGGGCCGGTGTGACGAGCAAAGAATGGACAGTGTAGGCAAAGAAATGAGGTCGGGCAACAGATCCAAGGGGAACGGGAACCGGCTAGAGGCTCGGACAGGTCGGGTGCGTCGATGGAAGAATTAAAGATACAGCCAGAGGTCGGATTGAAACGGAGTGACCCATGGCTCGGGCTCGTGGTTTAGCAAGCTAAAGGGAACAGGGGTCATGACAAGGGATCGGACCGGACCAGAGAAATGCGAGGGAACTGGTACATGCTTGTGAGAGCTAGAGAAACATAATACATGGACATGTATCAAAACGGGGAGCAGGTTCCTTGTGTGCTGATGAGGGGAGACCACCTTGAACCAACCCTGAACAGCTGGGGAGAGCCAACGTTTCCCGACGCACCTCATCATGCTGGGGTGCGACGATTTCTCCTCGAGGGACCTGCCCCATGGAGCTGCCCCAACTAGGGTGATGGGTTGAGTTTCTCCACGAGTAGCTTGGTTGGGTTGAGCAGAGGAGAGGGCGTGTGGGATGGGATGCGGCTGATACGTTCCGGTACAGCGAAGAGAGGTCACGGGATGCGGCTCGCCCATCAAAGCACCTGCAGTTTTTAAGATTCAAGGATGACGGCTGGCCTGTTGTGACTTCCGATGGCCCATGGCAAGAGTGCTGGCCTTTCCCATGTTTGGCTGCTTGGTTAGTTGTTTAATTGACGACATGTTGGTTGCCGAGGCTCGTAAGCGCCGGGAACCAGCGAGGTGGAACGCAACATTGACAAGGCACGGAAGTCAAGGCAAGCAGGTAGGGCAGTTCCAAGACCCCTGCTTCTGGAGGAGGGGGACTAATCCTTGATTACGCGGAGCCGCAACACCAGGCTTGACAATTCTGAGCAGGAATCCTTCCTAAAAACGTCAGCCCGGTTGGCATATCACCGCCTTTTCCCATTGCCCTCGCTGTACGTACTGTGTCTAGCTCTCACGTTAATGGTGAGATTGGCCGCTTCTTAGATGTACTATATGTGTACCACATCCGCGTCACCTTAGTGTTGTACAACACTCCCACCATAAGCAACCGCAAGTTGAAGAAACTTTACAGAAACCTGAGGTCATCATTGCCAGACAGTGAAAAATACATGAGACGCGATCCAACCCGCGTAGTCTAACGTAGGTCCCAATGCCGTGCGGTCGGGCCCTTGGCGATGGTCTAGAGGGAGTCCGCATCTGTAGCGACACGGACGATGGTGAGCCCTGCGATGCACCGCAGCGACATGTAGCACCAGGATTTAGCTCATTATTCGCATGTCGAAAAGAACCATCCTCTAAGAATGACGCTGCCATTGTGCAGTCGGTGTGCAGTGTCGGTGTGGCTCCGGTCTGTAACACTGGAACGCGACGCCACCGACAGATGCATACGTGAGAGTTGGCGAGGACACGAGTGATGACTTGGCCTTTACGAAGTACTCTATGCCCTCAAGGCACTCTGCACTCTGCACTCTGTACCCTGTCGATATGTCTACATTCTCACCACCCAGCCCCAAAAGGTTTATTGTGGGCCCTCCGTTCTGCATATGGCGCCCCAGTGCATCTCTTGCGGTCCAGGCGTAGATGAGCAAGGGTCGTTAAGAAGTCCACCTAATGAGGCTAGATCTTGGAGATGATCTACAGGCTCCCACCGTTCCTCCTGACGTTTGGGATATTCGACAACGACTGAACAGGTCTTCGTATGAAGAAGAGGAACTTGTTGGGTTCGATCAGTGCTGAGCCTTGTACCATGAAATTGAACTTTGGCCACCATAACGGAGAAGACCGAGGTATGGAATTAGATGTATAGAACTTATGGCCAACTTGATCTTGAAAACTATGAAGCAATGAGTTAAAAAAAAAAGTCAACAGACGGCAGTGAGGATCCTTGCTCGTCACTGACCCAAGTACTCCGTATTACCTAACTACCTTACCTACGTACCTTACCTTAGGTATCTAGGTAGCCATCCAGATGCCTGCCTGGTAGTTGCCCCAGACCTAGGAATTACATCTTGCTCACCCCACCCAACTTTCCCGATACGAAGCCTTCAACGAAGGCTAGTGATACAGGCCATGGCAGATTCGTCCGATAGCCCAGTCAAGCAGCAGCTCGTTGACAAGCTACCCAAACGCTTCTCTGGTATCAAGTTTGGGATACAGTAAGAAACTCTGTTTCCAGCCCGGGTCATGCCCTCTGTTGCTGCTGACGACTAACAATCCCTACTCAAAACAGGTCCAACCAGGATATCGCAAACCAAGCTGTGGTCGAGGTTTCCAACCGACTTCTCTACGACATCGAGAACAACCGCGCTCCCTATCGCCACGGCCCCCTCGATCCCCAACTGGTGAGCGACCATTCTGCCCTTGGGCGCGGTTCTTCGCACGCATCAATAACTAACATAACACTTATGGGAATAGGGTACTTCGAGCAAGCTGGGTAAGTGTTCCACCTGCCATGAATCGCTGCAGAATTGCAACGGCCACTTCGGCTATGTGAAGCTACCACTGCCGGCGTTCCATGTCGGGTATCTTCGGTTCGTCATGTCAATTCTCCAAGAGATCTGCAAGGTATGTACCACACACTCACACAAGCCCCGTTTTCCTGGCTCAAGGAGCGCAGTTGTCGCTAACAAGTGCTCTAGGACTGTGGCCGTGTCCTGCTCGAAGATCGTGACCGACGATCCTTCCTGAGCGAACTACGACGCCCTTACCTGGATAATCTGCGCCGAACCCAGATATGCAAGCGGATAAATGAGCAGTGCCGCAAGGCCAAGATATGTCCCTACTGTGATGCCATTAACGGCCAAATTCGCAAGGTCGGTGTCCTCAAGCTTGCCCACGACAGGTTTTCCTCTTTCAACAAATCCAGTGCTGTCAAGAAGGTGATACCTGAGAGCAAAGTCAAGTTCGACTCGTCCTTTGATGCAGCCCGAAGAGACAACCCTGATCTCGACAAGCATTTGCGGAAGGCAATGGAAGACCTGAATCCACTACGGGTCCTCAATCTTTTCAAGAGTATCAGTCCTACTGATTGTGAGCTCCTCGGTTTAGACCATACTGAAGGTCGACCTGAGATGTTTATTTGGCAATTTGTTCCAGCTCCGCCCGTATGCATCCGACCATCTGTTACCCAAGAAAATGCTAGCAATGAAGACGACCTAACGACAAAACTAGCTGATATTGTTTGGGTTAGTGGTATGATTCGCTCAGCGTTACAGAAAGGCACTGCCATTCAGACCATTATGGAACAGTGGGAATACCTCCAGACCCAGATCGCCATGTATGTTAATAGCGATGTACCAGGCTTGCAACAATCTGGCTTTGGAAAGACGACAAGGGGCTTCTGTCAGCGTCTTAAGGGCAAACAGGGACGATTCCGTGGCAATCTATCTGGAAAGCGAGTTGATTTTTCTGGCCGTACGGTTATTTCACCTGACCCCAATCTTGGAATCGACCAAGTGGCCATCCCTCAGCTTGTCGCTAAAAACTTGACCTATCCAGAGCGAGTCCAACGACATAACATTAATAAACTACGGAAGTGCATCCAGAATGGCCCTAGTATCTGGCCCGGGGCTCAACAAGTCATTAAAAAAGATGATGGAGAGTATAAAATCTCTCTCAAGTTTGGAAATAGGGAGCTAGTCGCACGCCAGCTCACTATCGGAGATATTGTCGAACGCCATCTTGAAGACAATGATGTTGTCCTATTCAACCGCCAACCATCACTTCATAAGCTTAGCATTATGAGCCATCTCGCTAAGATTCGCCCATGGAGGACATTTCGACTAAACGAATGCGTATGCGGCCCCTACAACGCTGATTTTGATGGAGATGAAATGAACATTCATGTCCCACAGACTGAAGAAGCTCGAACAGAAGCCATTGATCTAATGGGAGTCAAACACAACCTCATTACGCCAAGGAATGGGGAGCCGATTATTGCAGCAACTCAAGACTTCATCACAGCTGCATTCCTACTTAGCAGCAAGGACAACTTTTTTGATCGGAAGACCTTTGCCTACATCTGCATGTACATGCTCGAACCCCAAACACCACTTGACCTCCCGCCTCCTACAATTGTTGTACCAGTTGCATTGTGGACGGGCAAACAAATCTTCAGTGTCCTAATGCGGCCAAATAGGCGATCACCAGTGAAAGTTAACCTCGACGCAAAATGCACAAGTTTCAGGTCGCAGCCAGGCGGGCCAGGCCAGTGCCCCGATATGGACCCAAATGATGGCTGGCTTGTGGTTCGAAATTCTGAGGTCATGTGTGGTCAGATGGATAAGTCCACCGTGGGTTCGGGAAAGAAGGACTCCATCTTCTATGTCATTCTTCGCGACTTTGGCCCAGATGAAGCTGTGACTGGTATGAATCGGCTTGCTAGGCTTTGTGCCCGACAGCTCACCAACCGAGGCTTCTCTATTGGCGTGGGCGATGTTTATCCTTCCACAAGCTTAAAGGACGAAGCGGAGAACCTCGTCTCTATCGCATACCGACAATGTGATGATCTAATTGAGAAGTTCAAACAGGGGAAGCTCGAAAAAGCCCCTGGCTGCAATCTGGAGCAGACGTTAGAAAATTCCATCTCCGGCATCCTCAGTAAGGTCCGGCAACAGGCTGGTGATTATTGCATCGACACACTCAGTCGCAATAATTCACCACTGATTATGGCTAAGTCAGGATCAAAAGGATCAACTATCAATGTCGCTCAAATGGTTGCTCTAGTTGGACAGCAGATCATCGGCGGGCAACGGGTACCAGATGGGTTTCAAGATCGAAGCTTGCCGCATTTCCATAAGAATGCTCGCCAGCCTGCTTCAAAAGGGTTCGTTAAGAATAGCTTCTATTCTGGCCTTCTTCCTACAGAGTTTCTCTTCCATGCTATCTCTGGCCGAGAGGGCTTGGTTGACACAGCTGTCAAAACTGCAGAGACTGGGTATATGTCGCGAAGATTGATGAAGTCCCTCGAGGACCTCTCTGTTCAGTATGACGATACAGTTCGGACGTCTGGCGGTACTGTGGTTCAGTTTCAATTTGGGGCTGATAAACTTGACCCAGCAGACATGGAAGGGACAACTGGTCCAGTTCATTTCCAGAGAACATGGAGTCATGCCGAAGCCCTCACTTGGGACAACAACGAACCATCTTTACTTCCGAATGAGATCGGGGCGCTGTGTGATTCTATGCTACAGAGCGAACACAAGCGCTTTCTACGCAGGGGCCTGCTTCACAACGAGGTGCTTCATTACGATGACGAGAGTGATTATGCAATTGATGAGCATGAGGGCGGACGAAAATTCCTAAGGGAGATTGAGTCCCACGTTGATCGATTGGCTTCAAAGCTTTCAACCGTACGGAAGCTCGCTGGTTTCGATGGTAGTCAGATGACCAAGCCGACAGCACAAATCCATTCAGACCGAACAGCCAAAGTGGCAGCAACAACCCTGAGGCTCTTCATTCAGCTGTGCCTCCAGAAGTATAAGAGGGCTCATGTAGAGCCTGGCCATGCTGTCGGTGCTATTGGAGCCCAGTCTATCGGTGAGCCAGGCACACAGATGACACTAAAGACTTTTCACTTCGCCGGCGTCGCTGGCATGAGTATTACGCAGGGTGTCCCTCGAATCAGGGAGATCATCAACGCGTCCAAGGTCATCAGCACACCAGTTATCACCTGTCCTTTGCTTAATAACGAGCAGATTGAGGCAGCAAAAGTCGTCAAAGCCCGCATTGAGAAGACATATGTGTCTGATGTCACTCGTTTTATTGAGGATGAATGGCGCTCTGGTGAAGGAAATGTGGTCCTACAGATCGATACAGACACGCTTGCAGATATGCACCTAGGTATTGGCGTTGTCGACATCGCTCGGACGATTTGCAATCAACGGAAACTCAAGGTGTCGCCGGATGACGTGACAATCGATGGAGAGAGGATTGTTATCCGCATCAGAGACGTCAGCACCACACCAGCGAAGAGTACCACCAGAAGCAAAGCCAGCTCCGAGGATGCCGGGGACCTGCTGTTGCGAGCCAACTTTCTTCGTCGAGCACTTCCAAGCATATCGATTTCTGACTATGGGGACGCCACGCGCGCCCTCATTGAAACCTCGGAAGAGAGTACTCATAGGGTTTTAGTCGAGGGCTACGGCCTTCAGTCTTGCATGGTAACAGAGGGTGTCATTGGCACCAAAACTCGGACTAATAGCGTGATGGAGTGTAACCAGGTTTTGGGCATTGAGGCGGCAAGGACGACGATTGCGGATGAAATCAACCAAGTCATGGGTTACATGGGCATTGATCACCGCCATATGCAGCTTTTAGCTGACGTCATGACCTACAAGGGAGAGGTTCTTGGCATCACACGATTCGGACTCTCAAAAATGAGAGATAGCGTTCTGCATTTGGCTTCATTCGAGAAGACCCCAGACCACTTATTTGCAGCAGCCGCAGGGATGAAAACTGATGAGATCGAGGGTGTCAGTGAGGGTATCATCATGGGGCAGACTATGAGTCTTGGCACCGGTGCTTTCCAAGTTGTGCGGCGTCTAGGCATTCGACAGGCCGATCTGATTCAGAAACCGACTTTGTTTGAGGATGCGTGGAAGGCGGACTTGGCGTGGAAGAGAAAGGGCCGAGCAAGAACGTAGATGTATGTGTCTGTCATTGGTAGTGATTAGGTAGGAGATCTATGCAACTGCTCAGGGAACTCAAGTGTATGGCAGCCTTCCCTACTCATGTGCTATGCCGTCATCAAGTGCTATATCTTTAATCTTGGTACTGCCTCCAATCTTCAGACCTGTTTCTTGTTGCTAATCTACTCAGCAGCGCATGTTGTTCGAACATTTGACTGCGCAATGCTTTGGTAAAGCACGTGGATGGCTGGCTTGCCCGAAAATAGCTGGGAATTCATTAGCGAGAGATTCACAGCGTGCCGAGACCCTCGAGAAGAAGCTTTGCCTTTCGAATTGAAGCGCCAGCCTTCTGCATTATAATATTGAACGAGCGCTCCTGAGCCCTCCTTACAGGTATCATTTCGATGATACCTCGGAATTCGACTCAACTTCTTGGCCCGATGGAGATTTACAGATCGCAGACTGGAAAGGCAAAGATGGCGTTCATTAACTGATTACCTCTGCCCTATTGAAGATGCGCGATTTCAAAAGCAAGGTCATGATTCTCATGCCTACTCATGCAGTCTTACCCGTTGCTGTTATGGGGATGTTGGCGGGCGAGTTTGCCGCAGCGATTCGTCATCCACAAGTGACGATTCTTTGCATCCCGACGAATCGCGTGATGGATGACTTGAAATCTGGTTGCAAAGTTGCGTCTGTCGCGGCTCTTGGCGATGGACGGGTCAACGCCCAAGCGCCATCCGACGTAGGACTACGACCCCTCGCCTGCGGTCCAGGGGTCATTTACTCCGTCTTTTCCTTGGTAATTTCATCCACTCGAGCAAATGTTCGATTCGTCGGCTTTCGAGGAAACATCAGAAACCCTGTTTATGGCGCAATGGCCTAGCTCGAACGCCCAAGCCCTGCCAAGTCTAAAGGGTGCGGAACGTCGCACAGAAGACGGACTTGTTCTCATTCTAGCGCGCGGTCGCGGCAAATGTGAGCAATAGCCGTGCGCGGTGGATTGTCTAGGTCTATTTATTATGCTTAAATCGAACCTCGTTTCTCGTAAGCGCGCATCAGGGAATATCCTCACATCGTCGTCTGGGACTCTACTCGAGCGAGTCTCCGCGATACAAGGAAACTGCTTTGCTTGCTAAAAAGCCTGCCGACTGTCCGGGATGATCACGGCCGCTCGGCGTCTCCTGCTGTCAGCTTTCTCCACCAACTCAGGCTGCCAAGATGCTGGGCAACCCTTGGCAGCGGGACCGGTCGAGCCTTTGGAGTTGTTGCATCATGCGAATTACGAACCGTTTCCACCGCCAAGAGCGGAAGGATTCGCGTGGGGGATGCGACTTGGCGACTCAAGGCGATCATGTCCCCGAACAAGCAGCTGGACCCGGTCAATATCAAGGGTTGAGGGTTTGCTTGGCTTGAGGTCTTGGGGTGGGATGCTCGAGTGATGCTGTGAATAAAGAGAGGACTGTTTCCACTCGTCGATCCAAACCAGAGCCTCGGGACTTTTTTTTTGTCACGAGTATTTTGGTGTTTTGTATGCAGACGATCCCTGAAGCAACTCTAATTGTTTACATCTCCGTGCATGTACGCTAATACTGTAAGTTTACGTCTTTCTGCAGTCTCGTAAAGCTTAAGAACACGGAGCAACGAGCTTACGTATCTCTCCAAGACCAGCTGTCCTAACTTGTTGACAGATACATCTATCTACGATAAGCCTTGCTACCTGAATAATCCTCACCCGTCCCGTCCCCTATCCGGGGCTCACACGCGGACCCAGGTCCCATCATGGTTGCCATCGTCCCGACTCTCAAAAAGGTCGGACGCTGGTTGGCACCGGCACCCCAAAAGAGCGAAGATGGCCGTGATCAGTGGCCGTCTAGGGCGGCCTTCCTCCTCGCTGCTATGGGGGGGTGTGCCGGCATGGGAAACCTGATCCGGTACCCGTCGCAAGTGTACAATAACAATGGGCTACAGTGGTTCATCCCGTACCTCATGTGCGTCTTCCTCATCGCCATCCCCTGCCTCGTGCTCGAGATCGCCATCGGCCAGGCCTACCACGGCGGCTCCGTTGTCGCCTTCAACAACGTCAACCACCGCCTCAAGGGCCTAGGGTCTAGTCTGCTGTACATCGGATTCATCGTCGGGCCCTACTTCGTCGTCAACCTGTCCTGGATTATGATCTACTTCCGCAATTCGTTCCAGAGCCCGCTGCCCTGGGAGGGCCGCAGCGAGGAGTTCTTCTACGATGTCGTTGTAGCCAACGTTGACGCGATACCTGGTAACAAAACGAGCAACTCCGTCATCGATTATACTGAATACCCGGGCGTGAAGCTGCTGGGGGAGACTGTGGCGTGGACTGCCTTTACCTGGTTTCTCGTCTGGATCTCCATCTTCCGCGGCGTGGGCTTGACTGGCCGCGTCGTCTACTTCACCATGGGCCTGCCGATCATCATGACAGTGGTCCTGGTTGGCCGATCGCTCTCACTTGAGAATGCCGGTCGCGGAGTCAAGCTCTACTTTGGAGAGTGGCATGGAGAGAAGCTCGCCAAGGGAGACATTTGGCAGACAGCTGCTGGGCAAGGTACGACACGACCTTGACCGGCTATACTCGTGACCGTTCACATGGCTGACAATGGAGCAGTGTTCTTCTCGACGGGTGTCGGATTCGGTTACTTCAGCTCCTACGCCTCCTACAACCAGAAGCACTCCAACGCCGTCATGGACTCAATCCTGATCGTGTCAAGCAACGTCCTCTTCGAGGGCTTCGCCGCCTTTGCTGCTTTCGGCGTCATCGGCTACATGGGCATGTCTCCCGTCGACGGCGAGCGAATCGGCGCCTTCACCATCGGCTTTCTCACTCTGCCGACGGCCATCACCGAAATGCCCGCCGCTAACTTCTGGGCGTTTGCCCTGTTCTTTACCCTCATGGTCCTTGGATATAGTTCCGCCTTTGCCATGCTCGACGCCGTTGTGACCCTGATCATGGACACGGGCACTAAGGTGCGGCGCGAGTGGGTGGTCACGGGTCTCGTCATCATCTCGTTCCTCATGTCGCTGCCCTACTGCACCGAGTTCGGGTATGCCCTCCTCACCGGAATCGATCGGTGGATCAGCGATGTTGCCTTGGTCTTTGTCGTCTTTTGCGAGTGCTCGGCTTCGACGTCGCTATACCGCTGGAGAGACGTGGTCGGCCAGGTTGGACTCCCTTCCTTTATCAGCTTCAACTCAGGCTTCTTCGGAGGCATGATCTTTGGCGTTGCCGTCGCTCATGCGGCCGGTGCTCCTACTGGAGCAGGTGTTGGATTTGGTCTCTTCATTATTGGGACTCTCGTTGCCGTCTTTATCGGCAGGACGCCCGATTCTTTACCGCCATCTAAGTTCTTCAATAAGAACGTCTTCATCAGTCGCTTTTGGTACTTGGCCTTTTACTCTGTAAGTTCATCGCTACTACAACGCCACTTCAATCATATCTAAAATTGTCACAGGGACAACAACTACGCCTCGACCTCAACGTCATCGTTGGCACAGGCAAGAACTGGAAGATCCCCGTCGCCTGGGGCCCTCTGCTCCGCTTCATCTCGGCACCCACACTAGCCATCATCTTTGGCTTCAGCTACCCATCGTTCCACGCTCTGCGCGAAGACCCGCTGCACATCCTCGGCTTCGCGGTCGCCCACATCTGCCTGTTGCTGATTGCCGCTGGCGTCTTCTTCCCCAGGTGGTTCAATGTCCTGATCCCGCCGAGCCGACGTGGCGAGGGCAAGATCGCCTACGCCCCGAATGTGGTACAGGGCAGTGTTGAGGCTCAGCAGAGCGATCAGGTCGAAATTGGAGAGGGCGAAGACCGAGAAGATCGCGAAGAGAAGTCTCAATAGATTGCATGGGCTTTTAGTTTTTGGGTTGTGGTATGGTCTAATGCAATGGACAGACCATGCAGTGACTCTAGCATCGGCGTTTGAGAGGTATCAAACCAGATAGGGTCGTTGCCTTATCTCTCACGAGAAGCTAAAGTAACATTCCCCGAAGTATTTAGAACAGTAAAGTTACATTGGCCCTGATTTTCCGATACCATCATCCTAGGCGCGCACAGATACCCTAGACCATCTGTCCCATTGACCCGGCTCAAATAGCGAGAGAAATAAAAAATTACAAGAGCCGAGAGTATCTATCTGCACTACTGAGTGAACTGACTACCGATTCCCAACAGATCATATGCACGTTCGCATGTCAAGCAAGGTAATGAGCGTAGGTCGTCGTGGTCGTAACCTTCACGATCAACGACACGAGCAGATACAGTGCGCACTTCCGCAATGGTCCAAGACTCATCAGAGTACACGGTATTACTAATTGTAGAAGCGAGATTGAGTGAATGATGGTACTCGAAGTGATGATAGCACCTGAGTTATCAGCTGAATGAATTTGTCTGTGGTATGAAGGGCAATATTTCATCTTACCCATGTTGTCGGCGACCATCGGAAAGACGAAACGGAAAAGGATTCCAGATCAACTCTTGTGGGTCGTACGGGGGGTCACGAACATATCGTAAGAAAACGAGGGTGTCCTCCCTAGCTAGAGGTGCAGAAGCTCCCATGTTGGGTAGAGAGCGATGGTTGGGTGGGATCAATCGTAGTGGGTGAGGTTGTGTCTAGCACGCAGATTCGAGCAAATTTTGAGGAACGATAACCGCTTAACTTATAATAAAGTCGTCTCCTGGGTTCAATACGGGCAATATGACCAAGCACATCTTGTATCGATTGCTCTTTCATACGATTGTGGCCGCGAACCAACGCATGCCCACGAGCGCACGCCAGCAAGTGTACGCCAGCAAGTGCATGCCAACAAGTGCATGCCAACAAGTGCACGCCAACAAGTGCACGCTAATAAGCGCGCATCATACGCTTACAAGTAGACTACTAGGGGGGGTATACACTATGTGGTAGAAAAACTTGGGGTAAAAGGACAGTAGACGGTCTGAAAGCAGTCTGAAAGTCGACTGGCGCCCAGCCGTATGCAGCCACTTTATTCGCTTGTTATTGGGTAGTGCACTGCAGTCTATCCCATAGAGTGCCGTAAGACTACACTTGATCCATAGTCTCCACAGAAGCCCGGGAGATCAGCGGTACGCTTTGCGACTTCAAAAAGCTAGATGGCTGTAAGAAGATCAATGTACTATGATGTAGATCCTTATGTGTCGTGACTTCTGCTACCATATAAAATAGGTGGGACCTCATGTACTTTAGCTTTTCCACTTTCTAGTTGGTCCGAATCCCTGCTGCTAGCGTAAGTGTAGTCTTACGGCACTCTAAGGGATAGCACCCTACAGCATGATGCAAGGTGGGTGGCTCTACCATTGGGTACGTACACTGGATCATCTTGCATGACATGGGTAGACTAAGAACTGCCGAACCGGTGTGATGCCTCCCCCTATGCATCCATCATGCGGCTCTTCGATGGATTGTAATCCGGGGGCACATATAAAAAGAACACGTTCTTTGCTCGGCAGGCATTTCTAGTCTGCTCTATTTCACATCCGCATTGGGGCCAAACATCGCACGTCTCAACACTTATTTAGTCTGGGTCGCACTATTTAAATATCAGGAGCTTGATCATGGTGGTAAGTTATCCTAGAAAAGCCCAGCAGGATCGATTGGACTAACAAATTAACCTCACAGGTGACCCGCTCAGCGAGCCAAAATGCCATCAATGCCCAGGGTCTAGAATCCTCCGGTAGGGCTGAAAAGCAGCTCGCTGTTGAGTGCATGGCAATTCCCGTTCGACAGCTCCACAGCAATTTTGACTGGCATCAGTCCTTTTGGGAAAGAAGCGCCACCCGGGATGGAGCGACCGATCCGTCTTGCCCGTCCCTGTATTCGAAAACCACGCTAGATTCCAAGACACAAACACTCGAAGATCCAAGATGTCCAGCACCCCGATCAGTTCGCGGCACTAACCCGAATGAACTCGTGTCCGTGTCAGATCAGGAGGCGAATCCAGACCCAGCCATCTTGGATCTGGGACTTGCTCGGCAACATCAGAGCGTCGTTAGTGGCACCATTGACGGACACCCCTCCGTGCTTTTCCTTTTGCCTCAAGACGCATCCGAGACAGCTCATGGACATGAACAGCCCGCGCTTGTTAAAGCGGAGGCGACACAGAGAGTGGACCAGGATGGGCTTCATTCGAGGAGTCTCGATTCGTACCCATTTTCATTCGAAACCTTGAGAGATTCCCTTGCTGCGGCCGATGCTGATGAAGTCCACACATCTCCTGAAGCGAACCCTAAGGGCGATTGTTGTGAACTACTCAGCAAGGGTCGCGGTGAGAGCGAAAATGACGATGGAACTGATTCAAGCTCCGAAGGAGAGCTGGATGACTCCTCAACTCCATTCAATTCGACTTTCTCCGACACTCCCGCTAGCCAACAAGATGTCCCGCATAGCCCATCGGCACGCTCCATCAGTGCGCAAGACTCCGCGTCGCGAAGGGGGCGACTTGTGAATTGGCTCTTCGAACATCGGAACATCGTTCCGCCTCGCGATTGTCAACCAAAACTGACTACTTCCGCCAGTTACACGACCAGTTCGGAGAGTACATCATCGGGATGGGGATTTTCCGGCTTTTCTCAATCCTCATCTTCAAACACAGGTCCTTCTAGGGGCGGGGAGAAGAGGCAGTCCCCAACTGAGAATGGGAACGCGCCTGGCGGGCAAGGCGGAGGTGACCCCCCCAAGCGTTTGCGCATGGCAAAATCGCAGGGGAATGTTCTGAGGTTTGCATGCCCCTTCCAGAAACATGACCCGCACGCTTCGCCGCACTGCTCTCATCCTAGCAGGCGCAACAACTGGGGAGGGTATGAGAATGTCAATCGCGTCAGGTACATTTTCCTCCCCCGTCCTGCACAGATGCACGCACTAACAACAACGCCCTAGACAACACGTCCTCACATGCCATAACAAGGCGTTTTTCTGTCAGCGTTGTTGGCGGCAGTTTCCCACTACGCAGCAAGCGCGCCAGCATGAGGAGGCTGAGAACTGCGAGATGACCCTCAACAACAGGACTGACTGGATGAGACTTGGACAGGAAGAGGAAGTGAAAAAGAGAATTGTTTCCAAAGACCCAGAAGACAGATGGTACACGCTATTCGAGCGTCTCTTTCCTGATCTCCCTTCTGAAGGGCCAGACAGCGCTCGGGAGAAGTATAACCCATGTAAGTCTCCATGAAATCCGAGTTACATGCTGTTCCCCATTTTAACCGCAGCACAAGATTATCAAATAGGGGCATGGACATCTGGGAACTGCAACACGTCGTCAGACGAGTCTATACAGAGCAGCTCGGCGGGACTCATCCTAGACGAGCCGTTCTCGCTCGATAACCCGCCTCCGTTCCAGAGCATGCCGTTGGAGCACGTTGCAATTCAGGAACCCAGTAATATCATGGCTACGTTTACCACGGATTGGCAGGGTGACTGGCTTGGGGGCAGGACTTTTGAACAGAGCAGTTCAAGAGATATGAACGCTTTCAACGCACACAACACAACGAACTACTGTCTAGAAAGGCCTTCGGGGTTCAACAATTCCGCAAGCGGCAACGTTATCCACGACTCCGTGATGATGAATTTGGATCAGGTAGGCCCGCCACCTACGGACCACCCGCCGAGTGTCCAGAATGACGGGGCGTTGACTGCCGCAGGCCTTGCAGACCTACGGCTTCACCTGTCAGATTCCCAAGACGAGCTGCGAAGAAGAGGTAGCAAGATCGACCGCTGCATCACCGCCTATTCCAAGCTTTCGTCTTGCTTGGACGACATGTCCGATTTCGCCATCGAACTGGCGAGCAATCCGGCGGACGCAAGCAGGATGCGGACACTCAATGCGCATATTAAATTGATGAGAGAAGTATTGGACACTGTATTGTAGATGAGGCGCCTAGCCTTGATCAACTTTCAGAGCGAGCTGGTGCTATGTTTTCTTCGGGAATTTTCTTTATGTTGTCGTATTTATCGGGTCATCTATTAAGCCTATTTGCTGCTGCCTTGAATCGTGGTGTGGCTAACTCGCGCGGGGTCGATCGACTGTTTTTTTCGCAAATGGTATAAATACTCACTTAGTCGTCGCAAATGCCCGCGAGGGCGAATAATCATCTCATTTAGTACTTGTAGTCTCACAGCATGCTTTCCAAATCGACAGAGGTATATGCCAACCATGGCATGCCCATCGAGTGCGACATATACTCGGATAGCGACTATCCCAAAGGCGCGCCTGTGTTTCTCTACTTTCACCCGGGAGGACTCGTGGACTGGGGCCGCGATTGTCTGGCACCCTGGCTTGTTCAGGTATTTTACAGATAACTGGGACAGTCACCGGAAATATGCTAATCATGGATGCTACTTGAGTAGTCTTGTAAGCAGAGGCAGTGGCCGCTCATCAGTGCCAGCTTTCGACAGATGCCGCAGGTAGGTGCACGCGGACTGCTCGACGACGTGACAGCGGCATACAAGTTTGCTCGAGAATGGCGAACAACTGAAGGAAGAGAACGGCGTGTCATTGTCGGTGGTGCTAGCGGTGGTATGTACACCAAAGCCTCAAGATGGCGATCGAGATGACCTGGCTAACTGACTACCAGGATTCCTCACCGCCGCGCTGGTCGCACATCATTGCACTCCACCACCCATCGCTCTTTTCTCCATCTCGGGCATCGCCACGTTTCGGCACCCATTCTTCAACTCGTCTACTCTTCTGACGCCAGAGCCCCTCACGGACGCCGAGATGGCCCCAGTAATTGCGCTGCCTCTGGCCGTCGGGAAGACCCCAGTAGGCAGTCCGACAGCTTTCGTGCTTGACAAGCTGCTGTCAGATGGATCCAAGAATCCAGACTTTCAGCCGCTGAAAGAGGCACCGCGAGACGAGGCCCAGCCGAACCGAAGCGCGCTGTACGATTACTACATCTACAAGAACGCGTGGGTCGATTTACTAGGCGAAGTAGATGTCGGCTATGACTGGGCAAAGGATGCAAGCAACAAGGCCCGCGTTGAGGCGTGGCCGCCTACCGTGATATTCCACGGTGATGACGATCCCGACGTCCCTCTAGACGTCAGCCAGCAGATGCAGAAGTCCCTGGGTGAAGACAAGGTCAAGATATTTGTGGCAGAGGGTCAATCGCATTTATTCGAGCTGATGAGTTTTGTTGAGGATGAGGGGCCAGGAATGGGGGCTGTTCGGGATGCCTTTGACTACTTGGGGAGAATTGTGGCTGGGGTTGAGTGAGAGGATATACTGAATTGAAGATGCTCAGATTCGTGCCTATTTTCTAATGAATGTTCACTCATCCGAGATCAAAACAAGCTCCTGTCTTACGCAACGATGATGACTGCGTTTCCTTAGATAGGTATGCCGAATGAATCGCAGCAAGTTCTCCATGTGTCCCACTACATAACCCTCACTTTCTATATCGACTGTTCATTCAGAAGTAGCGGGCGCAGTCTCTGGCTTACGGCCAATAACAGTATGCCTGTAAAATATGTCAGCAAAGGAATCCCACTTATTGGACATCAAATATAAAAGGTTGCAGTCTGGGTTTAGACTGCAACTTACACCATGTAGTAAGGCAAAGCCTTCGGATCCTTGATAGCACGACGCATCTGGGTAACCAGCAGCGTGACCTCCTCAAACGTCCACCCCAGAATCTCGCCAATGGGGAACACAGCAAACCCGTCGAGCGACTGATCGATGAACATGCCGTTGTAGTGGCCAACACGCTTGAGCTTGGGATCGCGCGGCCACCCGCCGATGGGTACCTTCCACTGGCGGTGGCGCACATCGACGAAGCCGGCGGCGCGCATCTTGGCCTCCATCTGGCCGTCGCGAGCGATCTTGAAGGTGCGGTTGATCTTGTCTCCTGCAGCGAAGAAGAGGTCGCGCCACTGGCGGAAGATGTGGCCGTCGTCGTCAGACACATTTGGGTTCTCGCTGCGCGTCTCCAGGTCTATCTCGGTGCTTTCGACCCAGCCGCCAGGTTTCACGTGCCGGAAGGCTTGGCCGTATAGCTTATCCCAGTCGTCGATGCCGCCGTACAGGTATCGCATGTGGATCAAGTCGTACTCGTTCTCCTTGAACGTCCAGTCCAGCTGCGCATCGTCGATCTGGAACCGGCAGTTGGGGGGAACCCAACTAGGTTGCACAGCCGATATGTCGAAGCCCAGGACATCAGCCGAGGGATATTCGTCGGCCACGTCACTGCCAATGTTGTTAGATATTGGGGTTGGTCATGAGGAGCAGTGGGAGAGCAACGAACATGGCCCAGATCCCAGTGCCAGTACCAACATCAAGGATTTTCTGCCAACGGTTAGTTTCACGTATGAATCATACCTAAGCAGCAAAAGATAAGTACCTGAGGGTTCTCAGCAATAGGAGAAAGGAAAAGCTTATCCTCCATGAGCAGCAACGCAACATGATGACTGTATTAAAACTGCCATTAGTACAAGCCAAGTTGAACGAGGCATCGAGGGAAAGCATACGAAACGTCAAGACCCTCAATGTGCTTCTCATCCGTCGGCGCCCTAGCCTAAATTTAGCATATGCGCATTTTAGGTCAGGCTATTGAGAGACGAACCAATACTCGGTGGTATTCGAAGACTGATACTTGCGGCCGTTGATGTTGCGATACTCGAGAATGCTTGAGGTGATGGACGCCGTCGAATCGCGCAAACTGCAATGCATTATGAATACGAGTCCAACAGCATCCTGGTCAACTCTCACCTGTCTACGTCGGCGGACGAGTCATTATCATCGTGGATGTCGCCGACAACCTGGGGGTCCTGTGTCCAATTATGACGATTAGCTTGTATTCCACACGAGACTGGACTTTGTCCCGGAAGGCCTCCGGGGTGGCGTCCGGGACATCCGGAGGGGCCGGCGCCGAAGACACGGCGGCGGGGTGGCAAACCACATCGGGGAGGCGACAGGTGAAAGTCTTCAGAGTGTGACAAGACTTACAAATTGAATCTGCTCCTGTTTCTCAACAGGCGCCGGGGTAACGGCAGGCGCGGTTGTTTCCGGCTGCTGCTCCTGAGTTCCCGCCATGTTCAGATCCGTCCGCAACTACTGGGTGGCCTGAGAGCTGTGCCTTGTTAGAACGGCCGCCCGGCTGTGGGTCTGAGACAACCAGGCGAGAGAAGGGTTGCCTCTGAGTGGAACATGCGTATCATACCTGTTGGAGTTATTGCAACTGGGCAAGTTGGATGGAGAGAGCCAAGGAATTACGAATCAGATCCCGCTGAACCGAACCGTCGGGTCGTGTGAAGGGAAGAGAAGCGGTAAGAGAGGGGGAAGAGACAAGGAAGGATAGATTAGGTGGGATGCAATGGTCCTTTGTACATCTGACGACCACCTTGCAAGCAAACGCTGGTACATGGATGTTGAATGGACGCATGAACGAGAAATACATGACATGGCGGGCCACTCAACCCACAACCCCGGGTAGTGGGACACGCACACAAATCTTGGCTCGCCCGCTGACATGGTTCTAGGGACAAGACATATTTCAACAGGGAGGGCCCCTCGCGTTCTTTTGCCTTGCAGATGCAAAGACAGAACTGACTGCTGCCGAGTGTCGGGGTTGGTGGGGGACGGCAAATATACACTTGGTGTGGACAAAACTCCTCGCTGCTATTTACGGCGCATCTACCGCGGGTTATCATGGGAGCACAACGATTCTTCCCAAAATATTTCACAACTCACGAAAGTAGAGGCATTCTAAGAACCATCCGATAAGTCCCCACCACCGCTCCATCTTTCCATTCTCCCGCGCTCCCCACTCTCTCCCCCCCGCTTCATATCTCTCCTCTTCACCATTTTAGACCATCAACATCACCCACAACGAACGCTCTAAGTCCAGTCCGTCACCGGGGAGGCGGCCGGCCCGCTTGAAATTGTCCGGCATCGAGCCTGGGCCTTCCTAAATCATACTGCAAAGCGGGACGAAGTGCCCCCACAGCCATGCAGTCATACATCATGGCTTCTGAGGAGATTTTTTTTCTCTCATTGTCCTTTCAGCCGACTACGGTATGCATGCTTAGCCCACAGTAAGCCGATGGTAAGAGAGCGCAGTTTTAAGCCATGGCGCTCACGGCGCTTCCTTGGCATCACTTTCAAGTCGTCGCAGAGATAAGCAATATCCAATCTGTCTTGTTGCAGTTGCTCCTTAAAACACCCAAACGCGCCCGCCTATGTGTTCATTTATGTCTTGTTACCAATATGCAGAAATGTTGTAGAAAAGAGGCTCTAAGTCGCCCCTTGTCAATGCCCCGTTCAATGCCCTGTCAATGCAAGCCCAACATGGTATCTCCTCCACTCTGCAGCATCATGACACCACGGTGTGCCATGTGTTCGTTCTCGCCCGCCTTTTCTTCAAGTCCCCGCTGCTAACTCCCGGTCTTGCCGCGTTCCAAAATCTATTTGGCGCCTCTCTTGAAGTTCAATCGTTCCTCAACCGGCTGGACTCCCCATGTAAGCTCTCCTCGTACTCCGTAAGCCTCAGCGCCTCCTCGACGTCGTTGACAAAGTGCGACTCTCCGCCCGCCAGCTCCACGATGCCGCTGCTGAGCATCAGCCGCCACACCGGGTGGTCTCGCCGCGTCGGGCCCCTTGAGAAGAAGACGCGCACATCACGCTCGTAGTAGTTGCGGACAATCTCCTCGAGGACCTGCGTGCCCGATCCGTCCATGGACATAACGCCGTGGATGTCGAAGATGACGTTGCGGTTCGAGTCCTGGCTGCGGAGTCGCGGAAGCGCCGGGTGAGCCTTGGATGTGCCATACAGCTCCAATCGCCTCAATCGCGCCTTGAGCTCTCCCGTGTTGGCAAACGTCAAGGGCTCTGGGATCTTGACGATGAGACAGCCTTCCACGAACTCTAGGCTGCTGTTCTCTCCTTCCGCATTCTCGAATCGGTTCGTCCCTGGGATGCGGCCAAGAATCTGGATCCGCGGTCGAGTGCTGTGTCGGATGACTTGCAGAATCGACAACCCAACGCCCAGTGCCATTCCTAGCGTTAGCGAGTAGAACATGGTGGCGAGGAAAATCATGGCCATGAGCCCCAGCTCGCTCCATCCCCGAATGCGCAGAAAGAAACCAATGTCATGGGGTGCCTCCTCTATCAGCGAATAAGCCACGACGGAAATCATGGCGGACAAAACAGGTTTCTATAAGAATGTCAGCATCGGCTTCATGGAAATACACGGAAGAAACTTACAGGAAGGTAGTAAAAGTAAGGCAACAGGAACAAGATTGAGAGCAGAGCAATGAGGCTCAGGAAGATGGAGCTCATTGGGCTCTTGCCACCAGTACTCTTGTTCACCTTGCTTCTGCCATAGCCGCCAAATGCAGGAACGCTCATGAAGCATCCACCAACCAGGTTTGCGACTCCGAGCGCAATCAGCTCCCGGTTGGCACTGAGTTGGATGCCCTGGATGGTCTCGCTGGAACCTAGACTCTTTGCGGCAACGGACGACTCGAAGAAGCCTAGCAGGGCGATTAAGAATGACGTCGACATGGCGGTGCGGATGTGCGGCATGTTTTTCAGCTTGAATGGCCAGTGGACGGCAAACAGGCCGCCATTGGCAGCTTTGACCTCGCCGAGAATCTCAACGCCCTTGTTCTCCCAGTCAAGCTGCCAGCACAAGATGGCGGAGATGACGACGACGACGAACCGATCGGGGATGTAGGCAACCCCAGGAAATCTAGGCTGCAGACGCTTCTTTAGTTCACTGCGGGGTGTTAGCATGTGCGTTAGAGAAATCGTCAAGTTGCGACGTACCGAAAGATCATGATGACGGAGAAACTAATGGCGGCGATGGCAAACGTCAACGCATGTCCATTCTTGGCGTTGCGGATCATAAACTCAATCTTCTCAACGGGGCTGCCATGGCTAACGCCGAGCTCGTCGGCCAAGTCGCTGAGGCCAAGCTCAGGGATCAACTGGTCCACCGCAATAACGAAGCCAATGGCGCTGATGAAGCCTCGCAGGAAGGGCCGGCTCAGGACACTGTCAAGGAAGCCCAACCTCGTCAGACCGGCGATCAAAACCGTCGCTCCAGCCATGCCCGTGACAATGCCGCAGAGCTGCGCGTGCATCAGGTCGTTTGCTTCCTGATCCTTCCCCGAGTCGACGCTCTGCTTGATGACCGTGCCCACGAGGAGCGACCCCGCGGCTTCGGGGCCGACGACCATCTGCGGACACGAACCGAGGAGGGCGTAGACCAAGGGGTTGAAGGCGAAGGCGTAGAGGCCGTGGATCGCGGGGACGTGGGCCAGGTTAGCGGCGAGCGAAAGGGCCATGGGCAGGTAGAAAGAGGCCATGGTGATGGCGGCCACAATGTCGCCGCGCAGGAAGGACAGCTTGTACTGGCTCATCCAGTTCAGGCAGGGGACGTAGTAGGCCAGGTACATGAGGTTCGTGTCCTGGAAGCCGGCCTGCTCGGCCAGCATGCTGCTGTGGCCCATCTTCTTGGTGCGGATCCTACGCTTCAGCCACTTCTTCCAGTCGTCGTGGCCGACAATGGTGGTGATGGCGCTGTCGAGGACGGGGATGTGCGTACCGGAGCCGGCCGTCTCGCTGCTCTCCTCGTCGGTGCTTCGCAGCGTGACTGACGGGCTCGTCGGCCGCGGGCTGAAGGTACCGTGGCGGCAGAGCCCGGGATGGACGCCGCTCGTTCGCCGGCCCGACTCGTCCTGGAGGAGCGGCGTCGACTCGCTGCCACCGGCAAAGATGTTGGAGATGGTGCCACGAGCAGCCGGGCCTGGCGAGGTTGGTGGTGATGAGTACGGTTCGTTGGCATTGTGTACATCCTCGTCGCGGTTCTGGGCGGAGAAGGCCTGGCGGAGGGCACTCGGCTGCGAGGGACGGTGATCGTTGGAGCCGTTGCGACTATGGGGATTTGAGCCGGCCATGGTGTCGACAGTACGGGGTAGCGAAATCGGAGTCGGCGTGGTTCAATGGCAGGAGGAAGAATTCGGGTTGTCGTCGAGGGTCTACCTCTAGCGGGCAGCGAAGTTTCACGATGTTGCGGTGTCGGTGGGTGGGCGGCACAGACGAGGATGACGAAAAGATCGGCGGAATACGAATAGGAAGAACAAGAAGCAGGATGAAAGAAACTGACTAAATACGCCAGCACCGGGGAAGAAATTTTCCCTCTTCTCTGATCCCTCCAACCACGGTACAGCAGAAAAGTAAAGAAGGAGAAAAGGAAAAAAGAAGAAGATTTCAACAGGGTCCAGAAGTCAGCAGGGTCAGGTAAGTAGAGACCCTTTCGTCATTCCAGCCCGGGATTTTTTTTTACCTGACCATCAGGCATATTCTGGGGGGCCAAGGAAATTGGGGCGTTTTGGAGAGCCGCAGCTAGCGTTGCATAGGGACAAGCGGGGAGGGGCGGACCGCTGACATCAGGCTTGCAGTGTGGAGGGGGGACATGTTCCAGGTGACCAACCCGCTGTAGAGTTGGTTAGCGAGAGGGAGGGGCGGTCCACCCGACATCGGCCGGCTCAGGGTCCGTTCGGTCCAGCCAACAGCGTCGCGGAGAGAGGCCACACGGAGCAACTCTCGACGTCTGGGGGTGGAAGCTTCACTTTTTGAAGATCTAGCTGAATGACTTGGTTTGAAATTGTACAGGAAGCCGTTTTATTCGTTTTATTCGGGTGGAGCAGTCACAGGTCCAGTCATAGTTCTAGTCGCCCAAGTACCTACGTCTTGTACCTACCTAGGCAGGTCCTCGGCAACTACACCCGAAATGAGTGAGGGCCTTTTTCACACTGAGACATTTCGCATGGCTGACGATGCCTCTGCCTGTTCTTGTCCCTCCCTCATCAACAAATGTGCATCAAGCATTAAAAAGTCACCTCTCATCCGAGCATTCTAGATACCTAACCACCAGGTACATACATGTGCATATCATTCTTATGTATTGCTTGCATCATCATCGGTACATATACTAAATACAAGGTCGCTTTTTGTGCTTCAAATTACCTACACCTGCTCGTTGATAAACAAGCCCGCCATACCCTGACCGGTACCGATGCACATGCTCGTCAGCAGCACCTTCTTCTTAGTCCGCCTCAACTCGCTCAGTCCCGTCACGATCTGTCGCACGCCCGTCGCGCCGAGCGGGTGGCCCAGCGCGATGGCGCCGCCGCGGGGGTTCATCTTGTCCGATGTCAGGCCCAGCTTGTCGCGGCAGTAGACACCCATGGAGGCGAAGGCCTCGTTGATCTCGACCACGTCGACGTCGTTGAGGGAGATGTTGTACGTCGCTAGCAGCTTGGGGATGGCGATGCTGGGGCCGATGCCCATGATGCGAGGTGCCAGGCCGGACACGGTCGAGCCGACGTACTTGGCCACGATGGGTTGGCCGAGCTTGATGGCGGTGGATCGCTTCATCAGGAGCACGGCGGCGGCTTTTTAAGGTGTTAGCTAAAGTGCATTCACGGGGGCTCTCGGCAGTCGAGGAAAGCCAAGGAACAGTACGCACCTCCATCGGTAATCTGGCTGGCATTGCCACCAGTAGTGCAGCCGCCCCATTGAGGGAACGCTGATCGGATCTTGGACAGACCCTCAGCCGTGGTGCCGGGTCGGATGCCCTCGTCCTCGGTGAGGGTAACCTCCTTCAGCTCGCCATCAGGGCCCTTGACCTTGGTGGTAATGGGCACAATCTCGTCCTTGAACCAGCCGGCGTTCTTGGCAGCCTCGGCCTTCTGGAAGCTCTCGGCAGCGAACTGGTCCATAAGCTCGCGGGTGACGCCAAAGTCCTTGCTCACGTTCTCGCTGGTCCAGCCCATGGGCTGCATGCAGTCGGCGGCCTCCTGGCTGGCCGAAGTGACGGCCTCGTCAAAGGGCTGGTCCAGCTTGTCGCCACCGACCGTCATGTTCTCAGCGCCCATGGCGATGCCGATGGAGATGTCGCCGTTGGAGATGCCGTTGGCGATGTCGGCAGTGGCCTTGAGGCCCGAGGAGCAGAAGCGGTTCAGCGACGACGCGGCCGTGGTGTTGGGGAAGCCGGCGGCGAGAGCGGAGGCGCGGACCTTGTAGGCGGCCTTGCCATCGGAGACCTAGTTGGGAATCTCGTTAGTGAATCATTCTAGGAGCGCAGAGCTATCGAGTGACGTACATTTCCTACGCAAATATCATCGACGAGACTGGGATCCAGGTTGGATCGCTCTCGGACCTCCTTGAGCAGGGCGTACAGCATGAACTCTAGGGTCGAGTCCTTGAAGCCACCCTTGTGGGCCTTGGTGAGGGGAGTTCGGATAGCGAGAGTGATGACAATGTCGTCGGCATTCTTGGACTGGCTGTGGGCGCAAAGTCAGCTTCAGCTCGTTGAGGCGCATTTCTTGCCTTTCGCAACATATTGTATTTTGGCTAGCTTCAAGCCCCGTTGCGCCCTCAAATCTGGGGTAGCCAAACAAAGAGCAGACCCATGCGGCGCGAATTGACTTACATGTTGCTCAGCGATGACCCGGGGGCCAAGTGCTTTAGGATTGTGCCAATTCGTTCAGCAGCCATATTGACGGTATTTTTTGCTGGGGGTATCTCTGGGGGGTATCGGTCGAGGGTAAGGAAATGAAAGGGAAGAGCAATATTTTCAGGTTTAAGAGAAGATGGACCGATTGCGGACGCAGGCGAAAGAAGAGGTTCAAATCATGGGACGCGAACCGAGGCACCTGGGGGAGGGGGCCATGGGGGGAGCTGTGGCCACCAGCACAGCGGGCTTCAATAGGGCGCCCCGGCAACCCTTCGCGGTACTTGCAGCGTCATTCTCCATTTTGTTGCGATTAATGCTGCTCCTCCACGCGTAAGAATTGGAGCGCGTGTGGGGTTGGGCCGAGGCACATTTGTCTTGTTTCCCGCGGAATCGTCGGGTTTCGCAGCGCCGAGGCCCCGGAAGACTTACATAATCGCCGGCTGGTCTCTCCTAGGTAGGCCTAGGCAAATATGGGAAAAGTAGAAAGCTGGGCGTGGCCACAGATTTGTCCGATCATGATCATGGGTTGCAACCACGGCTTTTATCCATCCCAGCTCCTTACTCATTATCTTATCCTTCTAGTCTAGGAAATGAATCATCAGATTTGACCCTTCTCATACTCCTAAATCACCTGACACAATTCTCCTCCACTTCTCGTGAGACCTTGCAACTCACTGGAATTCACCTCAAAGTCAAAGCGCAACCCAGGTCGCCAGGGCAGACAAAATCACAAACCCCGTTATTCTTGACTGTCCTCCCCTTCGGGTCTCGTTTCCCAACGTGAATACAAGCTGCCCATTTCTGACTAGTTACTTGTGTAACCCCAGCTTGTCTTGCATGACAGGCGCCGTCCGTTGCCGCTTCTCAAGTGAACAGCCTACCTGGAAAACATCAAGGGACAGTACGCAATAAGCGCCACTAGGGCGCCACTGGGAGACACCACCAGCGCAAGTAAGCACCGACAGAGGCCAAGTCTATAGCCGGCTTCCTCGCATGGGGTTTAGTCATGTCAAATACTTGTTGTCAAATCGAACCTTCTTTCTGATTTTCTCTCTCTAGTGCTTGTCTACTTTCTTTGAACATGGCCTTGGTTATTTACGTTCACTCATCTTTTGCCGAGACAAGTGTCCCACTCCAGCATCCAGCTTCAATCCAACTTCGATGTCTCGACTATTTGCTCGACGATACGAGGCGGCTAGAGGAAGGCCGGATGCAGTAAGCTAGGAGAAAGTGGCATTAGATGAAGAGCTCGAGGAATTGTGAGACTCCGCTCCAACATCATTCGGTTTGGCTGGGTGGTTCTCATCTCACTCGTCATTGTTCTTGATCAAACCCTCACAAGGATGAGCTCTTCTGGCTTTCCCTACTTTGTATAACGACCCTCGCGAGGATGGGGCGCTTCTTGCCAAGTAAACATGGTGCCCTCGTTTCCCCTCCGCGCCCTCGCCCTCACCGCGCTCACCAACATCATCGCCGCCTCGGACGTCGTCAACGCCCGCCCTTCTGCCAAGCGCGGCCTCTGCTTCGTCCCCAGCGCCGACCATCCAGACGACGACAAGGTATGGGTGCAGCCCGGCAGCGATCTCACCTGGTACTATAATCACGGCGACCGGCCCTCGGCTGCCTTCGTCGGCCGGCCCCAGCACGAGTTTGAGTTCATTCCGATGATGCGGAGCGTAGGTATTGACCCGACGGATACCTCATTTCTCGATACGATTCGATCGCTAAGGCATGACGGTATTGATGTCGACCACGTCCTTGGCTTTGATGAACCCAATGTCCCGATGCACCACGGCGGCACTGACATCGACCCCGCGACAGCAGCTAAAGCCTGGGTCGCCAATTTTGAGCCCCTCGTCGACATGGGCGTCAGGCTCGGACTCCCCGCCGTCACGGCTACTTGGGATGGTTTGCCCTGGCTGAGGCAGTTCCTAGGCAACTGCTCTAAGATGCTGAGCCACAGTACTAACACAACCAAGAACTGTACGTGGGACGTTATGCCGATTCACTGGTACGACAACTTCGAAACCCTTGCCTCTCACATTGGCGAATGTCACGACATGTAAGTCGTCTCTCTAACCACTTGAGATGTCATACTTACATTGCCATAGCTGGCCCGACGCCCAGATCTAGGTCACAAAATTCACATACGCCTACCAACCCCTACAACCACGCAAGACTTCTTCTACCGGGCGCTCGACTACCTCGACCGGCTATCCCCCATCATCGGGCGGTACGCCTACTTCGGCGCCTTCCGCACCAACGACTCCACTGTCGGGCCCAATGCCGTCTTTCTCATTGATGCTGGCGGCTTGACAGACATTGGCCTCAAGTATCTCGGCATCAACGGCACGGGTGTGAATCCTAGGTGCGGGACAGCATCGGGAACTAAGGTGATGATGGAGAGAATGGCTATTGCTAGCATTCTTGGAGTGTTGGCCTTGACGGTTCTGTAGAAGAGGGCTATCAAGGCAAATTGGGGTAAAAGTCGATGGCAACTAGCAGACAGTAACACGCTGGGAAAACAAATCGACGACCACTGCTGGGATAAGAGCCGATGACAACTAGCTGGAGTTTGTGAGGTTTCAAAACATCACTTGCACATATGAGATAGGATAACCACTCCTCAACACTTCACGAAACAACATGTAAAAGAAGCATTCACAATACGATTCTTTCGTCTCAGTCACCATAACAAGGCCCGGGTTGCGTTATTTTTGCGAGTTCAGTGCTATTCATACGGCCAGCCCATTTCTGCTAGCTGGCCCCGGGGATATCTAAGCCTTCTCTGAGGCAAAACCTATCAAAAGATACAAAAAACCAACAGCGACGTCGACCGTTATCAACATCGGTTAGGATGCAACATGCATGTCTCATCAAACACAATTTTTTACTTCTTCCGACCAACTCGGAATCTCTATAGATCCTCGTTTCTGCCTCATTACTCTTGTTTCATTTGCAAATAAACAGCGACAAAACATTCATGCTGCTTCGGTAGCAGCCAATCCTTGGGGAACGACAACGGTCTCGCGGCCGTTCGCGTGGCCTCGCGAGGTGCTGTTCTTGCCGAGGGACTCGCCGGTGTCCTTGCGCGACAAGGACGCCCAGGTCTTGAAGCTGGAGAAGGACATGGTGCGGCCGAACTTGCGGCCCTCGTCGTCGGAGCCGCCCTGGCCCCAGGATCCGCGCTTGATAGGCGCGTCCTCGAGGAGGCGGAAGTGGCGCTTGGTCAGCTTCCAGAGCTCGATGCCGGCGACGAAGACGATGGTGAAGCCGACGGCCAGCGCCCACTCCCAGGTGATGCCCGTGTGCTTGAAGAACTTGTGGTTGAGGAAGGGGATGTAGACGACGGGGAACACGGACAGGCCGCCCACGATGACGGACCAGAACAGGAACCGGTTGGAGTAGATGTCCTTGAAGAAGGGGAACCGGCTGTCGTCTTCAGGGTTGAGGCGGAACATAGAGCGGCGCAGGCTCTTGAACTCCCAGGCCGAGATGAGGATCAGCCAGGTGAGCTCGGCAAAGGTGGCGGCACGGGCCTTGAAGACGGGGATGCAGGCCTCCGAGTAGCGCTGGTTGCACTCCTCGCCAAGGTCGCCGCCATTGGCGCCGTAGATGATGATGCAGAAGGTGGACATGGTGCAGGCGCCCATGATGCAGCCGTACACAATCATGTCGACGATGATCTGGTTGGTAAAGACGCCGCGCTTCTTGTCTTGCGGGGGCTTTCGCATGACGTCCTGGCCGGCAGCCTCGCGACCGAGTCCAAAGGCAGGGAAGGACGACGTAGCCATGTTGATCCAGATAATCTGCAGGGGGGACACGGGGAAGACGGAGAAGCCGCTCTTGTCGATGAAACCGAGACCGGCGACCAGCAGGATGACTTCACCGACGTTGGAGGTGAGAAGGTGCAAGACGAACTTTTGGATGTTATCGAACATGCGTCGGCCTTCACGGATAGCAGAGACGATTGAGTTGAACTTGTCGTCGGTGAGCACAATCTTGGCAGCGGACTTGGCCACGTCAGAACCAGAACCCATGGCAATACCGACATCGGCACGAGACAGAGAGGGAGCATCGTTGACGCCATCACCAGTCATGGCCATAAAGGCACCGCGGCGGCGGAGGGCGTCAATCATTCGGGTCTTGGTGTCAGGGGCGCAACGGGCAATAACCAGGGGAAGTTCCTCAAGGGCGTCAATCTCCTCGTCGGTCATCTTGTCAAAGTCGGTGGCCTTTTGGACAGTGGACTTGGCGAGGTGGTCGGGCAAGATGCCGAGGTTCTTGGGAATGATACCGACCTCCTTGGCGATGGCCTTGGCTGTCTCGGGGTGGTCACCAGTGAGCATGTGGACGCGGATACCAGCCTGGGAGCACTCGGCAATCGAAGGCTTGGTCTCGCGACGGGGAGGATCGTAGATGCCAACAAGCCCAAGGAGGGTCAGGTCACGCTCAACATCGGAACGGAGCTTCTCGTCCTCGTCGGGCGAAGAGCCCTGCTTGGCGGTGAAGCGGCCGTCCCAGGGGCGGTAGGCAACGGCGAGAACACGCTGTCCCTGCGAGGCGAGGGCATTCATCTGGTTGAGGACATGCTCCTTCAGCTCGTCGGTAACAGTCTGTCGGTCGGCGCCAGTACCCATGGTTGTGCAGAGGTCCAGGACACGCTCGACGGCACCCTTGGTGAAGACCATGCTGTTCTCGTTGTCGATGATGGAGCCGCTAGCATCGCGGGGGGCATCGTAGATGACGGACATGCGCTTGATGGAGCTGTCGAATGGGAATTCGGCATTCTGCTTCCAGCCTTGACCCTCGAGGGTCTTCTTGCCGTAGCTGAAGCGGTGGGCGAAGACTTGAAGGGCAATTTCGGTGGGCTCACCAGTGGTCTGCCACTTCTCCTCCTCCTCGTCGAATCGTACAGTAGCCAGGTTGCAGAGAGCGGAAGACAGTAGGAAGGCGCGGAGTTCATCAGTCATTTCGCAGTCAACCTCGGGCACGGGAGCGCGGGTCTGCTTGTTTTGGTTGAGCTTCTCATCGGGGACGTCAAACTTGAGAACAGCGGCAGAACGCTCTCGGTCGTAATCGCGAGGAGCCTCCTCCTTCTCAGGCTCCAGGGGATCCTGCTTGGAAAAGGTAACCTTGCCCTTGGTGGGGTCGTTGGGGCTTTGCGATTCGCGGACGGTGTATAGGTTGGACGAGGGAATCCAGGCCTTGCGGACAATCATGGCGCCTTCGGTCAGGGTACCAGTCTTGTCGGAGCAAATGTTGGTGACGCCACCGAGGGCCTCAAGAGCAGAGAGATCACGGACGACGACGTTGGCCTTTCGCATGACGGTAACGGCGACAACCATGGTGATGGTCAGGACACTATTTTTTCATGTTAGCGTTGAACTTTTGGCATCATGGCACGAGCAGCGACTTACGCGACAAGGGATTCGGGGATGATAGCAATACCGAGAGAGGTAGCGTAAATGATGACTTCATTTCGCATGTCGAAGTGGTTCACGGCAAAGACGATGATGGCGAGGATGATTGCGCAGCCAAAGAGAACGTAGGCCAGAGCAGAGAGCTTCCTCTGAAGAGGAGTGCCCTCAGTAAGACCAAGGAACTTTCCAATGACATCGTAGATACGCTTGGAGAGACCGACAATGGGCTGGCGCTTGCCGTACTTGCGATAGTTCATGGAGCGGCCAGCCTTGCGCGTCTTCTTAGAGGTAGAGGCAGCAATCTTACCAACCTCGGTCTCCATACCAGTGGCAGAAACGATACCACGGCCACGGCCCTTTCGGACAACGGTAGTGGCGTAGGCCATGTTAATGCGATCGCCGATACCAATCTCTCCCTCCTCGGTGACAATCTTCTCAGTGCCAGGCTCGACAATGTTGTTATCGGTAATCTTCTCGACCGGGATGGACTCGCCAGTAAGCTGGCCTTCCTCGCAGGCGAGGTTCATGGCTTCAAAGAGTCGGAGATCGGCGGGGACGGTGTCACCCATCTTGAGCAGGACAATGTCGCCGGGGACGACCTCGGGGCTATTCGAATGTTAGCATTGGGGCGAACTATGGCAGAGATGCAGGAGACCCTGGGGAGTGGCTTACTTGGAGATGACTTGAGTTTTTCCGTCTCGAAGGACCATGGCACTAGGGGATGAGAGAGCGCGAAGCGCGTCCATTCGCTTCTCAGCGCGGTACTCCTGCCAGAAGCCAATTGTGACATTAAGAATAATGACGAACGCCAAGACGCCGCCTTCGATGAAATCTTTAATGCCGAAGCTCAGGGCCATTGCAAAGACAAGAACCTGCGATTGGCGATTAGCAAATTGTCTCGATTCAAACTTGCGCTTGGGGGAAACTCACGATAATCATGGCATTGAGAATCTGCTTGGTCATGATACTGTACCAAGGGATAGTGCCGCCGACATCAAGCTCATTCTTGGGATACTTTTGCTGAAGCTCATTGACCTGGATGGACGTCAAGCCCTTGTCAATATCGGTGCTGAGGGCCTGCGCCGTCTCCTCAATGGTGAGGAGAAACGGGTGCTTGGGAAAGTCTGCCATGGCTGCGGTTTTCGGAGGGTACCAGAGCCAGGGAGAGAGGGGGGAGGGGACGGAAACGAGAATCCGGTTCGTTGTGCCCTCGCTATCGTCGGTAGTGGTGACTGTGTGATACGATGTAAAGGATGGGGTGAAATGGTGCGAGCTACCAAGACGTCATTGACGTGGAGGAGATGCAATTGAAGCTCGGCAGTGAATGACTGAGCGACTACTGGGTATCAAACACACAAGTATCTGTTCGGTACTGTGTACGGTATCTGCCTGTTCCCGTTTGATGGTTAATGATTAGAAGAGAAAAAAAGACCTTGGCGGAGAGGATGCGGGGTCCCGGTCATATATAGTTTGAAGCTGCCATGCCGTTGCCAATTCTTCCCCCATCATGGCATCCATCCAGATGAAGAACCCACCGGGAGGGTCAACCTTGCCATGGTGAGAAGCTCTCGGGGCTCTTGGCGCGACTCCATTGCGACGGCGAGGGGCGAGTCAGTGCCAAGAAACCGCTGCATCTTTTACTATTTCTCCACGGCTTCAACGACACCAGCCAGGGGGGCGAGTCTTGGCTCTTGGCTCTTGGCTCCTTTCTGCTATCTATGAGTGGCGGCCGGGTCGGAGAACGTGGAGGAGGAAGACCGTTCGGGGGTCCCGTGACGTCAAGGAACAAGAGCGCTGTGTCGAGGGCCGAGAAAAAAGGTTACGAAATAGTGGGACTCCCCGGCTTCGGTTTGCGGTGGCGCAAGAGGGCAAGGGACTTTAGGCTTTGGCCGGGACTGGTATAGAAAAAGTGTGTGTGAGACTCGAGGGCAGTGTGTGAGAGGCTTTGTTGGTGTGTGGTGAGACTTGGTTGTGCTGGTGGTGTGCTTCTGTGCTAGTGGGAGGAAATGGAGGAACCGAAGTGGGTGCGCCAGGCGCTTGGCGCTTGGCATACTGGGTCCAACATGTGCAAGCCAAGCAAACCGTCGACAAGGTAGAGGCTCACGAGTCTGCCAACTGCTCGGGCACAGCGCGAGGGAGTTGAAGCGAGCCAAGACCGAGATGTGAGGTCATTGGGGTATCATAGAATGGGCCGGTTGCGGCGAACTGATACTGCGAGTATTGCGATCCCACAACGCTTCCCCCTGCCAATGTTCATGTCCCCCTCCGTCATGGGCTCATGGCCATGACCCATCGCCAAGGGGTCATGGCGATGGCATACCCTCGCTGCCTCTCGATTGACGTCGATTCAACTGGGGGCCATTGCCGGTCCCGGCCGTCCATCTCCGTGAGTCCGCATGCCCTGTGCCATGTCCTGCGTCTCTGTTCGCCCAGCTGACGTCGTTTGCAGGCTCTGCTGCACGAGATGCGAGCCCTCCTGACCTTCCATACAGCCGTGCGCGAGAAGATGTCCATTCGCATCCGGGGATATACCATGCTCACGTTGAGCTGCCTTTCACGACGTCTCTCTCTCGGGGCCCAAGTCCATTACCAATGCTCACCATTATCAGCAAGTGGGGGTCATCACATCAAAGTTAACAATGGGAAGTACAAACCGGTACACAGTACTTTTTTGACCGGAGCGAGTCCCTCCTCAACAAACCGACGCCTCACCGGGAGCCAAAAATCGACCAAGGTTCAGCTGGCGCATCCACCCCAGTGCCAAGAGCCGCATGGCAGCACGTTCTTCGTTTCTTCGTTTCTCTCTATTGAGAGCACGGAGCAACTCTGTCCAAGTTGTCGGGGAGAACTTGGGCGTCTTCGAGGCATGGGGTTCGCTCTCTTGGCGGCTGCTTGGCGGCTGCTTGGCGGCTGCTTGGCGCGTAACTTGGCGCCGCGCGTCCAATAGAAGGCATGATGGTCGGGGACATCACCGCAATAAGACTCCACCTCGACGGAGACAACTGCTGCGTAGAGAGCCAGTGGAACCTGCTCGCAGAAAGAGAGCAAGTTTGCCGCTCGCTGCGCGCATTGGGTGGCGGAACCAAGACCACCCAAGACGCCCACAAGCCCACAAGCCCATCCCTAACCACCGCTTGGCAGCTCTTGGCGGAGATCTTGGCAGCTCCTGCTACGTAATGCATCCCCTCTACCAACAGCCTCGAGCCCTCTTGGCAACTTGGTAATTGGTTCCATCTCCCAAGTCCCTGTTCGTAAAGTTCTGGCTCAACACTACCAAGTAAGCTTATCTTGCCCCCGCGGGCCCAATCATGATGCCCAATCGCGAGCCAGACGCCGTCCATTGGCCAACAGAGGGTTTCTGCGTTTAGGAAAGGAGGGGCACTTGTATCCACGGCGTCTTGGCTTTCGGTTGACGAGCTCGTGTTTTGGAAGGCCAAAGAGGGGAAAAGAGTATTGCGAGTCTTGACGGTTTCGGAAGACAACAAGTAAAACAATCGGGAAATCTCGGTGTTTGAACTTTGGCCCTTCGCGTGGAAAGGTCTTGGCTCGCCGTTTCCGGCGACCATCAAGACCCGGAGCACCGGCGACCGGCTCTCCGCTTTCTTCCTCCGCTCCGTCCGTATTACATCCTGGCCCTCCGGCGAGGCTCTACACCGCAGCAGCCTCCTCCTGGACATGTGACCCGCTCCGCCGCTCCGCCGTCACGTTTCTCTCGGCATCTCCGTCCAATTTTTTCTCTGGCAGTGCTTGCGTCCCAGTGGCGACAGGGATTCTCCACCTCCGCCCCGACGCTCCGCCAACAAGACCAGTCACGTGCTCCGCCGCGGGATGCCAGTGGCCCCACTCTTTGCCCCCGCCCCGCTCTATCGTGAGTCCCACTTTCCTCCCTCCATCCTCCCTCCTTCCTCCGCGGGAATGGCTCGGGGGTCGGATGTCCGAAGGCGCGATACCATCCTGTCCAATAATTGCTTCTCCCTTCTCACCATACATGCCGCAAGGGAGGGCCCTGTAAGGGCACATAGCGAGTGAAACTACTGCCCGTTAGACGCAACTATCGGATCATGGCTTTGACAAGGCGTATTTTCGATCCGTCTTCTCGAAAGTGTTGAGGCTAGTAGAGACTCGGCCATCAATTGCCGGGGGACAGTTTCCGCATTGCATATCACCCTGCGTTGCTGCACACCGCGCATGTCATTTCAACTACCTTTTAATCATACATGCATAGTAAGCTGTGGGGGATCGAATTCGATTCAATCGCTGGTTGGTTCCACGTTCATCTCGTCACATCCACGGTTGCGCTGTCCCTCCACGCTGGACTTGGTGTGTTACTGAATCTCGATGGTTACAGGGTAAAATATTATTTCCTCCATGTGACCAACTGCTGGGGTTGTGGAACTGCATCAGCTCGGCCCAATGGCTCTTCTGAATCAATGTTTTCCTTTTCTTTTTCTATCCAGACTCCCTTCCGCCTTCCTCTCAGTTCCATAACGTAACCGCGAGGTCTTGTTACCCCAGACCCCACAGTGTTCGTGCCATGCCCCCCCGGCGCCCAAACTGAGTTGGTGCAAGCTCCCCCAAACGCAGGCAAGTCCACAACCTCTATTATTAATTAACCGGCGGGATTGATAATGCCCGTGAGATCGATCTTCTAAAAACCCAATCTTTGTAATTGCCGGAGCGGTCGGGTCTTTGTTGGCGGGGCTGGCAACAGGCTCATCAGAACCCCTCGCGTCATCGCTTCACACAAAGTCTTGAGTGGGGTTATTGCAGAGGCGACAAGGGTTGCCGTCAACTCATTGCTCCATTGGGTCTCTTGCCTCTGGGTTGACGTCGCTAATGTAACACCAAGCTCAACGACTGATCCTTTCCCATCAGGTAATTATAATACTACCTGGGTTATCGCGATGCTCCTACACTGATGACCTTGTTTCCTAATGCCAAGCTTCCTCTTGCCAGACGGGCGGACTGAAAGTGTCCTCACACATGAGGCAGGTAGGGGGTATCAAATCGTTAAAGCTACGTAGGAGTGCGATCGACACCATGTCCATTCCACATTTACTCCAATTATCCACAGTCGTCTTAAAGATTGATCCATCATATTACCCCCACTCAAAACAATCAGAGATTTCACGCCGCATACAACAGCCAGCCACTCGATGCCCAAAGCGTTGACCGAGGGTGCATTTGTTCTGATTAGGCTTCAAAGGAAACCATCAAATCTCGGTACCGCATATGTGTGTAGAACAAGTCTCCCTAATCCGTCCCTACCCCACTCTGGGCCTCAACTTTGAATCTAGCCATGCAGTGTGTCGTATAATTATTTTCCAGCGACATGGTAGCAAGAAAGTATAGTAATTACCCAAATTGGTTCAGACACGCTACCTAAATCAAGTACGACAAGTGTCTGTCGCCCAAAGTAGGTTGGTCAGCCTTTCAATGCCCTAGCAGAACCGAGGGACGTCCCGTCTCAGGGTCCAACTCCCCGCTGCCAGGCCCTTCGTTAAAACTACGTTATCGCGTAAACTGCCCAACTTGCGCCTAGTATCGCCCAACCCTACCTACTCTGTTTCTCCAAAGACTACGCTTGCCATCGCATGAAGCCTGATTCGCGATTTCCGCCAAGTGGAACCCTCCTTCACGCAAGAGCAACATTAAGCCGCCCTTTCGCCCACCCTAATGCAAGCCAAGACCGTATTAAAAAGTGATGACTCCCACGAGGAGACCTATCTCCCGGAGACCCCCGCACATTGGCAAGTGCGTCTTGGCCCAGATTGTAGTTCCATTTCAAGATGAGAAAAAGAAAACATGACGTGATGTTTTAGATCGTGGGAGATAGCTCCCAGCGCAACCGAAAAGACCCGGCGACCGACCGGAAAGTAGCGACGCCGCTTGGCATACAATAACTAGCCACTGGATGGTCGCATTCTGATTCTTCTTGGCTCTTGGCTCTACTAGCGATGTGACCTAACATGGTGACAAGAGGATTTGGGTTGGAGCAGGGGCCTGTGTGAATGTATGTAGGACATGGGTCCGGCAACTTGCAAATTCTTCAGCTGCCCACACCTTCTGACAGATAAGACTTCTCCCGGATCAATGGGTGTCTTCGGAGATGCTCCATGCTTTAGTTGCCGAAACGATCAATGGAGCACGCAGGCCTACGTTGGTGGTCACAGCAGCCTTGTGGGCGATTTGGGCCGGCTATTGAAAGCTTGGGTTTGATGACCTACACATCTCAGTGTGAAACGACGAAAGCATATACAAGAATTTATTCAAACAGGATTCAATTAAAAATATCCCAGCTCCTGATCATCGTATCGATGGTATCGATTTCCGTTTGGGCATCCCTCAAAGCACCACTCTGATCTGCTTACCCTGTAGTGCCAATATGCTCACAGCAACTCCAAAACTAAGATAGTTTGTTCCCTACCCTAGATATTGACATTATAACATCCGGTTTACAGTGATTCAGCTGGTTCTTCATAGAGGCACGTTGCTAGTTTCCTGGATCTTTCTAGTTTCGGCTGTCGATGCACCATATACGCCGGTTCACCCAACTTAAGAACCTTGGGACATTCCCTGCTCTATATGCAGGCCTGGTTTGGAAATAACTGGCTATAATGCCCGTATGGAGTTTTTATTCTTGGCTTATTCTTGGCTTGAGATGAAGCTTATGGTGGGTCGATTCTTAGACGTCGAAAGCACTTCATGGGGCACTGCTGCACGAGGTATGACAAGCATTTCTTGGCTAACAGCGCCTTTGTTTAATGTGGATTAACTAGATAAAGTTAGCTAGCACATCATTCTATGCTTGGCTTCCAAATGGAGAAAGTGGTTGATCTATTATTACTCATGTGCTGGCTAGCGAATAAGAACTGTGGCGAGTTTGGAACAGACTGAAGCCTGGAGATAGCAAAACTCCTTCGGGATGGTCATTCCACTTGGAAAAACAATTTACCGACGACTCTTCGGTCTATCAAAGCAGATACTGAGGACTGAGATAAGCCTAGATTCCGCCCTCGTGTAGCTAATCAAATCTGACAACCTTACGCTCAGGATGCACTGCACCGCTGACTGCAAATCGTAACTGAATCAGACCACGGTCTTCGTATCCACCTTTCCAACTCTTTTCTCAGATTCTATTTCCTGCGACGCAGAATCCTCGTCGAGAGCCTCGAGGATCCCAGGGCCTTCGAACTTGGCAGCAATCTCTTCCAGATTCAACCCCTTTGTCTCGACAAAAGTGAAGTACGCAATGACGAGGAAAACGAGGTTCCAGGACGCATTGATCAAGTAAAACTTCCAGCCCAGATCAGCCATGGCGTATGCCATGCAGAACGACGCCAAAAGACTAGAAGGACCGTTAGCACTTTGCTAATACAGGCGATCGGACAAGACGAACCCAAATCCAGAATCGAGCATGCGGAAGATGGCGATGCCAGTGGCTCGGAGCTTGTACTGTGAAACCTCTGTTGGGTACAAGCTCGTCATGGGCGTGATAGAGAACGCGTAGAAGCCTTGGAAGAGGAAGATGACTGCAATGGTGCCATAGATGCCGCTCTCGTTGGTGCTTTCCCCGTAACCTAGGGGCGGTGTCAGCCAATAGCCAGATTAACGACGCCGAGGGCATTTTATTCTTACGTTTGATCAGTCCACCAATGATGTAGAGCGTAATCGACATACCGCCGACGCCGATAAATGTCTGTACTCGGCGGCCGAGGATATCGATCATGAAGCTGCCGAGAATAGCAACGGCAAAAGACCAGCAGTTTATGATGACCTGGATCTGGGTCTGCTTGACTGTGTCTGTGATGCCAGCTTGGTCGAGGATCTTGGTCAAGTAAAATCTGTAGTTGTTTGTTAGGAAGTTTAGTTGCCAGCGAAGGGGATGGCTCTCACGAGATGATAAAGTTTCCAAACATGTTGATCATCGGGCCAAAGGCGCAGAGAATGGTAAGTCTCTTCCGGTTGGCTGGTGTGGCGATAATCTCTCTCCACGGGTTTCGAGGGCATTCTTCTTCTTCTCTCATCATGATTGTCTTAATCTCACGCAGAGACTCCCAGCCTTGCTCAATGTTCTCGACCCCCTTCCCTTGCATGATAACTAGCACCTCGTGTGCTTCGTCATCGCGTTTATTGGCAATTAGCCAACGAGGGGATTCCGGAACAAACGGCAAGAGCAGAACGGCCAGAAGACTCGGGACAAACTGAAGTAGCGAAGGCAATCTCCAGGCCCAGGTGCTTTGTATGTTTTGGCTTCCATAGTTCACAATGGATGACGCTAAACTTCCCACATAGAAGCAAGAGAAGAAGAGACCAAGAATGCGACCGCGCTTGTGCGCTGGAAGCAACTCTCCAAGGAGCGTTGGGGCTGCTCCGTTGCTGATAGCAGAGCCCATGCCGACGATGATGCGTGCAATGACAAACATTTCAATGTTCTGGGCTGCGGCCTGAAGAATGATGCCCACTGCCGTGACCAGAGATGCCACGAGAATAGCACGTCGACGACCAAAATAGTCAGGGATCGGCTGCATCAGAAACGCGCCGACGATGCCTCCCATCCATGAGGCAGCATTGTTCAACCCTTCGAGCGCAGTAGTGAGATGGAAGTATTCCGAGTATGAGGGAAGAATCAAAAGGCCGTTCATGACAGATGCGTCATAGCCGAGGGTCTGAAGATGTGAGCAAGTCGACGGGGTGAGAGTGTGAGCTTGACTTACTGCCGAGTTGACAATGGCCACGGCTAGGAGCAGGGGAGACAACACTCGGAGGTCCGCCGTGACCAGCCTCGAAACGTGCTTTCGCTCAAAAGGAGCCATCTTGGAGGATTCTTAGAGACAAGTGAGAATAGGCTCTGAATCGTCGAACAACCTGCATGATCAAGCCCACTGCATGAATGCTTCGCAGTCATTTCTTATAGCAGTTTGATTGTATGAGAGGTTGCAATTTGTGATACACTGCTATTGATTGGCGGGCGTTCCAATTCGGCTGAGTTCGGGTGAGCCTATCTTAGGCCCGCTCTGGCGAGTCAGTGGGACTGCGATACAACATTGCATCCTATCCACCCTATCATTTGCTTGCTTATCATGAATCTTACCCTTTGAGGAAATCTCTGGTAGATGAGGTTGGTCAAAGCACCCGCGGGGCCCCAGGATCTATATCCACGGTGTTGACTCGGCGATATAGAGATCTCGAAGCACAACTTTGAAGGGGAAAGAACACAAAGCCGTTGATTCAATACACTGAATCGATTGAGCTCATGATTGCAGTAAACAAAAACTAGTCGTCATCAAGTGATGCCTCCACGCATATCATTGCTATGCCGACTACGTAAAGCAATATCAAATTGCGGAACTCGACCGAGCTCGCCCGAGTGGCATCTTGTCCCGAAGGCCGGCGGCCAATGAAGCCACCCGAGCTCGGGAATTGTTGTGAGATCTGCGCCATTATTAGGCTACAGAATATGATAAGATATTTAACGAGGGCTCTCGCGTCAAGTCGGGGTAAAACTGCCGTTCTGCATTAACCTATCCAAACCACATTCTTCATAACCGACGTTTATTCTATCTTCGCTATGCCTGGACAAGTTAGACACTGGCCCGCCTGGCCCGAGTTCACTAAACAGAGGGCGCTTGAGGCTGAAGACCCTGACTTTTTGACCGCAAAGAAGGCCGTCGTTGCTCAGTACGGTGCGGATGCGCTTAAGCAGAGCTGGATTGCTGTGTGTAAAGAGCTCAAGACCGTCACCGATGAGATCGCAGCCAAGGGACAGAGCATCATCCCCATCCTCAATGCGACGGAGCTCCTGCAGAATGGATTCACTGATGAACAGAAAGCCAAAGTCAAGGCCATCGGGTCCTTCGTCGTGCGAGGAGTCTTGCCAGAGACTGAGGCGACTGCTCATTATGCAAATCTCCGGAAATATGTCACTGACAACAAAGACAAGATCAACGGATGGCCAAAGGAGAGTCCTTCAATGTTGATGCTATACGACTCGCCCACCCAGAATGCCATCCGCGCGCACCCAAATCACCTTCGACTTCAGCGTATGCTGAACGAGCTTTGGCATGATTCGACAGCAGAGACTGCACCAGAGCCGCTCATATATCTTGATGGAGCCAGAGACCGACCCCCGAAGCAAGTGTTCCTCGGCCTTGGTCCTCATATCGACGCGGGAAGCCTGTGTCGCTGGGCCGACCCAACATACCGCGAATCCTACGGCCATATCCTAGCCGGCAAGCCAGAGCTCCATGACCCATACGACCTCGGAGCTCGAAAGAATGCAAACCAGGAGCTGTATCCTGGCTTAGCACATTCGAGCGTCTTTCGGTCGTTCCAGGGCTGGACGGCACTGACAAAGGCAGCTCCACGGGAGGGCTCCCTGCTGATCTATCCCAACGTCTCTACGGCCATCGCATATGTCCTTCTCCGTCCATTCTTCACGCCCCCTAGCCGGCCCGAAGATGTTATGGACGCCGAGAAGTGGACTCTAGACGAGTCTAGCGGCTGGTTTCCCGGTACATTCAAAACCGAGAGCCAACGCCTCAGCCGTTCCTCGCATCCGCACCTGCGGTTGGAGGAGTGTCTAGTTCACATGCCAAGAGTGAACCCCGGTGACACTGTTTGGTGGCACGCAGATGTAAGAAACCCTTTGATTTTGTTGTCATATGAGAAGTCTGACCAAATACTAGGCTTGCCATGCGGTAGACCCTGAGCAAGAGGGATCGGGCAATGCGTCTGTTGTATACATCGCGGCGTGCCCTACGACGACAAACAACAAGGCTTATGTGAAGAGGCAGCTTGAAGCAACGCGTGCTGGACGACCGGCGCCTGATTACACTGAAGGAAATGACTTGGACGAAACTAAATTGAAAGGGTACGTCAGCATTGATGGTTTCAGTCCACAAGCAAAGGCGTCGTTTGGATATGGCTTGTGAGGGATGTCTATGTAACCACAGTACTGAGATTCGATATTATTTGTGGATTCCTTAAGAACTATGGTCTGCTATGGCTCGTCGTAAAATCCTACTCGCCTTATCTGCAACCATGTTTCGTGACTTCGTCTCGTCGAGATATGAGATTGCGATCGCAATCTGTTCGTCAAGATTGATGTCATCTGGGAGGCATGCAGCTTTTGATTCTCGGAGTAGCAAGGTCGCTGCTACAAATACATGGAATGATAAGGCCCTAGATATCAAATTTAGCGAAAACTGGGGGTTTCAAGACCGAAATTCTTACCATTGTCGTCTCATAGCCGCTGGTTGGTCCCAGTTGTGGGCAATCCATATTATGTCTCTGGCCGACCGCATGCATATCGCCCTTGCGCCGTCATGCTGACCTGGGAAATCGAGCCATTCTGATTGAAGCGCCCTGTGAATGCGTAGTCTGTGATGTAGAAGGACCAGACTGACGTCAAACCGTTGCCATTTAATCCACGGATGCTTCGCTTCTAGCTGATCCAACTCAGTTATCCTACCACCGTCGGGTTGGAGGTGTTCAGGGAGTGAGTTTATCACTTCCGCTAGCTCCTGGTCTGCAAGGTGAACCGTTTCTGCGACTGGTCGGCCTCCCCTTCGCAGTGACTCGCGGAACCTATGGTAGACTGTCGATGTGCGAGCCATGACGATGTGGTACTGTACTGGTTGTATGTGATCACCATTAGGGTCCGTTGATGGCAGGGGAACATCAAAGTCGGCCTCGGCGACTTGTGGAACGTGGTATGGAACACAGAGCCTACCGAATTAGTGAGATGCAGCACTTTGTATGTTGGAACCAACCTACCATTCGCATATCACCAGAGTCCACCATAGTCTTCGTTGTGCCTCCTCACCCAAGGGCATGACTGGCGAATCAGTCCGCGAGCCGTCGAGCCCAAGAGCCTGTGCAATTCGGACGGCGCAACTCCAAAGGTGGTTATGGAGCTCAGAGTCACCAAAGTTGTATACACACATACCCAGAATGGCGATTGTTTGGACAGACCGGACATTGTTTTTGCGCATAAAGTCAGCGCGGTTCAGGCAAAGCAGTGCCGCTTCGTACCAGTTGCGGATAAGTCCATGCGGGTCGCCTAGAACAATGTTGATATGTTCTGTGCCTGAGATGTTTGAAGGTGATCTTACCTGGTAGATCTATTTGCAAGGCATATTCTTCGTCCATCATAAGTAACGCAGCCTAGGCGTGGTGAGCGCTGGCCTTGACCAGGGAAGACAATCACATACCGATAAAATGCTAAAGTAGACGGAGAGCCATGCAGGATCTAAATCCGAGAGGGAGGCTCCGTTTTCAATTGATTCCATAAAACTCTTATGCTCATGTTCAAAAGTTGGGTATTCAAGAGCGCAGTGCGCCCAAGCATTCCACTTCTTGTCGAATGCAATGAGAGCTTCGCTGCATTTTCGACCAGGTAAAATAATATGAGCCCATTCGAGCTTCTTACTCGACTGATATTTCGACTGAGATGTCTGTTCGAAAAGCTGATTTTCTAGGATATCTGGGCTTTCTAGTAAATGCTGAGGCTTTATCTGTCTTGTTGGAAGAGGTGGTTCTGGTCTGTCAAGTGCCGTGCTGTTGACGGCACCCAGCGCATTGCGCAACCTGTTGTTTTCTTCCAAGAGCTCCTGGTAACTAGGCATACTGGATGGATCTTTGGCACTGGAACCCACCGTCAGTGAGATCTCGATAAGGTACGGAGATACGAGCCAGGGACCCTGGGACATCGCCGCATCGTGCCGGGTTTGACAGACCTGGTCACTATGCCCCGCACGAGGACCATCTCTCGAGCACAGGACTCGGCGTCTCCGCGACGGACACATGTCGAACAGGGTATCAATTTGTCGCACTTGACCTTACGGGAAGCACAGGACCGGCAGCTGCGTGGAGCTCGCTGCGTGTTGCGGAGGGTCGAAGGGGAGGAGGCGTCGCCGGCCATATGTCAAGAGTTTCGTGGTTCGGCCGAGCCCAACCGAAAGGGAATAAAATGCCAGTTGAGATGTTCGAGGTTAATGCCTTTCACTATTCAGGCATATCTTCAGGTGCTTGATAACAGTAAATATTGGTCCAATCACTCGGGACCGCGGTATGATAGTTGTGCCAAATACAAATGCCGATAATTGAGACTTGGACGCCCCGCGCAATTGTAATCGTTGTCTCACGAGTAGCTTGCTGTGGTGGCCCGAAGAGAGTAAGCCTCTAGTGTTAGTGGTGTTGTAGGATGCAAAGGCCAAAACTCAACCGAAGTCGCCCGAGTTACAGCATCCAATCACTCACTTATCTGTGGAGGGAGGCTTAGGATAATGAGTTGCTTAGTCATACGCCTCGTTGACAATATATCCCGCCAGTCCGTTACTAGTTAGCAAGTAAGTAATCTCCAAGGGAACTCTACACTATCACAGATCTTTATCAAAACATGAAGCGCCTAGGAATTGGCAGCTTTTTTCTTTTCTTTTGACTTTATGTATGAAGCTCAAATGCGTCTCATGTCTTCTACTGCTCCCACGCTCGAGTCCATGTCATATCTCTTTACGTAGCATCTTGGTTCTCTCAAGGGATGGTTGTCACTGTCTACGTGTTGTGGCATCCCCCATCAAATGATGATCATTTCGGGATGTGGGGTGCATCGGAGCCTGTTGCTACTCTAAGAAATGGTTCCCGGTTGTATGGTAGAATCATCATGACGTCCCATTGGAGAGTTCCCTCAACCTCCCTCTTCACCCCTACCGCTTCCCCGCACCATGTTAAGGAATCATCATGGCCCAAATTTTCAACGTCCAGTCAAATCCCAGGTATCGCCATTTATCGTCATGTGAACCCGTTAGCGAATGGAGTGTTGCATCTCAACTGCCGGTATTCCATTCCGGACACACCCATTTCTTTCAGATATACTCCTGATTGGAAGGCTGTCCTTATGACAGCAAGGATGTTTCAGGACTTGTCAACACTTGGTGTTCCAATTTGGAAATAAACCCGATTGTTCCCATCGCTCACCAATACCAATAATGCTTGGCTCTGTTAGAGCGGTGATTTGTTTTAGGCTAGAGTGAAGCCAAGCTTTGGGCGAGTGATCTACACGCCTGCTCATGGATTTACGTGCTATGGGAGGACTTGAAGGGCAGTTGAGTTTCGGTATTCGGCACTCTGCATAGCCTTGTGAGTAACCGGATCCCTCGATAATAGGTGTCGAAACATGCAATGTGACTTGTACATTACTAACATGCATTGGGTTGTATTCTTCGCCACATGCTTTTTGACAACTGGAGTGCTCGTCATATATGAATGACTGAGCTCCAGCCATCTTCAGTCTTTGAATCTGCCCTTCCATGCCAGAAAACTCCAAAGCGCAACAAGAAACCCAACGTCGCCTAAACAATGGATGAGAACCTCGACGAAAATGCCATCCGCGAGATTGAGGATGAGCTTCACACCAAGATTTACCCAGGGACCGAGATCATGCGAGATGTTGGAAGCCATCACTTCGTCAAGGCCGGCGACAAGGTCGGAGAAGCCCAAGTGCTAGTCCCCCAGCCCTCAAACGACCCGCATGACCCCCTGAATTGGAACATGAAGTGGAAGGCCATCACTATCATCTGTGGAAGCTTTTTATCCTTTAGCTTGAACTTGGGGCCGCTTGCAAACGCTCCTCTCTTCGGTTAGTTCATGATACATATAAGTTAGCTTGGCTAATAAATGCAGAGGCGTATATCCATGAATGGAACTGCAGTCTGGCCGACGCCATTCAATTCACCGGTACGACGAATTGATATTCATGCCTGTCCCGACGCTAACAAGATCACTAGGTATTGCTATTCTCGTGTTAGGCTTTAGTAACTTCATCTGGGTTCCAATGTCGACATGCTTCGGTCGCAGGCCCGTCATGATCTTGAGCTCCTTCATCTGCGCAATATCCTCCATCTGGAGGGCCAAAGCAACAAGTTATAATTCCTTCATGGGAGCCTCTGTGTAAGATACCTAGTGCACAGGAAATATGTCACCCGCTCACTTTACTAGTCTGAATGGTATTGGTGCCGGACCGTGCGAAACAGTCATGCCCCAGATCATCGCCGACATGATATTCCTTCACGATCGAGGAAAGTACCAGACGCTTTACTTCACCACATACTTCAGTTCCCTGATGGTAAGTATATAATCTCACCACAGAGTATTCTGCTAATAGGTTCGCTAGATCGGCCCAATCATTGCCGGAGCCATGGCCGATAACCATGGCTGGAGGAGTTTCTGGTGGTGGAACACTGCTCTCCTGTTTTTCACCTGCGCCATCAATGCTTTCCTATTTCCCGAAACAAGATATCACAGGGAGATGCCCAGCGGCCATCCGCCAGGTCAAGAGACAGATGCGGCGATGAAGAAGCAGCAGAGCAATGAAGGCACCGCAAGCATCAAAGAAGAAGGCCAAGCGGAACGGGGAATTGGCCCCATCACCATTACCCCCACTGGGGAGCACACATGGCTCTCTCGTGGCAAGCCATCAAAGAAGCAGTTCCTTCCTTGGGGCAAATATCAAGGCAATTTGCTTCGAGAGCTCTGGCTCCCCTGGTACCTGCACCTGTACCCAGTCGTTGAATTTTCTTCCTTTGTCGTCTCCTTCACTGCGTGCGGGTTCCTTCTCGCCAACCTGACGCAGCAACAAGCTCTCTCGCCGCCGCCGTACAATTTCTCTCCCCAGTCTGTAGGGTTCACAAATTTTGCCATTCTCGCAGGCGGCTTGATTGGGCTGTTTACCTCGGGGCCACTTTCGGACTGGGTCTCCAACTACCTGACGAAGCGAAACAATGGAGTCCGGGAACCGGAAATGAGACTCGTCACTATGGTCCCATACGTGTTCATCATGATCTTAGGATCCGTGGTCGTCGCTGTTGGGTATGATAACCACTGGCCATGGGAAGCCATCGTCGTGGTTGGGTATACCTGTCTGGGCATCCAGGTCACAAGCCTGCCAAGCATTGCTTCAACGTATGCCATCGACAGCTACAAACCAATCACGGGATCCATGTTTGTGACGATAACCATGTAAGTCCGACTATTGCCTGTGCGCTATGCGACGCTGACATGCCGTCTAGTAACAAAAATGTCTGGGGTTATGGCTTTAGCAAGTACATCACTCCCTGGGCCGAAAAGGATGGCTTCATTCCTCCGATGCTGACCACAATGGCACTCATCGTATTCTTCTGCAGTTTTGGAATATTGTTTTGGTATTGCGGTAAATACTTTCGCGGCTTGACGAAGGACTCGTTTGTACATAGGCTGTAATTATTGCTCGAGGCTAGCGCTTGGTGAAGCAAGGACGCTCGAGTCTTGGAGGAGGCTAGATTGGAAAGCAATTCGAGTATTCCCTGAGCTTCGCTGATAAGTTTTCGCTATACACAGCCAAAGCTGTTGGGTGATGCATTCGTTATGGTATCATTCTACCTATGTAGTTAGCCCCTCGGATCTCCTATGAGAAACACGCTCGTAGCTAATGATATCAGAAGGCGTGGAGACAGATTTGATCATACATTGAGCGATCATTGGATGGAAAAGAGGTTCTTGTTATACTATTAAACAATCTGATTAAGACATTCTATTGCTAAGACGTCTAAGATTCCCGAAATTTGCTAATGTCTCCTCTACGTTATGCTACCCCTTTCTTAAACGACGTTCATTAGGGTCAATACATCTGGAGCTTCCGGATTTCCCCAATGATATCCGGCTTTGACTTACCTTGGGACTTAGCAGGTGCTGTCGTTTTTCGTGTGCATTATTACAAATCGCGAACGACTTTCCATAGCATCACACCACGCATTGGTAGCGGCGCTTATATGTGTCATGGTAACTAGTTGACATGTGACGTCGTAAAGCAGCCTTGATTTCTCCTCCACCATTGCCTTCGCCCTCAGCATACTCTCGGCATTGGGAGTTGACAAATCCGAGAGCTCGCCCCGCTCGCCTATTGTAAATAGACTGTTATGGATGAAAAAAGATTGATATGTTGACATGGTCGCCTTTAGTGGCATGAGGCACTCTTCCATGTCTGCCATCAAAGTCTCAGAAAATTTGAGAATCTCCATTTAGAAATTGATGGGAATCTCATCCCTACTGTTGGGTGGCTGTGCGGAAGGGGATTCTGTGCACTCCGCTATCTTCTCCATGATCATGGGTAGGAGAGAATGTCCAGTTTTCACGGCATTGCATACCTTATCGAACATTTCCTGACCTTCCTGCATCCATTTCGTGAGTTTCGCCATCGACACTTTTGGCTTTGGCCTTGAGGACCTCGTCGAGCTTCGTCTTTAGAGCCATTGTGATTGTTTCCTCGTCGCCAAGCGTCTGACGAGCATCATCCATCACCTCAACGAGGACACTATCCGCTTCCTCTATTCTTTGCTGGGAGGTGAGTGACATGGCTCGCCACAGCACTGCAGTGAGTCTTTTATGGTAACTGGGAGACAAACGGCTTTCAGAAATGTGAGCAAAGACCACAAAGGCATCGTGCCAGCTCCCGACACTGTCTAACCACTTTCCAATGTGGAAGAGGTTGTCTGGAACCTTCGACTTCTCTCCGGTCGATCTCGGCTCTAAGTTCACAGCAGTCTGAGCGGCCTCTCTCACATGAGATATCAGCCTAAAGACGGCATTTCGTCCGTTGGCTTCCTCCATCGATGGTCCTAGTCGCTCTAGGTCCAGATTGACCTCGGTGGCGAGCTGCAGAGCTGCCATACCAGACTGGTTAGGGTCCGGGCCTCGCATTAGTCTCTGCCGCTCGCGGCACCAAGTGTGCACCAGCTTATGCATTGTGTACGAGGTTCGGGTGGCGTTCCGCTGAATCATCGAATAGCGCTCCAATCTAGACAAGCACTTGCCAAAATGTGCCTTGGTGAGATTTCTGGAATCCCAATCATTGAGGCCCAAGTCATTGTGCAACTAGTACTAAGTCTTGTGGTGAACAGGCTCTCGTCGATTCCCTCGTTGCTTAAGAAGCCAAGGACATCGAGAATGCGGCAGGCGTCGGGTACTTGACGGTTCACAGCGGCGTATGTCGTCTCCCACACAGTCATAACACTATCGCTGTAGTCTTCGACAATCTCCTGTGGTGCTTCTTGTAGTAGCTCCAGTTGCCGCTGTTTGTACTCTTCGAAGCACAATGAAAGTTGGAGTGATAGTGTTAGAGACTAGGCGATGTATGCTCCAGCAATCGCGATAGCCAAGGGCAGGTGACCTAAAACCTGGACAATATTTGTGGCATCTTCAGTCTTTGCCTCCCGCTCCGTCTTTCCGACGTCGGCCGTTTCGAAAAAGGAGAAGAGCAGCTTCCGCTTCCGTGAGCACCCCAACGGCAACACCCTCAAATGTGGACAGCCTCTTCGCGGCAAAATTTCGACTCGTGATGATGACGTGAGTATCCGGACCACCAGGGATGAATTTACGTATGTCGACATAATTCTCATCCTTATCATCGAGGATGTCTGCACCGTCAAAAATCAACAGCCACTTCCCCGGTGTTTGCGTCAGGAATCGCAGCACCGTGAGCCTGATCTCGTCCGCGGTGGGCTTTGATACCTGTGGCAGATTGGATGGAATGGATTGAACTATTTCGAAAAAGCACTGGTCGACCGACGCTGCATCTCCGGCTTCGATCCAGAAAATGGCGTCATACGGGTGCACGGGTTGCTACATATAGCTCAGGACGAGCTGCGACTTTCCCGCTCCCCCCAATCCCCATATCCCGACCTTTCTGACCTCATTCATTCTGTGTATCTCTGGTTACCGTGTTAACTGTTCTTTGACCTGTTCAAGCAGAGATTTGCGCTGGACGAAAGACTTAGTTGGGAGCATGGAGGCGGGCGGATAACTCTGAATTGGAGTTTCGGAGGCATTTGGTCTACGTGGGCCATCGATTCAGACTGCTTTGGGATTAAACGTCTTCTGTCATCAACGCAAGTGCGTTTTAGGCTTACAGAGACAATCCGCTGCGGATTTGATATGGTATTGGTTGATATTCAAGTTCTGGTCGCCCACACCACTGTGAACAGGCAAGATGCCGTCGTCCGAATTTTCCACCTTTCATACCCCCCACTGGAGGCCCTGGTGACGACATCGGAGGTGCTTCGACGGTGCCGTTTTGGCAGTGCTTGAATGGAATTGTAGCGGTTATATTATTCGGAGACTTGGAGGACTGGCGCTGCTTGAAATATGATGGGAAGGAGAGAAGAGAATCAGCTGTGCCTTGTTGAGCTGGCTTACGCCACGAGCAGGGTTTCCCATTGCCAATCAGGTCAAACATATCTCAGGCTAGCCTCTTTCACTAGAATTAAGGCTTTCTAGCGAGCGCCAGCTCAGCTCTAACAGGGGCGAAGTTGAACTACTTCTCAACAGCCTTCTTCATCATACGTTTCGCACAAAGACACAAGGCCGATGACACAAGCTAGTGCGCGGCTGGAAGGGCTCTTTAGTGATAGAGGAGGATGCAGGGCAGGTAAGACTTGTGACTAGATCTTGATCTAAATACCGGATCAGGGACAGGGTTACTCACTACACAAACCTATGCCACCCTCACAAGTCCACTGATCAGTGATTAATTAATCAGTAGTAAATTCTTTTTTGCGTTGGATTTTGCTGTGGGATTTTTTTTTGGGGGGGGGGGTTTCCTTCCGTGCAAAACGATCGATATAGCCATGTTGAGCCTGCTACCAGCCACGACAAGATTAGAAACGGGACTATGGGACCACAATTCAGTGGCATTTTCTAGGGATTTTAGGTTGGTATCTACCAAGCGTGCGCAATCTTATTAGATTAGCCTTAGATTCTGGATCCTAAATTCAAGATGTCACTGCTGCTACAAACGACGGCAATCGCTCAGTGGTCTGTTCTAGGAACAACCTTGCCTTCAGCCGCGCGATGCTAGTGAACTATACGCGTGGAAAGCCTCGACACGAGTAGTAAGATTTCAATTTTCATGGCAAGTGTGAGAAAGGTAGGTTGCAGCGCATTTCGTCACGCCATCATTATCCGTCATATACGATTAACAACTGTCAAGAGTGTCAGCAAAAATTCATAAATGTAACAAGCACAATTTAACCTGCGCATCCGTAAGCTTATTTCCATTCATACCCCGGAGACTAGTTGCGGCAGTCGTAGTTAACACAGCCGGCCTCAACTGACCAAATGTAGCCACCATGATGATTCCATTCTTGATACGGGCGTAGTAGGAGGCGAACTTAGCATGAATGAAGCCATCCTCAAACTCAGCAACTGCTCGGTTGCAAGCAATGTCATCACGTAATTTTTGTAGCATAATGATATCATCCAACATATTACTGCCTGGTGCTGAGGTGGATCTCCTCTATTCATGAATCGTGTTCAAACATTGGATCCCTCGGTGCTCCTGTTTTCGGACCTTTCCTTAATAACCCTTTTCATCTTCGCTTCCCATCCTGTGCACGTACTCGGACGCACTCCCAAAGGCGCCTCGTAAGGCCGGATCGGCTTCGTGGTTCAAGAGCCACCTTACTCTGCCTACAGCCCCCGCCATGACAGCATTCACGGTCGGGTATTGGGGAGTCATATGACGAGATTCCAACTTTTGGTTTACGTCTGCGCAATTTTCGACCAGCAGCGCCATGATGCGAACCCTTGCGGCGTCGAACTCCCTGCTTGGAGTGACAAGCCCAGCGTGCGGGTTTGCGCCAAGGGGGACACACTCCTGCTGCGAAGTACAGTGGTGCCCCATTTCGAATCTGCGCGCCGGCGCTTACAAGCTTTTGTACTGCCTCTACGCTGCCGTGCGATGCGGCTGCCTCGAGCGCTGAGCATGAATCTGTCTCGGGTGGGCCGTTGCGATCGCGGTTGTCGCGTTGAGCACCCAAGTTGGGATCTGCGCCATGCCTTAGAAACCACTCGAGGAGAGCGACGTTGGAAACGATCCTCGGGAACAGCACGGCACCATAGAAGCCCGGAGTGTTGGGAGACCAACCATGCTGAGTGAGGAGCTCGAACAAGCGAGTTTGCCGGTCAGAAGGCGCAGATAGGATGTGTATTGGCGTTTGGCGAGCAATGGGGGCCTTGGCTCCGAAGAGGTAGCGAGCAGCGTCGACATTGCCTGAACCAAGCGCGAGAATCAAGCCTTGATGAAGAAAAGCTGGTGTACGAAGCTCAGAGGCGACGATCAACTCGACAGTAGAGAGGGGGCCATTCCGGCACGCAGCTTGGAATGGGGCAAAATCTGGTTGTAAAGGAGTTTCTCCTGCCAAGAGAAGCAAGTCGTCAGGCTCTGTGATGGGGACGTCATAGGATGAGCCCATGGAAGAACCCATAGCTGGGCCCATTGTCATGGCCATGGTTCCCACGTTTCTTGGTTGGGTCTGTCCCATTTGGTTTCCATCTGCTTCAATCCCATCCCTTGCTGCTCAACCTCTTGTTGTCTGGCTGCTGATATCTGCAATTGTCGTGATCGTGCCTCCAGTATCAACCGCCGTCTGGCCTGTTCTTCTTGTGATGCCATTCGATGGACTCGTGTTGCTTGCCTGTGGGCTGTTTCGCTGAACTGGAATCAAATATGGTTCCTTGCCGAATTGCTGTGGCTTCGGTTGATGTTCAGCGTGGAGTAGACTGTGTACTAAATCTTTGAGATGGCATGGATGAACTGAAGTACCTCCTAGGGTTACAATGTTGTAAGATGACGTCATAATGGATAGCATATTCAGTTTCAGAAATCCCATTACTGGATCCAATTCTTCAGGCTTGAGGTTTATGGTTCGAGGCAATTCACTGTCCAGTCTGTATCGAATCTACTGGCAAATTTTTGGCCGAAACAAGGCAAAATTATAAATAAACATAAGACGTTATTAGGAACAACGTTATTAGGCCTTAGTAACTCACCCTAGGATCTATTATTTTCCGCCCTCCTCTGCCAATCTACCCTCTGCTCAAGCCAGGCTCATCCTATAGCTCGAGGGGTATAGCCTAAATATCGTCTCCCTGAGTGAGACTTTGAAGGTTGAGGATACTTTTAAGGGTTGGGAAGGCAGGTAGACTGTTTTGTGAATGATAACTACCGAGTGAGGTAAAGCTGGTCCTGGTTAATGAAATCTACTCTTATCAGTTATAAGATGGTAGGGAGAACTCTACTAGCTCAGTTACGCGGTCCTCCAAATTGGGTTCCATTTGGTGATGGAGCCGAGTATAGATCAAGATCTCGCAATAAATGGGGCGCATTGCATCATTTAACTCTGAGATCGCCGGGTAGCGGCCTCTACCACTCGAAGCTACAGTAGAAAGCAAGAAGTATTTGAACACCTCCACGTACCGGCCGGGTCAGGCTAGCCCTATTAGGCCGCGATTACATTGCTGCCTTTACAATGCATTTTCCACCTTCCATCATCACATCATGCCTCGAGGAAAGGAGCTATCGCCGCAGCTTCGGGCTCGCCTTTGCGAGCTACGAGCCCTAGGATATTCATTTCGTCAAATTCATCATATCCATCGCGAAGTCCCTCTCAGCACAATCTGTCACACCTACTTGCAAGGTTAAAGCGGCCTCATAACAAGCCCGGATCAGGCTAGCGCGGCCTGGCCGGTACGTGAAGGTGTTCAAATACCTCTTGCCCCCCACTGTATGAACGACACCTAGGTTGGACCGAAATATAGCGCTCGGCGTGCAATCATCCAGCCATGTCGCTAATTATATGAGTTTCCGGCCCTGTGGAAGCGAGGAATCTTAGTACGGAATTTTGCAACATTCGCTACCAAACCTCGCACTTCCACCGTCTCGACGCTATCCTCCCCTGCTACCAGAATGAGGATTCTCATCACTTGAGTCGCTGGTTTCTTCAGCCGATTGCTAGCCACATCTCTCGTTTATACTTTCGGGGTGGTGGCTGAGCTGGGTCACCCGTATAAGCTGAAGCTAATATCTCCTACGATAAGTTCAAATCACACAGTACGATCACTACAGCATGCTATATGGTGCAAAATTCTTTGTGATTGAAGAGGGAAATATGTCCGACACTAGAGTCCTAAGTAAGAACTCCACAAATCCCGGAACAACATCCAAAGTATGCACCTTAATTCCTGCCTTGCAGACCAACAAGAGGATGCCTTGACACCCAATGAGCGGCAAGGGGCCGTACCTTGAAAGAGTGACTCGGACTGGCCCCTCATTCCCAAATTCGTCAAAGTTCATGACGCAGATGCATTCCTCCGTTTCAATTTAGAAGGCATTCTGCTTCTTGCGGATCTCGTAGACCTTGAGGACCTCTTCAGCAGCCTTGACACCGCTAAGCACCATGGCACCGAAAGTGGGACCTAATTCTGTTAGATACTGCTAATTCATACCGTAAAAGGAGTTTATGGAACTTACCCATGCGGTTGGCTCCGTCGACTTCGGAGAGTTCCATGCCGCCGACGATGAGACCAGGAACGATCTCACGGGTGTTCTTTACGATAGCATCTTCGGCGGCGTTCATGTCGAGGCCACGCATGCCTCCGAGCTTCTCGATGCGCTGCATACTCACGAGACGCTTGACAGAAAAAGCTCCCATGGGGCCATCATGGCCAGTGGTCGAGACAATGACTGGGGCATTGATGGTGTTGGGGTCCATGCAGGACTGGTCATCGTGGTGCATGGAGACGAGAGTCCAGTTGGTAACGACACCTGAGATGCGGATACCTTCCTCAGAAGGACGAGTGATGAGATCCTCGACGCAAGTAGCGTTGAAGAGCTTCACATTGGGAAGCTGGAGGACCTGGGACATGATGGTCGAGGTGAAGAGCGCGGCATGCTTCACCACGACGTAGTTGCCCTCGTCCTCGTAGGGGACGCCAACCTCGCGGAGGAAGGCATCAGCAGGCTTACGCATGATCATGGCCGAGAAGAGCTGTCCGCCCAGCCAGGCACCGCCGCCAGGAGACACAGAGGCCTCGATGATAGCAATCTTCAGGTCAGGACGCTTCTTGCCCAGGACATAGGCGGTGCTCAGGCCGCAAGAACCGGCGCCAATGATGACAATGTCAGACTCTGCGTACTGGTCCAGGTCCTGGAAGTAGCGGCGAGTCATGGCCCGCGATACCTGACTCTCACGGATGGGGGCGAACTTGAAGCTGTCCCACTGGCCCAGCATCTCCTCGACCGTCTCGGTCTTGGAGCCCTTGTGCACGGGCAGCTTGGTCACAGGAGTTGCAAGCTCAGCAGAGCGCGAGGTAGGAGAGGTGGCAGCTGGGGGAGTCATGTTGAACCTAAGTGTGTTAGGGTCTTCAATCCCGAGGGGGAGGAGGGCATGATCCTTTCGCTGGTATTATCCAGATCAAGTTCAGGGCCGTATATTCTCAGCCACATCCCCCTGTACTCAATCGATACCCCCAGGTCCAGTGGAACCAAAGGCATTGATCGAGGACAGGAAGGGAGGGCACCGGCTCATGCATGTTACATTACCTGAATGGTACAGGTCATCTTTGGATAATAGGCCACCGAAAGGCTCCATGATTGCGACTCCTCAACGGGAAACCCGTACCGATTGGGATCGTAGATCTAGTCATGTTACAGGCGTCAGTGCCAATCAGCACTTACAATCGGGAAACAAACCTTGGGTTGTTTTGGGGGTTTTTGATGATGATGATGTGGAAAATCTCTCGTTTGTGTGAATGATGGAAGAAAGAGAAAGAGGAGAAAACCGCGCAGTCTGGAAGATAAGACAGCTACTTATATGCCGCAGATGAGGGGTAATCAGTTGATATCATCACTATGACATGGCTACGATCGGCCTTCGGGAATAACCAATCCATTCACATTGAAAGGAGTCGTTTAATTGTGGGGGCGGGATATTCTAGCCGTTTCGCAGGTCCCGAAAGCTTTCCAAGATCATGATATGATCCATTGGAGCTTAGAAGGATTCATCAGCATGCAATCTTCACTTACGGACTACCCGGAAGAGATGGTCCTAAAGGATCTGTGATAGCACATGCTTCTCCCCGGACTCAAAAACGCTGAGAGAGTACACCGCAGTTGAGCCATGAATTCTCGTGGCAAGAAAATCCCTCTCATATACGAACACTGCAGAGAGTGTGGCGGTTGCATCACAGGGTGCTCTCATCAGATGATAACAGACGCCTTTCTACATCTCTAAGGCACTTAGACGAAACTGTCGCACTTGATAGGGTTAGGTACAGCTGCCGCACTGCGCAGGTTCTGGATATTCGGGCCGACTCCCTTCTCAAACAGCCGTGTCACAACTACCACTGGCTTGAGAAGTTCAGTGGCGTACCAAGTTCACATAACCGAGTGCCAAACTCCTTACAAAGTACAAATATAGATCTTCCCGTCATATATCTCTCTTAGCGCTAAATATCGCACTCATACAGTCTGAGAGACAGGCTTGGTTTGTGAATATGATCTCACTCCTTGATACTGCCGCCTCGCCAGTCTGTAGTACTGCCTGCCCAAGATGCCAAGAACTTAGCCTACCATCTCATCGACATCATTTTTACGATCATTAACAAATCCTAAGGAAAATAGATGGCGAGATTGAATGGGTAAGGAGACATTGACACCATTGCGGATTAGGTAAATAACCACCATCTGGATTGAGAGAGCGTGGTCGTGTAACAATAAAATTCTATCAAGAGGCATATAAAATGACGGTACTATGATAATAAAGACAAATCCAATGCAATTGATATCCCAGAAGAATATGAAGTTCATCATATGTCAAATACGGGAGTTAGAAGACGACGTTGGGATGCTGAACCTCAAGTCTGAGTTTAGTTATTGCTAACTCGCTAGCATGGGCACTTGATTCCAATTACGCGCAACAGGATCCCAGCCTTGTTAGTACTGAGAAACCTATAAGCAGTGATAGAGTTCAACCTTTGATATATTAATGGGCTAGTCAAGCATGATAGAAGTGGCCAACTTACGAGGCGGCGGCCTGATGTCAATGTCGAACAACGGCATGTGACTCACGCTTCAACAGATGTAGATATATAAATAACAGGGCCATAAAATAATTCCACTCACTGTGTCTTGTCCACCTAGCAATCATAGCTCTCCAATGATGTCAAGGCTAGACAGCTCATGCGCACGATTCACGAATCTCTTCAACAACAATAAAATGGAGTAATTCCATCTATTCTCTGTTCTAAATCTTCACATGTCCCTGGCAGTTAAGCCATAGCAATCAACTCAACGCGACTTCAAATTTCAGGACAACTTGGCCTGTTTCTTACTCACTAGGCCTCTCGAAGTCTAAAGATGTTCCCTTCGAACGACCGGCCAGCTTCATGGTGCGGCTTCTCGACGCCTTCCATAAGTGTAACACTACAGAGAAGACTGAAAACTACAGGGAGGACTATGGCATGTGCAACAACCGAAATGCGTAGATTGGCTTCTGAATCTATAAGCTTGAAATGCTATCCCACCAATCTAACTTCTAGCAATGAACCTTCCGGGTTTACTATTCAACGCCTACCAGTGAATGCGTATCACGCCTGAGCACAGCATCAAGTTTGTCCTCGCACGAGGCTTCATGTGGGCCGAATTATATAGCGGAACGCGCCAATCCATCGTGGACGTGGAATTGTAATTCTTGGTAATAGGACGTAGGCTTCGAACTTCCCTTCACCTTCAAGGCATCGTTGTTCTCAATGATGACAACCAAAATGTTAATGATTGATAAGCACGAAGTGGCTATCCTGTAATAGCAAGGTACTTCATTCCTATTTGCTAACTACCAATGGGACCAAAACTTCGATCATGCAAGGGCAAGTCGCCACGCAGCTCCTGTGTTCTCCATTTTTCCATCTCCAACAATATCACGTTGAAACTCCAAATGCGGAAGACCCTTGCATGAGACTTTCATGCTGTTCAAGGATGGAGGCGTTCTAGATTTTGACAACTCACGCCAAGCTGTTGACGTTTCCAGGAATCTGTTGAGGGCAGGAGACACATGTCAGGACTCGATTGGGAAAATGCGGCGCCGCGGGATCTTTGTGCATGCTGCATCATGCTGAGTCTGTCCCTTTTGGGTTTTTCGCGCAGTAGCATCATTGATCAAGATTAGCGCTTATCAGTATGTCTGAGACTGCTACTCAAACCCACGAGGTCGCTCAACAACCCAACGACCCGGGCGAATACACAGACTGCAAGACAAACAGCGTCTGAGGCTGCATCATTTGCCTTGCTTTATTTACCTATACTGTGTCTCGGGGATGCCGCATTTCTCACACCAACATACGTGGTGACCTTTGATGTCTCGAAGTTTCGTCCTCATGCCTCGTCTCGTCAATTGAACGATGCCGTGGAGAAGCGTCGCTCTGAGACTGGACAGATCTCAAAGCGGGAGCTTGATTGGGGAGAAATATCCGGACCACCAACCAGCTTAGGCCTCGATTGGGCACCCACACCGCTCTCATTCAGAGCGCCTTCACACATGAGACTCCAAGAATTAGCTTCGTTGATCAGGATCGAAGAATGCATCAACGTATCTTCAACGGATAATTAGTACGAATCCGTCCCAAAAATTGTAACGCGATAGTCCTTTTTATAACAGATCCATCAGCTCGCGATATAACAAAGGCCCCGAGACTGTGAACACCTAGGGGTGCCTATCAACAGAGATGAGAGATTGCGGCTGGGATACCATGGACTGAAGGGATTTCTCCGATGCCTGCTGGTTCCAGACCGTTACGTGCATCACGCATCAGCTGCTGCGACATTTCTAGACCACTTGTCTCACGTCTTGGCTACGACAGCGTCTGCCAGAGTTGAAGCCACACGTTGTCTTTTCTAGGTGGACCGTTCGAATAACGGTGTTGAGTCTCGACATACCCGTCAGGTGGATGTTGGGGGGCGCCGTGAGTTTCTCGTGAATATACTGCCGACGCCTCGACGACATGACTTGACTAAAACGATCTCCCTCCATACAACGTAGTGTTGTACTTGTCATCGAGTCTCGATCATGTGGCGTATCATTGTGTCGTTGCCGTGAGTCACTTTTCTGACGGTGTCTCACGCGTGGTTCCTCCGAGATGCGCGCGGCATAATTAGAGCATTCGAGCAAGCCAAGACAGCCACCCAAAGAGCCGTTTTTAGGCCGATACGTCCACAACTGAGCGGCGGCGGCTATCACTGCCATCACTACTGATAATAACAGCCCCCAATTCGGGCATCTGGGTGGTTATCGCCGTGAACTAGCCGGTTTGCGTGGCTGGTCAATACCAGCTAAGGCTCGGCCACTTCAGGCCCAGATCTCGCACCCTAGTCGACACTCCCGTGTCTCACCTACAGCCCACTGCCGTCCATAGGGCAAGACACAGGGCTTTTGCGCTCCTGGTCTCCGCATACAACGGCCTCAGCTCAGGGCAATTTAGGGCAAGGGACTTTCTCACTGATTTGCCCTCTAAGGCGTTCCCCTGGCATCCCTGGTGTCCCAGTCCCCTGAAAGCTTCAAGGTTAGCCCCCACGCAGAACATCGCTCGCCTGGCATCTGGCATGGAGCTAAACGTCACACTGGCCACAGCCACATGGCCGCTGCGGTTCATCCATATCCCGGCGCCTCACCTGAGCCCCCAGCTCCCTTGCCGGCTCGAATGCGGAAGGGTTTTCCCACCTAGCCGTTAGTGTCCGGTGGGAAGCTCCCTGGTTCACACGAACTCCTCTCAGGCATTTGCTTGGCCCTCCAGGAGGGCTCCGGGATAGCTTCCGCGTCGGCGTTAAGTGATCGGGCTGCACCTTTGACAGCTGGACAGGGGGTGTCTGCCGCAGCCACAGGGAAGCGATCAGCGCGTCATGGGAAATTTTGTCCAGGGGTCCCCGCACGGGTCGACGGTGGCCAGTTGATTGCCGTCCGGTAGCCTCTGCCAAGAAGCCGCTACAGCGCAGGGAGCGAGGTCATGCAGGCAATGAGATGGATGGATGGATGGATGGATGGCTAGAGCTCAGAGGGAGATGTTGCTTTTTGCAGAAAAGGGTCACCGTTTTGGGCGCCACTTTGCTTTTTGAGAAGCATCCAGGCGCCCAGAACGTTGGTGCTCGCCTACGAGAGGTCGGAAAGCAGCGCTCAGGCCGTTCGTGATGCCCGTAGCTCAACACAGGTCGCCGACCTCACGAACACGGGTTGGCGCTGGGCTTGTAGTTACTATGCACATACGTAGTAGGTAGTTACGGATAGTTACACACCTACTACGTCCACTGCGATGCATGTCGAGCAAGGGGTGAGCTCGTCGACAATGTGCAGGCGACGACGGGGTTGGTCTACGAAAATATGTACAGACGGACGCAGCACGCATCGTCGCAACCATCACATCCCAGAGTTGTTGGGCTTAGAACCCCCCGCTTCGGCTCGTCCGGTTGCATCATACGAGCAGCTTCATGTACGCCCGTCCCTTGCCTCTCAGCGCAGTAGCAGATGCATCATGATTTGCTCTGACTCTGACCTGGCTCCCAGTGCCTCGATCCCCTGCCCCGGAGGACCGTCTGTAGATGCAAGCGAATCGCCAGCAATGTGCTGTACGTAGTATGCAAAGGCACGGTCTTTCTTAGCGTCCTTTGAAGAATGGATGACCGTGAGTACGTTGCAGCAAAACCCATTTGCACCAGTTGATCACTGCGGCTGTTACTGTTACTGGCGGCGAGTTGTCAATTTGTAAACTCAGGTTAGCGGCAGCCAGGCCGGATGGTCTCATCAGATCGACGGCATGGTTCACTACCATCCCATCTTACCATGAAGGATTCACCATGGCCCGATATTATCTGCGCCTTCAAGTAAATTGGCATGGAAACCTGTGGCAGCTTAACCTCTGGCCTCAGTAGCAGGGATATCTTGTCCTAGGGGAGCCATTCGGGAGACACACATCTGAGCATCTCAGTGGAGAACGTCATGAAAGCATACTGCATTCTGTAAATGCCATGGTTCCAAAAACCAGTCTCTACGGCATGTTCGGCGCAAGCTTCAGTCACCACTTTATCTGGCCCTCAATTGTAATCAATGTCGATCAATTGCTGCTTGTGGTGCATCCTTAATGATAGGACACACACCTGCCCCTCCCAGGGTCCAGCTAAATCCTTCTGAATGAAACCTCCGATCTATGGGACACTTCCCAAGTCCGCTCATCGAACATCTTGTTTCCTCATGCTTGGATGGAGAACTTATGACTATTTTCACACCCGCGCATTCTACACTGTGCAAGATGTAGATCAAGTTCGTAATTGTCATCAGGTTGAAATCATGAACCCTATTACAACCGCAAAGATGCGAGCCGAAGCAGCTAAGCACCCAGTGTAGGGTAGCAGAGAGAGGATATGAGGTACCACTACAACAGTGAGTTAGGTGGAAACCCCAACCACTGAACCATGAAATTGCTTTTTCCTAGACCAAAAGGACGATGAAAAGTGTCCGGACCACACTGAGAGCAATGACTCGACGAGAGACGCATCGGCCACACACCCATGCGTGTTGGAAGCTTCTCGATGCCAGGTTGCATTTTTGATGGCGCTTGGTCATGCGATATAGTGATCGACAAACCGGTAGGGAGTTGGCAACTTGGTGGTGTCCGAAGATTTTCGCACTGAGGGCGCCCCCGATGGATTGAACGAGGCGGGGCCTGCAGGGCTAGCTTGCATCCCCCTTGCTTGTCGTTTGTCGTTGTCCTTCGACGCCAATGGCTTCAAGGACTAATAATTGAAACGCTCGGGGTAACCTCACCGGATGGCTAAATTACTGGGTGGGTTCGGGCGTCCACGCGCTGGGGTGACAAGATTGCAATCTTCAAGATTCGAGTGTCTGTGGGCAGGTTTACCAGGCTTCATCCTCCACGGCTTCGCAGCTTCAAGTCTGCTCGCTTTCCCGTGATTCAAAACGGATCATGGATGGAGAGGCCTTTGCTCGTTGGGGCCACACTCTCCTTGTCAGCTTTTGAGCGGGAATCTGCAGATCTGGCGGACAGGGGCAGGGTTGTATCTTGATTACATGTACTCCGTACCTCTTCCGTACTGAATGAATGTACGTAACAACTCCAGATCTGTGGACTTGCATTGCTGAGCCATGTTAGTGGCATTGTGGGGACGCGCTATGAATGCACCCTCAGGATGCGAATAAGGTGCGCATTGGGGTACCAAATATGTTCCAATGCTGCGATATCCAGTCGATCTCTTTGACTTCTTTCAGAAGCGATTTGAGATACCTTGGTGTAAAAGGCTCTTTCTTTGTTGTCAGTTCCTACCGTCATTGTATCGCCTGCCACGTAGGTTCAATTGCCTGCGAAGGTACTCATGGATGGGCAGGCCGAGGAAGCCAAATCCAACGCCGAACTGGATGCACCCCCTTTGCTCTCTGTACCTACCGCCTCACATTCTTTTCATCTGCCGAGTGTTTAGAATACCCGTACAACACTGGGCTCGGCTGAATTGACTGGGTGGCTGCAGGATGGCGGGGTGTGCAGCTATTTCCTAGATAGGTGCAGGCAGGTGAGCGGAACCAGGATCTCAAGGGATCTCGCTCGACGGCACTCCTGCTTCCCGGGCACGGGATGTGACGTGGTGGACCAATAGGTTGCAGTGTCGGGATGACCGAACAAGAATATGACGCAAGGCGGGCATAGCTTGCCCTCGATAATAGTAAGGCGATTTCTTTGGCTCAACTGACGCTTCGCTGTTACAATGGCTTTTTTTTTTTCTTTTCTTTTTCTTGAAGCCTCGTGTTGTTGGGTAAAGGGTCACATTCGGGTTGTACCCATAGCACGTAATGAGAAAGTGATCGGTGTGAACAGAAGGCGAGTTGCTTCAGGATGGCTTGCACCCAATCTGTTACGGCTCGATCTAGCGATATCCATGCCCCTGGGGTCGCACTGCGATGATGCCGTGGGACACGTACTAACAGGGGCGAGACGAACTGCTCTCCGGCACAGACCAGCCAGCACCCGTCGCCGAGTTGTACGGTCTCATTGAAGCTGCAGGATCGAGATCAGTGTTGAGAATGAGATGAGGTAGACTGAAGTGTCTAGCAGTTGCAACTGTGGCATGATACTTCGGCTTGTTGAAGCCCGAAGACAATATATTCTCGCAGTTTGCTGCGGAATTCCACGTAGGTCTCATGCACTAGACATGCATCATCGCCTTCTGGACTTCGGTGCTTACCGATCTGGTCTAGGTCAGGGTAGCTTCTGATCGTGCATGCACTCTGAAACGACACCGGACTGAGTGATGAGCGGTCAAGTACTGCAAGGATCGGATGCCAAGACGATCGCGATAGGGTGGCATTGGCTTTCTGGGGAATGGTGGTTGGCCGTAGAATGATCTTGGATTGCCATCGGCAACTCTCACGGCCATGCAAGGTGAAGTTCGGGAAGAGGACCAAGAGTGCTTGCCCATCCCCGCCATCCTTTGCATCTCAACAAAGCCACGATTGGCCGTAAATCCTCTCCCGTCGCACGATTGGTCCGGCCGTTGGACTTGGACTCTTGCTTTTCACCATGCGTGCAGAGGTTGTGATGTAACCATGACCCCAATTAGCCCACCAACCAGTTTTCATGGCGGGATGCGGGGATTCTCTCCTCAAGCACTCGTACCGCCCTGTTCATCAATGCAGCGTGAGTGGCTGGCTCTCTCGAAGTACTGCAGAAGCTGCCCTGGCGGCCCCGCATTGGCAGGGGAGCTGAATTGAGAGTTTCGTAACAAGTGTGTGTGGTTGAAGACTTTTTGTGGAGGGTGGTCGTGGTGATGAACTTATTGAGGGTGAACTTGGCGATGCAGTAGATGGGAGCTGGTCATGATAACGCACAGTTGAGGTTCTGGAGAGACGATGGATTAGATCGAACTAATGATCCGTGTGACAAGTTTTAGTGCCTCTCTCATTTGGGGTTGAAACAACTCTAAATCTACCTACCAAACGGAAGGAGCATTGTTTTCTGGACGGGCCAACCTGAAAACGTTCCTTCCGAATCAAGATGGAATGGATTCCTCAGGCCCCGATGGCTTTGTTCCTCCCTCGCCCTTGAGCACAGCACCTCGTTCCACACCTCCTAGGCAATGGTGAAGGCGATGGTGAAGGTGAACACGAGGATGCAGCCGCACCACCAATGGCAACCGACGCAGGATATGCTCTAGTCTGCATCTGAACTACACTCCAAGATCCTGCGCGCATCCGGAAACGGGGGTTGGTAGCGAAGCTTTGGCCTCGAGGTGTCGGTCGCTAGCATTTCACACCAAGGTTGACGAAGTCGCAAGCCAAGTCGCAAGCCAGCGCCATCACAAGCCCATCTCTTGGAAGCCAGGTACTCTGCTGTCACTCGTCGCAGCAGCGGGCTTACGCCCCGTTACACTTGTACTCGAGCTTCGCACCAGGCCGACTCCAGGTCTTGACGAGACGCACGACGCGCGCCGATTCAGATGGCCTTTCATCGTGGACTTCCGACCCGGCAGGGCGGTGCAACGCCAATTAGCCCGTCCTATTGGAACACACACTTGACGACAAACGCACGGCCGGGTGTCACCACAACACGGTGCAAGGGCTGTGCTGCCTGTGCCGCCTGTGCCTTGGGTGAACGCGAGCAGGGTTAGCCAAGGCGCGAGATCTGCTAGGTGCCAGGCGCGTGCCACCTGACGTGCATGATCTCGAAGAGTTCCCAGCCTCGCGGTGGCCAGTCGTTTCTCGCTTGTATGACCAGTCGCATGTTCATAGCCTTCGTGAGTGGCCGCCCATGACATTTCCTCATGATGGATGTTGAACTATTTCGCAGTGACAACCAGAGCAAAATGGATACTCGCGAGCTGCTGCCATGCCGTGGCGAGTGGGCCGTCTGTGGTGGAGAGAGGATTTCATCCCTGTACTCAATCGGTGCTGCTGATTCGTCGCGGCATGCGTCTCAACAACCCTTCACCGATCCATCACTGATCTGCCGAGTTGAGAAGAAGACCACCAATGCACTGATGGAAGCGTATCGAAGATACACGGGCGGCCGTAGGAGAGCCATCGGCTTGATCCGAGCCTGTGCCAGTGGCTGCAGCACCTGCGCAACCACTATGCCACACCCGCCCTCGTGGGTTCCTGTGCACTAGTGTCAACAACGAAAACGACCGCACCAACTGTGCTGCCATGGGAAACATCTGGGTTCTGCGACTACGCAATTACCACTACGATGGGTCCAGCGGACTTCACTACAACACATATTGGTGAGACGACGTTGAGGTTCGAACTCAAGAAGTGTCTGAATGAATGGTGCTAGCTCGATTTGGTGGCTAGCATGCAGTAGCGTTCAACATTCGAGTCGCGGAAGCACAGGCGAGAAGTTGACGGGGCGCTTCAAAAGACTTTAGACGCAAGGCTGATGCGTATACAAAGACTCGAGCACAGAAAGGTCTTGGATGAGCTCGCCTCGCGAGACTTGACATTGATTCAGAGGGGCGTTGAAACAGGCATCGGACCAATCCTGGGCATACAAAATCGTTTCCTTCATAGGACCCCAATGCACCTACCCCGCAACTGACCTAGATGCGCCTATACTGTGGTCCAGCACCTATCAATTTTGTCGGCGGTTGAGACATGCACGTGTCGTGCATCCGGGACCGACAAACTCTGTCCGCCACTGGAATGAACACTGGGCGTTTCGTCGCAGTTCCAAATAGGGTCCCCCGTTGTGCCGAGCCCATGATCTAGGGCAGGATCTAACACAGTGACGCGACGAATCCTGCGTGTTGGGATGGCGTTTCGCATGCTGGAGAAGCATGTGCGTGACCGAACTAATGGACGGTTGCGTGGGCGAAGGGTGCAACCAAGAGAGGACACAAAGCATGCCGTGCAACCGTGATCTAGCGAGATTATTGGCAACAGATCGCTGCGGTCTGTGTGATTTCTCAAGCCACCGCTCGAGTAAATCAAACCTCGTGCGAGAGACATGGGATCGATCTTCAGACTCGACCTGGACCACGAGTCAGTGGCCTATTAGGACGAAGGTGGAATTTGACCTTGGCGAGGTGAGGAACAGTCCATCTCACATCGGCACTGTGAATACTACCTCTTCCCCACCGAGACCAAGATTCCGAACCCTTGTTTGGCACCAGGCCAGCAAGGCTATTTAGCATCAGCAACTATGAGTAAAACACCGAGCTCAGCAACAGAAGTGTCAAATGAAGTCATTCCAAAGCCAGACCCAATATACAGTATCGCTGCATATTTGCGCGCAATTCGAAGTTGCAAGTGGAAGCGATCTGGTCGAAGCTGCAGGGGCTGGCGGGCTAGTGATGTCGAGCACTGTGGTCCGCGCCAGGACGGAGTTTCCGGGGCAAGAGTACATCTTTCAGCAATCGCTCCGCCGACACTTTGTGGTACTCGGGCCTCTAGTCACAATGACCAGTCAATGCAACTCAAAGGTTCAAAGCTCACCAGCCGACACAGTCGTGGTGTCGTCTCCATAAGTGCGGCCCGCATCGGTTGAGAGCCTAGTTGATACCTAGCCAGGCTGCAGGTCCTCACTGTGTCTTCCATCCAGATGCCCTGCTCACTGCTAGCCGAACTAGTCACCTCAGCGCTGCAGCCATTGGCGATCCCCCAAGCCGAACGGTGGGCGACCTTGGCACGGACGACCCTGGTCCCCTGCGCAGATCGCACACCCGCCCCCCCAAGCTTGTCTGTCTCTGATGCTCCCCACGATCATGGCACCCCGACCTGATGGAACGCCAGCCAGGGAACGGAATAGATGGAGTTCAAGGACAGGCAAATCTGGAGTGAGATGCGATACGGTGGTATCCCGACCCCGAGGCCGCCTGGCCGCCTGGCCGCCTCCCCAGAGTCGGGATGTCCCTCAGGAGCCGAGGTGGCGTGGTTGTAGAGGCTTTGTTGAACAGTATCGCATTGTTGTATCTCACCCATGTGCCGGTGACCGACGTAATTTGGCTAGGCGGACAAGGCCCCTTCCACGAGCCACAGAGGCCACAAAGCCAGATCGAGCCGCGTCGCTTGCTCAATCGGGCGCCAGGGGACTGGCCAGGGGCAGCGAGGTCACCAAGATCTCCCGCGTCGCGGATGACTGGCTGGTCGGGTACCTGCTCAGTACCAAAGTGTCCCCTGGCCTGGCCGCATCGCGCAACAGAACCACAAGCATGGCCAAATGATGAATCCGGCGTTCAGGAGGAGAAGACAGCCCTTGCGGAGCCTCGCCGCTCACCAGTTTCCATCCAAAGCAGTTCATATAAATCGCTGGCGTTCCCCACGCTGAGATGGCTGCTGATTCCCGGACGACTAGTCTACTTCCAATTGTTCCCAACGCAACGAGTTTATGACAAACGAGAGAAACGAGACCTCGACAAGTTTTAACGGCGACAGCGACAGAGCGAATATACCCCAGCAATTCTCCTCCTTCAGAAGCAAAAATCCGACTCAAGACGGAGACGTTTCTTCTGCGAGTGTCAAAGCGGATACCAGGGCGAACCTGAGAGGGAGTCGAGGCGCAAGCGTCATCTGAGAGCGCTGTAAGGGCGAGACATGAGCGATGGTTCACGTGAGTTAGATCCGTCGCTGACAGCTGCGTCCAGGTACGGGCGCCACTCCCACGTTGGGAAATCGAGGCAAGCGAGACACTGCAAAACTACAACAGCCGACATCGACATCAAGAGGCGGCGTGAGGTTGTCGCTATTGAATCGTGAGTGACAATTTACTTTCCGAGGGTGTGGTTGCCTCCTTGCATCATTCTTTCATAATTTATCTCCCTGTCACCGGACGAACCTGGCCTGGTGTGATCCCTTCAGCTGGCACGGTACCCTTTTACTAGCAGATCTTTCCAAGGGGCCTCGGAGGTCTGGAAGATACCCCGCGGTCACGGAGAAATCCGCCATCATGGTGTCCTACCCTTGTCGGGTACTCAATGGGCAGGCAGTCTATGGGCAGTCTATGGACAGTCTATTGATTGGGATGGCCGCTCTAGGAAATTCTAGTGACTAGGTTCACAGGGACTAGGGATCTTTGGCCAGGCCAAAGGACGCTCAAGCATCCATCCGTGGATGTGATGTCACCAAGCTCTCTCACTTGTTGTTCTCAACCCAACGGCGGCAGGCGCAAGTCGGGACCAGTACCCGCCCGAGATTTGGTGAAGTGAAGGCAGTACTGCATTGCCCGAAGACCCGCTCTCATTTGTCGTCACGCTCTATTTCCCTTTCTTTTTTTTTCATTCTGAGATGAATGACGGTGCAACTCGGGCTCTCAATCTCAAGTGGGAGTGGGCTACGGGCGGGATGGACAGCTTTTCCAGTTGCTGGCTACTAGCGGGTGGAGGCACACGGAGACTGAGGAACCGAAATGATGCACCCTGTCGCAAGACGGGAGAACGGGTCTCAGACTAGGTTGTGATTGACCGAGATGTTGCGTGCATACGGGATGGGGAAAAGCAACGAGTGGCTGATTGGAATGGAGTTGACAGATTTGACTCAGAAGCTCTGGCGGATGAGGCGATCAGCGATCGTCCGCCCCTTGCCCTGGACTACTGAACGACGGGACTCCCCTCGACCAACCGACTTACCCTTTCAGGCCTGATCCCTGCTCAGCGACGCGGAACCCCAGCTCTCCGAGGCGGAAGACCCTCCCAGTCGAGCTGACGTCCACCCAAAGCGTTCGTCAACCCACCCCCTAGTTCCTTAGTTCCTGTGTAGTGGTGGTGGTACAGGTGGTGGTGGTGGTGTGTAATCCGTATGGTGGTGGTCGAAAGCTGGGACTCACTCCGAAGCCCAGGACGCAGACACTTTTGGGAAACGGGGACTATTGGAGCGGAGAACTTGGTTGATGCGGTCTGCTGATTTTTTTCTTGTTTCTGGCAGATCGCGCACAGAAGCACTCGAGGCACCCGGTTGTGCGAGAAGCTCTGTGAAGCTTGGGAACTTGATTGGAATCTCGCCGTCTGGTGATCAAAGAGTCCCACGCACCTCGATCAAGGGCCGATTCTGGCAGTCATCTTCTATAACAACGGTACGTCCATGGCGTCTTCCCTTAAGGCCGGCTGCTCCACTGGTCGGGCGTAGCCAACCTCCCCTCCCCCCTAACGTTGTGGCAGCGGCAGCGGCAGCGGCATCCAAAGATAGTGCTGTGGGCGGATGGTGGACGGCAGACACCCGGTCCAAAAACTCTCTTTCTTCCTCCTTCTCTCATAACGGACGGCGGGGTTCGGGCCAGTTGCTGGGCTGTTGCTGTAAGAAGTACGAAATGGAGACGGGAGGACGGAAGACGGGACGGGGACCAGCACGGTTGGAACCGCGCGTTGGTCACTAGCCGTTGGTGACCAGGCAGACCCTCCTTCGACCCTCTTCGGCGCTGTTGAGCACTGTTGGCTCCCCTTGGCCCACTGAGGCTTTGGGCCACCAGCGTGTCGTCGGACTGCCCCCAATGTGGCATCCCAGCGTGGCCTGACACTCACAGAGGGTTCTTTCACACTGTCCGTACAGACTTCAGAGCTTCTCCAGCGCCGTCGACGCCCCGGGAAGCCTCTGGCGGGCTCTTGACCACGCCTGGGACTTCCCTAGGCTCGCCTTAGACGCTTCCTAGACCCTCCCTAGGTCACCCTGCTCCAGCCAGCTGATGCCGTCCGCGTCGTGCGCTATGTCCACTGCCAACCCTTCCACCAAATCCTCCACCAAAAAGTCCACCAAAAAAGTCCACTACCTGCCCACTACCGACACCCCTGCACACCACTATTGACCCCCCAGTATCGCCCGCCTCCAATCAGCGCTGACCGCCTATAGCCACCCCTCTCACCCACCCGATCGACTTACACGCATTACGCACTGCATTGCAGCGACCAGGCACGTTAACATTGTTCTTTTTAGTTTTCTCCCCCTTCGTCCCTTCGTCCCTTGGGCATTTTTTCTTTTTCCCTGATCAACGTCTGGTTGGACAACCTTTGGTCCTCGATTTCTGTTTTCTTTGCTCGTTGGCGTCTCGTCGATCCCCCCCACCCCCCTTGTACCATGTCCCATCCTATTTTCCTTGTGCTGCAGGATTGCGAGCCCGTCTCCCGTGGCCCCGTGGACGGACTGCCCGTCATAGCACATGCTCCCTGAAGTGTTCTCAGAAAAGGGGGGTGTGAGCAGATGGCCCCGTGTGTCTCCGTGTGTCTCTTCGCCGCCCAGCTCCACGGCCTGCCGTGATCACATTGACGCCGAGGGCTTGTGGCGGAAGACGTCGGAGGCTTATGGTGAACTCGCAACCCCACGATCCCTCCAGCCCACGAACAAAACGCCGAGTTGGCCTAACACTTGGTGATGAGCTTGTCTCTTTGGAACCAACTCTTGCCAGTAACCATGAGGCCACTCCCGCACTGGCGCTGTTCCTTATTCTCAGCCGTTGAGGCAAAGTTCGCCGTCTTCACTACGACCTCTTGGGCCCCCTCCCCCTCCACACCTACGAATACACTACTCTGTACATCGTACTCTCAACCCTCACCCTTGCAGTGCCTCTGAGACATCTGGAAATCTGGCATTTCAACGGCCAAAGTGGCCGACCCTAGTCCTTCCTCTCCCCTCCCCCCCTCTCCGATCCCTAGTCGCCCTCCACAAAATTCACGGTACTGGCCCCATGGAATCATCTGCCGCCGTGGTGATGGCCGATGCGATCATTGCCGGGACAGGACTTGGAGTAGTCTCCTGGCCTCGTACTCCGTGCTCCGAATGTACTGGTCTCTCGCCTCCTCCCTGGCTGGTGGGGTGGGCTTGGTGGACAAGGATGCCACAAGCTTGACAGTATCAACGCCCAGAAGCAACTAGACAGAGCCTTGTCTCCCGTTCCCTCGCCCTGGCATTGCATCCGCCGGTCCTCCCCATGCCTGCCTGTCCGCGCACGCACTTGCCTCCCTCTGCACCCTTTTACATCATTGAACCCTCCAGTACCATCTGTCACTTGCTTCCTTCCTAGGGAGGGCTGGATGTCACAGACCCCGGCTCCACACCCATCCTGTACACTCCACTGGACTGCCCTCGTCTTGCCAGTCTTGCCAGTCTTGTCCTCACCCTCACATCCCCGCCTCTCCACCATCCATCTGAATCACGACTATCGCCTCTTGACGCAGGGCAGAGAGTCTTGCATACGCCATCCCAACCTCAAAAAGAAATGCCCCCTCATGTTCCTCGTCCCTCATCTGCCCCCAACACTCTCAAAAGCCTACCCGACCGAGACTCTGACTTTCCTGAATCTCGCCAGCTTGGATCAACCACTTGTTCCCGCTCCAGACACTCCTCAGTTCAAGCTCCGCTTTGTCTCTGTTTGTCGTCCCACCCCCGGAGCGCAACCATAACGCAGCACCGCGTTCTCCGTCTCTGCCGTCTCCTGGCTGAAGGATCGCAACATTACTCAAACTTGGCCGAGGGACACCCACCTACTGACCATCATTTCCCGTCTACAGCTTTGGGGTATTTGCAGACCAGCGCTTGGATGGCTCCATGGCCAAAACTTCATCGACAGCTAGCTTCGTCTCCCTTCTGGTGATCTAATCTGGATCTTAGCCTGAGCTATCATACCATGTACGTGCCGTCTGACGGCTTGATCCCTCGCCCAGAGTGTTGCCACCACCCTAAGAACGGATCTCTGGACGCCTCTCGGGGCTTCTTGGGCCGTCTGTTCCAGTGTCAAAGATGCTCTCCCGCTTGATGATGGATGTTGAGGACTGACCAAGATGCCAGACTCCTTTGGGCTGTGCTGCACGGCTTTCTTCAGCACACAATCCTTCACGTCTCCAGTCGGATTCCTCTTGCCGGAACTTGACCGCCCACCAGAGCTCTGTTTGTTGTTCGTCCTCAACACGCCCGACCAATGAGGCTGCAAATGCCCCGGCATCTCTGAATCCAACTGGCCACGTCAAAGTGCCTACTACCCCGGTTTGAGCAGCGTCAATCCCAGGCGAAAAGCAACTTGGGCTGTAAAGGGCAACCGAACTCTCCCTTCCTGGAATGCAAGTGTCTCTGCTCTGGATCGGAACCGCCGCGCGCCCCTCTCAGCATCCCGCTTCTCGCCAGTAAGAATCCCGCCGTTCGCCTCGGGTGTTTCACAACGCCACGCCAAAGACGCAGAAGCAATTCAAGGGAGGAACACTGACAACAAGGACAGCATAGCAACAGCGTCAGTCTGCACATCAGTCTATGTACAGGGCTAGACCAAATCTCCGAGAACCGAAGCTCCCACCAAGGGATCGTTCTCCAGGCCGAGTCATCTCCCGCGCCGAATAAGGCCTCGACGAGACCTGTCTCTTTTAAACAGTCTCGACCGCCTCTGTCCAAGACAGGGTTTGCATTCTTTATCACGTCTCCCTCAAAACACATTTCCCATCAGCTCCCCCTTTCCGACAGCTTGAATGTCGTCTGCTGTCAAGTTCCAGTGTCCGCCCTACAAGCTTTTCGAGGTGAGTCGCAACCCAGACCTTGTTCCAACACTCGCGTGACAAGACCAACTCCTTCCTCCTCTCGTCTTGCCCACCACACTGCGGAGCGTTTCGTCTCGTCTCCCTTCATCTCCATCCTACTTTGTGTCTTCGTGGTGTGGTCTTTGCTCCTCGAGGACTTTGCTTCGAGACATACCCAAGACTAACATCGAGGACCCTCACAGCCTGACTACCATACCCAAAAGCCAATCATTGTTGGTTTGGACGACAGGCTCGAGTCGCCCGAGACGATCACGCTTCGTTTCGAAGAAGCTGCACGAGCAGCCAACGGGGGAGACCCACGCGGGGACTCCCCACCTCAGCTCTTGGAGATGGCGACATACAGCAAGGCGCAGCTGCCTTCGATGCATGGTGAGTTGATACCCTGTGAACGCTGCTTCAGGTGTTGTATTTGGAAATGTTTGGACCGGTGGTAATGGCCGGGTGAGCTGTTCGTCACGAGTGGAGGCGCTCGCGGCGATTTGTGCGAGAGCGTGTGAGGGAGCTATCCAGCGCGACCGAGTTTTTAGAAAGGCAAGAACACCTGACTAACGAGAGTCTCAGCAACAGCTTACGATTCGCCGCGATACCAAGAACCCTCGTACGAGCAGTATCCCGCTCAAACCTTCCCGTCACAGCAGACGGAGAAGTTCGCTCAACTGAACCAGCAGTCGTTCGCCTCGAATAATGGAACCGTTACCGGATACATGCCCTCGCCGTCTACCATCCTCTCTTACCAACCAACATCAGGCGCGTTTGGCACCAAGGTCTACGTCAAGGTCTCTTCACAATATGACGTGCTCTCCATGTCGGCTTTCTTCTCCCTGCTCTTTGGAACAGAGAAATGCCCCGCCGAGGTGACCAGAGAGGGACAGGATAGCTCTGGCTACACCTACACATTTACAGCAGATGTTCCCCAGCACCTGGTCACAGGCTGTCCCAGCGGCAACGTGCCCGTGTCACTCCTTCACGAAGCGAACCCTGGAGAAGAGATCTCGCGAACGGCTGTAGGCACATTTCAGTACCTAGATGTGTCTGGCGATGGGGTCACGGGGTCAGCCAAAGGCCCCAAGCAGGAGGACGGGGCACCTGCCACCGCACTGGATCAGCCGAGTATCTCACCCAAGTCAGAGGCTGTACTACCATCAGAGCCCGCTACAAATAGCTACGAGTATCCAGCGCAACCGAGCGGGTATGCCAGCAACTACCCGTCAGGAAACAACGAGATGATTACCACCTACAGAAGCACCAGTTTTACGGACCCGGGCAACTACCACCGCCAGTCAAGGTGGAGCGGATACCCGAGCACCTTGGGGAGTACGGGGCGGAGTCCTGCCGGATTAGATGTGTCAATGGCGGGGAGGCCAAGCTTGACGCCACTGCCGATACCGTCGACGACCGCCGGGACACCGCAGCTTATACGGACGAGCACCATCAGTAACAGCAACAGCGGAGGCAGCAGCTACCACTCTGTCTCCATGTATGGCAACAAGGCCGTGCTGAAGATCCAGGGCAAGCTGGACTCAATGGCGGAGAATTGGAGTCAGGAGGAGTGGGACAACCGTCGCCGCATCGTGCGCTTCCAGAAGAACCAGCGGGGGTCTACCCTCACGGCCAGCTTTGCACCGGTTGCCGTCAACGAACGGCCGCCCAACAGCATCTGCATCTCGTGTATCTGGTGGGCTGAGAAGACAGAGTGCTACGTCACGTCGGTCGACACCATTCACCTACTAGAGCAGCTGGTGGCCGCCCCCAACAGGTTCAGCGTCGAGGAGAAGAACCGCATCCGCCGCAACCTAGAGGGATTCCACCCCCTGACCGTCTCCAAGGCCAAGCCCGAGAGTGAGGAGTTCTTCAAGATCATCATGGCGTTCCCCAACCCCAAGCCCCGCAACATTGAGAAGGACGTCAAGGTGTTCCCCTGGAAGATTCTCGAGCCCGCGCTTAAGAAGATCATTGGCAAGTACAGCGCCACGCCTAGCAGCACGTTGCCACCAGCCGCCATGCTGGGCATGAATAGTTCTTCGTACGCGCCACTTCCCACGCCTCCGGGCCAGAGCATCGGTCCATCTCAGGCCGATCCTCACACGCAGTACTCTCTCCCTCAGCATCACGACTCGATCCCATCCCCTCGGTCCCTCTCTGGATCCCAGCCCAGTTGGACCCCCTACTCGGCGACGGCCCCAGGCTACCCAACGGCTGCGTCGAGGACAATGAGCCCTAGCATCCGCCATCCCAGTCCGTCAGCACAGCCGCCGCTTCGTCTCAGTACGACGCCTCTCCCATCCGTCAGCACGTACGATAGCCGGACTGGCACGGCAGCAGCATACGGGACGACAGGCCTCCACACGCCTATCAGCCATCATCAGGCTACCGCGACCCCCCCGCGATGGGATCCCACGCCCGCAACATATCCCGATAGCTACCCGAGCTTGACGTCGCAGACCGCCCAGCCCGTCTACAGTTCGGGAGCCTACGGCGAAGCCCCTTCAAGGGGGTGAAGTCGGAGGGGGTGAAGATGGCTGTAGCACCCGGTGGCCCCCCGCGGATGACCATTCACCGACGGCCTCTCGCCTCGTGTTCCTGCCTCCAGACTCCAGACCTTGGATCCATGGTCTGAGTGACCGTATCGGGCAGCCTCGTGAACACTTGGAGGAGGGTCGCGGGGGCGAGTCAGGTGTTGTGGCGCACGCCAATGAGAGGCCGCGCCAGGACACCATCATGGCCTAATCGGGACATGTTGCATCCATCTCATCCCTCCTCTGCATTTTGTGGCATTTTGTGGCATCTTGTGGCCTCGCGATCCGGCTGCAAGCCACGGGCGTCTCTCGTTATGGATGGCGCCATCAGGCCTGCAGTGGCTGCGGCACCGGGCTGCTCGGCGACCAAGAGGGTGTCAAGATTGCCCAAAAGGGTGTGGACGATACGCACCGTTCCTCCTTGGCGTCCATGTCTGACGCGGCGCCCGCATCGAGAACCCGGGGATCTTATGTCCGGTCACTCTAATTCAGAGCATGGCAATCATGGTGGCCACTCTAAATTAGAGAATGGCAATCATGGTCGCTCATCTATCTCGCCCTGGCACCCCCAACGCCCCCAAAAGACCCCCCTTCCTACCCTAGCCTGACATCATGGGTGGTCATGAGGTCTCGGTAGTTGCACAACCCCAGCTCTCCTGACATATGCTAGAGGTTGCCATCCCTGTCGACGATCAGCTAGCGCAGCCTTCAGTGGGGAAACAACACGCAACAGACCCTACCATGCCTGGACGGGTAGATCCGTGCTGAGAGCAAAGCCTGTTGGCTCGCCGATAACTACGCGCCCCCTACACTGCTTGGTTGGGCCAAGACCGCTGCATGTTGCCGCACCAGAATGGGCGTGCATTTGGCTTATCTCGTCATCTTGTTGTCATTGAATCACTTCGTTTTCCGGACCCTGGGATGGTGTGTGTCTTGTTCTTCCACGCTTTTTCCGTGTTTGACGCACTGCACTCCGGATACGCGCTTTCGTTGTCATAGATTTCTATCTTGTCTTTCTTACACTCTGGGGTTTTTTCTACTTCTTTTCATTTCCTTTTAATGTTGGACCTTGGTTGTACTTGCCTATGACGGCAGCTATATCACATAGACGGCTTCTTGGTATTGGGTAGCTACGGATACATGGGAATGGGTCTGGGTATTGTGGCGGACTGGGCAACGGGCATGAATGGATGTCGGGTCAGATGGGTACCAGGTCAAGGGCATGCGGGTTTTCTTTTTTTTTCTTTTTTCTTTTTTGGCGGGGTTTCTAGCTACTTGGTCTGTTTTTGCTACTCTTGGATGATTTGGTCTCTCTTTTCCTATTTTATCAATAGGCATTATACCCTTCGTGTGCATTCTTATGGGATATACTAAATGGTTTACCTTTGGATCGTCTTGGGCTACAGAAAACGACTGGGGGGTGGGTGGGCGGTCGGAACGGAGACATGGGTGAACGGGCGGATGAGCCAGGGCTGGATTTCCATACATGGCCCCCCGCGATGGAATGGGCACTTGGCGGAACATTTGCTAGAACGGTAATCATAATATCCTTTTACCCTAAACAATGAATGGCGGCAGATGATTGGGATGCAATGGGGAATGTTTGGCATATTGCGTTCCAGAACCGCGGGCCGCCCATGCTGTCACGGATTGCGCCGATCAACTGGGGAAATTAAATGCAGCCAATGTTTTCCGATGCTAATTTATGTCATAGTTTTGCTGCATGTCGCAGTTGCAGCCCTAGTGCTGTTCTCCCGTTCCTGAGGCTCGAGTCTGTTGACGCTGCTGTCCCGATGCGGCTTGAACCTGACATTGAGCAGGCTGACATGACCCATTCCACCTAGGCTAGGTCTTCCAGATGGCAGTGGCAACCCGTGCAGAGCTTTTTGACAGTGTCCCACAAGGCTCAGACAAATGATTACGTCTTGTAGCGCATGTGATTTTGTCGGGCGCGAGGGCTTGCTCAGGTGTCGTGGTTGGCGGCGTGACTTGATTTGGTCGCTTTGCATCGAGTCTCGAGCTACTCTTGTGGTTTCCTTGGGCTGTGTCAATTTGCGTATTGAAATTACTATTGACATCATCGTCGCTGCATTAGATGTTCTATTTACTCAAATCTGCACAATGTGGCTCCAATCAATTCATTTAAGAAGTTCTTTGCCTCTTGAGAGTTCTAATACTGGGGCCTTGGGTTCATAATTTAAAACATAAATGGCTTCTACAGTTAGATATAATGGAGTACATACAGCTAGACTGAACTACATGATTTCCTATAATGTAGATCTATCATATTTGCCAGTCCATGCTTAGTATAAACGTAGGAGTGTACCGAGACTTTTGGCTTGAAACTGTAGCAATCCTAGCTATACATCTTACATCTGCCACCTTGTCAAGCCGAAGTACGCGCTAGTATTGCCACTGGGAGACACTGGACCAGTCCTCTACATAAAGGCCAGCATGCTAACCGCAGGTATAACCGCAGAAATGGACAATACGGACTTTGGGAGAAGTCCGAACCCGAGGTGAAAATCACCGGTGATGGAAGCTCAAGCGGAAAATCTGCTCTGGGAATTGGTGTAATATGGCATGATAGACTGTTCAAAGCCAACAGCCTCAGTACGGGCTTCGTAAGAGACAGCTCGAAAGCTGAAGCTGCGGGTCACAACCTAGTCGATTGGGACTGTGATAATACCTTACTGATCTGATAAAGTTATTTTCTGTTTTATAAGTCACAGCTACAATTTTCATAGGCTCCAGAGCTGCACTGGCTTCGATAACATCCTCAGTTTTGAATAAACAAAGAGCATTGTTATTCGTACAGTTCACTATTCCTATCTGCATAGCATTTATAGATATGCCTACTTCTTCTTATTCTAGTAATAGTAATCCTAATTAAGATTATAAGACTATATGAATATTAGCGATAAGGGAACTAAATGACGGTAATATTGCGCTCATATAGAGATAACTTCACTGCGTTTTCTAGAAGGCATGCAGTTCTAAAATAACTGTGTCTCTCTTTCAACTCTTTAAAAATCCATAAGTAGCCTAACCACCGGTCTGAGACTCTTCCATCCCTGACTTCGCTGTTTAGTCCCTCATTTCACCTCATCCTTACTCAATCTGAACCCTGGACAGTCCCGAGATACTATCAAAGCGCTGCACAAAGGGAAGTTCACCCTTCTGCGGGGGCAGCCTTCCCAGCTGAGCTCTCAACAGCCCAATCCTCTCAAACGAACCCTTGTTCTTCCTGTGAGGCTGCAGCACAAGATAAATGGCTAACAGCTTCTGCCCCTGCGCTACCTTGCGCGTCATCTCGAGCAAATGCACATATGCCCCCTTGGCACTGTGCTTCCAGAAGTCGTGGGTATCGGCATTGAAGAACCACCCCTCGCGGAACGTCTCTTGCTTTCCGCCGTATCCGACGCAGAGCGATTGCTTGACGATGCCTTTGGTATTCTCGATGGTCATGACGCCAGTCGCCAGCTTTCCCTCTAGCGTCAAGATGCCTCGGGTCAGAGATCCAAGGAAAGAGGGTGGATCTGGTTGACAATCGATCTTGATCACTCGCGCAGCCATCACGACGTTGGGGTCGGATAGGTCGCTCTGACACCAGAGCGTAGCCAAGCCGCCTGAGACAGACCCCCAAGACCACGAGGGCACCTTCTTCAGCTCGTCCGGCCGCTTCCCGTTCTCCATGATAGCCCAGCAGAGATCGGCGACGAGAGAGTCTTCCCACAAGCCAGCGAGATAGCGGCCCTTGCACCCCTTAGCCAAGAGCGTGGCGACACCCGCCGTCGCCGCCAACCGATCCGTGACGTAGGTAAAGTCGAGGTTCATCATGCTCTCGACATTCTCGTACCAGAGCTGGCGCCGCTTCCGCACGTCCGTCGTCTGCAAGCCGTACTTTGCCGCGCTGAGGACTTGGTTCGTGGCATGATCCGATCGAGGCGCCGTCGGTATCATGCCGCACTGGCAGTGCGTGCGAGAGTGGCACTCCCACACGAGCTCGCGAGCTCCGAAGTGGAGGAAGCGGCGGGAGAGGATGTGCTCCTGGAACACCCATCCGCGCTTCGTGAGAGGGAAGTGGCCGAACTCGTCCTCTTCTACATCGAACGGGTGGTCGATGGCCGTTCTGGTGACGAGCTGATACGGCCGTCCCTGCTTGTCTTTGCCATGCAGCTCAACCGCCTCGTCCGTCTTGGACCGCGCAGGAAACAGTCCCACAGAGCCATCCAGGGCCGCCGAAGCTGCGATCGTGAGGTCCGCGTTGGAGTAATACGAGGCCATCTTGACGGCCTCCTGCTCCCAGTCGGCGGCCGAGTCCTGGATGATGCACAGCGAGTCGATCCAGATGAACTCAACGCCAAGCCGGCAGGAAAACTCAATGGCGTCTCGAAACGTGGCCGAGAGCTTGTCCCGCGGGATCTCCTTCATGTGCTGCTCGAGGTTCATACCCTTGGTGGTGATGATCTGCTGCTTGCCCCAGCAGTGACTGAGGCAGATGTAGGGAGCGCGTCGAGAGGGCGCAGGCTCGAAGAGGCGAACCCTAACACTTCCTAGTTTAGAGCCGGCGATGATTTGAACAACTCTTTTAGGAAGGACTCCCTCCATGGGGTTTCTGCACTCTTTGTGGCCCTTTTCGCATGCGGTCATCCAAGACCTAACCTGCTCGGCGAGAGTAGCAGGGTTGCGAGAAGGGACGGTTCCCGGGAGGAAGATAGGCCATGGACACGGTTTTCCTGCGAATGTCAGCGTATATCGATGAGAGTGTTTCTATGGTCCATACCTGCTACTGAATAAATGTGAAGAACTCTTCTCTTCCACCCGTCCTTGATCTTCCGAAGCGGATCCTGCTCTGTCGCGGGAAAGTCCATCGGAGACACGGACAAGCCCAACGTCTCGTTGGGAAACTGATTCTCACCGCCTCCGAAGAAGGAGATGAAGACTCGATAATGCGAAGCGGCCGCAAATACCTCTGGGTAGCAGTGCAGCACAGCCTGGTACATGATGTTGCAAGTGACACAGGCCTGTGCCGACCGACAGATGTCTTGCAGCGCCGGGGCGTAGCCACGAATAGCCGCGGACTCTTTCTTGACGCGGGCATAGTCGAGCTCGAGACAGGTTCTGCACGGCCCTGTATGCTTCTCAACGGGTTTGACGACAGTTGCAGGCTGGCTCTTCGCAGGCACTATCTGAGGCTTGGGCGGCGGTGCGGCCTGGCTTTTTGCCGGCACAATGTGTGTCTTTGGCACCGTTGTCTGAGTCTTGTGAGAGCTGGAAGTGGTTGAGCTCTTCACTACCGTCTGCTGAGTCTTGTGCGAAGAGCTCTCGGCCTTTTTGATGATCGGTAGAGCCTTCTTTGGATCAGGCTTGACGGTGCTCGCATGGGGCTTTGGTGCCGGGTGGGGAGCCGCGGGCTTATCCTTGCGAGTGCTGTCCTTTTTGGATGACATCTTGAAGGCCTCTTGACGGCGATGGAAACAGAGCACGATACTTAGTCTCACACGATGAACTCTTCACATATGAGTACGAATGAAAGAAATAGAAAAATACAGTGCGTGATTTACGGGCGCTTATATACTTGGGGGCGGACGCGTATTGTCGCAGGATGACAGAGCCCCTGTTGCTGCATGTAAGCCGTCATGCCACTGTTTGGTCACAATTGATCCTGACTTAACCGCCGGGTTTGGTTCTGCCAAGACATGGTGGAGATGGGGGCAGCTTGTTATTGCAGAGGTGGTGTGTTCGATTATAATAATGAGTATTGCTATTTGCACAGTTGACTATCGTGATTCTAATGAAGATCATAAGACTAATAAATGAGGGTGATGTAAATCATAAGGTATCATTAAATATACTAATTTAGAGACGATCTTGCCATAATTAGGCTCTCGGGCTACTGTGACATACTATGCGAATAGCAATACTCATCATTATACTCGTCCAATTCCTCACCGGTGGTAAATTCTCTATTCGAGGCCGTGAAAACACCGACTAACACATCACCAACTTCACAACCCAAGCTTCTTCTCACGTCTTCTTATCCCCCTCCCGCCCGGGCGGAAACTTCATCCCCCTCTTGCCATCGTTTGGTTCAGCGTTTGGACCCCAACCCCCATAGCCCTCGGCAGCAGCCATGCCACCCAAGCCGGATGTATTGCCCATGGCCATCCTGCCCGAGAGCTGGTTGCGGCCGACGCCCGGGGTCGATTCGGACCAGGTCTTGAGCTCGTCGCGCGTTTTGCCCGTGTACTTGAGGATGTCCTCGTCGCTGAGCGGCTTACTCTTCTTTTGGTCCTGCATACGCTGGAAGAGCGACGGCTTCTTTTTGTCCTTGTCATCGGAGCCCGTGCTTGATTGTCGGTTTCCCATTGTTGTGGGAGAAACGGGGAAATGGCGGGATTTTGGTATGAGAGAGATAGATGGGGAAGCCAACCTGGACTGTGGTTTTGTGGAGAGTGGTTTCCTGTTAAACAACGCTCTTGGCAGGGCAAAGTTGGCTTGTAATATACTCGACATCCCAGGCAGTTTCGAAGCAGCCAATGTTGATGTCGTTCAGCTAATTAGAGTGCTACGTGGCGCTAAAATGTCACACCAACTCGGTGATCTTGTGAGCTGGTTTTTACCCCGCGATAGAGGGGCAGTGCTATAAGTTGCAACCACAAGGCAACCAACAGCTTGACCATTGAGCAGACGGATACCAACACCTTCTGGAGGGTTTTAGATGACGCGGCGCGAATCAGAAGGCGTCTCGCCCGACCAAAGAGCAGCAAAACAGCCTCATTTTCCCGACTAACACGCAGATGGGATGACACTATTCAACGTTCCGTGTTTGTTGATGGACGGATCAACCTCGGGCGCTAAACTGTGGCTGATCAGCCTAGCTGCAGCTTCCAACGGCCAAGAGGTGATCCTGGTAAGCCTCGTTCGTTTATTCACCACTCTAGGGTTGCAAGACCCAATTGCGGAAGAGAGACGGGGTAATGATTGTCCACGTTGTGTTGCAACGCCGATGACTGCGCCTCACTGTCTACAAGCTCACCACTAGGTACACTATAAGCATAATCAAATATCGGAATAGACACGAATCATTACACTGGGTGACTCTCCAGGCATTGCATTTGATATCAAGCTTATTTTTTGCAACCCTGTCCCAACTTCCAATCCAGACAGACCCACCGTCAGATCTCTATAATCCCAGCTTCTTCTTAAGAACCCTCACTTTGACTCATTATATTCCTTCTTCGCAACCCGCTCGACAATCTCCTGGAGCATCTTGGCCGCCCACTCGTAATCCTCGAGCGTCAGGTACACCTGCGCGCTCATACGAGCCCAATAGCGCCCGCCATGCACAAACAGTGATAGGAACGTCTTGTACTCGCCAACCATGGTGTTGAGCATCCAGTGGAACGCCTTGTCGACGTCCTCGGCCGCCACCACCGAGTCGCCCTCTTTCGCCTTAGGACCCTTTGTAGCTGTCCAGATCGGCAGCGCCACGTTGGACATGGAGCAGTTGCGCATCGTTCCCGTGCTGTTCTCCATGTACTCAGTGCCCAGCGCGTCGGCGACGAGCTCGATGCCCTTCTTGTTCAGGTCCCATAGATACTCTAAGATGGCCTCCTCTCCGCCGAGTACCTTGCGGCGCCACTCGATGGCGTCCTTGATGCATAGATACGGCGAGTTATCGAGCGTGCCGACAAAGTGGAAGTTTGTCACAAACGGCGTGCGCCCGCTCGGTGGCAGGGGAACGTTCCTCGCGCCCGCCGCCTTGGACACGTACCCGTGGCTCGTGGCCAGCGTCGTCGGCAACAAGTGCTGGTTACGCGCGGGGACGTAGAAGACGGCGCTGCCGCGGGGCGAGAAGAGCCACTTGTGGCAGTTAGACACGAAGAAGTCCGGGTCGGCGGCCGAAAGGTCCAGCTTCACCATGCCGATGCCCTGCGCGCCGTCCACCATGCTGATGACACCTAGCTCCTTGCAGGCTTTCACCATGGCTTCCCAGGGGAAGACGACGCCGGGGCGCGAAGACACGACGTCGAAGATGCACACGCGCGCTCGCTTACCTTCAGCCTCGAGCTGCTTGACAGTATCGCGGAAGCGCTGCAAGATATCCTTATCATCAATGGGATACGTCAGCTCGACCTCCTTGGTCGCAATCTGGCCCGTGTAGTAATCAACGAGAAAGTCGGCCACCTTGCCGCAGGCCTCATAGACAGTCGAGAAACTCAGGATGACGTCCTTGCCGTCCGGGTTCCAGACGAGGTTGCGGAAGACGGTGTTGACGCCGGCGGTAGCGTTGGGCACGAAGACGCAGGTGTGCTCGGGCGCGTTGAGCAGCTTTGCCACGGCACTCTGCGCTTCGTCTAGTAGCTCGGGATAGTCGTAGCGGATGAAGACGTCTGGTCGGGCTTCGCTCGCGTCTTGGTACGCGCGGAGCTTGGTCTGGATGGCCTTGGGGTATGTTCCAAACGAGCCTGGTGAGGGATGTGTAAGTCAGAGGCAAATTGACGAGTTCCGAGATGATGATGATGATGATCAAGGTGACGATGATCAAATATCGATGCTCACTCACCATGATTGAGATTCCTCCACTCCGGATCAAACAGAAACTCCTTCTTCAACGCATCCCCAAAGATAGCAGCCGTCTCTGGTTTTCCCCTGAGGGGAAGCTCCTGTGAAGTGCCCTGACCAATGGAACCCATGATAAAGCTGTCGAGTTTGTTTTTTGTTTATGCTTAATCTTGACCAACTCCAAAGTCTATTCCGCGGGAGGGCGTCCCTATATAGCGTTCCCGGCGCTGGTGGGTGAGTCAATCGCATCGCAGCGCTCTATTTCTAATCTACCCCACTTGGTGGTCATCGACGCCCTTAACGGCATTTTGTCCTACAGAACATCACCAAGTGGACGCATACAAAGGCCGGGCAAGGCCGGGGGTAGCCGCCATACACCGACGACCCGCGGCATAAGAGTGAAGGATGACTGAAGACAAAATCACTTGCATCTTTCAGGGATCTATGTCCTCCAGGGATTGTCTTCCAGGGGTGTTACCGTCTTTCTGAGTCACCGGATTGGCCCATTACCGCTTGACTCGCTAGCTATGCGAATTCGCCAGTGTATTGGGGTAAACCTCAAGTCTTTCGTGATAAGTGTAAAAAGGTTGGGAACCCAGAGTCCAAAACGCCTCATCAAGTATTCATAGCCATCGGCCATTCTCTAGCTTCCCTTGGCCGACTTATCTTCCCCATGCGCGCCAAACACGCCCCGTCCCTCGTCAACGAAATTCCATGTACGCTCCTGGACGCCGAAGGTCCCAATGCTCGCTAACAATGATTTGCCATAAAAAAATGACTGAATCCCATCATCCCTTGCATGACCATCTCGTGTCCCAACTCCTCAAAGACATTTCTATTCCCCTCGGAGCAGGGTCCGGGGGATTCTGAACCACGGGGCTGCCTTGACTGAGCCCAGCCAAAGCCAGCGCCGCGTTCGCCTCGTCTGGCATGCTGACTTGCTTCACTACAATCGTCGTGTCGCCCTTGGTTGTCTGCCACCAGCTGGGCCCATGCTGAAGGGTCTTGACAAGCGGGTCGTCGATAAAAAACGCATTCTTCTTCTTAAAAATCGTTGCGCCCCGCATATTGACAGAGATGGATGCTAGTGGTCCAGCTGGAGGGCTCCTGGGCTCCAGCGGAATAGGTTTCCCAAAGCGTGATCCCGTTGCGCTGGGCGGCTGAGGCCTCAATGGAGGCAGTTCTAGTTCTGCCGGCGTTGGTCTGTATGCTTCCGGAGCGGCGGTTCGTCGTTTTCCGACTGTGGGCATTACTACTTCCTCGCCGTCAATCTTCTTCCGCTTCCTAACCCGAGGGTTCGATTTGACAGAATCGAGGATCGAACTCCTTTGCATGACTTCAGGCTTCTTCGGGGTGACGAGTTCTCCTGCAGGGCCAGCGGGTTCTGCTGGTGCAGCCTTTTGACGAGACCGGCCATGGTTGGGATTAAGGGTCGATGGAGGCTTTTTAGGCCTTTCAAGGGCGCCGGGGGCAGACTTGCGAGGTCGCCTGGGTCTAGGCTTGGGCTTGATCTGCTTCTTCTCCGTGTTTGGCGGGACTTCATCCTCTGTTTTGGTCGCCACTGGCATTGATATGGAAGCTCGGCGCTCAGGTTTCTCGTTTCCTGTTATTCTGTGCAATTCGTTCATAATCTTCAGCGTCCAGTAGGCTCCGGTGACCTTTGTGTCTCGTAGAGCCACTGGGTTGGCAGGAGGAGGCTTCTTGATCTCGACCTTGTCAGCGTCCTCCGATGCGCCATTCGATTCCCGCTTCTTCTTGGGCTTGGGCGGCTCGGGTTCCTGCCACAGCTTGGGAATCTTGTCCTGCAAATCGGCAACCCAGGCGTCACAGTCCCATTCTACCCAGTAGTCGATAATGTCACCCCAGGAGCTCTCTGGAGGCTTGGTAAAATTGACAAACACGACCTTGCCGCCTCTGGTATGCACTGCTTTGGCAAACTCACGCACCATAACCTTGAGCCCATGCACTCGTAAGCTGGTACCCAGGATGAGGAGCAAGTCGGGGGTGAGTGCGAGGTCGTGGGTGACAATAGGGCTGATCAAGTGAGAATTAGGATGCTCCTCACCGTAGAGCACAATGTCGGGCCTGAGTTTGCCAACGCCCAGAGCTCGCTTGCCCTTCTCCTCTCGGGCAGTTGTAGCTCCGACACAGTGAGGGCATTCTGGCTGCTGCCCCGACATTGTTTCCAACTCACGGTCATGGTCATCCCATGAGCAGACACGACCACATAGAAAACAACGTAGGAGCTCCAACGATCCATGGAGAAAAACACACTCAACACCAGAGCGTGGGAGCTCCCGCCGGGGGTTCTTTGCAGGCACTTTGACGCTGTCTGATGACGGCTCAGACTCGGCAACTGCAGGGGTCTCAGTTCCATCCGATTGACTAGGTTGAGACTGCTGGCTAGGCTCTGAATCTGATGATTGTTGAGTCTTTTCGGATGAACTTGGATCGGCAGGGACAGTTGAGGCTTCTTCGACCATCTTACTAAGTTGAGCCATGTTGGCCGTTGATCTGCGTGAAAACCGCCCACGACTGCCGGGGCCATCTTTAAGTGACGTTGAAAGGCCAACCTTTTCCTCGATTTGGTCAATGTTCTGGGTATAGCATCGGACAAGCTTTCCGCGGTCTTTGAGGTGGCCAATGAAGCGATGTGAACTAGTGGGTTGTATGTCCTTGACCTTCTGCCGTAATGTTGTGGCAAATGTATAGAAGACGGATGTGCGGAGGGGATCCGACCAGATTGCTGCGTCAAAGAGGTCCTTTCCCTTCATGTTGGGCAACGTGTTGCGGCCAGAGGCGGACGTTTGAGATAGGCTGGGCGCGCTTGTTGGGGGAGAATCGTCTACCTCGGAAGGCGATGTGCTGCGGCGACTGGAGTTGGCGTCTGAGGGTGAACCCGGCATGAATGGATCGAAGAGAACGGGAGGCGGGCTCGAGAGAGGTGAAGAGCTTGGTGGGACTGCAACGTCGGCCAAACGAGTAGCATGACGAGTTTGAAGCCCAGTAGGCGGAGCAATGAGATCATCGGGAGGTGGAGAGGACAACGGAGATGTCATGGCTTGCGCGGTAGCTAAGGAGAGCCTGGTTCTTCTCCTGGGTGTAATCAGAGGTAGGGTGTGTGTAGTATCTTGGGTGGTCGCTTTGTGTTGTGGTAGTTGGTTTACGTCCTTCATCTTCGGAGTTGGCGCCTCCTCATTCTGAAAATCGTCTAAGTCGAACATGACTTGTATCTCTTCTTCTGTACGGTCGGATTTGTTGCTAGGCTCGGAGACGCTGTCGCACGACAACCTCCGTCGCTTACTTGCCGGGCCATCCAAACCGTCCGCCTTGATGTCGTCATGGCCGGTGTCGCTCTGGCCCGCCAGTTCAGCTTGACGCGCCTGGCGCGCAGCCGCATCGAATTGTGCCTGGATGAGCGAGTAGAGGCCGTTTTCGGAGCGAAAGTCCTGGGGGAGTCAGCGTCAGTTTCCTCGCGGCTCTGCAAATGGGCCCGACACCTGGGGCTGGGAAGCGGGGAACGAAGGAGGCACATACAGGAATGCCCGAGTTGGTGCTGATGCCGGCACCGGTGACAACGACAATCTTGCGCGCCTTGAGCAAGGCATTGGCGATGCCCTGGAGGTCCTCGTGGGAATCTGGCTGGACGTGCGTGGTTGGCATCGTTTGCGGAGGAAGGCGGAGGCGGGCGAGGAGCAGCCCGCCGCGTCGCGCGTTAGGATGAGCGTTGGCGGAAGCGAAGCCTCACGGGTTCCGTTGCGAGTTGTAGTTGCAGAGGCGGGTGCGACAAGGTTGGAGTCTCGCGACAAAAGTCGGGGACGGCGTCCGCGGGCTCTAAAGTGTGGCAGGAGACACGGGCAGCGTCGACATTGCGCGTTTGGAGAGGCCACGATCCGAGAGTGAGCGTATTGCGAGCGGCGCGGGTGGTGGTTCGACGTTCAAAAGCGAAGCGGCTGGGGTCATGGAATCGCGGATAGTAGCACCGCGTACGTCGTAGTGGAGCGGAGAGCCGCGGATCGGCAAGCGGAGGGCAGGAGATGAGCCGGAAGAATACGTCCTCTGCTGCGGAAGCAATCGCCGTGTCGCGAGCGGTAGCGGTTGAGGCCGTCGAGTCTTTCGGTGAGCGTATTGGAGCTTGCGAGAGAAGAGGCGTTGAGGTTGTGCTTTCGCCGATTCAAGTTCCCAAGACGCGATAGGTTCGGCCGTTAGCCGGCGCCGGGGCCTTGTTGATCTGAAAGCGCGGTTGGCGGTGGTTCTTTAGCAGACTAACGCGCTGTGCTATCGCTGTCGATAAGACTACAGGGCGTTCGTCCACTATTCTTCAGTGGCTGAGTGGGCTGTTCCAGGCCAAAACTGGCTCGAAGTTGGGTGGGGGCTCACTAATTCCAGCAGGGGGTGATACAACCAGCTCCACTTCAAAACACACAAACATTCAAAAACAAGCCATGCCTTGAGATTATTGTTTCCGATGAAACAATGCCAAGATGGACTCGAGGATCCTATTAATACTTCCGCCTAGTTTCTTCTACGTGTGGCCTATATATGAACTTTTTTCCCTTTCCCTTCACCATTATCATTACCGCAGACGATCTCTCTACACCTCCACAAGAACATCAAACAGCTTCTGAAAATCATATGGCACGCCCAAGCCCGTGATGGCATCCCATCCCCTCTTCGCCGGCCACCCACCAATCAACCCGCCCTCGCGGAAGTTGCACGAAAGGCTCTGACCCCCGGTGATGTCCTGAAGGACCGCCCGCGCCTCTTCCGTGTACAAGATTCCGTTCAGCCACCCCAGCACGGGCTTGCCCTGCCGCACCCGCGCGTCGTCGATGAGCGCAATCATGGCCGCGATGACGGGCGTGCTCGCGCTGGTGCCGCGCAGCACCCTCGTCTGGCCCGCCTGCTTCACCATGAAGCTGCTCCCCACGGCCGAGATGTCCGGCAGCGCACGGAAGTTTGGGTCGTAGTAGCCGCTCATGAAGCCGTCTAGCTCAGTGACGTAGCTGCTCACCGCGGCATCCTGCCACGACGGGCGCTTGAAGTACTGCGAGAACCCCCCGCCACTGTATTCAGCTCCGTCAGGCGGGTCGCCAACTTTTTTCACCGCGCCAACGGCCGTCACCCAAGGGCATGAGCCTGGGAAGACGGACATGGCGACGTCTTTATCGGTTCCGTCGTTGGTGCGGCACTTGGAGTCGCTTGATCCCCTGGCTCCTCCGTCCCCGGAAGCGACCAATACAGTTGTCCCGCGGCTTGTGAGCACTCCAAAGAGATTACACACGCGAATTGCGTACGGTAATGGTACGGAGACCTCGTCGTCGGCGTACGATATGGACAGGACGTGGGGGAGTCGTTCATCAGTCAAGTCCAAAAGATACTCGAGGAATTCGAGGTACGGCTCGTTCTCTGACTCTTCTTCTGATAGTGGCTCGCCGTTATCATCTAGCTCGGCTCCTCTGCCACCTGACAAGTAGTAAGTAATGTTGGTTGGATGCCCGAGGGCCAGGGCATACTGGACATCGAGCGCTGCCTCCGCTCCGGACTGGAAGAGGTTTTGCGAATTCTGCCCCCCATTTACCAGTTCGACGGAGTAATTGTAGCCCTTCGCGTAGAGGTCCGGGGCCAGTGTTTCCAGAAACAAGTCGCTGTCCCGGTAATTGGCGTATTGCTCAAGGAAGCCTGCGATGCCTAGGCGGATCGAAGACTCGCCATCCGTCGGACTATAGCTGATGTTGTACAGGTCGCGAAGGCACGCAGGCGTGACGGTTAGATTGCACCCTTCGGCTCGCTTGTCCAGCTCGCTATGGGTCTCAAGCATTTTGGGCGTGGCATCTGAAACGACTGAACCCAGCTCCCTCTTGGGCCGCATAAAGTTGGCAATGGGATGGACAAAGCTAATAGCCTCAGAGAGCCCCTCCGGCACGAAGTACTCCTGCGTGCGAAGTACAGGCCTTTTATCCTCAAACTGAAAATAGTTTAAGTCCATCTTCAAGAGTGATTCGGCTTCCTGGAGAGTCGTCTTGACGTGGATCCAGTCCCTGATTGTAGTGGCTTGCCCAGCCGGGCCATATTCTTCGAGCCATGCCAACACGCTGTCGACATCCGCTTGGTCTGGGTCTCGAAGAGATTGTGCGTCTTCATAGGCGAGGTGACTTCCGAAGTTCTCACCTCTCGACGTAATTTTCTTTTTGATAGATTCGATTTCTGGCTGGCGCAAGGCAAAGGAAAGGTGTAGCTTCTGATCAGGTTTGGGTTTTGTATCGAGCTTCCTCCACCCGGCTGGCAGAACTAGTGCTTCCTCCAGACGAAGTGGGTTTGCAGCACTTAGAATAACCAACACTAACACCGTGAACAAAGATCTAGAAATCATGGCCGATACTTCGAATTACTAATGCCTCAATGACGGGACTCAGCGCATATGGGCGATATGGATGTTATATATGTCCTCAGTCTGCACATCACATTTTCGAGATCAACCGTCCCTATCGTGTTTAAGACACTACACTACCACTGTCTAACAAGACAAACACTGGTGTTCCACTTCGATTTGAGATTTAGCAATGTGAATCGGGATTGTCCATCCTTCCGACGGATCGGGACGGCATTCCACGGGCCTTGGCATACCCACAATCTCGCCGTCTTCACTCGGCGTCTTCCCTGAGACAAATCCCACGCGAGATCAACGGGGGACACCCGACCCAGCGAAACAAGCGAAAGGCTTGAGGTTCAACTAGCGCTCAAACTAGGTGATTCTGGGTCGACTAAGAAGATTCTGAAGGGGAAATACCTCGCCTACGGTGAGAACAGCCTTGTTACGAAGAGGCATCCACAAAGGTTCAAAGCCGCAGAGAATTTTTCCCGTGATCACTGCAAGGCAACGCCAAAGACGAGAATCTTGATGCCCGTCCCACGACAGGAGCATACATTACGCAGGAGGCGTACGGGGGTCACCGGGGGAAGGTCCGGTTAGGAAGTGATGTTCCACGAGCTACACAAGAGACAACGAGAACCTCCATTGTCGTCTCCCATGCGGACAGATATGGACATGTATCGCTTCGGGTCCTCGCAACTTTAATGCACCAAAGTGTGAATGGGCTTGGTCATATGCAAAGGGTGCCCTGGGACTGGCCGGGCTGGACCGCTACCGGGGACGTGCGACGGACATCCGTCTCTTTGCTTGGCCGTGGGTCTTGCTCAGCCGAGGTGATGTCAAGGGACCCCCATCTCGTCCCTGTCCGCCCGCATTGCCGTCTTCCATCCCGCGCTGCCTTGGTCATGCCCTTGAATCCAGCTGCCCGTATTGGGGACACAAGTGACAACTGACATGATACCACCGGCTGGGTTCATGACGAATGTCTACGTTGTTGTCAGCTGAGGAAGGTGAAGGGGCGTTTCTGGCTTTCTTCTCTCCCCAAGCTGCATTGGGCTGGTCGATTTGGCCAATTAATGAACGCAGAATTGGTGACTGATTTACGTCTCGTCACAGTCATGGACGGATGATGCAGGTTCAGACTGGGCGAGGGAGCGATTTTGGCGCCTCCCCCACCTCTAGCCCCACCAGGCTTGCTTGGCAGCAAATGGGTTGCGACGGTCCGCTACTTCCAGCCAATCATGAAGGAGACCCGGTTATTTGCACCCCGGTAAAGGCATGTTCCGCCCAAGCAGGGCGTAGCGTCGTGGGTGGGATTTCTCTGGAAGCGCACCGGAATTTCAGAGGTATGCGTCTAAACGGAACAGCTCACCTGACCTTGCACGAGATTTGACAAACTCCCCGAGCAACTCCCCGAAGGCGTCTGCACAGGTCCATGAGCCTCAATCAACTTCACCGTCAGCAATCGAGGCTCTGCCAAAGGCAACAATCACCACAAGCTGACTGTCTTCAAGCAGGCCTCAGCACACCAAACAAACCCTGTTGTCGGGCTTAGGACCCCCTTACATCCGAAAACACCGCTTCCATCCTTACAGTGCCACCACTGACCGACTAGTCCTGGGCTCCTGGCCACATGCTTCGTTCAATGACCCCCGCCCCCCTCGGGCCAGAGGGGCTTGGCCCTCCATCGCGCCCCAGTTGAAGCTCACCAGGCGTCGTGATTTGCTCTCCGCCGGATCGTTGTCGTGCATTGCTCGCAGCGAAGGACCCTCACCTGGCCACTCACACCTAGCGATGCGCCGCCCACCCCACCAAATGCACTCCACCCGTTACAAGTTCTCGCCTCCGCCATCGTCTCCACCACCGAGGGCCCGAAGGACACGACGACGACCCGAAAGACGCTAGACCTTGCCCGTCCTCGCCTTGCGAAAGCCCTGCAAACTTCTCCACGACATTGGTCCCAGCTGGCCTGGTACGCTCATCTCGTTGGTCACTCAGATACCCCCGGTATCCCCCCGTTTCCTTTTCTCCCGGGATGGGCAGCTACCAAATGCGTCTGCGTGGTTTCTTGGGGCCATCTCACCAATTGTAACGATTCGCCTCCCACGGTGTGGTCTACCATGGCGCATGAAGCGCGGGATACTGGGCCAAGTCCTTTCGTAATCCTTACATGGGTTGAAAAACTCACTGCCGCCACCGTCTCTCCCGAGCATAGATACCCGTAATACCTGTGGGTAGTGCGAGGATGCAGCTCAGGACGCGCCTCGCTCCGTCTTTAAAAATTCTCTCTCTCCCGTCTTTTCCGCTCGTTTTACTTTCCGTCATCTCTCCCTTCATACCCTCCAGCTACCCCTCCATCCTCACTTCATCTCGTCTACCATCTTCTCAATTTCCATCATCATCCTCCACATTACCTTGACCCTCCCTAAGCATAGCACTTCTGTAAGCTCTTAGTATTGAGCAACATCACTCATTCAAAATTCACAATGACGGGCTCGGAGCATCTGAATGTCTTCACTGGGCCGGACTCGGTCCGCAAATACTTTGACCCTGAATTCTCCCCTCCTCTCCCTCTCGTTGAGATCCCAGACTCCATCAACCCTTTCCGCGGTGATGGCGTTCGCATCTACGCTAAGATGATGTCAATTCACCCGGCGACCAACGTCAAGGTCATGCCAGGTTGGTACCCCCACTCAACTGTATGACGTGCCAGTAGCTGATCCGGTCTTACTATGCTCCAGCCATGAACCTCTTGGAAAAGGGTGTCGTGCCTGGACAGACAAAGACTGTTGTCGAAAGCAGCTCAGGCTCCACTGTCATCTCCATGGCCATGGTTGCTCGTGCCTTCCATGGCATCGATGATGTGCACGCCTATCTCAGCAACAAGACCAGTGACACAAAACTGCGTCTGATGCAGTTTTTCGGACTTGGCGTGTAAGTATTTTTGCGCCTCGCTGCTAAACCTTTGCTAATTGAGGTACAGCACTCTGATTGGTGGCCCAGCCCAGCCCACTCCCGTTGACGAGAGGGGTGGCATCCGCGCTGCGGCTCGTAAGGCGGCCGAGTCTGATTCGGTCTGCAGTCCCAACCAGTACATCAACGATGATGTAAGTCTTTCTTGAATACATCCCACGTGGGTCGTATTTGTCATTGGATACTAACATGCGTGATTCTAGAACTGGAAGTCTCATGTTCGCTGGACTGGTCCCCAGATTCACCGACAGCTGCCAGAGATCAATGTCATTGTTGCATCCATGGGAACTGCCGGTACGTATAATTCCGCCCGGTAGATTGACTCACATCTAATATTTCTTGTAGGCACAATGACCGGTTTGGGTACCTACTTCAAGGAGGCAAAGCCTGATGTCTTTCGCATCGCGTAAGCACACCACATTGAGCTTCGACTTATTGAAGACAGTCGCTAACTACTTACAGTGTCTGCACCAACGCTGGAGAGAGAGTGCCTGGTCCCCGTGAGTACTCACTCATGGAGGAGGTCAAGTTTCCGTACAAGGCCGCCCATGATGTCCTTGAAGAGGTCGGAGCCAAGGACTCATTTTCCCTCTCCTTGGATCTTTCCCGTCAGGGAATTGTCTGCGGTCCTTCCTCGGGCATTACCCTCAAGGGTTTGTTTCAGCGACTCGACAAGATGAAGCAGGAAGGCAATCTCTCCAAGCTTGCTGGACCAGATGGAGAGATTCACTGTGTCTTCATGTGCAGCGATCTCCCCTACCAGTACATGAATGAGTACTTTGACCAGCTGGGACCTGAGAAGTTCCGTCCTCTTCGCAATGAGGTATGCAAATTCATGGTACGAGGTTGAACAAAGCTAATGTTACTGTCACAGAGACTCAAGCGAGTCGACCTCTACCGATACGACGACAGCTGGGAGCTGGAGGCACTCTTTGCTCTCTCTACCTACTTTTCTGTCCACCCTCTGGGCTCCCACGACACTGTCCTCTCACTGGCGGACCAGCTCGACAAGGCTCTGACTGCCAGAGGCAACACTCAGATCCTGGACTTCCGCCGTTCATCAGATTATAATGCATTCCACCTACCCAACTCGGTTAATATCCCTCTTGATACCCTCAGCGAGGGTGCCTCCCGTGGCAGCCCTTTCGCCAACCCTGCTGATGACTGCGAGATGCTCGAGGAGCTCTGGCTTGAGCTGGAGGACCTCTTCACCGTCAAGGACAAGAGCGGCAAGCGCAACGCTAGCGCTGAGGCCTTGATGTCGCTCCTTCGCGGTAAAAAGGTTCTCACTCTCTGCTACGACGGCGATAGTGCCAGAGTCGCCAACAGCGTCCTTCGTGCCAAGGGCGTTGATGCTGAGAGCATCCGCGGTGGCTACAGCGCCCTCGAAAAGTTGCAGATGCCATGCAATGACACCTGCAAGGTCGTCGCCCTCCCTTACTCTGTGGAGGTCTAAGCATATGCATTCTCAGTATGCCATTCGGAATTCACAAACGAATCTAACCGTCTGGCTTTGTTTTCCCATTTCCTTTGTCATCTAACGTATTCATTTCATCTTGGGGTTGCTTCGACCTTGATCCAGAAGTACAGTGGGTTTCTGGGATCATGTGTCTACTTCATCATATATCGGTTTTTAGGAGGACTTCAAGTCCAGAAGTACAGTGGGTTTCTGGGACTTGAAGTGTTTGGATTTCACAATCATCGGCGCAGCAATTGCGATTGTGCTACGCACATGAGATTACAAGGGCCTTTATTTTTTCATAATCAATGACCAACAGAAAAGGATTGGGCCTAGAAGAGCAGTGGGCTTCTGAGACACCAAGGGCTTCAACACAACCCATTCAACTCCAGGGGGGCGCCTCCCCGAGTCCAGAAGTGCAGTGGGTTTCTGGGACTGGGGCAACGATTTCAACCATCGAAAAGTTGGGAACGATTGCGGGAGTTTTTGAATTTATTATGACGACACACGAGGTATCATTCCTCCACTGCCAACGCAGTATTGGCCCACATGGGCAGAGCATGCCAGAAACAGGAGCAGCTCTTTACCTCCATATTGGAGAGGATTAGTAACAAGAAATTTCTTGATGCTACAATTTTTGGGTTTCCAGTGAATATCTGTGCTTGCCTTGTGTTATGATCCTGAGTAGTGGTTGGTAGAGATTCACAGGTGTTGACCTTTCGTAGGACGGTTCCACTCTCCGGCGCACTCAACAATGAACTCGAGCATAGACATCAACATTGATTCAAGAACCTCGGCATCAGGTATACATACAGGCTTACGTATTACAGTAGTCAGGTCAAAGGTTAGCTCGTGTAATGCGCGTACGCAGGTCCATAGAGCAGACCTTCCATCCACCCCATTGCCCCCGGCTGAAAGCCATAGTGGCATCAAGCAACGTCCACTTGCCCACGAGAGGAGTCAACGAACTCAAAAAATGCCGAGAGCCGCTTTTCATCGTGATATTGAGTTTCGACATGACTTGTGGGATGGAATGGAATGTCGCTTGACCTTGCCCCGCGCTTGGCGCCACCCCGAGTCAGCCGGACTCGGGCCCCCGCCCCCGGATGCCGGCGCCGGTGCCACGGAGGGGCTGACACGTCATTTCCGAACAAACGTCCGCCGGGGCTATTTCGAGCGATTGTGGTTGTGGGTTGAGTGAGTGCTTATCGGATCGTAGACGCAGATATCGGAGACGAGGACCATCGTGTACCGTTAATAACGTGGGCTCGCTCCGGCGTCCGGGTGAGTAGTCGGTGCGTCCAAGCTTCAACGATAGAATTCATGATCGGGCGTGCGAGCAGCAATTCATCACACTGGCCGCTTTTGGCTACCTTTGCTCTTCCATTCCTGGAAGTAACCTTCCGCCTCAAGCTATTGGAAACCTCGGAGATGCAGCCGCTGCATGCCATTCGACTCTGGAGGCAACCCCAAAGCAGAACCTTGAGCCTCCCGATGCGGCCCGGCACGGGTTGAAACGACGAGGTGGTGCGAGTTCCTCATTCCTAACAGATGTCTCTGCGGGACTGGGAGTTACGTATTACTGTGTCTGTTGGCACACCCCCTCTCGAGTCGTCCGAATAGGCTCACCGGCATGGTTCCCTTGAGCGAGATGGAAAGACCTGAGAATTATAGGCATTCAGTTGACATGCCTAGGGCGATGCCGTGTTTCATCCCCAGTAACAAGGGTTCTTGTTTGAAGAACCCTCAAGTTAATGGGATACTCAGGCGTGAGGGTGATTACGATGGTGACAAGAACGGTGCCTCTCGTGGACGAAAACGGAACTTTATTTCGGGAGATCAGTTCCGGATATGACCCAACTTGCCTCTAAAGTGATCTCTCCTCAAGGTCCATCCCGTTTTGGGAGGTGGTGTGAGTGTAGTGTTACCTGTACAAACTCAAGATGGCTTTATGTTGATCAGAATCGAAACAGTGATTCTTTTCCAATCTCAATTGAAGCCAGCCGCGTATATGTCACAGCCGTGCAGTTCTAGAAGCTCGTCAATGGTAAGATGTCATTTGAATTAAAGTAGCATTATTCGGGTTCAAGGTAGTATTCGAATTACGAGTGCAACGCTACCGACGAACACGGCCCAGGATTCCCGCGACAGCGTCTCAGGTACCGGCCCCAATCACACCCCCTTCCCCTCCTGAATCACAAGCAGCGCAGAGTGAGTTGAAGAGACAGATATCCATGCGTTTTCTAGACTAGTTAGAGGAAAACCTAGCGGTACCACTTGATCAATGCGCCAACGAACTGGCGCCGGGTTTCGGTGAGTAAACGGTGGTGTTTATGCGTTGTGGGCTCACGATCAAAAGCGGCAAGGCAGGACTGGGAAGAGTAGCATCGCGAGGGTATTTTGGTTGGTGATTTTGTGCATGTTCTTTGTCTCATATGCGTGGGATACATGCCATTCCCAACACCACCCGCCCTCGACCGAGATTAATTGCTTTACCACGTTTCGCTTGCACAAGCCAATATCCCCATATTGATGTCTTGTGTTCTTTTAGCGCCCGGCACGGAATCTCGCGGCGCCACCTTTGTCGCAAGCGCTCGAGCCAGCACAGTTCACTTGTTGGCCCCTCTCCATATAAAAGCGGTGGGGGAGGGTTTCTGAGGTACGAGTGCGAGTGAGCACTGCGAACTAATCCCAGTTGCAGTTGGCCTGAAGCTGGCGCGTTGCTTTTGGAAGCCGAACTCGCTGGATGAGAAGAGGAATGAGGAAAATGGGTCGATGGGGAGGAGAAGGGGGAGGCACTTTAATTCAATGGGAGGTACGCGGCCTTTAGTTTGGATCCGTTCTGACTGAAACTATCGAAATGCGACCCGAACGAGGGTATCAAGAAAGCCGTCTTTATTCATCAGCCAGCAATCATCATCCATCTCCATTAGGAATAATCCCAGCCAGGCCACCGCCCCGATCCAACAAACCCAAGAGATCAAAATCAGCCCAGGCCAATGCCATCTCTCGGGCCGCGCTGGCTGCTGGGCAAAAAGCTCCGCAAGTGGGGGAGGATTCATAGCGACCCTTTTCTTGCGGTCAAAAAAGACCAGTCTAGGCCCTGTCGCAGCCCGCGGTTACGAATAAGGTAGACCCAACGCCTTTTTTTTTCAGCCAGCCCTCGTTTTTTTGCTGCTGCTGTCAGCTCAGCCCCATCCACGATGGTTTTTGTTTTTCGGATTCGATAGTTTGGATTGTTGCTGCGTCGTTCTATTGTTTCACTCTTAGTATGTGTACGCTGCGCCTTTGCAAGTGAGGCTTAGAGACTAGACTAATAAGCTGACCCGGCGAAGCCTCCTCAGTCAGCAACATGGGACCAACACACACATCCCTGGCCCGTCAACTCGCAACGGGCAACCCCCCAAAAAAGGCGTTGACGATTCCGAGTTAAGACTGACGAGGGGAGGGGCAGCTGAGACATTGCCTGCCCACTTTGAGAACTGCCCCTCTCTCCCTCTCCCGAACCCCTGCCTTGTCTCGTCTTGCAGTCGGCAATTCCAGATCGCCGGGTCCAGGCATTGCGACCCTGCTTGACTGTGACTGCGACAACCCCTGCTTGTTTGCTTGATTCTTCTCGATTTAGACTACGGAGACTTACCCAATCCATGCTGCCCGTCAATGATGGAGAAAGAAGGGGGACCCTGTCTGTTTCTTCAGCTTGTTGTTCGCCTCAAGGACGGGACAGCCTGTACCTACTCCGTCTACACCATTTGACCCGAGTTTCTCCAAAGGCTGATGCGCCACACGCCTCCCCTTCGCCCCCCATGTCTCCTCCGCATTCCATTCCCAATCCACAGTTTGTTTTCCTTCTCTCTCTCTGTCTCTCCAGTCCGGGCAGCCCCTCGTCCCACCAGTGGGCTTCGGTGGCCATAATCTCCAGTTTGGGCGTGCAGCGTGCTACGTAGCACACACACCCCCTTCGACCAAGCCAACCTATGATAGACTGCCTGCTGGCTTTCCCGGAGACCTGAGCGGGTACCTCTTGGGGCGCGAAAAGGAATGGACGTCGTGGAGTCTAAGCGTTCGGCTAGCGAGCGAGCTATATGCCACCATCGAAAAAAAGGACGCCATGGCCTACCTAGTTCAAGTTCACTGAGATTCCCAATTGATCTGGAACGGAACAAGACAGGGAGGGAGGGGAGGGGGCAGGGAAGCAGGGAAGCAGGGAATCAAGGTGCTGTCAGATAAGTTTAGTTGTATAATACGTAACCTCCCGCCCCTCCCACACGCACCCTTGTGGTGGTCTTGCCCGCTGATCATAGCCCGATGAACCTCGAAAAGGCTGACTGCATCCGCTCCCGTTTGTCTCGATCCGGCGGTCTTGTCTCATCATTCTTCGTTTCTAGGCATTCCTTGCCCATAACCCCTCAGTCGTTTCTTGATAGCCCGATTGCGTCCTTTCCTCCTCCTCCTCCTCCTCCTCCTCCTGGCAAGGTCCTCTTCCGAACTTCGACAACACCACAACTACGAAAATCACCCGTCTCTCGCCAGCAAGAAACCTCAGCCTCTCTAATAACTCGAATCGCAAAATCATGTCGGACAAGGCATTCAAGAAGAAGGAGCGCGTGGCCAAGGTCCTCGGCCGCCGGCTATCCAGCATGCTGCTGCGGACCAGCGACACCAAGAAGGCGTCCTCCTCCGCAAGGCAGCAGACAGAGCCGCAGTCTCAGCGCTCCAGCCTGACCGTCATCAACAGCCAGCAACAGCAGCGGCCATCCAGCGAATTCTCATCCCCCGGTGGAAAGCGTCTCTCGCGACGGACCTCGTTCAAGCAACGCTTCTGGAGCGCATCGTCGTCCAACGTCGACCTCGAGGGCCCCGGCACCGGCACCAGCACCGGCCCCTACGTCCCGAAGCACGCCGCCTCCGGGTTCGCCAAGACCTCCGCCTCAGGCCCGGGATGCGAGCCCGTCATCGAGAAGCCGCGCAAGGTAGTCGGCCGAAGGCCCAGCGCGGCGCGGGTCCAGGCCGACGAAGCCAACGCCCGCATCATGCAGCGCTTCAGCACCTGCGCCGCGCCGTCTTCGCCGTCCCGAGAAGACGACGAGCACACGCTCTGCTCGTTCAACGACAGGGTTCCCTCGGGCGAAGTAGACGGCGTCCTGTCGTCGCTGTACCGCGACCAGGCCCTCAGCGCTCTCAGCGAAGCTAGGCGTCGACCATCGGATCCGTCGCCTATGTCGTCGCCCCGTGCCGTCCATCATGACGACGACAGCAGCGACGACGAGTACGGCGTGTTCCAGGACCACGGCGAGAGCCGGCGCCGCGCCCGCCAATCGATCCTCCTCACGGCCGAAGCCGACCGCAGCATCAACAGACAGAGCATGGCATCCCTCGGCATGCTGAGCGCGCCGAACCGCAACAGCGTAGCCTCGAGCCGCAGCAGCATGCAGTTCAACTCAGCGCCGCACCGCAACAGCACGCTGTCCCATCGCACGAGCGGCGGCCAGACGAGCCGCACGAGCGTCTACTCCAACCGCAGCAGCGTGCTCTCGCACCAGAGCAGCGTCTCGTCCAGCAGCGACGTCAGCGACCGCGGTAGCGTTTGCGATCCCGTGCTGCACCGCGGAAGCACCTACATGGACCCGGACTCGCTGCCTACGCCCGACTCGCTCGCCGCCCTCGACAAACTGCGCTCGCTGACGGTTCCCAACGCAGCAGACCTGGCCAAGGGCAGCCAGAAGCGCAAGCACAGCACGGCCCAGGCGCCGAGGTTCGAGACCGTCATGGAGGTGTAAGAGCCCCTTCTTCTTTTCCTTTGTATGAGATTTCTGGGTTTTCGGTCAATGAGCGTTCTGTTGGAGTTTGGGTATGAAATATGAGCATGAGTATTGGGGCGTTGGAATGAGAATGAAACCAGACAGAGGGGGATGGGGCGGGCATAGACACACAGACTTACAGGCCCCCACGAGTGCCTTTTCCATCTAAGCAGGCCTCATTCCCCTAGAATAATCCCGCCAGCCTCTGGATAAAGTAATGAAATCGGATTGATACCCTCAGTAAAATTCGCGTCGGATGATTCAAGATGAGATTTTTAAAATGAAGTGAATGAATGTTGCACGAAACATCGATAAAGGTCATTCACTAGCCATTCTCAAAACATCACAAGACAGCCCCAACAAGACAAACGTAGGTAGGCTCACAGAAAAATGGCATTCCCGCACGTCTTTTATCCTGACAATGCCCTATATACAAATCAGAATAAAGATTAAACCAAAAACGCCAACGCCCTCACATGCACCATCAGTGACTTCTGCGGGATGTCCCTTTCCCCCATTCGTGGTCCTCGCTGCGTAAACACATACACACACACACAACCCCTCCTAGGTGTCAAGAACAAAAATGCTCCCCAACAACGGACAATTAGGACAGTGCACGACATGCTGAGAAACGAAAAAAGAAGAATGAAAAAATCGTGTATCCAAGGTGCCCGACAAGAAATAACAAGATGATGACGGGCAGATGGAAGCCCGGATGAATAGTCGTCAATGGTCATTAAAAAGAGGCCAGCCAAAGTTATACCCCCCGGCCCTCCAATAGAGGCGGGTGGAGGTATAAGAGATGCCAGGAATAAATGCCACCCTCAGCCGTCAGCTAGCCTCGTCAGCCAATCCAGAAGAGTGAGTTCGCGCAGGGTACAAGACTCCTCAGTGAACTAGATGGCGCCAGAAAAAAGCAACTCTCGACCGAGGGGCAAATCAGTGTCGGAGACAAAAAACGTCCTGCGCGGCTCTGTACCACCCAGTGTCCAGAACGGAATGTGATACTGTAGCGGGCAGCAGAAGCAAAGAGCAACCGACCGACCGCCTGGTGTGGGCAAAAAAATCGCCCAAAAATTCGGGCATGCACCCTCTCTACACCTGCATGACGCTCGCGACACCGCTTCTCGGCTGAGGAATCTGGATCTCTTCGTCGTCAGAGCTGTCCGCCTGCTCCGCCCCCGCTCGATCCAGCATCCGCTCGATGTCCTCGTCTCGCAGAATCTTTCTGGCCACTCCGTTTCCGATGCCCAACCCGCTGGGCAGCGACAGGGCGCCTCGCAAGTGGCTGCTGCCCCCGTTCATGCGCCTCCGCGGGGTGCCCCGGTTCGGTGTGTGAGAGGGCTGCTGTGGTGAGTCCAGATCCATCGGTGAGCCTGGAGGTGGAGGCATGCCGGGTGATCTCTCGAATCCCAGTCTCTTGCTCTGATATGGCTGCCGTTGAGACGACGGCAGCGCTTTCCTAGGCCCTGCCGGTAGGGCGTGTCTTGATGGCAGCGTCCTCCCAGCCCCCGCGTGCGGCCCTGGCGATCCGGTGGGCGAGAAGGCGTGCTTCAGGTTGGCAGAGTTGCCCGGGCTACTCATGAACAACAACGACTCAATGGCATCCTGCTCCCTCACGTTCTGGTGTGGCGAGAAGAGGACAGGATCTACGTTATTCCTGGGCCTTGATCCGGTCTGTACTGTGAGTTGAGCTGGCGTGTGCGGGGAGGCCGAGTGCGAATGTGACAACAGGGTAGGGGTATAGTGAGGATTGGAGTTGCGACGCGGGTTCGAGCGCGGAGCAGGCATGTTGATGGAGGGCTGGATGGAGGCTGGAGGAGCGAGGGCAGGCTTGCCGGAGGATGTCCTGGGGGGTGAGTTGGATCTTCGAAGCTGGGCGACTGGCTCGTACAGGGAGGGTGCCGAGGCGGTTGGGGCAGAGCTGATGGCTAACCGCGGGCTGGCAGAGGAGCCGTGTCGACGGTGGACTGTGGATGTGCTGGATGTTGGCGAAGCGGCGTGGGAGGCGAGCGTCTCGACCTCGTCAAGGGAATTGGACTGCCAGCCGTGGTTGACCTTGACCATGGCGTACGAGAGACGCGTCCGCAGCTCGGCCGACAACTGCAGCGTGTTAGTTGTCTGGGTATGCCGGGCAACGGACGGACAGCCGCGGCCTCTACTGCCCTTGCCGTTGCAATTGCAGGCCGTGCCGTCGCGTCCACGACAACGACAACAAGGGTGACGTACCTCTCCGAGATAACTCCCCGTCACGGAAGCCCTGCTCACGCTGCTGGCGTTCCGAGAATGGTGCCGCTTGACGGGACTCGTGCTCTGGGAGCGAGCCTTGACCTCGCCGTCGGCCATGCGCTTCCTGGAACCCCAGGCGTCGGCGGTGGCGGTGGCCATCTTGTCCTGGGCGGCGGCGACCTGAGACAGCTGGAGCAGCTGGCTATCCTGGCTGGACGGGCCGGCGCCGGACTCGCTGGCGGGCGGCGTGCAGGCCGGGTCGGTCGAGGCCGTCATGGCGGTGTCCTGCGAGTCGGTGGTGGAGCACGGGTGGCTCTGGGAGGAGATGTCGTCGCCGTCGGTCGAGTGCTGTCGGAAGAGAGCGGCCGGGAACGAAGAGGACGCGGTCGTCGTTGACGGCAGGAGGGAGGCGGTGCCACCTGAGGACAGGGTCGGAGCAGACGAGGACACGGGCATGGGCGAGGCAATCGGCATCGGCGTCGGGCGGTGGGAGGGTTGCGAGAGCGTAGTCGTAGTCGTAGCCATAGTCGTAGTCGCGTCGGTCGGCACCGCGAAATCCCCACCACCAAGAGGCGGCGCGCGGGCCGCATCAACTACGGCGGCCACCTCGCTCAATCCCGGCGGCAGCGGGCGAGCATCGTCGGCCGAGTCGACAAGCCGGCGGCGGTTGAGGACTCCTCCTCCTCCTCCCGGCCGGTCGGAAGTCATGGCAGACGCGGGCCTGGCGTTTTAAGAAAGGGAGGGTGGCCAAAGACAGGGCGGGCGGGCGGGCGAGTTACTCGAGGACGGGAACGGGTTCGAGACAAAGGAAGCAAGCAAGCGGGTGGCCAACCCAGCAGCCAGGTGTGGGCGCGTTTTCAGAAACGCAAAGCGGGCGAGAGAGCGTGTCGTCTTCTTTTTTGTGTGTGCGAGAAGAAACCCGAGCCAACAGAGGCAAGTGAACGGGGGTAGAGATATTCGATTGTTTCCGTCTTTCTGTATTTCGATGGTGTTGGAGGAAAAAAGGTCTACAAAGTCCCGAAACCCACGGATTCGTTCCCCAGTTTGTTCCAAAAAAGAAGTCGAGTCAAGAGAACCCAGGGTTTCGAGGAGCGAGCCACGAGCAAGGGCAGTGGGAGGGGGGCGTCTTTGGGAGACACGGGCGCTGTGGATGGTGGTTTACGCGGTCTAGTCGCGACTTTTTTTGCCCCCTCCAGCAATCGTCCCCAGGGTTGTTGCACCCGCTTTTTAGAGCACTCGGGGACCCGAGATGCGCTGTAGTGACCGCTAAAAGCCTTCCCCAACCTCCCCACTGTCCGCGTGAACCTTGGGGGAGAAGGCGCCCTGATGGACTCGCATTACAGCGCTGCAAAACCTTCCCGGACCGCCTGTGGGTTACACTGTCGCGTGTCTGGAGCTCGGGATGGGCGTTTTTTATTTATTTTTCTCATGGGGCATTTCCCACGAATGACGAAAGTCGTTGATCATGGCATTCCGTGTTCCCTCACCGATTCCCACCCACCCTGAAAGTAGCGCTGCAGAGTTCTAGGCGAGGCTTTTTTTTCTCTTCTCTTCGAAGGCGTGATAAAAAAAATGGAAAGAACCGAGGATGGAGTGCAAGACCCAGTACAAACTACAGATCGGTAGAAACGAGGGGGACACCAGAGACGAGTCTGGATTAGGCACCCGAATCCAGTCCCCACGCCAAAAACCAAGTTGGAACTTATCTTTGCCCCTCTTTCGCTCCAATCCCTCGAGGCAACAATAAACAAGAAACCCAGCAGCGCCCTCCTCTCAAGGCAGACCCGAAAAAAAAGGTATTGCGGGTGCCTATTTCCATCCCGCATCAGAGGTCGTCAGCGGGAAACGAAAAAACGTGGGCTTATTACTTTTTTGCCACCCCGTTCCCGTCTCTCTCAGTCGTGTTTTTTCGGCGCACGTCCCACCACACACATCCTCCTCATGCAACCTTGCCGGCTAAAATCACGCTTCCGCCTCTCGTCCATGACACGAAGTCACGTGCGATTATGCAAGTTCCTGGTCTCGGGGAATCGTGGTGTAGGGTAAGTACCGTCGCTGCCTCGGAGGGTTAGCTGTGACTTGCGGTAGGAATATTCACACGGCTTTTCCTTGCACCATGCTACGTTGTGTTTATTCACTGCTGAATACATAGTCGTGAAGGTCTATATAAAACGCACTCAGCGGGGGGAAAGTGAAACAGTTAATAGGAAAAGAAGAAATAAGAACGACTGTGATATTGATCCAACACCTAGGATCAGGATAACAGTGGAACCTGATTTTTAGTTGTCTTCTGTATCATACACACCTTCTAGCCTTGACTGACTATTTACGATCCTTTTGTATCTAATGTATTGCTTATAAAGTGTCTCTGCTCATAAGTGATCTTTAACTAGCCATAGCAAATAGGTATGTCGATGTCTGTTTCATTACACACTGACATATCCTATGCCGTCGCAGTTACTACCGCGTTTGGACAATACTTTTTAAGAATCGTTCTAGCTCACCTGGGAGCAACTTCGCCGTTTAGTTTCGACATGATTCAATTATCTTTATGCAGTTTTCGAAAAATCTACAACACCTCACTAGATATTGCACGAACCCCAGCTCAAATTCGACCTGGGCGGGTATCTTTTTGACTGTCACAAATCTATCAACCATCTATTCGCCTCTCGTCTAAAGCCACTTACATCAGTGTGCAGTGAAACACCCTCGTTTATCCGCACTCTGGTTCATCTCCAGCCTTGCCGGCATGCCCGTGTACTCCTCCGTCTAGAATCAGGTTCTCATTGTCCTTGAGGTCGTGCTGCACCCGCTGCCACCCCTTCTTCTTCCTCGACTCCCGTCCCTCCGTCTCCGCCCCTTTGCCCTTGGCGTCAAAGACCGGCCGGATGAGCGAGCCGAGCAAGGGGTTCCCGCTGAACGCACCCCCCGCCACGTTCTTGTTTCCTGAAGTCGCCTGCAAGATGCCGTAATCCTCTTCCTCCGATTCGGGAGTTGGGGGTCTCTCAACGGCCGCCATCTTCCGTACCACCTTGCCGCCCACTAGATCGATGCTCAGCACCTGCTTGCGCTTCTCGTAGTCCGGCCGGGCGTTCCACTCCATCTCTCGCAGGATCTTCTGCTGCCGCTTTAGCTCCCGCGCCCGCTCCTCCGGGGTGGACCACATGCTCCCGGTCCCCGTCAAGGCTCCGCTGACGTCAAAGTCGGCCGCCTCATCTCTCACCGTAGTTCGCTGGGCATTCTCGGCCTGGAAGTTGAGGAGTTTATCTCGGTGCGCCCTGGCCTTGGCCTCAGCATCGCTTAGAGATGGGCCGTCGTTGCCTCGGGGCGCGGTAAAGGGCGCGGGGGTTTTGGCGACGTCTGCTCGGCGGTTGGCTTGTCGGTCTGCAGCCATACGCTCCCGTCCTCGCTCGTCCTTTAGCTCTCGAACCATGGCCTGAACGTCATCCGAGCTCAACAAGGGGCTACCGCAAAAGGTACATGGACCCAGCCCTTCCTTCATGCAGATGACTTTGCCGCATGAGAGGCAGTTTGGCGCGGCGCCTTGCAAAGGATGCCTCGTAGCAACGCAGTTGCATTTCCTCGCCTTTGGGTTGTCTAAGCTTGGATTGGTGCTAATCTCAAGGGCGCGAATCGCGGCATCCAGATCTGCAATGGCCGTCGAAGCACCAGCCATGGGCAATCCTCCAGAAATAGAGACCTTGGTCGTCGAGCTGCTCGGCTTGGGTGTGGAACTCCGCGATCCCGGGTTCGATTTGGGTTTCGGCTTCGAGGGCCCATCTGCAATTAGATAGCCGGCCGATGCATGTTGTTTCGGAGGCGGCTTCGCAGCGGGCTTCGGTGCGGGTTTTGGCGTCGTGGATCGCGATACATCGGCACTGCCGGGCGCGCTGGCCCGTTGGGGGATGTAGTCTAGGTCCTGATCTTTCTTGTTGTATGTTGAACCAGCGGGTGCGCTGTAACCGTCTACCTGTCTTGCCTGGGGGGTATGTATCGCGGCCTTCTTCTTCTTGGGGGCTCGTTTGGGCTTGGGCACAGCTTCTATTGCTCCAGTGTCGGATGTGCTTGGTGTCGCTGCCGCCGCCGCCGCAGCGCTAAACGAAGGGCCCGCAGCGGTAGTTTGGGAAGCGTGTCTGCGAGAGTTGAAGGACGAGATGAATTCGACGGCGAGGGGTGAGCTACCGAGGAGATTGTTGAGGTGTTCGGCGGCCTCGGGCTTGGAGAGAGTGGCTGCGAAATCGAGGACCTGCTGGAGTTCGTTGTCGGGCAAGGGTAGTAGCTTGGACAGCTGCGAGACCGACATGATGGCGTCGCAAGAAATCGAAGGTGCGGCCGAGGGTATGGTTTGTTCTAGTTCGTTGCTTTGTGGTTTGCTTGAAGTAGAGAGTTCTTGGTCCCGAGGTGGTGTTGATGACGTTGTGCTGCGAGCTTGGGTCGCTTTTGAGATGTGCCCCTCCAAAACCGGCCACTGAGTCACTGGCCAATTATAGTGGGGATGCTGCCTTAAGATGACTACCTAGATACAAAAAAGATGATATTATTTTCTTCTACTTTTTTTTCTTCCTTGGATTACATACCTAGTAGGTCGGTACGGAGTAGTTACCTACCTAAGGTACCTACCAATGGACATTTTCAATAACTTAACCATAGCGCCAGCATCACCTTATAGACATGCATCCGAGGCCCAGAATACATTGCTATGAAAAGAGCACCAAAACACAAATTCAAATACAGCCCCCCCTTTTCAAACGCAAAAACAGATCACGCACACCTTAAAACGCCGTATAATCCTTTTGTCCAGCAAACGCCTCGATCAGAATAAAGATGATCCGGGAGCACTGGTGGCAAATTTAATACCACCAGTCTACCCAAGCGAGGCTGCCCTCCCTGCCCTGAACCCCAAACGAAGCAACTTGGCGCAACCACCAAGTTCAAAATTCCTTCATCGGCCACGCCTTCGGTGGCAACTCATTTGTTACCCGACTGGGGCTCCGCTGTTGCCTCCTCGTCGCCTAGGACGCCTTTGCGCCTTTGACAACCGGATGGGGTTGGGGCTTTGATGGCTCTGATCTTGAGGGTTGGAGCCTTGGCGGCTTTGATCTCGAAGCCTTTGATCTCGAAGGCTGTGTCCTCAAAGGCTGTGTCCACGACGGCTTTGTTCTCGACGGCTTCTCTCAGGCATTGGGAGCCCGCTTGCCTGAGAATTGGTAGGTTCGAGAGCCTGTTTGGAAGCGTCTCAGGGTAAGGCAAAACGTACGCGACGGCGACGTCCTCGAGGGATGGGCCTGATGCCATTGTCATCGCCGCCCCCATCCCCTCGGTCCCCTTCTTGATCCACCGCGGCGAGGGGCTCCGAACTGGCCTTTGACGTGGCCTTTGGGTTGCTGATGTTTCTGCTGCTGTTTGTGAGCGACTCCGACTCCTGATGATCAAGCTTCGACCGTTTGACGCTTCGCTCCCCCAGAGGCTCTTCATTGTCGGCGGTGACGGGCCTCTTCTTTGGCCTTGCCGCTTCAGACTGCGCCCTTTCGGCCATGACGAGAGGAACCTCGCCCAGGATCCATTTCAAGAGGGCTTGTTGACGAGCGATGTCGTGCTCCGCATTCACGCCGCCAGACATTCCCCGGATGAAGGTATTGATTTGCAAATTCCTCTTCTTGATCTGCCGATACTCGCCCTTTGCAGCAGCTAGCTTGGTTGAAATGTTCCATAGCATGCGTGTCCTCTTCGCTTGAGGGATGCTTAGGCGTAGCGGATCTTCTTGGGTCGACGCGGGAATTTTCTTGGCCTCGGCCTCTAAGCCCTGCATATAACTCATGGCATCTTTTTCTGAATGCTCACGAATACTTGAGATTCGAAAGGCTTGTATGGATTCTATAGTGTCGCGAGGTCCCACCACATTGTCGTCCATGAGCTTCTGCCAGGCTTTGTCGTAGCCTAGCTCCAGGTTTCGGAGTGTGTCGGTATAGGAGTCGAGCCACCAGTACTCATAGGTAAGGTATTCGATCCATGTTGTCAATGGATCCTGCTTCTTGGGGTCTTCAGACAGCTCAAACTCCAACGGCAGGGCAAAGTCGTGGCGTGCCAGTCGGTTCTTAACGGCCTTGGCATAGTCGACGAATCCATTGTAGTCTTTTCTGTAACCGTCCGCCCGGCGCTCTCGAACCAATCGTTCCGATTCCCACATCCCCTTAACAATCTCGGGCCTTGCTTCAAGGTTGGCTACCGCGGAGAGGTAGCGTTTTGCGGGCAGCTGGAGCTTCCGTAACTCCTTCAGATTCTCGAAAAATGCTGGTAAATCAGGAATAACAATGTCGAGGCCCCGGTTAACCTTCTGCCAATCGCGAAAATATTTCCACCTCCATAGCTGCGAACTAAACATATTCAGGCCTGCGTTGGGGGCGCAAAAACGTTCTGAGCCCCTATCGAAGTTGAAACCCGCGTGCACATATTCCTCTGGGTTCTCAGCAATGTCTGTGATAAGGTCGATCGGGTAAAGTGGGCGGCCGCCGTCCTCAACAAGATCCTGGTAGGCTTTCCTCGCCACTTGGATATAATAGTGCCGCCAGTCGTAAGTCACTGTCGGGGACTGGGATGGGGCGATGGCTTGTGGTTCAGGCAGTAACGAGAAGCGACTGTCGGACGACCCTTGACGTAGGCGCGCGTCTGGGTCGTCGAGATCGTGTGGGCGAGCATTCGCCGTGGGACTCTGGGCAAGAATTTGTTGTTGGGCCCTTGATCGTTATTAGTATGGACTGGCAATATGATACGCCGAGGAAGCAAAAAAAGACTTACTTTAGTCTCTCAGCTAGACGGTTTCGTTCTTCCTTGGACAATGTGTCCCACCCATCGTGAATTGGTATGCCATAACTACCATCGGGACGTTGGCGTTTCTTCATGAACTGGCCAAGCTCGGCATCGCTCATAGCGGCGATTTCCTTGATGGACCATGCCGCTTCTTCCGCTTCTTCCGCTTTTGTGGATGCCATTTTGAAACGTGTAGAGATGAAGCCTGAGACGAGGTGAGGCGGTGATTGTTGGACTTGACGAATTGCTATACCGAAAGGTAGGTAGGCAAGTAGGTAGGCAAGTAGGTAGGCAAGTAGGTAGGCAAGTAGGTAGGCAGGTATGTAGGAAAGGTAGGCACTAATGTGAGGAAAGTGCTGTAAGAAAATGGAAGGCACCGAGGTACCTACTTTATCTACCTAGAATACCTAGGTAGGTAGGTACCTGCAAAGGTAGGTACCTAGGTACAGATAGCGGACCCCTTGTAACGGGTGTTGCGAATTAGAGGGACAATAAGCCTTGGCAGTCAGCCCTATTTTGCCCCTCAGTTGAGGCTCTCTCACACTATTCAATATCGGGCAGTGATCTACGCATTGGGCGTGGAGTAAGCAGCTGTTAGCTTGTTTTCAGTGCCCCTGCCGTCTACGTACCGTATTCTCGTTGAATTGCCCAAGTCGACTCTCCAAGAATAAAACAGACTGACAGGTCGCCTCCCAGAGCTGAAACAACCCCCACCCCCCTTAGAGACGCACGCTCATAAGGTACCATAAAAGGAATTAGTGCGCCTCTACAGCAGGGAGGCTGCCATGGAAGTTGGAATCCGCTGAGGACGGTGTGTGTAACAACTCAACTGCCGAACGTACCAGCCCTGTCACTACCGGTACGTATTAGTCTTTGTATCAACCGCATCATGTATGTACCACGGCTACCTATATTGGGCAAAGTGCCCACGGACTGGATGGAACCTTTGCCACTGTCAAAGAAACATTGTTAAGTCATTGACATGGCTTGCCTCATAGTAAGTAGGCTTGCAGTTGTTCTCTTCCTTGAAAGAGAAGGTGGCAACACTGTCCACAACCGCGTGACAAGTGTCCATTGTGCCGAAATAACACACGGGCTGAAATAAACAGTAGTACATGGGTAGCCTAATTTTGATTCCCAATACGTGCGTGGACTCCTGAAAAGCAATCCCGTGCATGGCTTTGTTTGTCACTGCGCCCATGCGGGCAGTTATGAGTACTGCCACGGTGACTACTCTCGCCAAGGCAGGGAAGCTGACCACCTAGGCCCTTGACTCAACAGAGAAGCCTGATCCAATCAAGGAGGCTTACCTTGCTTGTAAGCCTGGGTGGCTGCGTCAGAAGCTACCATGCCTCTCCGATGATGGAGAATGACGAAACCACCCACGGGCGGTTGCACAATCAATGAGTTGGGAAAGTTCTTGTTCAAAGACGCAAGAAGCTTGGACAGACTCTTACTATCTTGAACGGTAATGTCCAATGGAAGCACATGGAAGAAGTTGGACGGGTTGGCATGGTATGCACACTTGGGAGCTGGAGGATGTTCGGCGGCGGATGGGCACCCTCAATATGATCAAACTAATTAGTCTACTCATGGTAAGAACATGCAGGTGCCCACCTATTAGAGGCTGGGCCAAAAATGACAGGCTTCTTCTGTTTAACTGGAGGCATATGAGTTCGAATAGTGTCACGCTGTGTACTTAAGCGAGGCGCCTCATTTTGCCGCAGCTAGCTATTCAACACCTCCAAGCGCAATGAGCCCTGTCTTATTTGGCCTATTAATTCTTTCCTACGTACGCAAGAGAAGGAGCTACAGGGGTAGGTACCCCACCACAAATCCATAGGCTACCTGGAACTTCCAATGTGCCATGCCGTGGCGTGCAACCGAACGATTCACTGCGAGGCATTGAGGACGTGGGATTTTAGTGTATTTCTGTTCAACTCTGTATGATTGTTCGGATGTTTGGTCTAGAGCGCCAGGAAGGGGCGTGTTTCGCTGGATACCTCCCGAGATATCATAAATCATCTTGGCCGCGGCCCAAGCCGAAACAGAGGGCGGCTGCAGCAACTTACGAAGCCTTGCTTCCCTCTCCCGTTTCTCTACCATCTCTTCTTCCCTCTTTTCTACCATATATCCCTCCTCTCTCCCATATCCTTCAAGGACAGAAGCAGAACTGAACCTCAGCAAAGCAAACACCGTGGTCCCTCAATCTATTTGCTCTCTTCCTTACCTCAACTCCTCGCTTCAACTCCTTGACTTCAACTCCTTGACTTCAACTCCCTTGTTTAACTCCCTTACCTCAACTCTTAAAAAGAGTACCTGAGCCCGCACCAACATGGAAAATCACGACATCATCGCCCTCGTCTATCCTTTTGGACGCTTTGCAGGCCGAGCATTAGACGCGATCGAGGCGAACTCGCGTTTGGCCCCTTCACCTGATCCGCTAGCCAGCCAGGGCGCGTCGTATGATCCTCACTTAAGGATCAAATTCAGCGACATTCCGCGAACCAAAAAGGGAGTCGTCTTCGGCTGTGACCCGCAATGCGATGTTGTTGTTCCCGAGGCGAATATGTCCAACATTCACTTCAGCCTAACCTTTGATGACTCTCATCGTCTCATCGTCAAAGATTTGGGATCTCGAACTGGCACCCAAGTCACTTATGACCAGAAAGGGGAAGGCATACGCAGTGGCTTCCAGTGGATTGTCGGTGGCCACGATATGGCCAATAAAGCCGCAACTATCGTCATCACTATAACGGATTGTGTGGCCTTTCAGATCTTCGTTTCAGTTTTCGACATATCGTCCCCCGCGCATGCCGCCAGAGTCTCCAGGTTCAACCAGGGAACAGCAACTGAGGACCTCTTCGGCGACTTTGGTCTTTCGAAACCCGACACCCGAGTTTCTACGGGAGCTCAAACTCCAGGCACTGGAGAAATATACCTGGAGAAGCATATTGGTCAAGGGACTTTTGGCGTTGTAACTCGTCTCTGGAATGTCAGCAATGGAGATGAGCGTGTGGTTAAACAACCTACTCAACAATCCATCAAGAACGGAGGCTTTCGGCGTGATAGTTGGCGTCAGGAGGCTCGTCTGATGGGCCGACTTTCACATGTCAGTATGCCCTTTAGCTACTTATCCTTTGGACTCTACTGATAACCTTAGCCCAATATCGTAAAACTTCTCAAGAGCGAACTCGAACCATATCCGAAACTCTACCTGGAATATGCCCCATACGGGACCCTACGGGGCCACAATGACATAACCTATAACGAGACGTTGACGATCCTCAACCAATGCCTATCAGCTCTAAAATACCTCCATGAGAGCAACCCGCCAATTGCGCACCGAGATATCAAGCCAGACAATATCCTCGTCCAAAATAGGTCGAATGGTTCGATAGAAGTCAAGTTCGGGGACTTTGGGCTATCGCAGGACCGCTCCGAACTGAAAACTCATTGCGGTACTGAGATGTACATGGCGCCCGAGATCCACTAAAGTCGACAGCAATTCCTTGGCGGCGGGAGACCACAGGGCTATAACTTGACTGTGGATATTTGGTCTCTGGGTGTGATGGTGTGCGAATTGGCATATGATCTTCCAACTCGAAACCAGTCCTGGGAGCATGGGTATGAATGGTGCTGGAGGATTGTTCATTGGCTCTACAGCATTTTGGCGAAAACACCCACCAGCCTAGGGTTATTCTTATTGGCCAAAATGCTGGTCCTTTCGCCGGATTCCCGGGGCTCTGCTGGCGAATGCTTTCGTCACGCTATCGCTCTGCTCGGGGAAGAGACCGTTGGTTCCCAGCTGTTGTCTCGAGGTTCGCATCCTGAGGAAAGTCAGCAGGCGACATTAAGGGAGAAGGACGCAGCAACTGTGCTCTTGCAGCCAAATTCCTCGACAAATAACAGCGTCACCGATTTGTCTCATCACGCCAGTTCAGTCACTCCGACTCCTTTGACGTCTTTGCTTACGTTGCAGGCAAAGGACGCAGCAACTGTGCTCCGGCAGTCCAGGTTCTCGACAGATACCACTGCCAAGAATCCATCCCGTCAGGTCAATTCAGTCGTCCGGGCCCCCTCAACGTTTTTGTCAACGTCGAGGATGAGCCAGTATAGTATTGAAGCGTTGAGGGGGTCCGCAGCCCCGATGACGTCCGCAGCGTCGAGAGCGTCCACAGCGTCCGGGGCACCACCAGCATCAACGTTCCAGCAGAACACAGCCCGGCAACGGAGCGGCGAGTACCGCCATTTCATTCAAAACCATTCGTCGAATCCATGGGGACTCCCCCATGTTGGATCGGAATTGACGCCCCAGTTTGGTGGAGAAGAGTCGCAAAGCCGGATAACCCAGACATCGCAGGCTCGGGACGACGCCACCAACCCGGGCGACCTCGAGGAGAAGAGGCAGGCGAACATCTTGCTGTAAACCATAAATCAGTCATTTTAGTCGCCGGATGGTGCAGGGGGGCTGTGGCGTTGATGTGAACACCGAGTTGACGACCTGACGCTGGCGGAACTGTCCTGATGGTATGCATTAGGGTGCGTTAGGGCAAGAAGGGATGGTGATGAGGAGAACTAAATGGGTAATGTTAATTCTTAATTGATAATGATGCTCTTTCTGCTGTCTTCTCTGCTTGTAAATTGTTCCAAGTGATGAACTCGTTGCTAAAAGTATTGCCTTTTTGCCTAACCGACCCAGCGGTGAAGATGATTTCCTGCCTTAGGCACCTCACCGGCTGAAACCTTCCGTTTGTCCACCACACGGTTGAGTTTATTGCTGGGCAAAAATTGAAGCATTAGGGGGCATCGACTTTCTCAAAGGATGGGTGTCAATTATCGTCATAAATGTTCAAGAGCAAGGTAAGAAAAATGCTGCATGTTTAGGATATGCAGTGTGCTGGAACCCCTCTGAGTGATTCACGCATCATGTTATCACCCCACCTTAGGTCGGTAGGAAAGTCCACTACGACTTCAAATACATCACAATTCGGAACAAGTGCGTCTAGATCAAGACATTAAACAGTTAACTCACCATATGTTCTGATATATATGAAAGCGTCAGTGTCATCGTACACCCACACACCCAGGCATTCCTCCTGTTCCTCCTACCTGCTCTACGATACATAGAGAGATCATGGCCTGTCCGTCTAATACTTGCACAAGTCTAGCCGTCCCAAATAAAAATCCACACTCCACTCTTTCCTTCCCTGGATACCTTACGTCCGGTTCTGGTAGCTGTTCTTCCACTCCTCAATCTTCTTGCGGCGCTCCTCAACCTTGCGCTCAAACTCAAGCACCTTCTCTTGTCGCTTGGCATCCTCCTCTGCCTCGCGCTTCGCGGCGGCGGCCTTGCGGCGAATCTCTTCTCGCTCGAGCTGGTCAGGACGACGCTCGGCAATGTCGCGGGGTCGGTAGTCACTGAACAGCCTCTTGAGGACAACCTCGATGATAAAGCACAGTCCGTAGTCGAGAACCATGACGATCGTCATGTTGGTCTTGAACTCATCGCTGAAAGGAACAAGCTTCATACCCTGGTTGATCTCCGGGACGAGTTCCATAGCGCAGGCGAAAGCGAGACCGGAAACACCCAGGATGCCGTAGTACATGCCCTTGTTCTCCGAGAGGGACTCACGGAAAGGGCGGCCTTGGTAGTTGATGGCAAAGGTCGAGATTTGCTGAATGAGCTGGAGCAGGTAGACAGCAGAGTTGAGTAGCGAGGGAGTGAAATCAGCCTCCAGGTCGACGTCATCAGAACGACTGGGAAAATGTTAGCAAGGTTATGTCTGACTAGACAAGGACCAAAAAACGTACGGCTCAAGTCTATCGCAGAGTCGCGCAATGTAAATGAGGGTGACAATGTGGACGGCAAACTGGCCGAGGATGGAACCAATGATGTAGACGTTGAAGATGTTGGGCTGGGGTCGCTCCTTGCTCAGACCCTCGACGACACGGGCACGCGAGATACTGAGGAAGCAGACGGACATGAGCATGCCGCTGATGGTGTACTGGGCGTCGCCAAACTTGATACCCTCGAGATACAGGACGGACAGGGAGTAGGCGCTGATCAGGCAGTTGAGTGCGAGGATCTTGTACATCTGGATGGTGGCAACGAGTGTGCAACGGCCCTGGCGAATAATGTTGGGCACGGCAATGACGTCGCGGAGCTTGGATGTGAAAGGGGCAGCGACGGAGGCGTCTCCCAGCTTGAGCGTGGGCGGCTCGTCGTCTCCCATCTCGGCCTCCATCATGCCCGAAGCGAGCTTATCAGCGATGCCGGCAGCCTTCTTGTTGGCCTGAGCTTGGCGGCTATCCTGGGCATTGAGGAGGGCCTGGGCGCCGGGGGAGGTAATGGTCTCGAGCGATCCGTAACCTTGCTGGGCGGCATACTCCTCGGGTGTGATTTCCTTCTTCTTGGCCTCGCGTTCAATGGCCTTGAGGAACTGCGGGTTGCTGGGGCCGGGAGGGTACAGGTGGGCAATCATCAAGGGGACGGGCGGAGCGGGCTGGTTGAATCGCTTCATCAGGTCAATCTGCTTCTGGTACATTTCCTTCATCTTGGTGTTGCGGCTGTGCTCGGCGATGCGCACGAGATCGTCCTTGGTTCCGTTGAGGAGAGCAATACCGATGTGAGCCTGCTTGAGGGCGCCGACGTCGTTGGTACCGTCACCAGCCATCAGAGTATAGTAGCCCATATCCTTGAGTCCAAGAAGAATGTCCTCCTTTTGCTTGGGGGACACGCGAGCGTAGACCCAGGTGTGTCGAAGCAAAGAATTCCAGGCAGTCTGGCCTTTGAACTTGGCGAGGGCGTAACCGGTAACACAAATGTCCTTGGTGCGCAGAATCTCGGGATCGATGGGCTTGGTCGGGTCGACGTCGATGCTGACCTTGTCGTCGACACTCTTCCACACGAGTCGTTCGCCCTGGTTGTCCTCGGGGGCGTCAAGAATAAGAACGTCGCGATCCACAATCTCGACCTCGCGGGCAACATGAACGGCAGTAAGGGGGTTGTCTCCAGTAATCATGACCACGCGGTGGCTGCTCTCGTTCAACATCTGGACAGCCTCCTTGGCGTCTTCCTTGAGAGGGCAATGGAGGACTAGGAAACCGGCAAAGGTCAGGTCAGCTTCGACCTTTTCACGCTTCAAGTCGTTGATCTTGCCAGAGCCAAGCTCAGAATCGACGGTAAGCTGCTTGTAGGCCAGGGCGAGAACACGAGAACCCTTGCGAGTAAAGTACTTGTAGGTCTCCTCATAGTCATCAGGGACAACGGAAAGCATCTTCATGATGGTCTCGGGCGCACCCTTAACGCCGACAAAGGTGCCCTTGATCTTGTGACCAGTCTTGGAATCGGTACCGTGGACCATGGCAACGGAGCTTTGACGCTTGAGGAGAGAGGAGAACTGGAATCGGCGCTTGATCTGCACGTTGCCGTGGGTGCTGCCGGCCTTGTTGGTGCTTGTAAGGAGGTCATTCTTGCCAAGGGTCCAGCCAAGAGAGCTCAGGGTTGCCTTTTCCATAGGATCACCAACTATTTCTCCCTCATCGAGCTTGACCAGGGCGTGGGCGGTGGCCAGAACCAGCTTGGTTTCCATGCTAGTGTCCATGACGGGCACAATGGTGGAGTGAGCACCGTCAGATTCCTTCTTGTCGTTGACGACTGTCTCGGCGAGGCCCAGTCCAGCGATACCCTCGACGACGAGGTCTTCACCTGTCAGGGTACCAGTCTTGTCGAAGCAGGCAACATCAACGCGGCCAGCAAAGGGGATACGGAAAGGCTCAGTGCAGAAGATGGCGAGTTTGGCGAGGGCGGCCAGACTGGTGTTGACAGCGAGACTCAGTTCCATCGGCAACTCAGGGGGGACGACACTGGTGACAATCAAGACACAGTCGAGCAGGAGCTTGGAGCGTTTGCGATCCTTGCGGACACCCTCATCCCAGACATACCAGGAAGCGGCAATGGCGAAGATCAGGAGGAACAGGATGAAGAAAAGAGCCTCAGCGTTGTTTGCCGACACACGCTCGGTGGAGTAGATCATGGTTCGGACGAGGTTGCCCTGCGAGGTCTCGAATCCAGTCTTGATGACAATGGCCATGGCGCCGTTATCCGGAGGAGTGGGAACGCCAGAGGCAAGCTTCGGCTTCTCCACATCGGGGTTTCCGTGGGTAACTTGCAGGACCTTGGTGCCACCCCAGAGGAAAGAATTCTTGTCGAGACCCTCGGTGTCGATGGGGGCTTCGGCGGGGCGGAGCTGGACGGAATCCTTAAGCAGAGGGGTACTCTCACCGGAAAGCATGGCCTCGTTGACAATGGCAGTACCCTCGACCAAAAGCATATCGCATGCCACACCACTGTCCTCCTTGGTGCGGCCAACGGAGACCAAATCGCCGGGGAGGAGATGGTCGCTCTGAACCTCAGTCCACTTGCCTAGACGGAACACCCACATATCGTAAGGCTTGATGCTCATGCCACGGAACTCGACCAGGGTGCGCTGACGCTGCCAAACGACGGTGCTCTCAAAAGCGACAAGCATGAACAGGGTGAAGAGCGAGTAGTACCAGTACTCATCGAGCATCCACAGACCGACACAGAAGATCTGGAAGACGAAGAAGGGTGCTACGGCATGCTCCTGGAACAGCTCGGTAAAGGTGGGAACGGGGATGTCGAAGGTGTTGGAGCCATAGTGCTGCTCGATGCGCTCAAGGTCGGCCTTTTTAGCGATGCCCCTAGAGGACTGGAAGCTGCCGATGGTAGGTGTAGGCTCGACATCGATATCGTACTGGAGGGTAGCAAATGTCTTGGTCTCGGGGCTGTAGAGGAATCGGCGTTTTTGGAAGAGGAAGGACAGGTTGACCTTGCCTCCAGCCTGAGATGTTTGGTCAGTTCATGTGGTCTCACGCGAAGTCATGGAGCAAAATGTCCCCACCTTATCGCGAACCAGCTTGCAAATCTCGGGGGATCCGGCATTGACGATGGGAATGACCTTGATCAGCTCGGCGTCTTCGATGCCCTTGGCCTTGAAGGCCTTAAATTTGGCCTCGAGCTCGACGCTCCAGTGGGTGCTCAGCCAGAACAGCGCCTGGATGGTGAAGATGGTGCCGCACCACACAAAGGTCCATTCTTGGGCGCCAATGTGCTTCTCGTAGAGTTCCTCGGAGAGGTAGTAGCGGAAGAAGATGGGCCAGGCGATGGCAAAGGGCCAGACGTAGGTGTGGAAGTGGAAGGGCAGCGGGCGCAGCAGCTCCGACTGCTTGATCTGCGGGTTGTCGACGAGGGGCGCCATGGCAATGGTTGGCCTCTATCTCGTCGAGAGGATGGAGATGCGTGGGATTAGCGATGCGCAGTCATCGACGACGGTGGGGGGTTGGAGGAAGAAGAAGAAGAGGAAGAAGTAATGTCACAAAATTCGTAAAGGGAGTAGAAGCAGGGAAGCAAGCAGAAGGCGACAGAGGGCCGCGTGGGTTGAGTGGGGATGATGCCGTCGACAGGCTGTCTTTTCGCTGGCGGCCTTTTGCTGCGAGTCGCAAGTCGCGATCCTGGATTTAGCGATCTGTACTTTTCGGCTCCGTCGCCACTGGTTGAGAACTGGAAGGTACCAGGTCTGAGGGACCCAATGAGGCAGCGGGGTGCCATCCATTAGTGGGATTGGCGTACGCTAGAGGCCCTAACAACCCCTAATTCTTCAGGCGTCGGCCGATGCGGGCCGGTTGCCAAACAGTTGCCACACGTGATAAGATGGCAAGATGGCCCCAAATCTGGGTCCCGCCTTTTCTTTTCTAACCCTGTCCATGGGGTTCCTTTGATGCTCTGAAAGGAAGGCGAAATGCAACATGATAGCATGACACCACTTTCATTCGACGAATACGCTAAACCTAACAGAATGGGCAAGTTACATAGTACATGAATGCCGAGTGGCCAAATTGAGGCCAAATTGATGCCAAATGCGAGGGTGAAAAGCACTACATGGCACACATGAGGTCGTTTGACAGTTACTCAACCCCTGGATCTAGGTGTATTTACACTGTTCAAAGACCCCTCCAAGACTTCAACCCGTTTAGGTGCAATACCCATCATCGACAGATTTGCTAACAAACTTGACCCACTCGTCATCCTCTGCAAATACCGCCAGCGTCTTCCGTCCATCCCTGTACTTGGGCCAAGTGATGCCATGACCATCGCGAGGGTCCTTTTGAGGGTTGTTTGCATACGAGAGCCACAATGCTAAAGACACAAGTTGCTTAGTCAACGCAGTTCATACCATGACGAGATCGAGATGTGGGGGAACAAACCTTCCATGCCGTAGCTCACTTCCCATTCGAACTCGGTCGAGTTTCCGCGGTATTCGTAGTGCGTGCCAAAGAGCAGAGGGAGCTCGGCTAATCACTTGTGAGTCCATGTCCGTGAAATACTAACTTTTACTAAGCAAGTTCATCAAGAGAGCAAAGACGTACCGCTATGCGTGGCCCCGATCCATGGGAGAGGCGAAATGTTGGAAAAGTTGCCAGCGTAGTGGTAGCGATACGTATCGTATCCAAACTTGACGCGGTTTCTGATCCGTATTAGTCCTCTGCGCTGAGGGTGTCCTTCGGTCAAGGCTTACCGGATCTCGGTGGAAACTGGGCAGACAATGGCGGCGAGTCCAGTCTCCCACTGACCGGGTGTCATTCCGCTCTCGCTATAGGTGCCGAAACCAGCACCCTCGTTGGCATTGACTCCCATGATCCATGGCTAGACGCAACAGCTAGTCAGTATTGGCACCTGCAATGGTCTCGGGAAGTTTTCTTAAGCAACATACCTCTTTCTTGGACACAAGACCTCTGGCAAGTCGGTCTGTTGTGTTCGTATAAGCCGTCACATTGTCACCGACGGGCGAGAATCCCAGGCTGCTTCCAGAGTAGGCATCCTGAATCTCAGTGGCATCGACCTCCTGCATGCAAGCGAGCTCTGCCGCGGCACTGAGACCACCGCAACCCACCAGCCCAGCGAGCGAGGTGAAGCTGCTGTGGTTGCCAGCCTTGGTTGTCAAGGTGCTCGTGGCGCCCGAGTCGAGAATGAGGCCCTTGACGATCAGGTCCTTGGGGTACGAGTAGCCATACATGCCGACCGACGCCGCTCCGGCCGACTGGCCCCAGAGCGTCATCTGTGCCGGGTTGCCCCCGAAGGCGGCGATGTTGTCGCGCGCCCACTCGACCGCCAGCCGCTGGTCCAGCAGGCCGACGTTCTGGCTGGCGTCTGCTGCATTGGGGAAGCCGAAGACGTTGACGCGGTAGTTGAGCGTCACGACGATGTGCGCCTGCGTCCGCTGGATCCATTTGTCGGGGATCTTGTACAGCGAGTCGGCGCCGCCACCGGTGAAGCCGCCGCCGGGGATGTAGATGAGGACGGGCAGCTTCTTGTCGACGGGATGGAGCGGTGCGTAGACGTTCAGGTACAGGCAGTCCTCGGACTGTCCGCCGTTGATGAGGAACTGCTGCATGTGCTCCGTGTACACCGTCCGGGCGGTGCTGATCCTCTGCAAGCACGACGGGGCATACGTCGTCGCCTTGACGGCCTTGGAGCTGAGCTTGCGCTTCGGAGGCTTGAAGCGCAGGGCATCAACGGGGGGTTCTCCATATGGAATGCCGAGGAACTGGCGCACAGCGGGAGCAGTCGAGTTGACGAAGCCGGTGAGGTGGCCGCTGGTCGTCTTGACCTTCAAGCTCTCGCCGCTGCTGCTGTGGTGCTTCGATGCGTCGACGCCTACCGCGAGGCAGGTCGCCAGGCTGAGGGCGTACTTCCAGTTGAGCTGCATAATTCCAACCAACTAGGAATCTAATCAAAAAGATTTGTGTAAGTGACTGCTGAGCCTGGAGGATACAGACTCCTACAACGCCAAGCCGGCTGGCTTTTAAATAGTCGCCATGCCATGACGGAGAGCAACACACGGCAAACCTGAACCGGATCGACACACAATCTCTCTCCACCGGTTCCCTAGCAATTGGAAGAATGTTTATCACGGCGACTCATATATACTTTGTCAACGGCCACGACGATGTGATCCCGTGGCTCGACCTAGTCGATACCGAGGCATAGTAATGCCAATCTCCGGCATGGGGAAGCGGCAAGGGCCATGGCAGACGAGGAATTGGTGCCAGATCTAGGTGCGAGCCCCGAGATGCGGGGAAGGACATGCAGGGGAAAGGGAAAAGGTTTTATGCCCCAAGCAAAACCCCATGGGCAAAATAATGCGGGGTTGGGGAAACCAGGGAAAACATGTTTGGCGAGGGAGAATGAAGAGGCGTTGGATGGAAGGGGCATGCAGTCTCCATGTGTCTTTGCCACTCTTACTGCTTTAGCACCGTGAGTGTTGCGAGTTTCGATTGGGCTACCGTCAATTGTCAGTGGTTTCTTCTTCTCTGGAGGCAAAGACGTGGTTGTCCTTAAAATCGAAGGCCAACTTGAGGTCCACTACGAATCACATCCTGGAGTCTTTACAAACTTTTGAGTTTGGTACAGTAATCAAATTTACTAGGCTCTGAACAGACCGCTGGATAGGACTTACTGAACAGCCGATGAACCTTGGGCGACGCGACTATTATTGTGGCACCCTTTAACTGAACGAGAATACCATTAATCCTTGTCGGGATGGTCATCGTTTTCTAAATCCATGTCTTGACCCTTCATAAGCTGTAAAGGGGACAATGACCCCCATCAAGCTGCAAATTGGCTTGAACAAATGTGGAACTTGCCGCCTAACGACTCGTTACCCGCAAAGCTGCCGTCATCATTGTATTTCTTCGGCTAATCTGGATATGATTATTGGTGTGGTGGTGTGTTATCAGGCTCAACACTGAGAAGGGAAGGCGTGGTACACGAGTCCCAGCATCTTTAGAACCGTTGGCTGTTTGTCTCATTATCTTGCCTTAACAGTGTTTGGGAGATGGTTGCTTCTAGAGGACGCATCCCGTGTCTTAGAAATGCTGTTCTCTAGTTGAGACTGCAGCTTGCTTTTGAGATAAATGCGCGCAGATCGCGATGGTATTCTTTATAAGTACGACAAGATCAGGCCGTGTAGCTTGTGATTGGGTAGATTTTTATTTATTTCATTGCTATGGTACAAAGACCCGATCGAGTCTCTGGCAGTGGTAGAACAGTGGAAAAGGGTATCGCGCTTTTACCATATTCCCGATCCCATCCTCATGGACAACGGCCAGCCGAGCCAAGCACAGCATAGCATAAAAGCTAGCCAGTCCTTTGTCTTCCCTAACCATATCTCTTCTTCTGCCCTGGAATTTTCCCAAAGACTCTCATCTCGATGAGCCTGCCTCACCTCAGATCAGAGTCTGCACCCAACATGGAGAAGTATTTAGTTGCCGGGGTTCTCGGCAACGAACTTGACACCCTTCTCAATGTTCTTCTTGAGGTCGCCGAGGGCGGCCTTGAGGAGACCCTCCTCGACGGAGTCAACGGCGCCAACGGGGTGGATGGTCTCGACACCATCGGGGCCAAGCTCGACCTTGCTGCTGAAGAAGTCGACGCCCTGGTCCTTGTAGAGAGGGGACTCGACAAAAGTGGGTTCAACGACGCCCTTCTCGCCCTGAGCGGCGCGGAGAACGGAGTCGGCCATGCGGGCACCGGCCATGGCCATGGAGAGGGTGGCAGAGCCAGCACCGTCCTTGGCCTGGACAACCTCATCACCACCGAACTGGACACGCTTGACAAGGGCAGCGTTGGAGGACAGGTCGGGGTGGTTGCTCTGGGAGAAGAGAGGAACGATAGTGACACCGGAGTGGCCACCGACGACGGTGACGTTCTCGTCCTTGGGGTCGGTCTTCTTGATCTCGGAGACGAAGCGGCTGGCACGGACGACATCGAGAGTAGTGACGCCAAAGAGCTTCTTGGGGTTGTAGACACCGGCGTTCTTGAAGACCTCGGCGCAGATGGGGACGGTGGAGTTGACGGGGTTGGCGATGATCAGGAGGTTGGCATTGGGGGCGTGCTTAGCAGCGGCCTTGGCCAGATCGCGGACGATGGAGGCGTTGGTGTTGAAGAGATCGTCACGGGACATGCCGGGCTTGCGGGGGACACCAGCGGGGATGAGGACAACCTCGGAGTCCTTCAGGGCACCGGCGAGACCCTCGGCGTCGGCAGCATAGCCGGTGACGGTGGACTTGGAGTTGACGTGGGAGATATCGGCGGCGACACCTGGAGGGAGGCTGTTAGCGTCGAGTCGCGATGGCCTCGGGATTAGGCGCTAGGTGGCAGAAAGTGTGGCATGATGAAAGAGGGGCGGGGGCCATTCATGATGCATGGACGCACGCAACACATAGAACAGACCCCAATGCCCTCAAAATTTCCATCATGACACATGGACCACAAGCTGCAAAACCATGAAACGTACCAGGGGCGCCACGGATATCGTAGAGAGCAAGCTCAGTAACGCGGGGGTTGAGCTTGAGGAGGAGAGAGAGGGGCTGGCCGATACCGCCGGCGGCACCGAGAACGGTGACCTTGGAAAGCTGTAATTCTGCGTGTCAGCGCGAGGTGAAGCTTCGCAGGTTCATGACGGATCGAATTGGTGAGGCTCGAGCTCGAGCTGATGTCGACTGAGGACGGTGAGGCTGCGGACGACGGCCGGGATCGGACCGGGCCGGTTGTGTGTATCGCAGCGAGGAAGCTCTCAATGCGACGAGCAAGAGGGAGCAGCAAGCAGGAGGGGAAAGAACAGAGGCACTCACGTTGCGCGCCGAAGCGGTGAAAGCGCGTCGCTGGATCTTGGAGGCGGCGAACATCCTGGCGGTTGTTTGTGGGTGGAGTGGGAGGTGGGATTTGAGGAAGATGTGGATGACAAAAAAAACTCAGCTGGCGATGAGAAGTTTAAATACCTAGGGAGTGATTCTGCAGTTGAGCGTGGAGTTGGCATCACCTGGCAAGCACCCAAAACCCACTAAAAGCCCCGTTGATCGAGATGGCTCAGGTAGCGGGGATTTGGTGATTAGCTCAGCTACATAACTGGTACCTCCAATGTGCCCAAAATGTGGGCGGAACAGCTGCATGTCAAGTATCTAATAGTACTCATCTGTAGTGCACTATCAGATCTTCAGTGTGCCGCCTAGGTGTTAAGCGCTCTACAACAACCATTGAATGTTTTGCTTTTGATTCGAAACACAACTTTCCCAGGTAACCTAGCTAAATAATTAGTGAGACTAGGAGTCACCCTTAGATTGAACATTTATTCTTGTTTTATCACAGCTGGAAGTCACTATGTCTTCCATTCTCGCAAACCTAGGCCTGCCTTGAACATGCAGAATACCAACATCTGCCACGTCCTCAATGGAGACCTGCTCCGTCTCCATCCGACTGTGCCGCCCACCAACAATGGGATGCCAGACAAGTGGATCCCCGTGGGGTAAACAGGGCAAGGAGAAATACTGGGTGTGCCGGGCGGTCGATGGGATGGGATAGGTGCGGATGCCCGGAATGGACCATGGTATGTTCACCGTAGCCCTGCGATACAGCGAGAGGGCATGGTAGCTACGGGTGAAGGGATCGATGGACGGATGATGGTGTGGGCATACCTTGTTGTTACCCGATGATGGATGAGGGAACTCATTGGCGTGTGGCATGACATGCAATGCGATGGAACGGATGCATACAAGAGTAATTGCAGACAATTGACACACGCTCTGATATGGCATCTAAAAACATCAGAGTATCGTTTGAGACTCCCCAGGTTTGTGTTGTCTCGTTTTAGTCAGAATGTGGCATTTTGATCAGCAGGAGGCGGAGGTGGAGGGAGAGACAAAATGTGGAGTAAATTACCAAACAAGTCGACTGTTTTCCAATGCTATGAGGATCACTTGGTAACAGCGACGTCCATGGCGGTTCCTGGTATTTTTATGCTCTTAGAAATGATCAAGATATATTTTTCACTCGATATGTAGATTGGGAATCTATGATGCCCACAGGGAATGATAATTGACCGTGGTGGGTGTGAAGCACACAAAAGCCCTCTGTGACTCTCCGGAAGCCGTGTCCCCGAAGTGAGTCCGGGGGTCAACCGCACCGCCTTTACCATCATCATCCTCTTCAATGTTGGTCTCCATTTTATTCTTCCCCATCCAACCGGTTCTCCCCGTGCTGGAACTCCACTGATGGTTCCCGTTGCTCCGTGGTGTCCGCGTCGCAACTCCGAACGAGCTCCGTCGCCTTTCCTGATGAGGTTAGTCCCTTCCTGACGTGGGAGTCAAGCAGTTGGTCCCGTGCCCCAGGGCGGTGACGCCAAGCGCAACTCGACACATAGCGTACTTCTTGTAATCACTACGAAGTAAAGGGCTATCCCTTTACCTGTCGTAAGCCTACTGTTGAAATCTGCAAAATAGGAGCCCCATGCAGGTTGCATGGATTAATGTGCGTTATAGCCACCAACACCTACATTTACGCTAGGAACAGGGGTTCGAACCAACGAAAAGGCGAGTAAAACGAGGTACAAGGAATCCCACCTATTTTACTGGGGCATCAGAAGTCACTAGTGTTAGAGGTATACGTTAAAATACATGACCCTTCATATAGACATTTAACACTTTCAAGTCAACCAGCGTACCGCTGATCTCCCGGGCCTTTGTGGGGACTATGGGTCAAGTGTAGGCTTACGACAGTCAAAGGGATACTTGGAGGCGCGTTGCTTGTGAGAAGGAGGGTAAGATTGCCATGTTTGTTTGCATCAATTAAATTGCACAATGTCCGTCTGTACCTAAGAGGTCAGGTACGTGGCGGGATTTCTGGCAGAATACCATGCCCGACGTTGCACAAGCAAAAGCGCAGACGGCTCGAACTCTAAGGTGCTGAGAGGTAGAAGAGAAGGAATCAGACCCTATATATATCTCTCACTCTATTTCCATTTCGTTCATTTAAACTATCGAGCTAGGACACTCACTTACCATCTTATCGCAGTGAGTCACGCCGATAATTGATTCCATAAATCTTCCGCTGTGGCTTGATCCTTCGCGGCTGCAAAGGGGCATGTGCCACCGTGAAGATGTTCAGAGCAATTTGCCAGGACTATGAGGCCTAAACACATTTTTCCCTTGTTTTTAAAGGAATCCTTAAGAAGAAATGGCCATTTGGGTCATTGTGAGAGATCAAAGGCATACTTAGTTTGCTGCTGTTCGACAAATGACGTGGACTGATATTCGTCCACCTGCGATCCACTTCGTGATGAAATCCCGTTGCCCCAACATCAGCGTAAGAGTATCAACGTTATCACCACGCCTCAATTTGTAAGAAGATGCCACATTTAGTCTACATCTCATTCTAGTCAGACGAATTAAAGAATCGAATATTGTGATCACTTAATTAGGCGCCCAGAATCCCCATAGTAGGATTAGAATATCAGGATTCACGATGGTACATTGTGGACTTCAGATCAAACAGCCCAACAGCAATATTACACAAGCAGATGGAGACATTGCATAACTTGATTCCTAATCGTGCAACTTGGAATTGGCCCGACGCCGTCCATGTACCGCCGATGCCGACCTCATCGCGAAGATAAGTAGGGACGGTTGCCGAGGATGATGGAAAATGTATCTACCCTAACTCATCCTCCCAACACTCTCAACACTCTTCTCAACACTCTTCTCAACAACAGATAACTCAACACTATCATCATGTCTGGCCTCGTCTATGAACCAGAGTACGCCAAGGCCATCGCGCCCTTTGCAAACGCCAGCTCACCCGTGCCAACGACGGCGCTGGAGATGCGGGCGGCCAGCAACAGCCTGTTCTCGGTCGTGATGCCCAAGGTCCCGCCTGGCGACAAGATCCAGCAGACGTCGTTTACCGTCCGAAGCTACGACGGTGCTGAGATTGAGCTCCGTCGGTACGCCACCCGCGAGCACATCGAAGTCTCAGAGCCGCAGCCCGCGGTCCTCGCCATCCACGGCGGTGGCTTCATCGCCGGCAACATCGACTTATGCGGGGGCGGCTGCGCCAACACCGCGCTGGCCGCCGACCGCCCCGTCTTTGCCGTTGCGTACCGCCTAGCTCCGGAGCATCCCGCGCCGACGGGCGTTGAGGACGCCTTCGCCGCCTTTAAGTATCTCGTGGAGCACGCCGCAGAGCTCAACATCGACCCTGCGCGCATCGGCATCAAAGGCGAGAGCTCAGGCGCAGGCGTCGGTGCCGGGATGGCGCTCATGGTCCGGGACCGCGCCTTCAGTCCTCCGCCGGCCAAGCTGGTCCTGGTGTACCCCATGCTCGACGACAGGACAAAGTACCCCGAGGACGCTGCGTTCCTGAAGCTGGTCGTGTGGGCGCCGGAGAGGAACAACCTCGCCTGGGGCGCATACGTCGGGGAGGACAAGGCGGGAAAGCCGGATGCGGACGTGTCTCCCTATGCGGCGCCGGCCAGGGCAGAGTCGCTCCGAGGCCTGCCGTCTACGTACATAGACATTGGCACTCTGGATCTGTTCCGAGATGAAGCGCTCGAGTTTGCCCAGAGATTGATGAAGGATGATGTCGAAGTCGAGTTTCATCTCATACCCGGCGTTCCCCATGCTTTTGATCTCGTGGCCGTGGGGTCGAAGTGGCAGGTTAGAGCGGAAGAGGCGAGAGCAGTGGCGCTGAAGTCGTTTTAATTCCTTGGTTCGGTATTTGACCAGAGATTCTATAGATTTAGAATAATGAACCATTTCACACTCGTGTCAAATGGAACACTTAACGTCCGTGTTCACAATTCAACCCGATCATGACGGTACTCTCTCAATGAAGCGGACCTTGACGCCAGTCAGAAGTGACAAAAAGTACGACGGCATGTCGTCTTCCGGTGGAATGGACGCCTCAATCTCAAACTCCTTGACCAACGCAGGCACAGCCTTGAAGACAACCAGCTCGGCCAAGTGGCGTCCAGGACAAGTCCTCGCACCGCCGCCCCAACTTAGACTGAACCGCTCCATGTTGCGAACTGTCTCTAGGTCGGCATCTAACCAACGATCCATGCGGAAGTCATTGGAATCGGGTCCGAATATCTCAGTGTTGCGGTGCAACGCGACGGGGTTGCATCCGACTGTCGTGTCGGGTGGGAAGAATGTGCTATGAAGGTATAGACCGCCTCGCGGGACCTTGCGCGGAAGAGACATGCTGATGACGGGGTAAAGCCGCTTGGTCTCCTTGATGAGGGCTTGTGTCACTGGAAGCCGTATAGCTGTTGAGTACTCTGTAGGAGTGGCAGACTTGAGGACCTCATCTGTGACTCTAGCCCGGACCTTGTCGTGGGATCCGATCATGGCGATGATGGACGTCAGCGTCGACGCCATCGTTTCGTGGCCAGCGCCAAAGTTTGTCATTGCCATGCGTCGAAGGTACTTGATGGTGAAGCCGGGCTTGCTCTTGTGCAGTTGAATCAAGTCGGCGATGAGGTCCTTTCGATTGTCCTTGGGCGGGTTTGGTCTCTTGGCGGCATTGACTCGCCGCGATATCTTCTTGCCGACTTCCTGCAACAAAGAAATTAGATCAACCCAACACTGGAAACCAAAAGTTGGCCTACCGGGAAGAAGGGCCGGAAATTCTTGGGCGTCTTGAAGTTGACTCCCCACACGGTACTAAAGAGTCGGCCGGCCGTCTTGTGCCAGAACTCGAGCTTCGCCATGGTCGGGAAGAGGCCGAAGACGCTCTTCCGCCTCCAGCTGTGATAGGCGTGAGGACCAGATCCCCCATCCGTTCCGCTATCAAGCATCCCAGGCGACCACGAGAGGACCATGGCGCTCAAGCATTCCACGGCGATGATGTGCATCCATTCGTTCAGCTCGACCTCGGCACCCTTGAGGTCCTTGAGCTTGGCGATGGCGCGCTCCAAGACTGAGTCAACGGCAGATTCGTACTGGGCTAAGTTGGAGGTCTGGTAGACGGGGCCTATGAGTCGGCGCTGAAGCCGGTAGCGTTGCACGTCTCTCTCGGAAAGAAGATCGAGTGCGTCAGGAAAGTGAGGGTCCATCTTCCAGTTGAGACGTGGCTTGCTTAGAGCCGTGGCCACTATTGAGGATCAGCATAAGCTTCTCACGACATTTGCAAAACTCACAATAAAAGTCTGACTTTTCGAAGCCGCTACCATTGCCTTGCACTTGATTAGTTGGGTCCTCCTGTATATCATGAGAGTGACTGACTGTAAATGGCCTGAAAAGCCTGTTTTGTATCAAACCAGACCTCATTTGGACCAACGCGCACAATGGGCCCATACTGACGATGCAAGGTTCTTCCCAAGCGCGCCATGCGTCCATTACGAGCTTGATATGCGTGCCAAATGCTTGAGACGGCGGCGAGCTTCGGCCCTGGGATTGAGGCAAGGGGATGGAAGGCGAGTCGATAGATGACGACGGTGACGAGCAAGATGCTGATTGATACAAGGGTGGTAGTTAATGTCTGGAGTAGCAACCTGCTGAGGGGTGCTATCCCAGCATAAACATGAGTGAGAGGCATGCTGACGATGGTCGAAGCATTATGGGGGTTGTGCACTGTGGTCGGCGACTCTGTGGACCAGCTCTGTCTGGAGGGCTTGGGGAGGATTCATAGGCGGTAGGATGTCATAAAAAGGCCATTTTCTGCTTAAAATATGAAACAGAATAGCGGAAACCCCTAGTCGGAAGGCTGTTATGAACCCCGCTCGTTTTGAGACCGCCGGGGTGCAACTTTGGTGGTGAAGTTGATTGTGGGCAGTTGGAGTTTCTGACTTTGGCTGCGAAAAGATTGTGGTGGTGGACCCCACATATTGCAATCATGACTGCAGCGGCCCATGACAATCGCCCCATTCACTTGGGGGTCTAAGACAACGACTACTCATCATGAAGACAGAATAATAATTAAAGGTCTATATTTATACATGGTTTTAATCTGGATTTCATCGCCTTGGACGACTCAGAGAAGGTCGTCATGATTTTGTCTTTGACATGGCTGTTCCACGCGCGTATAAGAACGTCCCCAGTTCATATTATTTACGTTTTCACTTTATTTTAATGCTGGCCTATGAATTCCTGCTCTTTAATTCTTCCTTTTGTTGAACTTTCAACCTTAGCTCTTTACGCCACTTCATGCCAAATGTCATCAATACAAAGACAAGGGGGATACACAAAGCTACAAGAGCCCCTGCCAAGGTGAAGGCCCATCCGGTGCCCATGGCATTGACCATGGGAGCAATGGCTGCCGTGGCCCCCGCACCGAGGAGGCATCGTGACAGATTGCCCGCGGCCGAGGCGGTTCCCACCTTGCCCGGATGGATGTCCATGAGCAGCGCGTTGGACGTGTTGTTGAGCCCGACGATGCCCATGCCCATGATGGCGCTGATAACACCCGGCACCGCGGGATGGGCCTCAGCATGGACGGCCCAGCCCCATGCCACGAGGGTTACTGCCGTGAGGGCGAGCAGCGGGATGGCCATCTCCAGACGTGCTCGCTCGATCGGGAAGTCGGAGAGGTCTTGTTGTCGACTGCGGTCATACGGGATGTCGAGCTTCTGGCAATGCCGCTTGAAGTTTTTGTTGATGAGAGGGCCGACAACCGCGGCGGCGAGGATGGAACCTAATGCCAGAGGCAAGTACATCAGACCGACCTCTACTTCGTTGAACCCATATGCCTTTTTGAAGGAAGTGGGCATGACGGTCACGACGCAATAGAAGCCGGCAAAGACGATGCTACCGAGCGCCAGCAACAAGCCAGTCTCCTTTTGACACAATATCAGGATCGCCTCCAAGACATTTGGGGGCTTAAACTTGAAGTGCGATTTAGCTTTGGGGGCTTCGGCAGCCTCTCGGCCTTTGGCGTTGCTGGATAGCCCCCGTCGGCGTTTGACGATTTGCCATAAAGACCGATACATGACGGGCGGGGTGATGGACCCATCGCCGACAATATGGCGGCACGTCTCCGGAAAGAAGACGCCGACGAGGGCTATGGTGACGCCGGCCAGGATTGCTAGGAACCAGAAGATGGACCGCCAGCCGAGATACTCGGACAGCACGCCGCCGATGACGGGACCTAGGGCCGGCGCCAGGACGATGGGCAGGACGGTGAGGCCGATGTACTGGCCCCGCTCGGCCGACGTGATGACGTCGGCAACGACGGCGACGCACAGGGCCACGGTGCTGCTAGACCCGGCCGACTGGAGGCACCGGAGGCCGAGCAGCGCGCCGTAGCTCGGCGACACGGCGAGGCCGATGTTGGCGGCTATGTAGATGGTGAAGCACACGACGTACGCGGGCCGCCGACCGCCGCTGTCGGCCAGCGATCCGATGAACATGGGCGTGATGCCTTGAAAGATCATATACGTCGTGATGGTCAGGTTGACCTGCGAGGCGCTGACGTCGAGGTCCTCGGCGATGGCCGTGAGAGCTGGGAAGTAGACTTGGGTTGAGAGCGGCGAGAAGAAGGCGGTGCCGGCGGCCGCGAGCACAATGAAGCGCTTTTCCCACTGCGTAAAGATGGAATAGATGGCAATTTCTTGTTCCTCGTTTGTTTCGGGCTGCTTCTCGACTACTCCCGGGTCAAGTTCGCTCTTGGTGTTGTCATCACCACCGGGCGCCTCAAGGCTCTGCCGGTGTGTTGATTCAGTCATGGTTGCAGTCGCCATGATTCTATGCACCTATGGACAGTTTTCACACAAATCCATTCAAAAGAGGGAATCCTACAGATGTATTATATCCACCATCGAACGGGTTTGGTGGAGTTTTGTTAAAGTCCGCTGTCACCTTGACATTCAACATGCCTGCTTCGGTGCCGAGCTCGGCAAAATTGCCTGCGTGGAGGCGTCATATTCTACCAGAGCCCTGCAGGCCTATGGCAGGCAGCAAAGGGGGCCAAATGAGTTGTGGAGAATGGAGATAAATACCGTAATCCCGATATTTGAAAAGGAAAGCGAACTAATGGTTGCAATGCTGTATTGTTGATTGGATTGTAGTCATGATACTGTGTTACGGATGGATAACGGTACGCAGACACGGTTGAAACGGGTTAATAGAGTGATGCAAAACCCGATAAACGGAAATAAGAAATACCCGTGCAGTGGCACAATAAATGGTTCGATCGCTTCTTGACCGTGGCAGTGCCCACGAGCGACCAATGTGCATGCCTGCTCAACTCACAAGACACTTGCATCTCGGGAAGATCTTCTTTGGGTGGAAGGTGGACAAGGCAGAAGGGGAACAGGGATTACCCCAGCGGCCGGGGTTATTCCGCTTCCGGGCGATCTGGCCACAAGCGGCATGTGGAGGACCCTTAGCCATTCATACCGAAGCTTGAAGCGTATCATGGCAAATAGTTTCCACCTGGACATCTCGCAAGGCTGAGCGCGCAGCAACAAAAAAAAGTCATGGTAAGCTAATAGTGATTGATACCTTTTGGCTTCTGTCTGGCTCATCTGTGTACTAGAACATTTCATACAACTCTGCCCTGCGGCAGAGCAAGTCGCTCCGAAACGAGCTGTCGAGCCTGACGTCGAAGCCGCAAGCGTCGCCCGGCGAGATTGGCAACGTGTCTGCGTCCATCGCTACCTTCACCAAAACGCTTGACGAGTACCAGAGCATCGCCCGGCAGGAGATTGTGCCCAAGAAGCAGGAGGAGGCCTTTGCCCGCGTCAAGCGGTTCCGCGAAGATCTGTCCGACTTCCGAGCCCAGGTCGACGGGCTCAAGAGTACCCGCGAGGAGGCCCAGCACCAGTCGAATCGCGCCGAGCTGCTGGGTCGTCGGCCGTACAATGCCACGCCCGAGAACCCGTACGCGAATGCCACGACGACAACGACGCACTCGACTTTTCAGCCGAGGCAGCCCGCGGCCAGCAACGGCCCCCTGACGATGGGCTCTGGCGAGGAGCAGAGGGAGGCGCATGCTTTCCGCGAGCAAAACTTCTTTGCAAACACAAATAATGCGCTGGACGAGTACATTGCGCGTGGACAGGCGGTGCTGGGCGACTTGGGCCAGCAGCGAGAGATGCTCAAGGGCACGCAGAAGCGGCTCTACACCGTGGCCAACACCCTAGGCGTCAGTGGCGATACCATTCGCATGGTCGAGCGACGTGCGCGCGAGGACAAATGGATCTTCTTTGCTGGTGTCATCATCTTCTTCCTGTTTTGCTGGCTGGTCCTCCACTATCTGCGGTAAATCGGAAGCATGTCCGTCTTTGGAGGGGTGGGCACGTGGGAGCTACATGCATCTCTGGCAGTAAAGCATTGGCATCAGCGCGGTGTTTTGGAGTTTTCTTTTTTTTTTTAAGACTTGTTTTTGTACTTCTTTCTCTGGCATACCACACGTACGTGAGCGTCTGTTCGTCCGCTCTAATTGGACTGCTGGAAGGGGAAGGGAAAACTATGGAAATCAAAATGCAAAATAGGGACTATTCATGATCCTCACCGTCGACATGCCTGAGTGCTATTGTGAAGAGCACGTCCTTGTCTGTTTTGATCTGGACGACCTGGGTGTCGGGCAAGACGTGGTTGCTCGTGCTAAGCCGGCCGCCAATCTCGGTCTTCCAGTCGGTGACATCCCACTCGAGACCGGTCGTGGAGATGACGCTGGGCTCCTTGAGCGGGATGATGCCGACATGCTTACCAAAGGCGTCGTGCTCGCCGTCCTCACGAACCTGGATATGGTGGGTGCCGGCCTTGAGGAGGAAGGTCAGGCTGGAGCCGGAGAGCAGGAAGACGCGGCCCTGGGCGTAGGCCGGGTCGTCGTGGAAGCGGTAGAGGTAGTGCAGCTGGCTCAGGCCTTGGTCAACGCGGCCACCGATGCCGCCGAGGGCGACGATGTCGATGCCGGCCGGGTGCTCCTTGCGCAGCCAGTTGACGGCCTTGCCGAAGTCGGTGCTCTCCTGCTCCGGGTCGTGGATGATGGTCGCGGGGGACGGCTGGGACGAGTAGAAGTCGCGCACGAGGGGGCTGAGGGAGTCAAGGTCGCCGATGATGACCTGGAGGTTGGACTGGGTAGAGAAAGAAATTAGAATGAATTGTGGTGAGAGCGAACGTCGGGTGCAGTCATGTGAGGGGTGGACGATACAAGGGATGGACGGCATGATGCGTCATATGTCAACCCAGACGCGCAGAATGCGAGATGAAAAGAATACTTACAAACTTGCCATGAAACGACGACAGCTTGTGCAGGCGGTTAGCTCCTCCGTCGGCGGCCACTCTCATGGAAGCTGCGCTCCAGGGTCAGCAACTGTATTTTTGCCGTATCTTCCTCACGCGCGCCAAAACGTACAGTTCTTCCACAGCTTGCGCAGGTTGGACCCGAGCTTCAGCGGCTGGTTGAGCACCAGCAGGGCAAAGTCCTGCGGCACATTGTAGTCCTGCAGCAGCTTGGCGGGGCGCCACTCGAAGGATTGCTGCGAGGCCATGATGGAGGGAGGGATGGCCGACTTGTTTCTGCGAAAATGCTACCTGCGCAGGGTTGTGATGGTGAGGGGTGGGATGGCGGGGTTGCAGAAGGGGGGGATGACGGCGAGTCGAGATGGATTGGGAATTTGGGACTTTTGCTGCTCGGTCTCGTGGTTTTGGATTCCTCGTGTGGCAGATGCGGCGGTCCAGCAGGTCAATATAAAGTCGGGGGACCCAGTAGACGAGGGTGCACGGCAGAAACAGCCCTTTTTCTGCGAGACGAAACGACTCCGCCGGATGCGGTCTTTGATCACTTTATCACTTATGACGTGGTATGTTTTGGGAACAGTGAACAAGCCCCGAATTATCGTTTCGTCGTATTGTATTTCGCGAATGACCTTTCGAAAAGCCACAATGAAACGGAGCTACTCGAATCTGTTCGTAGCTCCTAACCTTAGTCGACCTTTCTTAGGAGGTCCGAATGACCTCGTTCCAGTCATCCACCTCACATGTCACACGGCTCGTTCCGGCCGGCTCGCAAATGCCCATTACGAGCATGCATGGCGTTGAGCTTGGCGGGGGTAGCTTTGCGATAAGATAAGGCCCTTATCGCAGATCATCGGCTAATCTGCGGCGATCTTCCCATTTCTTTCTTCTTTTTTTTTTCACTCATGTCAATTCGGACATCGGGACGGCTGAAGGTCCATGCCAGGTCAATTAGAGATTCCGAAGCTCCACCACTGCTGACCAATTCCAAGCCTCTTGATCGACAGTTCGTTGTTCGCCGCTGAGAACTCTTTCTCGTCGTTGCGCATTCCTTTTGTTTCGTCCATTCCTCCGACTTAATTTCTCACGCCCTCCCCCCCTCACTATGTATCGCACAACCCTACGCTCGGCCTCGAGGCCCGTCCTGGCCGCCACCTTGCGCTCCACGGCCCGCACTGCGCCCCGAAGATTCAACTCGACAACGGCCTCGAGCTCCTCCAGCAAGGGCTCGTGGAAGGGCTCTTTCGCGCGATGGGGCTTAGCGTTCGGCGCCGTCTACTACTATAACACCAGTCCCGTCTTCGCCGACGATGCAGCCCGTATGCCTCAATTGCCCCTGGCGCAACCCGGCGGCCGACTGACTCCGCGCCCTGCTGCAGCTCGAACCGTCCCCGCCCCGGCGGCCTTCTCTGATGATGATCTGCCGACTGTCGACTCTGTGCTCGAGGAGAAGCGCAGGCAGATCCAGGCTAGAAGCCCCGACGCCGCCGAGAAGCCCGCCGCCGAGAGCACCGTTGCCACCGGATCGCCCCTCGAGGCTGTCGAGGAGGAGGCTGGCCAACAGGGCGCCTTCAACCCCGAAACTGGCGAGATCAACTGGGACTGCCCTTGCCTGGGCGGCATGGCTGACGGTCCTTGCGGCGAGGAGTTCAAGACTGCCTTTAGCTGCTTCGTGTACTCGGACCAGGAGCCCAAGGGCATGGACTGCATTGACAAGTTCCAGTACGTGATATATGGCATGGCGTGATCCAATCGTGCTAACTCGGTGGCTAGGGGAATGCAGGAGTGTTTTAAGAAGTATCCCGAGATCTACGGTGCCGAGCTCGCCGACGACGAGGACGGCACTCCTACCCCTGATTTTGGCGAAGAGGATCCTGCCCTGGATGCTCAAAAGGTCCAGGCCGAGCCCGCTGCTGCCAACGAGTTGAAGAGTGAGGCTGAGAAGCCTGCCGAGACCTCCATCCCCGAAAAGACCGTCGAAGCCATCGCCGAGGTCAAGGAGGAGGTGAAGGAGGTCGTCAAGGCGGTTGAGAGGGTTGAAGAAAACTCTTCCGTGAAGCAGGCGTAAAATTATAAACACTGGACATTGTCGATGGGGTTGTACAAACTTGTAAAATATACTGGGTCCGAGTGGCGTGAGGGAGGATCTCATCATCTGTACCAACGTTGTGTAATGAGATACGCGAAAAGCCATGCATGGGTCATTTATACATAATAGAAGGCATCACAACTCAAACTCGATGACGGCATTCACTACGATCAAAGACAAAGATATGATTGTACAGACGGTATCAATTAACGTTAAAATAAAGCGGAGAGGCCACCCATAATCGGTATGTACAGGAGGTACCGGACTCATCGAGAGAACAACCAAGCTTATTCATTTGCTCATTCATTTGCCGCCCCCGAAACGCCGCGAAGAGAGGAACTGCGCACTGGTATGGGAATGTGGACATGGTGACACCCCTAGGACGAGCCACCCTTCTTGCCCTTGTACAGGTAGCGGCCGACAAAGGCCTCAACGGCAGCGACGCCGGCGACGATGCCAACGCCCAGGCCGACAGACCGCCCGCTGAGACGGCCCTGCTGGTGCAGACCCCAGGCCTTGTAGCCGAGGAAGGCACTGATACCAACGACGGAAGCGAGGTTGGCAACGACGACGGCCGACGCCGTGTTGTCCGAGAGGCCGGCGAAGTAGCTGCTCAGCCAGTCGTCGGCGCTCTTAGCCTTGGAAGCGGCCCTGCTCTTGGCCTTCTCCGGCTTGGCCTTGGCCTTTGCGGCGTCCTCCTCGCGGGCGATGCGGTCGGCCTGGGTCTGGGTCTGCACCTCCTGCTCGAGGAAGTCGGAGTGGACGGTGTGGACGCTGGGCATGTCGACGTCAACGAGGGACGCCGTCGAGGCGGACTCGGTGTTGACGACCTCGACAGGCTGGGGAGCGGCAGCCTAGAACCGGGAGTTATGAGTCAATGGATGTACACGATAGAGCTTAAGACCTAGACAATAACAAACTCACCTCCTCGGGGCTCTGCTTGGGGCCGCTGGCAGCAACGTCGGCGTAGGACACTGGCGAAGGGAGTTAGCGATCAGCAAAAACTAGATGCGGGGGAATTCGGAACGTACTGGTGATGGTGGTGTGAGGGGGATTGAAGGGAGGTGCCTGAATAAGGAGGATGGAAAAAGAAGGCTTTGGCGACTGGATGGTTCGAAGAGAGAGAGAAGGTTGGGCGAACGGGAAGTCTTGAAAGGTGGTGTGATGTGAATGGGATAAGGGAAGCGTGATTGCGATGTGACTGGAGGGCGAGGTAGGGTAGCTTTGTATTATCTTCATGTGACGCAATCAGATGCCGGCAACACACCAACAACCGAAAAAAGCCCACCACCTAAAAACTGCCCCCTCAAGCCCCCTCTCTCTTGTTCAGTTCTTCTTCCTCTCCCCCTCCCGCTTGTGAAAAAAACGATGACGTATGCGGCTCGACCCGACCCACTGGCCCGCCCGAAACCAGGAGCCCCGAGTTTTCCCCCTGAAGAAAGCAGGCTTTTCTTTTCGCTGTCTATGACGGAACCGGCTGGAAACTTGTCGTCGTTGAGGATTGTGGATATTGGGAAGTTTAGTTGATGTCGTGTGCGTTGTTTCTTTTCCTGAGACATGCAGTCCGCAGCCGGCAGTGTTGGCAGTCAGTCGGTGGGACCGCTGGGCAGTGATTTTCCCCAGGTCTATAGCGGCCCGACCCACTGACTTGACTTCTGCATAATCCATGCGTTGGGATTGACCAACTCATATGGGTGACTCTCCGTTTGCATCACCGAGTAATTACCGTTGGCATCTGAGTCACACTTCTCTTGCAACGCTCCCCATACCAAACTGACATTTTGCATTTGCGTGCTCAATTGAGTCTCTCCTGTGCACCTTAATCTCAGTTTCCTACCCTAAAGTCATTGCCCTGAATAACAAAATCCACAACTGACAAACTACTTGATGACGCAGCGTTACAAAATACAGCCATTTCTCGTTGATATTTGTAGCGGGTCCTATATTGTATTGGAATTTTGCTACCTTGTTAGCTTTGTGAGCCTGCCATATGAGAACATTGTGTGCACTAACTCTGTCTCTGCTCAACTAGTGGGCTCTGCAACCCATTTGGCGCACTTCAAGAAACGCCATTGCAAGAAATGAATGAGAGACAACTAAGCTGTGAAGTAGCCTCAATGGTCATAATCTATTCATCTCTGAAAAATACGGATAGAAAAGGACAACAGAACAGTATGATAGAGGTCAGTTGACTAATTAGGGGAAATTGCATCTGATCACCCCGACTTTACAATAGACATCCCAAAGACTAGCAGTTGAGGCCAATATCTGATCGAATGGGAAGGCACAGAGTAGCAGGAGAAACTGGGCGGAGAAGACTGTATTGCATGGCGTTACCGCGGCTTATTACACCGGATTTGTGTCCCTGGGTTGTGTTGCACAGAGGTTGCTGCTTCTACCAACAAATAGACGTACCAGGGTCTGGAACCAAACTTCGTCCCCAACACCTGGACCAAAGCAATTGGTTTTTTCCCATCGTGAGAGTGGATAGAATAAGTCCTAGTGCCAAGACCTCCTACATTGGAGGTAAGAAGAACATAGAGTGAACACCCTGTATGCACCTTTTGAAATGAAAGAAGTGCCAGAGCGTCGTGAATTAACTGAAGGCAAGCCGATCAATCGATGTCATCCTACGCAAGATTGAAGAGTTGAAATACTTCACCCAGTCCCACTACGTGATGCTTGCTCAGGCAGAATTGGATTTACTGGTTAGCTTCGCGAACTTCGCTAAAGAGCAGGCCGGTACGAACCATATTTGGGAAGAGGTTCTGAAGACACTCTGGCCAATCGAGCATCTTCAACGTCATGCCGAACCCGGTGGAGGTTCAAGAGATGGTGGGTTCCGTCTTGGTGTTGATGCTATCAAAGCATGCGAGCTTCCTCCCCAAAAACACCTGTTCCAGTGCGTTACTTCGTTCTCTATGTTCAGTTCACCTAACACGCCGGATATTTTGGACCCTTCTAACGGTCCTGGGCGCTGATCTGACTGCTTGACGCTAACGGGAACAATGACCACAGGCTTTCTCCAGAGCCTAACCCTTCACGGACAACAGGATGTGCAGAGCATCAAGGACCCGGCGTACGATACCTGCAGGTGTATATTTACTCACCCAGAATATACAGCATGGCGAGAAAGTAGTACCTCTACTACTTTGGCAGTGGTGTCATCAAACGTGTGGGCGACTCGATTCCCGGGCACGCCATCCTGGACTTCCTGATCTACTAGTTCCTCTTCTGGCGCCCGAGGCTTTTCCAAGCCATCCGACGCAACAAGTTTTTCATCGAGAAGCTGTTGTCAACACCGACGACCACGTATAGCTGGTCCCTCGCAAGCCTCTGGAGAATTTTACTGCCGCTCCTCAAGGCTTCAGGGTATGGCACCGTATTCTGCATCGTCGACGGACTCGACGAATGCGACTCTGCAACAATAAAGGACTTCCTCGAACTCTACAAAAGATCGTCTACAGGATCCGACCTGGACATAAATCCCCGATGCTTGTTCCTGTTCAGTAGCCGCAAGGACGCAAGGACGCCGGAACTACTCGGCCTCGGAGAACGGGCTGGAGTTGCACCTCGACGGTAGGCAGAGTGACCCCGAATTCTTGTCGATGTGTGCTAACGGTCCCCGACTTGTCCGGTGGTAGAGAGTACCCCAACAGCCAAATTTGAGCCCATTCCTGAGCACAAGAGAGATGGGGGGGATGTTGAGAATAGGAACCGGCGAACTCACCATCCACTAAGCCTAAAGACGGGTCTTTAAGCTCAATGCGGTAATAGCGGCAATGACGGAAACCAGGCAAACATATACTAATTTGTCAGTTAAATGTCCCATAGGATGGAAATTAAAGTGACATACTGTGCAGGTGTTGATACGAGTCCCGTATTGACTCTTCCACTGCTTCCCTGATTTGGGGTTGGAGAGATCGAAGCTGTTCGAGGTTTCTGAACACTCTCGATATGACCTAGCCAAAGGTCAGCCCGAAGGGAAATAAAGAGTACACAGGGTTCGGGTAACTCATTCTTACGTCTAGAGCAAGGTCATGGTCGTTTAACTTTGACTCGATTTTGCCTCTTATGGTCTGGTGGAATAGGATGGCCGACACCTTTGTCCCGAGAGTGCCGAAAATCGAAACAATGACGCTGTTCATGCCAATAAGCAAGATGCTGTCTTTTATCCGGCTCCATGTCAGATACTGTGCGTAAAGGGGGAACAAGGCATGAGAAAGCACCTGACTTATCCGACTGAGAGATAAGCGTTACGATCAACCCCTCAAAAGACGCAGCTAGAGATCCGCCCATACAAGCCAGAAGCGCCCCGCTCCATCGAGAACCGACATCTGTTTCTTCTGTTAACTACCATGCCACATTAGTAGAATATGGTGTGTGGACAAAGGCGAACGCAAACTCACCAACGCGATGTGAAGCAAGCAGTGCGTAGGAACAGGATGTTACAGCGGCACTAAAAGTGACCATGGCGCGAGTTTTCCCGCTGGTGCGGACGTAAATTCCACCGATCAAAAACCCACAGCCAAGTCCAACATAAAGCGGACTAAGGCCAGCATTTGAGCTATCGCTGCGACTGTACTGAAGAGTTTGTAGGTAGAATGACACTTGGTAGATGCTCTTCTCTTGGTTAGAAACGACAGCAACAAGGGTGCTTGGGCAAGCGCTCACCATCGTGTTCGTAAACATTATGAGGCTGTTACATACCACCGTATGACCAACCAGGGGAAATTTCAAAAGTCTGAGGGGCACCAAAGCTTTGTGATGCCAATGCATCTCAACAAAAGCGAAGAGGCACTAGGATGGCGGAGTTGTAGCACCAAGAAATATGATGAATGGTGTGCCCCATTCCTGCTCGCCTCCAATGCTCTCAAGTAACAGCATCGTGGATGAGGCAGCGGTTATGAGAAGCGTAGTGCGAAGGAGATCAAACTTGGCAACGTTGTTTCTAAGCCGTGACTGTTGGAGTGTACACGGATCGTCTGATTTCGGAGATGTTCGGCCTGGCATAAAAAACAGCAGCCACAAGAACAGAAGACAAACAGCCACACCATTGGCTCGGTAGGGACTGGGAGCCAGAAGGCCAGTTCGTGTTGGAGTCTTTGAGACGTGGTGACTCACAATCGCCAACCGGAAGACTTGGCTACTCGTGAACCCATGAAACTACCGAAAACTAGACCCATGGTCTCACATATGCTATGGCCACTTTGGAGGATCGCGAAGGTTCGAAGCGAGACCATGTTCGACAGAGTGAATGTGACCAGGACTGCGATACCTGAAACACCAGTTGATAATACGGCTTTCCCAACAATCATATGTGTAAGGCTACCTGCGAAGCCACTAGGAACAAAGTTAGACCGAGTACGCCAAGTGCACCGAGAATAACGAGGAGCAAGGGATGTCGCAGGACAAGAGGGTGAGTGGCAGAATTAGTACGAGAAGGACTTGCCATATTCCAGTTCCAGCTGCAAAGAGCAGGTATGCAACCAGCACTAAGTGTTTGTGGCCGTATCTTATTGACAGGTTGCCATACTAGTACAGGTCAGCTCAGTTGACTACTATCAATACAAGAACGCATCATAGCCCACAATAGGCTGGACCACGGTGTGGATCGGCTCGTGCACGATCAGCAGTCACGATGCATTATAGACTTCGTTAAACTCGGATCCTAACTCAAGTTAAGTTTCTACTAATGTAGATGATGTCAGAGTGCTTACCATCAAAGGCGTAGGTCGCAATGTTGTAAGCGACGTCGGCGCTGGCATGGCCCTGCAGGGACGTCAGGCTCAGATTGAGGAAGAGAGCGATGTTGAGACGCACCTGAAGAAAAGAGCCGGGACTACAAAGTACACACGGGAGCGGCGTGCAACATCAGCTGATAGTGTAGTGTCGTCGGACGAGCTCTGAGCCGCGCTGTCAGGTGCTAGCAACGGCGACGTGTCGCTGGAGTTTGGCATAGCTCTAGAGTGGATGGCTGGGTAATCGGATGGCTTGAATGTGTTTTAGATGATGGTTCTGTTTTGAGTGATGCTGTCCCATTGGGACCCGGGAGAGACGAAGACCGTCTTGACCACAAAAAAAGGCCACCATCTGCCTCGGCAGGTTGCGTCTACTCGCTCTCAACAACAACCTATTCCCAGTACCAGTACCTTTCCAACAGATTGATTTCTATCCATGTAAATCAGTCTTACTTCGTGTATTGTATGTCAACAACTCTGCTTTCCACAGACGCGGACTAATGAGGATAATATGCACAAGCAAGCTTGGCAAGCACCTATCCGTCATGGATTCTAGCAAACCCGAAAATGAGGCGGGCTAGGCGGGCTAGGCGGGCAGGACATGGGAAGCCGCTGTCCAAGTTTCGAATGAGTCGAGAAAGGAGCAGCCGTGGCGTAAATGGCTCCCTAAAGATGCTGTCCCCTGCGACGAGAAGCCGTGGATTGGCTGGAAGCCTGATCCCAACAACGAATCGGCGAAGCCTTGGATCGACTGGGCCAAGACTGGCGGCGTTAAAGGCGTTGGCCCTTCCGGCAACGCTGGGGGGCTGAAGCCTAAAAGCCAAGACGAGGGGCCGGGGACGGAGAAGACAATGGGACATGCATGGCTCTCAACGTTTCCAAATTGACAGGATTTGTGCCTTGGCATAAGTGATAACAGAATTCAGTGTTTGGAAGCGGTGCTTCATGAGCATGTTTGCTTCTTCTTCTGACAGGTGGGCGGGGACTCGTGTAGGATCACTGCCGTGACTGTGATCTTGCAATGGGGCCATGCCAACACTGGGGGAGTGTCCAGGTGGTACATCGCAACGTTCCATACCTGCGTGGGCAGCCGGTACTAGCTAGAGCGAGCCTTCTGTGTCTCTAGACTCGACGGCAAGGTGCGGATCACGTCGGCGAACATGCAGTCGACCGAACAGCTTAGGAATGAATCCTGTGACAATGGGCGCCGGGTATGTGCTTTCTCAAAGGAACTCAGCTCACGGTATGGTCATAGATGTGAATCCGCTCGATCTTGTCACCTCCAATGTCATCCCTCATCCACTCGCTGACTTTGGCATAGTAAACACGTTGAATCCAGTACGGGTCAGAGAATTGATTGTAGATGGCCTCTATGTCGACAAGATTGGTACGATGGACGCAAAACCCATTGGCGTCCAGGCCGAAATGCCCTTCTGCGCCGCGAATGTCAGTGAAACGAACAGGACGGGGAACGCTTTCGAGGTTGGTCTGTTTCGCATCGGGGTGATCAAAGGGTATGTTGCTATAGTAGGGCTTTTCATGTTCCCATCGAGCGTCTTCCTTGAGACACCAGACCTCGGTGTCCAATGTTGCAGGCTGTGGAATGGTGGCCATTGTAGAAATGGCGGTCGGCAGGCAGGTTTTAAGTAGTGTAGATAGTCTAGGTAAGGATGCATGGATCGAGGAGGTAGGCTTAATGCTTTTATCATTCCCGTCAATCCGTACGCCAGCACGCCACGGTGTTGTTCGATTTATTGCCTACCTACCTACCTACCTTACCTAGGTACAGCCTTGGGCCAAAGGTCTTCGTACACTCCCCCATTTAGAGCAGCAAAATATCATTTATTAAGAAAGAGTATTTGTATATATTTAAGATGCGATAAATCATGATTATTCCCGAACTAAAGCTCTCCATAAGATACTCAATTTTTAGGCTTCATTTGTATCTAAAGCTTCAATCGAGGCATCAAGCTTTAGGGTAGAACTGGTCGTGTACGGAAACCTTTGCCTAAGGCTGTATTTGCAGGCAAGGAACCTACGGCCTTATGATTGATGCCCGCTCCATTTGGACACCTGAGGCGACAACTTGAGTTTCTTGTCACATCCGCGGATGCAGTATGTTGAGGATATAATTTCACCCTACACCAAGCACCAAGCACCAAGCACCAAGCACCAAGCACCTCGCATGACGTCCCCCGCCCACCTGAGAAGTCGGCCGACCTACGGTGGCGTCGCTGTAACCAATACAAATAACAAGACCACCGCAACAACACCCACTGACTTGTTCTGCCACAAAGTGCGAGTCTGCTGATATACCCACCCAGGCGACCTGCCATTATGCAGATCCTCATAGGGGAATCTCCGGGGCCCGTTGGAGCATCCCTGATGGCAGCAGCAGGAGCAGCTGATATGAGAACCGCGGAGACGGCCGTGGCTGCGGCAGCACGCATAGAAACGATTCCGCAAGTCGAGAATGCCATAGAACTCCAAGGAATCTCATACCGTTGGTCTAGCGATGCTATCGCCCAGTTTTGCCTACCCGAGGTGAGTCGTCTCTGAGTCCCGACTTCGCTGTCACATCCCCAACCTGTGCGAAAAGTAACACGTCCATGTCTTCAGGAGCACACTCTAAACCCCCAGTTCGGGCCTTGCGTGGTCGTGGTGCAAGCCACGTCCTGTCCTGACTTCTCTGATGCTGCCCTCGCCCAAACATTGGCCCTTTGGCTCGCCACAGACGACGTCTTTTGCAGCTCCTTTTGCACCACTGTTGTTTGTGTCACTGCCGCCACGGGACGAGAGACTCAGCTTATTTACTCGCTGCTGAAGAGCTTTCCCGCCTTGAAAGACCTGGGGGTTCAACAGATTGTCAAGATTCTGCCTGGTGACGATTTCCGTGGCCTGCAAAATCTTTGCTCTGGTCCATACGTTTGGAGAGACGCCTGCTTTTACCAAATCTATAGACTCTACCCTGGCACCCAGTCTGCGTTCCTTTCTTCCATCGTACAAAGCACCTGAAACGGCCACCACTTCATTGAGACCTATCCGACAACTCACGTTGCCGTTCCTTCCCGCATCCACTTTGGACCTCCATCTCACCACCGCCCTTTGGCGGGCCTTCGTTTTGGTCTCAAAGACCTCTTTGACGTCGCAGGCTTGAAGACAAGTGCTGGATCCAGAGCCTACTACGACCTCTGTTCTGAAATCAAAGAAACGGCTCCGTTAGTTGAGATGCTCCTCCGCCTTGGGGCTGTCTTGATCGGCAAGACCAAACTCACACAATTTGCAAACGGCGAAGACCCGCAGGAGTGGATTGATTACACCTGCCCGTGGAACCCCCGAGGTCAGTCCGTAACCACATGTAACCACACGTAACGATTGCGATCCGAGGTCTGCCGTCATGCTTCACTAGTACTGAGCTGACAGTGCCTCTTAGGGGACGGCTATCAAAATCCCGACACGAGCAGCAGCGGGAGCGCTAGCGCTGTGTCGTCATACGACTGGGTCGACTTTGCCGTTGGCTCGGATAGTAAGGTCCCCCAAAATCTTGCCCCTTCATAGAAGCCCTGAGATTTGTTCGGCTCTATGTTCGTTTCATTATACTGACGTCTTCACACAAGCATGTGGCAGCATTGCCTGTCCTGCGGCTGCCCAGGGTATTTTCGCTATTCGGTTCACCCAGGGCGCGCTGCCACGAGAAGGTGTTTTCAGACTAAATGAGTATGCTTATTCAATCTATATTCAAGTTTGGTAGACGTTGTTGACCAAGAAATCAGTCACCTTGACTCAGTGGGCTTCTTTGCTCGAGATGTGGAACTATTATCCCACATCACGTCACACTGGCTAAGCGCAAATGGGGGGGTACATGACCAGAGTGACTGCAATCTCTCTGTAAGTGATCCCGTAACCTTGACCCTTATCAACCCCCTTTTCCCCCTCATGTTCTTCTCTCATGGCTGACAGGTTCCGACTGATGTCATTTATCCTTGGTCCTCGTTCCCACACCAGGATCCGGACACTCTTGATACCCATGATCGCTTTGTCGCGTCGCTTGCAGAGTTCACTAAAGGTGCACGGATAGAGCTGGACATAGACGACAAGTGGAAACAGACATGCCCGCTGGGATCTGGGCTTTCAATCTACGACGATTTGAGCAAGGTCTGGACCCTCCTCCTACTTCTATGGCTACCGAGGCCCAAGGCTGATCTAACAAACAGACAACCGCACATCTTCATCTCGCCGGGTTCTCTGATGCTGTGAAGCCTTTTCGGGAAGAGTACTGGCGGAAATTCGGGAAGGATCCATACCTGGATAGAGTGAACGGCGAGAAGATGTACGTATTCAAGTTTGCCGCTATCAACGATCTGACGAGCTGACGCATTAATGATTGAAAGGCGGGTTGCTGAAACGAGCCTCACGCCCGACATACGCCATGAGATGGTTCAGCAGAAAGATGCCTTTTCTCGTTTCGTTCGGGAGAAGCTCATCAAAAGTGCTGGAAAGGCCTCTGATACTTTTGCGGCAGTCATGGTGTGGCCGTTTAATCCGCAAGAGCCCCAGTATAGAGATGCTTACCCACCGTGAGCTTCAACCCTGTTCCATCGCTGCTTCGGTATAAATACTAACTTGGATGGTGTCGTAAGGCTGACCCCGCACGTCAACTGGCGATGGGATGTTGATTACACTGCGCCTCTCGCAGGACTGCCACAGGTCATTGTCCCAAGTATGCCAAGTTCCGTCTTTGAAGCATTATCGTTTGGAAATATTGTGCTGATAGCGTCTAGTCGGCCAGTATGAGTACAAGTCTAGGATCACGGGCAACACAGAGTATCTCCCGATTTGCGCCTCAGTTGTGGGACCCGCTGGTGAATCCCCCCCCCCAATTCATTCCGCGTAATGCGTCTGATACGTGGCCTTGTAACTGACCAGCCGACAAGGGAGCGACATTGCATTGGTGCAACTGCTTTCGAGATTCTTGCAAGGGTCAAAAGTGTGGCCTGTGGCTGTGAAAAGTGGTCGTTATATTTGATAGCCACGAATGGAGATGCTTGTCTCGCTGTAAGTCCCTCTCTCATGCCTCGTTCACGGGAAAATCGAATTCGACGTCGTTTAATCCCAATCGGGATTTGGCGCGCCTTCTTTATGCCTTGCCCACGATACGAAGCTGGCTGAAAGAGTGGGCTGATCATTGAGCGCCTGTAATGAGCCTCTGAGAAGAGTGAGGAACGCAATATACACGTAGTAGAACTTCCCCATATCACTCTTATGCCACGATTCACTGCCTAGTGATGCCCTGCTGGACTCTGATATAGGCATCATTTGTCTTACCTAGGTGTAAAGATGCTCATCTGATGTCAACTTTGATACGATTCTACTAGGAAGATGGCTTCCAAAAGCGGCACTATGAAAACCCAAGAATGTGTGCCCTCTCTGAACATGGATATCGACTTCATTACTCTGTAGCTAACCTGTAAATAAGTGTCTCTAGACTTCGAAAAGTAATTACATCTCGCACCTCTGAGAATCAATTATAAATTAACTACTAGGAGAATATGGCTCTCGACGGCATAGGCTTGGCCTCTATCTCGACGGCCGCACACGAAAGTATATGTTTTCCGTCGTCCCCACACAGCTTTCTCAGCTCAAATCCTTAATCGTTGTGACAAACATAGTAATCCCGTGAAAGGTTCACGTCCCGCCAGCCAGTCAATTTGATGTGATACATCCTAAAACGGTAACCCACTCCGCAAAGCTTAAGTTAGATGAGAATGCGGAGAGGCCAGGACTCTGAAATGATCGTATCAGTAGCCCCTATATTTGTCTCATTCAATTCCCATCGCCCCGGTTCTTGTTGGTTACGTATGTAATGAAAAGTGTAACGTTGTTGCGGCCGTGCATGGCTGTAGGTAGACTGTGTTCTGCGTAAAGCTGATCGTTTCTGCTGGAATAATGACGGCAAAAGTTGAAGTGCCGCTTAGTTGGCTCCCAAATCTTTGAATCGGCCTCGTACCGCTCGTCAAATCGAATCCGATATGAGCAATGGTTCATCGTTCCTACTCAGCGTTTATCCCACAACTGAGTGTGAGATCTATACTTCTAAGTCTAGGGCGAACTGTGTTCGGAATGTTGAAGCTGGACCGAGAAGAGATCCAGTTTCCCAATTCGATCATGCATATCCTATAAAGTCGGGTGATATAGTTCTTTTCGATCTACGGAAGACCATTTTAAAAGACTTTGTCTATACTAAGAATGCCATTCCTTTAAGTTCCTGCTAGGTAATTAGCAATTCATGTAGACTTATTTGTACAAAGCTCAAATCTACTAAGTCTGTTATGGCTTTAGTAGCATTAAATCTAATTTGTAGCTAGCTAGTAAGCTAAGTATATTATAATATAAAGCCTCTTTTTCGTTAACGTATATGATAAGCGAGTGCACTAACTAAGTGAGTGCACTAAAAATCTCCTAATATCTCCTCTTCGCATCTAATCAACTATTTCTCAACGAATAAACATATTATAATCAAATAATGAGGCTAACATGCTTCTCGCTCTTCAAGCCCTTCAAAATGACCCGCAACTAGGTCTCCGACTAGCCGCAAGGTTATACTAGGTGGATTATTATGCGCTTCGTCGCTGACAGAAAGGCATCTAGTCTCGATGCGATACTATCCCCAACTTACGGAGACTATCTGATCTAGAAGAGCAGATTATTATTCAGTTCATTCTCGACCTAGATTCGCGAGGATTTCCTCCGTGACTACGTAGTATTAAAGAAATGGCTAACTGACTGCTTACTAACCGCAATGCATCACCTGTTAATAAACGCTAGGCTTCTAACTTTATTAAGTGATAATCAGACCTTAAGATGCGTTTTTTTTATAAATATGATTATTAGAGAGCTAAATGCAAAGATCTAGTTATTATTTATGATTAGTTTAGGCTTATAGAGAATATAATTATAAAATATAGTATTAACTTAGCTAATATCTATAACTTTAATAAGACTGGCTTTATAATAGGTGTTATTATAAGTAGAATGGTTATTATAAGTATAGAAAGATATAAAAAGGCGAAATCAGTATAGCTTAGAAACTAGGAATAGGTTATAGCTATCTAGGCGATTAATGCAGAAGGCTAGGCGATTGCGCTATTTATTATAGTTATAGGCTAATATCACCTTACTAACTAGTACTAAGAAAGCAGTCTCTTAGATAATTAGGCTATTATAATGACCTATAATAGCTAGACTGATAATAATATAGGCCTTAAGTAGCTTAAGCATTTCGATAAATATACTATAGCCTGATTAATTAGTTACTATTATTTTCTTATCTTTAATAGGTATAATAGTTACTATTCGGTTAACTTTAAGAAATATTGCGAAGAGAACTATATTATTACGCTTTATATACTGCCTTATTTATCTTATTTACTTTAGCCTCTTAATGTTAAGTGCTTTAGGCTACTTAAATAGGTATATAGTTAAGAAATTAAGCATCTGATTAAGTGCTTAATAACCTATATTTTAAAGACTAAGTTCTTCCTAGCCTTTTATACTGCTTATAAAGCCGCTATAATAAGGAGTAATATTAAGGGGGGTTTTTAAAAGGCCAGACTTATTCCCTTAAATCTAGAAAATGTTATATTAAAGCTTAATATATAGCTATAGATTCTAACGCTGGTCAGAGAGGAGGCTAGCCTCTTTAACCCTTAGGTCTTAAAGACCCTAAAGATAGTACTTAAGGCTAGCTTATAGTCTAAATACTTCGAAAGATAAGTAAGATAATATTAGAGTAGCTCCCTAGCATTAATTCTTAAGGCACTTAAGTCACTTTTAAAAGGAATAAAGGCAATAATATATTAGAATGCCCTATTAAAGTCTAAGAACTAGATACTTTAATAAGCAAATAAGACTCTTAGTAAGCGGCGTAGAGTAAAAAGAACCTAGCTATAGAATAGAGAGAAGATAACTATAAGTAAGGGAAGGGATAAGATTGACTAGAAAGACATTAATGCGTAAGTAATAGCCGAACTATTAAGAAGTAGTGGTTAGGGAAGGTCAGCGCTAGCGAGGGAAAGGCAGTATAGAATATGTAGTAAGGCTGGTCATAATAAAAGAATATATCAGGTTATTATTAAGATATCTAGAGAAGAGAATAGTAATTAGTTTTAATTGATTGAATACTGTATTATGTTTTATGCTATGTTATGTCTTGAGGGTCGATATTTTTAGTGCACTCGCTTGGTTAGTGCACTCGCTTATTATGTACGTTATTGAAACCGCTGTTCGGACTTTTGTTTCTGCGCTGCCGCGTTCCTCGTTGCCGCGTTTCTGTATCACGTGTTTGCATTGCTTGAGTTGTCATGAAACGAAGGACTCGATTGATTGGTCGACCTAGTTACAGATAGACTCTTATCCCTCCTCCCTTACATCAGTAGAACCTCCTTCCGCCACATCCTTCCATCTCAGTCCTTTTGCGTGTTGATAATGGCCACGTTGCCCATAACTTGCATCATCCACCCCTCGTTAATATTAGCTAGCGACTCGAAGAACGCTATTTCTTCTAAAGATATTTCAGTTGCCGGCTTTGCTGCTAGTCATCTCAAGAAGTGTCGTTCATTTTTGATCCAGTTCTTGAATCGTCGGTTACCTCTAAAGAGGCGCAGTCTTAAGAATACCTCGGTCTCGAAGATCGCCAAGGCGACTCGCTCACTATTAGAGAGTCGCCAGGTCTTGATAGTTCTGGTTTCCTTAAGACCACAATCTGCTACTGCAGCCTTCAGCTTATTGAGGGTTTCTATATCCCTGCTAAGCTCAGTATCTAGGTCATATATAGAAAGAGCATAGCGGCTGCCGAAACCCGAGTTGCTAGGAGCATGGAGTGTGTTGCGCTAGACGTTCATTATAGTGTTCGTTATGGTTAGTCTCTGATGAGTTGAATTGCGACTTGGAATTGCGACGAGGTAACTTGGAATGCGACGAATGCAGAGCCCTCACGGGGCTTTTATCGCATGACGATTTTGCCTTCCGACATCTAGCTTTTCTGTCTAGCTTTTCTGTCTAGCTTTTCCAGTGAAGCATCTCAAAGGGTTGAATAGGACAGCAAGGCTTGCACCCTGATGCAGTAGAAACTCTAGTCATTCTGAGTTGCTGTTGCCTTGGGCTTGGGTTTTGGGCCCTCACACTGTTATTCACTATTGGTTGTATTTTTTTTTTGACTGTTTAACCTCTGGCCCCTCTCTGAGTGTGCGCTGCCAAGGACCATAACCTTAATAAAGCCTCTTTTGGTATTAATATTTATAAGATATATTTAATATTTTTTAATAAGATAAAGTAAAGTGTGGCTTGTGCGTTAGTAATGTCTTTTGAAATGGTCCTCCATAGTGCAGCTGGAATACAAAGGATAGCGTATTACGCTGGTCAGCCAGCCACCTAGTCCTGGAATCAGATTTAAACGTATTGGATGATTGGCGCAGGACGGTCTTCCGAGACCTGGTCTCGACTCTTACGCATGCCATGAAGCCATAGAGGTCTTTCGTCAAATACAAAAGATGGGATGCCTCTACATTACTTGATCATGGATTTCCTGTTATGGCCATGAACTGAGAATCTTTGCAGTGGACCGGAGCCCCATGCTACCACTGTTTACTGCCAAATTGGCGAATTCATTCTGGCTCTTTGTGTCATCGTGCAGAGCGAGTAGTGATCCGCATGTGTATTCATATGTTGCGAGTTAGTATCATGTCCTGCAATGTGTTCACCCATCTATCTACCGAAGGCGTCTTATTATCTCTGTTCAATCCGAGCCGTCATAATAGCGTTCGTAACGCGACTTGAGATGGGTCGTATTTCCGATTCAAGCTAGGGGACTGCAGAACTAAATTTGATCGGGCCTCCGTCTTGTGCTTCTCACAAAGCTTCAAAGCTTGCTTGTCAACCGGAAGTTGCTCTATCGGTTGGTACGTTTTAACCATAGGTACAATTTTGCAATTGTTACACTGCAGGGCGTTGTAGAGGAGCCCAATTGCGCCTGAGTGCCCACAGTATGACATGTGCGCCACTACTGCCTTTGCAAAAGCCCAGTTCGTCTCGCCGATGGCTATTTCAAAGAGTGTGAAGAGAAAAGTATCAGTAGGATGGCTGTATAATGGACCGAAAAAGGCGATAATTCTCGCAGTAGTCTTTGCAGGCCAGGGAAACCGCATTGCGCAGGTTATGGCGTCCAGTGTTTTGTCGTCTTCAGTCATGCCGAACGGACCTAGGCTAGGCAAGATCTTTATGAATAATTCCGTCGTTTCTACTACCCCGTGTCGAAGTGCGGAGCGAAAACCGTGTCGGGCGATTTCTAATGTCTCCGAGAATAATATCTTGTCGGGCCTTGATCTTGAGAAGTCGAGAAAGCTCTGTATGAAGAGACAGCCCGAGTATCGGGCTGATCCGTGTTCGGCAGCGAGCTCGATAACCCGCTGTCCCGTGCCTGGTTGGCACATATATTCTGGTGCTACACCGGAAGTGTTGCATATGCTCTCAAAAGTCAGATGTCTTTGTCGACCAGTCGCCACCTTGGCTTGCACTTGCAAGTATGGCTGATTGGAACTTGTGTAGCCATTCTCAAGAATGCGACAGATTTCTGAACGGAGTCCAGCCTTAGGGTAAAGCTCCCTACAGTAGCAAGCCCTGGCGATGACGGTTGATGGAGGCCAGCTCTCAATACCGCCCGCGATGCATTCTGTCACAGCCGTGATCAGCTTCTCGTGGCCTAGTCTTTTCGCTGCCACTTGAATGCATTGATTTGGGCAATTCTTGTGATTCTCAGAAGTTGCAAAAAATACGAGCATGGCAGAGAGTGTTTCGGAATCTGGCGCGTCCTCAGACAAGGCAATGAGTGCCCGACAGCCGAGAGCTAGATTTCCGTAACCACCAGCATAGACTGCAGCAAAGGTCAAAGCAGCTGTTGAGGAGGTCCCGTTTTGATGGCCCTCTAGAACACTCTTGAGGCTAGTTTCGAAATACCCATCAAAGGGCATCAGTTTCAAGATTCCAGACCGCCATGTAGGGTCCATCCAAGGGATTTTTGCCATCGTGGGAGGCTCGGCGAGAATGCGACCCAGGATATTCCAAGATGCCGTCTCAGACTGCCGGAAGGATTTGATATGATGAAAGAAATTTTCTGCGGCATATTCTAGGAACGGATATGTCACCGAAACTGACGACGCTGCTTTTGGAGGTTTGACTTGAAACGGCTCTGGCTTCGACGCGGAACCTGTGGAGCGTGACGGTGATCTCACCGCAAACTCAGCCAGGCGGCCTATCCTAGCCCCGATTCTACCTGGAAGAGCCATTTGCACGATATTTCCGGCCAATGGTGCCAGCGGGATCTCGAGGAAAGCACCGTTTGTTTTCCTTGTCAGTGTCGTTTTGAAGTTGCCAAAGTTGAGGTACGTGGCGCAGACTTCGCCAACTTTGAGGTCGGAATCCCTGTACTTGAAATGGAAGTTGGCAAACTCGCCCGCGTTTGGTCGCAGGAGGAACTGCCGAATCGAGTGGTGACTGAAGTGAACAGTGTCGTTCACATCGTCAACGTAGACTAGGTTTTGGCACGCACTGCCAATATGCTTGATGCTGTTGATCGATCGCCCCTCTTCTCTACTCCTCTGGCCTATCTCCACTGCCAATGCCTCTTCAAGTTGAGCTTGAGTTAGCGGCTGATGCACGGCGGCAGTCCATTGGAAGATATCTCGGGCAAGGTCCTGATGGTGGCTTTGAACTATGCGCTGCAAAGCTCGATCAAATGTCTGGGCAAGATCTGTAGGAATGTTCAAGAGAGCTTTTTTGATGCTGTCATAGTCCTGGCGGGAACAGATATCATCGATCGTAAGGGCGACCCAGATGAACCTATCAAACCGGAATTAATTAATGAGGCGATGTTATTGGGTGGAGCAAATCACTTACATCCCTTCTTCCTTTGACGCAATGGCATCAAGGATTCTCTCGATCAAGCTTTCGTCGTCAAAGCCTAACTCATTTGTGGCCTGCTTGGCGCGAAGGACGTCTTCGGCATATGTCATGATATCTTCACTGGTGTGATTATAACCCGTGGTCAAACGTGATGCAGAAGGAAAAAAACGATTGACGTCCGATTGGGTTGTTTCCCTACTTGACAGTAAGAGCTTTATCTTTGGGGGCTTCTTTCCCTTGGCCATCATGCCGGCGAAGAAACCGAACACTGCTCGTTGTTCATTGACGTTGCATTCGTCAATCCCGTCCAAGACGACGAAGATCTCATCGTAAAGAAGTGAGGCATTATAGTATAGCTCCATCAAGGTAGGTAGTGAGAAGTATTTAGACTTAGCTTCCTCGAGGAGATGTACCAAACCACTGTCGGCTCGATGATCGAGCTCCTCAAATGGAAAAGCAGACAGCAGTTGCTGAAGTAAAGATCGAATGATGGTGTCGGATTGCAGGCTGTCGTGCTGGTCGAATCGGCAGAAGAAGAACGAGTTGAATTGTCGAGGGCGTCTGGACTGACAAAGGTGATCGACAAGTTTTGATCTAGATCGGGTGGTTAATATGAGTGGTGTTGAACCCTACGGAAAATACTAGGATTCGAACACGCACGCTAGAATGGACTTTCCAGATCCGACTTGACGAAGAGATTAGTCTCGTGTCTGTATGGCTATTGAGTAGATGGTTGGACTGTCGACTTACTCTTCCCAGTGATGTGAAGAATGTGCGATGTATGGTATCCATACCACGATTTAAATTCTGGTGTTTCCACCACCCACTCGGTGGTCCCTTTGTGGCGTTTGTTGCGAGCATTAACAAAAGGTGTGACAAAATTAAAAGACGATAGATTCTGAAGAAGACGGCGACGCTTCTCGGCTGTCCCCCTATATTAGTGGTCGCATTCATGGGATTGGGGAGCATCGAATGCGTACCGGTTTTCCGTCTTTTCATCTCCTCGCCAAACATTCGCAGTTCCGTGTTGGCGCTGGAAAGCCAAGTCATTAGCTGACTACGATTCTCCGCTGCTTCTTCGCGCTCCTTGGTCTGCGATTGCTGTTCTTCGTAGTCGGTTTGAGCCTTGACGAGCTGGATGTCCTGTTGGACATTTTCGGCTGCAGCTCTGATGTCATCGACAAAAGAACTGAGCTCTGCCTGGAAGGATTGAGTCAACACCTTCCAAGCTTGGGATTTTACTTAGACCACGTTAGTGTACGGCTGTGTCAATCCAATCTCCATATGGACCAGTCCTCTCCCCTGCAACACTCACGTGGGCGACGGACGACAATGACAATCTGTTCGCAACAGGCGATGACGGCAGAATGAAAACTGCAAATGGAATCTTTCAGCCTGGGCGAGTTCGTATACAAGAGTTGATATTCGGCGAATCGTGAGCAAAGAGAACCAAAGCCGTGGAGGAGCTTCACAAATGACTCGAAATAAGATGTAATGTTGGCCAGCACCTACTGTGACATTAGGATGGGAAAAATCGGATATTCTCCATACATACATGAAAGGTAAACTTGATGGAACCCCATATTAGAGCCGCAAGGTGGGGGTTGGATGAGACCATTGTGTCGACTATTGGCGAGAATTGCTGAATGGTCTGGAGGAATGACGAAAGCCTTGTCGCTATGCTCTTGCCTCTGCGATTTGGGTCCAGGCCATCTAGGCTTGCAGTAAAAGTGATGATCGATTGCGTATCGTATGAAGAGCCGTCCAGTCCGTCCAGGGTTTTTCGATCGTTATCCGTGAGAAGCTGCTGAAATCTCGCAAGGATGGCCTCAAGCTCCTTCACAGAGTCCGTATGGCCGATAGCCACGACTGGCGGCCGCGATACCGTGACAACCTCGCAACTTGACGGCTGCTGAGCGGCCATGTCTCACGACGATGAAGTCTATTCCATGTGCAGAAAATCGCAGCTGTGGCGGCCTCGCAGGAAGAGGGATGTGCCTCATATAAGCACAGCCTGAAATGCTCCGCCTGATCTGAGGCGCAGCTGCGTTGTGTGAGATGATTGGACAGCAACTCCAGCTGAGTGAGGAGAGGCCCTGGAAATTTGTCGATCAAGGGTGTAGGCCAATAGAAGCCCTATTTAGTACTGCACTTGTCAATACATGTGACAGATTCGCGACGAGGCGCATTTTTGTGTGAATCGTAGACAAAACGTTTACGTCACTTGGGTTGCATAACTCCTTGATATGGTGTGAGATGAGAGGCATGTTTTCTTCACTCTAGCTAAATTAATTTGATCAACAATCAGAAGAAGGCTTTCTTTCTTTTCTTTGAAAACACTCTATTGAAACAATGAGTCAACTAATACTACCAACCCTTCCAGGGAATCCAAGCTTCGCGCACAATATTGCTCTCATCCGCAACAAAATATACAAAAAACGCCGCAGCTGTAATGCATGCGTGGTTGCAGTATAAGTCCACCCGCTGGCCGACCTTGAAGGCATCATCGACAGCCTGATCCTTGGCCTCGGTCCCCAAGATGCCGTGTTCCTGCGACATTCGCACAACTCTCCACGACCCATGTCCCACAACTTGGCCAAAGCCCGCAAACGCGCTGGATTCTCGAGACAGCGAAATGACTCCCGCGTTGACGAGGGCCTCATTTCGCTCTGGGTAGACGCTGCAGACCTCGCTTGCGACATATGTGGCCTGCGCGGCTTCACTGACCAGGCCGGTCGATACTTGCTGGAGGTCGTTGCAAGGAAAGTTTCCTGACAAAATGGTTAGGCTGTGTGTTGTATCCATGCTGTCTGTTCCAACTCACCTGCGTGCAGCTCTATCTTGATATTCGCCGGCACAGCCGTCTTAAGGTTCGCTGCCACATGTGCCGTCGGCGTCGAGCCAATGGACACGACAAGCTCGCGATCAGCGGGAAGAAGCTTGGCAGCGTCGACGACGCTGGCAATTTCTATACCGAGAACGTCTTCTGCCTCATTTCGAGATCGGCCTGCGTACGAATGGCCAGCGTGACAATAGAACCCATAGATTCGCACTGCCGATGAGGCCTCAGCGCGTTCTACCAGACGCTGCAGTGCGGGGCTTTTGGTCTCGACGCCAGCGCGATGCGAGCCCACGTCCAACTTGATGAAGATATCCCAGGGCGCCTGTCCACCTGCCTTTTCGAGATGAGTTATTTGCTGCTCATTGTCGACCATCAACAGGATGCGCAGAGATTTGCGCAACTCGGCGAGCCTAGGAAGGATACCCGGGTAGATGGGCAGGCCGTAGACGCACTGCGAGCGACATTTAGCTGAACCGTCTGTGGGAAAAACTAGTGTGCTGTATTTACCTCATCCAAAATGCCTTCTTTGACTAGAGGAAGGGCACCCCGGATTTCAGCCAGAGTTGATGCAATGATTGACCTGTATTTGCCTCCTGCGAGCATTAATCTGGTCACCTCAATGGTCTAACAGCATAGTCAGCATGTTGTCTCGCCGCGCCAGAAAGAGCAATGACGGACCTTGAGCGTCTTTACGTGAGGCCGAAACAAAATTCCCAGCTTCTCCACATCGCGATGGAGGTTCTCAATGTTTTGCTTGAGGACAGGTAGGTTGATGACGAAAGCTGGCGTGGGCAGATCGGATATTGGCTTCCCAATGAAGGAGCTATAATTTTCTAGTGAGTAGTCCATTGTGCCAAGGAATTATGGTTGAGTCGATTGTTTGCAGAGGAGGATGGAACTTCGTTTGCTGTTGCGCCAAAAAGGGTGGATGGAAGTTCATGAGGGGGCGGAAGCAGGTGAATGGATCTGAGAGTCACTATTTCGTGCGTCACTTAATACCCCGCGGAACCGCGGGAAATACAGGCGTTGACGAGTCCCATTTTTTATTGCCCCGGAGCTCAAATGTCGAGCCCGAATCAATTTGTATCTTATCCTGAGACGAACAAGTCACACGTGACATAGCAGAGGTGGCGGCTTTTATGACCCTCTTTTTCTTCTTAGTTTCAGCTCTGCCAGTCAAGCCTCGTCAGTCCCCATCAGCTCTGCTCCTTCTGAGAAAATACACCTCAGTGAATAATAAAAGAAGGTAGGCAAGGTTCAGGCTCCGAGTAAAGATCCTCCAGACAGCTCCAGCAAATAGGTTCGTTCCCAAGAAGAACAGCAGCGTGCTCGTGGCTTTGCTGAGCTAAGATGGTGATTGCAGCAAGGCGAGCAACCCAGTTTTTGTTAGACCGTATGACTCCAACGGACGGGGGCGGGTCCAAAATTTCTTCCCAGGATTCCAACGACAGGATATCTTCTGAAGCAGGAGGAGGTGCGTCTCGGTAACAGTCACACTGAAACTCAACAACCTGTGGCTGGCTCCTTTCTAGCTCCAGGACATCGATGTCTGCAACCCACTGTCCCTTGTCTTGCACAGAGATGACTGACTCCATCAAGAACACCTGTTGGTCAATCTCTCCTGTATTATTCCAGTCCAAAGCGAACTTCCAATTTGTGAATGACAAGTGAAGTGACGTTCCCTTGAACTTGTCTGTACATTTCCCGTCGTACGTGTGTTGTCGTACCACTCTTGGATCGTACTTTGGGGGACGAATTTGAGGGCTCATCGGCGCTACCATGAAAACCATGCCAGCTTGTCCAATGTTGCCGACTAGGTGACGCATATTTATCCCCAAGCAGTTAGTCACAGGATCAGAGAGTAGGATGCCTGAAACAAATATGGAATCTTCGGAACACAAGGCAACGACCTCGCTCAGTTGCTCCGAGTCGATGTTCAGAAACCCTGACTCAAACATCGCGATGGCTGCAAAAACATTGCACCGCGACAATTTGAGGCTTTCTTCTTCAACAGACATGGAAACAACTTGACGGAAATCTCGAGCCCCTGAGTTTTGGATATTTTTGAGGCAGGTTGGAATCCAATGAGCTTTCGATAACTCTTGGTCAATCACTTTCAGTGACACGGTGGCAGTTGGCAGTTGTCGATAGATGATCGTCGCCAACTCAAGGGCGCGTATAGAGATTAAGAAGTCTATGGAAGCTTCGTGAAGCTTGCGAAGGCTTCCCGAATCCTCGCTCAAAGAGTCTAGAGGATCTGGATGAGCTGTGCTGTTCAGACTGCTTGGCTCTAGGACGACTTTACGTCTTTTCGTGGTTGATTTTTCAAAATCGCGGCTTGGCTATCGATTTTGTAATTGACGCTTAGTTTCTTAATTTAATCACATGCTATGGGATTCTCGGGCATACCTGAAGAAGTTTGAAATGCCGAACTATGACATCTACATCTGGGCCACTGTTAAGCCAGGCTAGGCTAGGTGTTAGGCCGTGGCTAGCTAGTGCCCTCGTGACCCTGCCCTCGAGCAGGCTTTCTCGAATAAACAAACAAAAATCTGTTGCTCCCAAAGCTGTTGCGCCAAGGGTAAGGGATTTGAATTTTATTGAAGCGGCTGGCGACCCGAACAAGGGTGGCGGTTCTTCCCAAGTGACTACCATTTCGCCGTTATTCAGCTGTTCGAGGGTAATAGCCCGTGCAAGAATCTTTTTGGAAACAATAGTGCAGAGCTCTCCCGAATTTTGAATGTGCTTTTGCCGCTTGTCGAGAAGACTATGGGTGGTCGGGTGGCGGTCGGAATCCTGATAGTATATCCACCTCGCATTGGTCTTTTGGGCATCTTCTTTTCCTTCACTTGCCGACCCTTCCACGGCCAAAGGATCGACAGGAAGAATGGTAGCCCACTCCACATAGAAACCACCATCAACATGGCACGTGTAGAACGCAATGGCATCTTGTGGTCGAAGATTTAATTGAGAGCCAATTTGTCGAATATATCGGAAGCCGAAATCGAGGTTGTCATCTCCCCGTAACTCGCGTATGACGCTGAGCTTGCAAAGACCAAAGAAAGGTGGCTGAATGATAGCACCCGAACCAAATAAATGAGTTGCTTTCCACCAGCCGAAGCGAACAAGCTGCATTTTTGGGTCGTCCTCTGTGGCGTTACGTTGGTTAATGGTGGCAGCGGCATCGCAAAGTTTCAGTATCCATGAGACTTCCGGGCTTGAGGAGGTGGGAGATGTTTTGATCACCTTTCCAAGGCACTTGAACCATATGATGGAATCTCCAAGACTCGATGATGGTAATTGCCATTGTCTCAGAAGTGCACCAAGAGCCACCACCCACAGATCCTGGAAACTGACTCTTTGAAAGGCTTCCTCGCTCCTAACCTTGATAGGGCCTCCGTAGTATCTTAAGTGAGATAGCGCCAATGACCACTGACAAAGGTTATCGCTGCGAGAATCTCTAGGCTCCAGACCCAGTGTGAGGATAGCAGCCTGAGGGAACAGCGGATCCCTGAGCGTGACTTTGATGGTCTTGTCTTGGCAGACTAATAGGTCTGGGTACAGATGCCATGCTGATATGGCCATCAAGACTGCTCGATCAGGAACCTCCTGCGGCACATTTCGGAGCAGGTCTTCCAAAACCTTCATTGATCGTATCCAACCCCTCGTGACTTTCTCGAATGTCGACCCTGGGTCAACGAAAGGTGTTTTGACGTTGTTCATGATCAGCTGAAACTGGTCGTGGCAGCGGACCATGCTCTGATCCGCCCTTCGAAGCCAGGCTCGAGCGCTCGCATCCCACTTTGCCAGGTCCGCGCGGCTGATGTTCTGTCGAATGGCCATCTCAGTGTGGGGATTGACCACTTTCTTCATGTTGAGTTGAGCCTCGACATGGGCAATGCGCTCATGTACAAGTTCTGCCCAGATGCTTGTGGCTTTTTTGGCATCCCAGGCCCGAGCAAGCATACAAGCAAGGAGAAATGTACTGAGCGAGGCGGGAATGGATGTTGCCGCAGCCCAGATACAAGTACCATCAGCTCCGACAAAATCACGAAAGGGGCCATCTTCGAAAGTTCCCCGCGGGTTGATATTTGGACTGTTCATGATTTCGGAGACTCGGGTGCCGTAGCACCGGATGAGGCTCGGTGTTTCAGGAACGAGCTCATTGAACAAAAAGCCGAGCCTGCAGGCCGTCTTGTGAAGATCGCCACCTTCCGCCTCAGTCTTTCGCCATGCCGCCAAAGCAGAGCCAACGGGGAGAAACTCTACTGGCGGTGTTCCACGGTACAACGAGACATCTAAATTGAGGTTGACCAAGGCGACCGTATTCTCGTTCTTGGCTGAGAGTAGGGAGGCGGTCACGTTGCCGAGGTTCGCCATGATATGGAATTCGAATTCAGTGAATACAGATAATGCTGGTACATAAAGCGGGAACCAACGAGCTAGGTTACATGGAAGTCTTCGCATCTTTGAGAGATCTGGGCTTGGTCCGGTTTTAGGCACCAGACAGTGCACATTGAAAACCAGACATTCCTATCATGTGTCTTGGTAGTGAACTGTAGCACACCCTTTCAAAACTGCCGAGCCCAAGTCTCAGCTGCCTCATTTTCAAGGATAAGTGGATAAATTACGCACATATTATTAGTCTGAAGCATCGATGTAGGAAGATTAGGCCGTCAAACCCCGCTTTCCAGCATCATCAGCGCTGCATGAGGATTTTGCCTCATCTTGCCGAGTCGTTTGCCTCGTCTCTCACGCGCCGCTAGACTAGACAACAGGCCGTTGATTGGTCCAGCACATCAAATCCTAGCTTGCTAGAGGCAGACCAAGACCCTCAATACACCGCCCTCGCGGCAGGGTTCACCAATCCATCTGGCTCCAGGCCGGCTTTCGCCTCAGCTTGTCACCGGTACTACGTATTGGGGTCTTGCTCAGCTTTTCTGCCCATTTCACCTTTCGCCTTGAGGAAAGTAACGAAGTACCTCGGCCCCAGCATAACACTCAATCTAGCCTTGTGAATCTGCCTAAGTGAAGCACTCTAGATATGTGTGTTTGAGAACAGAACTATCTTGGTGCATCAAAAGGCCACAATGCTTAAGGGCCGTGATGATAAAACCGCTAGGCGAACACCGGTACAGCCTTGATCTGCTCAAAATGCTGCCAGACCATAGTCTGGATATATCAAATAGCTGATAGGCTATCGACTCTAAACCTCCTGCAAACGGACCTGAGATTTAGAACTCCTCGCACATACCAGATTGAATCAGATGGTATGCCTAAGTCGAAAAGAAGAAGAAGACATTTCTGATTACTGCAAAGTCGGTAATTTTGGTGAGTTGACATAGACGACCCACCCTGATTTCGCGGCCCAACTGAATCTTCATTGCTCATCGCAGATTGAAAACATCTCGAGAGTAAATTCTACGAGCAGCACCGGGCAAAGAGAATTTATCTTCTGAGATTGAACTACAGTCTTTTATTTGAACTTCCACCGCAAAACTTACAGAGGTTCTCAATATTTTACTTGAGAATAAGTAGGCTAATGACGAAAGCTAGCGTAGGTAGCTCAGATGTTAGCTTTCTGTTGAAGGAGTTGTAGGTTTTTAGTGCATAGTATATTGTATTAAGGGAAGATGATTGAGTTAATTATGTGTAAGGAAAGATGACACTAGGTTTCCTGTTATGCTGAGAAGGAATTAGGATTCATGAGGGGCGGGGAGCAGGCGAATGGATCTCACAGCCACTACGCTGTACAAATGCCGCGGAACCGTGGTAAAGATAGAGGCGTTGAGTTGTGGAGTCCCTTTTTTTTTTTTAATCCCGCGCCGGACCTCAAAAGTTGAACCAGAATTAATTAGTATTAGATTTTCGTTTAGATTTTTAAATGAGAGCTTTTAAGGCTATTTAATTTTTGAACAGCTGGACACCTCAGCCCAATGCCCAACACCATTTTGCTACCTCCACTCGATTTGCCTATCTATCTGTCCATTCTAACCCTAAACTCCATCCAAATACCATTTTCCCCCTTGCGAGTTTGACGCAACTGAGCAGGTCCAGTGTTACTATCAAGATTATTTGCTTAGAACTGGCTGACATCAACCCATGCCTAAACTTTCCACGCTTGAAATACCCTTCAAATTGTAGAAGTCCGCTCGTAGTGACGGCGAATAGCCTCAAGGAGCTCGTCGATATCAGAGGCGTTGTGTGAAAATGAGGTGACAAAACGAACAACTCCGGGGCCCCAACGATCATGATAAAATTTGTAACCCTCCGCAAGGAGTCCCTCCGTCACCTTTTGGGACAGGTGACAGAAAAGAATATTAGCCTCAGGTTTTGCATCAAGTTGCGGTCCCGGAATCGATGCAAGGCCGGCGCCTAACCGAGCGGCCATCTCGTTGGCTTGACGGGCATTACGGAGCCATAGCCCGTCAGTAAGTAAAGCATCAATCTGCGCAGTGTGGAAGCGCATTTTTGATGCAAGATGACCTGCCCGCTTCCTGCGGAATGCTATTTCGGAGGCAATTTGAGGGTCGAAGGAGACAATGGCGTCGACAGTCATGGCGCCATTTTTGGTTAAACCAAATGATAGAACGTCAACACCAGCCTTCCAGGTCATTTCTGCTGGGGTGACATTAAGGTGGTCAAGCGCGTTTGCAAAACGTGCACCATCCATGTGAACCCGCATACCGGCAGCCTTGGCTATCTGGGAAAGTTCTCGTATTTCATCGACAGTGTATACGGAGCCGCTCTCCGTCGCCTGGCTGATGCTCAGCACAGCTGGTTGGACACTATGGACGTCACCACGTTTGTGTTGAACCGCAACCTTAAGCGCCTCGGGATCAATTTTATTGCCTTTGCCCTGAACAACAACGAGCTTAGCGCCTCCGGTCAGAGCTTCTGGTGCACCGCATTCATCGTTGTTGATGTGGCTGTCTTGATGGCATAAAATACTACCCCAGGGTGGTAGCAAGGCAGCTAATCCAAGACAGTTTGCAGCAGTCCCGGTGGAAACGGGAAAGATGTCAACATCTCGTTCAAAGATGTTTTGCAGCTTCTGATGAGCGCGCTTCGTAAAATCGTCATTGCCATACGGCGGAGAGTGTCCAGTGGCAGCAACCAGGATGGCGTTTGTGACTTCTGGGGATGAGCCAGCCATATTGTCGCTCATGAAAGCGCGGTTAGGCAGAATCAGGCCTGGAGAATGCATGATGGATAGAGTCTGCTTGAGAATAGAAAATGATAAAAAGATGTGTGTGACCGGGAAGATCGTGGTTCCTCGAGGTTGGCTTGGGTGAGCACAGATGAAAATAGATATTTCCTCGTCTGTATTTGTAGTTCTTGGTACTTGACTCAATGGAGCCGAACATTACCGAAAAACTGAATCTCCAATAACCTGAACATGTGTAACTTAGAGCCATTTTGCCCCCCCGTGGCTCATATCGATCGGTCCGGCATTGGCAAGTAGCCTAGATTGAAGGGCGCGCCAATGTCCCACAAAACTTCGCTGGCGTGGATTATAGAGCCGAAACCGGCAGCACAGTGCTCCCCGATCCATTCAAGTGAATACTAAAATCCCGACATTGTTCCTACCATTAAATCGCTACAGCAGAAATCTAATTACCCAAACAAGATGGAAGAGGTCTGTATCTTCTTGACCCTATAGATAATAGTTTTCTGTGAACTGACTCGCTCCCAGTTCGGCCCGACCAAAGCCATTTACCTCCACGAGGAGACGAAGCATACGTCCGTCAGCAAGGTCCTTGCAAGTGTCTCTTATAAACACACCCACGATGAAATCAAGAGCATTTTCAAAAGTGCCGCGGATGCTGACCATCTCGTCGTCACTGATTCCACGATTTTCTACGCTAAAGGGGGTGGTCAGCCGAGCGACATTGGGCACATGGCGGCCACTGAGGATGGATTGTCAACCTTTCTTGTGAAAGCGGTTCACAAACTTCCTTCGGGAACGATTTTACACCTTGGATCCTACTCCAATCAGCCCTTCGAGCCACAAGCAACTGTGATGCAAGAGATAAACATCGAGGTCCGAACATTGCATTCAAGGATCCATGACGCTGGTCATATATTGGCCTCAGCAGTACGCAGCCTGAATATCCCAGGTATCCAAGAGCTTAAGGCGCAGCACTACCCCGATGTTGCTTTTGTCGACTTTAAAGGAATGATACCAGGTGACAAAAAGGAAGAGATTGAGCGACTAGCGAATAAGATTGTGGATGAGGACCGATCCATCATTGTACATTGGTGGACCAGAGACCAACTTGAGGAGAAATCTTGGACCATGCCGGAAAATTTTGACGACAACCAACAGCTATTTCGCGCCGTCGATATCCAAGGCGCGGGAGCTTACATGTGTGGAGGGACGCATGTTCACAGCACCGGCCTGGTGGGCAAATTGCGTGTAAGGAAGATCAAAAGACAGCAGGGTGTTACTAGAGTATCTTACGAGCTAGCTCTGTAGTAGAACACTAATAAATGCCTGCTCCCAAATTCAATACTCTTTGGCGACCAATTCTACGCTTTGGTTTGGTGGTCTTATTTCAAAGGCCATCTGCTCACGCCATACGCCCCACGTCTCAGCCGCACGAACTGGATCTTGGGCGTGATTGTCGCGGCCGAGATAGCAGGACGCATTTAAGATGGTCTTTCTCCTTTGACACCACTAATATCCATCATCGTCCCCTGGTATCTGTGTGGCGCTATAGCAGCTAGAGTATCTTCAAATCAAGCATCATTATTTCGACCGACTAGGCTGGATACTGTGAACGAATTAAGTTACCACCCATGACGGACGGACCTGATACGGAGTGGATTCCGTAGCTCGACGAGTGCCGATGCCGGTCAAATTACAGGGTGTATATACCTACACCATACGCTAGTACTACGCCATACGCCACTATCCACGCCATACGCCATACACCAGTACAACACCATACGCCATACGCCATACGCCAACGTACCAGTAATAGCGCTTGTAGGGATATCGCGGCTCTGACTCTCCACTCTTTCAACCTGCGCTCATACCGCTAAACCCAGCTGCACTATCTTGACCCCCAGAATCGCTTCACGACAGCCTGGATTAGGATGATTTGCGGGCAAGAGCATTGATAACATATTGGCCCTGCCGCACATTTGTAGCCCTTCAGGAGCGATTGCCATGAATGACAGATGAGTTGTTTTGTCCGATTCGTTCCCTGTCATGGCATGTCCACTTCCCCCGGATTTAGCTTTAAGTGAGCCAGAATGATGGGAACTCATGACGCCTATAAAACGACTTTGACCTGTCTTCAGTCATCCCAAATTCAATTCCATTGCCAGCAAAAAAGCCATCCAGCACGACTCTAAACATGCCCACCGCTGACAACGAGAAGAAGATTGACCCGGAAGGTATGTCGACCATGCCCTCGGGGGTTGGTGAAGTCCATGACAGCAACGCACTTGCCTACGACGAGGTTTTTGGCGACATCACGTAAGATGGCCCCAACTATCGTAATGTGAGTCTCTAGTGTATTCAAACCGCTGCCTGTCACGACTAATGACGCCGTATAGGTAGGATGGATCGGACCCTCTGTCCTCATGATGAAGATCCAGATTGGTCTCGTTTTTCTTGCCATTCCAGCCTCCTTTGATGAACTGGGTTTGATTTCTGGGATAATACTCCTTTGCTTTGTCGGGACCATGACGACCTGGACTGGGTGGGTTATCACTATTTTCAAGCTCCGTCATCGCGAGGTGTATGGGATCGACGACGCGATCCAACTAATATTTGGCCATATCGCACGCGAAACCTTTGGTGTTATCTTTTGCGTCTGTAAGTTGACATTCTTTTCCTTTACTTGGAGCCCCCTTTTTAACATCTCAAGTCTGGATATTTGGCGCTGGTTCTGGGATGTTGGGCATCTCGATTGGCTTTAATGCCATCACATCTCACGGCACATGTACTACGGCGTTTGTGACCATTGCCGCTATTGTTGGTTTTGCTTTGGCTAGCATCCGCACCCTCGGCCGCCTCGCCTGGATTGCATGGGTCGGGTTAGCGTCCCTCATGGTTGCAAGTAAGTGTCAACCATATCAAAAGGCACACGTTAATTGCACTCGTCTAAACTTGACCTTAGTTTTCTCAGTCACCATCAGTATAGGTGTACAAGACCGCCCCGACGCCGCTCCTTAGGATGGCATCTGGGTTTCCGACTATAATCTCGTTGGTACGCCGACCTTCACCGAGGCTATAATTCAATCTCTACATTCCTCATGGCCTTCGGGGCCGTGCCTGCATATTTTCCCATTGCAGCGGAGATGCGCAACCCTCGCCTGTATACCCGTTCCCTTATACCCTGCCAGGTCGTCGTGGCTGCCATCTATACCCTGGTTGGATGCGTTGTTTATTACTACTGCGGTTCCTACGTGTCCTCGCCTGCCCTTGGGTCCGCAGGCAAGCTTACGAAGAAGATCTGCTATGGATTTAGTCTTCCTGGCTTGATTGTAACTACGGTCTTGACCATCCAAGTATGTGCCTGATACCAGACAGATCGCGCTAGCTGACCCATATGATAGTTTGCTGCCAAGTATATCTTCCTCCGTCATCTGCGGGGCTCGAAGCATCTCAACACCGGAACAGCGAGGCACTGGCTTACCTGTCTTAGCTGCACTTCTGGGTGTTCCACGTGTTCATATATCGTCACGAGCACTATTCCTTCATTTGGCGCCCTCGCATCCCTGATTGGAGCCGTTTTTAGCACGCTGCTCTGCCTCCAACCTTACGGATGCATGTGGCTATATGATAATTGGACTACTAGCAAACAAAGTCGTTCAGTTTGGTGGGCGATGCAAGCATCTTGGAGTGCTTTCATAACAATCGCGGGAACTGTCCTCCTCGTGGGGGGGGACATATGGATCCGTGCTAAGCATAAAGGATGCTTATCAACAGTCTGGAGGCGCCAAGTGCTTTCTCTTGTGCCGATAACTCCAACTCTTAAAGACGAACCTTCAGTTCTGGAGAACGCCTGATTATAAGTAGAGTGATTGGCGGTAAATTAGAATATGCCTTCCAATGATATTAACAAATCCCTTGTCACTTGATAGTCATGTATGGTAACTTAACAGAAGTAGACAAGACTACCTCTTGCACATTACCAGGCCCCCTGACTGACATTGTTCAACATCCAACAATAATGACAAGGGGTATAAAATCGCCCTTTGATAGGACAGCTATTAGTGTGCTGAAAGCTACTACAATGAAGTTGTGATTGCATGTGTAGTGATGCGAAGGGGGTTAGACAGGGGTCTGATAGGGTTGTGGGGACTAGAAATTCAACTCTCTAGACCTCAGGGGAATTTTCAAGGATCGGGGGGACCAGATCAGGATCATCAGCTTCAGCAGCCGTAGAGGGACGAGACCTCTCAGCTGCTAGATGCGGCCGGATCTTTATTTTCTAGACTGTATGACTATCAATTTATCGCAGATTTCCTGCCCGTTGTCTATTCCCTTCTAATTCTGCTGAAAACGCCCTTTTCCTACGAGCCCGACCGACTGCGTCCTTGGTCTTCTACCCAAGCCCAGATCTGCCGCTGCAACCTTCATCTTTTCGAGCCTTGCCACGATCCGCAGCGGCGATCCAATCCGATAAAGTATCTAATTAGATACTTCTCTAGCTATCTTGAAGAGACCGACCTGTCAACTTTATCTGCGGTGGTGCTGGAAGCAGCCGCTGCCGGCCTCTGCTAGAGGCGGCGAGACGGCGTCAGTCGCGCTTGGCCCCAGAGGCCCCGGGAAGATAGCTAGCCATTTGGCTGTGGTTTCTTCCTCGTCCGCCAAGGTCGTTTCAGTAGTATCGTGACTGGCTAAAGGGAGGTGGTGGTGAAGAGATGTGTCGCGTTGTTAATTGAAATTCTTTCCCGTTTAGGAGGGTGAGAACCTGTGACGGCTGCATGATCACACCTTCTCTAAGAGTCATTTCTGTCCCTGCCTATCACTTTCGCTCCTTATCGCGCTTGTTACGTCAATCGAGTTGCCGAAAGGCCATAATCTATCAATCGCAGGGCGTACATACATGTATACTAGCAACGGAAGCACGCGCTACAATAAGTATATTAGGGAATGTATAGATTACCGAGGACATAGTTCGCTCATCGCTTTCGTTTTCGCTGTCGCTCCACAACCAACTAATTTCGGCTCGTAATGCCAGCCAACAAGTGAACAGAATCTCATGGCATTTGAAATTTCCGCTGGCTTAAGACTAACCGACATTATGTGGGATTAGATGCTCTGGCACGGCTACCCCCAAACCGAATAGACCAAGTACGCGACGTAACCCATCGTGGTATACACATCTCATTCCCATGTAAATTTCCGCGAACAGCACACCGAATATCATCCATCATTTGTGCAGTCGCCAGCTCCTTGGGCATAATTGTCTCGAAAAGCCGACAGCCAGTCCTCGTTGTCGGCTATTGTACGTTCCCAGGGATCTGTCGTGCCAAACTGTAGTCGTCTAGCCTCGTCTTGGAACATCCTGTCTGTCGGGATGATGCCCAGCTGCATTTGATGTTGCGCATAGCGGCCGAGGTGGAAAGCTATAAACTGGGAAAAGGTCATCGATGCGAGTTCTTCGTTGGGATAAGAATTTGGGGCTTCAGGACGTGCTATTGACTCTAGCAGGGGGGGTTCAGGGAGCTCCCATTCTCGCATGAGTCGGTCAGAAGATACCTTCATCTGGTATACATGTTCTGCCGTAGTCCGATCCGTCGCAGAGAATGGAGTATAACTCTCCGATTCATGCGGGATCACATATGGCGGTATTGCGTCTGTGACTTGAGCGGCGATCTCGGGTGTGAAACCGTGCTCCCCTTTCCAGTCTTTCATAGTCGAACCCTTTCGAAAATGTGCGGCAAGGTGATCTACACGCTCCTGCCATGTCTCCATGCGACTATCGCAAAAGCCACATCTTGATGAGATTACTGGCGTCTCGACTTTCCATGAGTCTATCATGGATAGATCCTCTGCGTGGTGAAAGCGCCTTAGGTGTTGAATTAAGTGATCCTTCCGCGCGTATATTTGCGTTTGAGTCACGCAAGTGCCGTGGGCATGCATTTCGAGGTGTGCCGGCGTTGGATCGAGAAGCTTGCAATAGGTACAGTGGATTCTCCCCGTCTCAGGCGACACTACTGTGCTACCAAACGGCGCGCATCGCCAGCCTTGGAGGTTAAGATGCAGTGCTTGCTCGTGACGTGACCAGTCATACTTGCTCTTGAAAGAGTCGCAGCAGAACGTACAAGGAAATGCTCTTTTGTCGGTCACTTTCCACCTCGGAGGCGCCGGCCGGGTTCGTTTTGCCACACGCCCGCGGGTCGTGTTTCGGAAGTTTGATGAACTGGCGGACCCAGCGGAACTCGAGGAGTAGCTTGTGCCACTGCCATGGCTGACGGTCGAAGCGGGTCGGCTGCTTACCTGCCGACTGTTGAGGTCGCCGGCGGAAGATCGCGTGGGTAGTGGTGATCTCAGGGCGGAGGCGATGGCGGATAATGAAGCGGCTTCAGTTTCAGGTGGTGATTCCCGCCATCTCTGCATCGGATCTGACGAGTTTTCTGCACAAGCGCTTGAAGTTTGCACTGCTATATCTATCGGTCCTCTACTTGTTGCTTGGGTCGGGCTACGAAGGTACCGACTTCTTCGCCGAGGAAGACCTGGTCCCTGGTTCTCGACCACTGGTGTAAACTGATAAGCCGGTCCGTTGGTCTGCGGCCAAGAGCTCTGAGCGGGCGGGCTTTGCTCTGCCGAGGTTGACAGTGCTTGCCAGGCCCATGATCGCTCTAGATAAGAGTTCGGGTCCATCATGCGAGGGCCAATGTCATGTCGCATCTCCGATTCGGTAACATCAGGCAGTTGCTCAGATGGGAAATTATTGTTTAGAGAGCTCGATGTATCTTGGTATTCATACTGGGGCTGCTGTTGAGGTGCTGGTCTATGATCCTGGGTCGCGTTCTTCGTTCCATCCGGCTCCAGAAGAAGCCCAAGCCGCGCCAGGTCAAGTTCTGAGAAAGTCAAAACTGTTGTCTAGCCATCAGCAACGAATTCCCAGGCACGGTCGCAGTGAAACGCTTACTATCGCCCTCGGTATTGTCCACGAAGGGTCTTCCCCCCACCCCACCTCCATCTTGGCTGGTCGTCACCATCAGGCTTTCTAGCTGACAGCCATCAGACGTCGAGGCTTGCTCTATAAGAGAATAACTGGCGCGATGCTCAAGTCTGCATTGCAGCCCTCAGCCAGATGGAAGGAGCCGTAGACGATTGTCTTCTAGTGATTTTTTCGAGTGTTGTAAATACACCGGATGGCGGCAAATTAGAGATGCTTGCGGATGTCCAGGTAGAGGGGCACTGGGGTTCTTAAAAAGGGTCAATGCATAGCACTGAATAAACTCTCTCGGAATCTGGATGTTCCGACTCCGCTTTGCTAACCTGCTAGTCTAGGTGGTTAGATGTGGCAGGTTGGTGAATCAGACCCAGGTGTTGTCGGCGGGGTAGTAGGTATTGTGCGATAAACATAGCTCTGCTATTTTTAAATATAAGAATGGTTAAATATAGAGTGATAGGTCTTATTAAATTAGCTTGACCCTGCCATATGGACACAAAGCGTTGCCCTTGGAACTCCATCAGACATTCGGCAACGTTCCGCACTACGCACATAGCTTATTAGACGCCGCCCTAGTCTATTTGAGCTTGCATATACAGTGTCCACCCTTGCTGGGCTTGACAAAATGTCCCGACAAAAGCACGGATGAAGTTGCGCAGAGCCGCGGTATGTCCAACCTCACACGGAACTCGGTGTAATTACTCAGTTCAATCTACATTTTCCCTTTTGATAATTGAATTTCGTCCTCTCTTCACTTGGAGTTGCTTTAAGTGCTACGCCACGAGCGAAGCGGGGCTAAGCGCCTTCAGCTCAGCCGCACGCAGCATGGGTTCTACGTCGCACAAGGCTGGTGAAAGCGTAACTTCCTTCGAACAAACCTCTCCTCGGTCTAATATCGCCTCTAGACACGCTCTCCCTCCAACCGACACTCGATGTCGCTCCTCTGCCACTCTCGCGGCGTCTAGATCACTGCTCTGCGCTGCCCCCTGCCTCGCCGGCCCCTCCGACCGAACCTCCGGAGCCGAGCAATGACGGCCCCACCCGGTCGAACCTCCGACCTCGTCCGCGATTCCCAGCTCCGAACGGCCGTCTCGCTGGGCTTGACGCATCACACATACTACGAATCGAGCCTCGATTCCCAGCGTCGACGCACGCGTATTAAAGAAACATGGAGACGGGGCCGTGAGCTCGGCAATGGCACCTTTGGCCGGGTCTGGCTAGAGACGTGCGAGGCTGGGCCGAAATGCTCTCAGCTCCGCGCCGTGAAAGAGATTCCCAAAGACCGTACGCTTTCGTCTTCGATTGACTATGCGCGTGAGTTAGAGGCTATGGCCAAGTTTTCGCACGACAGAGTGAGTGGAACAAGATCTGTACCCTAGCAGGTGATTGCTCACCGAATCTACTACCTAGTATGTTCACTGCTTCGTCCGGTCCTTTGGTTGGTACGAAAGCCGTGACGCCGTCTTTATCGCCATGGAATACATCCAGCACGGTGATCTCCAAAAGTACCTCGTTGCCATCTTTCCCGAAGCCGAGGTCAAGCAGATTGCGTCCCAGATCGCCGAAGGTCTCTTCTTCATGCACGACAATGGGTTCGCCCATCGCGACCTAAAGCCAGCGGTAGGTTACGCCCGCCTTTTCATTCACCGCAGTAATACTAACACCAGTGCTCCAGAACATCCTTGTCACGAACCCACGGCCGGACTGGTGGGTCAAGATCAGTGACTTTGGCATCAGCAAGCGCGCCGAGGTCGGATCGGTTCTTCACACCTTTGTTGGCACCCGTGGATACCTCGCTCCGGAGCTGATTGGTGTTTTCACCATCTCGGACCGGCGCTCTGGTTCCAACAGCCGCTCCCAATCCGCATATACCACGGCCGTTGACATGTGGGCTCTCGGCGAGATTGCCGTCCGCTTACTGACACGGGGCTCTACCTTCCCCGAGTCCCATGACCTCTTCGACTACGTCGTGCACCAGACTCCTTTTCCGCGTCAGGTCTTTGAAGGTCAAGACGTCAGCAACGAGTGCTTTGCCTTCATCGAGAAGGCCATGGCTCCGTCTCCGTCGCAGCGATTGTTGGCAAGGGAGGCCATGGCTCACCCTTGGTTACAGACGTCCCGAGCCTCCTCGCCGGCCAGCTCAGGGGGAAGCAGCAGGTAAAGCTTTTATTGAACCTCATTCTTTCTTGGGCACGGCTAATTCTCCCGCACAGATTCATCGACAGCTCGTCTTTGCTGCGTCCCCCGCGAGAAGACAATGATGGCATCATTAGCATGTCAGAGTCTAGCTTCGTCGCGTCCGCAAATTGGTCGACGCTTAGTCCCTCTGAAGTTCTTACAGAGCAGAGCACTGTAAGGAGGTCACCGAGGGTCATGTTATCCCAAGCGACTACCATGGACTCCAAGGTGTCGGACGACATATCTTCACAGGCTGAGGCTCCGGTTGTTGACTCTGCGCAAGCAGAAAAGGTCATCTCGACGAGCGAGCTGTCATCCAAGTGTCTTGACAAAGGTTTAGAACCCGCTGCAGATACTGACGTCCAGAAAGACTCTTCATCGGCTACCATGGAGTCCGAGTCTTCGGCATCCAGAGTTCAAACTCCCCCAAAGCGAGCGCCAAAAGATTACTTTGCCTCAGGCGGCAGATTGCCTGACTCTCCACTGTCAAATGTTATGTCGTCCATAGCGTTGATGAAACCAACGGTGGAAGAATCGCCGGTGATATCCCGAGTCCCCATCCTTACAATAGAAGAGGAGGAGGAAGAGGAGGAGGAGGAGGACGTACCAGTTTCCTCCAAGCTATCCCCTCCCTTTCTTCTAGAGCCAAAGTCTTCCGAGTCCATGACACTCCATCTTCGCACCCCGGATTTACAACCTGCAGACTTTCAACATGAACTAGCTGTAGTGCCACGGGAAGAGGGCACTCCCGCCTCCTATGTGCCGTTGAAACACAATCCTCCAGATACACTAACCCCGAAAGTCACAACTCCAAATTCGTCACGCGTAGCCGAGAAGAAACACGCCCAAGATTCTCCAGAAGACAACTGGGCGCCAGTTTTCAGATCTTCGACTAGGAATGCAACACTTGCCCCTTCTGCGCCGTTACAACCCAGCCCTCTAGCCAAAGTAACACAGGACATCACAACCCCTAACTCGTCACGCGTAGCCCAGAAGCAACTCGTTCAAGAGCTTCCACAAGGCCCATGGACCCCAGTCTTTCGATCATCGGAGCCAGTGAAGACGAAGCACAGCACCGTTCAGGGAGAGCATGACTCTTCCACACCCTCTACTCAACCTCGCCATTCCCCTAAGGATCCCTACGAAATGACTACGGTAGAGCCGGACGAAGTAGTTGAGCTCACCAGCGCATGTACCACTGTGCTCAAAGCTCGCGGTAAACGTGAGATAAACCTCTCCGTACTTAGTTGCAGTCTCATGTCAACCGCAAATTAACTAAACAGTCTCTAGTATCCGGCACCAGCTATGTTTGGCATCCGTTCCAAAAATCGCGAAATTTGACAGGTTCAAGTGCCAGCGATTTCATTCGTCGATTCTTCTCCGATCCTATAAGCACCAGCCCTCTCCTTGAAACTTTACGGGCACTAGATTCTGCGGTGAGTCGGCCCTCAGAACCGAGTCAGCGGTTTCTTCGTCCTGACTAGTGGGTACAGGTTATCTCGGCAATACTCAGATGGTGCTGGGCCCGAATCCCAGGTGGCTTGGTAGACTGGAACGTGTACGAATTGTTCCAAGCCTCGGAGAAGGGTAATTATTGCTAGAAAGATAAGACGAAAATTTGGTTCAAGATTAACACGTGCACAGGAAATAATATGTCAAGAAGCGAATTTTCCCACTTTGTGGTATTCCTAGAAGTCTATGCTCGACAACGCATCATGCTCAACTTTTTGGATCTGTTGGCGTATGATGTATTAGGCCCTGAGTTCGTGCGTAATGCGCGCAAGCGTTCACTTGAGGCAGCATGGTGGGTATTTCAGCTCAAGGACGTTGGTCGCTTCGACGAGGGCTACGCGTCCTGGCTAAGGTATGTTTGAGTGTCTGGGTCATTCCGAACTATACCTTGTCGCAAGCCATCAAATTGATGCGTCACAGGGCGGCCGATGCCACAGCTCATCTTTTATATGCCTACCTTCGAAAATACTATGACCCTGAGCGAGGTGGGTCAAACGCTGCAAAGCTAGTACGCATGTATGTCGAACCGCACTATCCGCCCAAGATGTCATCATTGCTGCAGAAAAGAGCATGCAAAGTAGTCCTCGAGGTGCGCGAGCTCGCGTCAACTCCATGGGAACTCTTGGAGCGAGCCGGCCGCACTGATGGTGTGCCCGCGGTCCTAAGGGAGCTGATCGGCTTTTCTAGTACAAAGCGGTTGACTCCCGAATGTCTTAACGTCCTTGACGCCATTGAACGTCATGTGCAGCAATGGGATTCTCGGGACGCAAGCGACGACCATGAGCAACGCCCTGCGTTCCGGCAGCAGACTCATCTCTCGGCCGCGCGGGTCATCAACGTCACTCAGATGGCATTGGACGAAGACTTTTGGAGGGCATGGGTGCAATCCAATTCCCCCGAGGAAACACCAGAGAGGAGCCTAATGTTCGGCCAAAGCATCGTTGTGAGAACCCAACAGAGGGACCTAGTGTTTGGCGGAACCGTCACTGCCAATGATAGCAGTGATGTTCCCGAATGGGTAGTTTTTGAGGAGGTCAAAGCGGTCAAGAAGGTCAAGGACATGGAGGCCGAAGAGGGCAACACATTCAAGAAGTACAACGCGATCAGGAGGTTCAACATGCCTAAGTTCAAGAGCCCAAGAAGACCAATGAGGTTAGGAAAGTCCAACGACGTTAATGAGGCGCAGCAATGAGATCGGGGCCTATGCCTGGACCGGAATCCGGGTCCGCGTCCGCGTCCGCGTCCGCGAATCGTGTCATGGACTAGAATAAGCGTCGTGGGCAGGATGAAACGCACGCAAGATAGAGAACCTCGCGCATCAATCGTGCAAAACTCACAGTTTACCAGGTCAGCTTAGATGCTGATGGTCCATTCAATGTCATCCGATCTCCATGGCTTGACCAGGAAGAGGTACGCTGTTGGCTCACCCAGCACGCGCCATAACTCTGTCAGCCAGACCGCCAACAGGACACAATACTCAAGATATCGAGTTTCTTAGTCCCACAGATGATACACAACAAATCTAACTCCCTTGGCAATCCTCTTATGAGGGTGACCGAGAAAACCTCGACTGTGGTCTTTTCTATCTGATCCATCTTGAGCCCGGAAAACTAAGATCCTCTTTTGGCCCAAAGTTCTTTCTCGCTGGCAAATCTTGGTTGCGTTCACAACGGAGTGTGGCTATTCTAGTCAGACTTTGCATTATTTTATTCACTTTCATCTCCATCAGTCAATGAACAGAAACTCACCATAATTGCATGCGCCCTGTACTTCTCGTACAACTCCCATCAATCGATACATGGAGCCATAAATCGTTTATTTAGTTATAAGCAGATGGTTTATCATATGTTACATATAAGAAGCAAGAAACAGAAGGATTGTTTTGAATAAGTCAAAACATAAAAGAACAATTGAAAAAGTATGTCTTGTGATGAACCAGTCTCTGGGTTCTCAAAGTGTATCTGTTTCAAATACTAAATATCCTACCTAATCTTCAAATTTCGCTTTAGAGAATCCAGAGCAGGTTGGTGTTTCATAATGTGCGGTGTTTGTCTTCCACAGCGACACACTGAGCTAGGTACGGTTACTCGGATTGTCAAAAAATTATAGGATACGGCGATAACATCTTCCACGGGCCGCCTAAGATCAGGTTTTCCAGCAATGAAGTTCCAGCAAGAGTCGGGATCTGAGTCTGTGAATTCCATCCCCTATGAGACCCCGCATTTATTCATCCCATAACTCCAGTTTCTTTGCTGCAATCCCAGTGTTTGTGTTGGCGCTTGTGCTTGCCTTGTAAACCAGCACACCGTAATGATCTCATTTTGTAAAAAGGCCACCTAGTGATAACTGCCAATCGCTTAGCATTAATAGTCATTCACAATTACTTTAAATCAAACTCTTTCTTCACCTCATTTCAGGCAGCGGTCCGAATAAGAGAGAACATTTTTCCGGCAGCCTATTTCTCTCCCTCTGTCTCTCCTTTTCACTCGCGCCTCTCTCTCAACCTCTCTCAACTTTCTCTACCAACTTCTCCTCCCTAACCCCTCTCTCACAACCCAATCAGAGTCACCCTAGGGGCCCGCCAACTTATATACCTAACATCGCGCATACGAATACCTCGTACTGCTATCCATCATGGAGGGCACACCTACAGACTTCCAAACACGCCTAGAAACGTTCTTTGCTCAAGTACGCCGCTTACCTCATAGCGACCAGAACGCGATCCTCAATCTCCAGAGTGGCCTTCCTCGGCGAGCTCAGTCAGTCCACAAGTACATTGAGGATTTCGAGATATGAGCCGATTTGTTCTGAGCCTGGCAGACTGTGGGCCCATTTAAGCTCAATGCGGCAAGTTTGGCGGTTTTCATGGTGGCTCCTCTTGAGCGGCTTCGGTACTTTGACACGATTATTAAAGGGTTCGAACGCAGAGGACTGAATGACGCACCCAAAATAAGGGTCGAGTTGACCGATCTTCCCCTTGATGCGATGAAGCTTTGTATGTCTTCTCTTCGTTCATGAGTTGCTCCGCCTGAGTTAACGGTTTTGGAATACACTGCTGACAAGCTGCCTAAGCTAGATACGGGTAAAACTGGCAGAACAAGTTCCCAGGCCTCATCATTCTATGCCCAGGGCATGGCCAGATCGAGCTTTCAGGAATCCGACGAGACGGCTTCGCGCGCCTCTATCCTGGATGCAGCCACCTTGCTACAATTTATTCCTTATTATGATGTGATATGAAACGTCACTAATCGGCACTAACTTACCTTAGGCACGTCAGTGAGATGGGAATGTGTGCATCGTCTCTAGAGCCGCGGATCCTGAGGCAGCTTGCATTTTCCCTCATGCCGCGATGAACAGAGACAACAATACGTTCGAGAGTATGCTGGAGCTGTTTTGGGGCGAGGAAAAGGCGACCTGTTGGATGAACCTGATCCAAAGCGACGCCGAGACTCCACGAAACCGCCTTTCTCTCAATTCCCACCTCCAGGATTTGTGGAACACGGCGGCATTCACCCTCAAGCCATGGTTCCCAAAACCCACACGAGATTGGTGTTCAGTGGCATTGGCTCAAGAGGTCTGATTTGGTGCCAAACACTCCGGTTTATTACCGCAGACTTTTGAATCTCGCGGGACTACATGACTCCACTGGGGGAACGGTTCGCGCACCGAGCGAGTGGGTTGCCAATCGAGACAAGCCAGGTCTTCGTCATTCCATCCAAGGCGCCCGACGACCTTCCAGGTTTCGACCTTTGGAATTGCAGTGGAATATGCTTCGTGCTGCTGCAATTTACGGTGCACTGGGTGACCAGAACTGGAACCCAGCGCGTTGGGCTGATCTGGAAGACTGACATATCATCCGAACAGCCACCTGGGTAGAACCCTTGTTAACTTTGCGCCGAATGACCAAGCAGGATAGAGATATTTTACCCAGAAAACTTCCAGATGTTAATCTCAATTGATGTCAGTGATGACTTTCTCATTCAGTTGCCCAGTCTTGACTAGTATTGACGCGGAGCACCCCTCATGAGCTTGTGTAGCTATTCAAACTCCACATAGAAAGAATACAATGTAGCAGATACACAAAACAACTGATGGTGGTAGAATATTAAATGTATTATATATATCAATACAAAAGACCAAAGGGTCAAGAGGCTGTTCCCAATCGCCAGCTCCGCCGCTTCACACGCTACCAAACGTTCCCCAGCCTTTGAAATCCCCCGCTAAATGCATTGCAAAGCCCCCTTGAAATCCATAACGCCCCGCCTCTTTGGTTATAAAAAAAAAATTGGTATCTCAACATGGCGTGTCACGAACTTACACGCTTTGATGGTTCTTTCTTTTTCTTTTCCCCGGTGGGCATAAACACGTCACGCTTCTCTCTTTGACGCCCCGTGGTGTTTTTGTGTGTGGGTTGCTCGGTTTCGTTGGTCCGTGGACCGTCATAATGGTTCCCGTCCTTCTGTGTGTGTGTGCAATCATTGAGTCCATGTCTTGTCTCCGTCTCGCCAGCTCCCCCTCTTTATCATCCTCCTGTTCTCTCTCATGCGGCCTTGTGATGTGTCTCCCTGAACCGCTTCACCCAGTGTTGTCGAACCCGGCTAGGCATCTTGCAAAACACCATGGCCTTGCTCTCATTGACAAGCACGCTTTCTGAAACCTTGACCTGAAGGTCTAAATCCTCGTCCGCAAAGTCCCGAAAGAAAACATCCAGAGCCTCCTCCTGCCACCGGAGAGAGGTACGCGACTTGACTGCCTCCACAAGTTCCTCGAAAAGCGGGGGATGGGGCAGGCCAGCCTCGCCTTGGGAAGGTGAGCTCACACTGGGACCGTTGGATATGGCGAGCGGGAGCATGGACGAGTTGAGGGTCGCGGCGGAGGCGATGGCGCGTGACCCGTCGTTGGAAGATGTTCGACGTCTCTTCTCAGGGGACTCGGTGAGGTGCTGGTTCATGGCACCAGTTGTAGCTGGCGGCGTCGACTCGAATGCGGACGGGGTGCTCGTGGCCGGCAACTGGCGCTTACGATTTTGCGTGATGGTCTCGTCGGGGGGGGTGAGGGCGCTGGAGTTGGCAGTCGGAGCTCGAGGAGGAATAGAGGTCGACGTCGGTCTCTGTTGGGCTCCGTTGCTTGTTAACAAAGCTGCGGGAGGCTGAGTCAAGGTCGGATGTTGGTTGGGGCTCTCGAGGCCAGGAGGCCGCGGGGGTGGTTCACTTTGGAGGTTGAGGATGCCGGTGCCGGGGGTGTCCGAGTCCTCGAGCATGGGGCCGTCAGTCCGTCTCCGCGGCTTCATGATGCGCTTGGGGGCGCCTCCAGAGCCAATAACGTCCGGGTAGAGGATTTCCATGTAGTCTTCGTGGTCGAATGGTCGGCCTCGGAGGGCTCTGGACAGGGGTTCCCGCTGCGACGATGTTAGTGACGCGATTCTCGGTCTGGGTGACTCGGCATGGCTCGGGATAGCTTTCTCACCTCAATGTGTGCGGTCCAGGCCTCTTCTGTGGCGGTGACGGTCCTAGCGACGGGGTTGTAGAGGAACTCAGGATCCTCGCGCAGGCCGCGCCAGAGGCGAAAGCGCTTCCGAGCATTGTCGCTCTTGTTGATCAGGTGGCTTTTTGTGGGATAAGCGCCATGGCTCTCCTGCAGGGCCTGGGCGGCGCGTTCCCAGGCCTCGGCTTTGAAGCTGCTGTTCTCGCGCAGGCCCAGCTGGACGCTCTCGCAGAGGCTGCGGAAGAAGGTGGCCTCGTAGGCGGGCGTCCAGCTAAAGCGCGGCGCTCTGCGATCGCGGTCGACGCGAGCGGCGGTGGCCTGGCCGTCGGGGCCGAGCACGTCGCCGTCGTCCTCGGACATGGAGGAGTCGCAATGGAATAGTAAGGAGGATAAGGAGGGAGTTGAGGAAGGGAAGAGCTTGGAGCTCGAGGTGCGAAGCTTGACTCTGGGCGAGGCGGGATTGGCGCTGTCGTCAGGAAGATCGTTTCGTCTCGTGGTGGTGGTACAGTAATAGCAAGGCTAGTTGCGACTTGGAGAGTCGCTCTGTCGTCCTTTCGTTGCCGTCCGTTGCTCCGTCGTGATCATTCGTCTTGGTGGTTCGTCTTGGTGGTTCGTCTTGGTGGTTCGTCTTTGGGTGGCGTCGTCGTCGCGGTCTCGCTCACAGTGAGGCCGCCGTTCTGTGCTTGACTCGTCCACTCTTCTGCCGCTGCTTCCAATGTTGTGTCTCTGCCTATGAAGGTTCTCGTCAACTCGCTCGCTCTGAGCTTTGGAGGCGCTTGGCGAGGCGAGATGAGGCGAGGCGAATGCCGTGGATGGATGGATCGTGGAATCCAATCCAATGGATGGCGGCATCCCAACTGGGAATGGGCCGTTCGGTGGAGTCAAAAAAACAGAGGTCACCTGGACCATTGCAGGTGGGTTTTTGCCCGTCACGTGCAGCTCATCCAAGTGCCATTTCAGTCCCGTCCCATCCAATCCATCAAATCCCAATCCCGTCCATCCAATCTAATGCCGTCTATCCAGGCCAATCCCAGTCCTATCCGGTTTAATCCAGTCCTATCCTGTCGAATCCATCTCAAGTCGTCTCCATCCATCGGCGTGTCGCTCCCAATTGAGCCCAGCGCCAGAGCTCAACCCCTGCCTTCTCTCACCTTATTCTACCTCTCATGAGTCCCTCCACCTTGTTCCTCCACCTTGAGAGGCTCACCGTTTTTCTTGCCGGCAGCCAAATCCGTGCCAGGAACATTCGTTCCCTGACCTGGTTTGCTGCCGCTTTTCTTTCCAATATCCCGACATTATGCTACGTTTGATCAATTGCCAGATTTAACCTGCCCCAAATTCCTCGCTATGCATCCTATGAACACGCATCTTGTTTCCAAATTACATATCGACAGTGGATGCTTGTGACACCACACTAATAAACATATAATGTCACTTTTCGTGCACGAACCACATATAATTAAACAACACCTTAAGACACGCTCAGTAGCCGCGACCAACAGCGGCCAACACTCAATCTTATTTCGTGCGAGTGGCTGGCCATCGCGCCTGCCACCACTGTCACGTTAATGCATCCCGGGAGACAACCCTTAGTAGATGGATGAGATGCATAAACGCATCCCCCGCGAAATTGTTCCCGTCGACCAACACTAGGTATTCATAGTCAAGCTCCACCACTTGGCTTAGGATCACGAGCTCCTTCCTAACCTCGCATTCACCAGATTTCATCCCGTTTTTGTGTCGCGCTTCGGCATGTTGGTCGGCGTGCTGGGCAGCAAGACGGTCGCAGCGCCTATGACTCGCATCACAAACTAATAAGAACGAGACGAACTTATCAAATCAAATCACCCATTTACTAGCTAGGGACCAATCATTTGGGTTGTTTCGCTCCAACCGCCTGATTTATGCAGACGTGTCTTTCATAACTGCCTCAAAATCTTGTTTGCTAACTACTACTATTTCCCTCTATCCAAAGATGCACTGAATCAAAGACTGGCAAGCTTGTCACGTCTTAGAGATAATGCCGTTCTTACGAAAGTCGATACTGAAACCATGAGGCGAATGAATAGGCACAGGCGTTTTATCAGAAGTGAGTTTGATTCTGCGTCGTAACTTGACGGCAATTAATATTTTCGTCCTGGAGGTTGTTACGAATTGGGTGTGTTTCCACATGCGTTAAACATCCAGGTTCCGGATGGAACCCTAAGACATTGTGATTACTGCTTTCCAACCAGGCACAGCGAGCCATTCTCGGCGATCTGATACATGACAAATGATACAATATGCAGGGTCCAACGGTTACTACGTAGTAATGTTTCCACATGGGCGTTTGATCGGGTTCGACCCTTGTAGGGTAGGGACCAAGACAGGGATGTCCGGCGCATCTAGCCGACGAAAGTGCCCTCCAAAGAGCTGCCCGCCAGCCGATTAGCGTCGATTTTTAACAAAAGACTTTCATTGGATTCTTTTCTGCATGCGACGTGGTGGTGACCATGGCTGGGCTTTCCTGAGGAAATGTTGATTGGAGCCAGTCTTAGGAGTTGCGCAAAATGACTGAATAAGCCAGGTGGTTTAGAAGTCACCTTGGGCTGCAAATATGTGGCACAGGATCATGTCCACTGACCGCTGGGACAAGTGACACACTGCTAACCAGTTCAAGTGCGGATCAGCGGCGGTCGATTAAAGGATCTCAGATACGAGTGCAAGGGTGGTCTGCAGCTACATGTCTATTCAATCACCCGAAGCACCGCTGTTCATTTACATGTTTTGGTTGATAAATCCGAGCGCTATGCTACAAAACGATGCCACATCCCGTTGTCCACCATACCCGTCACTGTAAAGGTGAGCGTCGCTATTCAATCCTGCAATTCGCTGAGAGGACGCACTTGCAGATAGAAGCATTGCGGAACGGAGTAGAAGAGTCAACTCTACATAGCCGCAACAACGCCCAGAACTACCATGCCTAGGATCCCTCTGGGGTTCATAGCAGCAGCCGAATCGGAGGTAGTGCTGGCAGCGGCGCCCGACTCAGTGTTTGAGGGCGCGGAAGAAGAAGACCCAGTAATTGAAGTCGACTCCGGACCTGAGGTAATGGTTGAGCCTGACGTAGAGGCTTCTGTTGCTGTCGCGGATGCTGAGGTGCTCGTCTCAGCTGCAGAGGTGTTGGTCTGGTTGGCTTCGGAGGCAGTGGTCTGTACAACTTCAGATGTGCTAGTCTGATCGGTCGTCGTGTTCTCAGACGGCTTGGACACGGCCTCGCTTGTCTCAGAGCTGCCGGCGGCTGAAGCGGACGAAGAGGCAGCCGAACAGAACTCAATAGCAGCGGGGAGAACCGAGTCTGAAAATTGAGCGAGGCAGTTAGCAATGTCTTCTTTCCACGGAAAGGGGCGGGATGGAGGAAAATGTACCAATAGCCTCGTCAGCGCCGCACTCTTGCAAAACGCAATTGACAGCCTGGTTGTAGATGGCTTCGTAGTTGGACTGCACGCACCAGCAAACTGCGTCGGTCGTCGAGCAGTCGGTGGCTTGCTCGGTGCCGTCGTTGAGGCAGTCGATGGAGCAATCGGGGAAGTAGTCTTCTTTTTTGATTTCGGCTCCGGCGAGGCCGGCCGCGACGGTGGCTAGGACGAAGACGGAGGTCTTCATGTTGGAAAGGACTATGGGCTATAATTAGTCTTAGAAATCTGGTAATTGATATGTTGAGGTAGCTGAAGCTCAATCAAAGTCCAGAATGAAGGATGGAGAAATGCGCAGGTCAAGGTGGAGGACCAAGCAGACCATGCAGGGGCATCTCGTTTATAGATGTAGCCGGCCCGTTAGCATTTAGAGCTCCAATCTTACGCCTCTTGCGCATGGGAGGATTCAGCTATCAGGCCTCTCGAACAGTTCTCAACCATTGCTAGTCCAGCATGATGGAGGTTCGCGTGGGGTCCCTTTCACTAGATCCTTGGCATTTCATGACATGACATGTGAGCGCCGAAACCGCTCGCAGTTCATAATGGCCTGCCTTCCACATCCGAGCTCTTGCATGACAGCCAGACTCGTTTGAGAGAGCCCTGTCGCATATAGCGCCTTGGTGTGTGGCGAGGGAACTGCGGGCGACGACGACGATTTTGGGTTGTAGAGGAACACCGAGCTAGCGGAGGTGACGGAACCGCGAAGCGAAGTCTTTTGCAGCAAAAGGCCCCAACTAACGGCTAGTGAGCCGTAGAAAGGAGGGGATTTCTTGACGAGTTCCAGGGGTTGCGGTGAGCCGATTGGCCGTTGTGGGCACCCATGATTTAGATCCTTTTGCACATGGGTTATCTGATCATCAGATAACGTGCGCTATTGCACTGCTAAGCTGAAAGCAGTGCACTCCCTCGGCTGGAACACGCCCTGTACAAAGACCCTGGCATCGGGCTGTGCATCTCCTGCCTGATTAGCCTTGGTAGATGTGTTTAAGCTTGTTCTGCTTGCCCAGGGCCGGATGTGACAGGTGGTTCGTCGATCCTTCGCGGGATGCAATCCCCTCGTAGTCTCTACCTACCCCAGCCAGGCATCAGTTCCTAGCTCTGGCCACCTGAGTGAGCCATTTATGCTGCTGCGATGATGGAGGGATCTGTCACAAGTACCTTGCGTGAAGAGTTGCTCTGTCCATGGCCTTGATGCTGATGATGCTTCCCCTCCCCACCGACAGAGCCCGGCCGGATCCACAGCACTCACATGCAAGCCGAGAACAACTTGGTAGATGTCGTATTGTTTATTTCTCACCCCCAGGCCCTACTCTGGAACAGGGCTCTCTAAGTTTGTCCCTCCAAGAATCCTGGTATCCTGGTACATTTCCCCAGCTCGCACCTACCCAAAGGCAAAGGGAAGCTGCGGACACGTACGGACTTCGGCCTACGGCTAGCCAACGCTCCGATAAACGTGGGGATCCTTGAAACCGCATCTGCATATAACAACAGGGATTCCATCGGCGCATCTGGCTTTTGCTGTCGGCTTTCCTGATCCCTTTCTTGACTCGCAGCTCATGGCACACCATCTCGCCTCCCCGCCCAGCTTGCGCTTTCAACACCAGAAAATAGTGAGAGGCAATCACTTGGAAATTGCCCAAGATGGGCCTCACAACGCAGTCGGCATCTGACGCCATCGCCTCAGCCCCCGATGTTGCCGGCGATAATAACGAGGGCAAGGGGACGGGCGGCTCTGATGCTGTTCGAGATACCGAAACGGATCTAAAAGCCATTCCCGAGGCCTCAAGCAACTACCAAGCTGGTGTGCGCCACATTGAAGCCATCACAACCGTGTGGACGAAACGTGACATGATTATCGCTTACGCTCTGTGAGTATCCGTTTATTTGCATCCCCTAACTATACCCCATAGCTGTCCATTGAGACAATTGAATGATTAGATAAATCTATTGTATCTGATACCCGACGCAGCATCTGGCTCATCTACTTTATCGCCTCTACCCAAGAGGTTGTCACCCGCAGTCTCAACCCCTTCGTCACCAGCTCGTTTTCGGCCCATTCTCTCACTGCCGTCACGGGCATAATTTCGAGTTTGTTTGGCGGCCTGTCAAAGCTCGTATTTGCCAAGATCATGGATACCTGGGGACGGCCTCAGACTATTCTCATCACTATGCTCATCTGGACCATTGGCTTCATTCTGATGGCCGCTTCCCCGAACGTCGAGGCTTACGTGGCTGCGCAGGTCTTTTCTGTTACTGGGTATGACCATTTAAGTATTGCCTTGTACTCAAACTCTTCTGCTAACGTCGATTCTAGAGCTCAAGGAGTCAGCTACTGCTTGACTGTCTTCATCTCCGACACGTCCTCCCTCGTCAACCGTCCACTCATGCTTGCCTTTGCCACATCTCCCTACATCGTTACTACTTGGCTTGGCGGTCCTATGGCGGATAGTATCATCCAAGGCATTGGCTTCCGATGGGGCTTCGGTATCTGGACAATAGTTATTCCAATTGTTGTTACGCCTCTTGCTATTCTATTCTTCATCAACGGTCGCAAAGCAGAGAAGTTTGGCATCATCGCACCTCACCAACCGACGCTTTCCATACCAGCCGCACTCGATTGGTGTGTGGATACCGACCTGTTCGGCATTGTTATTCTAACTGCAGGGATGGCTTTGTTCCTCTTGCCAATGTCCATCTACTCCCGTCAACCCGAAGGCTGGAACTCGCCTATGATAATATCTATGATCGTTGTCGGAGGCCTATTGATTGTGACATTCGTCATTTGGGAAAAGTTCTTCGCACCAGTCACCTTCATTCCATTCAAGCTCCTTGCCGACCGAACTGTCTTCTTTGGTGGCATCATGTTCACCTTCGTCTTCTGGAATTCGGCCATCTGGGGAAGCTACTTTACGTCCATGCTATTAGTCGTGTGGAACACTGGCGTCACTAAAGCAACGTATATCAGCAATATTTACCGTGTCGGATCTTGTTTCTCAGGCCTCGTCATAGGGTATCTGATGGCGCGAACTGGGCGGTTCAAGTGGGTCAACCTCTACTTCGCCGCTCCTTTGATGCTTTTGGGAGTTGGCCTCATGATCCAATTCCGGCAACCTGATAGCCCTATTGGCTATGTTATCATGACTCAGATCTTAGTGGCTTTTGCGGGAGGTCCCGTCGTTCTTTCTGGAGAGATGGCCATGATGGCTCCGTCTGACCATCAGCACATTGCTGTGCTAATCGCCATCCTCGATCTCTTCGGTAGCATCGGAACAGCCGTGGGATCAACCGTTGCAGCTGCTATCTGGACTGGAACTTTTCGAGATCGCCTCGTTGCCCATCTACCCCCAGAAGCTGATGTCGATGCCATCTACAGCAGCATGTACACACAGCTGGCTTATAGGCAAGGCACTGAGATCCGACATGGGATTGCCCTCGCCTATGGTGATACCCAGAGGTATATGCTGATTGCCAGTGTTTGCATTTTGTCTCTGGGCTGGTTTTGCGTCTTCTTCTGGAGAGATATCAAGGTTACGGGTATTAAGCAAGTCCGTGGTAATGTTGCATAGAAGACCTGCGGAGTTTAATCCAGCGATATGTTATAATCGAAGAAGTGGAAGTGTTGATTCGTGATTATCCGGAATGACTGGCTTTGGGCGTGATGTAGAAATACTCAGTCTTGATTGGCGGCCCTAGGATTGAGTGCAATAAACCAAAATTGGCACATGGGGTAAGTGACTGGGATCTCTGTTAAACATCTGAAAGTTATGGCCCCAGTGTTGTGAGAAATGAGACGACACATTGAGATGCTGTATGCGCGTTCGTCTACGGCATCTCTCGTCTATTCCACAAGCTTTGGCATTTTTGTCTGAAATAAAATAAGAAAAAATTGCCTCATCCTGACTCATTAATCAATCTACCTGTAGTTCCATTCTATTCAGAATTTGCGATATGTTGGTTCCAGCAAGGTGATGAAGGGGTCACCTCCTTCAACCTCGCTTCAGCAGCAGCAAGTTCCTCTTCGTCGACTGGTTCACCCCAGTTTCTATTCTGCATTGCCGTGATCACAATATGCTCATCAAGAATCTCGGGCCAATCAGCCCCACCTCTGACACAACCTGGCTCTGGACGAGTTGTCGGGACCTTTCTTTCATATTTGTCACGAAAGATGTGAAAACGAGTAATAGCGTCGTAGGCATCCCAGCGTGGTCGATTGAAGCGTGTTCCAAGTATGGGGAGGGGGCATGGCACTTCGTCATCCGGCTTAGCCAAGAGGAAGCGAATTAAGGCATCAAATTGCTCCGGTGTTGGTGGGTAGAGGGTCGTCGGGCCCTTCAACTTACTTCCATGTATCCACATGGAATTGCACTGCAACATCTATTAGTCTATGTCCGGACCGTATGGAAGTTGGCTAAAAGATTACGGCTTCGCTTACCTCCTGTTCTGCTTCACCACGGTCAAAAACAACAACGCCGCCAAAAATCTTCCCCTCGGCCCAGTACCCTGCGACATCGGCAAGACCTCTGGGGTATTGTTCTGAATATTGATACGCCCAGTGAAAAAATGGCGAACCCGCTGGGAGAAAATAGCGTCGGTAACGCAACTCGTCACCTGTGACTTGACGCTCAATATCTAGCCAATTTTGATGAACCTCGTGTTTATGGGCTCCGTCATCTAGCTCAAAGAGATGAGCGCCGATTTTATGGCAAGCAACGACAACAAGCCAGATGAGCCGTAAGTTGTACTCCCTAGAGCCGGCTGTTGTGTTTTGGAAAGCGAGAAGTAGCTACGGATTATCAGCTGGGACTGAGACGTGGTTGAGGCGAGCCACTGAGCGTGATAGGAGCGAGACCAGTAGCAGGGAAGAATGTGTGACTAGCTATCTTACTGACTGATTGAATAGCAAGTCGGAAGGGTCAAATGTGGCCTTGAAGTCACGAGCCTTTTCGAGGTAGCCCTCGCAGAGTTTCTTATGTCCCAACTCGTACACTGGGTGACGGTGCATAAAATAGTAAGAGTCTTGGAAGGACTGCTCCGTTGGAAGTCCGTCGAGGATCTGGGCGTATGTGAATTCGGCTAGAGGAGTGGACAAGAGCCGCATCAGGGCTTGGCGGAACGTCTCCCTGTGTTCGGTATCGAGAACATCAGCATCCTTGACAGAAATGTCTGAGGGGTCAGGAGGAGGGGGTGTGATGTAGGTGATGGCCTCGAGGTTTTCGATTCGTGCATGCATGTTGGGTGAGAGTTGGGTGATGTTTGGTGATATTTTGGGAGACGTTGCGCACGCCTTGTTGGTACCGGTCCAAGTTCAATGATTAGGTAACTAAGAATAATGATTGCGCCACTCCGGCTCCCGCCTAGAGTACCATGCGCTTACCAACAACGTGAAATTATAAGTGCCCTAGGAATTCTGAGGCCTAGCTAGATCAATGAAAGTTTTGTTCATTTGTTTGCCTCTTGAGAGAACGTTCTCACTTGATCACATAAGGAACAACTCGACCAACTTTCACACTGCATACTAAAAATATGCCTCTAAATACAATTGGCGAGGATTCACCGGGAGCGTTGGCGAAAGGTTGGAGAGTATATCTATTGTATCTATTCTACTAGAGCTTGACTGACATACCAATAAAAACACTGGTTCGAATTCTATTCGGAAGTTCAGCGTAAAGCACCGGACTCATTATAATCTGCTTTCTGCTGAGACATCACAGAGTTTGACCGGAGTGATTGCGTTGCGACCTACACTATCATAGTGTACGCCACGCGTGATGTGGAGCTAAACTGTATACGACTCTGGAACTTGGCCGATTTAATAAATCAATGCATCTTATGACGAAGAAAATAGGATACCCGAGCTCTCCTTACTTTTCACGGTTACTATTGTGTCTACCCTAGACAACCTGTCGCGAGATGCTGCACGAGAGTCGCAGGCCAGAGACCCTGCATACCTCATAGGAAGCCTGAGACTTCTAGTTGCCCACGTTGCTTTATGGAGCCAGATTTAAACCAGCCGATCCTCGTGGTCGCGTATGACCGCCACTTACTGCTGTCGCTTGTGGCCCTCAACCCCTCTCCCGACAATCACGACAATAGTAGCGATCGTGGTAGGAAGATACGTATCCTCTCACTAGCGTTTACTCAAAACGTGGGAGCTGACGAGTCTGAAAGCGTTACCATGCTTGTCCGTAGTCTGCTGAGATCGAAACTCCGTGCGCGATGAGCGCGCATGGGAGAAAATGAGGGGCATGCATACGAATAGCTTCAAGAAGCTAAAGCGGATTCTTAAGAACGCGTGGAACTCTATCAGCCTCCACATGTCGATCGCGGAGTACTGTGCAGGGGATAATCCAATATGTAGCCTCATTGAAAATTACGAACTGCATTTGCAACCATTGACGGGGCAATGCGCGGTCGGCCAAGTTCTCAAAGATGGTTGTACGCTAGCAAATCCCTTGTGCCTTCTACTATCTTATAATGGTATACCCATTGGCTCATTTGACTCATTGCTGTTTCTTTGAAGATGAAAGAGGACTCTATGGGGTGATTTGGCTTCATCGAAGTGATCTTGTTCCACCTAACACAGTGGCATGTTAGCTGCAGAAGATTGGGCCGGGTACCGCTTGTCATGCAATGCATCTTTGAGTTGAAGACACCAACTGACACGTGGGATAATCTAGCGAAAAGTATGCCGTAGCCAAATACGAGTTCTTGATTCATTTGGATAATTCACGACACAATCCGTTGACGGTTTGGAGAATCGTGGTGTTAGCTGGACGACGGCGTTCGTGCGCTTGGCTCCTCGTGCTAACAAAAGAGGACTGGATCGTACGAGAATGGGTAGTTCTCCCACCGGAGAGTCTGAGCTTAGGTGACCAACGGGCATCTTCAGTGAGCGTGGCGTCGCTTGCTAGTCACAGGCGAATGAACCAGTTCGTGTCACTTGTTGTTGACATTGTCTGTGAAACTACGGATCTGCCATTCAACTGTTCTTACAGTGCATATATCATATCATTAGGTTGGAGCATTCCACTCACCCGTAAGGTCCTCCAGGGTAATAATACGAGAAATGCCATCATCTCTGGCAGTGTTGAAGAATCGTCTCCCCGCTTTTCGTTCCCCAGACATGTACCCCGGCAACCAGGTGCATGTAGACTAATTACCCGGGGTATTTTTAAGCCTTCAAGCCACCCGGCCACCCATCACAACTCCGGTGGATCAATCCCGGTGGATCGATACTCCTGGATCACTGCCCGGCAGTCGGGTGCTTGGTGGGAGCTTTCCTTGCTCTGAGCTTTAGAACAAGGTGCTATGTCCATTCAAAGTGGAATAAGTATATCTGTCGATCATCCCCGGCTCCGGGGATCAATCCCATCACACAGCTTTCACACACCGATTTGACATCGCACAGCTTCTCTGACAGCATCGACCTGCTACATTAAGACCCGACGTGTCGATACTAACATGGCCCCGGAAGAAAATAGGGTCGTGCCAACGGAGCGCGAGCTCAAAGGCTTCGACCTAAGCAATGTGGATGTGGTTGAGCTGATTCACCGCGCCGAGGAGGGCGATGCTGCTGATCGACTGTTGACTGTGCGACAAGCGTTGAAGAAGTACAAAAAGGCCGTCTTTTGGGCTATGTTTCTGTCCACCAGTCTGATCATGGAAGGATACGACGTTGTCATTGTTAGTAGCTTATTACGGGCGATTCACAGCTCGCACCCAGCCTGACCCATTGCTTACTTCCACCAGATCACCTCGTTTTACGGCCAGACTCAATTCCAAAACCGCTTCGGTGTCGAGGATGCTTCCGGGAAGATGCACATTCCAGCGGCATGGCAGTCAGGTCTTTCCAATTCTGCTTTGGTGGGCCAGCTTGCCGGCCTCGTCGCCAACGCCTGGGCTCAGGAACGTTTCGGCTCTCGAAAGACCATGATGTTCTTCATGGTTTGGATGGCAGTGGCCATTTTTATCCCTTTTTTCGCACCGTCTCTGTCCGTCTTGGCATTTGGTGAGGCAATGTGCGGTATCTCGTGGGGTGTCTTCCAGGTAAGTCTCGCCCTTCAAGTCACTGATCCTTGCGCATGTCGAATTAATTCGCCATAGACCCTCTCTACGAGTTACGCATCCGAAGTTGTTCCCACTATCCTACGACCCTATGTTACCGCTTACGTCTGCATGTGTTGGGGTGCTGGTATTCTTCTCTCGTCTGGTGTCGTTCGAGCTGTGGCTGGTGTCGATGGCGACCTTGGCTGGCGGCTACCCTTTGCCCTCCAGTGGGTGTGGCCCATCCCGCTCCTCACCGGTGCCTACCTTGCTCCTGAATCTCCATGGAACGCTGTTCGAAGAGGCAAAATCGATGAGGCGAGGTCGAGTTTGATGCGACTCTGTGCCGAAAGCTCAGATAAGGTGCAGGATGTGGAAGCAACCCTTGCTATTATCAGGCACACGACAACCCTGGAGAAGGCAGAGACCGAGGGTGCTAGTTTCGCGGAATGCTTCCGGGGTACCAACCTGCGCCGAACCGAGATTGTAAGTACTGACGTCTTTTCCCACTTGGTAAACCTCAAAACTGACGCGTATCTCCAACCTGTAGAACTGCGTGGTCTGGGCAGCTCAGATTCTTTGTGGCAATGCTATCCTCGGTTATTCGGTCGTTTTCCTCCAAGCAGCAGGATTTTCCGAGATTCAGGCTTTCGATATCAACATTTCCCTTTCGGCATGCTACATCATCGGCGGCATCATCTGCTGGTTTCTTTTCCCCCATGTTGGGCGTGCCACGATTTACATGTCCGGAATGTCCTTCATGTTCGTCTGTCTCATGGTTATCGGTGGCCTCGGCTTTGTGGAAGGAAAGAGCGCCCACTTGGCAATCGGCATCATTCTGGTTATCTCGACTCTGGTCAACATGATCACGATCGGGCCAGCATGCTATCCAATTGTTGCCGAGACACCCTCCGGCAAGCTTCGTTACAAGACGATCTCCATTGGCCGATTCGTTTACAACCTCACCGGTATCTTCCACAACTCTGTTACGCCCCGCATGTTGTCTGCGGACGGTACGTCCCCTCACCCCAGATATGCTTAAGCTTTATCGGTATTGTGATAAAGATTCACGCTAACTGTATGTCAGCTTGGAACTGGGGAGCCAAGGCAGGATTTTTCTACGCTGGTACTAATCTGCTTTGCAACATCTGGTGCTGGTTCCGTCTTCCTGAGACCAAGGACCGAACATTCGGTGAAATTGATCTCCTCTTCGATAATCACGTTTCGGCGAGAAAGTTTAAGTACACTAAGGTCGACCGTAAGTGTTTACTACGTTTCTTCCTATTGCTAAAGCTACGTTTCTAACCTCAACCGTGTGATAGAATTCGCTCACCAGAGTGAGAAGTTTTCGGAGAAGCAAGAGGACGCTACTCACCACGAGAGCACTCTTTGAGGGTTTTGAGTTACTTGCAGATGTTGAGCTTAGGAGCCAAGCAAACCTTGTGATGGTACGGTACTATCTCGTTGGATGTTTTGATCCCTCTGATTGGGCTGAATAAACTTGAGGGAATGTTTCTTGAAGTAGGTAGTCACTCTGCCCAATCTTTGGACAGAGCACACTTTTCTTCAGTTCAATTCTATATGCAGCGAATCTTGTGCACCACTTTGTTATATGCTCGGTAAGCAAATGTGTCAAATGGAGCATCTGGGCCGGTTTCTGTTGTGATCCACAACTTCGTAATGTCCCCATAATTGTCAATTCGCTTGTCATCTAGTGATTGATCAACCCACACACTACTCAATGTCCCGATCCATAGTTTCAAGAGGCCTTGTTCAATGGAACCTGTCGCAGACTCACAACAAAAAAAAGGAAAAAAAAAGAAATTGGATGGCATCAAGAGACTTTAATGCTCCCGGCAGGGCTTGAACCTGCGACCCTCGCATCACCAACACTGGCAATTGAAGTATTAGTACGATGCTCTAACCAACTGAGCTACGGAAGCCGTCCAATTGTGATGTCCAGACAGACTTCTTTAGCAACAAGAGGCGAGCGCATTCCCGAGTGTCTGAGCCACACTGCATGCATTGTGAAGAACTCCAAAATGTGATGGTACCTAAAGATCTTCGGATTCATAAGATATGATTCTTTTACAACCCAAAAGCCATGAATATGTGCGTCAACTGAAAGCTGAACTGAAAGCTCAACTGATTTGATACACTACCAAGATGATCAGAGTCCAGGGATGCCTGAGCAACATCAAACCTGGTCACGGCGTAGTTTGGTACGGAGGAGATGCTTATGTGTGTAAAGGTCAGTCATGGATCAATGCATACAAAAAAAACCAACCAACCGAATCCCAGCACATGCAAGCAACATCACGGGTTTAGTTTACGATACCCCGTACCTCAAGCTTCTGGTTTCCTCTCATCTAACCCCATTACGGTGGTGGCATGTGCATGCTAGGCCGATCTAAATCCAGGTGACACCTTGTTCACTGATGCGCACGAATTACAACACAAGATGAAAAGCAACCGAGTATCAACAGCAGGGATTCTATAACGGGATGCGGGGAGAATCCGGGGGTAGTCTAATGTTCTTGGGGACGATTTGGGTGCTGGAGAAATGGATCATGACCATGCCCCGGTGGATTGTCCGGTGGGATGTCCGGTGGATTCTCTATGTAAGAGAGCCGAAATTTGGGAATCGCCTTGGCTCTAGGTCGGGAACATGGGTTGTACTATGGTGAGCCAATTTGAGATTATTCCAGACGTTATACTTGAATTGTATCCGATCGCGAGTATGCGATGCTGTTCAATCCCAGTCTTCGAGGTCTAGACTCCTGTACCCCACGATGCTCGGATGTCAAGCCCGGAGATTATGGGTCAACCCTGGCCTGATGATCTCCCTCTAACAATTCGGGATGCGCATCGCTCGTTACCTTACGGGCTTAGCTCTTCCTGCTCTGCGCAACAACATTCTGGGCAGCTAAGACTCAAGAATGTTGGTGTTGGATATTGATTGCAAGTAGAATCAAGGATGTTGCAGAGCAATTTCTCACGAATACACATTGGCCCTTGCCTAGGTGCATGCGTGGGACTGCAGATAACCCCGGAATTCCTATGAGACCTAGGAGCGTATGATGAGCTTTTACACTTTTCAAGATCATAATTACGGGTCTGTTCTCAAGTGAACAAGTGCTCTCGAGAAGTGTAAAAAGCTCATCATACGCTCTGAGATGTCGTTCTGCGTTATTTAGAAGCGGGATCAGCCATGGTGCAGTTTGATTTGCCAGAAGTTACGAGGCTGAATCCGCCTTGCCGCCGATTTTCATTTCCTCATCAACTTTTCTCTAGGCTCCCACTCCCCACCCACGCTCAGAATCCCCTCAATTTCTCACTTTTCACAATGCAAACTGTTCCATTCTCATCATGGAAAGTGACCTGAAGGGCATCCCGGCTTCGCTGGATCCAGGCCAGCTGGACCAGATGTCGCAACTTGCGAACTATCAGGTCAGTCGCCTCAAAGCCGAAATGTGGTCCATCAAGGACTGCAAGTTTCTTGTATTCGACGACATGGACGAAAACGGTCAGCCCTCTGGCACATATCTTGATCCCAATGAACCCTCCAAAAATGGTTTTGTATGCCGCATTTGTACGTCTTGCCCGGAGTTTCCTCATGACCGGAAGCCACGGAATTTCCGTCTCTTCAGGCCACGGGATGTGTTTCTTGAACTCGGAAGCCTCGATTCTACTGCTTCCATGGACATCTGCAGTCATTACGTCGCGGTGTCTTACTGCTGGCCCGAACCACTCAAAGACAGCAACGGCAATACGCTTTCGCCCACTGGATCATACCGAGTTCGTGATCTAAACGGCATCATTCGAGCAAATCGTGCCCCGGACGATGTCATTAATCGCGCCGTGGATGCTGCCAACTCTCTCGGCCTCCGTATGATCTGGATAGACCAAGAGTGTCTGCCGCAACCAAATGACAAAAGCCCTCAGGAAGTGAAAGACGAGCAGGAACTTGGGCTACAGGCTATGGACATCATCTACAACCGGGCAATCATGACAGCTGGTCTTCATGACACAGAACTTACAAGCCAGCTCCAAGTTGATATTCTGAAGGCCCTGGGCACGTCTAAAAACACATCCCCAAACATTCGCAGGGACTACTTCAGCCTGGCTATCGACTTCTTCAAACAAGTCCGTCGTGACCGCTGGTACACACGTGCCTGGGTTATCCAAGAGGCAGTGAGCGCTGGGCGCAATCTCATGCTCATTTTTAGACGAGGAGCAGGTATCACATTTTCATCCACGTTCCGCTTCACTACCGAGCTCACTCCGCCCAAGCATTCCTTGGACTTGATCCCTCGAGACCTTCCGTCAGATGTTGTCTGTATCACGGTTGACCAGTTCCAACAGATGGTTAGGAGGATGAAGAACTTTCTACAGAATCAACTCATCAAGCCACCATTGGAGAAGGCACAGCTAGATAATGCTACCAAGGTGATCGCTGAAGCCGAAGCCCTTCACCCCGCACTTATGGCGACGAAAAGCGGAATATTTACCGTGAACATCTACTGCTTAAATAACTATGGTGCACGACATTCAGTCAACGGGGCAGGTGCTCTGACGTTGCTTAAATCTCGGGCATGTCGGGATGAGCAGGACCTAATTGCTATTGTTGCAAATCTATGTCATTATGAAATTCGACTCAACACACGGCTTGTTGCGAAGCACTGCACGTCGCTGCGCCTCGCCATCCTTGCCTTAGCATTGCTCAATGGAGACTTTTCACTTCTGGTACCGGAACTGTATTCCTTCCCAGGGACCCTAAACGGTCCATTAAAGCTCGGCACCTCGTCTTGGCTTGATCCATTTGATGTTGGTGTCGCTTGGATCGATCACTCCAGTATCCACCCTTTTGTCGGCCACAGGGCTGTTCAACAGCACGTGGCAGCCAATAAGCTCGGTTTTGTCGCCTACCTCTGGGATATTGAAGATGAGTTTGATTTCACACCAATAAGGGATCAGTGGGCTCATGTTTGGAGGGATCTAAAGAGGCTAAAGGTTGTGGTGGATAACCCAAAGAAAGAAGGCGACTGCGGGCGGGCTTTCAGAGAGCGGCTGATGAGAATATGCCAGCATTTCGCAAGCAAGGGAATTACCCGCAAAGCTAAAGACGAATTACTTCGGACTCGCGCTATTGCCCCGGACTCTCCCGTCTGGAACGGGATAGGCGACCAGGGCATCCATGTTACATCATATCTCAACGCGGATCAGATCGAGTCTACTCCAGTGATACAAAAACTCATTGCCCAGATTTTCTTCGATATCCTCAAATTTCTGTTCTCAATGACAGACAAAGACGCGCGAGCGATTGGAATAGCTAACAGCATCTGGCAATCCATGCGCGTGGATAGTCTACACACCAATGGTAACGATTACGACAGCAAAGACCTTGAAACTCTTCCCGACGAAGTCAGCGAAGTGTTATTCAATCATCCAGATGTTGTCAATAGCCCATTCAAAACCTTGCGATTTGACAGAACCCGAGGTGAAGAGTACCATCAAGTATGGCTCTTCGACCGCATCATGACACACGGGTCGCTCTGGGTTGGCCGCTACAGGCGTGGCTATGAAATGGATTCTCTGATCAAATTCATTGAACAAGGAAAAGAGCATTTCGCGTCGAAAGGAACTGGAGTTTCACAATTGACAGGGCCCGGAACTACTCCCCAACAAACCATGCGGCCATCGATACTGCATAGACAACTTGGTCGCCAGTTGGATGGACGCTTGAATCGAGATACTTTACTCCGGCAGCTGGAAAAGAGTGGGGAGGAAACAGACCCTTGCATCACTTCAGGTGTGGGTGCCAGCGTCGGTGAGATTTTTCGACATGGCATATGGACACCCAAGGCCGAAGATGGCCGAGCCCAAAACTTGGTCTCTGTCTTTGACATTGACGGCCCTTGTCTCATATCCATCCCATATGATTCGGATTGGGAGATGCTGCCTCATCCAGACTTGAGAAGCATGAGCGTATGCTGGTTAATCGAGCCCAAACAAAGGCGGGATCATCATGTTATGCTAGGCAACTTCAACGGACTAGACGGAGGAACGACTTCAAAACATGACTTAAAAAAAGACTCATGGTTAGGGAAACGCCAAGATTCAATGTGTCAACAACTTTCCATAGATACGGGCATCCCACTTGACAGAAAGTCGCTGTTGGAGTTGGAAAAGATGGAGATAGCATCCCGGTCTTTCCAAGTCGTCGGAAAGGTGAAGGGGATGTGGGCGATCATGGATCCACCTTACCAGGTCTACTACTTCTACTAACAAGGGAGCATTGATCGAGGTGGGCTGTGCAGGATAGACCACCGAGGTTACTGATAATGTTAATATCACTGGTCCACATTGAGCCTGGAGTGAAACCATTGAACTATATGTTCAATTTCGACAACCCGTAACACCGATGTACACCTCCTAGTTGACGTAGCTTTCGCTTCCCAAAAAAACTTAGAAAGACTGTGATGTGGAAACTTGGATCGACTCCTGTCACATGGCATTCCCCTCGTCCTCAAGACTATACTTTGTTCAGTCGAGATGAGGTGTTGAGACGGCTAGTCACATCGACTACCGTAATCCATTAACCTCTGGAGACTATTTTCTCTCAGCGATGTAACAGTCCATATCTATCTGTTTCGCAAACCAGAAATTCGACACTTTCCATTCAGCCTTCGGATCAACAAGCTCAAAATCGAAATTTCTCAACAGCTGTGGCAGCAATTTGGCCATCTCCATCAAAGAGATGTTCTTTCCTAAGCATATCCGCGATCCCATTCCAAATTGTATCATATATCGGTCCATGTCACGCGCTTTGTCCTTATTTTCCAGCCAACGTTCGGGTCGGAACTGATCCGCGTCGTCTCCGAAGATGAGTTTGTTTCGGTGGATTACGTACGGATTCACACCGACCTCTGCACCAGCTGGGATGGTGAAGGAATTGAGTTGGAGGTTGGAGGGTGGAACGTAGCGAGGGAGGCTCCATTGCACGGCGGGATGGACTCTCATCGCCTCTTTCATGACCTAGTTGACAGTCAGTATCTTACATAAGGACATGGAAAAACAGATTTCGTGCGCGTACCGCCTGAAGATATGGCATGTTGATCGTTTCGCCAAACGTAACTGGATCGCTAATTTTTCCCTGCGCGTCAAAACTGGCAATCTCCTCCTGAAGGCGCTTGTATGTTTGAGGGCTCCGCAGAAGGAAATACATAATCGACCGCAGACTAATGGCCGTGGTATCACTCCCCGCGGCAACATTAGCGAAACAGCTTCGCCAGATGGTGGGCTCTGTTCTTCCCATTTTTTGTAGTCGCGACACAAAGTCAGCCCTACCCTCATCTCCACGTTGTAGTCGACTCTGGATCTGATTGCCCACGAATTCGTTGAAAACGCCCAGACCTGGGGGATAGGCGAGGCCGATTTTGGAGAGGAGCATCATTCCAACGTAGTATAGCGACCAATACTCGGGCATCACTGTGAAGAGCGCGCCGTGGACTAAGTAGCGTTCGAGTTTCGCGATGCAGTCTTGTACATCCATGCCCTCGCTCATAAAACCAAAGGGTTGTGAGAAGGTGATCTGACCGATGACCTATCATTGGAGAGTTAGCATTTTTAGTTGATCATCACCGTGTAGCTTACATCAAAGGCATAATATTGCAGCCAACTAGCAAGGTCAACCGGAGTGCGCGACTGCGCAAATAGATCCCGCAGTCTCTCGCACATGATTCTTGTACACTCATCGACAAATGGTTCCAACTCGACCAGTGAAGTCATGCTATATGCCGAAGCGATCTCCCGCCGTTGATGAGCATGTCGGGCAATATTCGGATCGGTAAATAAGTCATCGTTGTCTTTGGTTCCGAAAGGGATATAGAATTTCGTCTTGCCGAAATTGGAAGTGTGTCCGTAGATGGATTTCACGGCCGAAGGGTCAGAGATGAGCACCTCGTTGGGGGCAATTCGCACGACTGGTCCATATCGGGCGTGGAGCCGCATCTGCACCTTTTCCATCTCGCCGCGTCGAACATGGTTCAGCTTCCAAAGTCTTGTGCAGCCGGCAAAAAAAGGTCCAGGGATATGTCGCAGACGGGTCATGTATTTGTTCTTGACAAAGTGGAATAATAGAAACGCTGTCAGTATAATGAAAGCCCGGCTAAAGGTGAAGCGAGCCAGGCTTGAACGGAAGCCGTCCACTGCTTGGGACAAGAGTTCTGCCATTGTTTTGCATAGAGGGTTCTCTCTCTCTCGGAACTTATTGTAGGCACGACGATCAGTCTTTCGAGGTACTCAAAGTTGCGGGGTAAGAGGGCAGGCGACCACGGACCGAGTTAAATACAAAGGCGGCGCACCATGCATGACCCAAATTTCCACCTCAGCTCCGCTGGCGCGAGGCAGTAGAACGTCACACAATTGGGATTAAGTTCCGCATGAAGCCCGAAAACCCGAGATGCTGCGGTCCTCGATCCCCAACTCCCCGCATCGATGGAGAAAGTGATCCGGTCTCGAGTCTCTCGGCACTCTGTTGGATCATTCAGACGTTAGAGAAGTCGTCTGACCATCATGTAATCGATCCCCTAAGGCTAGCCAAGACTTTAGTTCTGGCTGTGGAGAGACAGGCTAAGAAAGTTGTGCAATTATCAATTCTAATGTCAGCTACATTGACATGGTTGCGGTTGTCGAATTGGCGGCGTTTCGGAAGCCATGATTCCGAGACGTTAGCTAGATCCTGATATTGAGATGCGTCCACGATGTCCAGCATATCTCGACTTAAGATTAACATCAAAATTTTGTGTTGGATTATGATTATATACTTGCTAAGATCGCCGGTCAGACGCTCCGCGCACTGTAATCCCAAAATTGACTTTAGCCGCGTTATTTTCTCCTAGCCGGGTGACCAAATACTGATTTACGTAGGTTTAATCAATATCTTTGTGAGAAAACATCTATCGAAATTAGTTTCAGAAACTACCGGCATCTATAGGCTTTAAAATTTTATCTAAGAGCTGCTCTGCAGGGACTCCCTGATATCCTGCAATCGCTTGCGCTGCTTTCCTTGCTCATCAAAGTTGTCTTCACTCAGCCAAGCCTCAAAAGCCTGCTTGATGAGCGGCCACTCGTCGTCAGTAATGCTTAACCAAGCTGTGTCTCTGCTTCTGCCCTTGACGATGAAATGCTTTCTGCGACGGGTTAGTAACCAAGGGTAGAAAAGCATAGAATATCCGGTGGTTACCTGAAGACACCCTCAAAGACAAAACCAAGTCTCGCGGCGGCGGAAAGGCTAGGCTTGTTTAGATTGTTCGCCTTCCACTCGACTCTGCGGTAGTTCAGATCCTCAAATGCATGCTTGAGAATGAGGTAGAATGCTTCGGTCGCCCCGCGGGTTTGCTTCAATACGTCGCCAAGGATGATGCTGCCGATTTCGATTCTGCGATGCTCCGGGAAAATAGACATGTAAGTCATCAGCCCAACCGGCTCAGGGGCTGAGCCAGACTCTGGGCCCGAAAGAATCGCAAAGTAGTGCGGGTCAGTCGATGCACTCCATTTGTCAATGACTTCCTGCCATCCCTTCAACTCTAGCCATGGTCCACTAAACATGTATGTCCAGCCATCGGCATTCTCTTCACCGCCGAGATGCTTGAAGCTCGCTGTTGCGTGAGATGGCTTCAGGGGTACGAGAGAGATGTAGCGACCGTGGAGTTCGACGCGGGACGGCCTGGGAGATGTGCCGGAGACAAGAGGACCAACAGGCAACGACATGGCTGCTGGAAGTCAATTTATCGCTCAAATATTTAAAGAAGGTACTTCAAGTTCAGGATTCCACAATAAGAATGCTTTATGTATCGGGTTGATAGACGTGAGTCAGAAAGCCGCTCTTTTGAGTCTTCTCCGCTCCGGACGCAGCTCCGAAAGCGGGTGGAGACTGTGCTGATTCGTCCCATTATCGGCGGGCAGTTCCGAGGTTGGATGACGCGAGATAATCAATGAACCAAATAACCAGGATCGGATAAATGACTAGGTCCTTTCCTTCGATTGATGCAGCGGTCAATTTCAGATGCGATCTTAGAGAACTTGAGGGAGTTGCGGTAACCAATGGTGGAGTACAGTGTGCTCATGTTAACTAGCATATCTTTCAATGATCTCTCGATAGCGTAGGGGCAATCGAGTTCATGGGGTTCCGATAAATCCTGAACAAAGATAATCCAATAAATAAAACTCTGGGCGCTTAGTTTAGGTTACTGGATGCTGGCTGTTCTCAGATTATCCTTTGCTTCCTTGCCGTGAAGTTGCAGCACAAACATGCAACCCCCTGCACCGCCCATGTGATGTTCAATACAATGAATAAGACATATGTTTAGGCAGGACATGATCTGCCCACCATTCGCTCGATCGTCGTGTTGCTATGGCATAATATCGTCTTTTTGTTCTGCGCCATTTGAATTCCCAAGCCTTTGGCGTAGCGGCACGTGACATCGTCAAAGCGGCCTCAGCTGAGATTGATCTTCAAACCTAAAGCTTCAAAAGTGCCTTTGTCATCCTCCATCACCATCGCCTTATCCGCGCCCTCCAACATCTCGATGCGAATAATGCGACAACCACTAAAAGACCATCGCTAGCACAGCACTGTCGCCGATGTCTCCTGGCGCACGCTCTGGCTCAAGCTCAAGCTCGAGCTCATCCCCCGAAAGCTCGCTCGTGCGCAAGCCGGGCGTGAAGCGGATACATAACAAGTCGCGTCTCGGCTGCTTCAACTGCAAGCGGAGGAGAGTGAAATGTGATGAGAAGCGGCCCTTATGTGCGCCGTGTTCCCGGCTCGGCTTGTCTTGTCAATACCCGCATCGCGAGTCTCAAGTCGCGATAGACGAGATTCCTAGGTCCACCTCGACGGGCTTCACGCTTGATGACCTGAGGTTCCACCACCAATTCCTCACCGTTGCGTATCCGAGCCTGCCGCTTAGAGGTGATGATGTCTGGTCTCAATGCGCGGCCATGTCGCACTCAGTAAGTGACTTCATGACACCACGCTCAGCGTCCGGCTCACATTCGCCCTTGACAGTACGACTACCTAGCGCATGCGGCGCTGGGACTAGGCGCCTCACATCTGTCGCAGAATGGAAGCGGAAATTTCACCGCTCAGGCTCTGCAGCATCGCGTAACAGCTATCAGACTCATCAGCGAGCAACTGGCCGAGCCTTCAAATAAGACTTTAGAGCAAGCGGACGCCCTTTTCGCCGCCCTGCTGTGCATTGTCGCACAATCATCACTCATGCCAGATGGCATGACTGAGTATCTGGTCATGACGAGAGGGGCCAACCTGGTTGCGGCCTCAATTATGCCAGACTTTAGTCGCTCCGTCTTCAAAGCCTTTTCTGCACAGGGACACATTGAGAGTCTGAGAAGAATGATCAATGACCAACCCAAAGATTTGGAAGTACTCAACGGCTTCCGTTGCTCCGTCATGAACCTGGAACCTATCTGCCAGACGTTTTGCGAACGAGCTTACTTTGATTCTCTCGTCAAAACCATCACATCAGTGCCCACTTCATCATTTGGAGGTGAGTCACGTACCCGTGCCGTGGATGCGTATGTCAAGTTAGCACGTAATTAATCGTTCGTAGCATGGAGGGAATTTGTGGACCTTTTTCTGATGCCCAGCTTCATGAGCAACTCAGACTTTCAGTCTTTTATCGATCCGGATAACCACACAGGCCAACTGCTCATCATTCACATGTTCCTTCTTGATTACGTTCTTGGGCGATCATTTATCGCCCCATCGGATGAACCCAAGTGCCCAGGCCGCAAGAACATGGTTATCCTGTGGACAGAAAACGTGGTCAAGAGCCTTCCTCGGGAATATCAACCTTACGCGATGTGGTTGAAACACTTCTGCTTGGTTCTTGCAGAGCAAGACGCGAGGTATCTCCTCAGCCCATAAGAGAGGATCCTGACTCTTCGAAAGAGCCAGCAGCATCGCCCGGCCAAACACTCCGAACTATATACCAAAATGCGCTGCCGTTCCACATTCACCATTGCAGTTGGTGTTTTGAGATTGTGGCGGCTCACTGCCAAAAATGACGAGCCTGGATGAGAGTTGCATAGGTTGGTGGATTTATTTGCTACTTCGAAGGCGAGTTGTGTCTTTCGCTCTTCTTTTAACAAATACCTGAGCCTCGAGAGCGCTGCTACTGCGTTAACCAACCACCACATGACTTGCAGGCAGATGAATAGTAAACGATCTTAACATATACTATGGCTCATTGATTCTTCACCATCAAGCAAGTGCGTACATTATAAGAGTGTGTATCCGTACAAGTATCACTACATGCTATACCTCTTCTCAACGTGCGCAAGAGTGAGATTATCTAAGTCTTGTGTACCTCCGTTGTAAATCCTTAGCCTTCTTGACAAGAATAGCTTTCCTCGATAAGATAAGCGGTTGTTTGAAGCTGTTAGGGACAGGTTTCCGCTCTGATATAATAGATGCGAAAATGGCCCAACTTTTGTTCCCCGTTGTTGTAACTGCAGCACCGTGAGAGAGAAGCAGGTTGGCAAATTCGTATGCTTCCTCTGGCCTAACGTGGTCCCCTATTTCATACGTATTGCCCCCTACTCCACACGCAAGATCGAGCGGCGTCCTACCCTCGCCATCAAGGGCGTTAACATCGGCATTATACTGTAATAAGAGTGACGTAAGTTGTGGAGGAGAAATATGAACTGGCTTGCATGAAGTCCATTTCTCCGGTTGGTGCCTTCTCCGAGGCAGGCGTATTGAAATCTCAACATTAGGGTTCTGTCCGAACCTAAGGAAGTGGCCTGCCAATCTTGTACGGATAGGATCGTCCTGGTATTTATTCTCGGACGAACCAGTAAACCTGGTGTAGGCGAATTTCGAGAAAAGCAACTGGAATGGGGTCTTTCCATCAAAAGTTGAGTCTAAACTAGCTCCATGCTGCAGTAGAAGCTGGGCGATGTCCATACTGTCTGGCGTGTGCTCCAGTGGGAAAATGAAGCCATGTAGTGGCATACGTGGCGTAACGTCTGCTAAGTAGTGCAAAGCAGAGAATTGGCCGTGGTTTGGAATCCTGCCCGCATGCTCTTGGATAATCTCTTGAATGAGAACCCTGAGATTACAAACCACAGCAAGGATAGTCTGAGGGTGAGTGATTGTTCCTGGGTAGTCAGCGACTGTCAGTAAATCTGACAGAACATTGGGATGCAAGGCGTCCAAAAATCTTTTCATACTCCTTCCAGTTGTCGCTTCTGAACGAGCCAGTGAGTTTGTTGATGGTGCACCCGCATATTTCTGGCCGCCATCTTTGTATGACATCTCGGCTCCGGCCAAGACCCATTTTGACACAAACGTATACCCATTCTCAGTTGGCAGTGACAGAGCTCGCTCGAGAATGAGTCCTCGAAATCCGGGCTTTAGGATAAAGTCCACGACCGATTGATGCATAAATCCGGCCATAAGAATCGGACCGTCGTCTTGATAGTGGTTGCCACGGGTGATCTCAACCAATCCAGCCCCTCTCGCTTGAACCCATGACTGGGAAGATCTTGAATCTTTTTGAGTTCTTTGGATTGCATCGATGCAGTCATTTGGGGTGTTGTACTTCCCACAAGAAACAGCTGCGTGGAGTATTTCAATGGGAATTGTTGACATTCCCCACCGCAGGATGGTTTCGAACATGATGTACGATTCCATCCGATAATGTTGAGGGATGCGTTTTACTGCCTCTGCATAAAACAGATCCAAGTCATGTGGTAAATCCTCCACCAGGCTGACGAGAGGCTTAGTTGGGGTACTGGGAAAGAACGCACGGGAAATTTCGTCGATGACTGCTTTCACCCAAATGAAGACGCCTTCAGCTCGACTGGCGAGGATTGTTTCCATTTCGCGAATGTCCTGTGCTTGCTGCTCCGTCGTAGTAGCGGCCCTGTCAACCGTCAAGAGCTCCTTTTCAACTCGGGAGGAAATGTAATTCTGAATATCCTGTTGGGTGTAGTCATGAATCTTGAATCCAGGGCCACGCGAAAAGCTTTCCACGAAATCAGGCCATTCTCTGCTCGAGAAGCATACTTTGAGGTGAGTGGATGATCTGGCTGACTTCTCAACTGAGGTATGAAGAAAATGCACAATTGCTTCGGGAGGCCCATCGTATTCGTCAAGTGCATCGAGGAAAAGGAAGATGTCGACCGAAAATGAAGTCTGACTAATAATATCGTTATATGCCTTCATGAGTTTTGGCATGGTCCATGTCCAATGTGCTCTCTCATGTGGTAGTAGCTTTGCGAAATCCGGGAGTAAGAGGCTTGCAAGCCGGGGCTCTTCGTCCAGTAGTTGATACAGAATGCTATGCAGCATTCCTTCAAAAGATTTTTGGGCATGGGAACCACGATGGTGGAAAAAGAAAGCCAACTTTAACTTTGGGTTATCGGATGGACTCTTTATCATGGCGTCGGACAAGTTCTGATGGTTCCAGAGGTATCTCATCAGGGTCGACTTCCCGGAGCCCGGTTTTCCGCTGATCCAGAAGAGGGGGGAACCATCTACTAGCCAAGATGAGAGCCCAATATCTTGATTGGACCAAATCCATTCAAAGGTATCTTGATATGCCTTCTCGATACTTTCTTCTCGAGCCCAACTATGCAAGCTTAGGGTCGCCATGAATTCCCGATACAAAGTCGAGGAAGGCATTTCTTCGTTCGAAAGGAGAACTGAACTTGGTGGTCGAGTCACTGAAACTGAGAAGTCAATTAGATCAGTCAATACATTGCCTAAAAGTGGGCCAATGCTTACTTTGGGTGGGTGGATCAGGTCGGAAGTATGATACGAGGCTCGTCCATTGAGAAAAAATCGAAGGAACTGTCCATTGACTTCCGCCGGCTTGAGTGTGTCCTGGTGTTGAGTTGAAGTTATTTTTTACTTCGGCAGATTCTCTTAAAAACCTTGCAATTGTTTTGACGGTTTGGCTTTCCGGTCTCAATTTGAGGATAGTTTCATGAGCTCTATTGACTGTAAATGTGTCTGCTCTGGACGTCCCGTCTTGGACAAATTCGTGTGCTTGTAGTAGTGGTTCTGAACGATTCGCATCGTATGAAAAGCTCTGCTGTTGTTCATTAGCGCTGAGGTTGACTAGAGAAAATCTATGGTTCATGTGAGATGTGGGTGGCACCTTAGGATATTGAGTTGGGGCCAATTCGTACCCAGAACACAAGCGAATGTTGTTTGCCTGTGCGATTCCACGCAGCATGTCGGAAAGAGATGACATATACCCGATATTTGCATCGTCATGAAGGTCGTGTAACACTTTGTCGAATCGTTTGTTGCCCATCATGGCCTCAAGCTTTACTGAAGTCGGGAGAGTGTTCGGGACTGCAAGAAAGATGCATGTTTTAACGGCTTCAAGCATAAACATATCGGATGGGCCGCTGTTTGCTAACTCAATTAGACACTGCTTCAGGATGCTGCCTCCAAGGCTGTGTGCCAAAAAGACCAAAGGCTTCGCCGAGAGAGATGAGCGACCGATGTTACGAAGGTGTGAGATGAGAGACACAGCGATGCCCTCGACTGAAAGACGGGACTGGCGGGTCTGGTCATCCGCATCATATCCATATAATAGCACTTGTGTCCCTGGAACTTCATAGGGTAGGCTGTCTCGAAGCCACATATATGGGTCAGCAGCCGCATTGTGCTGCCAGATAGTGAATGGATGATAGCCTAGACCGGGGAGGGCGATGAAGCTTGACAAAAAAAAGAGTCAACTAGATGATAATCAGATTGTGGAAAAGACAAATACTGACTCAAGAACATGGTTATCTGGTTCAACCTCGTTCAGAACAGTGAAACCATCGAAATTGGTATCAAGAGTGATCCTTCCGAAGACGTTATTATGTTCAAACGACGCTGTCCACTCCGTAGATTTTCCGAGAAGTGCTGAGGGAATCACTTTGAATGTGACTGTGGCTGTCTTGGTGGAATTTCTCTGCCCTAAGCGTGAGGCATACGAGTGGATTTGAAAGTTGTCTGCTGGGCCAAGCTTTTGCATTTCGCATGAGGAGAGAAAATCGGCGAGCTTATCTCTAACAATGTCGCCAGGGATCTGTGATATCCTATACGTTGCTAGAGAAAATTAATTAGCACAAGACAGGTGGCATATGACTTCCGATACGACATCCTATAACTTCAGACCTACGCACCATTGCGGGCTTTCAGTGCCTCCAAACCATCGCTGCCCATGGCTTTTAACCTCTGTCGAATAGATGTATAACCATCATCCTCGGGGCCTGAAAACTTGGCCATTTTCGTGTGCTCTTTCGGAATACCTTCTAAGCGCTCGTTCAGGTAGTGCAAGCGAGCCATAGCCTCCGGGACGACCTAGATCCCTTGGTGAGATACTTTCCGACGATGATGGACCCCAAGCGCGACTCACTTCTGCTCCTGCAAATCTGGTTGACTGCATCTCGAAATAAGTGCAGATTTCAATCACATGCTCAGTAAATAGAGTTGTTCTCTCGAAACTCGTGCTTAAATTCTGTAACTCCCTTGAATGAGCAGATAAGGCCGTGACAAGATTCTTGGGAACCTTCTTGAACGTGGCACGAGCGATTGCTTTCAGAACCTTGACTCTGTTAGCATCCGCAACATGGCTGCCAGCGTGAGGAGTTCCCATAAACACAATTCCAGCGATGGAGTCGTATATGGCATTCTGTTCCTTGACCCTGCGTGTCTGGAGGCCGGCGTGGCGATCGGTGTGGCAGTCGGAGAGTGCCTGAGATGGGTGGTGAGCAAGAGAAAGATTTTGGGATGGTCAGCCTGAACACTTACACGCTTGATTACAAGGCCACCGAGACTATGAGCGATCAATACGAGCGGTCGGGTCATCTACTCTCAACCATTAGACCCCGTATAGTGTCAGCTTCATCTCGCCGGTGGTCAACGAACATGTTCACCGGTCCTGTGGTCAATCAAGCGATTGATGAGTATCTGGGCGATGGCGTCGATCGTCGTCGTGTTCTCCACGAGGGCCCTCTCGAATGCGGCATTATACCCAAAGGTCATGACTCGGCAACCCGGGATATCGGCTTGAATCTGCGCTGGCCAGAAGAAGCTCGTACTCCCCTCTGGGTCTTTGTACGTCCATGTCTTTTGCGGGTGGCCATTCAGCCCATGGAGGAAGACATAGCTGGAATTGATAGTCAGCGACTGAAGTAAGAGACAAGCTTAGAGTCCTATCGGGCACAGTACTCAACTGCCATGTCCCCTTCGATGGCGCCATCAAGGAGGGTCAGCCCTTCTTTGGCAATGCTGGAAGCTGCCGGAGCTGCCTGTACCCGATTAGAATAGGGCTCTCTCTGAGGAGCAGGGCATTTTTACCATCTTTGTGGGGCATTCCAATGAGGCTCTAAAATAACCTTAATGCCTTTCGGAACGACCAGCTCTTTACCGCTCTCTTGAACGGTAAGAGTGAATAAACGATGAGCTACAGTTGTGTGTGTTTGTTGATTGATTGTTGCTGCCTGAAGCTACAGTGCGGGGTATCTCGCCCACAGATTTGATTCGTGGTTGATAACGCCAGAAGACGCAAGCTGAACAGTTTGCCCCTCCAACACTAGTACACTCAGAGCCTTTGCAGCAGTCAATATCGTCACTGCAATTCTCTCTTAATTCATGGGGGACTTCAAACTAGTTCGTCGCATAATTCAACTTGTGGCTCTTTCGGCAAACCGATGAGGAGGCAGTAGCTTCACATGTGGATTGTCGACATTGGCTTGCAGCCTCCAGTCATCGGTTCAACCTTTGGGTATCTGCCAATGTCACAACGGATGATCCCGACGATATTGACAAGGACGGAGTCTGATTTATTTATTGAATATCTTCTGTTCTCACCGTTTGGCTGGGAAGCTGGCTGTTCTGGGCTGGGTTTGTCGAGCTTACAGGCGATCTGTAAGTCACCAACACCGGTTGTATCCTAACTCGCATGCCGATAAATACCACGTACAGATACTGCCCCCCTAGCGTGATTGGCCAGGGAATTATATGGGCTAGTGCTGATTTACTTGGGGAAATTTGGGCACTGGTATTGGCTCTTACGTCAACACGTCGCAGCTTCATACGACACGCCATCGTCAGTCACTTCCGAGGTACTCTGGTTGTTAAGCACTACTAGACAGAACATGATCTGAGCCATGGGTTTTGTAAAGAGTAGGAAGGACACCAGTTTCGTTCATTTAATTGTATCGCACCGAGGAGCTGGACAATCTATAACGCGGTTGAACAGCATCCCGCATATCAGAGCCAGCCGGCGAATGACTGCGTTCGCCCGGCACTAGGAGCTCGACGTCGGCGAAAATGCTTTGGCCAGTCTCCAAGCTCCCGCTTGTACGACAAGCCGCTCATGGTTCCGTTGAAAACGATTAGGGATTCGGCGGGGGAGCTCCCACCTCGGTGTCTCTTGCACCCTTCAACGCTAATCTTTACACCTCTATCCAGCCAGGAGAAGGGCGTCCCTAAATCGAGTTCACAGCCTAATTTGGCTGACGCCACGAAGCTGGTTGTTGCATGAAAGAGGATTTTATTCTGAATTTCAGTAGGAAGAAAGTGGATTCGGCTTGGTTGTGGCTCAGTGGTGGTTGTCTTGGTTGCCCAGAGAATCATATCGATAGCACTGTCGGATGCAGAACCGCCGTCGAATAGCGTCTCAGACCGTGTCCACATCAGCTGGCTCCCGTTGGCCTTGCAAAGAGTGACTTGCCGAAGAGTCAAGATAACATACGTTGCCGTGTTGTTTGTAGATTTTCCGAGCAATAGGTCGCTCTTCATGTGACGTCGTACTATCTCAAGGCCTTCTTTAGTATCTTGGGTCAAGACAAACCAAGACGCTCCCGCTTGGACGAGAGTATCATCAGGCGTCTCCCAATTTGGTAAGTTTAACAACCAAACATATGGTCTGCCAGAAGAGATATGTTCAAATCCGGTGCGTTCTAATATGTCGAAATCCATCGTTGAGATCCAGATAGTGGCATATGCCAACCTCATAAACGTTGTCGTGTTCATTTGCCTCCGAAGTACATGGCGCCAAGCATGGACAAAGTCACGAAGTATTTGGCCAAGAAATGACTTTTCCCGCGGAGGCGGGTCCATTTTGAGGTCCCAGTACGGTCCTGGAAGAGTCTTCTCGTCTGGCAATGGTAGCCTCGGTGGGGTCTGGAGCTCAAAGTCATCCAAATTGAGCAATCTCTCACGAGCACGTTCGAGTGGCGTTGAACAGAATCGATCCTTCTTTGTGAGAAGTAGTACATCTTTGTCGAGGTCGAATGTCCAAACGCTCTCGAAAGCACCGCCTCGAGAGTCACCAAACGGGTTAACGAAGTCTTCGACATCCTGCCAAGGAAACTCGATGCCTTTTTCCAACACTGCGGAGAGCTTGCCTGGGGTCGAATTAGCGGGTTATTGTAGAAAATATACCCTGGCTCAAAGGACATACTGGGACATTTCTCTTCACCCATAAGGATGCGAGAGAATAGCTCTAGAAGAGTCGCATCATCCGGTGGCTTTTTGGACCAGCCCCTACGAAGAGAAGTCCCTTTGAAATGGAGTCAGTACAGTACTGTGACAAGCCGCTAGACCTAAGAGTTTACCGTGGGTAATGAATACCAGAACTGAAAGAACTGACATGGCCTTGTGTTGTCTATTCGTGATTGATGAGGCGCAAAGGAATTGTGGTTGGGTCATTTTCTGCCCTAGTGCGGTCAAGGAAGCCTTGCTTGTCTTGGACATAAGGAGCTGGATGACTAATGGAAAGAGGGGATGATGCATGAAGCACCCAGTCCTAGGTTCGCTTTACATCCTCGAATACGCCCTCAAGTAAATCGTAACCTAACCATTTGTGTGATTGAGATTCATCTGCGTAAATCATTAGATTCAATACCCAGCCCTTCAATCAATGAAAATTTATATACCCAACTATCCTTACCTACTACCCAGCCACGTACACATTCACATGACGTCCTTATTATCATGAATGCCTACTCTTTTCGCTGAAGACACCAGTTCAGAATGTGTGTCAGGGTGAGGAGAGTGATGGTATGGCCAAACGAGAACGGAAACTCCTCGACAAATTCAAGGGCATCTACGGTCTAGTGCTTTGGTATACCAGCAAGGTGGCGCATGTGATGGATCATTGCGCAACTGCGTTGATTAGGCTCTCGGCTCGTGGTTTGTGTAGCTGCGTGTTGACCCAACCGTGAAGCGCAGGATTTTTTGGACTTGCCGAGTAAACGGTTGTAGAAGCGAACGATGGATCTCCTTGGCGGTTCGTGTGGATGGACTAGTGTATGGTACGAGGAGTAAATCGGATTTTATGACCACTCTGATTAGGTTCTGCTCTCCTTTGCTGCCTAAGTCCGTGACCCATCTATACTGACTCCCTCGAATATGTACAACCGTTGTCATGGTCTTAAGTGTTGTCAAGCTCTTCTACTGTCTATAGCTTAGGACAGCCAGCCCCCGCTGACTTGAGACTAAAGAAAGCGATACCATTTCCAGCGGCGGGCCCATTCTGAGCCTCGCTAGCCAGAAAGAAGGCACCGTCAAACTCGACATCAACACCGGCTTTGTCCTTGATAGTCTGGCCGTAGTAGAGCCAGGAAAGCTGGTTGATCTTGTCAGCCGACATGCTGGAGGAGACTTAGTAGTGGTGGACGCCAGTCTGCGCTTTATTGTGTAGGTTAGGGAGTAGTTGCGGTGGATGTGTAGGCTGAGCCGGAAATCGCATTTCATGGCGGGGAAGTAGCAGGGATTTATGATTGCGAGGTCAATTGGCTCGCACTGCATGCCGAAGAGGTGCAAATACTAGGATGGTACATGAGACATGTTAGTGCACACCCTTCTTGGGTCTAGATGCGAGTTATTCAGGGGACCGCGAACGTTAGCAAGAGGTGGTAGAAAAACACCATACACCCATAGAGCGTCACCATACTTTACACTTTAGGATTAATTTCGTAAATCTATTATAGAATGATAGTTTACAGCTATGTTTAGTTCACTTCATGATCTTTTTATACATACTTTATATTCCAAATTAGTAATAATTTAGGTATTACAATTTACTTATTTTATAATAGCTGTTATTGATGTGTACAGTGTTTTCCTTCCCCCGAAGGCTTGGCAAACTAAGTCCAGAATACATAGCAAGCTATTGTCAAAAGCCAAGCCATTTAGGGCTTATTGAGCCTTGAGCATCTTTCCCCTCGCCTCAGATGGGGCTCAATTGCTGACCGCTCTAGAGACCTCAGCCAGCCGCCAAGCTCAATAGTTTTATCCCTTAGACTGCAGTAGGGCGCTTTAAACAAAGGTACTGTATCCACAATTACCGCGATGCTCTGAGAGACCGCAATGTTAATGTTGATCTCCACCAAGAGTTTGTTTACAGAACGATCAGCAGTTCTCCGAAGTTAGGCGAAGATAGTTGTGCCCATTTGCGGAGAAAATATTACCTTATTAGCTATAATCCGAGTTCGGTACATACAATACGCCGTATCGCGGTCTATAGGGAGGGATGCGAGAGAAATGAAAGCGCAAGACGATGCAGTAGATGTAACAGGACATTCAGGGCTTCCCTGCTAGATACACCGAAGTTCCTACGTATCTAAGACAATATTGCAGAATACGACGGTCGACCTCATCCCTCGGCGATACGCCTACATTTATGCGTCGGAATATGAATGTTGGCTGAGATTCGACAACTTATGAGAGCATATATAATTGGTGCGAATTCGTCTAAGAAAGACATTACCAGACTACTTGGTACATACATCCAGGAACAGGCAATTGAATCTCATTCATGGTGCTAGAGTATTTAAGAATGTTCCATCATTCAAATGATCAAATGTGCTTATCGAGTTGACTTCGAGCCAGCCCTGACACATCTAATCATCTCCGATTCGTTGCAACATAGACTAGCCTGCCATTCCAATTCATAGACTGACTCAACAAGAAGTACGGCCTACCATCTTTTGTCTCGCCAGCTCATGTCAAGGCAGAAAAGGGCCAGAATCTATTCTTGGTTGCCGCTTTCAATCGGAACCAAAGGCCGCGGCTCACAACGGGGGTCGTGGATATTTTTGTAGCTTTTTTGTGGTGCTTGGAACACTTACGCGGTATCGCTTTTCCTTGAGACTCGTAGAAGAATGTGGACACGCTGAACTCATGGTGGCGACCTGGAGCGACGCAAATCCTGTCGACCTTGGATGAGGTCAACTGCGGCCAGCACTTATCGCACCAATGGTAGCCTGGGAATTCCGCCAACTCTCTAGAGGTGATGGTGGATATGGCCATGCCACACAGCTTGTTAGAACAGCACATGGTGTTGTCTAATGTCGGCCATGAGGTTCTAAACCGGAGAGTATCATTCGTGAGCATCTCCCTGGTGCTCTGGAGTTCTAGTTTCTCGCAGATCGCATTGCACTTATGCGAAGCGAAGAAATGCTTGAATCCCTTCATGTTGAGATTCGTAGCGGCCAGGCTGAACCTCTTGGGATCAAGGGTATGGATAGCCGGGTCTGTCAACATATTGCCAAAGCCTTGCAAGTCGCAGACCAAGAGCTGTCCCATCGAGCGCTCAAAGGTGAAATGCGAGAAAGCCTGTGCTGCCTTGTTCAGCCCATCGCGAGGCATCTTCTTGCGAACCATCCCGTTATTGCCATTGTACTTGACAAAGTCGCCGGGTATATGCGGCTCTAGGGATAGGTACTCGACCTCTGACGTTTCCGATCTTCCCTCTAGACATGTTGTCACGAGGAACTCGAATGCGTGTTCCTTGTCGACCAATGCGTTGAACTCGAGGGCGAATGCTTTGGAGAGCGTTTGGCATCGCATGTCCTCGGCTAGATGGGCCAGCACCTTGCCGTTCTTCTTAAATGATTTCGCCACATAATGGTCGGTTGAGAACGCCACTTGAGCGTAGGATGCGACACGCATGGCACCTTGAGCGAATGGCTTCGACCGCTTATGGATGGTGAGATCCGTGGTGGTTAACTTGATGTTGTCGTCGTGTGCCATCATTTCGGTGAGCGTGTTTGCGCCATGTACGATGACTTCCGGCGAGAAACCCTGTGCTTCAAACATCTCATCAAGCCAACCCGGTGTGTCCCACTGAGGCGGAACATCCTCAATCTCTGCTTCCTCCACGTATCCCTTTCGCAAGTCACACGAGCACTTCGCTTTGGATGATCCCCGAGTATGGCGCCGCAGCCAGGAAGCTGCCACCATTGCGTCTCGTTCTAGATCAAGATTGCGAAGCCGTCTCTGAGCATTGCTAGCAGATCCCTCGGGTATGCCGGCTCCCTTCCTGAAGCGCTCCTCGGCTGCTCCAGCCTGTTTCTCTAAGAAAGCACGCTGATATCCATCACGCTTCAGCTCTGCCTTGCGAAGTCGGTTTCGCAACTTTGACCAGGTTGAGGTCATTGATGGGGTTGCAGCCGCATTTACAACACGTCGGAGCTCGTAGCATTCCACCTCAGCTTGTCGAAGCCGCTCGCGGGTCAATGATGAGCTAGTCGGCGTCTTTGATTCAGTGTACAGGGAAGGGGGGGACAGCGTAGAGAGTAAGGAAGAGTTTTTGCGAGAGGATGGATGAGGTAGTGTCTTATCTACCAACGGCTGGGCTTCCTCAGGTGACGTGCGTGAGCGCAGCTTCGAGGTCGACGGCTCATTGACTCGAAGCATGTTGGAGGATTGGTGAGGTTTTGGGTTACTGCTGCCCGCGCTGGGTGAGTTGTTGACACAAAGCTAAAAGAAATCACATTTATCGGCGAGGTACAATCCAACTTCTGGCATGGTTGGTAGGAATTGCGAGCGGATAGTCCTCGCAAGGCTTATATCCTCTTAGACGTTTAAGCTTTCCCAAGATTTAGCTTTTTCACCTAATCAAGACATCCCAAAGGGTTGTTAGAGCAGGGAGGTATGCTTGATGCAGCAGATATTTTGAAAATTTAAGTTGCTGTAATTTTAAGCTCTGGTGTTGAGCCTTATTACTATTGTAGCCAATTTCCATCAAAGCAGTTCACGTCTTGATGATTGATTCACCAAGGCTGAACACCTGCTCTCGAGACAACCTTTCCAACATCACCATCATGCTCACCCTCCAACACAGACCGAATAAAGGTTCCTCCTAAAGCTGGGTCTTGGGCTCCAAACTGCTTGTTGGCGTCCTGGTTCCCGCCCAAGTTCGTGGCCAAAAACCCAGGGCTGATACACCACACCTTGACTCCATCGGCGTTCAACAGGCGATGCCACTCCCGCATCATCATGTTCATGCCCGTTTTGCTGCTCCGATAGGCCGGGATGCCGGCTACTGCTGCCAGTCCTTGCTTCGGCCATCCGGGTCCGGGGATCTTGTTCACCGCCAGCTCGCGGTTATCGCTGTCTTGGAGAGTAGACATGCCACTTGTGACGAACAGCAGCCGTGGGTCGGATGACTTCAAGAGCAGGGGAGCAAATGTGTGTGTCATGACATGCGTGCTCGTCGTGTTGACGCGCCATGAGGCATCCCAGACCTCGCGCATCGTCATCTTGCCGGCCGTGAGCTGCTGGTCAAACTGAGCGCCAGCGTTGTTGACAAGGGCATCCAAGCAACCGTACTCGGCCTCGATGCTCTTGAAGGCTGCGTTGATGGAAGCGTCATTCTCGATGTCAATCTGGATAGGGACGACATTGCTTTTGGTCGAGGGGAACTCTGCAGCCAGAGACTGGATCGCAGCCTCGGCTTTCTCGAGAGAACGACTGCCAAGGAGGATCGTGTAGGCTGAGGTAGACGCCGCGAGGGCACGGATGATTTGGTAGCCTATGCCCGTGTTGGCACCGGTGATGAAGACAGTTTTGGTAGTGGGGGCCATTGTGAGCTATGTGGAATTGATTTGGTATAGACAGTATTATATTCGATTAATGAGTTAGTGTTCATGGGTCTGATTAAATGGTAGAGTAAACATCAAAAGTGAGAAAAGGCTGTATATATATATATATATATATATGTATTTCATATTTGAATACACCTCGCGGAGTAAAGGTGCTGGTCTCGGCCGGTAGAGTTAGCCCCGTCATTGAAGGCCTGGCGTCCTCGATTTCTCGGCCGCTATCTCCGCTCCACCCATACTCGCTCTAAAGTCCGAATGCGGCTAGGAGGTTGGTTTCTGTAAGTTGCGCTGAACTCTACGAGTGTAGTCATTCACTCAAGCGTGTTTTCCTGTTCTACTTGTCTATTTTATTGAGGCTCAAGATGTATGAATTGCTCCAGATACTGCCATGTTGCGTCCTCCATAGGCGTGGCTACGGCCGAGAAGTCTCCAAATGCCCAATCTCCTTCTAAATTCCCGTTCTGGGAGATAGCTCCAAGGCCGTCAGATACCATAACTACATCAAGTGCCGAATCCGTTACCAGTGGCGCAGACTTCCGACTTGAAGCCGCCTCTCGACTCCCAACATGGCGGATCGTAGCGTCAACAACGGCGACAACCCTCCCAGTATTTTTTGCCCTCTTCGACGCCTGCTCGGCGAAGATGCCTCCCGCTCTCGCAAGCAACTCGACATCCCCACTCAAAGCCTGTTCACCATCCTCTTTCAACTTGCAGAGCGCCAAGCAGAAAGCCGTAGCGCCGATCAGGAAATCGTGCCAAGTGAGACTGCTCGTGAACCACATCTCTGTCTCCATTTGCCCACCCGGGACGAATTCGTTGTACACTTTTATCATGTCCCGCACGATAGCTTTCGAAGCCGTCCAGCACGCCAAGATGCTCTGCGGTCTCCCCAGGACTGCGTACGGTCTATGTAGGACGCAAACGCACTTGTTGTACAGGTTCGACACGCATAGCCGGGTGACGATGGTCCAAGGCGAATCAACGATAGAGTCAGCCATTTCTCTAGGCCGCAGGTCTTCGGGTATAGACGCATACACCTGAGATATCTCCTCGTCCAGCGCAGTGAGCTTCTCCTCCTCTTTCAGCTGTTCAGGACCATGATCAACACACTTAGACTTTAGCGTCAATGCATGCCTAAGTATCTTCTCAAACACTTCCATAAACCGATGCTTCACCACGTAAAACAAGATATCCGTCACGTCCTCCCTCTCCGGTGGCAGTTCTGCCATGTCTTCGCGAAAATCAGTACTCATAACAGCTCGTGGCGCCTTGGTATCCCATGTCGGAAACTGCACGCTACTTGGCAACCCTAGATGAAATGCTACCATCAAGTCGAGTTGCATGGCCAGCGACCAAGTCCTTCTGCGCATCTCAGCCTCGAAGGGGGTGAACTTGCCAGGCGCATGCACATCCGGATCCCGGTGATAACCCATTTGTGTGGCGAGACGGATGAGTGAGCCAAAGAGCGGCCCTAGATCCGGGGATATCTCGAGACAAGTGATGCATTGAGCCTGGGCGAAGAGCAGGAGAGCCTCGACGGCGAAAGGTTGAGGGCGGAAATAACTGCCAAGGGAGAGGCAATGCGCGGATGCCAGAGAGAAGCAGGTGCTTGGTGGCGAGTCTGGATCCGTGGCGCCTAAGCTGCGGGAAGTGAGAGAGTTGGAGGCAATATGGCAGATAGAAAAGAGGAGAGCTGTCCATAGCGGAGGCGCGTTGGTTGGGGAGGTCCAGAAGGCTTGGTAGAGACGTTGAAACTGAGCAGCATGAATGAACGGCGCGGCAATGGCCTTGTGTCGAAAATAGGCCGATGTCAAGCGGTCCGTTTCGGGTCGAGGTGGGAGATATTGGGAGAGAACTTCGGAAATGGTAAGCTGGGCGGAGGGAACGGCCCCGAAGAGGATCCCGATCCCGGCATCAGCAGTCCGGTCCGGAGGTTCCACCTCGGCATCCTCGATAGCCATCGCGGACCGCACAGCCTGGATGTCTTGGAGCATGGCTGACCAGTGGGTTGAGCCATTGTAGATGAGCTCATCCGATGCTGGGTCGGTCGGTGCTCTGCTCGATGAACTTGCAGATGGCTCGGGTCCAGATAACCCGGCACCACCAAGTGACGAAGGGCCAGAGGAGACGGAAGCAGCCTCGGACTGCTGCTGCGGCAACTGCTGCACGAGCTTCTCAAGATGCCCCAGTCGTTCCTCGACATGGACACGTCGCTGCCGCTCGTCTTCCGAGAAGCGACTAGATGGCTGATACGCGCACGACGACGAGACTCCCCGTCTCACGCAGCTGCTACACGGCGTTGATCGATCGCATTTCAGCTTGCGGCGGCGGCATTCGGTGCAGACGAGACGATCCCGGTTTCGAGTGATAGCACGTGTTTGGTGCGATGCCATGGTTGGAGCTCAGGTTATAGATAGTAATGACGCTCCATCTCGTAGTACCTACTCAATTTCTCAGCCACCCTCGACGAGGAGGTGATTTCTCGATATGCACGGATGTAGAAGTTGATGGGTGTTGAGTTGAGTATCACGTGTATGCTTATATAATGGCTGGCCTTCCTCAAGATCGTAAGTTATTTCGGATTCACTACGGCGTACAATAACCAAGCCAAGCAGACGTCCTAGTCTTATTACGGTTCACGGGCATTCAGATGCTCCCTACGCTGCCACACCCGGCAAAACTCACTTCTAACTACTAATTTGACTCGACAAGTAAACATGGACACGTTGAATAATAATTGATAGGCTTCATCAATCATAAACTCCGCCATGCTCACTCAAAGTCGTTAGTGCTGCAACTTACCCTAGACATGTACATCTTGGCCTTCGCTTAGGCTAACCGGCACTCAGCAACCGACCCAAAGGCTATGACTACCAAGACATAACCCCTGTGCGGCTCCGCTTCGATGCAGATACAGTTGGGTATTCCAGATAGTTAGATAATATCATATACGACCGACCTGGAGAATCATGAAATATTTTCCCTAACACAAAAATTGCGAGACGAATATCACATGCAGCGTGATGTTGACCGACCGAGGGACATTTTGCTGCCTGCTGAAAAAATGCCACGCACCGTGCATACTAATCTCGCGTTTGTCATGAATGACACCAAGATGTTACAATTACGAACTGCCCGTTCTTACGTACTTCGATGCCCAACGAGTTCAAGACATCTCAGCTCACAGTCCGGCACGCCAGTAACCGAGAAACAAAAAGACGACCCTGGTGGTTCGCACCACCGCATATTCGTGGCAAAACCGATGTTAGGCAGCTGGACCGAGCGGAAAGCACATTCCCTTCGCTTGGCTTATGGCTAGACCGAACCCCTGACGCCTCGTCCCGCGCTCCCCAATGCCCGATGACAAGCGAATTGTCTCGTGTTTTTGCGAGAGGCGAGCTAGCGTCCTCTTGACCAGGATCAATTTCCCCGCGCACCCAGAACGGGGCGTTGCGGTGTATCGATGTGTCACGACGTGGCCAATGTCGAGCCACCGTTGGCCATCCACGCACGGGGTGTGGGCTGTGTCTAGGCCCCTGGGATTTACGTGATGAGGTCAATTGCTCCATTATGCAATGTAAAAACTTGGAGAAGAAATGGGGAGCTTTGGAGAAAGACAGAAACCAAACCCGGGGGAAAGTGCGGAGTGCGGAGTGTGCGGAGCTCGAACTATGCTCAGCCCTTGATGGCGCTTGGCGTGCAGGACGCACATCCCATATGTAGGATGTTCGGGCATCGTCAGGCTAGGCTTACAGACGGCCTGTGTTGCCGACGCGGCTTAGCTACCCGAGGTATCGGCTATGAATCAATTGGTAGTGTTACTCAACACCAAGGCTTGGGTCAATGGGATGTGCCAGGATAAGTATAGTATTGCTGTCCGCTCCATCCAAGGGCGAGTTGCTGCTGGGTGCCAGGATGACAATGGCTGTTGTCATGATGGTGGTGGACCCGTGTGTTGAATCCGGATTGTGGTTGATAGAATCGGGATCACTGCCGACTATGGATTATTGCGTCACTTTGTAGATGCCAATCCCGTTGTATGCCAAGTATTCTCAACAAGGAGCCTAATTAATGCCTCGCGAAGATAGCTCATTCGCAGGTTTCTGCTTAGACGTGGAACAAGGTCCGTTCTCGCGGCGGAACTATCCTCAATCGCAGACTGAAAAATCAACCAGATTGATGAAGGACTAGTTCCATCTTCCAACCCTAGTATTGATTTGATTCCTGTTCTCTTATAGGAATCGTTCCTAGTATGTGTCTGATTCGATCGCGGACTGTTGTGGTTTCTTCGAAGGATCGGGAGTTGCATGCTCTTGCGATGGACGCGGAAGTAGGAGCGTCGAGTTCTCGAGGATGGTGGAACACAGAGACTGCGCCAATTTGCCCATCATTCGATTCTTGGTTGTGATCTTCGCATTCGAATTCGGTTACGGTGTCAATGGAGAACCCGGGCGGTTCCTGCGAGTATCGTGATGTTGATGGTGAGGCGAGCCACGGAAGAAAGGTGATCGAGACCGCGGCCGGAACTCCCTTCCCCCAAAACCGCATCAATTAGGCAGACGAAATGTATCCAAGCTCATTAGAAATTTGCTCTGGCGCTGACATGGTTAAACCTGTCATATCACTCGCACCGCCCCCATATTGTAACGCCCGCATTGGAGTCCCGCATGATGGCTTAGCATGAGGTCGCGCATTATCATCAGGGATATTCCCGCTCCCAGAATAACGGCCCGAGATAGGGATTTTTCTGAAAGCGATTGCAGTTCCCCTGATAAAACGTACGTCTCGAGTGCACGGATATCTGGGATTCTAGACTGGCAGGTGTCCGCGATTTTGATTGCGATTGGAGACCATAGCGGGCTCCCAGCAGGGATGGCATGGGGAATGCAATGGGGAGGGCCACTCAGCTTCTTTGCATGACGTCCGACCAGGCTAAGCTTCTGCCATGCCAGATGATGCATTTGGTCGACATGAGCCGAGTTCGACAGGGGAGATCAAAGGTTCTCCGGGGGTCCGGGGGCCCGAAAGCAAGGCCAAGTTGACGGGATCAACGCCTGGCCAACGGGATCAACGCCGCCGAAGAGGGGAGGCAAAATGAGAGTAAATGAGGTTAGCGTAGCCGCGCCGATCCCAGGAGCAAGCCGGCGCGGAAGAAATGACTCGAGGATTTGAGCCCTACGTCACCGTGACAAACCCGGCCGGTCCGTCTTCCTTCTCAGCCGCATCCGACGCCGTCTCGGCAAAGAAAGACGGTACAAACGCCACTACGTAGTGCAAGCCATTTCTCGCCCCCCCTCGAAGGAAGAATGATCGAGACTCTGAAAAGAACAGGTCAAATTCCATCTGAAGAATAAAATACCATGAGACATTTAAATTCCGCGTCGGGCTTTCCATCGGCTTGGCTAACCCTTGCCCCCCCCTCCGTGGGGCATTTCTCGCCTGATTGAAGCCATTACTCAATTGTCCCCATACTGGCGACGGATACCGTGACTAACTTTTTCCAGTTTTTTTTTGGCTCTCCCTTCCTGCTCGTTTCACCAACCGCTAGTGATAGGAAGGTGGTAAGCTGGAATAAAAAATGGATCAGCGCGCACTTGGTCCGAGAGTCTCACCTGTGGAGATCTTTTGTTCCAAGTAATCAATGTCAATCCAGGGCATCTCCGTTGCGTGGTGTGGTTATTGCCACCCGGACGCGGTCCCGATGGTCGGTAGACAGCCCGATCTAGTTGTTCGCACGCAAAGTGTAACCGTCCATGCTTTTCTGCCCCCCGGCAATCCCGTAATTGAAGAAAGCTCGGGGTGCCGTGGAATAACGTGTTTGAGCTTGTATGGGTTGTCCTTTATCGAGTTGTCTGGGTTAATCCACCGCCCCCGGTGTGAGTGATATCTCCCCGAATGGGTCTCTTTGCCCCATCAGACGATATGCTGGCAAACGCGCCACAAAACCACGGTGACGCGTTGATGGGACACCTTGTTATGTTATGGGGGATTTCCTATCAGTGATCATCTGCGGGGGCGGGACCTAAACCCAAGTTTCCACTTTCCGTCCTCCCCGAGTTTTGTCTGCACGGCGTGGCCGGCGGACCGAGGCGAGTCTGAAGGGAGGGAAGGTTATGGCGGAGGCTGAACTTGGGGAAGAGTTTTTCAGACTCTAAGCAACAACGTTACACGATGAATGCAAGAATTGGCTTTGCAAACGATCAAATTCTGCAACGACGTATTATAGAATTCGCTTTGCATTTCTCAACGGGTCCCAAATGCGTCATCAATTGGCCACCCCCGACCATCCAGAAGCTGGAGATGTATGGGGTAGTCCGGAGCGAACGACACCATCATTAAACCTCCGTATTTTTTCTCCCCCAAGTGGAACCCCCGTGCACTAACCCGAAACAGGCAATCCTAGAGAACATTTCCAGGGCTTCGCCGTATCAGTTGGCACCTACCCCATAATGGCCCGGTGCCCATGGACTCCTAGCCTCCTCCGCATCACCTCCCCCTAGAGGCTTAGACAGTCTCCTAGACGGACGCGGGAGCATAAAAGGGCTTTGGTGCCCGGCTAGCTTGATATCCAGAAACCCATCTACTCCTCTCTTGGAAACTCAACTCATTCCTTATATCACAATGTCGGACTCGGAAAAGTACCAAAGCGACTCCAAGGCCTTGGGCCAACAAGAGCTTCAAACCGGCGATGTCTACGACGACCCTTCACACGCCCACGATGCCGTCTTCGGCACCATCACCGAAGACGGACCCAATTATCGCGATGTGGGTTTCCCCTCTGCCATAACGTAACAAGCAATTCTATCTTGGGGGACACCTCCACTAACGATTGTACTCTATTAGGTGGGCTGGCTGGGCACCGTCGCTCTGATGCTCAAGACGCAGATCGGCCTGGGCGTGCTGTCGATTCCCGCCGCCTTCGACACACTGGGCATCGTCCCGGGCATCATCTGCCTATGTGTCATCGCCGCCGTCACCACCTGGTCCGACTACATGATTGGTGTCTTCAAGCTGAAGCATCGCGAGGTTTACAACATTGACGACGCTGGACAGCTCATGTTTGGACGCATCGGACGCGAATTTTTCGCTGTTGCGTTTGTTCTGTGTAAGTGTTTCCCCCGATTTAATCGTGTAAGTCGGTCTGAGGCTAACCGAATTGCGAAGTTTGGATCTTTGTTGCTGGATCCGGTATGCTCAGTGTGTCTATCGGCCTGAATGCTGTATCACACCACGGCACATGTACTGCCGCCTTTGTTGCCATTGCTGCTATTATCTCGTTTTCGCTTTCCAGCATTCGCACATTGGGCCGTCTGACCTGGCTCGCCTGGGTTGGCGTCGGTGCTATTCTCACAGCCAGTGAGTCTTGACCCATAACCGCAATTAACATTCGAAATAACTAACACTGTATAGTCATGATTGTCACCATCGCCGTTGGCATCCAAGACCGCCCCTCCGCCGCACCAACAACAGGCCACTGGGAATCCGACTTCAAGATCATCGGCTCGCCCACCTTCACCAAGGCCATCTCCGCCATCTCCTCCATCGTCTTCTCCTACGCCGGCACGCCCGCCTTCTTCTCCATCGCCTCCGAGATGCGCGACCCTCGCCTCTATACCAGATCTCTTATGTGCTGCCAGGCCACCGTTACCATCGTCTACATTGTCATCGGCTGCGTCGTCTACTACTTCTGCGGCTCATATGTCTCTTCGCCTGCCCTTGGCTCCGCTGGACCTGTGGTCAAGAAGGTTGCCTATGGTTTCGCTTTGCCTGGTCTGATTGTCAGCACCACACTTTTGAGTCACGTAAGTTCATCTCCAGCCCGGTGGTCTTGTCAACCGCTAATAGTATTCTAGGTGGCCGCCAAGTACATCTTTGTCCGTGCTCTCCGAAACTCCAAGCATCTCACCGCCAACACCATGCAGCACTGGGGCTCATGGCTGGGCTGCACGTTCTTCATCATGATTGCCGCCTACTGTATCGCCAGCGGCATCCCCGTCTTCGGTGGTCTTGTCTCCCTCATCGGCGCCTTCTTGGGCACCGTTTTGTCGTTCCAGCCGTACGGATGCATGTGGCTTTATGACAACTGGAGCGCCGGCAAGGACGAGCGCTCACTTCGATGGTGCTTGATGGTCGCCTGGTCCGTCTTCGTCATCGTGTCTGGAATGTTCCTCATGATTGGCGGTACATATGGATCCATAGTAGATATTATTGACTCGTACAAGGCGTCTGGAGGCTCAGCTGCGTGGAGCTGCGCTGACAACTCAGGGTCGGTCTAAGTTGCAAGAGAAAAGGAGCAATGTCTACTAGAATCAATCTGGGTTCCTCAGTTTCATTGCACTTTTCGTCTTCGACTGTTGCGTCTTGACATTCATTCACCAGCCTTTGTAAATACACATTTCAGTATACCAGTTCAAACCAATCAGTGGCTCCATCAAACGTGATTCCGGATTTTGCAGTTGTTTGTGGCAAAGATTTGGCGGGAACCTGATCTTCATTGCGGGATATTAGAGACCCTGTTTCTGAGCCTGACCAGTGCTTAACTTACCACACACTGCAGCCAACTATTCAAAGCAGCACATGAGAAAGAAAGCCATCAAAAGCCGAAAATTTAAACCACGTGAATGGAACCACTATGTAGCTTTGTTGACGCCTCTTAGAAGCGCTGCAATCTCTTTGTGCCCCTTGGCAGCTGCGACATCCGCCAGGGTGCTGCCCTCGTCCTCGTTCGCCAACTTGGCATTCGCGTCAGCACCTCTCTCAAGTAAAAGTTTGACCATTCCGAGATGGCCATTGTAACACGCCCGAAACAGCGGCGTATATCCAGTCACCATTCTCGCATCCGGGTCCAATCCCGCATCTAGAAGCACTCTTAGCGCCTCAACGTAGTCGTCTTGCCGTCGGTTGACCCCGCGGAAGCAGACGACCTCATGGACAGCAGTGCCGTTGTAACTATCCACGGCGTTTATGTTGGCTCCCGACTTCAGAAGTAGACGGACGAGGTCGACCTGCGCCTCCCACGCCGCGATGTGAAGCACAGATCGTCCAGACGGCACGGAAATGTTGGGGTCGGCCTTGTGGTTGAGCAGATGCTGGAACGAGTGCGAAGAAGACCTGATGGCGATATGCAACGGTGCGTGATGGTGCGAGCAGACGAAATTGGGATCGGCGCCTTGCTGCTAGCGTGAGCACATTATCAGGCTGGTTGAACAGGATCGCCACTATCAGCACCGTGTGGCCTTCACTGTCGAGCGCAGAGATGTCAGCGCCGTTCTCGACCAGCCAGATAAGCGGATTTTGTCCCTCGCTGGCCCAAGAGTGTGCTTGCCTTGCTTGGTAGTGTAGTGCCGTTCCGCCTTGCCACTGCGGCGATCGACCGTTGTTGTCCTCTCCCCGTCCCATCAACTGTTCTAGTTGCGGTACCACGTTGAGCCGACCCAGTTGAGAAGCGTAATTAGGGAAACCCAGTGATTGCTTGCAGGAAAAGAACCAGTCGGCGGTCGTCCTATCATGCCTGGACGCGCGCCTTGGGACTCTAAGAATGCTGTTATGGACATCCTGTCCTCGGTAACATTTCCAACAGAGCTCCAAGGTCCCTTCGCTTCATCTAGAGGACTCTTTCCAAACCGAGACTGGGCGTTGATATCTGTGCCGGCCTCTACTAGGAGTCTCGCCACTTTGTCATCTTGATTGCTCGACGCCAGAAGCAGCAGTGTCTCTCTTGTGGATCTTGCGTCCACAGATGCAGAATGCTGTAGCAAGACCTTCACCACCTCGGAACAATGGCCTCTACAGGCCATGTGCAGAGGGGTTATAGCCATCATCGTCTTGGCTGTCCATGGGGATCCCGAGTTCGATAAGCCGCGTGGCTTTCTCTGCAGAGGAGACGGAATGAAGAAGCGTGGTGCTACGAGCGAAGCGTTCCATGACATCAGCACCATTGTCCACCAGGATGTTGACCACTCCTGTCCGTCCTGACAAGGTTGCTACCTGAAGGGGGTGATGGCCGCTATTATTCTGTGCGTTGAGGTTCGCGCCCTGGTCAAGTAAAAGCCGTACTAGTTCCTCGTGTCTAATTCTAGCGGCCACAGGTAGTGGCGTATCTCTAGAGTTTCTAAAACATCCAACTTCAGCGCCGCGATCGAGCAATAGTGTCATCACTGCAACAGAACCGCTCTTGACTGCCAGGCCCACTGACATCCCGCCACAGCCTGCAGCGCGTACATCAGCGCCAGCCGTGAGTAGCATTTTAACAATTTCTTCGCTTTTGCGTAAAATCGCAGCATTCAAACACGACCCGTATCTCCCTGTACCATTGGGATCGCAACCTCTCTCGAGGAGCAGTTTCGCAGTAGCAACAAGGTCGAGAAGACAGGCATAATACAGAGGAGTTCCAATGGCTGTACCAGCCCCAGCCGAACCAGTCCAAGGCAGATCTGGGCGAGCGGTAAAAATCCAATTGTCGAAAGCAACCTTGTCTTTGAGCTGTAGTGAACCACAGAGAAGTCTTGCAGACAGCTCAGCAGCGGCTCCGTCAGATTTTCCATTCTGTACCACCTGCAGGTGGCTAGGCCAGAACCTAGCAGCGTATTCAATGAGTGGAAACTTGTCGGTGACTATCTGAGGCTTGGCTTTCATATCCTCTGTGCAAGTAAGTAGATAGCGGAGCGATGCAGACGCAATGAGAGCGTTGGCAGAACCACTCTGGACCCGAAACACGCCAATGAGTGGGCGGTTGCGAAGCCTGTCCGAGACGAGATACCCCTTTATGGACGCTTTGGGTGAGCCCACTGATATTTGTTCTCACCTTGATGAGTCTTGTGTATTACTTGTAAGTTTCGTTGAATAGCCCCGATGTCGTCCTTGATAGCCCGTGAAAGATCACTGAAGCCCTAGTTAATGACAATCTCCTAGGACGGGTGAGTGAGACACGGGCAAATGATCACATTGCAGCGCCAACGAAAAGACGGAACTCAACTTCTGCATCGTCTTGAGCATCAAAACAGCATCCTCCTTCTGCCAGGGCCAAACCAACGCCTTGGCAAGCTTGCCCATCCCATGCTGGGGTTTCAGTTTGCGCTCGAGTTCCTGGAGTATATCATTTGCCTGCTGCAACGGCCCTGCGTCGCCTGTGAGAGTATGTAGCGTTCGCACCCATGAATCGTCCAGCTTTGCTAGCTCCGCCAGGCTCTGCAGCATGCCCGATGCGCAGCACACCTCAACCATCATGGCGCTCATGTCTTTGCCGCATGCTCGTGCATCGTTGAGATAGACGACGAGCTTCTTGGTGATGTCGACGATGGACATGACCAGCCCGACAACGTCGCCCATGAGTACAGTGATATCTGGATAGCAATCTTGACAGATGAATTTCGATATTGCTGTCTTTAGGCAGCAGAAGAGGGGAAACTGTCACAAGCGTCATAATGAAGCATCTCAGCCGCTGCACGTGTGTGGCTTGTCTAATATTGAGTGGTGTCAAAGGTCGGAGGTATTGGCGCAGAAAAACAAAGGGGGTGACGGCGCTAATCTTCCAACTGTACCAAGGATTTTTGGGGACGATACGCAGGCTTTTGCTGATGCTTCACTGAGCAGCCGTAGCCCCCAATGGGATTTTCACGTTCCTCTCTTACATGTCGTGGGCTTTAGAATCGGTCAAGGCAGAAATGTGATAGAATCATTTTCTTTCTTATTTATTCCCTTATTTTGCAACGCAATCGGGGCAGTCAACTACTCTGAAACCCTTCACATCATCCAGGTTGATCAGAGTCTAGTCGGTTCAACTTCACTAGTCACGCGGCATGGCCGACTATTGTGATTCGGGCACACTGGACGCTGACCATGAACAATCACCCCGAAACGGTTATTTTCAGTTTTGGGTGAGTTTATGACTCTTCTTCATACAGCTTATGTGTGTTATGTGTGAAGGTTGAGCCTCCGCAAGAGCAGCGAATGAGGATGTCAATATCTAAGACGAGAGTCAAAACAAATCAATGCAACGATAATACAGTCCTTCCGCGATACTTTTGGCTTATGGTCACAGTCGCACAAACAGCTGTGGCGTGCCACGTGAGGAATATACGAAGCGCTAGCGGCAAGGGATGAGACTTGCGACGCATGACTATCAAGGTTTCTCCAATCGATGCCTCCTACCGACATCAGGAGTAAGCAACTATCCGCCGGTCTGTGAAATATGCCGTCTTGTGTCATTCCACTGAGACACTAGAGGCTATTACGAAAATTTATTAATGCAACGTTTCGTCGGAAAGCCTCTCTCTCTGTGTTTAACTGACCGCAATTCTTTTTTTAGCACTTGTGGGCAAATTTTCCGATCGGTGACTTCCGAGTGGCGTAGGGCTGGAATCCCAGCGAACCAAAAACACCGCCTTGCTCTGTCGCTTTCCCCAGGAAATTCTCTCCGGACCGTCTAACTCTCTGTTTATTTGGCGGGAGGCCCCTCCGTAGCTTGGTTCTAAAAACGACTGCGGGTAGGCGCCGTCTCAAGCCATAAGCGGCATTAATAAACCAGCGCCTGGGTCTAGACCCTGGGGCTTAGACTTCACCTCGCCGACCATTTTAACGCTATGTCTTAGACAACTAGGCCACCCACGGGCCTAGGCTAGAGCATTCTCGTCGTATCCTCTTCGTGGACCAATCGGAGAGCAGGGCTGGTGTGTTAAGCGTTGGCATCGTGAGTTTGACTGGTTGTCAGGCGGGCATCAACCGCCAGTGGCTTCAGCCATCAATTTTGGCGGTGGCTTGTTGTTTCTTAGACTACCTAGCTCAACTGCTTCTCCAAACACGAGAAGCCAAGCGAAGAGTCGTGTATATAACCCACGAAGACTGTCCTACAATATCCATCATCTCATCAATCCAACACCCACATCTCAAACATTCACACCTCGCCTCACTTCAACAACCATCAAACAGCCCCTCGGTTTCCTTCATCGCCTTCAAGCAAAACTCCCAATCACCACCAAGCTTCAACCCTCACCAACAACCATCATGCAGATCAAGAACCTTCTCCTCGCTCCTCTTGTCGCTGCCGGCGTCGTCTCAGCTGCCCCCGCCTCAACCAACACCTTCGAGGTGCTTTCGCTCCGCTCCGCCTCGGGCATTCACTTCACCGGCTTCCAGGCGTCCAACAACAACATCCGGCTCAAGCAGGCTACGCAGGGCGCCACCTGCAAGTCCCCAACGGACAACCTGGCTACCTTCAAGCTGGTCGACGGCAACCTCTTCCTGTACCACGAGGGCACAACCCCTCAGCAACTCTTCGTCGACCGATCGGGCATGGGTCAGGGCAAGCTTGGCTACACCACCAACGTCAAGGAGATTCCCACCCGCTGGGAGCGCACTGGCTGGGCTGTCGACGGCAACGGCGACTTGAAGTTCAAGGGCGTTGGCTTCCTCGCCTGTCCCAGCGGCGATGGCTCCTGGAACGTTTGGATGAACGCTGGCTTCAGCCAGCCCGGCGGCAGCTCCGGATGCTTGAGCTTGACGGCTCGCGCCATCAAGATCGGCAAGCCCAACAGCTGCACCTACACCCAGTAGACAAAGGCTGCATAGACCTCATTTGGTCACGACATAGACGCATTACTGGATCAGCACAGCATTTGGTTTGAGGATTTGGTTTGAACATTTTGTTTAGAAACACGATTAGACAACGCATGGCGAGACGAGCGGGGCTTCACAATCATTTATAGAGACTAGCATTATAATTAATTCAACACGCATTCTGCTTCATTCAATTCTCGTGCTTCGGTTTATCTACTCGCTTAAGCCTGAAATAGTCTCGATCTCACACAACCATACTAAATGGGTGATATGACCTCGATCAGGGCTTGTATGTGAAGCCCTGCGAGAGCAGTAGTGGTTCCAGATGTTGCATCGTCGGGACAAGAATTGGACGGTCAGTCACAAGCCTCTATTTACCTAGATAGTCTGGCAAATGGCAAGAGAAAACACAAAGGCCGTCTCCTCAATATGCGTTACATCTTCGACTGCCTGCTTTCTCACTCAGCCTGTTTAAGGGTCAAGAGGACCGCTATCGCTTGGGTTGTAATCCCCGTTTGTCACGGGATTCTTGTATGCCTCCTCGATCGCCCTTGCAATGTCCTCCTCCGCCAACCTTGCCGCATCTTCCCCCGCCAATCGTGCCGCCTCCTCCTCCTCCCTTGCCTGCCTTTCTATGCACACTCTGCAGTGCTCTGGAGTCATTGTGGCTTCGGCATCCTGCCCAGTCGTTTCACAAGGCTCGCCTCTACGAAAGGGACCGCAGAAAACTTGATCCTCTTTCTGCATGAGAAACGCGCCGCAGTCCTCGCAGGTGAGAGTGGTGAAGATGAAGTGGCACATGGCAGCCGGATTTATCAATTTCAGCGTATATGAAAATCGCGTCGGTTGAGGCTTGTTCTGAAGGTCGCGGAAGATGTGTTGCTGAGTTATGCGAGTTGTCGTTCAAATGAGCGAGGCGGCCTGGACTATTGCAACATATAAATACATAAATGTGGTCCCTGATTAACTTGCTTCCAAGCAATGAGCTGCCGAGTTATCGCTGTTCGCCTCTATAACAATTGCCCGACACCCGAGACCTCAATCACAGCCCCGAGGACCCGTGTCCCGTGAACACTGTGGGACAAGCTTTCATTCACGTTACTCCAGATGGGTGAAGATAATGCGACTGTTCAGCTACTCAAAAACAATTGGGACACTTTAAGAACTGGCTGCGTCAGCCTCTTCCTTGGCAATCCTTCTCCAGGACTTCGGGTAGTCTCGAGAAATCCTCCATGCCTCTGCTTCCTTCTGAATATCACCAACAAACGTCTCCCTCCATCCTCCCATAGTATCAGTCTTGCTTCCAATCTCTGACCCAAAACCCCAAACCAGAAAGTCTTCTGCCCTAGCTCCACTGGGTGATTCGAGCAGTCCAACCGCCACATCGACCATCTCTGGTCGATCATCGACAGCATAAAACACTGACGCTGAGCAACGGGAGCAGAAGTACCGCTGTACATCTGGGGAACTTTCATAAATTGCAAGCGTTCCGAAACGAGAATCTCGATCATCACTGCATACTGCAGTCTTCAAATCGAAGCTCGTCCGAGGGAAACCTTCACCTTCGGGTTGAGTCTGGCTAGTCGGGAAGTCCAAGTGAATTAGCTGCGAGTAGCTCCAATTCACGATATCACTGCCAAAAAATGTTCGGCAAGAGTTGCATGCGTCAAATCCAGCCAAGGGCTTATGTCTTGTTGGATCAACGAACCATGGTAATCGATCGTGTTGCATGCCAGCGAAATCGAGGTCGCCACGACGAAGAACCAGGTTGACACCTCGACAGTGACAGCGAAACGGGATCTCATCAAGACCAGTTTTTGACTCGGCACTCGGAAGATCTTTGACAGGCAGCCAGATATCATGGAGCTCTTCACTATTGTTCCGCCCCGCCTTCCAGAAGCGCGGGCTGCTCCCGTCCTTGTTCAGATGGCGCATCCAGACAGAGGCGCCCCCATCGATGGTGTCGCCAATAAATATGTGGTCAACGATTTTGAGGAGGTTCGGTGCAGGAGCGTTAGTCAAGGCACCAGTGAATACACCGATTGTGTCCTCCTGGTCTGCGATGCGTTTATGATAGAACATGGGCGTCGAGCATGTACCACAGGACAGGATGGTGAGACTCGGGCTGAACTCGTACTTGGACAGAGACGAGGCGCGAATATCGTCAAATGAACCTGGCCATGCAGCATCACAGGTGTACAATGCGCCAGTGGTATGGCGGCATGAATCGCAGTGGCAGCATGACGCCTCGAGAGGTAGTGACGCAAGCGGCACGGTTGTCGTGAATGTGTGGGCTTTGCACAGGCACTGCGCTGAAAGCTTGATCGTCTCTATAGCAGCCATTGTGACTTATTGATGTGTCGCAGAACTTAATTAAATATGTTAGGAGATAAATCTCTCTTAAAAGGCAAATGAATGATTTCTGAAGGGCGCGGATGATCAATTGTGGGGTTTTGTGAAGGTTCAAGCTTAGGGATACACGTTCAGGAATTCACGTTCGTCATGCGTGAGGTCATATGCGGGGTTCGGCCAAAAGATCACCACACTTTCACGCACTGCTTACTCTTTAGTGACAAGGACATGCATAAACAGCTAATTACGACACAAGGATGACATATATTAGTTTAGGTTGGTTTATAATAATTGATGATCTAACCATATAGTGCAAAAGATTTCAGATTTGTTTTAACATCTAACTGCTAACTAGGAACAGGAGGCCCAAATACGGCTTCAAGACAGCTCAAAGACGGCTTAGAAACAGCTCAATGATAGTTAAGTTCGCTCGAGGCAGGCTCAGGGACAATTAGCGACGAACTGAGGGCTAGCAGTATAACCAGATCCTACGGCTAGTTTCAGTCCATCCTATGCTAGCCTGTCCCTACCTCATGAAGCAGCGATGCGCGGGCTACTTCGTAGATAGGCTTGAGGCATTAGCCTCTCAGAGAGCCGCCGATCTGAGCTATAACCGCTTTGTGTTGCCATGTAACTATCCCGACACAGACCGTTTACTCTACTTACAAACCAGAGTTACTCGTGGTCAATTCGGAATACTGCAATATCGTGGGCCTCCAGTTTTGCCTCGACAGTTTTGCCCGTCCCCTCCACGCTGGTCAAGAGCTCGGTCCAAGAATACTCGATGTCATCAAGGCCAGGAACCTCAGAAAGGTTCAGCGTAACCGTTTGATTACCGCTGCTGGCGACAATGGCGACACCTGTTCCGGTGGAAACAGGGCCTGACCAGAAGGGATAGATCTCATCATCTGCTTTAGCAGGAGTTCCCGATGGGGTAAACGAAACAGCAGCCTGAGACAGCGAATCTTGGTTAACCTCAAGAAGGCCCTTTATAAAAACGATTAGTTAGCATTCTTCACAAACTTTGATAAACAGGAATTTCGCACCGTGTTTGTGATAAGCTTGACCTCGTCGTCAATCAGTTTGGTCATGTCTGTTCCCAAAATAATAGGAGACTTGGTAATAGCCCATATTCCGAAGTGAGTCCGTTCTTCCGCCGGGGTCAAAACCCCATTGGCAAGAATCCGCGTTGATTAGTTAGCCAGCGTGGAGCAGTACATCGCAACTGTCTAGACTTACCATCATATCTAGGTCGTTGTAATTTCCTAGTTCAGTGTAGTTCAATACAGGTGCGGCCAGGTTAGCGATGCGGATAACGTCTTCCCATTTCCCCCAGTTGTCCTCGCTCATGCGCCACATGTGGCCGACCTCAGCGCCCCAAGTCCACACCTCATCATAGCCCCAGTTGCAGAGAGAGTAGAGAATGTCCCTTCCAGTGTCAAGAAATGCATCCCCCATCTTCTCGTATCGAGGTCTAGAGTCAGGAGCATCAGCATCCTGGCAGGCGTGGACATCGCTGCCCGAGTTACACGGGGTGTAGCAATTGTCATGCTTCCAGTAGTCGACGCCCCAGCTGGCGAGGAGTTCTGCGTCTTGCTTCTCATGGCCTTGACTACCGAGGTAGCCGGCGCAAGTCTTGGTACCAGAGTCGCCGTACCGACCAAACTAAAGGCCCATCCCGTGGATCTCATCCACAACAGCTCTCACACCTCTTGGCCATTTTCCAGGATCGGGAATCAAACTACCATCCGAATCACGCTCCTTCAGAGCCCAGCAGTCGTCAATATTGACGTAAGTGTACCCAGCGTCCTTAAGACCAAGTTCAATAAAAGGTTTGGGCTGTAGCAAGAGCGACTTTCTCGCTGGCCGCATTGCATCCCCCTTGATTCTATTCCCAACGCCAGTGACATCCACGAAGAACCCTCAACATACTGTGTAAACTTACCCAGCCATTCCACCCAAGAGTTGGAAGCTGGCCAACTTGCCGGGCTGAGATAGACTTTGATAATGGAGCAGCGGCTACCGAAGTAGCAAAAGCCACGACTCCAATGGACTGAGCTGAAGAACATCGTTAAAACAATGATGAAAGATGCTTTTGGGGTTGTTTTTGAGTGTGTAGAAGGGCGGTATTGCATCAAAGCTGGAGATGAGTGTTCTCTTTATAGCTGTCGGTCATTCATCTTCCACAAAAGAGCTGTTTCTACATGAATATTTGGATGCAGTAAAAGACGATGCTTGAACGGAAATTTTAGCCAATCATTGTCAAGTCAGGACTACGGCAGCTCAAAGGTATAAATCGACTAACGTTATCAACACTAAAAAACAGGAGACCGAAACCAAACACCTCGTCCGATTGGGGAGATCTTTTCTAGATGTAGCTCTGAAAAGTCCCTAACTGGAATTGATCAGCATGTCCGTCGAGAGTCAACAGGCCTCATTGGCTATGAGCTCCGAATGAACCTCCATTAAGTCTGGCGGGAATTAATTAATTGGCACGGCTACTAACACATCTTGCCTTTGTTTCCTCAGATTCCCCGGATGGAACCGAATCAAGTTCCTTTTGGCTTCCCCCACGAATTTAAGGGATTCACCGACCGTATTCCTAACAGTCTCGATTAATAAGTGGACAACCGTACCTCTGGTCTCTTGGCAAACATTGCGAGTTTAATGAGTCTTACCAGAGGTACAGCAGAGTGCTCCTGCCTACTTGCAGCTGGTATCTTACACTATCTACGACGGGCTAAAAGAATGGAAACTCTCTAGAGTCATTCCGAGTATGACAGTTGACCTACCGGTATTCAGTTGCTCACCCTTGTTGTCCTCGACGGCTATTGCGCCGAAAGGTGCCTCGAGCATCTTCTGCCGCACGGTCGCCGATCTGCAGGCCTCAAAAACTCATCTTCAAGCGAGCTAAATATGAACTGACATTCTGCATTTTGGCTGCGTTATAACGTCGTAAACAAAAACCTTGGGTTCCCCCTCTAATTCCCGCCGAAGCCCCATGGGGAAGACTGGGTATCCGGGTTGCTACTAGACTACAAGAAAAGGTCGGTATTGAGGTCAGGCTATGGCCAACATGCCAATTACGGATCGGCGCCTAGGTCAGCGGGGTCCGGTGAGAATAGCTCAGTACAGCTCCCACTGGAACGGCTCTCACTGGAACGGTTCCCATTGGAACGGCTCCTACTGAAACAGCGATCGGGCGCTGCAATCAGCGCCTTGACGCTGCGATAGGATTCTAGCGGGCCACTCAGTTGACTCATTAGCGTCTGCAAAGTAGCTTCACTTCCAACCCAGCACAGCAGATAACAACTAACATAAGGATAGTTAGATGAATAACAGTACACAGATTGAATTATATAATATGGTTCTAATGATATACTTTTTAACTTTTTAAATTTTCTTTGGCTTTGATAATCACATCCTCCACCAGGGGTAAGAAAACACAGTAACTCGAAAGCAACCAGAGAGACCTATCTCTTTGTTAGATTATGTAGCAGCTTAAGAACCATAAATGCACTAGACTCCTCACATTTGTTATTGCTACCTTTTGTGTCACTAGAGAGGCAACACACTACACTGTTTATTAAAGCATCGACTTGGATAATATGGGCAGCCCTCATTCTTCAAAGAATAACGTAATGTAATGAAGCAGAGTTTTAAGTCTTTTTACAAAATAAGTAAGGTCAGCTTAATTACCGCATTGAGAAAAATTTGTGATATACTAGATCTAATATCTCACTGCCAGTGTAATAGCAAATAGCGTCTTATGTAGGCGCGCCCATCGGGCATCCGGAATGGCCTACCTTCTGCAGTGCTCTTCCGGACTACACACTCGAAGGGAATGAAACTAGGTGGTAAACGATGTTCCAGCTTGTGCGGCGAACCTCTTGAAAATTTAATAATTCTAATAACGATGTTAATCGAGCCAAGCGTTGGAAAATACAACAGTCTGAGAGATTGCTTGTTCCTAGCAAATCTCTCCTACTTCTCATTAAGATCAGTGTCTATAAACCCGTATATATCCCTAAGAAAGAGATTCATCTGAAATAAGCTATAATGCTGTAGTTTGAAAATGTGTTTTAGCAAAATATTCCCTTTTAGTCTTCTCCACAGCCGTTGCTAATTTTGCCATCACTTTTCTCTTGCTCTTTATGCCTTCCGAAGCAAGACGAAGGAACAACAGCGAGGAGCAGCCATTAGTCTCGCTTTAGCTGAGATTGGCCTTGTACCCGAGCTAAAAGACGCAGCTGCATGTCTGCAGCCATGGCAATGGCTATTCATATCTCGTTAGTTGGTCCCAAGATGGATGCGTCGAGCAACACTTACGAAGCACAGCATAAGGCAGATAAGCCCCGAACAGGAGAGTCTGTTTGGCTTGGTGACTGATGATCTCAGAACCCAGATACCACATATCATGGCACACCACAGCCGTGCAGAGACCTGTCACAATCCCGTACACATTGGCTGCAAGCTCACCAGCACCATTGAGCTGTTGTTTTCCGAACAGAGCACGGGTGAGATACAGGGCCAAGGGGAACTGGACGATCAACTCCACCCAGACCAGGAAGTCAAAAAAGTGGCCAGGGGTGTCGTGATGGTAGTACGGGTCTGACATGGTGGTAATGTACCAATTGCGAAAGGCAACGAGGAAATGCAGGGGCGAGCCACTAGGCTGGCAGAGAGACTGGGGATAGAAGAGGACGAAGTCGACGCCTGATGACAATTAGCTCAAGGATATTGCAGGCTCAATACGTGAAGTCACTAACCTATCATGGCGGTCAGATGCAAGACTACCACCGCCAGATAGAGGTAATCGCGACGCGGTTTGAAAGACGACATGACGAGATTCTGCTGCTTGATCGGTAGATGTATGGACGTGAGCTGAGTTGGCACCGAGAGAGAGAAGGGAAGTAAATAGAGAGTAAGCGCTAATGGTACAGTTCGATCACATGGCCAAGCGGGGTAAGCTACAGTTCTAAGTGAGACCAGTTGAGTATCTCCAAATTTGAAGGCATTCCCGGCCTAGCGTCTCCACGGCCACTTTTATCATCACAGCAACTATAATAATGTTTAAAAGTCTCAGGTATCTTTCAGCCCCGGCCACTGTCCTAGTTACTTTTTAATTCCGACTTAAAACACTTCTGCTGATGTTGAAGTTCTCAGGGATTCGTCGCCGACCGAGAATCCGCAAATTGATGCCTGTGGTCGCCGACTAGTCTTGAACCTAAACTAGAAGCTAAGCCGTGCCATGGGCAAGAACGGGCGACGCGATTTGTCGAAGGTGAGCTTGAATAATTAACTGTTTTACGTTACTATTGGTAGATAAAATGCATGATAACCCCGTGCGACCCGAATGGGGCTTCAAGTTTGCAGATTTCAGCAGTAACATGTCTTCTCCTAATGCTAAATTAAATCAACCAGGCGTTGAAAAATGCAGTAGCCTGAAGGAATGCCTGTTCCTTGGCAAATCTTTCCTGCTTCTTACTCAGATCACAACGCACCGCAAAACCGTGCGCAACCCCGGAAAAGAGATTAATCTGGTACAAGCTGTCGTTTTCCTTCAGGATCTCCTCACTTCGACGGCGCTGCTCTGCAGTGAACAAGGCATCGGTCTCCGCTGCCGCAATTGACAACGGGCTTGTGATGGCGGCAAGCTCGTCTTCTTCCACGAAACTCGGATGAGCGATGAAGCCGACTTCGATACCATTCTGATAATGGCGCAGGACATACTTGGCGCCAAAGCAGTACCCGACCGCGCCGATGTGCTCAATGGCAAGCTCCGTCTTCATATATGTCAGAGCTTCTCGTACGATTGGGTCGACTTCCTTGGTGGTATGACCACCCGCCCCGTTACGGCCGGTTTGTATCCAATCAGACAAGTTGACTTCCTCAAGTGTGTTCACCTCAATGGCATCGCCTTTGAATAAGTCGATGATGAGAGCGATGTAGCCGCTTGCAGCAAATTCATCGGCGAGAAGCTTGCTGTTGTCCCAGATGCCAAGGATATCGGGTAGATAGAGGATGCCAACATTTTGACGAGCGTTTTCTGGTGATGGGGTCACAAGATAGGCGTCATGGCGTCCAATCTTGATCATCTTTCCAGTTGAAATGCCTCTAGAGTTCAGCTTGTCAGCTCCATGAATTACCGCCAGTAAGAAAAATGCTCGCTCAATGAAATCCTTCGACTTTTTATGGCAGGAGTAAACATGACTGTGGGAAATCTGAAACAATACTCACTCATGGTGAACGCCGACAGTGCAGCATTTCGCAGGCGGGTGGGATGCCATATTGAAGTATGCCGTGGGAAGAATTGATGAGTACTCCTTGTATGATGTATTATTTAAGTCTTCCACGCTGGTGGTGTATGTAATGAGCTAAGAAGAGGTGAGCTAGGGGAAAATTGAAGCAGCACTTCATCCCACCTATATACTAGTCATATCTCACCAGGACGTCGAGGATATTACGCGTCAGCCTTCTACGGCGAAGGGCGCAGCGCTTGAGGTGTATAGAATGGCCATATGATCAGAATGGGATATTCCCGGACTCGAATCTGTTTAGTTAGCAAAACGCCACTGGTCATCAACACACTCAATTTCGTACACCAAGTCTTCGGTAATTGCCTGATCCGGTAAGGTGGCTAACGATTACATGAGTTGAATGCAAGATAGCATTGGACTCATTAATGGTGCTAATTCGGACCACATCACACGCAAACATTTAATCGGTTTCAGAGCATCATTCATTTGCAATAGTTCATTCATAATTCGGAATGGCATTTCCCCGGTCCTATTAAATTCGCCATACGTTCCTCTTCTGCTAAGACTAGGACATATCCGCAATCACCATTTTTCGAGTACGCCATGCGCCGCTAAAAGTAACCAAGGGACAGATACGGAGGATCTCATCAAAGTATGCTTGACCCTAGTTTGAAACTTCCGCGTTGATATCCATTCAGCGCATGCCTAAATAGTTTACTGAGCTCAGCCCACAAGACTCTGCAGCATGATCTGGAAGGACTCGTCCATTGAAGCGCCAGCATCTTGAAGTCGCCTGATGATTGACATGATCTTGCCAAATCTTGCTTGGCTATTTTGTGTCTGCTGCGACTCGCTAATGCGCACCAGTAGCTGATTAAAATTCCGGACCTGGATTTTAGCGAGGACGCGGATCATGTGTAGTTGCTCGTCGTAAGAATACTGTGCGCGAAATTCGGGGGAAAACATGTCGGGGTTGCACGGTGTCTGGATGGCAGCTTCGCCTGAGATATCGAAGAGCTCCGAGGTTGACGCGTCTACAGTAATTCTACGCCGAGGAAGATCAGTAGAGGGCAGCAGTGTGGCCATGTCAGGCGTTGTGATAGATCCAAGCTCGTCCCCGTCTGCTGGGCTAAATTGCGGCTGTTGTATGCGTCTTGATAGGCATTCAAACATGTTTGCCACTCTGCCGCAAATAATGAGTATTATAGTAGAGGTCTGAAGCAGGTTTGTGCACTTGTCGCAGTCAAGCGGTTTGCAACAATGGAATATTAGCCATTTCTGAAGTTTCAGAACGTGGTCAAAGGCAAGGGACCTCAGTTGGAAAGCATCATCATCGAGCTTTTGGACAATGTCCAGGGTATCCTCCAAGCAGGAGCATTTGGCCACATTATCCAAATTTTGGGTTGAATGCGCCTCAGTTGGTGTTGGGTCCGTAGCCGATATACAAGGCGTTACGGGGGGGTCTGCGAGAAACTGCGAGATGTCCAACGATGCTGAGCCAGCCAAACTTTCTGCAGCGGGGGACAGAGCCTGCACATTTCCCACCCCCGACATGTAACCTGTATTTCATGTAAGGTCAGTCCATACTCAAGAACCGACCGCCGTTTACATCTCGTATCAAGCCGTACCTGACTGCCCATCTATGAAGGTGGCGTCTGTTTCTTCAGAGCATCTGGCTTGAGTCGCCGCTGGATCGTTTGAAGTGGTCTCTAAGTTCGGCCCTCTAATACCAATACTACATGATTGGCTGACGGGAAGTTCAGGGACGGAGTTCAAACGGCTATTTGCGAACGAAATTTGACCATAGTCAACGTTTGCTGGGCTCTTCTCCCAGGAATCGACTCCAGGTTGCGAAGTAGTGGGCGCGGTGGCCAGTTGTGTTGGCTGAGCCCTTGGACCACGGAAGCTTTCTTGAAATGACGTCTCATCCCCGACATTCGCTTGCTTTGGTGGGCAACTGACGTGTGGAACCGTTCGATTGCCCCTGGTCCGTTGCGTGTTAGGTACTGGGGGAAAGACACAGGCGATTTGCTGGATGTTGCATCTATCACATGAACGTCTATTACCAGTACAACGAACCTAAGATACCGGTGTTAGTTTCCGCCTGGCCAAAATACCATGTAACACTACTGTGTTAGTGGATTAATGGTTGTATACGCACCTTCTTATTCCGACACCCGACACAGGCATCTCTGCGATTGGACCCAAAGCGACCGCGACTGTTGCGGCCTTGGTGAGCATCGCTCAGCGCAACTGGCTCCATCCCTGCATCCCTTGCCCCATTCTTGGTAGCCTTCAAGGTGATGAACATTTTGCCAAAGTTGGATGTGCCGTCCGGGAGATGACAGAATAGGATAAAATCAGATTTCGAGTTGGTTGACGGGGAGGTGCTCAATTATGATGAGTTCGGTGTTTACCTATCATGGTAAGGCGGCTCGGTACTTACCTCATTTGGCATGGTGTTCGACGGCCAGACGCAGACATTACTCAGCGGTTGGGTAATGGAATCGCTACGTAATTCGTACCTACGGCTTTAGCCCAGACGATCATGCTCTGAAATGGGAATTTGCAGGTGAAATTCCATTATCTCAATGCTTTCAAACCAAGCTTGGTCACATTTATAATTATGGAATAAACGTGCGTCTTAGTGATGTTCTCAACGAGTATGGTTGATGTGCTTGTAGTGGAACTTTGGAGACTCCAATATTTATGCGATGGCTTTCTATCAGAGGAATGTCTATAATTTCACGACATCTCAACTCATCTTGCCTCTCAATTCGCAATACCCTATTCTTATACACGATCAAGAGTGTACTCCTTAAAATTCCTTCCCATCACATACTCCTGTTACACTATTCAAGATGGTCGCTTCCTACCCTGCAACTCACCCGGCAGTTGTCACCACCGGAAAACGCCATCCGCTCTCAATCCTAGAGGTGCCAACAGAAACCCCAGAGCCAGGTGAGGTCGTTGTCCGGGTGCAATGGACATCCTCGTCGCCCTTAGATCTCCACCAAGCCGACGGTGGTCTTCTTGCACCACCCCCGTTCGTCCTAGGATGCAGCTTCGCAGGCGTCGTGGTGGCCCTCGGCCCTGACGATCCAGAGGCAGAGCAGCCTGATTCAGCACCGCTTGTGGTTGGTGACCGTGTGTTTGGCTTTACACACAAGGAGCAGAAGCAGCAGAGCTTCCAGACGTATCTCACTGCCGCGAGGAATCTGATGGGTCGCATCCCCGAAAACATCACCATTGAAGCCGCCGTTACAGTGTCGACCAACCTGGTCACGGCTTTTCACACCAGCACCAAGGACCTGGGCCTTGATCTTCCCTGGCCTATCCCCGAGAACTACGTACCTCCCAAGGCAGATGAGCCAATCCTCATTTGGGGTGGAGCGAGCAGCGTGGGCCTCTTTACCATCCAAGTCTTTCAACATTGGGGCTACAAGAATGTTCTGGCTGTAGCAAGTGAGAAGCACCACAAAGAGTTAATTGAATTGGGCGCAGCAAAGTGCTTCGACTACCGCAAGGCAGATGTCACAGATAAAATCCGTGCTCACGTCGATTACATTCCTTACATCATTGACTGCATCGGTCAGCTCGAAGGTACACTTCGACCCTTGAGCCGAGTCGCAGAGAAAGGAACCAAAGTCGCCGTCATGATGCCCGCCATCATCCGGGATGCAACCGAGACAGAAGAGCCCGAATACAGCATGGATGTCTCAACGCTGTTGCCTGGCCAGTGGAAAGACGACGTTGAGCTAATCGGCGTCAGGACGTTCTTTTATGAAGAGGTACGATAGTGTCAGAAAACCGCTGCCGTCGAATAGATCATTTGCTAATCAAGTGTGGTTTTGCAGAACGAGTTCTTCAAATGGCACTTGCAGCCCGACATTGTACCCGCCCTGTTGGAGTCGGGAATCATTAAGCCAAATAAGCAGAGAACCATCGAGGGGGACACGCTGCTTGAGCGTGCCCAAAAGGCGTTGGATTTGTTGCGTGAGCGCGCTCCGAGTGGTGAGAGGCTGGTTTGGAGAGTCAGTGAGGAGCAATTGAAGGAAAGTAATGCATGAAATGGGCCGCTCAATGACCAGCAATATTGGAGGCAGATTTCAAAGACAACTTCTAGAAAATTCTCCTAGATAATCCAAATCTAGCATGTATGCACCAGACTCTGTTGACCTAGCTACTGTTGCTTAATTGCGAGGTTTGCTCTGATGTCAATTGCATTATGATCTAGCTCTCGGAAATTGGTAGTGTCGAGCACTTTTGGTGTTCTCGACAGCCAGGGTTGCGGCAGGAAGCATAGAAAATTGTGGTACAGTTGATCCAGCTGGCGAACAAAATCGGGCGGCGGCTTCGGTGCCGGACAAGTTCGGCAATATCGGTGGGTGCTCGGTTTCCGATGATTCATTCCATCATAACTAGAGCTTCATTGGCCCATGTTCAGCCACGTCACTCGCATATTCGACTCGGCTCTCAGATATTAGGTAATATAGCCACCCAATAAGAGCAAGCACAGAGCTGTCGTGTTCCATTTCTCAAGAGCAGATTGAAGGGGCAGTGCAGATCTAGCCAATGAGGCACGCGCCTCATTCTAACAGAGCTGCAACTGATAACAACTGATGACACAGCTCGCATCTAAACACTCACGCCTGGATAATCAGGCAGCACAATCTAAGTAGGCCGCAATTATTGCGATTGGCTAGCTTACTAAGCAAATGTCATTGCGCTATCCAGCCGTGTTATCTGCAAACAGCGCCGCTGCTCACATTGACCGATGACGATCCTGACGATAGGGGCGGCCTTTTTAATTAAATTGATCGAGATGTCTGCGGTGGAGGGAAGAGAATCAGGGACCGGCTCCTGGGCCGACCAGCAGCTTGCATATATTATTAATTCAAGCTTCCTCACTAGGAGAACTGCAAAAGCACGATCTTTAGTGAGGTGCCTAACTGTACAAACTATACAAGCATTTGGTTTGAAACGGCTTAAATTGTTCAAAAAAAAAAACAACCTGTTTTCTTCTACTTTGTGGCAGCATTAATTTGCCCTTAACGTAGCGGACACACTGATCCAAGGTGCCTAAATTCTTCTCTAGGCATGTCCAGATCTTCACAACTCAGAAGGCGGCCTCTGAGGCCACGCGTTAACGATCGTTGTGACAGAGTCGAATAGCTCCTGGAACCGAGCCTCCTCAGCTTCTAGACCACTGATGAATACTGTTTTGAGCTCCATCTCTTTCATCTTCGCAGCAATGCACTTTCTTCCTGTCAAGGTTCTGAAATGATCTTGCAATTTATCTGCACGAGTAAATCCCGCGTTGCAACCCCATAGCGTTCCATCTTTCAGTTTCCCAGCGCAGAGATACTTTTTATCGCTCCCGTGAATTGCCTCGTGTCTTTTGCAGTCCGACTGGCGCGTGAAAGCCTTGTCGCATGTACTACAAAGGAATGGTTTCGAGTTCTCATGAGTTCTCATATGGTTTCGAAGCGTCGATCGCCTGGTAAAAGATTTGGGGCATTCTAGACAACGGATATGCCCCGCTGTCGTGCTTCGCGCTTCTTTTGGTGGAACAGGAAACTCCAAAACCATTTTGGTCCCGGGATCCGCCCCATGGATGTCGCACAAGTGTTTTTGTAGTGCCTTTTCAGTGCTGTACCCAAAAGTGTACATGCTACAGTTGGTGTCCATGCACCTGTACGGCCTCTCGTGTTTTGCCATGTGAAGGTCCCGTTCTGGCATGTTGGCGAACCCAGAATAGAATCGTACGCAATTAACTCGAGAGCACTTGAACCAGTCTGAATTCTTGCCGTAGTATGACTGAAGAAGTGACAGTTCATCGTTGTCAGAAGCGCCCGAACAGGCTTCCTCTAGTGTGGCTCTGATAACCTGCGTAACTTGACCGAGGCCCAGTGGATCCTTCGGAGATGGCCCGGTGCCATCCGATCCTAATTGCTTTCGCTCTGCGACAAGTGCTTGGCCAAGTTGGACGCACCAATTAGAGTCTTGAAAGACCTTGATCTTCTCCATCATGGTCGCCGAGACCGTCAAGTTCGCAGCTGAGTCTGAACAGTGAAGGTCCAAAAAAGACTCAAGACACTCGCCAACGTGGTTACGTTCTTCGCCGATGTTGAGGTCTGGCAGCGTGGACTGTAAATGAAGAGACCAGCAAGCAACTGCATAGTCAAAGAAAGAATAGTATCCTTTCATGAGGTATGAGTTAATAGTGGATGGGTCTTGACCAGGACCGCATGCATCAATACTCAAGAATAAAAGGCATGTTTGTGCCAAATCGCACTGCGTCTTGAATGGATCTAAGTAGTGTTGCCGAATCAAGTGTCTGACTAATATTAGTTGCATGTCTTGAGAAACATGAGCAGCCCACGGGTCTAGGAGTACTTACTCTCTCACTGTTGGATGAACTAACTCAACCGAATCGTCCTCCATGTGTTCCACAAGGGACCAGCATAGGTCTTTGGCGTCAACTCTGAGTTTCCGCATGTTATGATCAACCTCCTCTTCCTCCTCGGGGTCGAATGCAAAGAATCCCTGAATCTCGTGCCAGCGTAGTGGCCTCTTGGCCATGGCGAGGAGCCCCAGAAGGCGGTGGACTGTTTCTGGTGGCCCTCCAGCATTTTCACTCGAGATACGACTAAGAATCACATCATACCTAGCAGACATGTCAGATACCATGAGAGTAAATTGTCAAGGCGCCCTACAAGTCTCCAATCTCCTTCGGGAAGTGGTTGGGCTGAAGCTGCTCCAAAAGCTGTTTCCTAGTCGGCATTCCGTATAAACATTGCACAACGAGTTTCGCAAATAAAAACATTCCTAAATCATCAGGACCAATTATCATACTAAATAAATGGTGTCCTACCTCTGGTTGAAGACATGATGATGTCGGTCAGCGGATGTTCTGTTGGGTTGAGATGGCCATGTTTTTCTTCTATCTTGCTGCGCCAAGATTCGACGTATCTTCGGATGTCTTTGTGAACATGGGAGGGAAGTATCTTGATGGCCGAGATCATTGCGAGGTCTTTCTTCGCTATCCCGTCCTCTTGACTTACGAAGAGACATCGGAGGTTGCCAAAGTCGGATTTTTCAAGCTTGTGTATCCGCTCGGTAAACCAAGTGCAGATTTCTTTCCTCTCGTCACGCGCGCACTCATCGATACCATCGATAACGATGTAGGTCGTCCTCTGAGAGTCCAAGGCCACATTGAGGAGCTCCTTCGTCATTGAAGCGTCTCGTAAAACTGCCTCGCCGCTCTGGAGGTTGCCCTTTTCGTACAACTGGAGAAGGAGATCTTGGTCACCTCTCATCAACTGGCTGAGTATACCGCGACCGACAGCTTCAAATGTGTTCCGCGAATTGTCTGTTCCTTTGCAGTAAAAATACGCAAGCCTGACATGTTGGGTTTTGGCTAGTGCTTGGATCTCGTCAATGATTGTAGAAGCCAGAATCGTTTTTCCTAATGAGCGTTAGGTCATAATTGCTCACGATTCATGTTTCTTGAGGGCCTGCAAACCTGCACCAGGGATCCCGTTCAACCAGAGCAAAGGGGTGGTGCAATATATAGGATCAACCCAGTTCTTGAACCCTCTATCTTCCAGTAGCCATTGTCCGGACCCCGAAAACTTGGCCTTTCTACACGACTCATGCTGGAACTTGGAGTTGTAAGGATCGAGCCAACGTAGAGCATCTCGCGACCTATGTTGTAGGTAGTCATTCCGAATGTCTTGGAATTTGATCTCGGCGAGTTTTCTCAAAGCTTGGGTTTCTTCAAAGAGAATTATCGACGCCTGGGATTCCACAAGATGTCGGTGACGTCTCATATTTTCTTTGAGCTCTTGCAACTTCAGGGTGAACCCTCTCCAGACGGCTTGAAACAGCTGCTTCCACGCTATAGTTGAATGTTTAGCTCATGATGCAATTGTCGAAATGCAATACCTACTAGACTTTCGAAAATGCTTCATTGCACATGCGTGGAACTCAAGAATGTCCTTGTAGATCAAAGATAACACAGTCCCCATGTACTGATTGGAAAGGCAATGCGACTGGTATGCCGCAAGCTGGGGCATGAGCTCCCCGATCTCAAAGTAAGCGTCAAGCAGGGAGTTCAACGCCTCTGAAAAATTGGATGCGATCTAGAGAGTCTGTTAGTGAATTTGAGGGAATTAAATGTTAATTTCTTCTACCTGCAGCATGAACTTCATTGGGCCCTGTGTATCAGCACCCATAGTCAGTAAAAATCTTCGGCTTACATTGTCGATTCCAAGGGTAACTGAGGATGCAACCACGGCAACAAGTGTAGTCCCAGTCCAATATCCACCTTACCCATATAAAAGCCAGAGCTTCTGAAGCATTTAGAAACACTTCAATAACCTTTCCATATTGTTCCATGCTCACTAGAAATGGTTCCAGCCTGCGAATCCATTGTTGCCGACCGGTCGATGTTTGTTTCTGTTGGATGATTGAAATCTCTCTTTGGACGTCATCGAGCGTGGTGTTTTCAAATGCAAGGGCTTGTTTATTCGTCAGGTTGGCAGCCGCTTTGAACTCTGCAAGGAACGCTTTGAAATCCTGTGCTGTAGTACCATTAGGTGTCTTCAGTGTGTTTCCGGGAAGCGGTTGCTTCCCTGGAGTCGATGGTGCCATGTGGATTGGATGTTGAGAGATGGAGAAGCATAACCCGATAATTAGTGTCTAGGCTCGTTGAGCGTGCATGCTTCTTCTTATTACGTTGAACGCCCAGCGAGGCGTAACTTACTCTGATTGAGGCGGAGCATGCATCGAGACAGTCTAAGCCCCAAGCGGGGCGTCTGTGACCGAGAGCTCTCGACTTGGCCCAAAATCCCTTGTAAGCCCATTGGGCGGGGTTTAGCTCGGACGCCTTATTTTGCCTACCAGGTTGCCTTACCAGGGGCCTGAGTAGGCGCCCCGAGTCTCGTACTCAGAGCTTGATTCTTCATTTCTAAACTGACACAGGTTTGCGGTAATTTTGTCTCATAATAATTTTTCACCGTCTAGAAAACCGCCCGTTTAATACTCTCTGATCAAGAAGGAGAGACATTGTGTCCACGACTAGATGAATCGCCGCAAAAGGAAACTACTGAATCATGATGAGAACACGAAGCGATTACTGCAGCCTCTGACTCCGCGACAAAAGCACCCACCGCCGGTTTTAGCGGTGCGTAACTCTGCCACACCAACACCACCGTCCACCGCATCACCGCCTGAAGCGCCCAACTTTCCAGTAAAGGATGCTTACGAGCTGGGTGAAGTTCTGTTTGGCATAGTAAACATTATTGGGTTGGTGTCGGAAATCAATTGCTAATCGTCAACAGTTAAAGGATGTTCAAGTACTTCTCAAATGGGAGCTCAAAACTGCCGACCTTACCTCAAGTCAGGCACAGACCGTCGTCCAATATGGGGAAGAAGTCCGCGAACTCACTCTTGATTTTAATCCAGAGTATTGTCTTGTGAAAACCAGTAACGGCAGCTCTGTGGGGGTTTTAGAAGCTAGGGCGCTGAAAACCCTGGGTGCTTTGGTCCAGGACTCGCCAATCACATATAAGGCTTCGATACTCGCATCAGAATGGCAAGACAGTGTATTGTCTATAGCAAGCCACATTCACAAAGGCAAGCCAATTTCTATCCGCGTCGATGTCATCGGCCCACGACACAAAGCTGAGGAAGTATCACGTACACTCGGGCGTGCCATGCTGTTTCTACAAAGCCCATCCGGATGGGGTGTTTTGCCATACGAGAACCCACAGTGCTTGGACCTGCCTCTCCCAGTGCCTCGAGAGGTTCCTCAAAACCAAGACTTACCACTTCATAGCCACAGGGATATTGAGATGGGAAATTGTGAACTTGTGGCTCAGGGTGACAAAGTTGAAGAGGATGACATGGGCGACCCTATCCGGATATTGAATGGCATCAATCAAGACCAATTGTCCGGGGTAGTAGACATAGACCCTCGGATTACCACAAATCTTCATCCGTAAGTGACTAGCTTGAGGGGTACGATAATTTTTGGCGCTAAATGCCTCCAGTTATCAGAAGAAGGGCGTGGAATTCATCTCAAGACGCGAGTCTGGTCAATTGCTTCCAGATCAGACTCTGTGGGAGCCGCTTAACCCCGACCAGCAGACTGTTGGGTAAGCCACTATTAACATGAATGCTTTGTTCTATCGCTCTTACTATATAGGTATCGACACGCCATTACTGGTGCGAAGAGCCGAACAGAGGATGATGGCGCTGGAGGCATTCTCGCCGATGATATGGGTCTAGGGAAGACTTTGATGATGATAGCAGCAATTCTCGGTTCTAAGGCCCAGGCTGAGGAGTACATGAACCAGAAAATTTCTGGCTCTACTGATAACTTGACGGGTGAAACTGATCGCCCCATCGTATCCACCAAGGCAACATTGATTGTTGTTATCTCAGAGCGTAAGTTTCCATAACCCCAACGGCTCTATCAATATAGCTAACAAGTCGAAGTTTTACTTTCCAATTGGATCAAACAGATTGAAACGCAAGTGTTTTTTTTTTTTTTTTTTTTTTTTTTGGCTCCCTGATGGTCTCGACTAACCTCAGAACAGCCATACCACCCCAGGCACTATCAAGTGGTACAAGTACCACGGAAAAGAGAGAACACATGATGCTTCAATATTCTGCAACTATGACATTGTGATTACTACCTATGGCACTATCGCCGCCGACTTCAGGAAGCGGAGGGGAGTGTTGAACGGTACATGGTGGTATCGATGCGTTCTCGATGAAGGTGCGTCCATCTTCAAGCTGCTAATGGTAGCTTGGATTAACAATTTGACAGCGCATACAATACGAAACTGGTCCACGAAGCAATTTAACGCCGTCAACGATATTCCTGCTCACATAAGGTGGTGTATGACCGGGACCCCGATTCAAAACGGACTGGAAGACTTGGGTTCACTAGTACGATTTCTAAGGGTGCCTATACTCGATGACATCGGCACCTTCAGAAGACACATATGTGCAGCACCAGGGTCACCAACACTAAAACAGAATCTTCCAAATCTTCAGCTCTTGCTACGCTCGATCTGCATCCAGAGAACTCAGGCACTACTAGGATTACAATCGAGCACGGAGGTTCTCAGGCTCGAGTTCTTAGACCAAGAGAGAAACGAATACCTCGCCATGCAAGCGGACTGCAAGAGAGCGATTGCCATGGCAGTCAGTTCCAACTCTAAAGTATCGCACCACCACAACATACTCGTGAAGTTGCTCCGACTCCGTGAGTACTGCGATGGCATTAAAGTCACATCCTCCAACAGCCCGGATGCATTGTTCAGTATCATGGAACAGTCTGGCAAACTCTGCTGCGCGTACTGCACTGTTGAGATAGCAGGAACGGATACAACAGAGGATGGGAACGCTGCCCAACTAACCGAATGTGGCCGTTTCATTTGTAGCGACAACTGCTGCACTGAGCAATACGCGACTGAAACCAGCGACTCCAAGCGCGGCTGCCCGTTCTGCGATGTAACGCACAAGAAGTTAAACATGCTATCGAAAATGGAGGACTGCGGTGTCGATCAGGAACAGCGTGTGTCATACCCATCCAAGTTCCTACGTCTGTTGGAAGATGTGAAAATACACATGAATGACGAGAAATGGTAGGGAATCACGATACGCAGCTGGGGCGAAGCTAACACTTTGAAGCATCATATTTTCCGCATGGAAGAGAACGCTCAACTTGGTCGAGTGCCTGTTCACTGAAAACGGCATCACGTACTGCCGAGTCGATGGCTCAATATCGTCAATCGGGAGACGCAAGAAAATTCTTTTCGACTTTCAAGAACGCGCGGACATGAGAGTGCTATTGATGACTCTTGGCACTGGCGCTGTTGGGTGTGTCCCTTCTTCTCGCAACAAATTTTGAAAAAATGCTCATGCCGTCAGGCTCAACGATTTATCTGTTGCAAGTCGAGTCCACCTCCTTGAGCCACAATGGAACCCGTCGGTAGAGCGGCAGGCAATTGGACGAGTGATTCGATTAGGCCAGGAGCGAGAGGTTAAGATCATCCGCTACATTATGTGCGGTTCAATTGAAGAGGTAAGTCTTGTCGCGTGTTCACAAAACTTTGGCTCACCAGTTGCACAGTTGGTAGAAAAAAGACAGAGACAAAAGCTACAGTTAGCCTCAGGAGGATTCAATCTTTCGCAACTAGCAAAAGACATGGATATGATATGAAGAATAGTTAAGGAACACGCAGACTTTCATGTTATGCTTTCACAGTCCACTAGTTACAGTCTGTTCAGGACACGGTGCTCGGGAAGAAAATTGACATCGCTTCACAAGCAATATTAAAACACAGAACAAGGAATCAAAATCCTTAATCTGCTAGGTCGACGTTTGCAACTCATCATCCCTAGAGTTCCCAGTCAAGCATGCTCAAACAACACACTGAGACAGACGAGAGGCGATATCAGTACCAAAACGAGCCGGGTCTTGAAGCTCGGTCGACACGCCAAGATCAAGACAATCTCTGACAATGCTGCCATATATGGATCCGATGTACCTAAAATGATGATTAACCGGAATTTTGAAATGAGGAGCATCAGGACTTACGGATCCAATGTTGACTCTGAAGCAAAACTACGGAGTGTTTTCTGAGCAGCGTACGGTTCCTGCTGGTCAACACGCTTGTCTACCGTGTCCCATAACCCAATCTCAAGGAGCACGCAGCCAAGGCTGTAAAGGTCGTACATTCTACTGTAGCGGATCATCGGGTTGACAAGTTTCGCCGGATGCTGGTAGTTGTCGAACGTCATGTTGGTTGCCGCAACCTGCGCCTGGGGATCATTCGCGTAAGAGTATCCATATCCTCCTGTGGCATTTTGATGTCGGTAAATACTTCGAGCGTTGTTGAATCCCACGAGAAGCGGCTTGCTCAGGTCGAAGTGTCGGAATGCGGACGAGGTCGAGGATACGGCGTCGTCTTTGACTTCTCCGTCAGGGAAGAAGAGAATGCTCTCAGAGCGGACATTCCTAGACTTTTATTAGATAACGCTGGATTTCTCTCACAAAAAAGCACTCACTTGTGAGCCCATTCAGCAGCATGGATCAGGTGAATGGTGTCGACGATCTGTTTTGCAATCTTGAACCTGACCCCCAGACTCACTCCTTCCGAAACGTACTCGGAAGTACTTTCTATCAGTTTTTTGAGGGTAACCGGCATTCGTCGATAGGAAATTGCTCCTGGTTGCAGGGTTGCGGGGATACTCCCTCGAATATTCCTCGGAGGCAGCATCACAACTCCCAGCCTGCCAGACTTCGCAACATCGTCGATGATTCCATAACAGCCAGGAATCATCATTGCGTCTGGTTTCGGAGTACCCAGTAGTAATGCCAGTTTCTCCGTGTCTCTCCTCTTGTCTGGAAGTTGTGGGTTCTGAATCCACTCGATCAAAACCACGCGCCTGTCTCCTGGCCTGGGGAAGTGTGATAAGAGTGCCAGTGTGGACGTTCCATGAGGCCCCACTTTGTAGTTCTCTTCGATGTGGAAATCAAAGTCTACAAGATCTTGAGGCTTTGCGGTCGGAGAATTTTCCAGCTGCAGAAGTTGGGACCGAAAATGCGCCATCTTCGCCATCGCATGGTATCTCCTTGCGCTCGCTACGTTGGTCGTAGTCTGGGCCTCTTTTGCATAGACGGAGAAGAATTGTTGGAGCTGGTCTGCCATTAAGCGGCCGATCTTGTCGTATACTCCCTTGTCCAACCGAGTCACCTCGACTCCAGGGCCATACCGCCATAGGACTTCGTTGTATTCTCGGAGTCGGCTGATCAGATCCTCGATATTCTTGTCTCTACTCCAAAGAACGAACTTCAGTTTCTTCGCCAAAGACAGGTTGTCGGCGCAGCTCGCGCGGAAGTTTTCTATGTTTTGTGGATCTAGATCTTCATCAGACTCAAATCGAAACTTCTCCACGTCCTGGACACTCTGTTCCTTCTGTCAGAACCACTCAGAGCGACAAAGGCTGGAACTTATACCGTGTTCATCATAAAGGTCACTTTGAAACCGTACTTCTCAAGTGATTTATAGTCATAGAACAGGCGGGAGAACAAGGCAAGATGGCGCAAGATTTCTTTTGCACTGACGGGTCGCTCTTCTTCGTAGGCCCTGAACTTTGCTTCACGGCTTTGTTCGTTTCCCCAGACCTCATACCAAGAGATAAAATGCTGTTGAAATATGTAAGCGTGACATTTGTCACGTTGGCTCGCATGAAATCCTCTCTCGTCTCAACTTCGGTCAGAAAAATGAGTGTGACTTACGCCGTGGTGCGTTTTAATTCTTGTGAGAAGTTCTGTCATCTTCCCTTTCGCCTCTACCATATCTTTGATCATGACAAAGCCCTCTGAAGAAATTAGTCGTGTGTTTGACTTCTGTGTATTCTCGTGCATCGTACCTCTACAAAGCGGAAGAAGGCCCAGAATGCCGGTCACAATCCCTAAGGTTTCCGCCATGTTGCTAAATGCATATGAGAAGAACTGGGCGCAACAAAGTTCCGGACTCTCCGAGAGCTTCACCCGGAGTCTAGTCTTTGAAATGAGACAATTTCTTCACTACCTATTTCGAGGCTGAGCAAGTTACTAAACATCAGCATAAGCCGCCAAAAGAGGGGTCATCAGCCCCAACAGCGCGGACTTTGAGTAGTTCCGGGGATCCATATCGAGCAATTTTCGTTCATTGGCCAAATTTCGGGGAGGAAGAATATCTCTGCTACGCAAGTGATTTTGCAAAGCTTCAAGGCAGCAATAAAACCCTGTTCTCCATTACGCATGACTACGAAGAGACTAATTTAGCCTGCTTACTCGGTTCTTTAATCATTTTCACGTTTTCCTTTGATCAACCTTTCAATGGTCATATTACTGGCCAGACTATGTCAACGCCGTTATTGTTTACCACGGACTATGGACTCCAAAAGCTCTAGTGCCGCTTCATCCTTGCCGATCAGGCCTTTCTCGAGAGACTTTTTATCGACGTTTTCTAAGTTGGCATTCTTCGACCTCATGTACGAGCCAAGCTCGGCTCCAATGTCCATGCCCTCATAACAGACATATGTTAATGGGCTCTCATTTGACACTTGGTTATTGAGATCCTTCAGGTCCTTTTTTGAGAGTCCCTCATTTTCAAAGAGATTTGGTAGATCGCGGTTGAAGTACTGGAACACGTTGGCCCTTTGCGCAGATTGGTTCCAGAGAAAGGGGTCACGTCGATCTTGGCGAGCTTTTTCCTCCGGGAACATCTTCAAAACCCTCAGGTTCGACATGGATTCGCACCATCGGTCAAGGATCGTGTGCCAACGAATATCTCCGGGGAAGTGATCGTCTGGAACTTGGTTCCATCCGGCATCCGAGAAAATGTCTCTTCCCCTAGCACGCCTGGCGGCCGCAATCCTGCGCGCGCGTTTGTTCTTCGGCTTGGCTTTTTTATGTAGAACAGCACAATCATGGAGGTAAAGTTCTTCGAGGCCCAAGGAGCTAAACCAACCAATCTGCGATTCGTGACTGAAGGTGAATCTTCCTAGGGAGAGGATTCTCAGGTTCGGAATGTCCTCGTTCACTCCCGTCATTTCAGAATCAAGGCGAGGTAGCCAGCCCCACCGCTCATGAGAGTAGATCGAAAGAATGTGAAGATTGGCTGCCAGTGATAGGGACAGCCAGGTTGAAGGTACGTCACAGAACATGGCATATTGCTCCGGACTCTCAATTCCGTTTGACCACTCCCTGTATTTTCCATAAGTTTGCGTCGCAACGTAGAGCCTAAAGTCGACAATGCTGCTCGACTCAAAGACAGATTTGAATGGCTCCAAATCCGTGAAAAGCGGTTCAGTGTACTCCATGACGTTGGAGATCGTAAGAGTCGTGATTGGGATAGGGACAAGTGGCGGATTCGACGGGGCCCTCTTGGCCTTGAATCCACCGTCTTTCCACTTTATTTGCAATTGCTGTTGCCTCTCGTCGGTCCAAGTTCCTGCCAGAACATGGAAGAGGATTTCAAGAACGGCGCGAAAAATCTTGGGGGGTTTTCGCATAACCGTGACATAGGGATTGCGTTCGTCCACTCCCATACGCACGTGGAGTTTCTTGAGGTTCGGAAAGCATCTCAGAAATAACAGAGCATCAAAAAATTCGGAAGGGAACTGGTAATTCAATTTGTTTGGAGAGAAGGCACGTGGAAATTGACATTCTGAACTGCCAGACGAGGTGTCCAAGCTGATCTCTCGTACCAAGCCACGCAAATGCTTCGTCTCCGCAATATTCATAAAGCAGAGTGGATAATGACCAATTCCGTTCAGGCGGATGCTGCGAAACAGCTGTGGGGTGAGGGTGAGTGTGAGCTGGCGACAGACACTTCGCAGTCGGAATTGATCAACGCGTGGTAGAGATGAACTGATTTTGATCACGATCTCTGGAGGCAGAGTCACGAGAGCAAAGATTGGAGCTGCCATTGTGCCGCGCTCTTCAATTGCGGTGGAAGTTGATGGGAGATAGGTACGGCGAGTAGAGAAATGATGACGAAATTGAATGGAAACGGTCATTATATTGGCAAAAGGCGATGGCGAGCGACTTTGAACCCGGTCTCAGCTGGTATCACAGGGCGCATTTGGTCGAATTTGTTTGGCTAAACTAGATTAATTGTGGATTATAGTTTGCTTTTTTGATTCCATCAGCGATTCAACTCCGTATCCCTTTGGCGAGTGTCAGAAGGCAGCAGATCCGTACCAATCTCCACACAGGTCCGCTAGATCAGGAAGGAGTACGCAGGTCGACTTAAAAAAGCCTGTATTCGGAGTGTGGCTGTCTGTACTGTGATGTAGATGCCAGCAAGCCACGACTTCTGTCGCTCTACAAAATAGGTGGGGCTCAAAGTATTCTGTCTTTCCCACTTTCTGGTTGGCCCGAGCCTCTGAAAGTGACATCACCATTCCTTCATGGCATTCAAAGAGATGGCCGTCGGTAGATGACGTCATCAGTGGCATGAGGGAAGCGGCCACGAGGCACGAGGAAAATTTGCTGTTTGGACGCAAATTCGCATTCGTACAGCTAAAAAGTTGATTGAGTGAGACCTGTAATATACAAATCAACTTACATCAATACAGATACTAAGAAATATTATGGCCCAAGTCTCGTCGTTTCACTCGTATTAACGACTTTGTTAGCGTTGCCTAGACCAGCTTGATCAAGTATTGAGCTGTTGATACAGCGCATCTACATCTTCCATCTACATCTTCAGTCAGGCAATGAATACACGTATTTCCGGAGATTGAATTGCAGTTCGATAGATTTAGCGAATTCTGATAAGTGAATTTCCCCCGTACATGGTGCTCCAATGTACAATAACGCCGCTCGCAGTCAGCTGGTTATGCTCGGGCAACGTCTGATTCATCGGACAAGGGCCATGTCATGATTCTCGGTACCAGTTGCAGAGAGGAAAAATGTAGCACCACAGTCACAGATTATCTCCCTAGAAACGCTCGTGACTTCTAAAGAATTCAAAATACTATTGAAAGCTAAAGACCTTCATAGAGTGTCCCAGAGGCCAAGTAAATAGTATCGGAGAAAGTAGGTACAAACAGCATACAGGGAGTCTTCATGGCCACCCAATCTAATCGGTTCCTTGAGTAGATTACACCGCCCTGTGGTAAAGTGTTACTGCCACTGGTCTGTGGCTGTAAAGAGCTCGCCGAACAGCTTCTGTTTCAATAATCCCAAATCACCTGGGCGTGTCATTGTCATAAATCAAATAGAGACATATACATTATGATCTAAGAGTGAGATATACATGATTGAAATCCTCAAATAGTGCATTTTGCCAAGATCATGGCAATGTTAGAACACACTTGCAAAAAAAGATAGCCCAACTAAGTGTTGCCGTTTTGGTTTACCAGATATAATCACTCATAAAATCCTCAGGCACAACTATTCGCTTGAGATGTGCCTGATCAGGCTGCTCCTGCGAAGCCATTTCTTCTGTTATAGCGCCACTTGCTTTCTGGGCATTGCTCGCTGGCGCTGTCGATGCCGCCATTTGGGCTTCAGAAGAGATCTCCTCGATATTTACTTGCTCTTTTACTTTTGATGACAGAAAGATTTCATCGGAGGTTAACTTCTCCTCAATGCACCCGCCAACGGTGAGATTCATTTCCTCTGGCGCCTCAACTGCATCTCGGTACGATTCCTCGGCGCTATCGTCGGCAGCTGAACGTCGATCTGTATGGGATGCGTTGAGACCCCACGCGTTCTCCGATTGAGTCCCTTCTAGCATCATTGAAGATCGATCATTCCACCAAATTTTCATATCTTCCACCGAATTCAGAGGATAATCGTTCCAGTAAGTTGGTCCAAATTTGTGTTTTCTTATGGATTCGAGAGGGTCTCCGGGAGTGTCGCCTTGAGTTTCTACCCTTTGACCTTTCAGTTGTTGCAGATAGTGAAATCCAGACAATATTTGTTCATCCGAAATTTGGGAAAGCAATGCGAAGAGGATGTTCTCCGTATCTAAGAGACGGTTCTCCACGGTCGTTGTGTAGTGTTTTGGAGGGCCACTGTCAAAGTCAGCATAGGATCTACACAGTAACCCCGAGTCTGGCAGTACATGGAAAGAAAAGTGACGTCACATGTTACTGGTCATACCAATAATCAAAGCACCGCTTGCTTGAGTTTCCCCATTGATTACGTACCGCTTATGTTGTTGTGGCCACTGGCATTGAACATTGTTGATAATGCATTGCGCACACTGAGGCCTAAGATCGTACGTCAAAACACACCGAAGCTCGGAGTTGATATTAACAACGCACCGTACTCCGCTACACTAGGTATTGCCTCTATTAGCTTGAACATCTTGTACTAGAAATAGAACGTATGGACGAACCAACCCTTTGTTTCCTAGCCCTACACGCTTCACACGCACCACTAGTCCGTGTGTTTTTCATGTGTTGACCTTTCTGTGTATTCTGTTCCCTACCCAGAAACATGGAACGAATCAATGGCTCCAGAAATTCTGTTAGTTAACCTTGCTGTCTTTTTTGGAGTATTGTGATGGTGTCGAGGTGGAAGTGGACATGACATCAGCGGTAAATCTTTCTACCGCTACCACGAACGCCGCGGCTAAACCGCAGCCACGGCCCGAAAACACAACCGCTGATGACCTAGAATCAGACGAGTTCAATGCCGTAAGAACCATCCATAAACGTATGACTCATGTGCCTGGCAGGAAATCAGCCGAGGATGCAACACATCCCTGGAAGGTGGCGGGTGGCGCCTACTCAAATCAAATCGGTAAGCAAGGGGAATAACTGCCTGCCAAAGGTAGATTGCAACATGATTTCAATGCTGTTTAGTTGGAAGAGGGGTATGACCTCAATTCTTCCACGATTGTGATATCCGACCAATCTGCTCCTGCTATGTAATAGGCCGAAGCGTACCAACATATAGCTGTCCTTAAGAAAAGACGTTATCTATACAGACCTATCATGTGCCTATTGTGGAGTATAGAGTCGCTGTCTTAACAGATCGTTACCTTGATATCCTGCCTTGAAGCCGGGTAAACTTTCAACCTCATGCCTTATGATACAGCTACGGAGAATTGGTCCACCTCCTATTTCCTCCCCAACGGTATCGACATGGGGTTGTGTGGAGAAGTGCTTGCGGGTAAATCTGGATTCTGGGGAAAACCTGGGGTAAGGAGTTCGGGATTTAAAAGCAGTCATATAGACCTTTAGAGCTTTGCTTTATCCTTCATAATTTTATCACGGTCTTAAGATTTCCATTACCATCCTACTCACGCAACTTCCTTCCGCCTCGACACGGTGGCCTTGTTGTTCGTCATAATGGATCAAAAGACACGAATCGAGCATGTCGAGCAAGGAGGAGCTAAGGCTCATGTCGTCACAGATGCCACTGGTGCTCCTGTTCAGGTGGACTACTCCGGATCCCATGAGAAGACATCCCCAGAGGAGATCAGGCTGGTCCGGAAGCTTGACCGTTGGATCATGGTCAGTCAAGATGCCATCTCGTTTCAACAGCTCGCTAATCTTCCAAAGCCTACGTTATGGATCATGTTCTGGCTCAATTATCTTGACCGCAATGCCATCGCGCTCGCACGACTGAATACTCTTGAAGAAGACCTTGAGCTTAAGGGCTCCGAATACCAGACGTGTGTCTCGATCTTGTTCGTTGGCTATCTCCTAGGCCAAATTCCCTCGAACATGTTCCTTACACGGACCCGCCCGTCGCTTTACTTAGCCATCTGCATGGCTCTATGGGCGATCGTATCCGCTCTCACAGCCGTTTCCAAGAATTTTGTTGGGCTCCTCTTGACACGCTTCTTTCTTGGTCTCACTGAGGCTCCTTACTATCCAGGCGCTCTCTATCTGTTATCGATTTTTTACACCAGAAAGGAGATTGCAACACGTATTTCCATTTTATATACTGGAAACATCCTTGCAACGGCATTTGCTGGCCTTATTGCGGCCGGAATCTTCAGCGGTATGGACGGGCTTGGAGGCCTTGAGGGATGGCGTTGGCTTTTTATTCTTCAAGGAGCCGTCACGTTTGTCGTGGCCATCGGGGCTATATTTACGTTGCCTGACGACCCCCTCGCGACGAGATGGCTAACGCCCGAAGAGAGAAAGCTTGCCCAGGACAGAATTGACCAAGATACTGTCGGACGGAATGATAGCTCGTCCTCTCTCAAGGGCTTGAAAGAGGCTGCTTCGGATTACCGAGTCTGGATCTTCGCTTTCATGCAGCACATGCATTTGGCTGCGAACGGGTTCAAGAACTTCTTCCCGACAGTGGTTAAGTATGAAGCCTTCAACCCTCGTATCCAAAATCGCTAATTCAAGACCTATAGAACCTTGGGATTTAACACAACCATTACACTAGTGCTCACCTGCCCACCGTACCTAGTTGCCGGGGCGATCTCCGTGGCCTGGTCTGTCTCCTCTGGGAAATACAATGAACGAACGTGGCACATCACAGTAGCCAAGTCCATTGCCATCGCTGGTTTTGTACTCGGGTGTGCGACATTGAATGTTGGAGCACGTTATTTTGCGACATTCGTATTCTGCACAGGCACCTACGCTGTGAACAGCATTATCCTCGGTTGGGTTGGAAGTACCTGTGGACAAACAAAAGAAAAGAAGGCATCTGCCCTCAGTATTGTGAACACTATTGCTAACGTTAGTTTCATTTGGACTCCGGTTAGTGGAATATTTAAACAACGCGGTGTGCTCTAGTTAACAATTCGGCAGTACCTATGGTCACCAAGCGACGAGCCACGTTATGGTACTGCTATGGGGTCCAGCGCCGCATTTTCGCTGGTCACTGCCGTCTTAGCTTGGGTTATGAAGATTATTCTCATGCGAGAGAACAAGAAGATTCGGGCGTCGAATGATGAAACTGTTCTACGGTATGTATATTGAGTAAGTGTGGTGCAATTCGAATGGAAACGCTTGGGTTGATCTTCATACGGCTGTATGTACTTGAAATGACGTTTGCTTGTGCTTGATCTCAGTGTGGAGGGCTTAGAAGACATGAAAGGGAAGACAAGAGTTTTAGAGACAATTATTAAACATTACCCTTCTCAGTTTCATCCGCATCTTCTTCAAATTTAGCACATCAAGGAAATACCTTCGAGCGCATCAGTCACATTAATATGTGGCAGTAAAAGCTCCTTTCGGTGACAGTTAAAAAGGCGGCGCTGATCTCACTCAAGTGCTCACTTGAGATCCATCACTTATAACCACCCGTGACTGCAATCACTAAGGGGGTGACCAGGGCTGATCATGCGAAGCGCATCAGAGCTCGATATCGCCTTGGCCTGTTCATTTCATGATAGGCTATTAGTTGATGACGAATTGTGTGTACCTTGACGCGTTTGGATTTTCGACCCTTGTATCAGCATGCGGACGCTGCCACCAAGTCCAGTTTGAACCGACAAGCTCGACTTACCATAAGTTGAGTGGCGATAATATCCCAGAGCGGAAAATCCAAACGAGATCGATACTTGTCACATAATTATACTAAACTACTGTCCCCATCAAATGGAGCTAGCAGTGCTGTGTATTTCAACCATTCATACCACTGGGGTTTTTTTTTCTTTTTTGTAGCATTAACGTACATGATAAGCGAATGTCCCAGATAAGCGAATGTCCTAAAAATCTCCCAATCTCTCTTTCTTCCATTTGATTAATTAATTTATAACCACTAAATATATCTTAATTTAATAAAGAGGGAAACATCCTTCTTGCCCTTCAAGCCCTTTAAAATAACCTATCATTAAGCATCCAACGCACTACATTAATCTACTATATCTATAATAAAAAGCTAAGGCGCTGCCAGAAAGGCATACAGTCTCGACGCAATATTATCCCTAAGTCATACAAGCTATCTGATCTAGAGGAATAGATCATTATTTAATTCATTCTCAACCTAGATTTATAAGGGTTTCCCCTGCGACTGCATAGTATTAAAGAAATGGCTAACTGACTACTTACTAACCGCAATGCATCACCTATTAGCAAGCGCTAGGCTTCTAACTTCATTAGGCGATACTAAGAGCTTAAGATGCGTTTTTTTTATAAATATGACTATTAGAGGGCTAAATATAAAGATCTAACTATTATTTATAATTAGTTCTAGCTTATAAAGAATATAATTATAAAATATAATATTAACCTAGCTAATATTTATAACTTTAATAAGACTGGCTTTATAATAGGTATAATTATAAGTAGAATAGTTATTATAAGTATAGATAGGCATAGAAACCTGAAATCAGTCTAGCTTAGAAATTAGGAATGGGTTATAGTTATTTAAGTAATTAATATAGAAAGCTAGGCAATCTAGCCGTTTATTGTAATTACAGGCTAATATTACCTTACTAGCTAGTATTAGAAAAGTAACCTCCTAAGCGATTAGGCTATTATAATAACTCTAAATAGCTAGACTAATAATAAGATAGGTCTTTAGTAGCTTAAGTACTTTAATTAGTATATAAAGAATTAATTAACTAATTACTATTATCTTCTAATCCTTAATAAGTATAAAAGTTATTACTTAATTAACTTTAAGAAATATTATAAAGAGAATAATATTATTATATTTTATATACTGCCTTATTTATCTTATTTACTCTAGCCTCTTAATATCGGATGCTTTAGGCTACTTAAAACAGCCTATAGTTAAGAAATTAAGTAGTTAATTAAATACTTTATAACCTATATTTTAAAGACTGAGTTCTTTTTAGCCTTTTATATTACTTACTAAGCTACTATAATAGTAAGTAATATTAAATGTAACAGTCGTGTTCCCAGGCTAGGCTATATAGAGTAGCTTGGAAAGGGTTCTTAAGGGATAGACCAGGGTCTATATTAGTAGAACGGTTAGGTCATACTTACTAAGCAGTAGTTATAGTATTATATTAAGTAATAGTTAATATATAATAATATATAGTAGTTAGAGTAGATTAAGGTAACTAAGTTATATTAATAGCTAAAGAGTTAGTGCTCTAATAATAGCTAGTTCTTTAGGTTTATATACTATATAGTATGAGGTTTAATTACTTTTATTATAGGGGTGATTATAGTAATTATAAAAGTAATTATAGTAATTATAAGAGTGATTATAGTAATCACTCTATAGTTTATAGTAATTACTTATAATTAGTAAGAAATTTATAAGGACTATATAATGCTAGGTATTTATATTATATGAGTTATAATATAATATTTTCCCTCTATTAGTCCTTATCCTTAAGGCTTATAAATTAGCTATCTTAAGTTTCTCTTTAATTTATCTAACCTTCCTTTATAATTATTTTTCTATAATGCTAATAGTATATTAAAAGTGAAATTATAATCTACTATACATTATTATTATCTTTATAAACTTATTAAAGAAATAGGCTCTAAGGTTATTAAGTGCTTAAATTATATTTAATAGAAGTTAAGGTATAAAATGCTTAAGGGTATTTCCTACTATTCTGAGTGTATTCATTACAGACATTCTTATAATAGCTTAGGGGAGTCAGTCTCCGTATGTAAGTATTTGTTTCTATTTGTCCGATTTTTATATTTATACTAACCGGGCAGCTTCCTATCTGATGGCTGAAAAGCGCCGTTTAGAGTCTGAGGAGGAATAGGCAGAAGAGGAGTTAATAGAATTGTAATAGTAAATGAATAAGCGTTTATTTCATTTAATGTGGCTTCGTCATTAATAAAAATAGCTTTAAGAGCGGGATGTAGAGATAGTGCATTAAGGTCTTCGCTTTTTAGATGAGCTGGATGAGGCGGAGTGCTAAGAGGCCGATGTAGTTATTAAAGTCTAGGCTTATAGTAGGGTGGATGCGATCGATTAGTTTACTATATTTAATTTTAGTACTACTTCTTTATCTTCTATTATTATATATAGAATGTCTTTAGTAAATACTGTGTATAAATAAGGTTTTTTAGTAGTTATTATAACGTTTTACTTTTAAAGTAGTCTTTTTACTTTATAAAGTATATTATTTTTTTATTAATTTTCTTTATATTATGGATTTCTTTAATATAATACTCTTCTAGGTCTTTTATTACTAGTTTGTAACTTTATTTATTATTAATTAGAATGGTGTTTTTTATTAATTCTAGTAATAAGATATAAAAAACTAAGTAATGTTATGTTTTTAAGTCCAGTTTATAATTATTTTTTGAGATTTTCTTTAATACTTTATAGGATTTAATATATTTATAGTTAAGTTTTTTACTTAGTCTATCTATTAATAGGTTTTTTATTATAAGTAGGACTATGTCTCCTTTTAAAAAGGATAGTCCCTTTAGCCTTTTTTAGTTATAATATATATAATAAGCGAGTGAGCTAAACAAGTGAGTAAGCCAAAAATCCCTCAATCTCTCATCTTTTTAAATGATCAATTAATTCTTAATAACTAAAGATATCTTAACTAAATAAAGAGGGAAATATCCTTCTTACTCTTTAAGCCCTTTAAAATGACCTAAAATTAAGTATCCGGAGCGCTGTAAAGATCTATAATGTAGATCGTACTACCTTACGTCGCTAGTAGAAAGGCATACTGTCTTAACGCAATACTATCCCTAAATCACATCGGCTATCTGATCTAGAGGAACAGATCATTATTCAGTTCATCCTCGACCTGGATTCATAAGGATTTCCCCCGCGACTGCGTAGTATTAAAGAAATGGCTAACTGACTGCTCGCTGACCGCAATGCGTTACCTGTTAGCAAGCGCTAGGCTTCTAACTTCGTTAGGCAATAACTAGATATTAAGATGCATTTTTTTTATAAATATGACTATTAGAAGGCTAAATATAAAGATCTAACTATTATTTGCAATTAGTTCTAGCTTATAGAGAATATAATTATAAAATATAATATTAATCTAGCTAATATCTATAACTTTAATAAGACTGGCTTTATAATAGGTATAATTATAAGTAGAATAGTTATTATAAGTATAGATAGGCGTAGAAATCTGAAATCAGTCTAGCTTAGAAACTGGGAATAGGTTATAGTTATTCAGGCGATTAATGCAGAAGGCTAGGCAATCTAGCCGTTTATTATAGTTATGGGCTAATATTACCTTACTAGCTAGTACTAGGAAAGCAACCTCCTAGGTGATTGGGCTATTATAATAACTCTAAATGGCTGGACTGATAATGAAATAGGTCTTGAGTGGCTTAAGCACTTTAATCAGTATATAAAGAATCGATTAACCGATCGCTATTATCTTCTGATCCTTAATAAGTATAAAAGTCACCATTTTATTAACTTTAAGAAATATTATAAAGAGAACTATATTATTACGCTTTATATGCCGCCTCATTTATCTTACTTACTTCAGCCTCTTAATATTAGGTACTTTGGGCTATTTAAAATAGCTTATAGTTAAGCAATTGAGTAATTGATCAGATGCTCTATAACTTACGTTTTAAAGACTGAGTTCTTTCTAGCCTTCTACACTGCCTATGAAGCTACTATAATAAAAAATAATATTAAAGGAGGTTTCTAAAGGGCCGGACTTATTCCCTTTAACCCAGAAAATGTCATATCAAAGCTTAATATGCAGCTACAGACTCTAATACTGGCTATAGAGGAGGTCGGCCTCCCCGACCCTTGGGTCTTAAAGACCCCGAAGATAGTACTTAAGGCTAATTCATAGTCTAAATACCTTAAAAGATAAGTAAGAAGGCATTAGAGCAGCTCTCTAGTATCTATCCTTAAGGCGCTTAAGTCATTTTCTAAAGGAATAAAGGTAATAATGCATTAAATAGCATTACTAAAGTCTGAGAACTAGATCCTTTAATAGGCAAATGAGACTCTTAGTAAGCAGCGCAGAGCGATAAGAACCCGCCTATATAAAGGAGGGAAGATGACTTTAGATAAGGGAAGGGATGAGATGGATCAGAGAGACATTAATGCGCAAATAGTGGCTAAATCGTCGAGAAGTAGTGGTCGAAGGAGGTTAGCACTACTAAGGGAAAGGCGCTATAGAATATGTAAAAAGGCTGGTCATAATGCAAGGACCTGTCAGATTATAATTAAGACCTCTAAAGAAGAGGATAGTGATTAGTTTTAATTTATTTAATGCTTTATTACAGTTTTATTAAGGTTTTAATTTTAAAGGTTAGGATTTATAGCTTACTTACTTATTTAGCTTACTTACTTATTATATATATTAGTATTTTTTTATTTATCCTTATATAAATTTAAATTCTATTTTTATTTCTTTATAAAGATTTTTTAGTTAATTTAAGGTTAGGATTGCTTTTAGGTTAATAATTCTATTATACTATTATTAGTATATATTTAGTATGAATTTAAAATTAGTATAGTATAGTATAAGCTTAGTGCTTTTATTAGTTATAATATTATAACTTAGTTATACTATAAGTAACTTTTCTATTTAATTATTTTATTTATAGTTAATATAATATTATAAGTATTGCTTAAGTACTTAGTTTATGCATTCTATCTATTTATTAGCCTATGGTTAGAATGCTGTTATAAGTCAGTAGTTTAATCCTAATTAGGCTATTAAGGCTTACTAAAACTTGAATGTAAATAGGGGTCTTTTATCGCTTAGGATCTCTATTAATAAGCTATATATACTAATAATATTTTATAAGAATAGGTAGGCGAACTGCTTAGTATCTATTAACTCTTAGTATAGTATAAAATAAGAAAATTTTATAAATCTGTCTATAATAATAAGAATACTATTATAAAAGGTACTATTTATAGGGTCTTCTAATAAAAGTAGTTTTATAATAAAATCCATTATAATAGAGTCTTATAGTTACTTAGTAACTAATAGGGGTTATAATTCTTTATATAGTTTATAGTATTATACTTTGGTTTTATTATATAGTTTATAAGATTTAATAATTTTTATAACTATTCTCTTTATATTAAAAAACGTATGTACTATTTTAACTTATTTAATAGTTTTATTAATTCTTAAGTGTTTATATAGAGGGTGATTATAAATATCTTATACTAAATATTCTTATAGTTCTAAGGGGACTTATAACTTTCATAATTCGAGTTATGATTTAGGAATTAGGTAAAGTACTTTTATTACTCTATCTATTTTATATATCTAATTATATTCCTTTATCTATTTATAGAGTGTTTCTTAAGACACTATTACTATGATTTAAGCTGTTTTATTAAGTTCGTTAGCCTATTTAAGTTTTTTCTATATTTTATTAGGTTCGTAGTCTTAATAGTTAATTATCTCTTAATATTCTTTTATATATTATCTAATAAGATCTTATAGGTATTGATTATATTATCTTATATAAGTAATATATACTTTTATAAAGTTATTATAGAAGTATTAATAGAGTTTCTTAACTAGAGTCTAGGGGTTTCTATAGTGATTGCTTTAATAAAAGTAAGTAATTACTTAAGGTCTTTAGGATCCGGTTAAGGCTGCTTTTCCTTCTTATTATAATAATTTCCTTAGGGCTGGATATTTATTATATATCTATTATTTAAAGCTCTGTTCTAGTTTCTATAGCTATTCTAGTAAGTTATTAAGTAATTATGACTCGCTTATAGCTATAATATATTTTTATTTAAAATATCTTTTAGAAGTGTAAGCTAATATTTACTTATTAGCCTTAAGTATATCTATTTTAAAGTCAGGTTATTAACTTATTATATTAGCTTATTTATTTTCTAAGCCTTTTTTATAGATAATAATATAGTTAAATTCTAATAGGTATTCTATATAGTAAAGTTATCTTTTACTAAGCTCTTAAGTAGTAATAAAGTATAAGATATTTTTATAGTCTGTATATATAGTAATTTAGTATTTACTTCTTAAGAAGTAGTATTAGAATTCTTTAAAAGAGTTAACTATTATTAGGAATTCTTTATTATAAATAGAGTAATTAAGTTTAGCTCCTTTTAGTGTATATAAGTAGAATGCGATTAAGTATAGGTTTCTTTTATTATTCTATTATTTAATCTGGGCTCTTAGAGTAAAGTTAGAAGCATTAGTTTCTAATTCGATTAGTTATCTTAAGTTAAAAGTTATTAAAACGGATTTACTAAGGATAGCTCGTTTTAAGTCATTAAAGGCTTTCTAGGTTTTAGTATTCTATTTGAAGTTTATGTCTTTCTTTATAAGTTCTATTAAGGGTTTTATAATTTTACTGAATCTATAAATAAACCTTTAGTAATAATTAGTAAATCCTAAGAAGCTTTATACTTTTTTAATACTTTTATTTAGTCTTAGCTAATCCTTAATAGTTTTAATTTTCTTTTTATTTATTTAGATCTTATTTAGTCAGATAGTATATCTAAAAAAGTCTACTTCCTATATATAGAACTTACTTTTTATTAGTTCTATAAGTAGTTTTATATCTTATAGTTTCTATAGGATTATATAACGTATGTGTCACCCGTGCGTCGCATCCAACCATGCGTCGCACTTTTCCTTTTTACATCTAACTTTTCACTTTATTAAGTAAATCTCAACCACTAAACATGTCACAATCAAATACTGAGGCAAAAACCCTTCTTGCTCTTCAAGCCCTTCAAAATAACCCAAAATTAAGTGTCCGACACGCTGCAAGCATATATGAGGTCAACGAGCATAGGCTACGTCGCCGACGGAAGGGCATTCAATCTCGACGCGATTGGATCAACCCATCACGTCGGCTATCTGATCTAGAGGAACAGATCATTGTTCAGTTCATTCTTGATCTAGATTCGCGAGGATTTCCTCCGCGACTGCGTGGTGTTGAAGAAATGGCCAATCGACTGCTCGCCGACCGCGACGCGTCACCTGTCGGCAAGCGCTGGGCTTCCAACTTCGTCAAGCGACAACCAGACCTCAAGACGCGTTTTTTTCGTAAATATGACTACTAGAGGGCCAAATGCGAAGATCCAACTATTATTCGCGATTGGTTCAGGCTCGTGGAGAATACAATCGCGAAATATGGTGTCGCCCTCGCTGATATCTATAACTTTGATGAGACTGGCTTTATGATGGGCGTCATTGCAAGCGGAATGGTTGTCACGGGCGCAGAAAGGCGTGGAAAGGCAAAATCAGTGTAGCCTGGAAACCGAGAATGGGTTACAGCTATTCAGGCGATCAATGCCGAAGGCTGGGCGATCGCGCCGTTCATCGTGGTTGCGGGCCAATATCACCTCGCTAGCTGGTACTGAGAAAGCAACCTCCCGGGAGATTGGGCTATTGCGACGACTCAAAATGGATGGACTGATAATGAGACAGGTCTTGAGTGGCTTAAGCACTTTGATCGGCACACCAAGGCCCGATTAACCGGTCGCTATCGTCTTCTTATCCTCGATGGGCATAATAGTCACCACTCGGTCGACTTTGAGAAATATTATGAAGACAGCCGCATTATTACGCTGTGCATGCCGCCTCATTCGTCTCATCTACTCCAGCCTCTTGATGTCAGGTGCTTTAGGCCGCTTAAAAAAGCATACGGTCGAGAAATTGAGCAACTGATCAGGTGCTCGATAACCCATGTTTCCAAGACCGAGTTCTTCCCGGCCTTTTATGCCGCCCATGAAGCCGCCATAACAGGGAGTAATATTGAGGGAGGTTTTCGAGGGGCCGGACTTGTTCCCTTGAACCCAGAAAATGTCATATCGAAGCTTGATGTGCAGCTACGGACTCCAACACTGGCTGCAGAGGAAGTCGGCCTCCCTGACCCCTGGGTCTCGAAGACCCTAAAGACAGTGCTTGAGGCCAGTTCGCAGTCTGAATACCTTAAAAGACGAGTGAGAAGGCATCAGAGCAGCTCTCTGACATCTATCCTTGAAGCGCTTGAGTCATTTTCTAAAGGAATAAAGGCAATAATGCATTAAATGGCATTATTAAAGTCTGAGAACCAGATCCTTCGATAGGCAAATGAGACTCTTAGCAAGCGGCGCAGAGTAAAAAGAACCTGCCTGCAGAATAGAGGGAAGATGACTGTAGAGGAGGGAAGGGAAGCAATTGATCAAATAGATGTCAATACGCAGGTACAGGCTGAATCGTCGAAAAGTGGTGGCCAAGGAGGGTCAGCGCGACCGAAGGAAAGGCGCTGTGGAACTTGTAGAAAGACTGGCCATAATGCAAGGACTTGTCAAATTACTGTTGAGGTGTCTAGAGAAGAGCATAGCGATTAGTTTGAACTGATTGAATGTCGCGTTGTATTTTTATTGAAGTTCTTATGTTAAAGGCTAGGAAAAGTGCGACGCATGGTTGGATGCGACGCATGGGTGACACATACGTTATATATACTTTATATATTCTTCTTCTATCTTTAAGAAGATTAAAATATTATTAAGGTAATATATAATAAAGATATTAAGATATTTTCTTAGAATATTAGTAATTATTCATTAGAATGTTATTAGTGTGTTTATAAGTCTAAAAGGTATTATTAAATATTTAAATAGTCTGAATTTAGTTTTAAATACAGTCTTCTATTTATCTCTAGGCTTTATATAGACTAAGCTATAAGCATTCTTTAAGTTAAGTATTATAAACTATTTCTTATTATAAAAGCAGTCTTTTAATTTAGTAATTAAGAGTAATAGCATTTAGTCCTTTAGTATAATATTATTTAGCTATTAGTAGTCTATAATTAATTAGAGTTTTCTGTTTTTCTTTAGAATAAATATAACTAGGTATTCTATAGAGGATTTTAAGATTTTAATATATCCCTTTTTTAATATATCTTTAAAGTATTCCTTTAGTATTTATAGCTATGTATTATTAAGGTTATAAAGTTTGAAGAACTTAGGTAAAGTTCTATTTTTTAATACTATTTTATAATCCTATTTACTATATTTAAATAGACCTATTTTTAATTCTTTAGTAAATAGTTTTTTATAAATACAGTAAGTAAGTAGTATATTTTTTAGCCTTTTATTTACTTCTTATTATTTCTTTATTTCTATAAGATCTTTATTAAGCTTTATTAGTTAGCTTTATATAAAGGTAATAATATAGTATATCTTATTATTTTAGGCTTTATAATGTTTATATTTCATACTTTAGGGTAGGAAAGTCTTTATTATTTCTTTTACTAATACTTTACTAATACTATTATTAGTTAAAGTTTAAGATCTTATATTATTATCTAAATCTGATTTTTAAGAGGAGTGATTATTAATATTATTAAAGTTTACTTAGCTAGTCTTTTAGTTTATTATTAAGTTAATTCGTTTTAACTATAAGTACTCTAAGATTAAAGCATAGTATATAATAAGTATTATATTAAATAAGATTCCTTTATTTTATCCTTTTATAAAAACCTTAAGATAATTAAGCTCTTTAGTTATTCTTCTATTATTATAGTTAAAAGGAGTTCTTTTAAGATTATATACTTTATATAGGTTTGCTTTATCTTTCTATAGGAGTTTTAATATATTTATTACTATAGGGTGGATATAGTTAAATTCTATGCTACTATTTATTAAAGCGGGCAGCCAGTTTCTCTTAATTCGTACTTATATTTCTAAGTACTGTTTTATTAATTATGCGCTTTTAGTTATATATAGAGCTCTTATTTTAAAGGGTTCTACTTCCCTTAGCTCTATGCCTATCTATTGCTCTATTATAGATAGTATTAGGAGTTTTTTATACTTTTTATTATTCTATTTTATAAGGGTTAGAATATCTATCTTTAGTTATACTTATACTATATATTAACCTTATTATATATATATATTTAATATTTAAGCTATTAATAGTCTATAAGTTTTATATTAAGCTTCTAGTAATTAGTTAAGTAATCTATATTATACTCTATTAATTAAGTAATACTAAGGTATTTATACTATTTTTATATATAATAGTCTTTTATATCTTCCTTCTTATATAAAGTTATAATAAGTTATTTATTTACTTAGACTAAAAAGTAATCTTATTATAGCTTGTTTTTAAAGTATATAATGCATTTATAGTATATATATAATGCTTATGAAATTTCATTATGTTTTCAGTATGTCTAATACGTATAAAGTTCATCTCTTCGTAGTTTTTATTCTTTAGGGTTTTGCAAGTTCTTTCTGCTTTATTAATGCAGGGCTTAGATATAGATATCTGCTTCTTCTATAGGATCTTATTATTCCTTAGTGAATTATTTAATCTAAATGTCTTTTATTATATATATTAGTACGTCTTATTTTTTTAAGGTAATACTTTAGAGTTTATTATCTAACTCTGGGTATTTATCTATTAGTATAAGAATATCCTTATCTTTAATATTATACCTAGCCTTCTTAGCTTAGTATATATCTTATCTTATACTAACTTACAGTTAGAGAGCAGGTTATTATATAATATAGTTATGTATTATACTACTATTTAGTATAATAGTTTGTCTCTATAGCCTGTTTTTATTAATTTATATATAATTAGGTTATTAATTAGGGATTTTATAATTATTAAAATCTTCTATTTATATTAAGTCTTCTCTAAGTTATTAGACTATAGTAATAGTATGTACTCTATTAGGTTAGGGTGCGATAGTTAGGTAACTTAGGACTTGGCTTATAAAGATTAGGTTCTATTTCTTAGCTACTACTTCCTAGGTCCTTTTATCCTATTCCCTTTTCTTTTCTACTTCGTATTAGTATATTACTTCTCGCTTTATTCATAGTTACTATTCGCATGCTTTAAGGTTATCTTTTTCTCTTTCTATTCATTAACTCTATTCACTATACTTCTTCTTGCATTTATTATCTAGTGTTTATTTATCTATAGGGTTGGTCCTACTGATCGGCCTTCTCTAGGATATATCTTCGTACTTTAAGTCTACTATCTAGTCTTAGAATAGTCCTGCTCCACTAAAGCGTCCGTTATAGCCGCTTCAGGTTATATTAATAGATCGGGTGGGGAGGTCATCTCCCTTTTTGACTGAATTAATACTATAGGTAGGCGTAGTAATAGGCTTAAATGGTTTCTTCTCCTTCCTTGGTTTTTTATAGTTATGTAAGAGGTGTCCTAGTTTATTATAATTATAGTATTTGAATGTCTTTTTCCCTTATTACTATATTGCTCCGAGTTCTATAAGTCTTACTGCAATACTATAAGAAGTGTTAGAGGTTTGTAGCTTCTCTTAGTTAGCATAGGTCTTTTTTTTCTAATTACTATTATTATTACTAACATTCCGTTTTTCTATTTATTATTCGAATAGTCAGTTATTGATTATAATAGTAAGCTTAGTATACTAAGCGAAATCTATAAGTAGATCTATATTTTTAGTAAGTTCGTTCTTAACGTTATCCTTTAGGTTTTAATAAAACTCATTAATAAGGTTTTCATTTAATTAATTGAGTTTTATTATAATATATTAGAATTCTAAGAAGTATTTAGATACTACCTTTATTTATTTGAGTTTCCTAATAGTATTAAATATATTATATTTCTCGTCCTATTTACTATAGTTATTAGTTAGTAATTATTTATATCTATTAAAACTTTTGAATATTATAGTTATCTTAGGTTTTTGCTAACTTAGGGCTTAGGTTATAAAGTCTTTTAGGATTAACTTATAGTTTTAAGCTACCTTACCTTTTAGTCTTCTTATAGTATATTATACTTTAAGCGGGTTATTTATAAATAGTAATAAATAGTATATATAGTAAGACTTAAGGCTAGTAAGGTATTCTTATAGCTTCTTTAGGTTTTTATTAAACTTAAGTAATTATTTAAGCTTGATTATTTCTCTAATGTTATAAATTCATACTATAGTAATAGGTTATTTATATCCTATAAGTTAGGCTGCTTATTATTCCTAGTTATTCTTAGTTTAAACTAATTCAGTAATAAGTTTAGTAATCTTCTACTCTATAGCTATAATAATTGCATTTAGAGCAGGATTGCTTAGTAAGGCCTAGAGTTATGTATATAACTGCTTAAAGCGCTCCTCATTCTAATAACGCTCTTCTTCTTATATAGTATTAGTATGCATTCCTAGAGCTAAGAGCTTAGTAAGTCTTATAGAGAGTTACTCATTCTTTATGTAAAGCTCCCTAAGTTCTTCTTTATACTTATTATTAGAAGCTTCTATATATTTATTACTATCTTTATCCTTAGAAGGCATTAGGGCCTTTCTTTTAAATAAGGGCATACTACTAGAAGGTATAGTAAGTACTATTATAGTTCATTAGATATTACTTAGTGTATAAAGTAACTATCTGAATAAAAGCTATTAATATATAATGGTTATATTCTTAGGCTAGGCTATATAGAGTAGCTTAGAAAGGGTTCCTAAAGGATAGACCAGGGTCTATATTAGTAAAACAGTTAGGTTATACTTACTAAGCAGTAGTTATAGTATTATATTAAGTAATAGTTAATATATAATGATATATAGTAATTAGAGTAAATTAAAGTAATTAAGTTATATTAATAGCTAAGGAGCTAGTGCTTTAATAATAGCCAGTTCTTTAGGTTTATATACTATATAATATAAGGTTTAATTACCTTTATTATAGAGGTGATTGTAGTGATTGTAAAAGTGATTATAATAATTATAAGAGTGATTATAGTAATCGCTCTATAGTTTATAGTAATTACTTGTGATTAGTGAGAAATTTGTAGGGGCTACGTAATGCTAGGTGTCTATATTGCACGGGTCGTAATATTAAAGGGGGTTTTTAAGGGACTAGACTTACTCCTTTAGACCTAGAAAATGTCATATTAAAGCTTAATATATAGCTATAGACTCTAATACTAGCCGAAGAGAATATTAGCCTCCCTAACCCTTGGGTCTTAAAGACCCTAAAGACTATGCTTAAGGCTAGCTCTTAGTCTGAATATCTTAAAAGATGAATAAAAAAGCATTAGAGCAGCTCTCTAATATCAATTCTCGAAGCGCTTAAGTCACTTTTAAAGGGAATAAAGGCAATAATGCATTAGAATGCCCTATTAAAAGCTAAGGTCTAGATTCTTCGATAGGCGAATGAGACTCTTAGTAAGCAGCGCAGAGCTAAAAAAACCCGCCTAAGTAAAGGAAGAAAGATAACTCTAGATAAAGGAAGGGATGAGATGGATCAGAGAGACGTTAATGCGTAAGTAGTGGCTAAATCATTAAGAAGTAGTAGTTAGCGAAGGTTAGCGCTATCGAGGGAAAGGCGCTGTGGAATATGTAGAAAGGCTGGTCATAATGCAAGGACCTGTCAGGCTATAATTAAGACCTCTAGAGAAGAGCATAGCGATTAGTTTTAATTAATTGATTATATTACTATAGTTATATTAAGGTTTTAATCTTAGAGGTTAGGATTTTTGGGACATTCGCTTGTTTGGGACATTCGCTTATTATGTACGTTATCTAAATAAAATGCTTACACAGTTATTACCAAATTTCAAGTACTAGCACTCAAAAACAGCATTATTAGCCAGCTTAGCTTAGAGTATTGCTTACAACGGATTACTCACCTGATGACTGATAGTAGCTTACAGCACGCATTTGTCTTTTTGCTTCCTTACAAACTGCTAGATTTGCCATATTTTAACCGCGACCTCCAATTTAAAAAATCAACGCTCTATTAGCATACATAAAATAGCGCGTTTGAAAGCCCTACATCCAACGAACATACGAATTGCACGCAGCCCATGGCAGTGACCGCTATGGTAGCCGAGTCTATCATTTCTGGAGACGACTCCATTCTCCTACCGGGATATGGATTGCCGCTAGATTACCGAGCTGAAGACGCCTTTCCTGCTCTCATCAGTCCATCTGGTGTAGACTGGCGCGCTGCTACGCTGCTCATTCGCGAAATTTGCATGCTCAGGTTTATTGAGCATGTCACCAATAAGTCCAAATGGTGGATCAAAGCCGGCGATGGCAAGTTCATTGAGGAGTGGAAGAACGAGGCCACTGCGATGCCTTGGGCCGAGTTCCACGAGCATGCTGACTTTACTGAGAAAATGGCAGACGCTGTGAGTGAACCATGACGCCCCGTCCTCCTGTAGGTTCTAAGTCACAGAGTATAGTGCATCATAGAGATTCAGAAAAAGGCCGAAATCTATGAAAAGACTGGTCTGATTCCCGTCATGGACTACTCAGCCTGCGTCATAAAGTCAGATACGCTCGTTCCCAACGACCTCCGCGGCTCCCTCCAATCAGCCGTGGCTTTTCTCGAGAGCGAGCAAGCTGACCGCCCAGATTGGAGGCGAAGCAGCGATGAAATGGTGCTTGACCTTATTGATCCGTCCCTGTGGCCGCTTTGCTACGAGCGCTCTCGTATCCTGTCGAAGAAGCGAATCAACCTGCAGAATTGTCTTGAACACTGCGGAATGGGCGATGTCATCCCAATGCCCCGGAAGCCAGGATCTAGTTCTGAAGCCCGCGGCTACCCATCACCGTACTCAGACTACCAATGGCTCCCCTGCGATGTCAGCCTCACAGGCGAACACCCTCGGATTGAGACCTATGTCAATAACGTGCACCCGGTCCGCCACTCTGCTCTGTATTCGGTGATCGAGAAGTTAATCAAAAAGGCACTACCTGCTTGGGACATCATGTATCGATGGCCAAAGGAGTTTAAAATACAGCGTTTATACACTGCAAGCGTTGGAGTTGACTGCACCGTCCCCAATGTCTGCTACGGGTCGAATAATGAGTGTTGCGCCGCATCGAATCGACCACTCAATGAAGACGAGCCAGGAGTGGGCGGAGACTCATCTGAGTATCTCGAATCTGAGTGTGAACGGCTGGACAGGCAGTGGTTCAAGGACACGCACCCATTGAGACTCCCTGACCCCCAGGATACCCTGAAAATCCACGCCAACGATATTAAATCATCTGGTTTCTTTGCTGGAGCTTCTCAGGTCCAGGTCATAGTTAGACTGTTCAACGTACACCTAACTCCCGATCGTCCGTTGTATAGCGGCTATTCCAGGCGTGTGGAGGGCCAGCTCAATGAGCGCCTTTGCTCCACAGCCCTCTACTACTACGACAGCGAAAATGTCACACATGGCCATCTTGAGTTCCGTACGCGTGCAGACGCGGAGCCACTCAAGAGCGTTCTTAGCTATAAGAAACATGATCCCTACGCCCTGAATGCAACTTATGCAATTGTTGAAGGAGCAATGAAGCTGCAACACATTGGGAGCGTCCAGACAGCCCCCAACCGCATACTCTTCTTCCCCAACGTCTATCAACATCAAACTAGCAGCTTCGAGCTAGTTGACAAGACGAGATCAGGTCACTGCAAGGTGCTTGTCCTGTACCTAGTTGACCCAGCCGTACCCATCGTCTCGACAGCCAACGTGCCACCCCAGCAGCGTGACTGGTGGACAGAACGTACCAGTCCTGTGGGAGGCGAGACTAAGCTACCGCCTGAGTTGATTGAAATGGTTATGAGTAATGTGGACTTTCCCATCGACGAGGTTGAGGCCAAAAAGATGCGGTGGGAACTTATGAGGGAGCGAGGAGTACGAGAGTGGGTGGTCGATAATGAATTAACCACGGACCGGTGGGATTTCTAGAAGTAGTCTCACATTGACTAAATCTAAAGATGTTAGACATTTACGTGCTGGATGCTCAATGAAATTAAACAATGGTGTATCTTCTAAAAGTTTCCCATGATGAGATAAAGCAATGTGATTATGCGTACAAGTGCGATTGAGGCAGCCTTGTGTCTACGTATCTGTACAGTACTCCCACTATCCTCCCTCGCGCCTCCAGATTTGTTTTGGTTCTCCCGCGAATTTATGCTCCGAAGTAAATGTTAAAGAAAAGATCCATCCCATAATCCTCAAACATTCAATCTGAACCCATCATTAAACAAAAATATGCAGCAACGGCTGCTTGTAAACCCAAACCACGTACGCCTTATCGTTTCGAGATGCAGCACATAAGTCCAGTCTTGCCCAAGAACCAAAGAAAGCCGATGAATCGAATAATCGAAAGCGCAGCTGTTGAGTACAGCAATACTCTGAAATAGTACGGGGTTCGGTAATCGGCTGCCGGCTGGGAGTCTATTAGCGCTGACGATAGTCCTAGATTTTAGAGATTACTTACTGCGACTCCAAGCGATTCGAAATCATCGCTTGTAATGAATAGAATAAGAAGAATGTTCGAAAGAATCCACGAAACCACCAAGCCCGTTCGGAAAGACTTGTAGGAGTCTTCGTTTTCCCTCTGTTCTGCCTCCTCCTCCGGCTTGTACGGGGCGAGTGCTCTCCACACGGTTTTCTCGAATTGACTGTCAATGTCGACCTGTGGTTTTTCTACCTCTTCGATTACAGCCACGTTCCCTTCACCTTTTTGGGTGTGGGCTGATGGCAACGCTTCGGCTTTGTCGGACCCCTTGGTTCCCCAAGACACATCATGCCAGTTGTTGAATGCATAGACCATCAGAATGTTGATATATGTCGACATGAGGATCATGTATTGGGGGAAGGAGTGAAACATGTGCCATGGGTCGAGATAGAGGAACGAAGCGAGGTAGTTGAGTCCGTAGATTGTGATGATAGCGAGGATGATGACACCTGCCGCACCGCTTTGGCTGCCGAAGACGCTATCGAAAAACGCCGAGCCGGATTCGAAAGAGATTTGATCCTGGATGGGTTTGCTAAAGGCTTGCACAACCAAGTAAGCGGTCAAGACAATGATGTAGGCCTGAACCATGCCGAAAACAAAGAAAGACGCGAGGTAGGTGAATTGGGACCCCTTTGGTCGATTGCCTAACGCCAAGATGAACTGTAAGATGAGGAACGCCAGATAGATGTATTTGATCAGAATGTTGACAATAGGGGTCGCCAGGTCGCCAAATGGCCAGCCATGGTACCCAGTCTCCACGACAGGTGTTCCGACGAGGTCCATGATGATGACGGTGGTGAGGTAGTATGAGGCCAGTGAGAACCAAGTGAAGAAGACGTTTAGAAAGTTGTAGATCAATTGGATGTGTAGGAAGAAGAGTCGGATGATGTTGTGGCCCGATGAATACAGGCGGCCGAAATGCATGAGCGAGTAGAGAGACGCAGCGAAGGAGCCGTTTAGCCATCTTCGGCGCTGTCCAATGAATTCGGCAGCGCCTTCTGGCACGTCTGTCTCGCCCTTTGCGGCTTTGATGTATGTCAGATGCCACTTTTGCCCTGCCTTAGCCACTAGTTCGAAGCAGAGAATGCGGTCCTCTGCTAAGAACATGTTCTTCTTGAAGATATTCATGCCGTCAATTCCCTTTTTGCCTAGGATCTTGGAAAGCGTGTGGTCGCCGTGAAAATATTGTTCTAGCGGTCGACCCATGATAGCGCGGAACCTATAGGCCGAAAAGGCACCTGGCAGGACAGTCACGTAGCCAAAGGACGATTCAAGAGGCTTGTCGAGCACATTCGAGATCTTGTACTCGAAGTTCTGAACGGCGACGAGGGGGTTGAGCAGCTTTCGGCCGCCTTTACCCAGCATAGCATGGATCTCTCCGCACGCGCCGCCGAGGTTCTTGTCATTGTAGAAGCCTTCCCAAAGGGCTAGAAGCGAGCGCGGGCTGGGCTTAGTGCCGGCGTCGATCAAAATCGCAACTTCCGGGTTTAGGATGCGACCGAAGGCGTTGAAAAGCCAGCGATGCGAGTTGATCTTCTTTGTGTTTTTCTGCTTGAGACAGAAGATGAATTGGACGGGCGGTAGGTTCTTGGGGTTATCGCCGCTGGGCCGGACGAGCTGCTGGCCCGGCGTCACGGAGATCTGGCTAGTATATTCGAAGATGTGGGCAACGGTTTCCTTGCCATCAACATCCTTTTTGATAACGCCATCTTGATAGACGCCGATAGTTGCGAGAACGTCGAAGACGTTCTTGTCGACCTTGTCAATACCGTCAAAGACGAGACACACGACGATTTTCTGCCACGCAGGCCCACCCTTGTTCCAAAAGGTGGACTTTTTCAAATTCACAATGTCTCGGATGTTCTGCATCGTCCCGTGCAGCGTTCGGGCGAGGAGCACCTTATCCTCGTTGTAGTAGGTGATGGCGATGAGCAGCTCGGTGTGGCGATTCATCATGCGGGCGCGCAGATCGTAGCCGTTCTTGAGCGTAAAGTCATTCGGATCGCATGTCGCGGCAGTATAGCGCATCTTGGTGAACTCCTCGACAGAACCTCCAGAATGGAGATATTGCGGCTGGATGGCATTCTTCACGGCGCTGGGAACGGGGTAGTCGATACTGAGGACAGAGCCCTTGCCGAGCTTGACCTTGCGGGTCTGGCGGCGCCTCAATCCGCCTTCTCCACCTACGGTCGCAACATGTTCTTGCTGCTGCCTTCGGAGCCAGCTCTCCTCTGGGTCGTGGAAAGTCGAATCTGGTCGTCGGTGAACGAAATCAGAATCGGAGTGGTGAGGATCATATGGGCCCATGCCGGGCGCAGAGAGCAGACGAGGTGCCTCGACGGCATATGTCTCGGACAGACTGTACGCTGACACGGGAGACCCCGGAGGGCTGCCGGCCCCGAGGCGGTCATACCCAGGGGTATGAGTGTCATGAGTATTATGAGACTCGTGAGTATTTTGAGAGCCGGGAGTATGATAGCCAGGGTTTTGGCCGTTGTTCTGGCCATTGTTCTGGAGTAGGCGCCGCTGGTCTTCGGCGGCTCGCTCTTGGGGCGTCATTTGATACTGCGATAAATTTCAATTACAAGCCATTCTCAGCGGGTATTTTAGCGGCATCTACTCACGTCCGAGACAGACGGCAGGTCGTGCAGCTGATGCTCTCCGACATCGCCTTGACCATGGCCATTGTACGCCATGTTTGCCAAACTCCTTGTGAAAATATGATGAAGACGACGGCGACGAAAAAACAAGAGCAGCGGATTGATTTTGTTCAGTATGCGTGGGCCGAATGACGTAGTATGACGCGAGAAAGGGTGGGAAACAGGGCAATTAGAAACAACAATATTCCCTGTCACAGGATCGTGTTGATCTGTAACGGCATGCAACGGTATCCCGAGAGCTCCGGGGCAAAAAAAAAAAAGTCACGGGGATATGACGACGGTCGCAACGAAAAAGAATGGGACGAATATCAAGAACAGAGGAAGAGGGAGAGAAGAAGAAGCGGAAGAAAAAAACACAGAATGCACGAGATAATGAGACACAGAAGAGGACGGCGAAATTTTGCCCATCATTTTTAGAAACATGGTCAAAGGATCTCCTCATTGCGGACCCGACGGGATCCGGCCAACTCAGAGGGTTGGCTAACCTAGCTAGAACCTGCATGAGTGTGTGAAGCACAAGAAACGGGAACTGACGTCTCAGCGATCAGCATCTCGTTGATCTCAGCGTTGTCCGTTCGTATAAGATCCACTCGTGGATCCCAAGGTTGGGTCAATACTGGGGCCCTCGCCACCGAATCGTTACGACATAGGGACAGCCGAGAGCCGGCATTATTTTTAGAAATATACCCATGTCAACAAATGCACCCACCGGCTGGTTTTATGGGTATCGGCTGGTCATCTCGCAGGACTATTGCGTGGATAACGCCATGTCTATGGGCCATTCCATCGCCTTGAAATCATGATCATCCTGGCTATGACCTGTCCTGCCTGACGTGCAGGGCTGGAAAATGCCCCTTGCGAGGGACGTGTTTCGCCTGTAGCAGCTTGCATGTTTGCAATACTTTGTTCCAAACAAGCCTAACGAACAAGCGTAAAAAGAGGCCCTGTAAACAGGTGCCAGCTGGACATTTTTTGCGCCCGAGGGGCCACCCACCACTTTAAACGGTTAACCCGTTTGCCGTCACACGAATCTGGCACCAGCAACAGACCATGGCTTAAGTCCAGTTGCCTTCGAGCCATGTCCGTACATCTTTCTGCTGAATTCGAATTCAACATGGCTCAGGCAAACATCCTATTTTTAGAGCAGGCGTCATCCATTAATAAGCCATTAAGTGATGCTGATCAAGGTACAAGATGACATGACCAAAGTACGGCAATATACCTCCATCGGCTGGCTGCGCCCTGAGTTTTCCTTTGTGTGACATTGTTTCGTCCACCGAGACGCACATCGCCGTTCCACGACTCACCGCCTAGCCATCTACTCGCGATGGCTTCCCAAAGAGTGAGTCTGGACAGACATTCTGACATTGAACTGCTGGTTGGCTCAGACCTCAACACGCCCGCCGTTACTTTTCAGTGTTGCTCTCGCACATTGGCACGATCATCCCCAGTATTTGGCCGGATCCTATACGGGAGTTCTGCTGGGGATATTAACGAGACGGACAGCACGGGAGACCAGTCTTTGAATTTACCCCACGATAACCCTGTTCCTTTTGAAATATTTCTCAACATCATCCACGGGCACTTCGATCGAGTTCCAAGAGACACTACTGTCACGACGTTGTATGATCTCATCACACTAACCAACTATCATGACGCCACTCGGATGCTAGCTCCTTGGGCTGATTCTTGGATAGCATCCATCCCCCAACCGTCGAAACATGACAGAAAATCGGTGTTTAAGATACTCTGCATCTGCTGGGAACTCCGCTGTGCAGATGGATTTGCAGAAACTTCACGACACATTCTGATGCATTTCACAAAGAGCGACTTGGAAGATATTCCTCATGACAACGGCATAGAAATGCCTCCAGATATTATCGGTATGCAATCATTCCCTCTTTGGCGACCTTTGGAAAGGACTAAGAGGACTCAAGAGCGCATCCGGGCAATACGCATACAAACCATCAGAGAACTACTAGATACAATCGACGACGCCGTGAGAAGTCTGATAGTTGTCGAAGAAAAGCCGCGCTGGGGTCGAAATGCAAGGTGGATCAAGTCTCGCAGATGCGAATCCATCGTCCTGGGCTCATTGATGTTTGCCCTCATGGGAGGAGGCCTTTGGCCACTGCCAGACGCGCACGATATTCAAGAGAGCATCGCCGAGCTGCGGGCCAAGTGTTCACGACTCGATTTCTACGACATTGGCCCCGATGTAGGAGAAGCGGACGTCGACTACGCAGCGTGCAACCCAGGGCCAGGAATATTCGACAAGATTGAGAAGATTGTAGCGGAGACGGCAGATCCTGTCAGTCGCTTTCATCGCGACCACTTGAATAAGCAAAATTAACGGTAAAAATTAGCCCCCAAAGCCAGTGAAAGTAGCTCTATGTCAACGGTAGAACCAGAATCAGAGGGAGCGGCGCTCAGCCACAGCACCCACGTGTGTCCGGAAGCCGCGGGATTAACCAATAACCAGTGCCAAGTGAAGCGGTGATTGCCAAGCAAGGTAATACTGCTATTTATTGATGCTGACAGTGGATGTTCGACATGGCGTAGACTTGTCTGTCATGGCTGGATTTTTAGCTTGGACCCGCAGTTGATGGGAGGCCAGGATACTCCCTTGCCAGGCGGAATATTCACCATGCTGAACTATCCTAAAAACTATGCGGAATTCCATCTAAGTTGGCCCTAGTGGAGGATCAAGCTTGTAAATAATTGCCCCGTGGCTCATGCAGTCTCTCGTCCGGCATGGGTTCAAGCGAGACAGTGCTCGTGCGCATGGTTCAAGACAAGCATCATTGATGCCCACGCAGATAGACCCCTAAGCCTTATCTCATCAATCGCGCCCCGCGCGTCCCGCTTCGCCGACATGTCTGATTCTCAAAAACTAGGAAAAGAATTGACTAGCCATGGCCACTAAAAGCAGGGGTAAATAAAACAAGGGACCAGCGATTGAGCGGGGACGAAATTCACCTAGCTCCAGCCCTAGATGATGGACGGCACCCGCGCGTCTGGTCTGCCCGAATGCTAGGTCAACAAACAGCCAAGAAAATGCTACTTGGAATGTTGTTTTCTTTATTTAGATGGGATAGTCTCGGGTTGATCTTTCTTGGAGGCGGGCCCATACGAGAGCGGAAGTTAGGCGAGGCGTGATGCTCGTGAGTTGTTGCTAGTGAAGTCATAACCTGCCAAGGTCGTCGTAAGTCGATCGTGTTATTTCAGGCCGAATCACTTTATTTAATAGATACCTATGGTACAGTCCTTCTCTCTTAATCATCGTTGACATTTCACTCGCTCTTCGGTCTCTTACTCTTCTGCCTCTTGTACTCCAACATACATCAGCCTTCGAAACAAGGCCATCCATCACAATGTCAACCACAACATCCTCCGCCGCCTCGACCTCGACGGCCTGCAGCTCCCTCTACGACACGCCAGTCCGGGACGCCGCCTGCGCGATGCCATACGGCGGCAACCACACCAAGATCATGCTGGCGTGCTGCAACGACGCCGACGTCGTCAGCTACTACAACGACTGTGGCCTCTACTGCCTCGCCGTCGACCAGACCGTCACCGACCTCAGCGACTGCCTCTACTCCAAGGGTGCGCCCTGGGGCGACGTCTTCTGCCGAGGCAACAGCTCGGCCACCGCCACCGCCACGGGAAAGGTCAAGATCCCCGCCAGCGCGTCTGCGAGCATCATTGCTACCGATAGTGCCAGCAAGAGCCAGAGTTCCGATGCCGCAGAGTCGAGTGCGACTTCTTCGGATGCGGCTGCACCAGGTCTTGTGCCTCAGTCGGGCGTCAGCACTGTCGGTCTTGTCATTGGCACGCTGCTCCTTTCTGCCACCATGTTCGGGGCCTTGCAAGTTTAGTGGCAGGATGCCGTGTGAGAAGGCTGGATCGTACATATACACTCGTTTCACTTATTAATCTATCTTTGAATCAAACCAGCCGTTCTGGTTACCAACGTACCATTCTACCAAAAAAAAGGATATCCGCTCTACCCCAAGTGAAAACGCAGTATTCACAGACGGCTCTCTTAGTTACTCCTCAGCACTAACTTAGAGAGGTGCACACTTGCTGAATCTTCGAGTCATGGGGTCTTTTAGTTTTACGAAAAGACCTCATAGAATCAAATTCTCAACCTAGTTAGAACCTTGTCGTGCGCGTTGGAAACGAAAATATCCTTACTACCTAGGGCCTGCGAGTCGGAGGCTCACCAAATGACTCGTCACATTATGCGCGAGTGCTGACCAGGAACTTCATAACCAATTTTCCCGTAGTTTGCCTATCTACAGTACAGATATATATACTTAGACGAGCTCCCCAGCTTGGTGTTATCAATAGTATCCGCCCAACATGTCCAAGTTTGGACAAAGTTTGAGCTTTACGCCACAACAGCTTCATGTTGTAACCCTCGAGTCTTGCGTAATAGAACCATGAAAAGAGTATCCTGATGTCGACCCTCGCCCGCCCAGACTGTGTTCCATTTACAGAAGGGAGTATGCCTCATAAAATCGAGGCACTTATTGACCTATGTCTATTATTTCTTCAAGTTTAGTATGGTTTAATTTATTCTGATTGTTGATCAGAACTTTCTTCAACCGCGTACATGTGCAGTGCTTGTAAAATTGTCACTTTTGACATTCAGCTTTAAGCTTACCCTAGACACGAAAATATCAACTCAAGGGGATAGCCTATCTCACAATCCACCTCAGAGATCTCCCCAGAGACCAATGAACTCTTTCAAACATTTCCGTGTAACATTTTCCTACTCTCAAAACTAAATAATTACCTTCACGAAGGCACTGAAGTCCTGCGTCAAACCCTGTGGAGGTTAAGCCTCAATTGAGACCTGACAGCAAAAACACGACTCAGCCCTGCCAATGGAGGCAAGTGATCCCGAAACTTGGCATATAATCAGGACGGCCGATGCGGATTGGGCAAGATTGCCAATCGTACGAAACACTTAGCAATCAGCTGAGGGAGACGGTCCATTCTTCACAAGATCGGAGGACGAATCCGACATGGTCCGTGCACTTGCTCGGACTGACTTACCTCGCGAGAAATGGCTCCCCACATATCATGGCCGCATATCGCCGGGCGTCTCTTCCGACTGCGGACCCGCGAGAATAACTGAAGCTGGAGGAGATATTTCCTCATTGCCTCCACCACACTCAGTTTCAGGCATTGCTCATTCTCGTCCAACTAGTCTCTACTCGTTGCCATGGCCTTCACCGTCCTCTCCGACGCCCATGTCAAGCAGCTCCTGGGCTCGCTCTCGCCAGCCGACGTGGCGGACCTGGTTGCGGCGCTGCAAAACGCCCTCGTGCAGTACTCGTGCAAGGGCGAGAAGGAGTACCAGCCGCACCGATCTGTCATGGCCCGACCGGACGGCCAGGTGACGTTGTACATGCCGGCGTCGACCCCGGACCTCGTCGGCGTCAAGATCGTCGGCATCAGCAAGACCCAGGCCCCGGCCCCCGCCGGCTCCGGCGTCCCGCCCCCGGCTCTCAAGAGCGTCTTGACCCTTTGTGATGAGACGGGTCAGGCCATTGGTACGCTTAATGCCGCTGAGCTGACATCGTTCCGCACGGCCTTGGGATCGATTCTCGTCTACAAGTTCCGTCGCAATACCGGCAACATTGTCGTCTTTGGCGCGGGCAAGCAGGCCCTGTGGCACATTCGCCTCGCTGTGTTGCTCCGCGGCGAGGACATTCGCACTATTACTATCGTCAACCGCTCGGCCGCGCGAACACAGCAGCTCGTGGACACTCTCAAGGCCGATACCGCATCAGAATGGCCGTCTCACATCAGTCTCAACGTCTTTGACCCGCAAACCGATCGCGACGCTGCCCTGGAGGCCTTGGTCGTCGAGTCCGACGTCATCTTCTGCACTACACCCAGCACCCAACCTCTGTTCCCCGCCTCTTACTTGACATCCGACAAGGCGACGACCAAGACGCGATTCATGTCGGCCATTGGCTCCTACCGTCTAGACATGCAAGAGATGGACCCGGAGCTGCTGAAGCTGGTGGTCGACCCCGCCAGCGTCTTCGGCGGCTCGGCCTACCAGGGCGGCGTCATCGCCGTCGACACGCTCGAGGGCTGCCTGCAAGAAGCGGGAGAGCTGGTCAAGGCGGAGCTGTCGACCGACAAGCTGCTCGAGATTGGAAAGCTGCTCAACCCCGAGAGCACCGCGGACCAGGCCGAGCTGCACAAGTGGCTCGCCGACGGCTCAGTCATCTACAAGAGCGTGGGTGTTGCCGTCATGGACCTTGCCATCGGCAAGAGTCTGCTGCACCTAGCCAGAAAGAGAAACGTTGGCCTGACCACGGACAAATTTTAGAGAGGATGAGAAGCGAGAGAAACAAAAATAAAATCGAACCATCCTTGACACGAACGGCAAGGCTGTTTTGCCCACACAAATTGTACGAGAGGTGTGGTTCACTTCCCAGCGGTGTGGCAGTTGGCTCCCGTCCATTATCTGTAGCAGCTGAGACATCTCAGCTGAACACGCGTGTGTTAGCGCGAGACATTTTGGTCTTGAAGAAAAGCCACATGTGGTTCTAGAGTGCTTGGATGTTTGTGTCTTGATTGCTATGGAGCAATACGCAGTTGGATTGGGCCGCTGTGGACTCACCCCAAAGGTTAAATCCAGCCCAGCATGTTTGCTTTTTTGCACTGTTCCATGTTGCATGTTTGCATAGTGCATAATAAGGCCCACGTGTTTTTGTTTATCCAAATTGTTCCGTTTCTCGTCAATGCAGAGCCGTAGTACTCCGTAGTTCGTCTCAGACGTCAACTCAAAGCTTAGAGCTGTCACATCAAGGAACGACTTCAAACACACCAATCGACACAAGTGCATTGCCATCGCGTCTCCGGAAATGAATCGTCCTCCACCAGCACAGACGACACCAAAGTGACATGCTGCACGTATAAATAGGTCCGCGTCGTGTGACCTCGCCGAGCCAGGCCTGTGCTCGGCGATGCTGCATAAAAGGGGAGCTTTGTACGTAGTGCAACATGGAGCTAAGCATAATAATTACCGACGACGATGATGCATCTCCACAACTTGCGCACCATCGACCAACAAGAAAACGCCCCGAAGATCCGCAGGTCAATTGCCCGTACTCTGTACCTTGCATGGTCTGGAACGTGTTCCGCCGAAGCTACCATCGCTCACCAGTGCCGTCTGGGTGCGCGCCTCATGGCGTGGTTTCGTATTCTTCTGGTGGTGAATGAGGTTGGTGGCGTTTTTCTCCGTAGATTGAAGCAGACTGTCTGCCAGCTTTCGGAGATGGTTGATGGGGACATTTGGCAAGATGATTTTCCTCCGCAATGAGATACGATACCCGCAGGCCCGATGGGCTGCAGCGCGTGCTGGCATGTTCCTTGTCCAAGGATCATGCGTGCTGAGATAGGGTCAAAGAGCCATGCGGAGGGGAGAGCGAAATGCTTCGACTGTGTGTAGCCTGCCGGCAGTTCTGAATCCTTGTTCCTGACTGACTGGTTTCATGTCCATCACATCACAGGATCGACAGCGCTGGCCACGACCATCTCAATGACACTTGCGGTCCGTAGCGCCTCGTCGTCCCATTTCACTGACAGGCGGTATCTGTGCCGTACCGTACCTGCATAATACCCCGTATTCATTGCAGAATCTAGGCCTGAGGAGCATCGGGACAAATAACCCCTGTCAGAAAAGCGCGCTCGGCCGTCATCCTAGCGTCAGGAACCCTCGCTCTTCACCGTCGCATGGCCCCTATTAGTGGCATCCATGGCGTGAGCTAACGACTGCCTCACCCAAACGGGCCAGCCGAAAGCTGCAATTTCGCCGGGGTTGATGAGAGAGGGAACGAGCGGAAGGGATTGTTAGGCGAGATGATTACATTAGTAAAAGTCGCTCTCCTTCCCTACCCCTCCCGCTTGTTCTGCCGCTCCGTTTTGACAGCTTTGACAGATGCTCAACTTTGCGAATACCTAAATACTTTGTTGGACGTGATCCGGGAGCTAGATGGGGTTGACGGGTCACACATGGCTCTCAAATCCCACGTCGCTCTTGCGGCGGCGTCGCTGCTCCTGACGAGATATCTCGCCGCAGCTGGTTGGTCCCCTTTTGTGATCTGGAATATGTTCAGAAAGGAGGGTTGGCTAATTTGTTACAGACTGCAATGTTTCATCCAACTACACCATCATCGACGGACCCGACGACAGCGACGGCATCTCCTCCTGCGGCGCCATCGACGGCTCGCTCTCGCTCCTCTTTGACAGCCACCCGGGCGACTGGCCTGAGACGGAGGCCTCGGTCGACCTCGGATCCGTCAGCTCCGTCGACGGCGACCTGGTCATCTACCCGGACGCGGTGCCCAAGAAGACGTCCGTCACAGCAAAGAAGCTGAAATCAGTGGGTGGCGAGTTGAATATTGTCAACACCGACGGATCCAGCACCGTCAAGTCGTTCGAGCTCGACTTTTCCGCCCTCGAGGAGGTCACCAGCACCTATGTCTTCACCGGCGGATTCGCAGACGTGTCCGTCACACACTCGGACGCCCTGCAGGTAGGGGGCATGATGCGGATATATAGCACCTACGACCTGGAGACGCTTAGCTTCGGTGGCCTGCACACCGTCGGTGGTGACTTTTCGCTCGATTCGAACGACGACTTGAAGGAGATTGAGCTAGGCACGTTGACCACGGCTGAGAAGGCTTTCAGCGTGCAGGAGAACTCGGCCCTGGAGTCCATATCGTGTCCCAAGCTCACGACGGTCAAGGGGGACGTGACTATTTACAAAAACACAGCTCTGACGTACTTTGAGCTCTCGGCACTCGAGTACGCCGGAACCGTATCCTTTACCTCCAACGGCGACAGCCCCATCGTCTACTTCCCGTACCTCGAAACTATCGGCACAGGCAACGACTCATCCACGTCGACCTTTGAGGACGTGAGCGAAATCACCTTCTCCTCGCTCCGCACACTGCAGGGCGCCTTTACGTTCCAGTCGACGGCACTCGAGGACCTGACGATCCCGCTGATCCGAATGCTCAACGGCAGCATCACCGTGGAGGACAACGCATCGCTGACGACGCTGGCGCTGCCGCGGGCGACGTACGTGCAAGACATGTTCGTCAGCGGCAACGACAAGCTGACCAACGTGACGGCCAACGCGCTCAAGAAGGCGGGCACCATCTCGGTCAAGGGCTCGATGACGAATGTCGAGTTCTTCGGGCTGGAGGAGGTGACAGGCGACTTCAAGGTGCAGGGCGACGACTCGATGGACTGCAGCTGGTTCGATGATAACATCAAGAGTATCGTGAAGGGCAAGTACTCGTGCAGCGGCAACCACGAGACGACGGAGCGCAAGTCGAGCACCGGCGGCATCGAGGACACCGAAGGCAACCCGGAAGACTACATGAGGTCGGACGGCCAGGACAGCAGTGGCAGCGGCAGCGGGAGCGGCAGCAGCGAAGGCGACGATGACGACAGCTCGTCCGACGGCTCATCATCGTCCGGCTCCGGATCGGGAAAGAAGGGTCTCTCGAGCGGTGCCATGGCCGGCATCGGCGTCGGAGCGGCGCTCGGGGCCTTAATCCTGCTCGGCCTTATCGGCTGGTTCCTCTGGAGGCGGCGGAAGCAATCCGGGACCACACCTCCGGGAGCAGCGGGAGCGCGACGGGGCGAGAGTCGCGGCAGCGAAAGCAGCAGCAAGCGCAACGTCTTCGACGGGCAAATGCTAGGCGTTCGCACCAAGATCGAGGCCAGCAATCCGATGCCCTCACCCTCGCCCAGCCTCGGCGCGCTGAGCTTCGGGCGCACGTCGTTCCTCAGCTCGTCCGAGACGACGACGACGACCAACGAGAAGGGCATCAGCGCCTGGAGGACCATCCGCCGCGTCAGCGACTCGTCCGGCGAGTCTCACAACAATGCCATGCGGCTGTGAATGGGTACATGAGAGTGGTGTTGCTTTTTGGAGAAGAGAGAAGGGAAGGGCCTGGTCAAAAAAAGAACTATAGCAAGCGGGTTTCGCATACAGAGATTTTACCTTTTTTTTCGTTTCTTAATTAGATACCTCACGGCAGGCGCAGTCCATCTCATAGAGTAATTTTTAACTGACTTAATCATTGCCATCATGAATTGTTCCAGTTTGGTATGTGTCCACAGTGATCGGAATCTTGTCTTGATGCTGTGGGACGGTGTGTGTAAGCCAGCTCTGACGTAGCGATGAGCTGTACCGAAACCATCCCGTTGAGCTCGGCCCCCTTTCCCTTCTCGTTCCAAGAAGTGGACAAATGAATAATAATAATAAGTGAGTACGTAACTCCCGCTATCTTGCTCTGCCGGTGCAGTCCATATTAAAACCACAAAAATAAACGGGCTGCCTGTTTCGCCGCTCCAAGCGAACGAAACACCTTGAGATTCCCAGAACCGGCGTGCCACTCTAAGGAAGCCCTTGCATGACGCATGTGGAGAATGGTTGAAGATCCCCGAGGCTCCCCGAAGCCGGTGCCATGCAATCAGATGCCGTATCACGCAGCATTCCCGCTGTGAGAGGACGAGAAGCGCCCCACCGTGATGATTGAAGTGGGTGGCATGGTGGATTGTGAGTGTGTGGAAATATGGCCCAGTGGACAGGACAACCCCTCACCTTGAGGAGCCTCCCAATACGAGAGGACAGACGTTGCTGGGCTTTTTTGTTGCTGAGAGCTCAACAAGTGGCTTCTTTCTGTTTCTTTTATCTTAGAGCTGATATTTAACGCACTTCTCTTTTTCGTCTGTAAACATATCAATTGAACTTTGAGGATCACTCCTGGCAGACTCCTGGCAAACTCTCGTTGAACAAGGTCTCTGAACACGAATAAGACCAAAAACACCATGACGATCCCTCTACCAGCCGCCTACCCTCGCCCGGACTTCGAGCGCAACCCCCTCCGATGGGAATCGCTCAATGGCCCGTGGGACTTTCTCTTCGACGACGACGATGCCGGCCTCGCGGCCAACTGGCAGCGCACCGGCCTGCCGGACAAGGTCGACGTGACGACGCCGGCAGCATTGGACAAGGTCATCGAGGGCAACGACACCATCACCCGCAACATCGTCGGCGACATGCTGAGCCTCATCGAGAACAACACTTTTTCCACGGCTGCCCGCGCCTCTAATTCCAAGGCCAAGATCACTGTGCCGTTTGTCTTCCAGGCCCCCGCGTCTGGCATCAACGACCGCGGCGTCCACGAGGTGCTGTGGTATGAGCGCGCCATCGCCGATCTGCGCTCCAGCGACGAGAAGAAGCAGGGTCATCGCTTGGTGCTTCGCTTCGGAGCCGTCGACTACATCGCCACCGTCTGGGTCAACGGCGAGCTCGTCGGCGGCCATCGCGGAGGCCACGTCCCCTTCGAGATCGACGTTACTGATGCGCTCGAGGCCAAACCCGGCGCTGCGTCGCATCGTCTCACGGTTCGCGTGTACGACTCAGCATACGACCTGACGCAGCCGCGAGGAAAGCAGTACTGGGGCGCGAAACCCGAGAGCATCTTCTACACGCCCTCGGGCGGCATCTGGCAGTCCGTCTGGCTCGAGGTGGTGCCGGCCGCCCGCATCGCCGACAGCAGCCACGGCACCGTCATCAAGTCCAACGATATTGCGTCCGGGAAGCTTCACAGCACCGTCGCCGTGAGGGGTCGACGCGCTGGCCAGGCTTGTAGCGTCGAGATCGAGGCGAGCTTCGCTGGTGTAGCCGTCGGCACGTCGGAGAGGCAGACCCTCGCCCGTGAGAGCGATGCCGTTGCCGTCGAGCTCGACTTGCGTCTGTCAGAGGCTCAGAGATCCGGTCTTCCCCAGTCCGTGCTTCAAGATGCTCCTCTAGCCGACGACTCTTGCTGGCGAGACGGTGTCGCCCTTTGGTCCCCCGAGCACCCTCAACTTTACGACCTAGTGATCCGACTCCTAGACTCCTCCGGAAAGACGCTGGACGAGGTCAAGACGACAACTGGGATGCGCTCCCTCAACTGGACCAAGGGCGACGGCCTCTGGCGGCTCAACGACAAGCCGTACTTCCAGGCGCTGTGCCTGGACCAGGGCTACTGGCCCGAGACCTTCATGACGCCGCCGACGCCCGACAGCCTGCGCATCGACATCGAGCTGGCTAAGAAGATGGGCTTCAACGGCTGCCGCAAGCACCAAAAGGTCGAGGACCCGGCCTTTTACTACTGGGCCGACAAGCTGGGCTACCTGGTCTGGGGAGAGATGGCCAACGCCTACCAGTTCAGCCAAGAGTACGTCGATCGCTTCAACGCCGAGTGGACTGAGGCCGTCAAGCTGGTCATCAACCGACCGTCCATTGTGACGTGGACGCCCGTCAATGAGAGCTGGGGCTATACTTCGCTCAAGGACAATGTCGACCAGCGTAACCACATCCGTCAACTCTACTACTTGACCAAGTAAGCAGCTCACGCAATATTTGAAGACTAATTAAGAACTAACGGGGCAACCCAGGTCTCTCGACAACACCAGGAGCATCAACGACAACTGCGGTTGGGAGCACGTCATCACGGATCTGACGACCTTCCACGACTACAGCGACGGCCCGCAGCTCGAAAAGACGTGCAAGAGCCTCGACGCAATCCTCGACAAGAAAGCCGACCGGCCCATGTTTGTCGCTCCCATCGACGGCGTCGACCAGGGGGCCAAGCATCAGCCAGGGGCACCGGTGATGAACACAGAGTTCGGCGGCGTCAACATTGCGCCAGCCAAGCAGCCTGAGACGGACGATGAGAAGCGTGACTGGGGATACACAACGGCGACGGACCCGGAGGACCTGCTCAAGCGCATCGAGCGCCTGGTCAAGGGCGTGACCGACGGCGGCCACTGCGGCACCTTTGTGTACACTCAGCTGTAAGAACTTGCTTCTGTTTGACGACGAAAGGAGTATTTTGTGCTAATGATTTCTGCAGGGCGGACATCGAGCAAGAAGTTAATGGCGTCTACACGTTTGACCGACAGGAGAAGCTAGACTCAGGCAGAGTCAAGGCGATGATTGATGAGGCGGTGCAGGGGTTTTACAACAGGGTGAACAAGCAATAAGCTATGATGTGATGGAACTCATTAACGACAAACCCTTGACGAAGGAACGTAGTCGGGTCAATATGAATGACCTAAGGATATTTGATGACAAGAAATGACATTTGGGTCAGAGTACATATCTCTTTGTATCAACTTGCCATGATTGTGCTTGTGTCTGGATGGTTTTTTGATGGGGCCGGCAAATGAGCAGATTTTGGGAGGTTGTGTTGCACAAGACGCCTCGATTTGGATATCGTCACTGTCCATCCCTCTCGGCACCATTACAACCCCCCAAATATTTTCAACAACTCTGAACCAGCCTGGTCCCCCCTCCACGATCCCCTAAACTGCCCATAGTCCAGCTCATCACCATGATGCATTCGGTGGATCAGAGCTCTAGGGTATCATGACTGCGGGGAGCGGAGCCACCAGAGTCTGGTGCGAATCACGTGACCTTACATGAGAGGGCCCGGGTCTTAGCTCATGTTGCCAAAGGCGCACGAGGCAATCTCTCCATCATGTGGCCCGGCAAGCCTCTTGATTCCGCTCGGGTCGAGGCCTCGGTTGGCACACGTCAACGCAGAAAACGCCTAGATCCGAGGATTGCGATTGAATCTGACCTTTGAGATTGACAAGTGAACCGGCCGGGAGACGATTGATTGCCCCGAGGGTTGATCGTGGTCGGCCTTGGTTGAATGTGAGAAGCGCGCATTCGCCAACGCGCGCGACGACGACAGTGCCTCTTTGACGCTTCCTCCTCGACACGCCCTCTTCGATATCCCGCCCCTCGACGACACACACTCATTCTCTCTCTCTCTCTCCAACATGCCTCCTTCAAAACCTCCCGCCCCGACCCCCCCACCGCTCGACGTCGGCCCCGACGGCACCGGCCCCGACACGCTCCGCATCCCCGAGCCGTACGGGTCGTACCTCCAGGTGCGCGGGTCGCGCGCGGCACGGCGCATCTACCGCGCCATGGGCGTGTGGCCGTGGGACATTGTGCCCGAGTCGCCGCCTAAAATCTGGGCCATCAACCTGCTCGAGGACCTGGCCCTGGTCGTCGAGCACGTCGCCAAGGACCCGGACGACTCCCTCGAGGACTTGCGCGCCGAGCTGCGCCGCTCCCTCGCCCGCGACCGCAAGCCCTCGTACGCCGGCAAGCTCATGGCCCAGGACGTCCACGCCGCCAAGAAGCGCTTCGTCAAGGTTTCGCAGTCGTCGCCCGCTCCCGAGGACCTCGACGACGGCGCTGAGCAGGAGCCGGTGGAGCGGAGGTCGGGACGAAAGCGTCGGCCGACCGTCAACCACACTCCCAATTCGTCATCAGGCGGCGCCACCACGTCCCGCCGCCTCTCCTCCCCCGAAGGAAGCGACGATTACATGGCCTCCTCCATCACCGTCGCCTCCGACCTTCCGCCCTCACCCCCGATGCCCCGCCCGATGCCCCGCCCCGTCAAGGCCCTCAAGCGGCCCGGCACCACCATGTCCAGCCCGACCTCGGACAAGCGGGGCCGGCCCAACTCCCCAGAGGGTTCGCGACTCTCTGCCGCGCAGAGTCTGATGCTGTTCAGCTCCCCGATGGCTGCCTTTCAGATGGCCCCGCCGTTTGGGCCCAGCGGCTTGGTGAGTCCCTTGTGTCGTGTTGCTCGCCGTCGTCTGACCTCTTAGCAGCCCCTCCGCAATAACACCACCAACTCTACCGCCGTTCGCGCCCTCGATCCCGGGAGCCTCCACGACGCCCTCCGGCCAGCGACGGCGACGTTTGCCTCGGCCATCGATTCCCACCTCCAGTCAATACGCGAGTCCCTCGTCGCCGCCCAGAAAGACATCTTCCCACATCGTACGATACACCAAGAAGCCATGAGCAAGCTGCGGACCTGCCAAGACACTGTGCGACTGATACAGGACGACATCGACGAATCCAAGCAGTGCCTCACACGTCTCCACGAGGAAACAGCGGAGCAGGCTGCGCTGGCGCCACAGCTCCAGGCGCTGCAGGATAACAACATGTCGCTGCCGCCCGAGATTGCGCAGGCCATTCGGAGCTACGATTCGCGTAGGGCCGCCAAGAGCGACGAGGTCAAGCAGCAAGAGGCCACCATCAGCGCCAAGACGGACCAGCTGCACCGCGCGCGGCGGGACCTGAACGCGGCGGAGAAGAACGCCAACGTGCTTGAGGACGAGATCCAGGGTCTTCAGGCTGCCGTAACCCGCGGCACCGAGGCGGCGAGGCTGGCGCACATGTTCGGCGTCGTCGTGCAGCTGGGGCCCGAGGGACTTGCCAGTATCGAGCGCATGTACCCAGAGATCGGCTCCCTGCTAGAGTCGCTACTCGCCGTGAGAGGACACGCGATGCAGATACCTCAGCACACGCACAGCGACATAAAGGAGGATCCGGGCGCCATATAGAACGAATCTGCTATTTTGGGGAGTTTGTAATGTGAGGGGGGCATGAGGGCGGGGGATCATGTCGAGGTTGGTGTTGGTCGAACGCGGGCGGGATCCTTCGACGCATGGGCATGGGCAGGAGTCTGTTGATGTATTTTATACTACCCCCCCTACAAGGTGCTTAATCTCTACAGTGAGGCGCCTAATTAAATACTGTCACCTACGTGACCATGGTTTGGCGGTTGTGCGAGGAGAGGTGTGAGACATGGCACGGAGTAAGTACGAGGAGGCTCACAGCTGCTTGCCAGACGTGGACTAAAGGCGTTATTCGATATGAATGCACGGTAATATGAAACGATAGCCCATCCAACCTTGGCACACGTTAAATCAGCTCGTGGATTGCGAGTCTCAGGACCTGTAGACATTAAGATTCCAACACTCAATGTGTATAATAACCAATAACCCAACCCTTTCTCATCAACCAGATAAGCGGGTTCCGTGGTCTAGCTGGTTATGGCATCTCGTTAACACCGAGAAGGTCCCCGGTTCGAGCCCGGGCGGAATCACATTTTTGACGTTTTGACCTTTTTGGCGGTACAATCATGAGGATAGCATCTTGGCGAGATTTCCTCGTTGCTGTCTTTTCGTGCTATTTGTTCGCTCCTGAAGGGTTTTTACGTCTGTCTTTGTTGAGTGAGGATGAGGAGTGTAGTATGCAGTCCTGGTCTTACATATGAAAAGCATCCAGAACTGGATTGAGCAATTCTTGTACTTCACAACATGTGCCATCCGTTGTTGACATTGAACGGAATCTATGCTGCATTTCCCATCGGAACCTTTAAATACTCATTTCTTTTACTGACTTATACACATGCCTTTGCGATTGTATATGCACTTACATCAACAGTCTGGTTTCGGTGAGCATGGTATTTAGATGAGCGCTCACACAATGACCAAGACCAGTCTCGGCCAATAAGCTGCGAATAATATCACCAATCTGTCTTCAAGTGATTGTGGAATGTTATATACTAAAAAGACTAAGAACATATCGCTCCTTTGTACTAAAATTACGGGTATTCAACTTGGTAACTCAAAATTCTAAACAGCATCACAGTTCTAGTTGCTGTCCTTTTCTGCCGTATTCGTACCAGGACTCTCATCCTGGCCGTTTACATGCATGCCTTCCGTGACGTCTGTCGCAAAGCCATCCCTGCTGGCCACGGGCGGTCCGGTAAAGTTCTTGCGTGCGTAGGCGAAATACCAGATGAAGGCGATGGTGGCAAACCCGGCGAAGACGACCGAGGCGTAGTTCATGGTGCTGGCGTCGACGGGGAGCGACACGGGCATGCAGAAGATGACGACGGCGAAGACGATCCAGATGATGCAGATGATGTTGATCAGAGGGCCAAACTTGCCGAGCGGGTACGGCGAGTTCTTGACGGCCTCGCGGCGGCGCACCAGACTTACTAGGACTGGTACGCCGTATGAGGTTGAGAGGCAGATGGTGGCTACGCCGGTGAAGGAGTTGAAGGCAGCTGAAGAGCCAAAGTAGATGCAGCCTAGGATGCAGTCGACAATGGTGGAGAGGAACAGCGCCCACAGCGGCATGTCAAGGCGATGGTTGACGCGACCCCACAGCTTATACCCAGGGATGGCCTTGTCGCGGGCAAAAGCGTAGGTACATCGCGAAGCAGCCGTCAGGGCGCCGACGCCGGCGAACATGAGGATGCCGAGGATGAGGAAGAGCAGGCCGAAGCCACCGGCGGCCGACCCGGTGACGGTCTTGAAGAGGGTGCCGATGGGCTGCGAGTTGGCTACTGAGAGCAGCATCTGCACGTCCGGCAGCACGAAGAGGATCGGGATCAGGTAGATGACGCCCGTGATGCCGGCGGCCATGACGGAGAGCACGATGGCGCGGGGGACTTCGCGCTCGGGGTTCTGGACTTCTTCGCACATGGATGCGACCATGCCGTAGCCTGTGAGAGTGTATGCGGCTGGTTTATATCTGGTCAGTATGTATGGTACATTGTAGGTAGAATGGCGAATGAGGGTTAGACATACCTTGAAGCAACCCGACAAAGAACGACCACCCGCTCGGCCAGCCGCTGGCGGATGCGTCGTAATGGGAAAACACAAACTCGCCGGAGCGACGAGTATCGGCCATTGTGAGGAGCGTCACGAGGATGATGATGACGCTCGCGGCGGTCCAGTAAATACAGACCTTGTTGATAAGATCGAGGTATCGTGAGCCAAAGGCATTGACGAGGGCGCACACGAGCATCACAGCCCAGAAGCACAGGATGGTCTGCCACTCATTCGCGACAAAGTCCTCGTTGAAGATGGTGATGGCGCTGAGGATCAGCTGGGCGCCAGAGAAGTTGATGGACAAGGTGACGGTCCAGTTGCCGACGAGGGTGAGCCAGCCGTCGACGAAGCTGACGATGGGGGCGTACTCGGGTGTGCTGAGCATCGCAGACCAGTAGTAGACGCCTCCTGCGGTAGGGAAGACGGCGCAGATCTCGGCCAGCGAGGCGGCAATGCAGAGCGAGATGAGCGACACGAGGATCCAGCCGTACAGGATCGTCACGGCTTGCCCGTTGGTAAGGGTAATGTAGAAAGTCGTCGACAGGCCGAATGGTACTGCCATGATGGCGAACGAGAGGCCTAGGATGCTCAGCATGCTGAGGTTGCGCGGCAGCTCGCCCTTGTAGCCCAGCCGGGCGAGGGCTTGGTCGGCATCGTTTCCTGATGCCATTTCCTTGTCGAGGCTTCTTTTTTTATTTATTTACACTGGCCTTGGCGAAGCAAGAAAGAGGAAGTTGAGTCCGCGGGAAGACAGGGAGAGAGGCAAAGATAAAAGAGACGAGGGTTTCCCACCCAAACAGAGCTGGCCACCAGCAAGACAACAGTGACGCGCAGAGCTGAAAAAGGAACCAATTGCAAGCACATCTAGGAAACCGGGCCATCGCTAACAACAGCAGAGGAGGGAGAGAAAAAAATGCGGAGGGCCGGCGGCATTCCCCCAGCATTTTTTGCGTATCCTTGCCCTAATGTAGCTAGATTCATCCGGGGTCCGCAAATGGATGTTTTTTTTTTGTCAAGTTTCGTAATGAGTCAATTGATCCTTTTTACCTGTGACATTTGTGTCTCTGGCGCTTTTATGTCTCAAATGTTCAAATGTGATCCTTGTCTACTGTGCATGCTGGGCTCTTCGCGTGCATATCAAGAAAAGTATGCCAAGATTCCCAAGTGAAACGCGAGCAAGCTCAGAAAAGATGTCAAACAAAGCTTCTCGCTCGCTTGCAATCACACACCCACCCACCAGTTCATCTCCCCCCCCACACGATAAGCATAGGAGCATGCGTACAGCGGAGGATTGGATAAATGGGCCCACGCTGACACGTACAGCAAAGTCTTGTGACTCTCTGACGATACGTGACTGGACTACTGTCGAATTAGTGTTGGTGGTGGTTGCAAAGAGCTGGGGGGGAAGCTTTTGCAGCTGCCCAAACCAGTAATAGCGTCTTCTCATGCAAGCCGACCCCTCCAACATGGCACTTCGGTCTTTTCCGTTCCCACTGCGGCTGTAGCTTGTCAAGGTCGATCGCTATCTGTTCCCGCCTTGGCAGGCACGGCATTCTGTTTAAGCCTACTTTTAAAAAACGTCCGTTGCAGGGCGCCAGCGGCAGTTGCGAAACTGACGTGACATGGCCTAGCTCACGTCACGCTTCGAAGCTGGGTAGCTATCTGGCCCCCTAGAAGCGTCCAATCCTGGGATGCCGGTGAACAAAGCCAAGATAAGACATGCAGCAAATAGACATTTGAGGATTGGAACAGGGCTGTCGTGCTCACGTTTTGAAGTCGGGCGCCTTTTTTCCCCTTACAATTGAGTTCTGGATCTCTTCTCAACGCAAGGCACGGCTGTCAATTATTTACCTCGTCAGTACACATCACAACTGCACAAGAACTGAAGGATGTTGAGGAAATATCCCGAATATTTTTCCTACGAAGGAGCTGGTAAATAATTACACACTAATGTTCGCTCCTGATAAAAAAAACCGAGGCACTTGTGAGGGCACCCCGAGTTTGTTCAACATGTGCTGAGTGATTGAGGTATCTGGTTCTATAAAGCAAACGATAGCCAATTTATTTTTATTGTTCCCTCGCAGCGAAGTAGCAAGTCTATGCTCGAGAAAAGTTCGGCAGGGGAATTGAACTCCAGCCAAGCTTTCAGCCAGGGCCGCAATATCCAAGGCCCAGTCTCTGACCCTCAATAGCGTTATAGCTTGAGGATCATGATGTTGTCAAAGTAGTAATCGCTCTCGGAATTGACCGATTCCACCGTAATGTAGAGGTTCGCCGGTCCTCCCTGGCCCTGCGCAACCTCGAATTCCTTGCTCAACTGTGACCAGCCGTTATCGCCCAGAGGGTTCTTGTCATTGGGCGCCACCTTGAAGAAGTGTTGGCTGCCGGTAGTTAGGGTGATGGAGACTTTTTGCCAGTCGCTGTTGGCCCCCGTTTTCCTGGTAGTGGCATAAAACATGTAGATGGCTCCCTCTTCTAGTGTGATCTCGGGGGCGTAGTCGGCGGTGCCGTAGCCAGCATCGACGGCCTCGATGATTCGAAGCGCCTTTGTCATTTTGCCGCGTCCGTCGTAGGGGGTCTGGATGTCGGACATGAGGGCGTAGTCGGGAGTAGACTGAAAGTTCCAGTCATCGCCTGATCCATCTTCAAAGTCGAGATTTAGGATGGTTTCACCTATGATAACGCGTTAGTCCTGTGAGAAAGAGTAAACACTGCCATCAAACAACGTACCCTCGTAGCACTCAAAACATCCCAGTTCATACCAGTACTCGGTAGAGTCTGATTCTCTAAAGCCCAGCTTTCGGAAGGAGCCGCTAACATAGGTAGTGCAGACGCCGTCCCCATATGAGAAGACGACGCAACTATTTGTTGCGGCGCAAGATTCGACGCAGTCGTCAAACGTCTTTTCGCTGGATTCGGACCCTGAAGGGTTCTGAAGGTGGCCCTTTGCATTGCAGGTTCGTCCGCTGTCGTGATAGCTCGCCTTGCAAGTGTTGGCGCCAGACGACGAGCCAAGAGACACGGGCGCTGAAGGAGTCGAGGCGGCTAGGGAGGTCGCTCTGACAGACGTGGTAAGCGTTGTAGAAACGGAAGCGGTCGGCCTGCCTTTGCATCGGCTGGCTTCGACTCCCGTCAAGGAGAAAGCTGAAAGGAGGGCGACAAGCGTAGAGGAGACCATGTTGAACAGGGTTGTAAAAGTGATACTAAACGGTTTGAAAATCGAAAAAAAAAAATCAAGGCTGAAGCTGAAATGCAAGGTGAACTGATGTAATGATGCCCGCTATTGTCGAAATGATTCTGTTTCTGATTCAATACATAAACCAGTAACTTGCCGAGTCTTATACCATATTACCACGGACTTCCCGATAAGCGGTGCCAAATGGTCGCCGACATGGTAGATTTTGGGTCGGCGAACCTCTTCGGAAGCGAGCATGCACAGCATAAGCGGGGACTCTCATTGAGCCCTAGCCTCAACCCGCCCCTTCAAACAAGGATATCATCGACCAGTTATCCGCCAGACGGTCAAGCTACAGGTAGGGATTCATAGGTTTGAGAAGCAAGATTTGCGGCTGAGCTGCATTGAAGTCCTGGCAATTCTCGCTTCTGATACGATGTGAGTCCCCGTCCACTGCTGCAAGAAGGATTGCGCCTCACGTCGTGGACTAAAACTGCCTTGACACTGCCACGTTCCTGGCTACCAATTCAGCAACGAGCCCTGGAGGGACAAGTTGCACCACATGACCGGGCCTATTTGGAGACCCCGAGATGACGACGACGTAGTCAAAGATGCATCCATCGTGCGTATTGATAGACAGAAGGCCGCGTTGCTATGGGTGGCTCTAGGTTTTGCATCCACTGTGGAAAGCATCTATCGCAGCCTTGGTACATTTTCTGGATGCCATTTCTGGAGAGGCACGTGTTTTCCTTGGGACTTTCTCTTCTCGTCCGCTGGAACTGATGATTCTAGGCTCTTCTGGTACTGGCGATCAATAAAAGCACCGCCTGTCGGACTGTTTGGATATGATTATTTTGTGATAAGGTGCCTTGCGGAAAAAGATGAGGTGCTTGAAGCTGGAAGGTGTAATAACTAAAGGAGAGACTATGGTAACCCTGCTTTTCGCGAGAGCCAGATCTGGTGATGAATATGCGCTGGAACCAACCTACTATACACATGTCTGTCGCTTTCCACACAATCATCTGAATCTTGCTGGCACGCTGATATTTCTTACCACTTCAGAAACTTTTACCCAGTTTGAGAGCAGCAACTCCCACCTCACGTTTCAGCACTACGCTCCTTGTTCTTCTGTTATACCCTCTCCCGTATCTGCCTGAATTCTGTTGTAAAAGAATCGTACGGCACCATGACTAGCTTCAAAGGAAGTGCCGTCCCTTCGAGTAAGCCGCTGCGCTTGCTGACGCGCATAAATTGTCGTAAAAGAATGGCGAAGGATTGATAACACGAAAAAACAACTAAATAGTACGTAAATTAGAGTAAATATGACCACGCATGTTGATAATCGTGGTCGTTGGAGAGTGAGTTATTGGCCTTTATAACTGAAGAAGGCCGTATTGACGCTTGCATTAGGACGAGCGCCGCTGACGGCTGTGGCTTCTACGTCGGTCGGACATTGAGGTTGCTTGAGAAGCAAAGGAGTCATGTTCATAATATATGCCGAGATGTCGTTTCAAAGAGCCGTAACTCACACACTTTCCAAACGCTGTTGTGGATATTTGATTCTTTAATCACTTTCGCTCTCCGCACCATCACCCGGAGAGTTCCTTCCCCAATCCTCACCTTTATAGTAGGTCTTCTTTAGGAAACAGTACCGTCTACGGAAGTACAACAATGAACCTCAGACAACGGGAATGAGGACTTTTAGGTTGTTTCGCCGTCCACAGGGGAGAGCGCCCCACCCTCACTCATTGTCATCGCAAGACAATTCTCCTGCTCTAACAAAGTAAGCCAACCCCTTTTTAAAGTTATTGTTATCCTCCCTCTTTTGAAAAGGACCTGGCAATTGTAGCCCTTGGTGACACAGAGAGCGTGTATTGAAGGTGAATGAGGAGAAAAGTAATCCACGATGTCGACAACTAAGATTGAACGCGCCACTGAGGGGATTATCGGGACCCTTGTCAAATGCAACTTTGCAACAACCAACAGCCGACCAACATGTGCCACGTCACCAAAATCATACTATCCGGGACTTTATCCGGACGAGCAAGCATTCTCAAGCTTTCGGTTAAAAGTTCTGTTTCCCACCTTGGTCCGCGTCGACTAAATTCCCTCTCGTTGCACTTTTAGTTTCGTTTTGGCACCCCCACAAACATACAGAAGTCAACATGACGTCTACGTCACCCCGAGCACTCAGCAAGTCACCCAGCAAGTCGGCCTCACCAACGAGTGCCGCTTCACCTCAAACCGTTGAGCCTGATGTTGATCAGTCAGCCCCACTTGTGCGTGGAACTCCGGGATGACCTGCGCTATTTAGCGATCACCATTGAGTTTGTTGTAGGCTGATCGAGCTTTAGGAAGCTGACGTAGTCGATGATGATGATTCTGCGATTGGCGTTGTGAGTTCTTCATGACTGAGCCATGAGAAAAGGCTCGCTACCTAGAATTTTGTGCTTATTCATTTTATCAAGACTGATGATGAGATCTCAACTGCGTCCTTGCGCTCAAGCTTGCTCGACTATCACACGCTGCATGGTCGTGGCTACCATCGAGATGAGAGTAGGTTCCGATCCGATTCATCAGCTATCTGGAGCTCTTTACTTATTGCGTTGCCACAGAATACTTTCTCCCCAGCGACGAAGTAATTGACCTTGACTCATGACCAAGACCTGGCTAATCATCTCTGGGCAGCACGAGTCTGAAAGATTGGGTAAGAACAACTGAAAGGCAATTTTCCTACCGCTATCTCACGTTTGAATGCTAGACCTTCAAAACCATCATCTACTCTTGACGTTTGGCGGTAAAAAATACTTCGCCCCCGGTGCTGAGACAGCCAAACGTGTACTCGATGTCGGCACTGGCACTGGAGTGTGGGCGATTGACTTTGGTAGGAAGAACACCAAAGCACATCCCTTTTCAAGTGAGCTGACTTGAAATATATAGCCGATGAACATCCCCAGGCAGAAGTATGAAGCTACCGATTCCAGCCCCCCATAAACGATGTTTGACACATCTCACTCTAGGTAATTGGTCTGGATATTGCCTCTATTCAACCGAATTTGTGAGTATCCATTATCTCCAGGAATAAATCGACTTGCTTAGGTTTAGTGTCCCACCAAACTGCACCTTTGAGGTTGATGATGTAGAGAAGGATTGGACTTGGAGCAAAAAGTTTGACTACATCTTTGTACGTCTCATGGTCGGCAGCTTTGCCGACTGGGACAAGTTTACGCGTCAATGCTGGGAGTAAGTGCCATATGAAGTCTTGACAGACGTGTTTCTACTTCATGTTTCCTGGGACTGAGTCTGACGGCCCACCTCAAACAGCTTTGTTGAACCTGGCGGCTGGGTTGAGATTATCGATCCAACTATCCCTGCCAAGTCGGACGATGGAACTATGAGTCCCGATTCTCCATTGAGGAAGTGGGATGATTTGCTCACCAAAGGCGCTGCAAACCTAGGGCGTCCTTTTGACGAGGGAGTGAACCACGAAAAGCGCCTCAAAGCCCAGGGCTTTGTAAACGTGCAAACCTTGGTTTTCAAATGGCCAACCAACACATGGCCAAAGGATCCCAAGTTTAAAGAGATTGGTCTATGGACATTGGCAAACATCGAAGGAAACCTCGAGGTTATCAGCACAATCCTGCTGGCGCATGGGTTGGGCATGAGCCGAGAAGAAATCTTGGTTTTCCTCTCTGCAGTAAGGGCAGAAATGCGCAACCCGAGGGTCCATGCATACTGGGAAGTGTGAGTACTTTCATGACGGGAGCCCTATCTCCCGCTCGCTACCCTCCCTGTGTGAGACATTGAAGGCTGATTATAAAATCGATAGGCTAGTGGTGCTTGGCCAGAAGCCAGAGCAAGAGGAAGACTGAAAAATAGGTCTGAAATGCCGAAGCCGCCTTTAGCTATGATGCGTGTTCTCCCCCATACACTACTTTATATGAGTTATTCAAGACATTTTACTTCCTCGATTGTGAACGTGGGAATATCTAACCAACCCCTCAGTTTCAAGGCCAGGTTGTACTATCTAGTCTACCCAATGTACCCTGCATTGGTCCTCAAGCCGCCATTCCTTTCACAGGTTTTTCTGTTGAGAGTAAAATGCACACGTCCTTTCTGACGAGGTATATTGCCGATTTCGAACGTATGAATCTAAAAGACACGACGTCTGTGTTCCGATGGAAAGCGGTACGGTTGCCTTGGACTTGGGCCTGCTTCAGGAAGAACCTGCCAAAGGCTGCTTGGACTGCAGCCTGACATGACGCTGCAGCTAAAAGTCTGACCTGCCTCAGCCATGAACTAAGCAGTCGGTCGGATGAACATATTTGCGTGTCACCTTGTCGTTGTTTCTACTGGATGGTCACGTACCAATCAGGTCGACTTCAGTTGCATTGCCTATTCGGGCAATACCCCGAAAAGCGTTCCCGTTACACTAATCACCGCCAACACTCAGTCTCCTGATATCTGCAGCACTTCCACCAACCTAAGATCTGTATTCCTGTAACACACCAACATATGAGCCACCTTGCCACCCAGGCCGACAGCCATGTCCAGCAGCCATGAAACCTCAGACACGGGCAGTTCGCTTGATCTGCAGCTTGGTAGCTGGTCGAGAGGTGAAGTACCACGCTACAGTCCAAGATCGCCAGTTCTCCACACCCGCAGGGTGGAAGGGTTTCTCAACGACCAACAACGTCCTCGAGCTGTCCGGGACTGGCGCGACAGACCATCCTCTGTTGAGACCGTTCAACGACCGATAGGATTGATTGAGAAACTGTTCCCCTTACAACCGAATCCCCTTGTATCACCATGGTATCCAATGACCCTGGAGGATCCCGCTGAGAACGAGGTGGATGGTGAGGACCCTATGAACGGCTCGCGGCGCTTCTCAGTGCCATCGAAGTCAAAGAAGCGGAAACAGTCAAATGCAAAGTCGAAATCGGGGTATTTATTGGCGTCCTCGGAAAAGTTTACCGACATGGATACTCGCACAAATATTGCTGCGTATCCAGCTCGTCAATACGGTCGAGATATTCCAGGCGAGAATGAGCCTTGGCGCCTCAACACTGGTGTCAAGAGCACGCAGCCAGAACGCCGAAAATCCAAGATCAGGAAACGAAATCTCGCCACGAATTCAAATTCCAGCTCATCCGCTTCAACTCAGCCCTCTAACAGCCAATCTCCCCCACAGCCTCCAGTTTCTGCGCAGCCCGGTGACTTTTCCCTGCTGCCATCAGGGACTCAACCAGTTCCGACGTCTGGGTTGGGGTCCTCGTTGTTTACGCGGAATGGAGGCATCAGTTCGTTCTCTTTCCAACCTGAGTCAACCTCGATGCCGCCAGATGGCTGTATTTCTCCAGCGAAACTTACAAATTTTTCGAGCTACACCGGAGCGCTTGCTCAAAACTCTCTTGACGACAACCATGATCCGGTCATGGCTACGCCTGAGCCCGATACCGCCTCGACTTCTTTTCTAAATCAGGTCGAACAAACTGATCCAAGTCCCCCTATCTACTCCAGCTCTGGCAATTATCCAGGGCTTAATTTCGATGATTTAGACTTTGACACGGCAGGTTTCGCGGAAAATTGGCCATTCGGAGGATCCCCAGATAGCCCAGGCGTCATGGAAACTATTGACATTCTCGAGCATTCGTTGTCGCAGGATTCGTCTTCCCCCGGCGACGCCAAGGATCGGTGAATGACTACTAGAAGGAAATGCAAATGCAAATGGAACATAGGTATTAGCGAGGTTCTCTGTCAAAGCGATTTATGTCAAAGCATAGAGCGCACATCCCGAAAATTTGGTGTTGGTTTCAAGTTTGAATGGCTACTTTCTTCACAATCCTATTTTCAAAAATATCATCCTATGAACGTGAAATCGGCTCATCTATCACCAAGAGGTTCCGCTAAAATATGTCATGTACTCCATGACACCAAAAGCGAAATCACGGTGCTGCCGCATTAAGGGCCAAATCTTGTCCCTGACTTGACTGTCGTGGAGCCTGCTCCCAACAAGCCGACATACAATATCGCGTAACGTCATGTCAGTTTCGGGGGGGTGGCAAAAGAGCTCATCGACAACCTCTGGGAAACACTTGGTATCCTCCCAAGCCAACTCTGCCGCCCGGTAGAATCTGTCTCTGGCCAGGAACTTCAGAGCGGGCACGCCGTATTTGTCTGCCATGCCGTAGAGGCGCAGAGACAAGAGCAAATCGTTACGCTCCTTGGCTACCGTTTGTACCGCGCTTGATTGTTCTTCATCCAGTTCCCGTCCTGATTTGAAAAGACACCAAGTCTCAAACGGATGGCTCCGAAGCTGGCTGGTGAATTCGTCGTTGAACTCGTCGAACTCGTCGTATTCGCCGCCGAACTCGTCGTATTCGTCTTTCGGCTCCTTTCGGTCCTTATAAGGGGGGCGGTAGCCTGTATCATCTGGATCTTCGTCGCAGTACTCATCGCCATGCTCATCTTCCTCCTCCTCTTCTTCTCCATCTTCTGCTTCGATGCCTTCGTCATCGCCAACCGTCGTCTCCGTCGTCTCCGACTCCGCAATTTCGGAAGTATTGTCTTCGCAGATGACGCCAGGATGACGTCCTAGGCTCTTTCGTATTTCTTCGGAGTTCATCATGGAAGCAGTGGATGGAGCATTGCCAAAACATCCGATTTCATCGCGGTAAGTTCCAGTGTACAGAAACTCAAGGAACCGGTCAAGAATGACTGGGTCATCATGTGGCAAGTCGATAACCAGAGTAGAGCCTTCCTACAAAGCAGTTAGCAGTCATACAAATTATGTCAACCCAGCCTAATGCATGTATGAGGCGGACTAGGTGGTCAGTTACTAACCTTGAGACCGTCAGAGAACGCCTTCTGAAAGAACGAGGATTGAGTGCAGACAATGGCGCTATGCACCTTGAATTCGCGCCCGCCGCAGCGAACAGTCATGTCGACAAGCTTTCCACTAGTAAAAAGCGTCGATTTGGGGATTGGAAAAGAAGTCGAGTCGAGATTGTCCATCCCAACATTCTGGTTATCGCGGTTGAGCCAACATGGAGATGGGCGTCGAGGCAGCTCATGTTCTGCACCTGGCTCGTTAAAGCCCGTCATATTTCGATTGCTGAGACAAGTGCACTGGTGGGATGAAAGATGTTGAGTTTAGGATACTGGTGTGTTTTTCGTGGTAAGGGCGATATGTAACAGCTTAAGTACAAAAGAGAGAACAAGTGAATGATAAGCAGAGGCGCTTAGTTAATTGCAAAATAGAGCAACATCGCGTGTGAGAGTTTGCGTACAGACTGGCAAACTAGAGAAACATTTCGAAACTATAAACTAGATTGTGGTATCAAATTGCCTGCCTTGACTACGTTTGCTAAGTTTGCCATTCCTCATAGCAAACTCGCCACCTGAGCGTGTGAGTTTTCTCAAGCTCGGCCTCAAAGAATTCGATTTACTCAATTCTGATTCCAACCTGTCACACACGCCCACTGTAGTTAATTGGCTCAACTACCTTGTTAGAGCCGTGTGTGCGGACAGAGTCAAGGACAACTTGATCGATAAGACTGTTAGAGCCTAGGTGAAAAAAGGTGAAGAATGCCCACACATCATTTCTTTTTCCCTGTCGGATGCGTTCTTAAGCAAATTTACAAATAATTGGAAAGAACCGACAGGATTCTACCAAGTAGACTCCTTGTCAATGCATCACATGTTTGACTTAAGTTTGGAGCCAAAATTCATCAAGCGGCAACACATCTCATGAAGCACAACAGAGCCAATGTCGAAAGTCGGGCTGGAAAGCTTGGGAACAAACTGCGCTGCCTATTCTTTGTTTGCGCTTACCGTTGTGGGATATCCGAGATTAGATCTGTCCGCGTCGTTTTGACCAGTTTCAGTTAGAATCCTTTCCTAATGACTTGCAGGGCGTACGATGCGACGCCATCAATCGCATGGCTCCGACTGGTAGAGAAGCTTCCCTTGGACCTAAGAATGGTGGGGCGAGCGATGGTGTAAGAGCGTGGGGCTGAGACGTGATCACTACACGATTACTATTGTGACAGAAGCACGCACGCGTATGGCAACACCAAAATGATGTCACACGGCACTGTAGATACGTGCTCGGTGCAGTCGGGGTTGAAGCGAGGCGGCAGTTGGAAGAGTCGAATAAAGGATTGGCGTGGGCTCGCCCAATTCTTCTTCGTTTGCCCTTGAGTTTGAGCCTTGAGCAAGCTACAGACCATCCCAATTCAACTGCCACACAACACCATGACCCTCCGTACCGTGAGCCAGGGCCAAAATGGCACTCTCGGAGCCGGCACTAAGACGGCCGAGAAGCACGAGTCAGGGACCAATCTTCCAGCAGCACAACCGGTCGTGACCCCAGCAGCCCCGGAAGCCCAAAACGGCCTTCCGGTCCTAAATGGAGCCAAGGGCAAGGCCGCTTCTTCTCCGTACGACAACCCTCGTCTCACACTGGTCGACAGATATGTCGATGAACCTCGATCCTTGAGGGTGGCGGTTATTGGAGGTGGCCTTGCCGGCATCCTGGCTGGCGTCTTGCTGCCTAAAAAGGTGCCGGGGATTCAACTGACCATTTACGAGAAGAATGCGGATCTGGTACGTTTTTATCAAACTCAAGGCTATTTTGCTCTAGCTTGTTGACCATTGAATAGGCTGGTACGTGGTTTGAGAATGTCTATCCAGGTGTCCGTTGCGATATCCCGTCGCATGTGTACCAGAGTACGTTTGACCCCAAAACGGATTGGTCCGATCAGTTTGCCCCAGGACATGAGATTCGAGAGTACTGGCAAAGCATTGCACGCAAATATGATGTGTACCAGTACGCGAAGCTCAGTCGCCAGGTTGTGGACACGGTCTGGGATGGTGAAGAAGGCGTATGGGTGATCACGGTGAAGAACGTAGAGACGGGCGAGGAGACAGTCGACAAGGCCGAGTTTGTTCTGTCCTCGATTGGCAGATTTAACGCCTGGAAACTCCCCGACTATCCCGGAATCTCCGACTACAAAGGCCTTCTTCGCCACGCCTCCAATTGGGATCCGTCATTTGACCCCAAAGACAAGAAGGTAGCCGTCATCGGAAACGGAGCCAGTGGGATCCAAGTCGTTGCAAACCTGCAAAAATCGGTGGCAAGACTGGATCACTATGCCCGGAATAAGACCTGGATCGCTGCATCGTGGGCAGGCGATGAGCGGACATTTGCACCTCAACCGTACTCGGAGGAGCAAAAGAAGCTGTTCAAAGAGGACCCCAAGGCCTACTTGGCCTTCCGGAAGAACCTCGAGGACAGTTACTGGCGTCGTTTTGGATCCTTTTTCCGGAACACGGAGGATAACAATGAACTCCGCAACAAGTTCATTGACATCATGAAGGAGAGGCTCGTGAAGAAGCCTGAGCTGATAGAGCACATTGTGCCTGACTTTTCACCAAACTGCCGTCGTCTTACGCCTGGCCCGGGATATCTCGAGGCCATCTCCGAGCCTAACGTCGATTACATCCAAACGCGCATCAAGAGATTCACCGAGACGGGCATCGAGACGGAAGATGGCGTGCAAAGGGATGTCGACGCAGTGATTTGTGCCACGGGTGCCAACGTCGATATGGTGCCACGATTTCCCATCCGCGCTCATGGGCAGGATCTCGCGACTGTCTGGGGCACAGAGAGCGGCCACGGCTTCCCCTATACATACCTGGGCCTTGCAACACCAGGGTTTCCTAACTTTCTCTTCGTCCATGGCCCCCAGGCGACGGGCCCATCGGGGACGGTTCCGCAGAGCGTCGAGACCCAGCTGACATACTACGCCAAGCTGCTGCGGAAAGCATCCCGGGAGGGCATCAAATCCATCACGCCAAAGCAAAAAGCTGCTGATGACTTCACCGAGTTTTCAGACGCCTTCTTCGTCAAGACGGTCGTCACGGATAACTGCAGCTCTTGGTACAACGGAGGCCGTCCGGGCCAACGGGTCCATGGGCTCTGGCCCGGCAGCGCGGCTCACCTCACGGTGATCCGACGGGATCCCAGATGGGAAGATTGGGACTACGAGAGCCTCTCGGATTCGGGGAATAGGTTCGCGTGGTACTTCGGCAATGGCTGGACTAGGCTCGAGACGGATCCCAAGTCGGACATGACGCCGTATCTGTCACTCCCAGGCGATGTAGATCTCAGAGACGTGCATGAGAATTGGTGGGGGGTTCCGTAGACTGTGCCAAGCTCATTGGGCTAAACAGACATCTACTAATGAAACATTTTCATGATAAGAATGCTTTGCACGCCATTTGTCCACCATGTCGCGACGATTCCTGTGTATGATGTGACAGCCACTACTCGTCTAGTCATGACAGGGATGAGAACCACACTAACTGGCGCGTCTCGGCACGTTTACCCATCCTGGTATGATTGTGGGCCATCACTCTGACCCCGAGCTACGCGCTGAAGAACCACTTGACCCTTTGACAGCTTCAACCGGATTCTCAGTCGACATCAATAGGCAGTATCTTGGCTCGAGCTAGGGAGAATGGATGTCGTCTAGATGAGAAAAAAGAGACCCCCCCTACCTCGTTCTAGATTAACAAACGCCATATGACAACGGTAAAACGTTGGCACTAAACCGAGATGCCGGGATGCCCAAAAACCTAGATGGCAGAGCAGGACAGGGCTAGGTATGGCGTGCTTTGCTATGCCATGTGGCAAGAACATGGACCGGAGAATTAGAATTTTGGCAGCCAAGGCAAAAAGCATGGATACATATAAGGAAGATGTGCAGCACTCCCTATCTGCCAAGAACACTGGGATCATCAGCCTTTTTCAGACTTGGATCAGCCATCTTTCGACTTCTCGCAAGACATCTGCAGCCCAGACGAGCTCTAAATAGAGAGAAGATCTCACAATGGCGGTTCCCTCTCGGCACAACGAGAGCGAGATTGCTCCACCCAAGGATCAACAGCATCCAGGTGAGCCTCGAGCCTTGAAACATGGTGTCATGAGAATATTCATATATTGACTATCTGATAGTGAGATGGCACAAGTCAACCTTTTACAACATCACGGTCCTTGGCCTCTGCAATTTTGCAGCACCCGGAATCTGGGTGGCCATGAACTCGCTGGGTGCTGGTGGTGCAGCATCGCCCAAGTTGATCAACGCCGCCAACGCCCTGACCTTTTGTCTCATGGTCGTTTCTTGCTACTTTGGAAGTGCCTTTGTGCGCTACGTCGGCATCAAGGGTGCCCTGATCTTCGGAACGTACGTTTTTCGATCGTTCAAAGTCCAAGATGGCTTAAACTAACAAGATTTCTAGCGTTGGATATGCTCCCTTTGCTGCGGGTCTCTACACAAACAACAGATTCGGTACCGAGTGGCTCGTCCTCGTCGGTGCAGCTCTTTGCGGCATCTCTGCCGGCGTCTTCTGGATGGCCGAGGCCGCCATCGCCATTGCGTATCCTGAGCCGTGGAACCGCGGAAAGGCACTTGGTTACTGGTTGACCTACCGACTAGGAGGCCAGATCCTGGGCGGTGCCATCAACTTAGGTCTTAACGCGGACCGCGACGAGGCTGGCAAGGTCTCGTACACCGTCTTCCTCGTCTTCATCGCGATCCAGGCCACTGGCCCTCTCGTCGCCTTGTTCCTCACCAAGCCCGAGGAGGTCGAGCGCAAGGACGGAAAGAAGGTCGAGTTGAGCATCCTCAACAACCCCTGGTTCGAAATCAGAAAGACCACCAGCCTCTTCTTTACCAAGAAGTTTCTACTCATCTTGCTGTTCATCGGACAAGCTGTGTTTGCCGAAGCTGTCTTCTTCACTTACATGAGCGGTAAGTGTACTTGTTCTTCAAACTAACAACTTTTGCTGACGGAGTCTAGCTTGGTTCACTGTCCGATCTCGAGCCTTGGGATCATTCCTCGCCGGTATCGTTGCCGTGTCTGTTGGAAACGTCCTCGGAGTATTTTTTGCTCATTATTAACCGTCTCCGCAAAAATGTCTAACCTCTCTTTAGTTGTGGCTTGACCGAACTAGCATCTCTCTCAAAACGAGAACGAGAGGCGCTTTCTGGGGTATCGTCACTCTCCAAGGAGCATGGTGGACTTGGGCGACCATCCTGGTTACTAGGTTCCGCCATACTAGACCTACCTACGATTGGTCTTCCTCTGGATTTGGAGCTGCTTTTGCTCTCTACATCTTCCTCACGATTGGATTCCAGCTCAACTATTTGTTCCTGTATGTCAACCAGCCACCCCGGTCTCATGTAAATTTTGCTAACTAGGACTCAAGGTACTTCATCATCCACAATCTTGCCGACACTCAGGACGAAATCATCCGCTACTCGGCCCTTCTCCGTGGCACAGAGTCTGCCTGGCAAGCCGTCAGCTATGGCTTGACTTCCCTGCCGCTCTTTGCCGAAGTCGGAGGAGTCTATTTCAACTTCCTCTTGTGGGCTCTCGCTGTCGGCCCAGCCTGGCTTGTGCTGCGCCACTTTGGAACCCCTTCGCACTTTGGCGTAGAGGCTGGTGGCTCTGATTCGGCTGGCAGCCAGCTCGACGCCTCCAACTCTGGCGAGGAGACGGAGCAGGTCAAGGGACTCAAGGCTTAGATTGGATGGCGTGAATAGGGAATATCTCTGCGAGATATCAACTTCAAAAGTTAGACTGACCAGAAGGCTGCTTGCTTTGATTTTTACATTCAAGACGATAGACTTTCAATAATAGACTTAGACAGTTGATATCTGTTAAAAGAAGCCTTTCCATGATGACAAGTATCATTCCCACAGTCATGAAACCACCCCCACTCGTAATCATCGTGAATACCACTTTGAATATAGCTTGGTTTAAAGCATAAAATCAAGTTAATGCTGCAATTATTGAAAAAAGCATCAAACCAAACCTTACGTCGTAACTTTGACGGGTGTGTCGCTTAGATTTGGTTCACCAGGTTATTGCCCCTCGTCAAGACCCTCGTATGATAGAAATCAGCCCAGAAAGCTGCCAATGCTACTAAAGGCTGAATAAGACGGCCTTGTATCGTTAGTTCTCATTGGTAAACATGTAAGTGCCGGGACTACCGATCCTTGGATATTTGCAACACCCGTCAATGATTGCGCCATCCTGCTTCCCCTCAATGATAGACACTGTCATCCACACTTGCGGACCCGCATGCAATGCCGAGAACCACTCAACCACTGTATTCAGAGCTCCCCGCTCATTCGACGCGCACTAACACATTGCAACGAGATTATGCGAGTGTATCATAACTGCGAGAATCACGCAATTCATACCCCGACATACAACCGATGGCTCGGCCTAGTAAATCGAGGTTACCGAACTCCAAAGATAAAGCCTGCTTGTCACGATGCGACGTTCTAACAGGCTCGTGAGTCAGTATAAGCATCCTCGGGATATAGTGGAAGTCGGCAAGAAGAAATCATGGCATCACAGGACGAGAAGCCCAAGGGCAAGAAGAACCTCATCATCAATGCCTTCGTCATGATGTGTATGCAGTGCCCAAAATCAATTTCCTGGACGGCATGATGCTGATCCATCTTCTTTGTGAGAAACAGGCAGTGGACATCAGTCACCAGGGCTATGGCGACACCCTGACGACAAGTCATGGCAGTTCAAGGATATTGAACATTGGATCAATCTAGCCAAACTCTTGGAAGATGCCAAATTCCATGGCATTTTCATTGCCGATGTTCTTGGTATGATGCGCTCATGAGAGGTTTTGCAATAAGCCATTAACCAATTTCACAGGAGGTTATGATGTTTACAAGAAGTCTCTTGATCCTGCCATCATCTCCGGTGCTCAATGGCCCCTGACAGAGCCTCTCGTGGCGGTCCCCGCCATGGCTGCTGCAACGAAGAACATTGGATTTGGTGTCACCGTCTCGACTACCTACGAGCAGCCCTATCATCTCGCCAGGCGTCTTTCTACCGTGGATCATCTGACCAAGGGAAGGCATGTATATCTACTTTCTATTTGATGTCCTGCGCTAACAATTGAAACAGAGTTGGCTGGAATGTATGAAACAGAAATACCCTTGTCGTAGACGGCGCAGACTAACTCGTGCTAGATTGTAACTAGTTACCTTGACTCTGCTGCGAGGAACATGGGTCGAAATGAGCAGCTCGATGTGGGTATTCCTACCGATTTGAGAATATTCTTATTGACATGCCGCAGCATACCGATCGTTACGCGCAGGCAGAAGAGTACATGAAGGTCATGTACAAGCTCTGGCAGTCCTCGTGGCGCGACGACGCCGTCCAGCTCGACCGCGAGAAGGGCATCTACACTGCACCAGAGCTAGTTCGCCAGATCAACCACGACGGAAAGTTCTTCACTGTCCCAGGCCCTCACTTGGTTGATCCCAGCCCTCAGCGAACGCCGCTTCTCCTCCAAGCTGGAGCCTCAAAAGCGGGCAAGGCCTTTGCCGCGCAGCACGCCGAGGCCATCTTCACCTCTGCCCACGCGCCTGCCGTTTGCAAGAAAAACATTTCCGAGATTCGCCAAATAGCCCGGGATGAGTTTGGCAGAGATGCCAGCAAGATCAAGGTGCTCGCGCTCGTCACGGCGATCTTGGGCCGAACCGAGGAAGAGGCTCTGGCAAAGTACAACGACTACAAGCAGTATGCCTCGCTCGAGGGCGCTCTCTCGCTGTTTGGTGGATGGACTGGAATGGACTTGGATAAATACGGTGACGAGGAGGAGCTGCGACAGGTCGAAAGCAACGCCGTCAAGTATTTCACCAAACGCGAGCTTTAGGTGTTCTTTGTTTCTAACTTGACAACAGGTCAACTGTCGAAGGCTATGCCAAGTTCTCGCCCGCCAATTCTAAGTGGACCAAGCACACAGTCGCAGAACATGTGAGCATTGGAGGAAATGGCCCATTATTTGTTGGCACGCCTACTCAAGTAGCCGACAGCCTCGAAACATGGGTTAACGAAGCTGACGTCGACGGTTTCAACTTTGTAAGTTTTTCTCCATAACAGAGAAAACGACGATTTGCTAACCTTTCAGGCTTATGCCGTCTTTCCACAATCGTTCAAAGACATCATCGAGCTATTATTGCCGGAGCTTCGAGCGCGAGGCTTGTTCTGGGATGACTACGCCGTTCCCGGAGGCACGTACCGAGAGAACTTCTATGGTGCCGAGGGTTCCAAATACCCCCCAGAAGACCATGCTGCTGCAAAATACAGATGGGCGTCGGGAGTTGATGCTAAGGATCACCAAATTCCAGAGTAGATAAAAGTTGACTTAGAATTCGCTCCTGCGGGAGGCATTCAAGCGCATCTAGATCAGTAAAAGTTGGTTTATAATTGATGAGTGAACCAAGCATTCACACAATCAAACGTCGTGAATGGGATGTCCAATTGCCTCAGTATGCCTACAGTTTCGCCAGCGCACCCTTGTGATCAAAAACGGATAGATGGTCAGAGGAGATCTCATCAACCTTGGAAACACTTTGAAGTGCTTGTTAGCAATTTGGCCTGAACCCGGCTCTATCTCGCAAGCACTCACCCAGCTAACCCCATGGTCTTCTCGAATTCTCTGTACAAGAGCTTGATTGACAACTCTACACCGTCAGTTCTGTTCCACTAAAGTCAAAGGTCAGTGTGCGACCTCTCGCTTGATATGAAGATACAAAGAGGACTATTTGCAAAACATTTGAAAACGTACCGCAAGACCCCAAATCGGGATTCTGCCAGCGAAGCATAAGTCCGCACCGAGAGCCACTGCCTTGAAAATGTCTGTACCGCGACGGATACCACCATCAATTGCGATGGGTATGCGGCCCTTCGCGACAGGCGCACATTCTCGGAGTGCGTCAATTGTAGCGGGGACGCTGTCAAGTTGACGTCCTCCATGATTAGAGATGATGACCCCATCCAAGCCATGCTCGATAGCTAGCTCAACGTCCTCGGGTGTATAGACTGGTGAGCAAGTCAGCATTGCAGGCTCCTCAGATCTGAGCTGCGGATGCCCTCGTCTTCTTACCCCCTTTGATCCAGATAGGAAGCTTGGTCGACTCTCTCATGAATCTCACCCCATTCTCCCAGGTAACGGAAGGGTCTGTGTGGATGAACTTTAGTATGACGCCGATGAGCTGTGTGTTGGATTTCTTCTACCATAAGCAAGAGGGTCATTCTCCTTTGCCAAACTACTCATGTCCATACCAGGGGCCAGATTGGGGTATTCAATGCCGTCAGGCATGCCAAAATTGTTGCGGCCTTCATTCAATCGGATGCCATACATGGGAGCGTCGACGGTAAGGATAACAGCGTGATAACCCGCAACTTGTATTCGATTAGCCCCCTTTCAAAACATATTCTCGAATAATTGTAAGAATTAAGAATCTGCACAAACCTTCAGCACGATGTAAGAGACTCTTCATCAGCTTCTTGTCCATCAGGAAATTGATTTGCATAAAGTAAGGATTGTCTCGCCCGACAGAAATAACATCTTCAAGCGATGTAGTTGCGTATGCCGAGAGCCCCATGGGAATATTCTGAGCCGCGGCTGCACGAGAGGTGCCAACCTCGCCGTCAACATGGGCGATTTGTGAGCTGCCGCTGGAGAAAAGCCGAATGGGAACGCCACCTTTCTTCCGCAAACAGTGGTTGACGGGTCGGTATTTGAGACATCTCGGAGGATGCGAGGCCTTATCTTAAATCGATCAAAGGCTGTCTCGTTATCGCGCAAGCTACTCTTGTAATCAGTAGTGCTCAACGTGGTGTTGAGAAACGTACGTGAGCATGTCCATGGACCCATGATTGTAGTATTCTATGATCACCAAGTTAGATAGTTGTTTGTAACTACGAGCTATCCGAACCCTTGATATCTCTTACCTTGATAGATCCGTGGTAGCTTCTTCGAGCCCTTCTCTTTCAGATCATGGATACAAAAGATCTCGTTGTGTGGACACAGTGGCAACCCGCGGTTTGCCATGGTGGTGAGCGTGAAGAGGTGTCGAAACTTGCATTAACTATGAAAAGTATGGCCTAAGATCATATTTCGGTTCCGTTGTGAGCACTGTTCCGTACAAATTGGTGATCCCAACCTGGAATGAAGTTGGGGTCGCCATTAAATACTCGGGCTTGCACCTGTATCGGATCACGACCCGACAGCAATCCGATCATGGCCAAATCACTGCCAAGAGATAAGCCCAAGACCGCACTTAGTGGCGCCTTCCCCGCATCCTATCTAGCGATCCATTGCCGATATTAAGCGCAAGTGATCATTTGATATTGGGTTCTTCGTCGATCAAGACAATACTATTGGCTTGGCGCGGGATATGTGTTGTTCAAAAAGTTAAGTACCGGCACAACTTCCGATAGTTGCCGGACTGGGGAGCTCAGCGATAAGCAACATGGTGCAGTTGGAACGAAGTCTACTACGTAGAGATAGTAGTATGTTAGATCCCAAACTCCAAGTGTGACGCCGATGACGGACTCACTATTGCGGTTCTGAAATATAAGTTACAAAGAGTCTTCTTGTGATGGTGATCTGGCAATGAAACATCTTGCTCATTCATATCTGACATGAAATCTGGTATTGAGTTCTGCTTGGGCCCTTCAGGTCAAGATGTGTGAGACCAGGCAAGATGGCGCTGCGGAGTCATGACTCACAGAATTGATGTGGTGATAGTTGTTCGCGTTCGACCTGGGGAGGATAATTTTGTGAAGCTGTCATGACAAGGACAAGTGCTCCACTTATTTCTATTTGCTTAAATGTAAAAATCCAGTTAACCGGGATACCTTTTTTATTAGAGTACATAGCACAGGGTGCTATGTTTTTCTTACAGGGACAGGGCATCAAGCCGGCCACTGCTAACTCTACATGGGGCAAAGTAGATTACCACCAACCCCAGTATGCGGGGTTGCATTAATTCACGTGAACATACTGTACCCAGCGGTCAGGTTACCATGTAGAATTAGCTCATCCCTTGTATTTGTGACATTATTCGGCCTCGATCGAAGATACATGTCGATTCTATCATCATCCATAATTTTCAGCGCGATGGTGCCTTTCACGAAGCTCATCTTGGGCTCGGTTATCGTCGGGGAGACCATTTTAGTCGCCTCTGCGAGCTGTCCTGTGGACCGGCCCAATATCGTCTTTATCTTTACCGACGACCAGGATCTACACCTAAACTCTCTCGATTTCATGCCAAATGTGCAGAGTGAACTCGTGGAAAAGGGGACAGCCTTTAAGAACCATTTTGCCACAATTTCAAACTGCTGCCCGAGTCGATCGTCTCTCTTCCGTGGTCAGCATGGCCATAACACTAATATAACTCATGTGACGGCTCCTGGGTACGTAACATGAGCGGATGACATCCGTGAGATCGGTTCTAACCATGTCATACCTAGTGGGAATTATCAAAAGTGGCGTCTCTCGAACCTAGACAAAGACTATCTCCCAATGTGGTTAGGTGAAGCTGGATATCGCACAGAGTGTATGTAAGATGCCCCTGTCGTGGGTTCGAAGCTGATTGTATTTGTATTATCTAGACATTGGCAAATTCCTAAATGGTTACAGCCGGGAACTCTACGAAGAAAGTCCTAAAGGCTGGGATGTTGTTGATGCCTTGGTGAGTTTCATGCTTCAGCCATGCCTATGATGATTGATGGCGGTCAGAAGGTTGACAGTGCGAAATAGATTGATCCGTGGATGTACCAATTCAACACCCCTATTTTCTCTAGTAATGGGGAAACACCTATACTCTATCGGGGTTATCACCAAACAGATGTCATCCGTGCCAAAGCGTAAGACGAACCTCTCTCGTATCTGGCAGGTAGGATGAGGCTAATCGACTAATCTGGAACTCAGTATTTCCAGACTTCAGAACTTGACGGAAAAACAGAACCAACCTTTTTACCTCACCATTGCCCCCGTAGCACCACATTTGCAAATCGGGGGAGGAGGGTTGCCAGTCCCGCTCGCGAGGCATATGGACACGCACGAGGATCTCAAGGCACCGCAAAACAAAGCCTTCAACCCAGACCAAAACTCGACTAACGCAAAGCCCTCATGGCTCAAGAACCTGGCCAGTCTGAATGAGACACAGATTGAACGGATCAATCTTCACTACCGTCGCCGAATTCAGGCCTTGATGGGAGTCGATGAAATTGTGCACGACGTCGTTCAATTTCTTGAGACAACGAATCTGCTGAACAACACGTATAGTATGTGAATATTCCTTCAATTGTTTTTCTTTCTGACAAGAGTCGACACTCGCAGTCGTGTTCTCGTCGGACAATGGGTACCACTTAGGCCAACATCGCATTGGTGCTGGAAAGACACTGCCATATATCGCCGACACCAACGTCCCCTTCATCGTGCGAGGCCCTGGGGTGCCACAAGGAGAAATCTCACGGCTGCCGGGGACTCATCTGGATCTCGCACCAACGTTTCTTGACATCGCCTGTGTCGACAAAGAGGACCTCCCCGTCTTTCTAGATGGACGCAGTCTTCTCCAGAACTGGTATCATCCGCACAATAGTACAGGCTCAGAGCACCGAGACTTGATCAACATCGAGTTCTGGGGCCACTCCGTGGTGGAGGCGCCAGGACAGAGAGGCGATGGTAACAATAGTTACAAGGCGTTGCGTGTCGTGGGCGAGGACTCAGCGTGGCTTTTTACAAGGTGGTGCACGGGCGAGACTGAGTTATACAATACGTTGGTGAGTCCATACAAAGCTCCAGGTGAGGCCCCGGAATTTCGTTTCGGAGTTACTGATACACGTCGTCTCCATAGACGGATCCCTTTGAGGTCGATAATCTCGCACACGAGTTGAACAGTCCAAGTAACCACACTCGGCGACTCATACACCGACTCAACGCATTACTGTTGGTAACCAAATCCTGCGAACGCGATCACTGCCGAAATCCGTGGACAGTGCTTCAGAGCAGCCATGAGTCCGACAGCGATGCCCCCGAGTCGGGCGAGATATTCTACAGCCTAAAAACGGCCATGGCAGAGAAGTATGACCCTTTCTTTAGTTCATTGCCCAATGTTCACTTCAAAGAGTGTCTCAAGGTGCAGGTAGCGGGCAACGAGGAGCCTTTCTTGCCATCATCGTCGCGATCGCTGGGTGGTGATTACCGCGAGCATATTGACTACTACGAATCACCTTCGAAACCCGCACAAAAGGGTGTTCCCCCGAATGAGAAAAATCAGGGCGCAGAAGACCAACGTAACACGACTCTCGCGGAGATGATGAAGACAGCCCGGGAGCTGACAGTTGAGGAGCTTGGTTCCAGCAACATGTCACTCAATGAAGAAGAGTCAAATAGTCATGAGAGGTCTCGAAGAGGCGAGAGCATTCTGTCGGCTGTCATGAGTACAATCGCTGGATCGTTGGCTTCAGTTTTCCTACTCATATGATATCTTTTTGTAAACGAAAATCATGCGATCTCAAGCCCAAAAACGTAATTTATTAGATCGTTCAGCTAAATATCGGCACTAAAATGCAGTGTTGCCATGAATGAGAGCAAAAATATGAATGAGGGCCACAAAGCGGCTTTCTTGCACCCCAGCCCGTCAGTTGCCCGACACAGCCTTATAGGGCGGTGGCTTCCAGCTTCTGCACCTCATCATTATCTTCAGGGCGTCTATTTCAAGTCGTACCACCCAGCTCTCGCAATCACCACCTAAGATGAATCAGGCTGCTGGCTTTGCTTCTTCTCAGCTGACAGGAACCCGGGACATCCCATCCTTTGGCCCCCAATGCACCGCCTTTTCCAGCCTGGCTCGCCCCCAAATCACTTCAAGCATACCGTTAAAGCCCTGGTCAATGTCCTGGTTTTACAGAGATCCCTGCAAGCCAAGACATTCTGTCCAACACTTGTCGCAAAAGGCCCAATCATAAAGAGCAGATAGAGGTTGCGGCGTTGACCGATGGCTGCTGTGGAACTCCCACTTCCAATCAGAGCCAGTTACGAAATAACGGCCTTATCATGAAACCTGCGTGTGTACGCGTAGAGAAATCAGGCTGCGGTCTAGAATCCACACTGCAACTTGGCTCACTCGGCATATCTATTAATAGGAGTGTCTAACACGTGCTTAAAGGGCGAAGCGGCTCTTCAAAAAAAGAACCCATTTTCTCTTCGTTCCGCGTATCTACTCCACACGCTCGTTTACAGCCAAAATGGCGACTTCGTGGCTCCCCATACCGCGGCGGCCACGAGATGACGAGGAAGAGATACGACTCATTCAAATACCGGAATCAGTCTCTCTGAAAGGCAAAGTTTATAGTCCTTCGTTTGTTCAAGATGACCAGCTCGTTCCGGAAACCCCCGCGAATGATCACATCGTGCCAACACCAACGCCAACGCCCACACCTTTACCTAAAGGTCGGCCAATGTCACTCAACCCCCGGAAGACGTGGACAGAGTGGACCACAATCTTATCGGATTTCATGACAGTAGTTCTGCCTCTCAGTCTCTTATTATTTGTCGTCATTGTCGCATCGACCGATAATAAGCAAATCGACGGTCGCTTCGAAGACTTCATCAACGCACTTACAGTGGTATGCGCCCAGTCCAAGTAGGATGATCATATGACCGACAATCAATCTAGCTGGCAACCGCGTTCCCAATTCTATTCGCGTTCATCTTAGGGCGCCTGTTGTACCAGATGGCTCGCTTAAACCTTGAGAATGGTGCCTCGCTCGGCACACTTGAGCAGTTGATGGGCAGCCGAACCTTGGGAGCATCATTCGCAACACATTTCCAGCTCCGCCTCTTCAACTGGCGAGGTTTTTTGTTGCTCAGCACTTGGTCACTCTCCCCTATCGGAGGTCAGTCGCTCCTCCGATGCCTCAACATAGAACCTGGGTTTCTCAGGCAAACCGGGTTCTATTTCGACACACTCAACCCCGTCGGTGTCAATACTGGGCTTTTTTTCGATAATGCTGCGTACAGCACTGCCCTGGTTTCTCCTCAGGCTATCAGGGAAGGACCCATGGACCTCTGGGGAAATGTCAAAATCCCTTTCCTTGACTCTCTACTTGAGCCTGACGATGAAGGTTGGCGCGAACTCAACACGAGCTCAACGACAGAGTATTCTTCCCTTGTCGGCATTCCAACAAGCAACATCCCTGCTGGCAACACAACATTTACTATTGAGTCCACCTACATGCGCCTCAACTGTTCAGAACTCGAAGCATATCCACTATACTCAGTTGCAACCTCATTCATTGACCAAGAAACGATTTTAGATGACACTTTAGAGAATTTGAATATGGTTAACGCCTCCACTCGCCTTGCCAATGGCACGTGGTACGGGCATCAGCATAATGCCACAGACAAACGCCCTCGTTTTTGGAATCTCGCCCTGGATCGGTTCGTGGATAACTGCTGGTGGAACGGCTCCCATTCGTCATCCTCAGATGTATTCACTCCCACCTTTGGCGTTTTCGAGAGTGAGACGGACATAGAAGCCGGACCAACAAATTTGCTCTTCCAAGCGAGGATCAACATGACGTCCTCGAATCAGGAGAGCGAGACAGAAAGAACCGTTGTCAAGTCTAGATGTCGTGTTCTTCAAGAATATGTGGAATCAAGTATCGATTGCTCTCGAGGAGCTGGTTCTTCCACTGGAACTTGCAAGGTCATCTCTCAGCGAAAGTCCAAAAGGAAACATCCAACGGAGGACCTAACATCGATTTCGCAACCGATGGACTTCAAAACTCTGTCCAATGTGCTCCCCAAGCTAATTGTTTCACAAAATAATGATGCGACCACGGATCCACTGCTCATCTACCTCTACATGAGTTCTCTGGACGAATTGGACCGCTGGGAATCCATACCCGACTTGAGTACCGTCGGAAAATTTGAGTTCAGTGCTCGACTGAGCCAGTTGATTAATTCGTACGTCGTGTTATCCGGGGCGAGCATGGCAATAATCCCACAATTCTTCAAGTCGACTGTTCCGAACTCAGACGCCATTAAAGCAGGGATCAAAATGACACAGACCGAGACAACTGACCTGTTCTACTACTATACTATCTCATGGCCGTGGATGGTAGCCTGTTTGTTCTCCTGCGGAGTGCTTGTAGTGGGGGGTATATTCTCGGTCATCTATGCCCACTCAGCCAACGGACCAGAAGTATTAGGCTTTGTCTCGACTTCTTTCCGGGATTCAAAGTATGTCAGTATTCCTCCAGGAGCCGAACACGTGGACGGATCAAAGCTGTCGGAAATGATGAAAGACGAGCGATTTCGGTATGGTTACACCAGCGATCAAGACGGCGTTTATCGAGTGGGAATTGCGCACGAGAAAGATATTACAAAGTACGGGTAATCTTAGACGCTATTCAGCGATGTTCTAATAAACAGCATACATCCAAGTAGATGGTCTACGATGACTTTCCTCTAAAGCTCGCCAATCTAATGAGTTGGGGCTAGGATCTCCCGGCCTGGGGCTATACAGTCAACGTCCTGATTGTTCTCGAGGTTGCGGAGTAGCTATCTGTAAGCCCATTTCCTTTCAATTAGTTCTTCCATGACCTAGTATGGTTGCTCATGCGTTATATCCCCTGGCGTAAGCGATTTAAGCAATTGCTTGGAGTACTGTTGTTGGATCATAAGTCCACCTCGACGACTTTGCTCCACACCTTTTTGTAATCTTCAATCTTGAGCGTGTTGCATCCCCGAGCCGAAGCATTTTACCAAAGAACATGATTCCGAATCTGTTCTGCCATGGCATAAATCGTTCGGGTATCCCTGGGCAGGCAGTGCCGCATTGCGACAAGTAAGCCCCATAGCTTGACTCCGTTGTGAGACTCCAAATCGTCTGTGACAACATATAGCTTCAGAATACCATTCTAAACGTGACCACTTCCTGGGAAGCTGCTTCGATCAAAGCTGCGATTAAATCTCGTAAGTCGTCAGATTCTTTATCGTACAATATGTGGCTGAACAAAGGCGTCGCTGATTCCACCACGCCCCTGCAATGTTGCTAGTAAAGCCGAGTGTCAAGGGGCCTCGTGTGTCGTACCGCAGTTCGCAGTCAGATTCTATGATGGATTAACGAGCCCATCACAGAGCCTCCGGCTCGTCATCTTCTTCCTGCGCAGAATTCTTGGTAACGTAGCCTCCCTCCCAGAGCTGCCGGCCCGTCATCGTGGCGGGTTCCCTGGCGCTTGACTTCTTATTCTCAGCCGAGCGCTGCTCCTCCTCTCGCTGGCGCACCTCCTCCATCTCCTTGAGGAAGTCGGCGCGCCACTTTAGGAAGGTCTCCCGGGTGACGGCGGTGCCGTGAAAGCGCTTGTTCTCCTCGTGCTCGGCGGCGGCGCGGCGTTCCTCGTCAGCCCTTTCAATGGCGTCTTTGCGGTCCTGGACAAGCTGCTCGGCCGCGTCCTTGAGCGTCGAGACGAGGGCAAAGACCATGGCCATACCGAGGTTCTCCTCGATCGTCTGGTCCAAGCTGGACAGCAGCTGCTCGCGGTCGTCGGCAAGGTTGAAGTGTTCGTGGGCAACGGCGTTGGGAGGAGAGAGGATGTCAAGGTGGGGAGCCTTTTCGGGATATTCCGGCGGGTAGCGTACTTGCAGCAGCATCGTCGGTGGCTCGTTCTCTTCCTCGCCTGGAATGTCCAGCGCGATTGATACTCGAAATTCGGTCTCGGATATATCTACACGGGGGCCGGTGAGGGTTGGTCAAAACTCAAGAGGGGTTATGGCTGGAAGCCGTACCTGTGATCTCGTCGGGGAAAATCGATTCGAGCACCTCGCGCTCTTCAATCTGGTCTTCGCGCCCCATTTTGAAAAGAATGCCTCACAGAGGGTGGAAGAATGCGAGTATTCTGGCCGTCGTTGGTGGTCTGGCTCTGATATCTCGAGCTCGAGACCTGACGTGAGTTCGAAGTGGGGAAGCTCCTAACGGCGGGGTGCCTCTACAATAGGCTTAGCGCAAACTTGACCGCCCGGCATTTTAGACAGAAATTTTGGACAGGCTTCAAGTTATCACGGCAGAATAAGCAGACCGCCCGAGCTGTTGGCGTCTTGATATGGTCTAGTGCTGCCGCTGCTCTAACCAACGCCTTGGGGGAGCGTTTCTTGGGGGCTGGTTTTATGCATACCTAGAATTACAGCCTGTCTAGCACGGCAGGTTATGAAAACCAATTACGTTCTTTTTTTATCCGCTTATGCCGCTACGGTAATAGACGGAAAAACAATCAACTTTTTGTGAAAGCGCGGGGGGAGGCGTTTGCACATCGTGGACTGACTCGACTCATTCCGTCGGAATTGGGCCACTTGCTCCGAACGTCGACCCGTTCGTAATTCCGAAGATTCCTCGCCTCCTCATCAGTAATTGAGCACTCCAATGGGCTCATTACCCGTCAAGCCTTTGGCCTCAAGCCTCACCGCCCGCCGGGCCAGATAGCCCCGGTACTGCTCTTTGGGGGTCGTCTTGGCCGCATCCTCCCACACGCTGTAGCCCACGGCCTCCCACACGGGTAGTTGGTCGATGAAGTTATCGCGAGGCTTCACCTTGCGCCGCTGCCGCACGTCGGGGTAGACCGAGTCGAGGCCCTCGTGGCGCTTACGCATCAGGTAGGCGATGGCCACCGTTGCCGAGCGAGACACGCCTAGATGGCAGTGGATCAAGACGTTGGCTTCGCGCGGCGTCTCAGCGCGCGGCTGGGGCGAGTGTTGATGGTGCCATTCTTCTGTATCTGTAGGAGTCGATGCTCGCGATTGGTGCCCAGCCAGGTTTCCACCGAGCTGTATTTCGATAAAGTCGCAAATCTCTTCTAGAAGCGCGAGTATGTCCATCGTCGAGCTGTCCAGGCAAGGCACGTACAGGTGGCAGTCCTCGGGGATAATGGCCCGATACTCAGGATGGCTCCATCGGTTGTAGCCGCCATCCAACAGCGACACGACGGCTGTGATATTGTTCTCGCGAAGGACCTGACGCTTCAGGGAACTCTTGACGTTCCCCACAAACAGATGAGGCGCGATTTGGTTGATTGAGGGATCCATCCAGGACATCATGATACCGGTAGGCGCCGACCTGCTCACCACTGAACAGCGATCGATTCTCAGACGATGGGGGCCATTAAAGACATCTATACCATCCTCCGGGAATCGGAAAGCTGCATGCATGCGACTCAACATCACAAGGTGGCCACTCACGTGAGAAAAACTTCCAATAGTGGCGTTCTGCACGTCTCTAGGATCATCGTTGCTGTTCTCCTCTCTCTTGCAGCAATACCGGAGCCTTGTTAAGCATCGTGCTTCGAGGGATCGTAACCGGCAACAAGGCCGTGTGGCCCAATTTCCCCTTGTCTTTGTGGCCGGTGTATGAATGGAATGATGAAGAAATGACTTGCATCCTCCCACAGTCCGATTTTTTCTCGTCTCATGGCCAGGATAGGAAAACCATTTCCGCATGGTATGTTCAGGGTTGTCGATTCGCGACTTGGCTTTTCTGTGATGGCCTCGGTCCGTGATACACCGAAGATGGTCGGCCGCATCTCAGGACCAGACACATGCAAGTGATCACGGTTGACGTGCGGTGCGGTAGCCATGTCAAGATCCTCTTATTGCTGGCTCTCCAACTAAACCAGTATTAAGCCACGGGTCGCTCATCAGCTCCCTCGCCGTCGACCTCTCTTCAGGCTGCCAGCGAAGCATGCGCCGCATGAAGCGGAAGAACATGTCCTTATCATGCTCTGCGATGCACGCCGGGGCCTCATCTTCCCATTTGCGCGCACGGGGTATCAAGTCGCTATAAAGAAATGTACCTGTAAGATGTTAGTCAAGGCGCATTAGAGGCAGGACCTTGAGACTCACCATCGTCGGCGAAAAAGGGACCGCCGTAGTAGTCGATGACATTGTCGCAATGCTTTCCTTCCGCATTCACCACTTCCGGCATCCACCTCCAATATCGCATTTGCTTCTCTTTTTCCAGCAACGTTTTCGGCACTGGGCCGAGTATGCCAATCATCTCGCCCAGATGGCGCGCGGCGCTATAAGGTTGAGTTGCTCTCTCTAGATCGAAGAAGAGGGTTCGCCCAGTGAGGAGATCCCATACCTGCACAGCAACCATTAGCACAAACACCAGTAAAGTTGGACCACGAGGCGGCAACATACCAGTATCGCAAAGTTCCAGATATCCGCGCTGTAAGACCATCCCGTGCCTAAGAGGACCTCTGGTGCGTGGTATCGATCTGGCTGTATGGGGTTGATGAATGGCCCCGGTTGGCTTCCATCCTGGGCGAGGCCGAAATCTGCCAGTTTCGGCATCATCTTTAACAGAGCCGACCTGTCCTTGACTTCCCCAAAATTGTTCTGGCATTGGTAGACCGCTCGGCTCCCAAAGACTTTCCGTGGCGTTGGTCGTCCTATTTGCGCCTGTACAAAGTCCGGGAGAACTGATTGGTCCTCGAATGTCATCAAGATGTTGTCGGTCTTGAGGTCTAATTGGCATTGTTAGACCGTCGTCTAATAAACCTCACATATGCATACCTGTGTGAATTATCTTGCACTCAGAATGCAAGTACTCTAAACCCGCCAGTATAGTCCTCAGGTGGCGCTTCAGAATGGGGAGGCAGTTCTGCGTGACACCTCCGTTGTTACTAAGCCGTCGCTGAAACATCCATAACGGCTCCCTCATGGGGTCGAAGACCATGCAAAGATGCGATCCCATTCGCGTGGGAATTATGAAGTGGTTTATGGCAGTCAGTAGGGCGGGGTGTGCTTTCTTGTACGGGTTATAAGGCTTGGATGTGGCGATGTGATGAGACATGCTCAACTCGTGCCAGGAATCATCCCCGTCATAGTTATTCGCATTGATCTTGATAGCCACATATTTCTTTGGTCGATTCACTTCGTGGCTACTTTCTGGTCAATTTTCCCAAACTCATTGCCTTGACATTGGAACTCCACTCACACATTCGAAGCCAGATCCTGCGCCAGCCACACGGTGGATGATGATCCGTAGCCAATCTTCACTTTCAGCTTGTATCTCCCATATAATATCTCGCCCGGATTTGGATGATAGTAGGTTTGCCACCTGTACCCAGGAACGGTCTCTTCGTCCATAGGCACATCAAGCGGGAGAGAGTCGAGTCTCGGAGATCGGAACGGGTAGAAGCTGGCAAGTCTAGGGAGAACAAAGGTCCTGGCGAACAGTTGTACGGGGTCTTGCTTTTTTCGACAGGCGTAGAAACTGCTGTCATGGCCATGAACAAGGCCAAGGCTCCGCGTCGAGGAACGAATGGGTCGACATGGCGCACATCGCAGCATGTCTAGTCGAGGACGCGACTACGGGGAAACGGCGTCTTGAAGCAGCTGGAAAAACAAGCAACACGCACAAAACGAGAGCGACATGTGCAATTTGTTTTCTTTATTTCAACAGAACGAGTTCGACACGATAAAAAGTAAAATGACCTTGGCCGGGACATTGTTCTCCGGCCATCCTTCATGGTCCCTGTTGGCCCTGTCTTATGTACGACTTGCCGGCATGATTGCCGACGACATTGGGGGGAGCTTTTTATGACTTCGGGTGAAGACGCGGAAGAAGTTGGCACAAAACCGGGAGGTATTTGTGCATGCATCCGTGGGGGTGCATAAACGGAGCGGACAAATGTGGGGTCGCGCATGCTCGCCTCGCTCCAAAAAGCGGCGACTAATCGAGCCTATCGCTCTTATCGCGAAAAAAAAGTTCGAGAGGCTGTCTCATCCAACATTTGGTAGTGGGAATTTCCATCTCCAACCATTAACAACAACCTCTCCGCCACCCAATTCTCTTCCCCCAGTCGCCGCGAAAATGGCCACGAAGAGCGCCTCGGTTGGCAGCAAACGCAAGTCGGCCCCTAGTGCCAAGGGCAAGTCCGACTCCAAGAAGGCGCGCCTGGACGGGGGCAAGGCTTCACGGGCTCCCAAGCCTGCTGATCCTGAAGACGATTCGAACGATGTCTCCGACGACTCTGAGGATGGCGGCGCCGCGCTAGATGATACCGCTGCGAGGAAGAGCTTCAAGAAGTCCGTCTCGGGAGTCAGCGCAAAGACTTTTGAGCGATGTATGTTTCTTCGCCGCCGGAACTCTTACACCTTTGCACCCGCTAACGTCCAGCAGCTGAGACCTCGCGCGAATCTCATGCCAAACAGAAGCAACTTGCCCAGGATCGCAAAGCCGCGAAGCCACTTGCTGATGAGGTTCAACGGACGAAGAAGCTGTGGGAGCGGTTGCGAAGGAAGTCGCATGTGCCCAAGGACGAAAGGCAGACACTCGTTGACGAGCTCTTCGGCATCATCACCGGCCGCATCAAGGATTTCGTTCTCAAGCACGACGCTGTCCGAGCCGTGCAGACCGCCATCAAGTACTCGACGCCCGAGCAGAGGAAACAGATTGCCCGCGAGCTGACGGGTACCTACGTTCAACTTGCCGAGAGTCGATATGCCAAGTTCCTGATTGGCAAACTCTTGGTCCAAAACGACGACGAGATCCGCGACATCATCATCCCTGAGTTCTACAGCAAGGTCCGAAAGATGATCAACCACCCCGAAGCCTCGTGGATTCTCGACGACATCTACCGAGGAGCTGCGACCAAGGAGCAAAAGGCCATCCTTTTACGAGAGTGGTACGGCCCCGAGTTCTCTCTGAAGGGGCTCACCAAGGAAGAAAATCCTACCGCGGACCTCACGGCAATTCTGGAGGCCGAGCCCAGCAAGCAGGGCCCCATCATGAGGAGTTTGGCGGAAATGATCAACTCCCTGGTTCAGAAGAAGATGACTGGCTTCACCATGCTTCATGACGCCATGTTCCAGTACTTTTCCAACACCAAGCGCGGCTCGGAGGATTTCAACGAATTTGTCGAGATGGTCAAGGGAGATGAGGGTGGCGATTTGCTCAAGAACATGGCATTCACTCGTTCCGGCGCCCGCTTGGCGTGTCTGCTGCTAGCCCACGGTTCATCCAAGGACCGAAAGCAAATCCTCAAGACGTACAAGGACACATACCTCCTGATGTCTGGCGATCCCTTTGCCCACCTCGTTATCCTGACGGCCTACGATGTAGTTGACGATACCAAGTTGACTGCCAAGTCAATTTTCCCTGAATTGCTCGGCGAGGGCGCCGAGAACGCCCAAAACATTGTGACGGCCGTCAACAATCCCTTTGCCAGGACTACCATTCTTTACCTGTTTGAGGGATTGGCCAAGTCCCTTTTCCCTGCTAGCCATTCCTTCGACGTCGAGATCCTAAAGGAGGCACGCTCAATCCGCATACAAACGAGTAAGAAGGACGAAGATGCCCGACGCAGCGAGTTGATTGCCGCGCTGTCGCCGCAACTTATCGCCGCCATTGCGACTGTGTCTTCCGATCTTACAGCGACAGCATTCGGCTGCCAATTTATTGCTGATGTGCTTCTCTCTGGCATTGGCGACAAGTCAACAGCACTTGAAGCGATTGCTCAATCTGCGAGTGGCAACCCTAGCCAGGAGCCCGCAGAAGAGGACCTAACAGGCACCACTCCTCAGATTCACATTTCGCGCACTCCTTTCGGTGGCCGCATGCTCAAGTCGCTAATCCAAGGCGGCAAGTTCGACAAGGCAACGGGCAAGGTCATCCCCGTTGACCCGCCGCTGGAGTTTTCCAACATCCTGTACCCCGTCATCCAAGAGTACATCCTGGACTGGGCTACAGGACCCAGCTCCTTTGTGGTCGTTGGTCTGCTCGAGGCCGCTGACTTTAGTGAAGCTGCCGCACTGAAGAAGTTGCTCAAGAAGAACAAGAAGGCTCTGGAGACGGCGGCCACCGAGGAGACGGCAGAGCAAAAGGCCGCGCGGGAAGCCCATGAGGCGGCTCCCAAGGGTGGCAAGAAGGGCAAGAAGAATGTTGACAAGCCTGTTGGCAACATGGGAAGCAAGCTGCTCCTAGAGAAGCTCTAAGGGAAGGTGATTGGGGCTAAAAGCTTATATGACGGACGGGATATAAAAGATGTATACCATTCTGACGCTCCCGTAATATGTACAAGGCGTTTGGGTTCTGGTGTCTAAAAGGATTGACGGTGTTACCTTCGATTTCAGTGGTCCACGTGAAGTGATGTCTGGATAAATGTGATACAGATGTAGCGCGAATGAGACGGATCCCCGACTTGATGTTACCATGCAGGAGAACGGGGCAAGTGAACGGGGCAATCAATATCTGAGGCGATCCTCCTTGGCGGTGGTTTGTTTGTCAAGTAGTGCGACAGGGTGACTCTCCAACCGCTCGTTAGCGTACCTGGTGCTAGGTACCCAAGACATTCCAGGTCGTGGTTCATTAGATGAACATGAGGGTATTTTGGTGGCTCATGTACAACGAAATCACACTTGAATGTAAGCAGCAATGACACCACAACAGCATGATCGATAGGTTTCCATGCTAGGTTGCGAAATTGTTACCAAGTTGCTTCGGTTCATCCACATTATCAGTGCGACTCTGATGACGGGTGACAGACACAGCCATGTGTAGCATGAGCTGTTTCCAGTTCGCCGTCCTACACCATCTGCCAGTACCCGCGGTTTCATAGAAATTCCGTCCTTGATCAACTAAGTTCTATATACAGGATTTCTCACGGAGGAAGCTGCCTGGAGAGACGAGGCGTGTTGGTCGTGCAGTAACGTGCTCTTGGGTTGGCGTCTCTAATCTGATTGTTAGAATGACTTAAGAACGGGAGCCTGGACGACAATGAAACTGCATTATTGTTTGCCGTATGAATATGAAGTTGCAATATGGCCTAAACCTCGTTGAGTTGGTAGGTCCTATGCCAGCGTTTGGCGACAATGCAGGAGCGAAGAAGAAGACAATGGGCACGAGCAAATCTGAAAAGAGCCGGCCTTGGTATTGTCAGTTTTGCCTTAGTTCTGCCTCAATTCAGCGGGAATCAAGTAGCTGCATGAACCTACCTATGGTACAGGCAGCCAGCCACTGAACCGTTCCTGGCAACTGCAAGGCACTGGTGATGCACTGTGCATCTGCGGGCCACACCTGTCGAACTATTGTGCACAGTGAATACCATGTTCCTTTCTTGCCCTTTTTTCTCCATTTTGCTCTCTCCCATTCTTCTCTTTTTTTTTCCTCCCTCCTCTTCTCTTCCTCGCCTGTATAGGTACTCTCTGATCAGGTCATCTGCTCAGTTCCTTCCTGGAGCCTCGGGGGGCACTTCGCCGCACTTTCTCTTTCCTCACTGTCATCCTTCCTCCCTTGTCCTACATTTAAAGGTTGCAGGAGCGTTACTCAGTGTACCCGCATCGTCATCGCCGCCTCCCATCCATTCTTGCACCTGTGCGGATCGGTTATCCAGCTAGGCTCAGGAGAACAAGCCATTCGCACCTCAGTACCTCGTCGAACGCAGCAGGGAACTCGAAAGCAACAACAGTTCTGGATGCAGTTCTGAGTGGTGTCCTCTTCAGCTCCAAGTGCTTCCTTCTTCAGGTTCTTGTGCGTTTCTCGACTGGTTTCCGGGTTCCTGGTTCTTCCTGCAGCACATACCTTCACACGCCTCTTCTCACCTCCCGCTTCAAACGTCACCCCAACCCATTCTTCCCTGATTTTGGGCCTTTCCCTTTCTTGAGCAATCTACTCTCTTCCGTCACTACAAACATCGCCAAACAATCACTCCAGCCTTTAATGCTCCCCTTTCGCTTCTCTTCACTGTTTCCTCCTTCCCCTTCATCTTGCTTCTCACCCTGTCGCTGGCCAACACGATGCACGTCGACGTCGTCCCACGCCGTGACGACACCACTTGTCACGGCAAGGCGTATTTCTGGGCGTGCCATTCCGGGAAATTTAGAGGATGCTGCACCGAGGATCCATGCACCCTGGGATACTGCCCCGATGACGACAAAACAAGCACAACTTCGAAGTCGACCACCAGCACCAGTTCCATCAGAGCCAGGAGATCGACTTCCACTGGCTCGTCTACTGATGAAGACGGAGGCGTCTTCATTCGAACGGAAACGGCAACGGAAACAGAGACACAGACAAAAACGGCGCGACTACACTCATTCATCATGACAGACTCGGGCACCACCCACACGATTCCAAGCAATGACCGAGTAACCATCACCAAGCACACGCTCATCGTCACTGACAAAGCCCCCTCGCGAACCCCTACACCTGAAGCCTCGTCATCGTCATCCTCGACATGGATCTCGACACATGTGCTCTCCTCTGGGTCTATGACTGTCGTTGCTGCCGAGACAAGTTCCGCCACGGCTTCCCTCGAAGACAACACCGTTGGCGGGTTTTCCACCGGGGCCATCGTGGGAGCGGCCGTGGGTGGCCTCATTGCCTTAGCCATCATCGCAGTCCTCATGATTGTGCTCCGCCGACGCCGAAGACGCACACGCCGAAACTCGCAGGAAACCATGAGTCGCACCAGAGAAAGCGAATCTGGGGAGAAGGCTTACTTCGAGGCCATGTCGCCTCACACTACCGGTACCCAGGGGAGCGGCGGCGATCCATTTGCCCCTTTTGGAGGTCAGCGCCACTTTCTGTTCCGTTCAACACTCGTCTTCCACGGTGCTAATACTGTTGCAGGTCGAGCAGACAAGACAGATGATATCCACCAGCCACCGGTCAATACTTTTGAGATGGATGGGACCAGCAGTGCCCCAGTGGAACTGCCAACTGAGATCCATGGCGCTTCCGACTCACGCTTCTCGAATCCACGCTCATCGAACACGTCCCCTGGAAAATATCGCGTTCAACCAAGCGGTCCCGTCGACCCCCGAGCCAATCTCAACGCTTCAACAGCAGACCGCCGTCACAATACCTACGTCAACCATTGGAACCAGTACCGCGATCTTGGGCCTGCACGATGAGCATGTTCCCATACCGAGGGGACTCGATTTTTGATGAGGATTTTCTGGAGCTGCGCATAGATTAATACCCTGTTTACGTGTACGACCCGGCTTGATATCATGGAAACGGTTTGGAGTTGGAGGAGGCTTCCATGTGGCAGTAGCACGGATCTAGTCCGCCAGCGAACGGGTCCCGGCCTATATAAGAAACAAACAATTTTCATTTCGTCTTTCGTCATGAGATCAATAGTACAAGAGTGCCTATCCTCGCAAGTACGGGGGTGATGTATTCTCTCACGTACTCGTGTGTGGGTGGTGGGTGTGAGTTTGTTTCTGTAGATCCCTACCTGCCATACGCCTGAAATGCAAAAGGTTGGCCCTAGGGGCGTGGAACCGTCTTATCCCATCCTTTTTAAAAGTCTTTATCCCCCGGTACGTAAATAATTCAACACGCTGTGGAATATCAAGTGGTGTTTTCGTGGTTTCTGTTTGTCGTCGCGGATCGCAGATTGCAGATTGCGGCGCTTGGATTTACCGGTTTTGCAGTTTGGAAATCTCATCGAGCAGGTCCTGGAGGTCCTCGTCCTTGATCTTGTCGGCCAGCGACGGGATCAGCGTCTTGGCCTCGTCGGCATTCTCGCAGCACAGAGAACCTGGTTCACGAGTCAGTCTACCCATGGGGCGTGCACGGTACGGGATGCAATCGCTTTCGTACCGAGCTGCGCGCGCTCAAACTTGGCCAGGTCCTTGTGCGCGCTCAGCAGGCGCTCGACGGCCTCGACGTTCTCCTTTTGGGTGAAGCGGGCGAAATGGTCCAGGTAGTTAAGCGTCTGGTTCAGCATTCTACAGGCGAGCAAGAAACATAGCCCCTTGGTCAGCGATCGATTGGAAGCGAGCATGCAGGGAGGCCAGGAAGAGAGGGAAGGAGGGAAAGAGGGGCGTACTCGGTCTCGTTGATGTTCTTGCGGTCGTTTCGGCGCTTGGCGACGAGGGCGTTGAGGACGAGCGAGGCTTCGGAGAGCGTCAGGGTGTCGACGTTTTGGAACTCGCCGAGGTTGAGGTTGGCTGAGGCCTCTTCGTTGCCCGGCGGCGGCGGCTTCGGGCGGGAGGTTTTCGGGTGAGCAGGCATGGCCTCTTGTTTTCTAGATCCTTTCTTTTCTTTCGTTGGGTCGACGAACGACGACGCGGGCGCGAAGGAGGGATTGCGATTTTGCGCGGATTGGCAAAACGATGCTGAGCCGAAATGTCGAGCCTGAAGGAAAGGAAAACGCGAACGGAGGAGATGCGCGTCGGAGAAGTCGGGTTGCGCGGTCCGAAAAGGGCGAAGGGATGCAGATCTAATTCTAGATGGAGGCGTGCAAACAAAGAAGAAGCGTCAAAGGCGGGTTGGCTGGGGGTGAACGAGAATGAGGCTGAAGAGGTTGTCCAGAGGCTACGTACCAGGCTACCCTGATTGCAGCTTTTAGTGGGGCCCATGTCCTGACTGCCACCTACCTAACTTTGAGAGCTTGGCCCCCTTCTACGGGTTGGCTGCTGCTGCTGATGGCTGGTGCGCTGAAGACAACTCCAAGACGACCGAAGGATATAATCAATCCGGAGTTTGATTTAGATAAATAAAAAATCACAACCGGGATCACGTCTTTTCTCTTCATTGCGATCGCAGATAAAGAGGTATCGCTCACACCCCCTTCCTTCCTACAGCCGGCTGCAGTTGCTGACCCAATCCAAGAAACTCTCATACCTCCCATAGGGTAGACAGGCTGTCGCATGGTCCGTCTCTCATCCATGGACCGGTGAGCCTTCAAGGGCCAAGTGGAACTTGATATAGGAGCGTTGATGTGCCATCCGCCTCACCCGAAATCATGTAAGGCTACCCCTGGCATGGGCTCTCTCTCTCCGTCTCTCATCGCTCTGTCTGACCTTGTCGCTCTCCTCCTCTGCCTCAGGACTGTCTTTGCCCTCATCATCATCAACAAGGCCGGCGGCTTGGTCTACAACAAACACTTCCACGACGGCCTAAACCAGGTCAGCACAAACGACTACCTCGTCCTCGCCGGAACATTTCACGGGTAACACATCCCTTCCCTTTCATACCCTCCTTTCTCCCAACTCACCCGCTGTAGCGTCCACGCCATCACAGCCCGCCTCAACCCCGTCAAGCCCCTACCCGGCGCCACGCCGCCAGGGAGCAGGCCGGAGCCGCCGTCTGGGCTTGAGGTGCTGGAGACTGAGAACTTCCGCATGCAGTGCTTCAACACCCTGACGGGCACCAAGTTCCTCATCTTCACCGACACCACTCAGGCCAACGTCGACGTCACCATCCGCCGTATCTACGATCTGTACTCCGATTACGTCATGAAGAACCCCTTCTACTCTCTGGAGATGCCCGTCCGCTGCGACATCTTTGACCGGAAGCTGCTGTCGTACATTCGAGAGATCAATAACCGATAGACAGGCCCGATGGCAGCGTGGTCCGGCGGGAGGACACTAGCGGAGGATACTACTGGTAGGCAATGGTGGGCTATAGTATAGAGACTCATCCAGAGCAGCCGTGGCACGAGAAGATATACGGCTAATAATGACTTTGATCTTGTTTCGTCACGTCTAAAACCCCCTGACCTGTGTCTATTGTACAATTACTGTGGAGGCGACGGCGTATGCTGCATGATTGCGCTGCATGATCCAACACCTACTATGATGTGTCCATCTTGTCTCCGTCGTCCTTCTTGCCTCCCTTATCTTCGCTCTTCTTGTCGCCCGACCCGCTTCCACCAGCCTCGTCCTCCTCCTTGACACCCTCGAGGGAGGCCTTCTTAGCGGCCGCCTCCTCTTCGCGCGCCTGCTTCTCTTGTCTGGCTTTCTCCTCCTCCATACTCATACGCAGAGCAAGAGCCAGCTCGGGCTCCATGGCAGGATCGAAACCAAACTCGAAATCCTCGTTGCTGCCGCCACCGCCACCACCACCGCCGCCGCTGCCCGAGGCGTTCTCGCCAAGGAGAATGGGGGTGGCAATCAACTGGTCGCTAAGGAGCTTGCTGCTGGGGGGGATCACCACCAGGTGGCAGCCGTCGTTGGTCTTGACGGTGTCGATGAAGAGCTGGAGCTTCTTCTGGGTGGTGTCATCGTCGAGGTCGCCAAACAGGATAAAGTCGACGGCGACGTTGGCCTTCTTCATCTTCTTGGCGAGCGTCGTGAGCTCCTTGTCCGTCTCCTCAACGGGAGAGCAAACAAAGACGATTATTCGTTGGCGTTGCGATCGGTTCTGTCGGTGCTTCAATGCGAGCTTTTGATGTGTCAGTCAGAGTATCGTCACGTTGTAGGTACGGTAGAGGTTTATCATACAGTAGCTACTTGGATGCCGGTCTTAAGGTGGGAGGAACCTCCAATCTTCTTCTTGGTTCGGTGCAGGCCGTCGAGGATCTTGCCCTGCTCAGTCGTGAGGGTGACCAGGACCTCGGGCCCTTTGCCGCCCATGCTCATCAGGCCTACAGAAGACTCTGGGTTTCCTTGTGTAATGGTCTGGAACAGGATGACGGCAGCATCTGCTTGTGATTCGAATCGGGTGGGTTGGTAGTCGCCATTCCTGCTGCTCTCGCTGTTGTCCACGACAACCATAACCGCCTCGAGAACCATTATGAAGGATTTCCGATGTGAGATTTACGCAAATATGAGGCTGTCGGGTTTCTGGTTGCTGGTGTTCGGATCGGGAATTGGAGGGGCGACGTGCAAGTGTGGTTGAGCTTCGTTGAAGGTGAGAAGGCTGGAAGCGTTGAAGCTCCCAGGTGTCGTAAGGCAGTTCAGCCTAGCACCAGTCCAAGCTTGATAGAGGCGTACCGATGACCCCGACGTTTGGCGAGGATTAGGCTAGCGCCCATGTATTAGGTACTTCTTAGGTGACCCGGCCAGAGCACCTAAAATGCGTCAGGGTAAGCTGTGCTTACCTAAGGCAAAGCCTCTACAACGTCTCATCGGGTTTGTTTACTCAGATCGACTCCACCATTGAAGTCGCGCCTGGGGTAACATACACTCGTACTTCCTTATTCGACATCAAACTCCTTGCTGAACATATCTCTCTTCCACGGCACGCACACACTCAAAACGACGCGTCTATCGCCCAACATGGCCCCCGTACGAACGAAGAAGCGAACATCAGACGCGATGGATGACCAGAAAGTCCCCGTACGCAGCCCGACCACGCCTCACCACCGAAGCCCTATCAAGAAGCGAAAGGGAGCAATCAGTCTGGCGCAGAAGCAGGCTCTTATCGACAACCTACAACTAGAAAGTACGGAGAATTTCTACCAGACGCGGAAACGTGAAGTCATGTTGACCAATTCTCCCAGTTACCGAACGCGCTCGACGACTCCGAGCACAGTACAACCTCCAGGCGCAAGGTCTCCGGTCGCGTATCGAGATTCGAATCAACAGAATCCCCGTGTCCCTTCGAAAGATCAAGATGGGCGATCTTCTGGCTAAATATCTCGAGCAAGAAGAGAAGCGATCTGCAAGAGCTGCAGTTGCCCCCAAGGTCCTTCCTGCTCGCGCAAACCCTCAGCGAGTCGCGCAGAACACCACCCTCTCAGTGAAACCTGCTGCGCGCGCCCAAAAACGCATGAGGTCAGTAAATCGCCATGAGACGCGACGTCGTACCATGTTGTTGACATTTCTATTAGCGACGCGATCTCGGGAGACAAGGAGAACTCCCTGGAGAATGCCAAGAAGAGAGTCCGCGGCGCCCCAACTGCAGACGTTCGCCCAGCTCAGATTTTGTCACCAACTTCGTCCAATTCACGTCTGAACCGACCCCGACCTATGTCTCCCGTCAAATCTGCAATTGCACGCCCCGCATCACCTCTAAAGAGCTCTGGAACGACGCGCGCCACCGCGACAAGTGTGTTATCAAACATGGTGGAGAAGGCCAAGGCAACACGCGCTGGAGCAGCACGGAAGGTGACAGCAACTTCAAACGCCAGCTCCAGCTCTAGTGGCACAGCTCCTCCCCCCCGGACCAAACGGGCGGCTACCACTACAGCATCTCGAGCCCCTGCATCTCGGCCTGCTACGAGAAACGCTCGCAGAGTCAGTGGTAACAGTGAGACCAGTGAGGCTAGCACCGGAACGGTGGTGAAGCGGGGGGCTGCAGCAAAGGCGGCTCCGGCCAAGAAGGGAGTGATGAGTTCCATCAGGAAAGGAGTTACAGGGGGGACTAGAAAGGCGGCTACAAAAGCTGCCACCCCAGCGGCTCCCGCTGCAAGCACAGGGCGAGTGCTACGAAAACGAGGTTGAAGCTGGGTATTTGATGAGAATGTGTGTGTTTTTGTTCTCTCTCATGAACGGCGTTATCAGGATAGGATGACTAGGACAGAGTCTGGTTTGGGTTAATTGGCAGTGGATACGTGCCAGGGACAGGAGTATATGAGCATTTAAACATCAAGTTAGGCCATAGCAACGATGAATGCGTTATCTACACTCGTCTATGGTGGGGGAGCCGCCTTCTTCTTTTTCTTGTCCTCGACAAGCTCAATGTGATCCTCAGGTATCTCTTTGTACTTTTCAACCAAAAACTCCTCAATCTCGTCACTGACATCACCCTGCACGACAATTTCCTCTCCTCCACTGGGAAGCTTGGTCACTGAGGACCCAGTCGCGAATTTCTTTCCGAGGTCCTTGGCAACCTGAGGGGCGAGTTAGCAAGTGCCTCTCCTAGAAGCGGATTGTGCCATGAGGCTTTAAGTGGCCTACCTTCTTCAGCTCCAGCCCAAACAGCTCGAGACCAATCACGGCCGTGACGTATTTCTTCTTGTTTCGCTCGATCCGCTTGATGGTGATCATGCTCTTTGCAAGTTTTTCATTCTGCTTGGCTTCAGCGGCCTCGGCTTTTGCCGTCTTCTTCTGGGCGTCCTTGGCGGCTCGCTTCTGGGCCTCGACGGAGAGCGAAGCGGTGGCAGCCTCTAGGGCCTCTGCGGAATGTGTGTTACTAGGTGTTTAATCCCGAGGTGTTATGCGCCTAGGAGGACCGGGGGGTTTGTTTCGCACCTGCAGACCAAATCTGGTCGTACTTGGCCGGCTCGTTCTTCTGTAGCCATTCCTGACATTTCTTGACAGTGCCGCCATACTCGCAGTACTACTTGGCCATCGTTAAGCTTCGGGGATCGGACTCGCGCGGGGGGAGGGAGGACATGTGGGGGAGCGAACCTCGGGGGGCAAAGTGCAAACTGGACAACGTTAGAATTCAGTCAGGCTAGAGGGCAGACAGCCGGGGACAAAGTGTCAGAAGGAGAGAATAGAAAAACGCACCTCCGCAGTATAGTACGTGGCGGCCCTGGGGCTCACCCTCGGGCTGTTCTGTGTCTGCCATGGCTGTATATATATGTGCAGACTTAGACGTGGTGTAGGGGAAGCTCTTTTGGATGGCGAGACGCGTGCCAGAATGGTCAACCCATGGCGGGGTAAAATTCATGGAGGGGCTTGCAGGCGCTGCCAGCCCAGCGAGCAACCGGCCGGGAGCAGAGCGGGTAGCGGGGCCGTTCGGGCCTGAGGCACGAGGAACCTGTCGCCTGGTCGGGCATGACCCGGTTCCTGTTTTCTGTCTAAGGCAGCAATACCTGGCCCGCCAACTTTCTCAATTCAAACTGACCTGGCTGCTAGCCGCCGCCAGCCCACTATTTCACCTACGCGCACCTTGCAAACACAACCAAAAAGCTCCGTCATCTCAATAGTGATACTGCAGGCTGCGGCGCATCTGTGTCTATGCATCTACCCGCCCGTTTTCCCTCCGGAACTATTGATTCTAGATCCGGCCTGATGGCACCCTGCGAAAACCACTTTCCCGTTTGTTAGCGCTTGCCGTCCTCAAAGCGTCGATCGATGTGGCCGCCCAAACAGACTCAATCTCTGGAGGTGGCATTTCCTCCACCAGTTCTCGCCCCCACTCCCGCAACCCAAACGCTGATGACGTTCGGGGTCGAACCGGCCGCTGTAGGTCGGGCTTGTTGCATGATTTGTGTTAATTCATCCTTCTCATTGTCCCGTCGCCCTGTCTGGTCATGCGCCTTGAGAGCGATATCACAAGCCGCACCGCCTTGGAGGAACCGGAGACATGCGAGCCAAGAAGCATGTTAACCGCTGGCATAGAGCGCAACTCGACGATTGGTCGCACCCCTACACTATGGACCCAATCAGAGGGCCTCACTTTCGCAGCTTCGCGCGCGCCAGCCAGTCGCCATGCTGCCCTGCCATGTTGCTCCATCCCACCGCTGTCACCCAAATATAGAAGCACGGGCTGCATGGCGATGACCTCGTTGATTGGGCCATAGCTTTAGCTAGTCGCTCAATAGTGGATACAGCCAGAACGGCTATGCAGGCTACCATCCCACTTCCTTTACGCACCTTCACCAGCCGCCAGGCCTGAATCCGGCCCCCCAGCATTGCCCAACACCATGCGGATAGCCAACCTGCTTGCCTGTTTGCCAGTCAGCTCCTTCAAGAGGCGCTCATCATGTCTTAGCCAACCTCCACCTCGCCCCATCCGGCCAAGTCAATCCGAGTCCGTCTCTGCATCGACCCACCAAGATGCGCTTGTGGACGCGCGCATGGGTTCTTGACATGGCTTTCGAGTGCCACTATGTGACTGTAGTCTGCAGTTGCCCACCGCATACCCGCTCCTGGAGTCCTTCCTGGCCACTCGTCCCGGCCATCTTTTAAGACTTTGCCAGTCCCCGGCCGGAAGCCTGGCCTCTTGCTCCGCATTCCCTTCTACAATCTCTCGCTATTACGCTGTTCGTTGCAAACCACTAATAGAGGCTTTCGTTGATCGAAGCATCCCATCGTTTATACTTACTAATAATACTCTCGACGCCGGTCGTCGAACATCCATTACAGCTTCTCACTAATACCCTTTTCACCACCAGCTTTGCGTCTTAGCCGCCGCGGTTGCAGTCCGATATTCAGGAATATCTGGTATTCGCGCGCCATGGCTGACGCTCTTCGCATCCCCAGATACAACTCCCCGGAGTCTTCGCTGGCTCGAAGACAACGCCGGAATCTTAATCCAATAATTGAGGAGGAGAGTGAAGATGGTCGAGGCCACCATGAGCAAAGGGGCAGGCGCGCCGAGCTCAAGATCAACGCTTGGTTGTCTCCGATGAGCGATCACTTCCCAACGCCCCGAGGGATGCACTATCTCTCCGCCCCAGTCCTCCCCTCGTCACCGTCAGCCGACTCCGCCGATACCTCTCCCGCAACATCCAGCAACCCGTGGAACCGCGCCAGCGTCGCCACAGAGGCCACCGAATTCGAAGACCTTTACGATGTCTCGGAAGAGGAGGTAGATGATGCGCTGTCCAAGATGCCGGCGCGAATGGCATCTGCTCGGTCGAGGCTGGCCTCAGCCAAGCAGCCCACTCCACTGGTCATCCCCGCAAACCGCGAGAACCCAACCGATTCGTGGTCTGCAGTTGACGAACTGAAGAAGCTGTCTTCTCCGGTCCCAATTACCCCGTCTCTTCAGTTTCCCATGTCTCCAGCCCAGGTGGAGTTCATGGACCTGCAACAAGCCGTGGAAATCCCAACCATCTCGGCTCCTCCCTCACTCGATGGTAGCTTGACCTCCGAGCAGCTCGCTGCTATGAGTGCCCCGCCAACGCCCATCATCGGAAACGAGGAGATCACCACAGAGGAGGCCTGGGCAGGTGTGCAGCTTCAGCCTGATGCTCTAGCGACGCTCCATGCCTTGTCAACCGGCGAGGACCCTCATGAGCAGCCTGCTCAAGTCATCGAGGTGCCTCAGCCACCCGCACAATTGCATCCTGTTCCCGAGATGCAGCAAAGCTACAGGCGGCCCGTTAGTATCCTCAAGCCACTTCTCACCCGGAGCACGTCCCTAGCCACAAACCAGCATCGTCAGTCGTTGGCTGAATTGACCAAGCTTGACATCCCCTCCCCGGGAGGTTTCTTTTCCGGACTCTCTCCCCGGACTCGAAACACCTGGCACATGCCTTCCATGTCCCCTGAGGATCTACCCCCTCCTACCTCTACGACTGCAGAGCAGTTCTACAGGTGCCCCTGGAATGCAGATGCCGCCCCGGCCCTGCCTCTACCCAGACGCAAGGAAATCGTCGAAGACTTTTACAGGAATGTCAAGTTCACGCCCGCTCCCACCGAGCCGCAGGTGGTTGAGCAGGTTCTCGAGGTGCGTGCGGACGATCTCGATGACGACATGCCTACTGCTCGCCCCGTCATTGAGCACAGAAACACCGACTCCTCCAACGAGACAGTCAAGCCACCAGCCTCTCCGGAGGCCGAGGACGCTCCAGCTGAGATTGTTGTCGACTACGATCCCAACTATGCTCGAAAGCAGCAGCTGGAGGCACTTGGAAACCTTGATCGCACTGAACTATGGCTCATGGCTCAGCGATCATATCTTCGGCCCATTGACGACGAAACTTCTAAGGATGACGGTTCATTGGACACCATCACCGAAGTCGAAGAAGAAGAAGAGGTCAAGGGGGTCAAGGCCGAGCCCCAGCCCGAGCTCCAGCCTGAATTGGGCCAGCTCACTCGAAAGAAGACGGTCCGCTTCTCCAACCTCGTCTCCGCCTCTAACCAGCCAAAGCGTCTCCCCTCCAAACTTGCGCGTCAGGAGTCGGCATACTATCGCGCCTTCCAGGACTACATCATCCGAACTCAACGCCAGGATGTGTTTGTTCACCAGCTGGCCCGCTTTGAGGCTCTTCAGGGGCAGCGAGTTTCACTCCGTGAATCCCACCGAAACCAGCTCCTCGGAAAGTACCAGCTCAGCGTTGTTCCCCAATCTGCCAAGAAGCGACTCAGCTCCAATGTCGCCCGTGGCGATGACGTCTTGACCGATGACCCCGAGAAGCTGCGTCATGAGAAGGAGGTGGAAGCCATGAACCAGATGATGGTCTCGACCTGGCATGTCGCTGCTATCAAGATGCTCAACGGCGGCCGTCTGATTTCCGCGCCGGTCACCAAGCGCCTCGCTCGCCTCTCCCGCATGGCTCCTGGCAAAGACGGTTTGACCCGCGACCGCGCCAGAATCCTCGATCTTGGTGGACAATCTGCTTGCGACTGGGCATGGCACTGCGCCCTCCAGTTCCCCAACACCAAGGTCTACACGGTCACTACCAAGAATATCCGCCAGCTCTCCAACTCTAACATCCGCGGTCCCCCCAATCACCGCCAGGTGGCAGTTGAGCGATTGGTTCGTCTCCCGTTTGCCGACAACCAGTTTGATCTCATCTCCGCTAGGGAGCTTCACAGCATGCTCAAGTATGTTGGCGAGAACGGCGAGGACGAGTGGAACAGCTGCCTCAAGGAGTGTATGCGTGTGTTGAAGCCCGGAGGCTACCTCGAGTTTTCGCTTCTCGACTCTGATATTATCAACGCTGGACCAGCTGGTCTTGCTAAGAGCGTGGAATTTGGTTTCTCTCTCAAGACCCTCGGCTATGACCCCAACCCGACCAAGTTGTGGTTGAGCCGTCTCAATCGAGCTGGCTTCCAGGATGTCCGACGTGCCTGGATGTGCCTGCCCATGGGTGCCAAGCGAAGCTATCTCAAGCCCCCCACGCCACCACTGAAGGACAGCCCCGATGGACAGGACATCAAGACCTGTCAGCTTCAAGCCATGACTATGGGGAGTAGCAATGACATTGCAGGTGTGTGCAGCATTGTCGGTGGATGGAGTTGGGAGCGATGGCTCCTTCGTTGCGAGATGGAGAAGGTCTCTGGCGAGCTACGGCTGGCCGACACGGTGACCACTGGTGCTGCCATGGAGGAGGCTGGCAAGTGCCTTGAGGGTGTCCCCGCGGTGATTGAAGAAGGCCGCAACTGCAAATCTGGATTCAGAATGCTCAACGGCTACGCCAGAAAGCCCAAGGCCGGCACCGAGGTTATCAAGATCGTTCTGGGGAACTGATCGAAAAGCGGAGTTTGACACTCCTGGTGGATCTCCTTTGTCTATATGCACACTCTCTCAGCAAAATATGTAGAGATGATTGATAGTTGTTTTGGGTTCATGGTGGGAGGCTTGGTAAATAGGCATGGATGGGTAATGTCCTTTATGTTGATGGAGGCTTAGCTGTCATGTGCTCGTTTCGAGCAGGAAAGATACCCCTTGGCTGGCGAACGGGGTTTGGTTATCATGCTATGTACTTGGAATAGTGTTGAAATAGTGTCGAACGTAGATGTTCGTGGAATGTAGATGGCGAAGTGGAAATAAGGAGGTGAATGAAATGCAAGACACAATCCCTAAATAGTGAGAGAGCTCAAAGTACAATACATGTTGATGAAGAACGAAGAATCATGGTTTACTGAGGAGTGAACTAGAGAAGACATCACGCACACATCAATTCGAAAAATAAATACAAACCCTTGGCTTTGATCATCTGTCCCATCCGTAGCAAATGTGTTCTGTGGATAAGAAATGCCGGTGTTGGGAGAGGTGATTTAGGCTGTAGGGTAGGCCATTCGGTATTGGCGGGCGGAGACCTTGGGGCGGGTCACGACACGGGAACCGCCGAAGGGTGGAAAAAACGGGACCCATCGACGACAAGCTTCATCGAGCAGCTTCGACGCCATCACCTTGACCGAGCCCACGACCGCTAAGAAAAATACACCCACGTCACCCCTCGCGGCATCTCGACTCGCTTCCCCAAGGCCAACATCCCAATCAACTTAGAATGTCACAGAACAACTGGCAGGAGGAGGCCATGCGTCGTCTTCGCCAGATGCAGCAGACGGGCGGCCGAGGTGGCGGTCCTCAGATGCCCCGAGGAGCCGCTGGAGGTGCCCTCATCGCCGGCGCCCTGCTGGCCGGCGGCGCCTATCTGCTGTCCAACTCGCTCTTCAACGTCGACGGTGGTCAGCGCGCCATCAAGTACCAGAGGCTCAGCGGCGTGAGCAAGGAGATCTACAACGAAGGTGAGCAGAGGGAGGCTTCCTCGGAGGAGTCGGCACGCGGGGCATCAGAGCTGACTCTCGGCTTCTAGGAACACACATCAACATCCCCTGGTTCGAGACGCCCATCGTCTACGACGTGCGAGCGAAGCCGCGCAACGTGGCCTCGTTGACCGGCACCAAGGATCTCCAGATGGTCAACATCACCTGCCGTGTGCTCTCCCGACCCCGGATCGAGGCGCTGCCCCAGATCTACCGAACGCTGGGTACCGACTACGACGAGCGAGTGTTGCCCTCGATTGTCAACGAGGTGCTCAAGAGCGTCGTCGCCCAGTTCAACGCCAGCCAGCTCATCACCCAGCGAGAGATGGTGGCCAAGCTGGTGCGAGAGAACCTCTCCCGACGGGCTGCCCGGTTCAACATCCTTCTTGATGATGTCTCCCTAACTGTATGACTCCCTCCCCCCCTCGTCATCACCAAAATTGGATCCCCTCCCGAGTCATCCGGCTAATATCTGATAACCACAGCACCTCGCCTTCTCGCCCGAATTCACGGCAGCCGTCGAAGCCAAGCAGGTGGCCCAGCAGGAGGCCCAGCGCGCGGCCTTCATCGTCGACAAGGCGCGGCAGGAGAAGCAGGCCATGGTGGTCAAGGCGCAAGGTGAGGCGCGGTCAGCCGAGCTGATTGGAGAGGCCATCAAGAAGAACAAGGCGTACGTGGAGCTCAAGAAGATTGAGAACGCGCGGTTCATCGCCCAGCAGATGCAGGAGTCCGGGTCCAAGAACCGGCTGCTGCTGGACTCGGAGGGCCTGGGCCTCAATGTCTTTGAGATGCCGCAGGATAAGAGCAACTGAGGAAATGAGAAGAAGAAAACGGGATGGAAGAGAGGAATTAAGCGATTAGGCAATGGGGGGTAGCTGTTGGTGTGTCCCGGGGTTTGCTGCAAATCTCCACTGTATGTTTACCGCGAGGATGGAATGTATTATTAGGAATACCAGGTAGCAAAGACTACCTCATCTCATCCAACCCTTTTTAAAATAATATCCTAGTGTGTAAGTTTGGTTGGTTTGATTGTCTTGAATGCCTATAGTCATCATGGTATGGTTGGGCCTAGCATGAGCAGCTCTACCCGCTTTCTAGACCCATCATCCCATGGGTCATCCATCAACCCCCCGCCTACCCCACCATCAATCAGTCAGCCAACCCACCCATCGCCATCGCTGCCTCCTCTGCATCAGCCTTGCGCACCTGTATCTACCACTTGTACCATACCATACCGTACCATACCTGGGTACTTTTGACACCTTAACATCCTCGAAGCAACAAACCTCACTCAACTCCCATAACCGACGTTGCCGCCTCGCGTAGCCACAAAAAACCGCCCGTCATGTTGATCAAGTACGGCCGCCCTTCCAGCTCTCTCGCCCGCCAAAACACCCCGAATCTTTGAGCTAACACGCTGCCTGGCAGGGTCCGAACGCTGACCGGAAAGGAGATTGAGCTCGACATCGAGATGGACTACAAGGTATCTATACCCTGGAACAAAAGCCATCGACTTTGGGATCTGGTGAATACGATAGATTGACCGCCCCCCGTCGCAGGTCTCGCAGATCAAGGAAAAGGTCGAGGAGAAGGAGGGCATCCCCCCCGTCCAGCAGCGTCTGATCCACGGCGGCAAGCAAATGTACGACCTTCAAACCAAAAACTCCCCTCATCCCTACAAAACTGACACAACCCCCCCCCTCTTGTAGGACCGACGACAAGACAGCCGCCGAGTACAACCTCGTCGCCGGCGACACCCTGCACCTCGTCCTCGCCCTTAGGGGGGGACGATCCATGGCCTGCTGATTTCCGCGACGACGACGCCGAGAACATAATCGAGAGCCCTCGGATGCTGGGCGGAGGGCGTGGGAATGAAGAGGGAGGGAGAAGGGGAGGACACGACGAAACCGCGGATGCTGCATTTTCGGGCGTTGGGCGGGACGACATTCACGATATTTTGCGCACGCACTACAGAACCTGCGTCTCAGACTCGTGCAGAGATGAAAGATGATCAAAACGTTTTGTGACGCCAAAAAACGGATCGCTGCTGCGCCGCTCCTTGTGTGATCATGTCTCGGCCGTCCGTACGTGTGGACTGATGATACCCCGGGGACGTTGCCTGAGCAAGTTGGTCACGATGCGACTTCCAGTCTTTTGCATTCAAATCGCAGCTATCTATCAAACTTCACATGTGTCTTTCACCAACAACAGGCTCTTGTCACCCGTACGCAGAACATCGCCAATATGCTACCTCCCGTTCCCATGCCCAAACCCGTGCCCAGGCTGCTGTTCGCCACATGTTTATGTCTATCCGTGTCAATATTCGTAGGCTTCAACCCATTTCCCAATGCCAATAAGACTCCTCCAACGTAAGCGCCCGAAATAACCGACAACCACTTTCGAAAAAAACGCCTCCCGACAGCTACCCAACAGTGGGGTGCCAATGTGATGTGTGTCTCCGTGTTGGAGCCTCAAGCTCTCTTCTTGCGTTTCATGAATATGTCCACTGCCTTCCTTTTGCGCGGCTGCGCGTTCAACGCCGTTGGGGCGTCTGTGGGCGGTGGTGAAGATAATAGGTGGCTAGGTGCCGGAGGGGGAGAGGTTGGATCCCGCGGGAGGCGCTGGGCTGGCTTGGAAGGCTCTGGCGATGACGCAGGCCTTGGCGGCGCCGAGACTCTTTTCGTCGTGACTTGCGGCTTGGCCGCCGAGGATTTGTAGCTGTTTGATAGGAGCCCTGAACGCTTGGTGGTGGTCCTAGGCGCGGAACTCGTCGAAGGGGACGTGTAATTCTTGGCGGTGGACGCACTCGACGACGCCCCGGGTCTCGTTTTCAGAAGCGATGCGGCAGATGACCTTGCGACAGACTTGGAGGCCGGAGCCCGAGCTGGTGGCTCATCCTCGTCGAATAGCTCATTGCCATCGTTGTCGTCTTCCTCGGAATCCGAGATGAATGTTGCTCGCTCTTCATGCTCCATCACGGCCGAAGATAGCTCCTCCTTGGGTGTGGGTCGAAAGACAGGCTGGGCGGCTCTTCGGTAGTCGTTGACCATGGCCGCTGGAGCTTTGGTTGGTCGCGACAGGGCTGCCGAGCCCCGAACCGGCCTCGACAGTGCGCCGTGGATGCTGGCAATCTCCTTGACCTCGCGCCGAACCTTTCTCATGACGCTGGCGCCGTTGGCCGTCTTGGTACGACTGCCTCTGGCAAATGCGAGGGTGGTTGTGGTATGGTCCCGCGGGCCTCCCCATCCTCGCTTTGGGCCGGCTCGAGGCAGCAGCTTCCTGTCCACGATCCTGCTCGTGTTCATAATCTTTGTTTGTTTTAGACCATTCAGCGCATTCATGAGCTTCGCCTCGCTCTCCTGCAGGGCTTGGTCGTGGTCCTTCTTGTATCTCTCCCATACGCGGTACCACTTGCTGGGGTTCGGCGGCTTGTATGCCGTGGCTTTGTACTCCATCGGGAAGTCGCGCTGGATGATCTTGAGCCATATCTCCCCCGTCTCTCCATCGATTTGGGGGGAGTTGATTTCGATCTGCCGTAGCTGATGGGCGTTGTCGACTCTTGAGAGGATGTTGCGGACGTTTTCGTAGGGAAGGTAGTCGCCGACGCTTTCGAGTTCGCGGATATTCTTGATGCACGCCGCGGTGGCAAGCTCCATCAGGGACTTGACAGGCATCTTGGCGAGAGCTGAGCTGGTAATTCGGGAGGAATTGGATGTGTTGGATGCGACTCTGAATCACCGCGATGGACTGTGGGCTCTATGCTGGCGAAATGATGGAGATGACGGACGACTAGAGCAGGTTCATGATCTGGCGAAAGATGGGTGAGAAGAGCAGAGAAGAAAGAATGAAAACAGGGAGGAGAAGAAATGGATGCGCTTGTCCGTCCAACCCTGGTGTCACAATTTCATTTTCATCTGTTGCAGTCTCGTTGTTCGTAGAGACTCGAGAAGTTGGGGGATGTTCGAGGCTGATATAGGCACAAAGCACCCGAGTGGACAACCTGAGTGGGCGACAGGGATACGCACCTACCTGGAGAAGCGAGCTATTCCCAGCTGGGACGCCAAACTTTAGCCGTACCGGGGATAGCGCGTAGCATGTGCGAAATGTGTACAGAAACCCGCTGCGGGCCTGAGGAGCTCACATGGCCCGTGCGCGAGTCAGTGTCTTGTGGGTTTTGCTCCAGCTCCCATTTCGTCACTGCAGCCTTGGAGACTTCCCCCAGGCCTTTGACTTCTCGCGTCTTTGTCCATCGCCAATCCTCTCCGCATAGACACTCCCTCAAACCCCCTCACGCTCTCGCGCACGCTCTCTTCTCTCACAGCGCCAGACTCTCTCTTTTGCAACCTCCTCCTACGCCAGAGAGTCTGGTTGGGTCGCTCACTCGCTGCAATCGCCCGCCCCTCGCCCAGCATGGCCGACACGGGATTCATCAAGCCGGACCCTGAGGCCACGGCCTCGCCCGCCAACGCCGACGAGGACGACCTCTACGAAGACGCCGGCGACCTTGAGTTCTTCGACAAGAATACTAATAGCGCCGCTGAGACACTCTACCTCGCGCGCGTTCCCAAGTACATGTGGGACGCGTGGATGAAGATGACGGAGCGGCTAGGCGATGACGACGAGATTCAAATTGGCACACTGCGCACCTGGGCTGAGACCAAGCCTGACGGCGTCACAGATGTATGCCGCACCTACCAAATTGGCATATACTCCACACATTGAAATATCTGACACCTTCTAGACCAAATTGCGCATGCTGCTTCACAACAATTGCCCCGAGCACCAGCTCATTCCCCGCGAGTACGACCTCGAGGTTCTGGACGCCAATGTTAGCAACCACTTCATCTTCAGTGAGGAGGATCTCCCAGGGTTCAAGGCCCGCAGCAAAGCCCGTCAGGATGCGGCCAACGCTGGAATCCCAGCGTCGCTCCTGAGACAGAGAGCGGCCGCTGCCGCTGGCGCCCCCGAGCGACCAACCTACGATCGAAGGACTCGATATCAGCCATACTACCGCAAGGCGGTGCCGAGTTAGTCGTCGCAATGGCAGCTGTATGCCTTTATGCTAATCTGACGTTACAGAGCGCACCAAAGTGTTCGGCAAGATTCACTACGACGTCCGTGTTGAGCCCAGAGATGTCCAGGAAGAGGAGCGTCTTTTGGCACAACGCCTGATGGATGCCGAGCAATCCAAGTCGAAACTCCAGATCATCAGCCGCAACAAGGCGTCCTCCATCATCAACCCTGGCACTGCCGGCGCAGTTGGTTGGGGAGGCAACTTCATTGTAAGCGTTTTTATCGCTGGATGGCACCCTCTCATTACTCACATTACTACAGAAAAATACTGCACCGATTGCCAAGCCCAAGAAGGGCGAGGTGTTCAAGGCGGCCCGTATTCCCAAGAACCAGCTTCTGGATCTTATCTTCGATTGCTTCCGTCAGTACCAGTATTGGTCGATGAAGGCACTCCGACAGAAGCTCCAGCAGCCCGACACGTATTTGCGCCAAGTTTTGGAAGAGGTTGCCGTGCTTAACAAGAGTGGCCGCTTTGCGAACCACTACTGCCTCAGCGAAGCCTACCGCGACAAGGGTGGTTCGGATGCTGCGGCGGAGGCTGCAGCGGAGGCGGCCGATGACGGCGACGACGATGAAGGAGAGGAGATGGAGGACGTTTTGCCCACGCAGTAACCTGTGGAAGATGTTTGCATGCTCGCAGGTCCCCAAAACAGTGGAAACCCAAGTTGGTGTTATTTTGTAAGTTGATCGGTTTGTGGTGTTCGGGGTCAAGGCAACAAGGCCAGGGTTTTTAGAATATGATACCCTTTATTATTAGAGATTAGGACAAATACGAAGCCAGCGCAGCTTGCCCTTGCAATGGGCGCCTGATCACTATGAGGCTTGGCGTTTGAGTGAGGATCAAGGGACCAAGGGACCAAGGACCCAAGGCAATGCTGCAATCCGGCTCGTTTGAAGCTCCACACTCGAGACTGTGGCATCCACACGGGCAGCTACGTAATTCATCTTGTTCCCCGCACGCCATTGATGATGAAGCTGCTTTAGGTAATTCGGTCGCGATGGATTGATAATTGATCAGCTGTTTGCGAGGAAGTGGCTGCGATTTATTTGGTGGCGGAACGTCTTGGGTCATGAACAAAGTTCCCAACCAACACTGCACACTCGGAGCTTTATCTCATTTTCCAACAACCTTTTTATCATTTATTCATTTTCTTAAGGAGACTTTCAAAAGTACTAGCAAGCCGTCTGCCGCCACAATGCATCTAATATTCGACTTTGACGGGACAATCACCCAAAAAGACACCATCGGGGTGCTCGCCGACGCGGCAATTGAATATCAGAAACAAAATAGCGGCCAAGACCTGCAGGCCGAATGGGACCAAGTGGTCCGATTATACATGGACGACTTCCAGCGGTACAGCAACAACCACCCGACGCCGGCAGAGGATCGGACCTGCACGGACGAGGAGCTGCGCTTTCTGTCGGGGATGAAGGACGTCGAGGAGGCGTCGCTGGGGCGCGTCGCCGACTCGCGGGTCTTTGCCGGGCTCGACGCCGAGACGCTGCGGGCGGCTGGCGCCGAGGCGGTCCGGAGCGGCCGGGTGCAGATCCGGGACGGCTTCGGGGACCTGCTCGGGCTCGCGGCGGACAGGGGGTGGGACGCGTGCGTCGTCTCAGTCAACTGGTCGCGCGCCTTCATCGAAGGCGCCCTGCTGCCGCGCCGGATCCGCGTCGTCGCCAATGAGCCGCACGCCGACGGGTCGATCCTGGGGCCGGACTTTCTCGGAGGAAGGATGACCAACGGCCGTGAGAAGAGGGCTGCGCTGGAACATCTCGCGGCGGATAGGAGCCAGAGCGGCGAACGTGTGATATACTTTGGGGACTCGACGACGGACATGGAATGTCTCCTCCAGGGGGGCATCGTCATCTCTGATGATGGGGCGTCGTCCTTGATGCGGACGCTGCAGAGGGTAGGGGAGCCCGTGCCGCATGTTGACGAGCGGGACGCTGCCTCGACGCTCATGTGGGCGAGGAACTTTCGGGAGGTATTGGAGAGTGGTGTGTTGAATGAGTAGACAGGGAATGCAATTATGCAACGAGTGATGGGATTCGGCACATGGCTTCTTGGAGCAATATGCCTGTGAACAGGGTGTCGGCTTCTGAGTTGAATGTTGTGCTATTGAACTACCCACGTGTTACCAACAGCAATCGTCTAGAGTTCATCTGGGATCTTATCGCTAAACATGTGAATAACTTCCTTGGAAGTATCTTCGTTACTACTTTCTCCGTATACCAGGTCCTGGCGCTCAGTGCACACAGCACGTCGCAACCCAAGTCCTGCCAGTCCTGTCAGTCCTGCCAGTCTCCTGGTCTCGCTCCGGTCTCTTGATGTTACACTTTTAGGTCTATGTGCAAAGGGAGAGAGGTTTTTCAATCGCTAGATTGGAGTTACTGAGGTAAGTGCAACTCGCGTGGGTGGTGTGCTGGCTCTTTGTTCTTTGTGCATACTGTTTTCACTGGACAAGGGCCTTGTTCCCACTGGCCAGCCGGCCATGTTTCGTTATTGGCAATACAGAGTGCATGAAAGACCAAAGAACAATCAAGCAAGAGTCAGACATGGCTACTTATTAATTGACATCGCTGGTACTATAAGTTGAAGATGGGTGCTCTTGGGAAGAGGAGAAACCGACCATCTTTGACACGCAACAAAGAGGAACGCAGAAATACAGACCTTGACGACACAAAAAAAAAAAAAAAAAAAACCCCTTGAAACTACGTGAAATAGCCATGTGTGTTTATGTACGCACAATCTTTAAATGCTCTCACTCTATCTGGAGCCGGCGCGTGAGGCTCTGCAACATTGCCATAGATCACAAGCTGGGCAAGCTGCCGTTCGGCTGCTCCACGCGCACGCCGCATGCTTTTATGTCGAGGAGGGTGCAGCGGGAGTGCGACAAGTGCAGAAGGCTGGACAATAGGTTCAGAAGGGTCAAGGTCGGCTTGGACTTGTGTAAGCAGAGGCTGCATCGGTTGGGGTGGTTGGAGGAAGAGGGTGGTGGGGGTGAAGCTGGGAGTAAGGAGAAGATAGAGGAGAGGGAACATCAGGGAGAAGCTTGTGAGAAGGGATAGAATGGCAAGGCTGATGGGATACAAGAAGAGGCTTATGAGAAGGGAGAGGATAGTAGAGCTGATGGTATTGAGACTTAGGTTGCTGTAGAGGTCTACAGACACGCCGTGCTGTACGGCCTGATGCCTCTGAACCAACCTTGACGGCTTTGTTGACTTTAACACAAATGCGAGAGCAATATCATCTTGATCCGAATAGTCCAATGTATTTTGCGTTGAGTCTGGGACAGTGACGTAAGCTGACTTGACGAAACTCGAGTGTGATAAAGAACTAGAGATGGCTTGACCCATATACGGTTCAAACTATCGTGCAGCAAAATGAGTGTCCAACGGTTTCTAAACCGACGGGAAAGACTGTGTTCTGAGATGGTCAGCGAATAGTATATGAAATCCAACATTTAAACAATCTGCTCCCTGAACGATGCCAAGCCTACACAGCTGTCGACCGCTGATTCATGCTCCAGATCCTAGCCTCCATAATCTGGCGTTGCCTCATACTCGCACTCCGTCCCAGCGGCGTCTCGCCACCTCCGTCCTTCACGGTCGAGTCGACGGCCTCGAGGTCGCACATCTCGTCCTCCTCCCTGACCTTGACCTTTTCGTCGCGGCGAGCTGACAGGTAAAAGAAGTCGTGGACGAAACTATCACCGAGGTTGCGTGGCCTTCCGTCGGCGGTCCAGAAGCGCTCCTCGCTCAGCTCCTGCGACAGGTGGCGGCGAAAGTAGCGATCTTGGGCCACCCACCAGGCGCGCCAGACAACGAGGATGAAGACGGTCAAGGGAATGGCGACGGCCCAGTAGACCCAGAAGCTCTGCCCGAAGCGCTTGACGTTGCCTACGCCTGTTGTTGAGGCTGTCGACGAGGGATCAGCGTCGTCCTCCTCGTCCGGCCCCAGCCAGTCGAACATGGACATGCCGAATAGACTGCCTAGGAACTCGCCCGGCAGGAAGATGGCCGTGATGACGGCGAGGGCCTTCATGGCCGAACTGTCGCGGGAGGATGCAACCGCCATGCGTGCGTTGAGCACGTTGTCTTCCTGGGCCATTTTACTGTAGATCTGGAGATATGTAAGTGGTGATATCTAGATGTAACTTAAGAAGGCCAACGTACCATGTCGATTTGCGCTCGGCATCGAGCCTCGGACATGCGCCTGTCGGTTTCAAGGCCCATGCAGAGCCGCAGCAGTCCGTCGAGATACTGCCGAATCTCGTGCCAGTGGGATCCGAGCGAGTCGCCGTCCATTTCTCCGCCGTCCGGCACCTGGACCCGCAATCTCGGCGGCAGAACCGGGCTCACCGGAGCCGGACCTCCGCGCTCGGGATCCAGCAACATGGGGCTCAGCATGCTGAGATCCTGGCCAAAGTCGAACGGCGTCGAGTTGCTGCTGCTGCCCATGCGCTCAGCCAGCTCGTCACCGGCCAAGATCAGGACCTTGACGGCGCGCTCCATCCAGCGGATCGTATCCAGCAGCTTGATGGTGTCCTTGAGGACCTCGTGGGCGCGCTTCATCAGGTTGGCCATGGTCATGGGGCCCCAGGTGACCTTGCCGTTCTCGTCGCGGCTCATCTGGCGCCGCAGCCGGAACGGCGACGGATCCTCCGTGTCGAAACCCGCGACGTTGCTGACGTCGTGCTCCAGCGCTGCCACGTTCATGTTGTTGTCCGAGACGGCCTCCTCGCACCGCATGAACTGCACCTGGAGAAGTACCACCGGCATGATGAGCGGGTGCGCCCAGTGAGCTCGGCAGGATTCGAGCCGGTGGTCATACTCGTCGAGGTCATCCAGGTTGTGTCTCCTGGGCTCCCACGACTGTCTCACCAGGATGGTGGCAGAGCGAGTGTGGACATTGTACGTCATGGAGAGGAAATCACAAGGCGTCCTGGGCATTTCAGAAAACGACAAAATGACACCTATTGCTTTTGTTAGAGACTGGTTCGTAGGATGACTTGTCTCTTGTACTCACTCAACTCCGACCTGTCCTTGGACCAGAACCGCGACTCGGTCGTTGTACGCGTCGAGTACTGCAGCGTGGCAGGATGCAGTTTCATGGCTGCCAGGTCGTCCACGGTCATGCTGAGGATATCCCGGCCGCCATACGCGGGGGTCCTGCGCTTGAAGCATATGCTATTCAATGTTAGTCGGCGTGGTTTTAGTAACATGATGCATGGAAGACGTACACTCTGCGGATTCTGCCCTCCATCCGGGCTGAAGGAGACTCTGTGCCGTCTGGTTTGCGGAATTCGCCCTGACAAGTTAGTAACTATTCGTACGGCTCTACTTATCAGACACTTACGTTACGATCCAAGAGGAAGCCATGACGGAAGGCTAGTTCGAACAGCGCAGTGCCAGACGAGTCGTTTCTGGTAAAGTGATGGGCGACGTGTTCGTCCCCATCGACCAGGTGGTCCTGCGGCGTCTCATCACCCGAACTCTCAGGCTTCTTATAGACGACGTACTCGTCGTACTCAATGTTGGACGGTGTACCATCCTTGGGAATGAGGACCTGACTCGAGCAAACTCGCTGGTCGTAGTTGAAGAGGTCTAAGCCGTGGTGTACGAGCCCCATCTCGTCTTAGGGCGGCCGCGTGTTGCCGTCAAAGTCCGACAGCAAGGGCTTGCGAAAGTTGAGGACGAGGAGAAGGGCCACCCTGCTTCGCCGGGCAGCGGCTCGTGGAGACATGGATTGCTGGGAGAAGTTTGGGGGGGGCGGAGATGGAAAAGCAAGCACGTAGTTTACTTTACAATCTACGGACGTGTTGAGGGAAACCGAAGAAATGTCGATCCTTATTCTCTTTTTCAAAGGCCAAGATTTTCATCAGGACCAGAAGCGGGTCGCACAGCGTCTTTAAGTATGATATCAAGTGCTGACAGCTACGCAAAGAGCCAAGACTTGACCTGGCCCGTCGCCAATGAGCCCAGCAGGGGTACCCAGCTCGTTAATGTCGCATCGCCGCAGTCATTGGCCGCAGTTGGAACGTCATGATAGCCGCTTGACGCCTGAAGGAAGACCTCCGCCTCGCTGCCATGTTCATGTGAGCAAGTCAGACAAGGGTTTGGCAAGGTGCGGCTGATGTTAAAACCGGGGGGGGGGAGGGGGGAAGATCCTCACCGTTCGAACCCGCACCTTTCTGGGCCAACCGGAGGGTCGAACAAAGTGGAGGTTGAGGCTCCGTGAACGGACCGGCGCGGGGGATTACGGGACTCCACTCGGAAGGCCCGGGGGTGCACCCCGGCCAGGCAACGGCGTTTGGGACCAGGGTGGTGGTGGCTTAGATCCGGGGGCGTTCCAGTGAGGGGGAGAGGAGAGGCTATTCAGACAAGGTGTGCGTGAGTGGGACGAACTGCTTCTAGAAGAAGAAGTTGTGTGGGGTGATAAGAGAGATAGAGAGGGAGGTTGGGCAGCATTGGAACTGGGCCATGCATTGTGACCATGACATGTGATGGATGTCAAGGTGAAGGAAGAGGGCAGGTTCTTGTTACGGGATTGCTTCATATATCACCAGGACGAGACGAGATAGTGACGTCGGTCGGGATTCATTATGGACAGGAAGAGTTGGTATTGTATTGCAGTCAAGACTCAGGAATCAAGATGAGGATTCGATTGTACCCAGCCATAGTGAGAATGGGCCAAACCGGGTAAGTTAGCTGAGCACCGTAGAATTCCGTCTTCGAGTATCAATCTGATATGGATCTTCTTCAATGTGTAAAATGTCAAAATACGGAAATATCGATATTGGGCATCATTCGCATCGTCCCATGTCATAGCCCAAACCTCCTTGCCTCCCTCAGCCACACTCATGTTGGGTGTGCATCATCCTTGACGAAATGCCCTCGTCATTTTTGGGACTGCCCATGTGTCCTACCACTTGCCTAAAATGGCTCACCTTCAGCGATATCATTTCTCAGGTCACCAACCAACCTCCTGGAGGCGAAGATGCAAGGGGTCATGTGCGTGATTATTCGCCTCGAGTCGAGTTAGTTATGCTCCACCTGGTGCGAGGCGAGGTCGATCGTTTTTGAATCCACCAATTGAGAAGGGAATAACACGGGAGGGCATCGCGAAGAGGCTACCTTTGCGAAACCGAATCTTGGGGGAGCATTTGGACATCCCATTTCATACAGAATATAATAATAACGAGGATTTGGGCTAGAACTGCGACCTGAAAGAGTCGTTGAGACAGTCCAGGACACACTGCTGTCGCAATTTATGCCTATGTCTTGGCAGTTGGCTTGGCAGTTGAATTTAGACGAGTAGCTAGAAATGGGTATCGAAGCTTAGCTTTTGATCCCAGGTCCCAGATATCGTAGATGCGATAGAGTACCTAAGTATCGTAAGCTATGGGATGCAATATCTCAACGGCCTACTCCTTCCTGTCAATGTCTTGTCTCGGACTTGGGCCAATACTCCAATCGGGAACAGGGCAACGAAAGGGACAGGGCTGTTCAAGATCCGCAATCCAGCGAAAAATCAAGCAATGGAATGAAGCTTCATCTTGGTCAATTCCAAGCCCCGGCGCAAGAGCTTGATTCATAGATCGAGGCTTGGCTAGCGTGATAGCTAACAAAGGAGGGCGGTTGTGTTATTTGCGCCCGACACCACGCGGGTTGAAGGTTTCTCAAATGCTTGGGTATTGAAATGTCCCTTGAAGATGACGGCCTTTATTATACAATATTGGACAATGACATTCTAGACGGGATGAAAACACGGCAGGGAGAAGTCATCAGGGATGGATGGATGGTCCCACCACTAAGAGAAACAAACGACTCTCGCTTGGCAAGGCGCACAACGGGCACTAAGAACAGTAACCCAGGTCTTTGCACGCCATCAGGCACAGAGAGTTTGGCTTGGAATAATAATTTGATGATATGAATTTTTATTTTATTTTATTTTAGTCAATCCTGTAATATTCTAAGCATGAGAAATAAGAATGAGCCTGGGTAGTTGTGCCGTAGGTGATGCGTGATAAAACTGTGAATGGGGGTGTTGGTGAAGGGTGACGAGAAGGGTGGTTGTCAAGGGATGCGAGTGTCTGTTCCTAGGACTTGGCAGGACATGACTGATGATTATCACTGTAAAATCTTGTTCAATTACATCCTGCAACTTATGTGTCATCCAGTCTATTAGATGTATCTCAGTCATGTACCAAGCCAGCCTCCTTTCAATAACATGCCACAATGCCATACACATAAATGAAACGTCCCCTCTTCCCGCCCTGTCGCCGGGTTGAAGCCGATTCTAGCTTCTACTCAGTCTGGATTCTACTCAGGCACTGGCGCATTCCTGTATCTCTCCGATTACATGCCACACGCCCTCGTTTTGGCGCCCCGAGTGTCCAGCCTCGGCTCCATCGAGCCCTTTCCCCAATATGGAAGGGCGAACATTGCCTCTAGAGGGGCAAGTATTTTCATCGAATACCGTGGTGTTTCTGATTTCCCCTGGGTTCTGATCCCTCGTGCCGCCGTCGTTGTCGCCCAGTTTCCAAGACCCTTCACTAATACTAATACTGGCGTCAACCCCACAATGTTCTTTCTTCGCAGAGCTCCATATGTGCAGTCAACCCCCCCATGATCTGATGAAAATCATCTAAGGCCCTTGTACATCGTCACTGCATTCTCCGCGGTGGTTGTTGGACGGCCGCGCAGCTCGCCGAAAACTCCCCAGCCCTCCTCGAGCATCCCCGTTCCACCGAAGGATCACGAGCCACGAGCCACAAGGAGTACCACTCAGATCGCACCTCTGGATCTCGATCCTTGTTTAATAAGGCCTCGTCGTGCTGTACTCGGCAACCGGTTCATTCTCATTCACCCACAACACTCGGCATCGCATCAACAATGCTGAGACTTCTCCTCACCACCGCGCCTCTGCTGGCGCAGCTCGTCCTGGCAGCTCCCGGGCTGGACCCCAGAGACCACGCAGCCCGTCGAAACCAAGTCGACAACTCTCACAGGAATCCTATCGGCCAGGGGGTTCTAGAGTCGATTGTAAATCACGATTCTCCCAACATTGGCGAGGAATTGTTCGAGTCAGTCGCTACTCGCAATTCTCCCAAGGCCGGCAACAAGATTGACAAAGGAGTCTCGGAGTCAGCTCGTTATGTTTCCAACATCGGCAAGGGAGTTTCAGAGTCACTTATTATTCATGGTTCTCCCAAAACCCGCAACAAAATCGGTCAGGGAGTCGTAGAGTCAATTGTTGCTCAGGATTCTCCTAACATCGGCAAGGGGGTCTTAGAATCGTTGCCGTCAAATGTGGGATTCAAATCTACCAAATTGGGCAAGGGAGTTGTCGAGTCACTTAGTGATATCGAGTCTGAGCCCCTCGACGGCGAGAATGACGATAACACCGAGCCACCGCCTGAGAATATTGATCCGCCTACTGAGAACATTGACTCGCCGCCTGAGAATAACGAGCCGCCGCCTAAAAACATCGAGCCGTCACCAGAGAACAACGAACCACCACCTGAGAATATTGAGACTCTTCCCGAGAACATCGAGCATCCTCCCGAGAATGTTGAGCCCCTTCTTGAAAATATCGAGCCGCCCCCTAAGAACATTGAACCTCCACCTGAAAACCTCGAGCCACCACCGCCTGAGCCACCAGTCGAGCTCTTCGACGACGAATTGGGACCCATCGACCCCGAGACAGAAATCCAAAACACAGCTTTGAGAGAACAGGAGGAGTCAATGTACGTCGTAGAAGACGAGGATGAAGACGATGGCGATGACGACGAGGATGATTCGGGGTTCTCTGTAGTGCAAACTGGCCGCGGCTTCTCCCCTAAGCTCAAGGGCTACAAGGGCATGGCGAATAAAAAGAGGCACATCTATGATGAGAAGACGTACAAACTGAGGGCTCTCACGAAGAAGAACGTTCTTTACTTTACCAACTGGTACGTGGTACATCCTAACATGGAAATGTAGATGAGAATGTTAACATGATATAGGGGCATCTACGGCGCAAATTTCCAGCCCCAGCAGATTCCTGCTGCCAACGTCACTCATTTGCTGTACTCATTCTTGGATATTGCCACAGATGGAACAGTGTAAGCGACTCCCCAATGCCTAGATTCCTGGCATATTTGGCTGATGTTCCCTAGGATATCCTCTGATACCTGGTCCGACATTGAGAAGCGCTACCCCACCGACTCGTGGCAAGAAACCGGGTACAACGTCTACGGGTGCGTCAAGCAGCTGTACGTGCTCAAGAAGAAGTACCGCAAGTTTAAGACGCTGCTGTCCATCGGCGGCTGGACCTACTCCAGCAAGTTCGCGCCCGTGGCGGCCAACGCGGCCAAGCGTAAGAAGTTTGTCGACTCGGCTGTTAAGCTGCTGGCCGACTGGGGCTTTGACGGTGTCGACGTTGACTGGGAGTATCCTAGCACGTCTACCGATGCTAACAATTACGTGCTGCTGCTCAAGGAGCTTCGAGCCGGGCTGGACGCCTACGCGGCCAAGAACAACATGAAGTACCGCTTCATTATCACTGTGGCCACAGCAGCTGGGCCGTCGCAATATAGCATCATGAACCTCAAGGGCATGAACCCGTACGTCGATGCCTGGCACCTCATGGCCTACGACTACTCCGGGCCCTGGGACAGCATCACGGGTCACCAGGCCAACCTGTACCCTTCGCAGGCCAACCTCTTGTCATCGCCGTACAACACCAACAAAGCCGTGTCCGACTATATGGCCCAGGGCATCTCCGCCAGCAAGATCGTTCTCGGCATGCCACTATACGGCCGGTCCTTTGCCAAGACGACCGGCCCTGGGAAGCCGTATAGCGGCGTCGGCGGAGGCTCAACGGTCGGACAGACGACCACACCGGGTATCTGGCTCTACAAGGACCTGCCGCGTCCCGGGGCTCAGGTGACGGTGAATACGCAGGCCGTTGGTGTCTGGTCGCTTGACGCCATCTCCAAGGAGTACGTTACCTACGACAACCTGCACACGGCCCGCATCAAGGCAAGCTACATCACCAATAAGAACCTCGCCGGCGCCATGTACTGGGAGGCCAGCGGCGACAAGACGGGCGCCGACAGCATCGTAGCGACCGTAGCGAACCAGTTTAGCATCTTAGATACGACGCAGAACATGCTGTGGTATCCCGCGAGTGCTTATGCCAACATGAGGGCTGGCATGCCGTCGTAGTGTTTGGATAGGTAGTTGAGGGCGTAGTTTTGTATGCATTTTCACGGCATTGGCATCATTAGTTATTGCATCTATCGTTGTTTTAGATATCCCAGTTCTGGTGTTGGAGAATAGAGCCCTCAGGGGCATTCTAATTGTCTTTTGATCGTTATAACATACGCGAGAACCTCTGCTATCGGGGTTGTGTCTGAACAAGTAAATTGGGCTTGTATGCCACTCCGATACTCATCACTAATTCTACCTCAGCAAGATGAGACTAGCAATCAGTACACCCAAGCCAAGCCCAATGCTTGGGGCTGGTCTATGTGCCGGCGAAGGGGCACTTGATTCAGTGGCTGCGGCAGCTCCTGATGTTTCTGCAGCCCCTGATGTCTGCGCAGCCGCTGTCTCTCCCGTGACGAGGGTGATGCTTCCAAATGTTGTGGAAATTCCACTGCCAGAGTTCCTAGAATTGCCAGGCTCAGATGATCCGGATCCAGATCCAGATCCAGAATCGCCTTCTTCGCTGTTTCCATCCTCCTCCTCATCTCCCTCTTCCTCACCATCTCCCTCTTCATCGTCCCCTTCTTCTTCGTTGTCTTCCTCATCATTCTCCTCGTCCTCCTCGTCATCTTCATCATCGCTGTCGCTGTCGCTATCACTGTCGCTGTCATCGTCGCTATCACTGTCGCTGTCATCGTCGCTATCGTCTTCGTCCTCGTCCTCCTCATCATCTTCGCCATCACCATCCTCGTCTTCGTCTGACCCATCTTCAGATCCAGAGCTCGACTCCCCGGATTTCCCAGGAATGTCAGACGTATCAGTGCCAGAGGCAGTGTTGTTGGAGTTGATGAGAGTGGCAGATGCCGCTATCGAGCCACCTGACCTCGACGCGTCAAAGGTCCCGTTGCTAGGCCTCGATCCAGATATCACGGCAGTAATCTGAGGTTTGGCGCCTCTGACGATTGTGGAAAACTTTTGCGATACCTGTCGTAAAATTAGCTTCCAGGATTGTCCACATTCTCACGGTTGTAGGGTCTCACCGTTGTGCCATTGATACCACCCCCGAAAACCGGGGTGATAACTGCTGCATTATCTCCAGTAGGAACAGGCGTGGGTGTTATTAAACCTTGTTCCAGGTTTACCGCCGTAGTTTGAGAGGTAACAATCGCGATAGGCGTGTTCTGCGTCGCCAAGCTACCGTCTACAGCAGGAAGTGACGGCAGCAAGCCCAAAACAGGGGCAGCGATTCCGGTTCTGGAAGTGACTGTTTCGAAGGGAAGATTAACTTGAGTGGACTGGTTGTCCGTATTGAGAGCCTGGTGAAGGTTAGATTAGAGTTATTGAGTTAGGTCAGCGACCATTCAGTCTTACCGGGTTGGGTGTGTTGATGGACTGGGCAACCGCAGTTGATACACCCATCATCATAGCCAACCATCTCATCGAGGGACCCATTATGAAGAATTCAAGAGGCAACAAATTAAGAGTAGGTGTAAAAAGGGCAACGAGATCCAGCGACAATTGGACACAGCGCCAGCGCTTCAGCAAACAACAATCCGACAACCACACAAAGGAAGGTGAAATTAAGGCAGCAAATAAGAAGAAAAAATGCCGCCCAGCAGCCTCGAAGAAAAGAATGAGCAAAAAAGGGTGGTAGAGAACACCCAGCAAAGCAACACTGAGCTGGGTCGGACTATAAGAGGCGGTTGGATCATCGCCAAGACTCGCATCCCCCCATCCCAGAAACACAACATCCCCGATCAAACTGCCCCAGCCCTCGCCTCCCCACGCAGAAACAATCTGCGACGCGACAGATGTGGAGTATTTCCCTTCTTTCTTTTTCGTCCCAAAAAAACTGTTACAATTATGCTTCTTCGGCTGGGAAGGATCCCACAGGGCCTTGTTTCGGTTTGTGGTCGGATGAGAAATTCTGATACAACCCTTACGACCCCTGCTCCGGACGATCAAACAGACCCGTCTCCTTTTACGATGTAGCATAATAACTTGCTTGCCTAGTCTTCGGCTTCGAGCCGAATGCAACACGGCGCTCATCGTTACTGCTTGCCCTGCTTAGCGTCAGCAATCAGCTCCCAAGATTGCCTGGGCGAGGTGCTGGTGATACAGGAGGTAGAACGCCTCACAGGGGGACTTTGCCACGACTCAGCTCGGGACAACCAACATCAGACAAGAGACCCCTTGTTCAAATTCACCCAGCCCGTATTCTACAGAAAACTAGGTACAACATCGAGAAAATGACTCGTACAAATCGGCAAAATAAAAAAAATAAAAAAACACAACCGTGCCAGGCGTCAAAACAGACACCTCTTGACACACCGCGCCATTCTCCATCGTTTCAACGTCATCCAAGGCTACCCCGTCTTTGATCCACGCAGTAATTAGTGCGAGATGCGTCATCTGAAGCCCTGGACTGTCGACTGGTTTTTTGTGCCTGCACCTGCTGCTTCTATTACTGCCGTGCGGCGCGTCACCGAGGATCATGAAAAGTTCTACAAGTCCTGTCCCTGCCCTTCCGCGGGAGTCCCCGAGGATTCGACTCCGTGGAAAGCATCACCAAAGGCAGAATCCTCCATGTCCATGTTGAGATCGAGGCCTTCGCCAAGTTCACCCGCAGACCCGTCGAGGGTTGGGCCATCGAAGCCGGACAGGGCGTCTCCAGCAGTGTCGAGGTCGCCGAGGGAACTGAAGTCGTTCTGATCGAATGACACAGAGCCGCCATCTGTGACGGCTGGCGTTGCAGCCGCAGAAGGTGCCTTGTTAGATGACCCCTGCTTAGTCGGGTCGCTTTCCTCCGTAACTGGTGCAGTTACACTAGTTCCAGCCACAGACGCGGCTGTGGCCACAGATGCGTTCGGGTCTGGAGTCGCTCCGCCCTTGGGGACGACAACCCAGTCTCCACTGCCCGTGCCTTGGTCAGGTGCTGTTCCAGTTGACTCCCTGACGGGCTCATCAGTGCCACCCATGGACACATCACCTCCGCTCGTCGCTTGTCGAACAGAAGCCTGCAGGCCGGCTGGGGACGGAACATTCAGGTTGGAGGGAGTAGCCGCGCGGGAGTGGGCCGCTGATAGTTGAGGCTGGGGCGTAGGGAAGTTGTTGACTGGGGTTGAAGTCGCCGAGAGCCCAGTCCCCATCTGATCTAGTAGCCCGGCAGCGGTGTTGCCCATGTCGACATCTGACTCTCCAACCAGGACGCCGCTATTTTGCGAGCCGGACTGGGAAGCTTGTCGTGACAGCTGCGGAGCTGGGGCGGGCGCAGGTTCCGGTGCTGGCGCCTGATAACCGCCTTCTTGAACACGGAAAACTGACGATTTGGCCTCGACCTTGCGACCAGTGGAGGCCTCAGCCTCCGCAACAATCTCGGCGATCGTCTTCTTAGTAACGGGGCGAGGTCCTGCGTCTTCTTCTTGGGGATCCAGTCTGCCCTCAAGTCTCCAAACCTCAGGCCCGGTGCTCTCAACCACATTCCTGAGCTCCTTCTCCTTGCTGTTCAAGATTGAGCTCTCTTTGAATTTGGCGAGAGTCTGAGCGTGCTCGGCTTTCATCTTCTCGATTTCAGCTTTCGTAGACTCCATGTGCTCCTTGACACGATTGCGGAACTTGTCCGCCTGGCCAGCATCCAGACGGCCAATGTAAGGCTTTTCAGGCACGGAGGTGGGTGCGTCGTACGCCTGCGCTGAGAAGATGCCTTCAGTCAATGAAGCCAACTCGCCCTTGAAGCCCAGGTTGAGATCTGCAGGAGTAATCTGGTGAACTCTGTAAGGGGAGGACAATATCTCTTCCATCCATTCGTGGTTCTGCTGGTATCGATTCAACGAGATCTCTCTAGGGGTGAGATGGTCAAACATGTCGCCCCTCGAGACGTCTTCATCGTCGTCGAACGCGGCATCTAGTTGAGGCATTCCTGGAACAGCCACCGGCTGCCCTTGGCTCGCAGCGTGTCTGGCTCGCTTCGCCGGGGGGCCCTGGGGAGGCTGGGGAGGATAGGCCATCTGCTGCGGTACCCCACGGGGAGCCATTTGTGGTGCCACTTGCTGGCGGGTAGGGTCTGGAAGCGTGGGCCAGTTGACCCGATCCGACAGCATGAACTCCTTGCGGCGAATCTGGCCAGCTCTCTGCAGGAAGTGGCGCTGCGACATGAGGTTGTTGACTCGTTCGTCAAATGGGATCATAGAGATGGGAACTCGGTCGTTAGGCTCAGCGGGGCCGTAATGCACGATGAAGAGGCTGACGTCTGGCTGTGGAGGGTTGGGGTGGCCAGGCACGGGGACCAGTCGGAATCGTCGTCGGGCATGGAGAGCAAACTGCTCGCCAGGAATATAGCCGGCTTTTTGGTAGTAGATTTCCAGCATCTAGAGTGTTGTCAGCATTTATAGTCGGCAAACAATGTTGCAAACCCACCAGTCCGTTGCCCAAGTCATGCTTGTAGATCTGCTCAGGAGGCGCCCACACGAAGCCATCGGTAGCAAAGTTGGTGCCCAGGCGTTGCAGAGGCTGCCAGGTGAGGAGGATTGTGCCGTCGGTAGGCTTGTCGAGATATGTCCAGAAGAAGGGAGCTCGGTCTCGCGCGACCTGGGGGGCGCTCATGAGCCACTTGGCCACGTCGTTGAGGTCGAGTCGGGGCATCGCCGGGTATCGATAGGATGAAATCAGGTGGACATGGGGCATCTAAAAGATGGTCAGCGACGAATTGCGACGGACGCCGGTGCGTGTCTGCACATACGAGCTCCTGGGTGACGCCCTGGCTGGGATCGGGTTGAGCCATGGTGACGGTGTTCGCGGTCGCGGTCGAGTCAGACAACGTGTCCAGGGATCAAGCCTCGCGATTGACGCCTACGAGGAGTCGCAAGCTATTAAAGGACCTCGTTGATCGGGAAGCGGCAAGACGAGGGGCCGAATAGTGGCGATGGGATGGGGCGGCGCAACGGGTGATGAGATGTAGTTTGACAGACCGAGCGACAATGTCCTGGCGCGGCTCCAAACTTCTCGCGACAAGGCTGTGGGTGCCTGGCCAATCATCACGAAGCACTATGGCGCCTAAAAGTGGGTCAGAATCCAGCACCAGTCAAGACCCTTGTCATACACTTCAAAGCTGAGGAACATCAAGTCGGGCCCCTCATCATGACTGAGATACCTCAAGTCCTTGCTTCTTCATGCGAAAAATTGCCAAGATTAACCCTAATGAACGTGCCCAAATGCATCGTCATCATCATCAACTTCACATGGCCCCATCACATCTCAATCACGGTCTTCTCATCATAAACTGTCATTTTTTGATATTTTGCGACTAAAAGCTGCAGGATTTCATAGTTTTCCTCCTGAGCATTCTAAACCAGCCCATTCCAACCCATTCATTACCCGGTGCAGCGCCGGTATCCCCTGCGTACATATTCAAAAGCCTTTTGGCAAGACGCAGTTACCAAGCACCAATTGCTCTGGCATATTTACTTTCCTCCCCACATCCTCTACTCGCCACACGTTTATGCCTGGTAGGTAGAGGCAGACACGTTGCCACCACGGCCAGTCCAGTTGACGTGGATATCAGTGTCAATGGGGTACTTCTCGCTGGCGTGCTCGGGCTTGATGCGGAAGGTGTGAGCACCGAAGTAGTCACGCTGGGCCTGGAGCAGGTTGGCAGGGAGGTCCTTGGTGCGGTATCCGTCGAACCAAGACAGAGCGGTAGAGAAGGCGGGAGTGGGGATACCCAGAAGGGCAGTCTTGGCAATGACATCTCTCCAGCCGGGCTGGGCCTTGTGGATGGCCTTGTTGAAGAAGTCGTCGAAGAGAAGGTTCTGCAGCTCAGGCTCGTTGCGGTAGGCCGAGGTGATGTCCTTGAGGAAGACGGATCGGATAATGCAACCACCACGCCACATGAGGGCGATAGAGGGCTTGTTGAGCTTCCACTTGTACTCCTTGGCAGCCTGCGGGGATCTATTAGCTTGAGGCACATCAGGAGTTCGCGGGACAATTATCTTACCTCCTGCATAAGCATGAAGCCCTGGGCGTACGAGATAATCTTGGAGGCATAGAGAGCCTGCTCGAGGTCCTCAAGGAACTGCTCCTTGTCACCCTCGAACTTGGTGGTGCGGCTGACGAACTCAAGCTTGCCGGAGGCGACGGTACGCTCGTCCTTGATGCTGGACAGGCATCGAGAAAGGACAGCCTCAGCAATCAGAGTGACGGGCATGCCCAGGTCGAGGGCGTTGACAGCAGTCCACTTGCCGGTTCCCTTCTGGCCAGCCTTGTCAAGAATCTTCTCAAGAAGGGGCGAACCATCCTCGTCGTTGAAGTACATGATGTCGCGAGTGATCTCGATGAGGAAGGAGTCCAGGACACCCTTGTTCCACTTAGCGAAGACGTCGCCGATCTCCTTGTTAGAGAGGCCAAGGCCACGCTTCATGATGTCGTAGGCCTAAAATCACTTAGTCAGTGCCATAGACATGGCGCGAAGAGCCATTGGGGATTGCCATACCTCGCAGATGAGCTGCATGTCACCGTACTCAATACCGTTGTGAACCATCTTGACGTAGTGACCAGCACCCTCGTCGCCAACCCACTCACAGCAGGGCTCGCCGTCGCTCTTGGCGGCGATGCCCTGGAAGATGTCCTTGATGTAAGGCCAGGCCTCCTCGTTACCACCGGGCATCATAGAGGGGCCATAACGGGCACCCTCCTCACCACCGGAGACACCGGAACCGACGAATCGGATACCCTTGCCAGAGAGGTATTGGGAGCGACGGTTAGAGTCGGGGAAGTGAGAGTTACCACCGTCGATGATGATGTCACCGGCATCGAGAAGGGGCAGGAGCTTCTCAATCCAGCCGTCGACGGCAGCGCCGGCCTGGACGAGGAGCATGACACGGCGGGGAGACTTGAGCTTGCTGACGAACTCCTCGACGGTCTTAGCACCAACGATGGAGGTACCCTTGGCCTCGTTCTCGAGGAAGTGGTCGACCTTGGAGACGGTTCGGTTGAAGGCGCAGATAGTGAAACCATGGTCGGCCATGTTCAGGATGAGGTTCTGTCCCCTACGAGAGCTGTTAGGACACGGGAGAGCGGGCGAGAGAGTGAGGGTTCAACTTACATGACAGCAAGGCCAATGAGGCCCAGATCCGCACTTGGAACAGAGTCAGCATGATTCGCGTCTTGAGTCGCACCAGAAGACGATGTTGGTGTTGAGGGGGGGGCGGGGGTTTGGGCGCCACCCAGCTTGAGATTGGCAAGGCGGGCGCTTCGAAACCATAAGCCACATTCAACACGGGAGAAATTCGCAGCGCTGTCGATGAACCCAGCCGCGATCACAAGCTCAACACGAAGATCCCTCGCAATTTGCAGTGCTTGTCGTGCGGGAATTGAGGCGTGGCCGCCGCCAGAGCAGAATCATAAACTCTGGGGCGGGGTGGTGGGGTAATACCAGGACGATGAGGAGGGGTGATGGGGAGCTGTTGGAAGGAGCGAGCAATGGACTTACACGGGGCCAGACATGATGGGCAGGTTTGGATAGAGGCGATGGGTGGTTTGGTATAGGAAGTCAGTTGGTGGGATGTTTGGAGGGGAAAGAAAAAAAAGAAGAGAGGAGAGAGGAGAAGAGGAGATGGTTCACGAAAGAAATACCAAGGCCCGGGGATGGGAAGGAGAAATATAGGTGCTAGGTAAGAGCGGCGAGCGCAAGCAGGCGACGGACATGGTTACGGGCTACGGTTACGGGCCACGGCGAATGCTCCCCGTTCTTTTCAGCGAGACAAGGAGCGACAAGGAGCGAGACAGCCTGAGTGCGACCTGGAGGGACTGAAAACAGTACGTACTGTAGACTTTGGTACCACCTCCCATCATCATCCATGCACTCAGAACTGCTGTCACTCACCAAGTCTCTCACTTCAACCTAGCTGTAAATCACACATGGAACTGGACACTGAGGTGGACGCGACCTGAACCAGACCTGGGTTTGGTTTGGACTGGACCGCTCGCGCCAAGAAAAAGCGGGCACCCACACTCACTGGCGGGGCTCGCACTATCGTCATCACTGCGCCGACGACGTACCCAAAAGGTGGTGCTCTTACTAAATTACATAGCACATTTACCTTTTCAACGCCAGCCTCAGTCCCCAATCATGGAGCACTAGCATCGAAGATGGGGGTTTGGATTGATGCTTACAAACGGTGGGGGTTGCTTGCCAATTCCTGCCTCATCTTGGTTTTCCCTGCCGAGTTGTCCGTCGTTGTCGACACATGTCATGTAAGATGCTCTCTCTATCTCTTCTCTCTCAAGCCGCCCGTGTTTTCCATTCGAGGCCATGGCATTGACTGTATCCATGCTGGCATGGCATGGCATGGTATGGCCCAGCATCATCATCATCATGACTGATGCCCCTCCCGCCGCCCTAGTGCCCTGCGAGACGAGGCTACTATGCACTCATCAAGCGCGCAGGAGGTGTTAGGCTGTTAGCAGCAACGGACCGAGTTCCAGGCCCCACGCCAATTGCATCCCAGTAATCCCAGTATCCCAGCCTGACAACGGATTTCCCCCTCTCACGTCCCCACGACATCTCCGGATCGCGGACTTGTGTGCTCCGGAGCGACGCCGCGACTCAGGCAAAACATGTGTCGTCAGAAAGCAGCATCCGACTACGCCCTGGCCATGTTTCGCCTCAAGCTTCTAACCGCCCCCATGGCTGTCATTGTACTCCTTGCCAGCCACGCCGAATTCCCGGTTTGGCGTGGCGTTCTGGCCCAATGCAAAAATTAAAATATTAAAAATCTCCAACCCAACCCCATCCCGATGAGCCCGCCTACAGTCGTGACTCCTGGGTACGTCCCGAGGAGATTGGTTGTCACTGTTTCGACGGCTTGGAGGGGCGGGAAGATGCCCGCACTGACCTACCAGGCATTTCTCCCCCGCATGGGTAACAAGAGGCTGGACACACGCTGTAATTACCTAGCTACTCCGTCCAGTCCGATATTCAGGCTTCCATTCTTGCAACGACGCCGTGATTTTACCCTGTTGGACTCCGCCGTTGACGGAGATTCCGATTGTTGGGGCCTCTCAATGGATACCCCAAAGCCGCCTTGCCACTGCCGTCCCAATCGAGGCCCCCGTCGGACAGTAGCCCGAGCCCCAACACGCACCTGAGCTCTGGTGGGATGGCCAGTCTAGCGAACCCGAACCGAGACGGCCGAGGAGGGGCCAGAAAAGGCCGCAGAACATATCCGCCACACCTCGCTCAGCCAAGGCCATCGACGGAGCCAGCCTAGGAACGTGGTAGAATAGTAGAATATGGCTTGCAGTGGGACGCATTAACTGCCTCAAGTCCCGCCTCACCTCGGCCACCTGGGAGGGGAGCTCCACCGGAACGCAATCCGGAAAAGTGAGTGATGAGCGATGCGGCGGCGCGCGGCGAGGGCGCCGAGTTCATGCATCCCAGCCTTAATGTCCGAAGTCGCTCGCCGAGCAAGACGAGATAAAACTACTTCGTACTTTTACCAGCAGCACCAATGACGAAACTGCAAGACCCAGGGCGAGCCATCAAGCCATGCAGGGACGGCTCCTAACAGGCCTCCCACTGTCAACCCCTCCAAATCCACCCAGACGTCAGACCAAATAACGACGCCGCTCAGTCCCTTGCGCTCAAAACGACTCGACCCTCACCGATTAGCCCCCGGTGAGGGGTTCTCATTTCTCCCATGGCCAATCGCTTTGGACTTCATCCAGTAAACCCTCACTCTTCCCAACGTCATTTGCGCTGCGTGAGCTCTAAAAACTGCCCGACTTGGATGCCATGAGCCCCGCGACCCCCACCCCCAATGTCAGTGTCCGACGAGGCCCTGGCAAAATGCGCCTCTATTGCGGATGTGGTTCATCAAGCCTCATGTAGCGGACTCTTTCTTCCATGTGCTTGCGGGATAATAGATGTCTTTGATTTCAAATAAATCCGTGCATCCTCCCCATTACCCGTGCCCCACGAGCCGATCTTCCCCCTAGGACTGGGCCGCTTCTGGGAACGTCACGGAGACGCAGGATGGTCTCGAACCGTGAATCGAAATTGGGCTTCCCGATTCAATAGGGGAGGTTCTTTGCCTCATGCATCAACTCAGTGTCTCCTCGGAGGCTACGATAGCATTGTGAAACGTTATTCACGCAATCTGTATAATGCCCAATTCTCTTGGCAATTTTGCAACGCTTTTCCGCGCACCGGGGAAAAATCCGTTCTTCTAACCCCCCGCATCGATATGAGGTCGGAAGGGGTGGGGGTTCCCGATGTCCCGTGGCACGTGACTTTCAGCTCACCTTTCACCGCTCACCGAGCCAAAATTTGACCGCCACCGAGGCTGAGGCCCCAAAGACTCGCGATAGGCTTGTTGGTTTATCGTCACTTTTCCAACTTTCATCAGTCCCAACTATCAACGGTATCAACCACCACCAACGCCACCGCAGCAAGCTCCAATAGCGCGTGCAGACAGTCACGGAGAGGAACTTTGAGCAGCACTTGGCTCAAGGTACGTTCTTACACAAAACCGCAGACTATCCATCTTTTGTCGCTGTATTCATCATGGCGTACCCTCCCCCTCCAGGCATCAACAACCTCCCCGCGAGACCCCCAGCCTCCAAGTCCGGCTTCAAGCCGGCATTCACGCCATCGACTCAGTCCGCCGCGCCCTCGTACGCAAACGCGCCCCCTTCCTATGCAGGGTCTTCGAGCTACTCGGCTGCACCCGCCGCGCCCGCTACACAGTATGGCGCGTCCTACTCCTCATACCAAAGCGGCCCTTCCTCTAGCGCCGTGAACTCGTACGCGCCGCAGCAGCAGCAGATACAGACGCAGGCGCAGAGCTATGGACCACAGAGCTATGGCGCGGCACCCCAGATCCGAAACCCCTTCCCCTTGCCGGGCACTGGCGGCGCCGGCGGTGTTGCTAACGACTACGACCCCGAAATGGCTGCCCAGATTGCGCAGTGGCAGAGCGCCTACGTGACCAGGGATCCCAAGGACACCAAAACCGGCGTCGATTCTCCAAAACCGGAACCGCAGCCCGCGGCGGCATCCAACGGCACCGAGCGCAAAAAGACTGTCGCTCGTGAAGGCGGTGGCAAGAAGTGGACCGACGACACACTCCTCGAATGGGATCCCTCGCATCTACGTCTCTTCGTAGGCAACCTCGCTGGTGAAACAACAGACGAAGCCCTCCTCAAGGCCTTTACACGGTGGAAATCCGTCCAAAAGGCCCGTGTCATCCGCGACAAGCGCACCGCCAAGTCCAAGGGCTTCGGCTTCGTCAGCTTCAGCGACGCAGACGACTTCTTCCAGGCCGCCAAGGAGATGAACGGCAAGTACATCCAGAGCCACCCGGTCGTCGTGCGCAAGGCCAACACCGAGATCAAGGTCACGAACGCCAAGGAAAAGGATAGGGGCAAGAAGAACAAGAAGAAGGGCGGCAACAGAAATGAAAACGGCAACGGCAGCGGCGGTGCCAATGGCGGTTATGAGCCCAGCCTAGGCCCGATTGGCGGCGGTGGAGTGACGAAGCCTGGCCAGAAGACCAAGAATGGATTGCGGCTGCTGGGTTAAGCAGGCGTGGGATGAGGACTCCATGATGATTTTACTCTCGTGGCGGTGTTTGGCGTTGGCATCACCTCTGGCATACCAGGCTTGGTGAAAAGAATGTATAATATAGTAACATGGCGTTCCATTGCTCAGTAGTGGTTTAATGTCAAATAACACTACAATTGAGCACACATATCACATGCGCAAAGGAGTGTCTCGATCATTGTCCAGAGTCATGGGAAACTAGTATTGGGTATATTGGTGATGCTGCGTTTGTGCCATTGCATGTCAGACTCTACTCCATACGACGTCTAACCTAAATAAAGTTGCCAGTCCCAAATACAATTCGTACCCGTCTATCGAGGCCGTCCGTTATTCCTCACATGATGTCTTTGTAGTTTGCTTTACTGATAATACACGATAACCCCCCAAAAAAAGAAAATTCTTCAGGAAATTCCGAAAGTCATGTTTGCGCCTGATGAGCCATGCTGTGTGTGCGAAGAGGTCTTGTTCCAAAACAGTACGTTAAAACGGGGCCTTTAATCCGATCGGCGAGACCGGCGCTCGTCCGAGGCTTCTATCGGTTCTAGTAAAGGTTGGAAGTCACCATCAGATGTGACGAATGTGTCGCGTCGATCTTCGTTCCGGCGCAGGAGCCCACCCTCGTCGCGGTCTTCGTTGATGTCGCTGCTGGTGCTGCTGCGGCTTCGTCCCCGGCCGATGTCATCCGCGCCGACGTGGCGTTCATGGACATTCTCCTGGGCTTCTTGACGCATCTTTGTGATCTTGATGTAGTTATATGCAATAATGGCGGCCAGGGTGGTAAGCAAGCCGATGAAGTTGACGAGCGTGAGGGTGTCGTGGAAGACAAGGGAGGCAGCGGAGATGGTGACAACCTCCTTGAAAATGCCTGCGATAGAAAGAGTGACGACAGAGGTGCGCTGCAGCAAGGCAAACTCGGAGGCAGTCATGCAAAAGGCCAAGCAGCCAGGGAACAAAAGGAAAAGAGGCGCCATGACGGCACCCCACTCGTTGCTGAGGGCCTTGAAGCCCTCGATGAGATTTCCAAAGCCTTCGACGGGAAGGGCAATGCTCATGAGAACAACGAACATGACTGGCGTCAAGTAGAAGATGCTGGAAAAGGGGTTGGATGTAGAAGGGTTGCGAAGGAGCAGAATCTGGGTCAGGCCCCAACGGAAGCCGGAGAAGAAGGCGGCAGAGATGACGAGCATGAAGCCGCCGAGCTTGAACTCGACCTCACCAAAGACCATGAGAATGACACCGAGGGTCATTGTCGCAATGATGGCGACCAGGCGCCAGGTTGGGACTTCGAGGCGGAACAGAAAGGCGAAGATGAGAACGAATGCGAGAGATGAGGATTTACACATGGCTAGAAAGTCAAGTCAGATGGCAACGGACGGCTAGGAGGGGAGAGAAGAGAGACGAACTGTAGAATGTGAGGCTAATGAACTTGAGGGAAGTGTTCCCCAAGCCGATATCCAAGCCCGTAGCGGCGCCGCATGGTCCGATCCTGGTGAGATAGAACACCTTGGACATGCCAGTGTTAGTGGTTTCCGAATCATGCCTAGAGCTTCCCAGATCCGAATTGTGCCTGCGATTCGGTCGTAGCGAAGGGACAAAATAGAGAACCATGCCTGATAGCACGAATTGCACTACCATGTGCATAGATGTGGTGAAGAGGGGGAATGCGAAGTTGAGGCGATCCTTGTCGAACATCCACTTGTTGTACTGCAGTTTCAATGTTAGTTACATCCAACTGAACAGCAAAGGCGGCTTGGTAGAATGAGAGGGGTTGAAACATACCAGAGAGATGGATAAAGAAAATAGATACCAGAGGAGAATCAATACACCGTTGGTGATCAACCTCTTCAGGACATCCTTATCAGCCTCCTTACGCTCCTCGGCAGAGATGGTGTTCTTCTCTCTAGCAATGCGCTGGTCCAGCTGAGTGTTGCGCTGTCGCTTCTTCTGCCTCCTGCGTTTCCCCCTTGTTGTCAAACCCGTCTCTTCGTCATCCTGCAAATCCTCGTCGGTATAGCTCTCGTCTCCAGAGTCGTCGCTGCGGTTCCCAAAGCCACCAAGACTCGAGCCCTCCTCTGAGATCTTGGCAGGCTCGTTGATGGGGGTGCGCGACCTGCTAGAGGAGCCTGGCTGGCCGCTGCCAATGTTCTTCAGGCTGCTCCGGCGACGGCGATGGCCGGCAATGGGCTCCATCTCGATGTCGTCGTCCGTTTCGTCGTCGGTCAGCGACCGGGCAGCAGAGGACGACGGGCCGGCTGCTGCTTGACCTGTTGAAGGTGCTATGTCTGCTAATGCTGCTGGCCTGACTACTGTCGAGGGTGACGATGACGACGACGGGGCTAACGGGGTTCGTAGGGCGGTCGAGGGCTTGCCAGGGGTAGAAGCGGTCGTCGTGGTCGCTGAAGGGGGTGGGATCGAATGTGGACGAGCAGCAGTGAGACCGGGCAGAAGAGAAGGCGCGTCGCTGTCAGAGCTAGCGGAAGAGTCGGAAGCAGAGGACTGAGATGGCGATGGCGATGAAGGTCTATGAATGGTCTGGAATTGTGAAGCGGGCATGATGGGGGATGGGCGAGGGCGATAGGGTAGTGATATTAGTTATGTGCCCGTTGTTGAATCGAACACCAAACGGCACGGGAACGGGGAACGGGGAACGGCGGCGGCGACGGCTCGATAGAGGAAGATCTCCTGGCGCAAGGACCGGGGCACAGAACGGGGCTTTTTTTCAGTGGGAGGGGGGGCAGGCTTCACTGGGTTTCACTGGGGGTGCTTCACTGGGGCCGCTGCCAACTGGAGGCGCCAGACCTCGTAAGTCGCGGGCTCTAACTTAAGAGTCTAGACTCTACAATCTGGTGCTCACTCTCATGAGCTTGGCCTGGCCGGATTGAGGCTGATTGCTAGACTGGCTAGTTTTCTGTCTCGCAGCTCGGTCTGTGACCAGGAATTAGTTCGATTCAGTTGGAATAGAGCGGTCTGTCGGTCTCTGTAACAGTCGTCTTTCACTCTCATCGATCAGTTCACCTGCTGGGTGAGTGGAGAGGACATCCGTGGTCGTGTGGAGACCGTGCGTGCATGCGAGAGCCAGGGAAGCACGAGGACACTGCTGCATATGGTGGCTTGTCATTATTTGAGCTTCAACGAACTCTTCTACTTTGGTAGAACTAGCAGTTGATCAATCAATCAATCAATCCCTTTATGGCGGGCTTTGAAGTCGTCGCAATGTGCTGACGCTGACGCTGATTCTCTAAGGCCATGGCATCTCCAAGTGCTGACGATGCTGATGGCGCGTAAACGACATGACAGCCAGATGAAATGTGGAACGCGTCGTAGCGCACTGCTGTCGCCAAGTTCCCTTTGACCCTTGTTGCTTTCTGTTCAACCCTCTCTCTCAACTCGTGCAATTCCTCCTCCCATTCACCGACCGAGTCCATCATCTGCGGGGAGCGACTGACCCGAAGATCCCTGATCGGGGTTGCATCTGTCTCCCCGAGTCAACGAACAAGATGTCACACGACGCACAGATGCGCCGGCATCTCCTCCCCAGATCCCTCACATGACGGCAAGCCCAATGCAATCAGATCAACTAACCTACCTAAGGCAAGTAGGTAGATCAAGCGCACGACCTGCCACAAACGGACTCGGATCAGTTACGACCTATTTACCATGGCTTCATGTGAACATTCACTCAACATCGTCGCGGTCTCCTTCTCATAGGGCTGGATGTCATGTCTTCCTCCTCGGCTCTTCAACCCCCTGTAGCCTGTCGCGTGTCCTCTTTGGCTTTGTGGCTTGGAGCGAGGACCGAACCTTGTGCCTCTAGTCTTCTGGGCTCTAATTAGGACCCAGCTCAGGTGAGGGGGCCCAACCGCTAGGGCCTCTCTCCCTCCTCCCTCGGCCACCAAATTAGAGACCTCACAGACCCCTATGCAGGACCTTTTGGTCCCCTAATACCGCTGCTGGCCTAGAATCTAATCAACCACTCTAATTATTCACCGCACCAGCTATTGCCAACATGTCCGGCGATTCAAAGGTGCAAATAATGACACCAAAGAGGTTTAGCAACCAGATCCATATGTATAGAGTACTTTTACAGTCCTTGATCACTGGTTGATTCCATCCATTTATTTCAATCTTCCTCCCCTTCGATTCATCCACCGTAACCTCTGAGACCGAGTAAATCAGGGAGCATGCACACCGCTCATATGAGACAAGCTACCAACCTCTTGGCCAAGAAATTCCACAAATGCAAGAAGTGGCAATTAAATCAGACAAGCAAATGAGAACAAGATGAGCCATCCATGATTCAGGCGCTACGGTGTCTGCTCCATCACCGCTCTAATATAAACTCGTAGAACCGCCTTAGGTTAACTACCTTCCTTTATTCATTAATGCTTCAAGCCATTCGAGGCCGTAAGCACTACGGTTCGTCGTCCAATAGATTTGTGCTTGTAAGGTTCTGTCCGAATTATCTCATCGTGGACTTGAGATACTAGAAGCTGACACACGTTCCCGTCATCGTCTGTTCAAGGTGATTATTGTCCTCGGGTAGTTCGGAACACTCATAAGACAGAGCAATTACCCGGAGCTCGTCAAGGCCAAGGACAGCTGCCAACTCACTTGCCCCTCAATAATAATAGATCCACGTCACTTAGGAACTACGTAAGGCTAGCTACTTTAGCTCTCAAATCCACCTTCGGGCTCCAACCTCACAATCCGAGAGAGTAAAACGACAAGCACCAAAGGTTTTCAGCCACTGATGGTGATGAAGAACTAAGTGATGGACTCCCGAACAAGTTTTGCTCGCCAAGAGGTTGTCTTCTTCATCAAATTCCTCTATCTCAAATCTCTATGGTTATGTACAACTCTAGGTTATCGATGCCCCAATGGCTTTTTGGAACCCGGAGCCTAGTTTCGCATTGTACCTACCCTAGATAGACCGAGGTGACTACTACAAATGTCAAAAGGCGATGTTGCAAGGATGGATATTACAAAGAATCATTCGAGTTTTCCTAGACTATGAGCTGTACAGAACTCTATTGGCTCGTTGGATCGCTCATCAATCATGGGGTATGTGAGCTCGCCGAAGTCGCCGTTCGTGGCGTAGCCCAGGACACAACCAGTGCACTTGTCAGCACCGTCTTTCGCATTGAAAGCCAATGGCAATCGAAATCAATTCTCAATCATCAAAGCCTACCCCCGCAGCTATGACGAAACTGGATCTGCGTGGCCATGTGCTCGTCTGCTTTTGGTAACGGGTGCGTGTAAATAGGAGCCACCACAACCCTGTCGTCTAAGTGGCACATCGCATCGTGAAAGTCTAACCCCATGGCCGTATTGCGCTTTATTCCGTTCTCTTTCGGACTTAAATGCCACTTGCCTCAGAGCTCAATGCCTCGCTTTTTCTCTCGCCCAGTCTCCGCTCAAACTTGTGCTTCGTCATGTGAGCTAGTGTTATACGACCTGCACACCTGGCAAGTAGAGTAGACTATATATATTGCATTGCGTCATTCGCCCCACGACATCCAGCTTGCAAGTTCAAGACTCAACTCCAGCACCGAAACGCCATGGCTTCTCAGTGTCCATCAATGCATGCCGGAGGCATCCGGAGAGCCCAGACGGGGGGCTACCTCCCAATTGAAGACTATGGCATGATCGGAAACATGCACACCTGCGCCTTGGTCGGCATGGACGGAAGCCTCGACTACATGTGCTGGTAGGCAATCTTCGATATGTATCTCGTGATAATCTGGTAGCTGAATCTGGTTCAGGCCTGACTTTGACTCCCCGTCCGTCTTCTGCCGTCTCTTGGACAAGAACATTGGCGGCTACTTTAGCATTTCTCCGCCTCAAGACATTACTTGCACCACCAAACAGCAGTACTTGCCATCGACCTGCATCTTGCAGACCCGCTACATCCACGAGAATGGCGTCGTCGACTTGGTCGATTTCTTTCCGCGCCCCAAGAGCGCCCAGGTCATGACAAAAGGCTACAAGCTGAACGCTTTCCGAGAGGCAACCGCGGTTCAGGAGGAGTTGAAGAAGTGGCTTGTTCGGCGAGTCGAATGCATTCGCGGTTCCTTGACACTTGGTGCGCATCACTCACATCATAAGCTGGGTTGAAGGCTAACATTTCAAGACGTCGAGATATTCCCCGCTTTTGGGTACGGTGCGGATGAACATGTAACAACTCTGTTCCAGGAATCACACACCGCTGTTGATTCCGAGAGCAAAATAGCATCCTTCCACAGCAAAGATGTGAAGCTCCAACTGGATGTGGCACTGGAAAATGGCGAAGATCAAAAGAGCTGTCCCATCATTGCCTTTAAGAAAAAGAAGCTCCCCGGTATGCTTGGCGAAGGCCTAGTTGCCCGCATCGAGATCCAGGAAGGGCAGGCTATTTCGTTTGTGCTCCGCAACGATATTGCCAACCATGTGACGGAGAGCATCTCGACCCCGGTTCTGGATGCTCAACAGCATGACACTCAGACTTTCTGGTTCAACTTCATCTCGCAGTCCAAGTACAAGGGGCGATGGAGGGAAGTAGTGGCGAGGAGCTTGATGATTTTGAAAATGATGACATATGGTAGAAACGCTGCCCCGCTTCTCTTATATGGTCCTCAGCTCTAACAATTCGACAGAACCAACTGGAGCAATCGTCGCAGCGCCGACATTCTCGGTCCCCGAAGCCATCGGAGGCGTCAGGAACTGGGACTACCGCTACTGCTGGATCCGCGACTCGAGCTTCACCATTTACATCCTGCTGCGCCTCGGATTCAAAGCTGAGGCCGACGCCTACATGGAGTTCATCATGGAGCGCTTCGTTCGCTCGCGCGGACCCGACGGTGGGCTGCCTATCATGTTTACGATTCGCGGAGAAACGGATATCCCCGAACTGGAACTGAACCATCTCGAGGGATATCGCGGGAGCAGTCCCGTTCGTATTGGAAATGGGGCCGCGTTCCATCAGCAGTTTGACATATATGGTGAGCTCATGGATGCAATCTACCTGTACAACAAATTTGGCAAGCCAGTTCCTTGGGATGTTTGGCGCGAGGTCCGCAACATTCTTGGTAAGGTCTAGACCCTTACATCTCTGAGCTATCACTAAAAGTAGAATTCAGATTATGTCTTGACAATCATCGACGGTAAGTGTTTTCCCCACTGACAAGACATTAACCTGGCTCACTGTATTCTCTATAGAACCCGACATGTCCATCTGGGAAGTCAGAAACCACAAGCAACACTTCACCTACTCGCAAATTATGCTCTGGGTCGCCTTCGACCGTGGTCTACGCCTCGCTGACAAGCGATGTTTTCCGTGTCCTAACCGTGCTAAGTGGATGGAAGCCAGAGACAAGCTCTACGAACGTGTCATGGAATTGGGTTCGTATCATGCCCCATCCCCTGGCTGAACCGTCATAGCTCGACTAATCCATCTCAAGGCTACAACACAGAAATGAAGAGCTTTGTGCAGAGTTTCGAGAACAACACAATGATTGACTCGTCCATCCTCATTGCCCCCCTTGTCTTCTTCATCTCTCCCTGCGACCCGCGCTTCACCAACACGCTCGATCGCATCCTTCTCCCTCCCGAGAAAGGCGGACTGACCAGCACGGGTTTGGTCTACCGCTACGACACTGAGCTCGCGGATGATGGTAAGAAATACCATCCCCCATTGCCCTTGGCGAACCATCATCAGGCTGACCCGATGGTCTCATCTCCAGGTGTTGGTGGAACCGAGGGAGCCTTCAGCATGTGCACATTCTGGCTCGTCGAGGCCATGACCCGCGCCAGCGTCTACGAGCCCAAGTACCTTGTCAGAGCCGTCAATCTCTTTGAGAACATGTTGGGCTTCTCAAACCACCTTTGCATGTTCTCAGAGGAGATTGCACGCAGCGGTGAGCAGTTGGGCAACACTCCTCAGGCGTTTAGCCATCTGGCCTTGATTAGTGCTGCGTTCAATCTCGATCGCGCTACCGAGGGCTGGAGGGAGTCAAGGTGATTTCATATGGCCTGTTATGGACAACCATATCTTTCTAAAGCGTAGCAAATGCAACGCGAGATGATAGGATGTACAAAAAATATTCAACTCAATATGGGCAATGCTCCAATGTGACCTCTGTACCAAGAGCTTCAGACGCATGCTTGCCAACTTCTGCGCCATTACTACAAGTTTACTCTCTTGTCTCCACAGTAACTGATTCACCAACTTCGATGGTCGGATACTGGGTTTCCTTGCTGGTGTAGTCCGTTTTGTTGGGAGGATCATGCCGCATGTGAACCCCAAAATAGACCTTGCCGTCAAATCTCCTGGTTTTGGCAAGCGTTATGAATGGCTCCTCCTTCTTCTCTGCGGTCTCTTGGTCAACGCAAAGCATCTGGCATCTGCGGCACGCCCCAAGGAGCTTAAAATTCTGACGACCAATACACACTGAGACCCATCCATCCTCAGCGAATGCTGGCTGTCCTTTCATGCCGTCCGGTTTTTGCAGCACTATATTTGCCCGAAATGCTCTGTCCGCGACGACATTCCCGCCTCTACCTCGGATTTCCTGGTTCAAAGCGTCGACACTTGAACTGTATATCATCAAAATCGGGCTCTCATTCGAGAGTAGAAGCTTTGCTGGCTGTTGCTGTTCCGAGTCCGAGTCCGGAGGAGACGGAATTTCTGGGAAAGAACCGGGCAGTCTTTGGCCCCTATTCAATTGTTGGTATCTCTGCATCTGCGCTTTCGCAAATCGACTGCTCGCGCCAAGGCCACCAGGTGGGAACCTGGCCAATATGCACGGTACGCCGAGTGACTTGGAGAAGAATCCATTAATAAGGTCGGAGGAGTACATTTGTGCGGATATCTGGTCGCCACACACCCGCGACTGTATTTGTTGAAATTTTGTATCAATGAGCGACGGATCTGCAGACAAAGGTATTGAGATCTGAGTCGGGCTGCCGTGGGCCGGTTTTCCCAGATATTTTACCACCAGCAGGCCCTGTTCGAAATCCAATGATGGTTTCAAAAGAGCCATATTGGGGCATCGCTTCTGACTGAGGGCATATCCAGATCCTTGATGAATGAGGCACCATTCTCGGTCCCAAGCCAGTCCTTCGGGTCTTATTTCCCACGGCACTCCCCGGGGAATGGGAAACCCACCACAGCTCTTGATTGGATAGACAGTAATGGCTTTCACCCGCAGTGATGGCTGGTTATTTGGTGAACTGGTTTCAGGGCGGTCGATATCCATCTTCGTGGCACTGGGCAACATCGTCTCTTGGAAGAATTCCTTCACAAAGTTGACAAAGCGGTCAACATCTGATTTGGTGCTCATCGCCCCAACACTAGCTCGAATGACACCGGTAGGTTTCCCTGAAATGGTGTCGTTTTCAGCACCGCATCTATGCCCAGCAGAGAAGTTTCGTTTCATCTCCCAGGGTTGCAGGCCCAGTGCTGAGGCTATGCCACCAGGGCTGCACAATCCACCAGTTCGAATATGCATCATTTTCAGATTTGCAAGCTTCTCGAACTCTGTCAGGCTTGTCCAGGCGCCCATGCTATTTTTTATGTTGAAGGAGACGGCTGGGCCGGTTCCAAGGGCTTCTGGATCGCTAGAAGACCCAGTGTATATCGTACAAACGGGAGCCCCATTCGCATGCCGTAGATGGTGTAAGCCGCGGAGCATTCGTTGCGTCAAATATGATGTGTGTGAGGTCACTTGGTCCATTGACCCAAACAGTTTTCGGTGGACTCCCATGGCGATATCCAGAGCCACAATACTATGGAATGGCAAGGTACCGTCCTCCAATCTCTCATGGAGAAAATGCGACTTTGGGGCATGCCATTGCTCTTTGCCGCAGACAACCATGTCAACAGTGCCTCCGCCAAAGTACTTGCGACTGTCAAAAATAGGCTCTGCAGAACGGCGAACTAAGAGGGCGCCGAGGTCGGGGAAGCCAAATATTTTGTAGAGACTAAGGACGATGAAATCGGGAGAAATGTTGGGTTGATCGAGGGTTAGACGGGACGTCGCGCTGAATGACGATGCGTCCAATAAAGTGAATATTCGGGAGTCTGAGTTCGAGTTATTTTCCTTCAGATTTGCACTCCAAGACAGCGGATAGCGTTTCCCATCCATGTGGGATTGAGCTGAGTAGGAGAAGAGTGTTGTTGGGGCTCGTGGTTGAGGACAGTCCTTGAAGGGATCTACACCATCAATCCAAGCTTCGACAGTGTCATCGTTGAGGCACAAACTGTGAAGGGCTTCTTCTCTGGCTCCAACTATACTGGTGTGACATGCTTGGTGATAGGCGTAGAGCCACCCTTTAGGTTGAGATCTCATAGCATCAACCACGAGTTTCACCCCGGCCGTAGCATTAGGGACGAAAACTAGGTCATACTCGATAGGGTCGGCGCCCAAGAAGGACAGGAGATTCATGCGAGTATCTTCGATTCGGGAGGTGGACAGTTGGGATGACAAAGAGGCCGAATGTGGGTTGCCAAAGAGCGTCGAGGTCATCTCAGAAGCGAACGAGTCCACAACTGACTTGGCACACAAGGTGGTTCCAGCGTGATCAAGATAGACAGAATCTGGAAGGGGTTTAGAAGGTGGAAAAGGTCGGGATAGTAGAAGAAGAACGAACCTCTGATCATTGGATACTCCGTCTCCCTGAAGACCTCCACGGCGGCGTTGTATTCCGGGCCATTGAGAGCAGGCATCTTGTCAGTCACTGTGGGGGAGACTGGGGTTATGCAAGCTGCAGATGATGGTGGGGATAGAGATGGAAATGGATATAAAATTGGTGGCAAATCAACCGCGAGCCAAAACAGGCACAAGTAGGAAAGGGAAGGATTGAGTATTTCCTCGGGAATTTGGGCCTTTTCAATACCGTGGCTGTTTGCTGCTTGCTATCATGGCCGAGGAGTGGAGTGGGTCGAAAGTGGAAGCTGGATAATGCTGGGAACAGCGCCGGGCCAGGAGTGGGGGTGGGTGAAGAGTGATGGAGAGACGCAGAGAGGCGAGGAGAGACGGTGAGAGTGTTTGTTTGAAGGCAAGGTACGGAGTAGTTTGCCCTGTGTTAGTCAGCCCAATTGGATCCCCCAATCTCAGGCATTCCAGGCAAGTAACGGTCAAACTTGCTGACCCGACGTCGCGTAGCCAGCCTTTGGGTATTAAAGAGCAGGCGTCGCGACAGGACCCATGATGTAAGGGCGACGATTTGATAGCACTCCGGCGAGCCCCAGCGCCCCTCTGAAGTCCCTCCAGAGCCGGAGATCGCCACTTTCCAGGAGGCCTGTTTCAATTCGGCCTGTCATTGGCTCAAGTATCAGTGCGCTTCAATCAGGGCCTTAGCGCACTGTGCAGTGTGTGCGGACATAGCGTTATTGTACAGTGCAGAATACCGCAATGGCCCTTGCACTAACTGTGCAGTCAGTACGTACCTTGCCTTACCCCAGAAGCGGCTGCATCAACCTGCAGCCGTCAGAACGCGGCCTGCTAGCTCCACGTTCGGCCAGCGCAGCGCAACGCCGAACTCGTCTCTCAACTCAGCCTCCTCAACTTCACTTCATCACGTCGCCATCGCATCGCCGTGACGTGAAGGCCTGTTGGAGCGCAACTGCCTGACACATCGCCATCGGCATCTTTCGTGCCGCGTCCACTCGCCCAATTAGTTGGTCTCCCCCGATTTTCATCATCTCTTTTCCCCTTGTCCTCTGTCCTTTGTCCTCGTCGACTCGGAGCCCATCGGCAGCCTCGCGTTTCTGACCTCCCAACCTCCGTGGCTTCTTCATCTTTGTGCCCATCACCCTCATCATCACCCTCCTATTCTCTTCTACCACTTCTTCTCTCTCTCTTCTCGCTTTTTTTCTATGAGGCAGGGTCTCAAGCCCGCTTTGCCACCTTCTTCATGGCGCCTCTTTGGCATCCCTTCAGCTTTTTCTCCTCTTCCTGCTCTCCCTGCTGCCCACGGTCCAAACTTTGTTCAGGATGACTTCTCTAACCGCAATCATTCCGCCAATCAATAGGCTCCGCTTCCAATTAGGCCTGAATCATCCTGCCGGTATCGAGTTATAGGCACGGTCCCACCGTCACTCAACTGAACTCGGCCTGCTCCTCACACCTCTGATCGCGTCCAACTCCACCGACAATGGACTCGTATACGTCTTTCCGGGAGGCCCCAGCTCGGTCCCCAGTTGAGAGAACCTGGAATCGCGACGATTCCCGAACAAGAGACGACCGAGCCGATCCTTTCTATCGTGGCAGATCTCCTGGTGAGTCCTACCACGGTCCTTGAGGCCTTTCACCCCCGGCCTTCGCGTCACACCAACTCTCCCTCTCATAATACGACTTTACTCGGAAGCAGGCCTAACCATTGTGTCACAGGCCATGAACGTCGCGAACGTCGACGATCCCGCTCCCCTGCCGCCGTGGATCGTTACGAGCCTCGACCTCGTCGAGATGACCGAGACCGGGATGACCGACGTCGCATCGGCTCGCCCCCCGCCAATATCGACCGTTATGTCCCGGGACAAGAAAACAGCGCCTCCGGCGGCGGTGTGTCTGCAAATCCTCTTGCCGATCCGGTCAAGCTCCCCTACCAAGTTGGCTTCTCCTACTTTGGAGAATGGTGGAGGGTGAACGAGAAGATCAAGGAAGAAAAGGAGAGAGCCCGCACTGGCCGTCGGCGCGAGCCGGAAAGAGTCCGTGGCCCCAGAGAAGCACAGGAGGAACGCGAAAAAGAAAAGATCAAGATCCAAGCTGCCTACGATACCTACAAGGAGGAACTACAAGCCAAGATGGCACGTACCTTTGTGTCCGAACACAAGAAGGAGCAATGGTTCAGAGAAAGATATGTGCCAGAGATTCGTGACGACTTCAGAGGGAAGCTCAATGAGTCCCGACGAGGCGCCTATAGTCAGTGGGAGCAAGATCTTGAGTCTGGAACTTTTGACGATTTTTCCCTCGAGGGACTTCCCAAGAGCGAGAGCAATGGAGCTGGCGGCGTTATTGAGAAAGAGGAAGGCGAGGCGACAGCCACAAACGAGATTCTCGGAGTCGGCGACCTTGTTCCCGGAAATGGCGCGGACATCAGAGATGAGAATCAGTTTCAACCAACCCTTCTCATCAAGACAATTGCGCCACACGTCAGTCGTCAAAATCTAGAGGCATTCTGCAAAGAACATCTTGGCGAGGAGGAGGGTGGCTTCAAATGGCTTTCTCTGTCTGATCCCAACCCCAGCAAGCGGTACCATCGCATTGGATGGGTAATGCTACATCCATCCTCAGAGACCGCAATGCCCATTGACCGAGTCGACCCTAAGGACGAGGATGGCGATGAGCCGATATTATCGCCTCAACCAGTCTCCACTGCTGACAAGGCCCTTGATGCTATCAACGGCAAGACTGTGAAAGATGAGGTCCGAGGTGACTTTGTGTGCCACGTTGGAGTTCATAACCCCCCTAGTCACCCTCGGAAGAAAGCGCTCTGGGATCTCTTCTCTGCACCGGAGCGAATTGACAAGGACCTCCTGCTGGTCCAGCGCATCGTCAACAAGTTTGAGGAAGACTTTGGATCCGATTTCCAAGCAACCCTGAAGATCGAGGAGAAGGTTGAAGACTTGAAGAATGCTGGCCATCTTCAGCCTGCGGCGCCCCCGGCTCCTGTCAAGAAGGTCAAGAAGACTCGAGAGGTTGGCATGGATGAAGCCATGGACGAGGAGGAGGATGGCATGATCGAAATCGAGGAGGAAGAGGAAGAGGGCGCTGTCGATGATGAAGAGGAGCTTGATGACGAAGAGCTTCTTGTGAAGAAGAAGCAGCTCGACCTCTTGATCGAATATCTGCGCCGCGTCTTCAACTTCTGCTTCTTTTGTGTCTTTGAAAGCGACTCTATCCATGAGTTAACCCGAAAGTGTCCCGGCGGCCATCTCCGTCGACCCCGCACCACACTCTCATCCTCGGCCAGAGCGGTTGCTAGGGCCAGTGCTAATGGAGAACCCTTCCCTAGTAAGAAGCGTAGCGACGCAGCTGAAGAGGGCGAGGCCGATGGTGCCGATGGAGATAAGAAGTTCCGCAACACGTCCAATAAGACTGAGCAGCAACTTCTCCGCGCGTACAATTGGGTCAAGACGTTTGAGGACAAACTGACCCAAATCCTAGACCCCCAATCTGTTGACATTCGGAAGCTGGGTGGTCGTTCAGCTGATGAGGCAGTTGAGGAAGAGTTGCTTAAGCATGTGAAGCAAGAAGACGAGCACAAGTGGAGGTGCAAAGGCCCAGAGTGCTCGAAGTTGTTCAAAGAGGAACACTTCTGGAGGAAGCACGTTGAGAAGCGTCATTCTGACTGGGTTGAGAGCATGAAGCAGGAGGTATGTATGAATCCGCTCAAGCGACAGTGTTACCATGCTAACGAAGGTTTAGTTCGAACTCATCAACGCCTATGTCATGGATCCTGCCCACATCGCTCCCTCCAGGACTGATGCCAACTCTAATGGCCACTTCCCGCCCGCGAACGGTCAAACCACCGCTGGAACCCCTCGAGGTTTCAACCTTAACAATTTCTCCATGAATGGTATGATGGGAATGCCGGGATTCCCAATGCCCGCGGGCGCCTTCCCTCCCATGTTTGCTGGGATGCAAGCTGGCGGATGGAACCCAATGGGTGACGATCGCTCTGGCGGCCCCATTCGACGAGGAGGCATGTCTGGTGGCAGAGGCGGGCAGTACCGATCCGGGCCTTATGATCGCCGTGGAGGTAACCGATGGGATGGTGGCGGTGGCCGAAATCGCATGGGAGGCTCCCGCTGGGGAGACGGCGCCGGTGGCGCGGCGGGCGGCCCACGTGAAGCCGTACAGGGCCGTAGCCTGAAGAGCTATGAAGATCTTGATCAAGTTTCAGGCGGCGGTGGTGGAGAGCTCAACTACTAGATTGGTTTTGGTGATCTCGGGAGCAATGTACCGAGAGGGGGTCCGGGGGAGCAGGCGGTTGACTTGTACTTTTCCAACACTACGGCGACTGTGTTCCAGGGCGGACGATCCGAATTTCGGGACTGTCGAAGAGTTCACCACAGAAGGTGGTAGGAAAGGCGCCCTGGAAGCCCGTGTAGAATATCTCGTGATTGCTTTGACACTTCTATTTGCAAAATTTGACTGGGAGGGTAACGCAACTACATACAAAACAGATAGCCCATATTCGCTACCTATGTTTTGGTCAAAATTGAATCAGTTCTGATACTCGAGGGCCATTGCAAACCAGTTGAGCCTCTGAATTGCCTATCCGCACTAAGGGAAGTTGAGTTCGGTGAGAGTCCAGGTGAGGGTCTCGGTGAAAGATGGGTCATTGACTGTGGGGTCTCTGGCCAATCACAAGCTTTGATAAGGTATTTCATTCTTATCCACCCCCACCGCCCACCTTTTTTTTTTTCTTGAGCCATTCCTACAACTCCAAGTCCTGTCGAGTCCAGTACAGTCCAACAAAGGGCCTCGCACCGGTACTCGACAAGTCGCAAAGATGGGACTTCTAGCTGAGAACAAAACGTACGACATACCTGTACCTGTATCGGTCTTCCGCCTCAGATTCAGCTAACTCTTCACCTGTAGCCGGTCAAAGATCAACAAAGATCCCAACAACACGAAATGGACCCGTGACACCAACACCTTCGGACAGAAGATCCTGCGAGCCCAGGGCTGGCAACCGGGCCAATTTCTGGGAGCCGAAAATGCGCCGCACTCCGAACTTCACACCGCTGCGAACGCGTCGTACATTCGGGTCGCGCTGAAGGATGATATGAAGGGGTTGGGCTTCAGCAGGTCCAAGGAGGATGAGATTACTGGTCTCGACGTGTTTCAGGACTTGCTCAGCCGGCTGAACGGTAAATCGGAAGTTGCTGTTGAGGAGGACCGTCAGACGCGACTGGCTGTCAAGGCAAACTACTACGTTGAACAGCGCTGGGGTCCCATGCGCTTCGTTCGAGGCGGGCTTCTGGTTGGTGATGAGCTAAAGGAAGTGCCCAAAGAAGAAGACGAATCCAGTGGATCATCGAACGAGAGCGAAGACAAGGAGGAGGGAATGGACGTCGAGATGACTGAGGATTCGATTCCCAAGGATTCCAAGAAGGACAAGAAGTCGAAGAAGCGCAAAGCCACCGCGGACGGCGATGCAGACACCTCGAGCCGTGAATCTGACTCGAAGAGCAAGAAGAGGCGAAAGGAAGAGCGAAAGATGAAGGACACCGAGGACAGCACCGATGATGCGAAGGCTAGGAAGAAGGAAAAGAAGGACAAGAAGGACAAGAGGCGCATTAAGCAGACCGAGGGCTCTGATGATGAAGCGTCGGCTTCGGACGAAAAGTCAAGGAAGCGAAAGTCCAAGTCCAAGGACGCCAGTCAATCTCCCGAGGATTCAGAAGACGACCGAGCAAAGTCAAAGAAGTCAAAGAAGGACAAGAAAGAGAAGAAGGACAAAAAGGACAAGAAGAAGCGCAGAAAGGACGAGGCCGATACGTCGGATGTCGCTACACCAGCTGAATCGGCTATGAGCACAGGCACCACGACGCCAGTCACGGGAACTTCGACGCCTCGAGGAAGCCGGAACTTTGTGAGAGCACGATTTATTGCGCAGAAGAAACAGGCAGTGTTGGATACCAAGGCGTTGAATCAGGTGCGGAACTGCGACAACCCTGTCTCCCTGGGCTTGTCATTGCTAACATTTGACAGATCTTTATGGTTAAAGCATAAAAGCGACATGTTTATATCGATGCAACGAGAGCGTACATATTATTAGAGGTTCCGGCTCTAGACACCGGGTTGCCAGTGTCTATTCTGCGCGGCACTGTAGACTTTTTTCCAGAGATTTGATTCATGGAGTCCAGGCTGTTTTTAGAGGGGTCGCACGCATGTCCGTCAGCAGCGGGGAAAGTCTAGCTTGGCTGGCCGCTACTGAGCCATGATGGCATCGCCGAGGGTGTTCCTGATGATCCTCTGTATGATGATCATCGCCTGTACGTCACTACAGATGAGAAGGCTGATTCCGCAAATGGTTTGATCAATTGTTACACTCTCGGCGTTTCTACAGTTTGATAATTGATCGTGCTCATCTCCAGGGCTAAAATTAAAAACATGCGCATTTCTCTTACAATTATCGTACAACTCAACACTTCCCTCACTTCCCTCATATCCGACATCATAAATTCATTATTCGGCGAGGTTTATTTGCCTGCGTTCCTTCCGAAGTTGCTGTGGAAGGTATCGACGTTACCATTGGATACAATGGAGGGTAGGTTGGAAGACAGAATGGGCAATTCGATGACATACTTGTGGAAGAACTGGCTGAGGAAGCCACCCTTGACCTCTTGATCGGACATGCTTGCACGTCGGGCGACGTTGGCGTCGGAACCGCGCTTCTGCTCATGCAAGCTGGCGAAGGCTGGCATGAAGCCTGAGCTCTGGTGGTGATGGACGGTTAGTGGAAGAAGATGGTAAGAGGGAGGGGAGGGGGGGCATACTCGGCGACGGCCGCCAGTGTTATTGGTCTGGTCGTTTTGGGGAGTCTCGGGATTCATGATGACAATGGTGATGGAGGACGATTGATATCGATGTCGTTCAGCGGAGGTAGATTGGGGGTATTCAATGCTGTCTGATGACGATGACTTGTAACTGTATGAAGGATGGATGGGAGAAGGAGGGGTAAGAGTGTGAGGTCTACGCACCCGTCTTATATACTTACGCAACACCTACCTCGAGTCGTATCTCCCGTTCCCCTTGTCTCGATGACGGGGAACTGACTGGACGCCACTACGTAGCATGCTGCTGGTCCAGGCCCCAAACCCAAGAGCTACCTAAGCTACCTTCGCTTTTGAGTGTCGATCCAAAGGCAAGAAGCTTCGCCTAACTCACTGCAGGCAATTCTTCCCCGCCCGCAAGCCCATGGCCCAAGTGGCGCCACTCACCAATCGCCGTCGCCATCGACAGCGACAGCCTACGGGCGTCTCTCGATTGGGCTTGCCAATGGGGCATCTTGTTCATCCCCGGAAGTCAAATGCGTACGTAGGAAGAACCGAGACCTCTCAAGGGGGACTAAAAAAAAAAGCGGGGTGGTTGATGGGTCCAAGGATGTATGGACATCATCGCCGTGAGCTGGTGATCTCAAACCACCAACTCGAGCTACGTCGTAGATGGAAATGGTCACGCCACCCTCTTTCTTTGGGCTGCCAGAGGGGAGTCAAGCTACCACCAAGGTGCCGTTGCAGTGCAGGGTGTCACACGGCTTCGGGCTGCCTGCATGAAGGAGGGTTGCCCTCCTTTTTTGCTTTGTAATGGCCAGTCCAATGCTGGGAGAGAATGATCAAGGGTGCCTATGTATGATAGGTAGCCCGTTGACTTGCACTCGCTTTGATCCCCGCTGTTTAGGAGGGGCCCTTCATGACCGGGCTGATAGTGGGGAACTCAAGCGCCGACGGGACCGGCCAGGTCGGAGGTATGTGGGGTGGAAAACAACTGCCGACTGTAAGAGACACAACACTCAGAAGGCGCGAGCATTTCCACTGGATTGTTCCATTACGACATGCACCGTGCTCGTCAGCGACAGCACTCGACTCGAATCCTTTTTTTTTTTCCTTTTTTTTTCTTCTTTTTTTCAAAGTCTTATTTTCACGATTCTCTAAATTCTGCGCTGGAGACTGGAGACTGGCGACCGGAATGCAGATCGCCGGCGAGCGCAGTGGGGCACTAAGACTGTAGACGGACCTTTGTAGCGGCTGGAACCCGTCAGATTGCAGAGTATAGCTTCGATTGAGAAGGGAGACAAAATAAATGAGATCGAACCGGACTTCTATCTTCACCCTTCAAGTTCAATTGACTTTTTTTTTTTTTTTTTTTGTTTGGCCGTATCTCTTTCATGTCATCTAGTATGAGATCCAGCGTTAGGCAAGCAGCCTGAAGAAGCTATCATGGGAGTGGCCGACGTGAGTTTGAACTGGGCTGCATCCCATCGGAACATGCCGCAAAGGCCAATTTGGTACAAAACGCGTCATCCATTCAAAAATTGAGATGCCTCAGAATCAGATCATATGTTTAGTCGGCCATGAGCAACCCCCCAATAATGGAAATCCGTTTGGTTGCACCACTCGCCAATAGCGCGGGGGAACATTCAACATCGGATGAAATGTTGTTCCTCAGCCACACGTCACAAGTCGTTTGCCCACTGCTCGTGTGTGTGGCGCTTTCCCATTTTGCACCCCTGCAATCTTATCATGGAAGCCGCTGGAGGCTGGAGCCTCGTCATCCATGCTCCCATGCCACTGTTAACAACTAGCATCGAGCACACACGACCATCCGTTCCACCATTCAACAGGCTCCAGAGCCCGAATATCGCGACTCTCTTTGTGGCATCATTCTTCCGAACGCGCATCGTATTCACTGATATCCTGGTTGGCTGCTTACCTGCAACTCTTTTATTCACCCCCGGTTCCAGCTTCCCCATCGCCAGCCTCGCCCCCCGACTTTCCATAGAACTCAGGGCCCATCCATGTCCTAAGGAAGACACGCGCTCGTCTTGAGCTTGCTCGCCCTCAGCTCCCCATGCAGAAGAATCGGCTCGCTCTTCTTCGCCCAGTTCCGGCAGATGACGAGACCCGAGAATGAGCGATGATGCCTCGCCGAGCTCCCCGGCGCGGATCCACGCCTCCTCTTCCTCCCCGGCCGAACCCTCAGTCGAACCATCCTCCTCGGCCCCCGGCAGCCGGGCCGTCGCCTGGGACGCATCCTCGGACCTCGCCGCCCCGTCTTCTCGCCGTCGCGCCCAGTCGCACTCGCAGCGCCGCAAGAAGAAGAAGAGCAGGAAGAAGCGCAATCCCGGGTTGGCGAGAAAGTTGGAATTCGTCACCCATTTGCTCAAGAGCCTTGATACCCTCGTCTTTGTGGAGTTGAGTGCATTATACTACATGGAGTACGTTACATGTCTTTTTCCCCTCTGCCCACGTCCTCTTCTCCCTACCCAACAAACGTCGCTAACCTCTGCGTCTCCGTCCGTCTTTAGATGTTCCATGTTCCGATTTGTCTTGCGATCTGTGGGCCAGTACATGTACTTGACCCCCAAGGATGACTCCTTTCCCTTCGTCATGCCGGCTACTCGGATGCATGTCATGCTGGTCGTCATCCCCAACATATTATGCATGCTCCTACACCTATTCGCCGCGCTTCCAGTAGGCCCTGATTATCATCGAGGATATATGCATGGCGGATTGGTCATCGACTTTGTTGGCCAAAAACCAGCAACCTCTCGGCTGTATTATATACTAGTAGACGTGGCCATCCTCCTCGTCCAATGTCTGATGTTGACCGTGCATACGGAGCGCGAGAGACTCCGTGTCATGTTGAAAACGTTTCGCCCAATGGCTTCAAACTTGGCTCAGCAAGCCATGTCGATACCCAGCATAGAAGACCTGGATGCGGAGGAACGCGGCGTCTCCCGCGAGATGTCAGGCGTGATATCAATGGACGAGACCAACGATATCGAAATGCAACCGCTTCGTCGTGCTAGCGACGCCGACGACGGCAACGACCAAAACGGCGAATCAGAGTCACTCTCTCGAGAGGATTCAATGGAGGAATCTTCGAGGTCGCATCTTTCCGACCTCCTAAGCTCCGGAAATGCGATCCTCGGCGAGTATCACGTTATCCAGTCCATCCGCTCGGCGGCCATGGACCTGGAGAGGACCGCGGCTCACTCACTCCGTTCGCTGAGCTATGGAGCTACCATGGCAGCCCTACAGGCACGCCGGCGCGGGGGCACCGTGACCAATCGAACTGTGCAAACGGATAGACAGTAGCAAGGATTATGACGGAAATGCAAAAGCGGAACAGCAAAGCGTGCATGGATATTGGGGCGTATGCGTGTTTGTGTGTGTAAGTGTGTATGGTGTATCTCATTTTTCAACATTGAAATATGTTGCTTTCACGCTATCTTCCGACCCACGTTGCCAACGCCAGAACCCTTAACAGAAATAATGATATCATCCGTCTCATCGCCCACGTCCCGCAAGCCCCAGCTGCTCGCTCCAAACGTCTTCAAGTCTCTTGCCAGTCCCACCATCTCCTCGGTGCCGATGATGTCTCGGCCTATCCGTAGCCGGCCGACGTCTTCCGATCCCATGGCCATCAGCGTGAGGATCGTGCTGGCCGAAACCCGGGTCACGCAGCCCCCTTGTGCGATGGTCTCCAGGAGCTGATAGGCGCACCGCTTGCCGATTTCTTCGGGCACCACTTGACCCTCTGGCGGGACGACAACGTCGGCCGAGTAGATGACTCCTACCGAGTTGGACTCGGCCACCAAGCTCAGTCCAAAACCGATGCCTAGACGTCTCTTGCTCCCGGCCTTGTCGCCGGTGGGTACGAGCGGCGCCTGGTCGTATTGGGCGGCGACGTGGATATCGGACACGAAAGGGTTGAGGACCTCACGAGCGGAATGGATCATCCGCGCATTGTTGGACGCGGAGACTCCCGTGCAGTATGCGACGCCTCGGATCTTCTTTATGCGCCCCGGGCTGCGGTTCAGGTGCAGCGTCTTGGGCAGCCGGACCTGGCTCGCGAACCGCAGCTCCACGCAGCCGCCGCCTCCGCGTCCGCCGGGCCCGGCGCACGACCGCTGCAGTACCCTCAACTCTATACGCGCGGGGGGGATGCCGAAGAGGCCGAAAAGGGGGAGGATGGCGGTTCGGAAGGAGTCGACGGAGATGTCGCCCGTCTCGGTGGACGAGGTGATGACGCCCGGCCCGACGAAGCGGACGTTCATGTGGGCCTTGGAGAAGGGCGCCAGCAGGCACAGCGGCATGAGGAAGTAGGTGACGCCGCGGGTGTTGTTCACCGGGATGTTGTGCTCGATGACGTCGCCGTCCGAGGCGCCGAAGCCGGCCATGGTGCCCGTCACTAGGCCCGGGTGGTAGGTGATGGTGGTACCAGTATACGAGATCTGCATCGAGCTGCCGTTGGTGACGGCCTCGACGAGCCGCAGGAACGAGATCTCATGAGGCGCCAGGCCTGGGTTCGTGGGCGACGAGCTGCGCACCTTGGCGATGTGGATGGGCCGGCCCGTCAGCGTCGACAGCACTATCCGCTGCGTAAAGGCCCGGTGGCCCGCGAATCGGAGGAATTCTGGCGAAGAATTCGACATGTTGTGTTGGTGTTTTGGGGGGTATCTTGAAGAATCGTCGCTAGACTTTCGCAATCCGTCCCGCCACCAGAAACAAAAATTATCTTTCTGCCATTGGAAAAGCGACCAACCTCTCCGAACTAGGAAGGCGGTGAGAGGTCCAATAGTGCGGGGCCCCACTTTTCATTTCTTGGTCTTATCGATAAGGCGCAGTTCAACCAAGGTGTATTAGAATCAATCACAACCTTGCTAACAGCCCATCCAGCCTCATATCGCTACAGGCTAACATCTGCTAAATCTGCTGTAGCTTTAGTGGTATCAGACCTAAATTCTAGCTAGCTAGTGGGTTAAGTGCGCTATAATTTAGGGCCTCTTTTAGTGCTAACGTTTATAAGATATACGTAATGTTCTTTTAAGAAGAATGAGCAAAATGTGGCTTGCGCGCTGGCAAAGACTTTTGAAATGGTCCTCCGTAATTGAATCCTAATTACGAGCTCTAGTACATCGGTTTGTGCTGTTAATTACATTTGGCGGTAATCCGACCACCCAATATTCCTTCCTAGAAATGAAGATCTCGAAGCCTGCTGCTGCTGTTGTTGCTGCTGTTGTTGCTGCTGTTGTTGCTGCTGTTGTTGCTGCTGCTGTTGCTGCGGTTGTTGTTGTTGCTGCTGCTGAATGGGTTGGTCATACTGTTGTTTACGTTGCCCGGGGTAGCTTGGACCGCTTCCCTGATATCCAGGCTCCATCGCCGTCTGTGAGTATGGCCTAGGCTGAAGCGTCATTGGCGTTTCCTGTTGATGAGTCTGCTGTTGGGAAGAAATGCGGTTGTCTCCGTACAAAGCAGGGCCCGGTTGTTGCTGTTGCTGTTGCTGTGGCTGGTGGGCTGAATACCGATTCTGGTTCCATTGCGCTCCATTTGGACTTTGTTGTTGTTGCTGCTGCTGCTGAAACTGACCGGGACTTGACTGAAGCTGCTGCTGTCGATATGGGCTCGTCGTCTGGGGCGGAGACGTGCCTTGTTGGGTTGGTGTACTCATCAACTGCTGTGTTCTCTGCTGAAACAGTGCTGGAGGCTGCTGCGGAGGCTGGCCCACCAGCTCGTTTGCAAACTGTGGACCGACCGCAGGTGGAGGCACATTTCCGTACACCTCAGATGCTGGGGGACTGGTGACTGGCTTTCTTCTGATGGAGGGCTGCCCTGGCGGGGTCGTTTGGTATCCCCTCGGTGGAGGAGCAGCACCCTTGTTCCAGAAAGGAGGAGACTGGTTGGTGAACCGTTGCGGATCTTCCGTAGCTATGCCGTCAGGCCGCGCGACATGAGAAGTTTCGAGCGGTTGCCAAGGGGTTGGGCCAGTTGTCGAAGTCCAATCGTTCTTAGTTTCCTGTGGAAAAGTGCTACTAACAGCTTGAGGTTCTGGTTGAGCTTCATATCCAAACATAGATGGGCTTGGATCCAGGTCGCGAATCCCTCCAACCGTTGCGTGCATCTGGGGCTCCTCTGTCAAAGTGACGGAGCTTTGCCTGTCCTCCCTTATATCTCGCTCGGGAGCAAAACTCAGTTCGTCGTCGTAGTCGAGTCCCTGCTTGCGGCTCTCCACGCTCCGGACCACGGCAATCACCGCGGCATCGCCCGCCTCTACCGCAACCCTGACTGCTTCCATGATCACAGATACGTGAGCAACGAGGATCTTGACACATGCTGATTGTTCGTGTTCTAGCGCCATCTGCAGCGCGTTCTTGCCGGCATTGTTCCTATGCAAGACGTCCGCGCCCCGATCGAGCAGAAACTGCACGATCTCGGCGTCTCCGGACCACGATGCCAGGATGAGCGCTGTATCTCCGTCCCGGTCGGCGAGGTTGATGTCCGCGCCAGCGTCGAGGAGTGAGCGGATCGATGAGGGAGGGAGGGACAAGACAGCATAGGTGATAGGGCTCGCATGATACTGCCCGCCGCAGACATCCACGTCTGCCTTTTCCTGGATCAAGCGCTCGAGAATATCCTTTTCTCCTTTCTTTGCCGCCGCGATGATTGGACACGTCAGTTCGCCTCCGCCCAGGTTGGGGTCGGCGCCGTGTGAGAGGAGAAGCTCGACGATCTCTTCGTTACCCGCTTCAACGGCTGCCTGTAGGGCGGTTCCTTGTTGCATGTCCTCATGTGTAGTGAACGCGTTTACATTTGCGCCGCGATTCAAGAGCAGTTCGACAATTTCCATGTGGCCCTGAGCGGCGGCAGTCTGGAGAGCCCAGCCATCTGGAGCGTTGACGTCGGCCTTGTAATCCAGAAGGAAATTCACAATGTTCAGTGTACCATCATATGCTGCGGCTGTCAGGGCGTTGCCGTATCTGCGGGACGAAGCCACGGTTAGCATAATCTCGCGCCAATGGTGTAGAAAAGACTCTGCCACTTACTTCTCACCAGTCGCATCAGGGCTGGCTCCAAACCTAAGCAGCAACTTGACAGTTTCAGTAGACTCGAAATCCGTAGCCAAGTACAACGAATTGTCCATCGTCTCTGTGGATATCGACCCGTGGGTGTATTCCCATATGGCCTCCAGAACCTGGATATCTTGCGGCCCATCGTCGCCGAGGCAAGTGTTGAAGAAGGCCGTGTCACAGTCGAGGTCCGGACACTGCTCCAGCAGAAGCATCACAATATCATAATTCTTCTCGTCCGTTGCCTCGTTGAGTGAGACCTGGAACGCTTCTTGAGGGTGCTTGTAGTCGGTGAACAGGCGCTTGAAAGCCTCTAGGCGACCACTCTTCGCAGCCTGGACAAGTGCCGTGTCAAACTCCTCTGACGGTAGTTTGGTCGAATACTTCTCAATGAGAAAGTTGAACATTGTCAAGTCCGAGCGCGAAGCCGCAAGAGCTAGTGGTGACCAGATGATTTCTTCTTCTTCCTCGTCACTCTCGTTGCCATTGTCGTTGTCATTGTCACTCTCATTGTCGTTGTCGTTTTCGGTAATGCTGGCGTTGTTCTCGTTGTCTTCTGCTTCCTCATTATTGCCTTCATTTTTCGCATCCTCTGCCTCCTTACTCTCGGCCTCTTTATCACGAACTTCCAGCATCGCCATCACGTCGCTCTCCCGACTGGCAAGAGAAACATTTCTTGCGACAAGGAGCTCAACCGCTTCGCAGTTGCCCGATTCAATAGCTGCATTAATCACGCCTCCGTAATTCTCGCTGATTGTATTCGGATTGGCTCCTCTCTGTAAGAGGTTGGCCATGACTCTGACTCTCCCTTCTGCAGCGGCCATGCATAGCGGTGTCTCGAAGCAACTCTCACTGCCGTCATCTATTGAGGCACCCTGGTTGAGCAGCTCTTCAGCAAGATCATCGCGTCCGAAATGGGCGGCAAAATGGAGCTGTATCGACATCATAGGTCTGATTAGTATCAATTTCTCCCATGGCACGACTCAAGGTCGGACTAGTTTGATAAGAGGGGATTCTTACAGGTGTGTTATCCCATGCATCCCTCATGTTGATCTCATCTTCATGCCCATTTTTCATCAGAGCAACAATCAATTGTCTGAACCCGATTGCCGCGGCGACATGGAGCCCTGTCAACTGGGAGCGATCAAAGTACCTGAACGAATCATTAGTCCCACCAAGGCGGGTGTGCTCGGTAAGCCAGCGGCGCCGTATGATTGAGTCTCGCATCCAGAAATCCCTTTCCTCACTCAGGGCTTCAGCAATCTCGGCAGTTGCTCTACTGGCATGGGACAACCAGTTCTTCACTGCGTATGGTAATGCCTTGACCACGTCTTTTAGCATTGCAGCTTCGGGGTCGTCGTCCTCATATTCAGCTTCCTCCGACAGAACTGAGTCAGTGTCAGAGTAATGGGAGTAGGTAGTCAATGCATCTCCGTCCTGGCCCCCATCGTCATCGTCTGAGTCGGTCTCGTCGTCTAAGTTGGTTCCGTCGTCTGAGTCGTTGCCTTGATCGCCATCCTCATCGAAATGTTCTGTTTCGTCTTCGTGCTTCTCTTCCGTAGTTTCGTCTGCTCCTTCGTCTGCTTGATCGACGTTTTCGGCGTGACCTTCACCCTCAGTCCACTCCTCTGTTTCAGCGAATTTGAACTTTTCCAAGATGTGACTGAAAGCCCGGAACGCCAACATGCCGTGCTGCAGCTTGATGTCTTCGTCTGAGAGCCCCAGCAGCTTGGAGGCGTTGTCGAAAAGATGGGTTTTGACAACATCTTCAATGAAGCAAACCCTCATCTCCGACTTGCCACTCCGTTTGAGCTTAATTAGTGGCCCGCATTTGCTCACAACATCGTCTAGCTCTGCTCTCTGTTGAGGAGTCGAATACAAGCCAGAAAGGAGGCCGAGCTCTTCCTCTGTCGGATCTTCATTGGTCAGGACTAGAACCCGCAGCATCTCTTTGATTTCGTGGACATCTTTGCTATTGAGCTCGAAAACGCGACGCCAAGCAGCGGTGAGAAGATCGTCGAGCTGCTGCGGAACAATCTCCAAATGAAGGCGTATTTGAAGGTCATTGCTGTTCTGAGAGAGCTGTTCGAGCTGGACGATGGTGATGTCGATCCATTGAGTGTTCTGAGCTCGTCTCCCGATCAGACTGCCCGCGTAGTATTCCAGCGCTTTGCTGTATTCCTTCCGCTTCACCAGGTCAGAAACCTTCTCGTGAGCGTGTCTTCGGAGTTCTCGCTGGACTTGGTCCCCATACTTTTCATCCTCCAAGTCGATCACCCGGACTGATCGACCTTTGAGCTCCTGCCCAACACTGTAGGCGCTGGTGATCATCCACCTTACGATCGACTTTCTGCCGCTATTCATCTGCTCAAGCTCAAGCATCAGGAGGCTCATGAATGTGCTCGTAGAATCCGATTCCTGTAGTGCTTCGAGGTTATTTACCACGAGATACACCCTAGTCCTTGCAAGCTCCTCGTCCGCGAGAACATCTTTCAGAACCTGCCACAGGTTCTCGACCGTCAGTTGCTGGCTCTTTGAGTCCTCCTTGCCCTTCTTTCTGAGAAGGAATTTGGCGCGTACTGCCAATTCTTCTCGCTGTTCAATAAGCTGCCGCAAAAGAGACTTGAGTAACTCCTCAGCCGTATCATAGTCGGACCCGTTGTCGCAGAAGAAGTAGGCTAGCAGGGCTGCCATGTTTGGATTCGCCTCCCTCATTTGATCAATTCCGTCCAGTGCTGCCAGGGTGGCACTCGTCTTGCCTCTACCGTCTGGGCCACGGATCCATAGACAATCTCCTCGTGTTGCCAACGAGGGTCCCTGGGCACCGTCGAGCTTTGCCAGCCAAGCAATATAGTGTTCCTCGTTTGGAATCCATGATGAAGGTGTAGTTGACTTTCCAACAATCTTCCGCTTTCTGGATACCGGGACGCCGTCAAACGTGTCCAAGGCTTTCTGTTTCAACTCGGGGTCGAGTAATCGGACGGATTGGCGCCGATTCTTCACCACGCGATGGGCATCATGAATCAGTCTTTTCAGAGGGCCACGTACCAACGCATACCGCTCATCTTTGGCACTCTCAAACTTCACCAGGTCTCGGTGGGAAGCAGCCAAGCCCATGGCCTCCATGTTGCCACCCAGGACTGCCGAGTCTCTACTCACAAACTCGGCAACCCTCTTAGGAAGAGGAATGTGGATCTTCCTGAGAAACTCTGGCACACCAGAGAGGTCAGACATTTTTGTTGGCTGCTCCTCCCAGAAGCCATACAGCCCAATCTTCGGGTTCAACTTCGTCGCCACGCGCACAAATTCATCCCTCAACTCTTTCAAACCCTCATCGCCGGGCTTCATCAGTTCGAGGAGTTTTGAGGCTACAGTCCAGTCGATCATCTCGCCGACGTGAGAAATCATGGCGGCACCAGAGGCAGCATCAGCACCACGGAACGGTGTGCCGAAGAGGGCGCATCCAGCAATATCCTCGAACATCCTCGGAAAGTGGTGAGACTGGGATTCTGCTAAGCAAACGGCCTAGAATCTCGTTAGGTGCTGGTTGTGGTAGATGAGGGTATCTTAGGTTCAGACCTTAGCAATTACTAGACCTCCCATGCTGTGTCCAACAAACACAATAGGCTTTGATATTTCTGACTCCTGTGTCGGCATGTTAGTTGGGTGAAGCCTTCTGAACATTAATGAAAAGTCCAACCACAGACCTTTCTTTCCGACTGCAAGCCTTCTAGCAGAGTCCAAGCAAGATTATGGATACTCTGCTTCACTTTTAGCTGTCCTTGCCATGCAGACTCGTACATATACAAGAGAACTCGCGCGTTGGGAAAGTCTCGGGCGATCCCCTCCTTGTCTTTAACCCAGTTGAAGCCGGTGGTTGTGGATTGCCAGCTCGTCTCGGGATGGGCTCCAAGACCCGGAACGAAAACAACACTGTCAGGCCCGGTGAGTTACACCTCTCGGTCTTGATGTTCCAGTTTTGCTTACTCCATGTCCGTCTTTTTGCCAGACCCTTCCTCAGGATAGAGCTGCCGGATCCCCTGCCGAACAACCCCATATCCCTTCTTCTGCTCAGACCCAGCGGCTTTGCGTCGAGTTACAGAGCGATTGAGGAGCATGTTGCCAGTTGGGGGCTCCATTTGAGGGCCACCAGCCGGCCTGCGTCGCGTTCCAGATCGATAAAGTGACATATTTGCCGGGCTGGGATTGATTCATCAAAGTGGCACTGAGTATCGACATTTCCACTCCTAGAACACGAACTGGAACTGCCTTATTATACCTCAAGGCTGTGACTTGGGCCTCACATCCAAATCTTTCGATTTGGCCCCCAAATTCGGCTGCGTGAAGCGCAACACCAAGACAAATGAGGAAGCGGGTCTGCGAGCCTTGATGCAGGGAGGACGCACATCGCGTGAGACTATGGTTGTTATTGGGCCGATCCCGGTCATTTTCCCCATCGCGAAACCACGCAACGGTGGAAACGAGGAACCTGGTTTGGTCCTTAAAATAACAGACATGCCGCTGCAACCAACGAGTAAATTACCCAATAAGATTCGCCTTAGAATATCCTGGGCTCTCGGCTGGCTTTCAGCCCGTCAGCAACGAAGTGGCAACCACTTTAACCCTGGTCGGGTGACCTGTCGATCGGGAGCATTTGCCCAACTTGATTCCTAATTGATTCCTAATTGTCCTGGTGTTGAAGTGTTTAATAAAGTGTTGATGTTGTCTCCTGGTCCTATCCACCAAGGCTTACATTCATCTTGTAACTTCTTGCTTCTTTCGGCATGCAAACTTCACACCCCTCGGTTGAAAAGGGCCTCAGAACCTCTGAAATGACAATGTCAGCGCCGCCATTTACAGTACGAGTACTGCACCAAGGCTCTCAGAACAACAACTTCGCTAGCAGAGCGGACCCTGGCCTACTTCTGCCAGCTACCAGCCGCCTCAAAGACGACATCGTCACACCCCAATCAGATCCCGAGTTTCTCGAAAAGGACCTCTTGGTAGACAGACTGAACGACGTGCATGGGTGGCTTTGGCTATGCGGACGTCCAATGCCGCCCAGGCCGCTCCATCACCAGCGACTCGTCTCTCGTAATATTTTCATTACTGAGGCGGTTGATCTCCACCTGGTCTGGTGGAGGGACCGCATCTTCATCAAGCCGTTGCCGCCTTACCTCCTTGACCTAGACTTTTGGAACAACACCATCATCCGCACAGCGGACACGCAGCACCAGGACACATTTCCGAGGAATCTCGAAGCTTGTGCCCGAGGATTCCTGTTCTCGTACACCGCGCTGATCGCCTACAAGAGCGATTTTCGTATTGCAAAAGAGCTCGGCCTGCTTCCAGAAGAAGTCACATGGGAGGGTTGGAAGGCTTTGACCGCCGAATTTCTTGACCGTCACCGCTACGATCAAGTAAATCCTCGATACTGGTATGGCGAGCTGCGGCTTGGTCGCTTGAACAAGATATACCGCTTTCGGATGGGCTATCTGCTGCGCGGTTACTCGAAGGTAGCGTCTCACGCCTTTTACGGAGATCTTCTTCGCGATCACTTCTCAGTGTTGGCAGCCATTCTAGGTTATGTCGTGGTTGCGCTCTCGGCGATGCAGGTTGGCCAGGGTGTCGACAAATTATACGAGGACGATGCTTTCCAAAGTGTAACCTACGGGTTCACTGTGTTTTCACTATTAGCTCCTTTGATAGGGGCTGTATTCATCGTCTTTGCTGTTCTCATTATGTTTGTCAGTAACTGGAGGGCAACGAAAGTGTATGAGATGAGACGGTTCAAGAAGATGCAAGTTGAACCATTTTAAAAACTGCCACATACAATTTCACATTCGATAACAAGATCTGTGTCGATCAGGTTTAATCCTGGATCCGATGACTCTCTCGGCCAAGAGTGCGCCCGTATATCGTCAAGAGCATGTCTTTGCGTAGCAGCACACTCGATTGAGCAGTTTCTCTCAAGACAAACGTTTTGGCATGATGTAACAGATCGATAATTCGACACTTTTTCCTGAGGATTGATGGCAAGAAATATCGCTCAAGATGAGGAGCCACTTGTTCTATGGTTCATACAGAGGTAGGTGGAGATGATTTCAACGAATGTGACGTGACGCAGTTGTAAAGAACTTGAAGCCTGAGGTATTGCATCCCATGAGGGAGCTAAAGTATGGCGGGGCACATCCGGCCTGCGGTGTCGCCAATTGGCTCATCCGCATGATCCCAAAAAAGTTCTAGATCCCACCTCATCCAAGCTTCAACTGCTCCAGATTCGAGACTGGAGGCTCGCGCGCTCTGAAAATGGCGGGCCGGTCGCTATTTCTCGATCTGCGATGTCACAATGATACCGTATGCCGTTCATGTCGACTTGCGATTCGCCAACGACCGCCACAACTCCCCCGAACTGCCGCCTACAGCTCTCAAACATCCAAAGCCGCGACACGACCGCCTGCCAACGACCCCATCACACGAAGGCCGAGCAACCTAGAGTTAAAGCAGTATATCGAGCGAATCAAATCTCTACGGAACCCCAAGAAGAAAGAGAACCCGTCCTTCTCGGTCCGATACTTTGAGCAGAACGACAATCAGAGATCCGAGCTCTCCAGCGAGCAAGCCTTTGGCGATTCGCTAAACCAGCTCGATGCGTCTGAGCTCAAGAACGCCCTGTTCGAGATCAAGGACGAGCTCGCCGGCCAGGATGAGAAGGACGCCTTTGACGATGTGGTAGCACAGATGGGTGGCGACTGGGACAAGTTGAAAACGGCTGACGACTTGGAGAAACTCGTAACCAGGATGGACGCATACACAGCGGCAATTGATGCGGAAATCGACAAAACCGGCGCTGATCTACCCATGGAGATCTTGCAAGAGCTTGATATGGAGTTGCCAGGATTACCTGGGATGGGCAACCTTGGGTCGCGAGTGACTTTGCCGCAAATTCCAGAGAAGCCATGGACGATCAACCAACGGAAGAAGATCACAAGGCTCAATTCAATACTGGCCCGCGTCTCGCGAGACATGCGCCGGGATGCGAAACTCACGAAGAAGAGCGTCCAGGGAGTGTACAAGGCCTACCATGCGGCAAGGCTCTCGCTCGCACATGGGTGGAGCAACGTGCCCCTCGAAGTGTGGGATTTCTTGTGGAAAGTCTTCTCCGTGGACGAGTCGATCAACATGCATCGTCTATCGCATATTGCCTTGCTGGCACGAGACATGAGCGCGGCCAATGTTGAATTGAGTCCTGTCCAGCAACTCGTGACCATCGAGGCTGTGTTCGTTGATGGCTGGGAAACCAACGCCATTGAGAGCTGGAAGCGATGCATGGCCACTCTGGGTGACGAAAACGCAGACACATTCCAGGAATTCTGGGAACTTGGTGTGAGAATGTATTGCCGCGAGGGAGACCTAGAGCGAGCGCAGAGGGCGATTGACAAGCTCTTGGAGAGGCAGGCAGACCCTCGCATTCTCATGCCTTTGATCCGGACATGCTCTGAAATGGGCACGGAGGATGGCCAGCAACGCGCTTGGTCCGCCTACCGCCAGCTGCGAGAGCTGCTCGGACAGGATATGAAGATTACGGATTACGACCAGGTCATCGCCTACTTCTTAGCGACGAACCAAACCGAAAATGCCCTGTACGCCTTTGTCGACATGATGAGCGACGGGAAGATCGACCTGACAAGACAGACATACTTGCCTTCAGTCGTTGCAAACAAGTTCTTCTTTGGCAAATGGCTGAAGAGGCTCATAGGCGCTGGCGACCTTAACGGCGCCCTCAGTGTCGTCGAGTTCATGCGGAAGAAGGGCGTCAACGCCGCTCCGATCCATCTCAACGGTCTCGTCGCCGCCTGGCAACGTACAGGTGGCGTGGAGGACCTGGACAGAGCGGATGAGATGGCATGGGGAATGATCGAGTCGCGCATCAGCTTTGTCGAAGCCAGGCGAGACGAAAACAACAGCAGCAAGGCCAAGGCACCTGAGAAGCTAGACATGGCACCACTGCCCAGGGCAACACTAGAGACCTTTTCTCTTCTTGCAGAGAACTACCGCATGCGGGGCCTCCACGACCGACTCCAAGTGCTATGGCAGGCGTTTCGGGACGCCGAAATCAGTCCAGATGCGTTCATGATCAACCAGCTCATCGAATCGTACATTCAAGCTGGCCAGTCCAAGGAGGCTCTCGAGCTCTACCACACGCTTGTGGCAGAGCAGGGCGTAACCCCTGACCCCTACACCTTCAGTGCCCTGTGGAAGACTCTGGGCATCAACCGGCTGCACGCTGTCGCTGAAGACGCCCGGCAGAAAGAAATAGAGGCAACCCGCGCTCTCTTCGCCGAGACGGTCAAGCTTAGGCACGTCTTCGAGCCCGAGGGCATGGACGGCCAGCTCGCCCGCAAAATCCTCCACACCTTGCGCCGCATTAGGGACCCCCCCGGCCTCATCGTCGCCCTGACGGCCCTCCGCGACCTCTTCCGCTTCCTACCCCCGGAGACGCTCGTGCTCGAGATGATCCTCGGCACCACCAAGCTCTCACTCGACACCACCGGTCACCGGAACCGCCTGGTCCTCGCCAAGCGCACCCTCGACCGCGCCCTCGTCGAATGGGCCGACGGCGACGTCACCAAGCTCCAGGGCGAGCGCCGCGGCGACGCCCTGTTCGAGTATCTCCAGAAGCACTACTGGCCCGCCGACGCCGACGACGCGGCCAAGAGGAGAGTGTTCCGCGAGGCGGCAACGCAGATGGGCGTGTACGATTTGTTGAAGAAGGCGGCGAAAAAGCGATGATGAAATGATGTTTGGAAATTGATACCATCTCCAATGTGCAAAAATGGATATATAGACAGATTCGAGGGCATGGTCCAAACTCGTTGCAATGGAAAATTGTATAATAGGTACCCACAGAGGTTGTGGGCATATACCATGTAAAATACAACACACCTGGCTCAGTCGTCTGAAGGCTCAGCAAGTTTCATGCACGTCAATGATTTCTCTAACGCAATTCATCTCGAAAGGTAGGCGTAAACGTGATAGATATTAGCAACATATAATATACGAATACCCTCGGCAACGGTGTTGTGGCTAGAAGCAGAGAATTCCATCGCAGCCCGTAGGCAGGACTGTTCCTCTTGAGCCAACAGTCTTATCTTTTCCCTCCACCCATCCTGACCGAAACTCCAGCGCTATGCAAAAGACACAAAACACTCCTCCACTACCGCGTCGCACACGCGGTGGTGCTCCCACATGTGGTGCTCAGACGGCTGCCACAGGAGAGGAAGCTCTGCGGGGCTAGCCTCCTAGGACAGGTCCATCCCCTCGTCGCCGTCGAGGCGGTCGCCGACCGAACTAAGGCCAGAGTCGTCGTCTTCGTCGGCGTTGTTGTAGCTCGCGTGGCCGTTTTGCTGAGGCTCCTCTCCTTGCTGCTCTTGGGCCTGCTCATCCGGGTCCACGGTTCGTTTAGATATCCACTCGGTGATGGTTGTGTCCGGGCCGCCTTCGACTTGCACCTCGCCCGTGTCGTTTCCGCGGCCGAGGATAGTGCCGTGGAACTTTGCGTCTTCGCCTGTCTTGCTATGTTTCTTCTTGAGGGCTGTGAAGGGGGGAGTGTTAGCCATGTTTCTGAGCGTCTTGTCTGTGATTGGGTATGAATTGCACCATTGAGGTAGTCGGTGGCATCCGACTCGCCGTCACCGCTACCAACATCCATCATCTCCTTCATGCGCTGGCCAGCAAACCACTTGATAAACTCCTCGACGCCGCGGAGGTCCTGTTCGTCGCGCCAGTGCTGCTCCGTCTCGACACGCTCGGGCAGCAAGGCGCCAGCGTCCTGCAGCGCCATGCGGATGTCGACCACGGTGAAGTCGGCACTGTCGCCCTGGTTATGCGCCGCGTGATTGGCCGTCGACTGGCACAGCAGCGAGAGGTAGCGGGCGGCGAGATCGGTGAGGGAGTCGAGGACGGCGGGCCGCGTCGAGTGGTAGCCGGTAGCGCGGAGGATCTGGAGAATCGACGGCCTGAGGAGCGCATGGAAGAGGGAAGGGGGTGTCGTCATGGTGAGAGAGGCCGAGGTTTATCGCCGGCCGTGCAGCAGCAGCTTGTTGCTAGTTGATGATCGGTTTTTTGGTGTTGAGGCTGCTCGAGCAGGCGGCTAGAAAGAGAGAATCGCAAGGCAAGTTGGTGGTTGTTCTACGCAGAGCGACGGTGTCGCGCTGGCTGGGACGTCATCGGCCGGAGATTTCGGAAGCCTCACAGCGCATGTCCCGCCCCGAGCGCTGGTTTCTTTGAACGTGGGAACGAAGGGAAGCCTTGAATCGAGAAATGTTGATGGCGCGCGGCTTTGGGCTTGCGAGAAGCCGCCCCAGAAATTGGCCCGTCAGCCTCGTCGGCTACTGTACAGTGCGGTGCCGCCTCCCCACACATTACAGCTCTCACCTGCATGCATCTCACCAAGGATAGGATGCAATTTCTAACCAAGCAGGAAGGAAAAGTTTTCGGAACAAGATTCAAAGATATATTTAGGTAAAATGAGTTTTATCAGATATCGTCATAATATATGCAAGTGTCTTCTCGGCAATCGCAACTGAAGCTTTATACATCATAACATAAGGATGGGTAGTAGCCAGCATCAGTGCGGGTACCAATACTCATTTCTCCATTCCGCAATAACTAAGGGAGTATCCTTACCATATGTACTCATTCATACATGGCTCTGTGCTGTAAGGATCGTACAAACTCATTTCAAGTCACAGCACCAACCTACACAGTAAGCTTCCCCGTGCGCGACTCCAACTTGGCGTCCTCAGAAACACCACTATACTTGTTGATCCAGTCCAACACTTCCCGATGCCAAACCAGCGAGTTCTCGGGTTTCAAAACCCACTTGTTGATTTTTAGTAAAAAGTATAATGGAAGCAGTAATGAGAGTCGTAACTTACATGGTTCTCATCAGGGAACATGAGGAACTTGCTGGGGACTTCGCGGGCTTGGAGGACGTTGAACATGGCAAGGCCCTCCGAAATTGGGAGGCGGTAGTCGAGTTCGTTGTGGATAACCTAGACATTGTAAGCTTGGTTTTCGGCGAGGAAGATGCAGTCTCAGCTTACCAGTTGTGGAGTGGCCCATTCGCCTGTATGCAAAGATGGATCCCACTTCTCATATCCTGCGCGGTTCTCCCAGAGGGTACCACCAAAGTCATGCTCGGGGAAGAACAGTTCCTCGGTCGCCCACTGATTCTGCGTAGAGAAAACGCCGTCGTGGCAGACCAGTGCCTTGAACTTGCGTCCTAAATCATTCCCCTGGATCCAGTCTACACACTTGTCAGTCTCAAGATGCAACCACACCATCGGTTTCCTACTTACTGATCATATAACCACCATATGACGCGCCTAGCGCCACGGCTCTGTCTGTGTCGACGTACTCCACCTCGTTTTCAAGGTATTCAAAACACTTTACCAAATCCTGATAAGGGCCACCTCCCCAGTTCTCCGTGATTGCATCGGTATGAGCCTGTCCATATCCTGTACTTCCAATCGGGTTAGGACACACAACCACATATCCCTGCTCGGCAAAGATGGCGGGGTTCCATCGAGTGCTCCAGTCGTCCGTCCACGCCGACTGTGGACCCCCGTGAATCAAAAAGGCCAGTGGGTACTTCTTCGACGAGTCGAAATTAGACGGCGTCATGACCAAAGCGTGGTTCTTGTATCCTGCCGACCCAGGGTACCAAATCTCGGAGCATTGTGATTTCGATAAGCCAAATGACTTTCCGTGCTTGGAGCTGGTCGAAATCTCCTTGATAGACCCGTCTCCAGGGTTGAGGACAGAATAACTGGAGCTTTCGATGCGGGACTTGGAGCTAATGAGAAGGGAGTCACTCTTTCCTAGGAGTCGAGCCTCAATAATACTGCCGTGCTCATGGATCGCCTTTGGGCACTTCGTGGCTTCCGAGGGCGTGGCGGGAACCTCCCAGAGAACCATTCTGCCATGCTTCTCTGCTGCAACGTACAAGACCTTGTCATCTTTACCCCATACAGCCCAGTCCGGTCTCAGATCCCAGCCGCCCTCACCATCTCTGGTGTCGTAAAACTCCTGAACATTGCTCAAGTCGGTAACGTCCGGGAGAAGCAGCAGTCTCGGCTTATCGGATTCATATTGCTCGCTCTTCATCCTCGCAAAAACAATCTGCTTTCCATCATGCGAGAAGACAGGCGAGAGGCTGTAGCCCCTCAGGCGGCCAGTCTTGACCTGCTGAAGCGCCGGGGGTTTCTCAGTCCACGACTTGATGGGCACATAGTAGAGGTCAGTCTTGGTATGTCTCGCGGGGTTCAGTTTTGGGTCCTTGGAGACAAACGCAATACCCGAGGTGGAGATGTCAAAGTCCCCGGTGCCACCAAAAGGGGCAACAGGACTACTCAACTGAGTTCCAGCCAGGAGATTGGTCAGGCCCGGGTTCTCGAGAGTCCATTTGCCGTCTCGTTTCACAATGAGACCATACCAGAGAGAATTCTGGTTGGCGGTGTTCCAAGCATCCCAGTGTCGAACAAAGAGACCAGTGTAGATTTTGGCGGAAGAGAGAGACTTAGTCTCAGCGGCAGGCCAATACATGTCTCCATCAGGAGTGGTCAAGGCGGAGCAAATAAAGGCGATCTTGTCCTCAGACAGAGCCTTGACCTTAGGGTTAGAGATGCTTCCCGCAAAGTAGTGTATCATGTGCGGTCTAGAGGAGCGTCAGTCAAATACTTTTCCGGTGTCAATCTCAGATGAGACTGCAAGGCTTCTATACTGGACGAATGAAAGCCCGGAATTACTTACGCAGAAGACTTGTCGTGAACATCTTGAGAAAGAAGCTTGGAGGAGCCATTATCTCCACTCTTGATAAAAACAACCTCGGTCTCACTAATCCATATGGGCTCGCTGGCAGCAGTGTCCTCAGAAACAAGGTGGGAAGATCCATCCTTGATGTTGAGTGTGCGGATTTGGGAGGTCTTGGAATGCGTCTCGAACGAGTAAGACGATACCTGTTGCGGTGGAACGTGATCCGTCCATTAGTTTTCGATTCTCATCTGTCCGCTATAGGAGTAACATATACAAGAGAGAGAATCACGAAGCCAAAGGACCAAAACATTGCACATTGGGTTAATGGTGAGAACGAACCGTATAGAGGGCCAGCTCGCCAGTGGAGTTGGGGACACCCGCGGAGCGGCGAGGAGCTGAAAGCAACACCTCGGGGGTGAAACGCGTTGCTTGGATCGTCATCATAAGCGATGGTGAGAATCAGTTGATAGGGATGCGAGGCAACACAGTGATAAGTGAGGGAGAAGGGATGAGGGGTAGCGGAGAGATGGGTGGAATGGATGATGCGGAGGCGGCGGAGGACGGTTAAGTAGTAGGGTGACCAGGTAGTAAGTAGTGAGGCGGGATGCAGGGCAAAGATGAAGTAGTGCAAATAAACGGCAACAAGGCAAATAAGCAAGCGAGGCGAAGAATACACAGGAGGAGGAGGTTGACTCGAGGAGGAGGAGGAGTTAAAAGAGGACAAGTGAGAATTGTGAGGGGAGGGTAGAGTTGTAACGAGGCCGGAGTTGGAGCTGGAGCTGGGAGCTGGGAGCTGGGGTAGCTTGAGGTCCCCACCTCCCCAGCCTGTCCAGGGCTCTACCATTGGGTACTTGCGCTGTAGGTGGCACCCCAAGCACTGTAAGCTTCACCCCCTCCCCTAAACTTCCCCTCTAATTAGGTGCCTCTAGCTGCCGCCACCTTCTAAGCTGGGCCACCCCGCCCCCTTCTCCACCTCCTCGGTCTCCTCCATCGGCCCCTCTTCATCCGCTCCTCAAGCCCGTAAAAGTGCAACCCATTGTTCACCAGTCACAGCTCGCAGCAGCTTTTAACGCGCGTGTCAGATGGCCAAATATCTGACCTGAGTGGTGTCAATGTGCCTGGCCGTCTTGTGCGCTCTATGGTGGCTCTCATGCAACTCGTCAAATCACAAGGCTTTCGAGCGGACCCGTTTCCCCCTCTAACCCTCCAACACCTGGTGTCATAACATTGCGGCCATTCAAAAAGCCCCGGAATAATAAACCCATCAAGGGACACCACCGATCGCTTCCTTCAAAAGGGTCCCAGCCCAGCCAGCCAGCCTCAATCGAGTCAGTCTTCGGCCAACCTCGCCCATGCGAGGCATGCAGGGAATCTTTCAACCCCCGCTCTTGTTCCCTTGTTCCGTCCTGTTAGCGTCGTCACTGCATACCTACATCGTAATGGTACACGGCCCAGCCTGCCGTGCTGAGAGCGACATCCCAGCAATCTACCTCGGACATAAATCATATGTCAATTTCAGACTACCTGTCGCTCGGTCACAGTCGAGTTTCGTGTCTACATCTTTTCCGTCCCAAGTGGCTATTCTCATAATTCGCAATTCTTTGCCTTTACCGTCACCTAATCGGCTATATTCTCAAGCTTAAATCAACAGGAACCCACTCTCAGCCAGTCTATTCCCGCCGCAGATTAACGGGGTCCCAGTTGCCTGACGCGACCGAAATGGAGAAACGGGTTTCATCATATATGTCAACGATAACTGCAAACGCCATACATCTCTCTCCTTATTTAAGCCATGGTGCTTTCCGTATATAGTCCTAAACGCCCAAGCCAAAATCCATCCGTCCTAGTTCAAGTGTTCTTACATCAGAACCCAAGATTGCCATAACTTACACCCTGCAACGTTTCATCCCGCCTCTGAGCCAGCTGTCCTATTTTCGTTGTGCACCAAAGTTGGTTCGCTTCTTGTTCGTCTGCGTGTCGTTCTCGCTTTCCTCTTGGTCCTTCTTTTTCAACTTGTTCGCGTTTTTGCTAGTGGCTGAAGTCGGTGTTGCATTGGTCGACCCGTTGTCTCGGAAGGGGGCCGATGACGGGGTGGCATGTGAAGCTGGTGTCGAGCCTCCCGATCCGGGAGCGATTCCCTCCTATGCGATAGACTCATCAGCACACTTGTCCTTCCAAAATCTCAACCTGCCCATGTTCTTACCAGGTTGTTCGGTCGGTACGAGATGGAAGACCGTGAGAACACTCGGTTCTGCTCCATAGGTCCAGCCTTCCGCCGTTGCGCAGCCGCTCCACTTGTCCCCTTCATGTAATTGTCAAAACCCGTAATGATATTTCCAGCCGGTGTACTATCCAGATACGCCGACTCCTTCTGTGCAATACCATCTTCCACTTGGGTCTGAAAAGGCATTAGTAAAACTCCGTAGATGGGCCGTCACGACTCATTTCCGGGCACATTACCAGACGCCTCTCCAGCAACCTCCGCTTCTCAACCAGGTCTCGCACCCGAGCTTGCGCCTTCTTGTACTCCGACATCGTTGGTTGACCCGCCCCAGAGCCACCAGCGTTCCCTTGCTTCCTTTCTGCCATGCACCTTATTTTTTGGTACTATATTTCACGTAGGAGCGGGGATGGGTCGGTGGTCGTTAGGTTTCTTAGTTGGCGCTTTTGTTGCTGACGGTTGTTGAAATGGGAAAGTTGGGGTTGCGCGCATCGGAATCGCGGGGCGTCATGGCACCCGCGCGAACGCGCTTAAATCGCGGAAGGTGGGGCCGCGAGAACGCGCTTACTTGCCCAGTCGTTTCAAGTGGCATCATTTGCACGTGCCGCTGGCAGCTATCGACCTCTCTCTTCTGGTCATTTGGAGGTCCAAAAAAACGTCAAATAATATCTCAGAGGTCCCAAGTCTAGATTCATTGACTCATTAAGTACTCCGTATTCTAAGGCATTTTTACTATTTTCTTCTTCAATTTTAGTTCGGTTCCGTTTTTCAATGCGAATATTACAAAAGAGAGAGCCCGATGTTGGTAGGGGCACTTCAACAACTGTTAGCCTCAACGCTGAAAAGTCGCTCTGAAGAAAACCTCATCGTCGCAGTCATGGAGTGTTACTATGCGAATTTATCATTGTCTGTGGCTTGCCACTTGTCAGTGTCCGCAACCACAAGGCCATCATTCCTCTCCCTCACAATCACGGCTTACCCACGTCTTCGTCGTCTCTCACAGGCTCGGCATGTGGCTTCGATGGCGGGGCGCGAGGTTCATCTTCAGAAATATCAGCTGACTTGCCCTGGGTTCTGGAGGGTGACGCAGGTGAGGAACTGTTCCGTCGTAGGTCGTTGCGAGATCCTCGTCTCCTAGACGGGCGTCGCCCCCGGCTCTGGGGCAATGCACTGCGGCTCCGACTGCGAGACTCCGAAGAGCCTCTTGATCTTGACGACGAGACACTTCTCGAATGACGCTTCCGACGATCGAACGATCGGCTTCGTGACGAAGAGTATCTTCTTCGCTTTGGTGAAGGTGAACGCCTTTCGGAAGAGACAGAACCCGATCGACGGTTTGGGGCGTATCGACGCCCTCTGCCACTGCGGTTTGATTGAGGTCGATATCCATCCGCTCCGGATGATCTCGATCTCTTGCGCTGGTCTCGTCGTCCCGCCGGTGACCTTCTCCGGTTTCGATTATACGATCGTCCACTACTGCGTGAGCCACTGCGGCTGCGACTGCGCGAGTTGGATCGAGACGATGCCGAATCAGAGGCTGAAGCCGAGCGACTGCGCGACCGCCTGCGAGTGCCACGATCACCGCGATCGCGCCCTCCGCCACCTCGGCCCCGTGGAACGTAACTGTCGCGCCCGTATGAGTCCCTCTGATCACGGAACCGGGGACCTGGTGAGCGTGATCGGTTGGCATTCCTCCTGAAATCACCTCGCCCCCGGTTACCGCGATCGCGATCGCCTCGTCGGCCCTGCCAGGTGTCACCCCGTCCAGCCGCACGATCTCGGCGATCACGGTCTTTCAAATCGGCAATTTCGCGATCTCGGCGGTCCAACTCGTCGCGTCTTTTTCGAGCGCCTTCGGCGGCACGGTCTGCCTCAATCTGAACAGGGACACGTTAACTTAGGCCAATGGTGACAGCGATGCAACCGAATGAGTACCTTTTCTTGGATGAGCTCAAGTTTTTTGGCTTCTAGAAGCTCTTTGGGGACCCCCTGGGGACTGTCCTGAGCACTCAGAAGCAGCCTCCATAAATCTTTACAGAACGGTGCCGTGTCTTTGTCGAGAAAGCCGGTAAGTTGAATCTGTAGGGACTTGATGTCCGGCTGCGAGCACAGCGATTAGTATGACTATTATCTCCTCGAGGCAGGTATGTGGCGTACGTATCGTGATCCCTCGATCAGATTGAAGCAAAGCTCGATCACTACATCGTCTTCGTTGCCGAGGATTTCGGATATCCTGCTGGCGATCCACCTGGACAAAAGGGTCAGCGAGGATAAGGGAAGATTGGGGGGCGGTAGCTCACGAACTTTTTCATAACCTGGAGGTTGACTTTCTGCATGTCAACCTTCTGGCTGAACTCGGCAGGGAACTTGGTCGACTTTAGTAGCCGTGCATCAACTCCGGTAGCCATGGTGGGCTGAATCGCGGTGCCAATGTATGTCAAGAGAGACGCGTTGTTAGGCAAAGATGCTGAAAATGAAAAAGTGACGTCGCCAACACAGGAGGGCGGGCATCGGCCTTCAATTTCTGGCTAATGCCGAGCGGTGTGCACGGGCCACCTTGTTTTCCAGGAGGTTTGTTTCAGTGACTCCAGCAAGTACGTACCAAGAAAATGTGCTGAGCCACTGTGAAAGCCACTGTGAAAGCCACTGAAGCTCTCTCTCACAGTGGGAGGTGAGGCGCGTCATCTAAGGAAGCCTACCTACTCCACGCAACGTGAACTTGTTTCCCGTTTTCCAGTTGTTCCAGGCTTCGTATTTGTTGCAAGAATCTTACCGAGATATGGGATTGCCCCTCAAAATGAACAATCTACACGCACCCACGGTCCCGTCCGGGCAAACAAGCTCCTTCGCAGGCAACGGCGATGCGGGGCAGTTGAGCTTCAAAGAGCTGGAACGAAAGAAGGATGACATCGAAGCAGAACTCAAGGCGCTAGGCAGCGTGCTCGACTCAGTATGCTTCATCATATTTCTCTGTGTATATTATTCGATACTTCTTGCTAATTAGGCATTAGCACGGAGTAGACATGAATACGCCGCTCATCACGAGAGACGGCTTCCCTCGCGCCGACCTAGATGTCGCCCAGAGTACGATGCAGCTTTATGTTCCGCTCTCACTCGCCAGCTAACCAATCCCAGTCCGGACGACAAGGGCTCGAATTATTCGACTCCGAAACGATTATACAAGTCTCATGACCCGGATCGAAAAGTTCCTCCACGAACATTTTGCGACTCTTGAGGCCGACGAGGAGCCAGCACCCAGTTCTAGCAGTGAACTGCCCATCCTGCCAGACTCGCAACCCGAAACCTTAGACCCGCCGTTTGCAAAGGTTAACACCGTTGCTTCAGGAAGTCCAGCTGAACTCTCTGGCTTGAAAGCTGGTGACGAGATTCGCAATTTTGGCTACGCGAATCGATCCAATCATGACAACCTCAAGAAGGTAGCGGAGTGCGTGCAGGGGAACGAGGGAGTAAGTGCAGAGGCCCCAAACCGAGTAGATACCTCCAACTAATTTGTCATCAGAGGAACGTCTTTATCAAAGTTTCACGTCCAATAGGCGTGGCAGGACGAGAAGAGCTACGGTTGATCCTGACCCCCAGAAAAGATTGGGGTGGACGTGGAATGTTGGGCTGTCACATTCTCCCACTCTAAAGGGACGACATCCATGTGCACCTAAATTTGCGGACAAAGCCTCGCGGCGTAGTACAGCGAATATCTAAAGGCGCTCACGTAATCACGGCCAAACGGCCCGGGCAATGTTCAAGAAGTCGAGAGACATCCGGTTACAGGCTACGCCATACCGTAGGTCGGTTTCGAGGCGTGAGAGTGGCAACATGATGCTAAGATCGAGATCCAACACTTTTGGGCGAGAGATGATTACAAAGCACGCAGTCACAGGCATCTCGGGCATCATCTCTCCACACCCAACCTACGTAGTAGGCATCCACCGTGTGCCTGTGGACTGCCATCCATCTAGTAGGCCACCTCGTACAAAAAAGAAAGTCGAGTTTAGTAGCTTCCAAGCGTTTTGTGGTGGTTGATGTTCGCGAACCCTGCCAGAAGCTGCCTTGGACTGATGTTGGCTGAAAGGTAGGTAGAAAAGCCCAAGATGAATATCTTCGATGAGAATAGAAACAACTGTACTTGCCTGAGATTCCAATTGCCAAGGCGACCATCCGAATAAATCATTCCGAGACACGGATTTGGGTTGATGGAACAGAAACATTCCAGCACAGGCCAGCATGCCGCCACCTGTCTGTCATTACAACTGTAGTGCGACATGAGGGGCGTACTACGTAGTAGGTGCATTATGTACTCTACTTGCAGTAATTAGACATAGGTAGGAAAACAAGGATTGTTCTAATTTGTGTCGCCCTCGTAATTGCTACGTAGGTAGGTACGCACCTAGCTGACCAAACCCGGCACATAGACAGAGAAGGATACCGTTCGTGCCCAAGCAATTTCAGTCGGTTGCCTGAATCCCGTAGGAGAAAAAAAATTCAGAAGTCGTGTGCGCATCCTTGCCGGTAGACCGCCCTGCTGCCCGAAAGATTTCCGATGTCACCAGCCGATAAGGAGAGCAGCTGGCCGCACAGCCGTGTGGGCGGGCATCGAGCGGGCAATTCAAACTTGGCACTCCATCACTCAACAGGCAGTGAAAGCACCCGCTGCAGCGACCCAGCGCTCCGCTGCTCATCAATGATCACACAACCAGACTTGCAGCGGGCCAGCGGTGCCCAACTAGCCAACCAATGGGTGGAAGATTCTAGCCGGCATAGGCAGACCACTGGCACAAGGCGGTGACGGCGACGGTGACGGTGAACCTGGCGGGCATACGCACCATGCTAGGTAGCTTGTAGCAAGGCGCGGACCTGGAGCGCAAAAAAAGACCAGGCAGAGTACCAGGGAGGCAAAATACCTGGCTTGCCTGGGTTTTATTGCCAGGCTGCGCTGGCTGGCTTGCTGTTCCCTGGTTGAATCATGTCCGTGATCCGTGCTGCGTATCACGTGCAGCAGCCCACCTTGGGGCGACTGATTTTTTCGCTTAAGGCACTTCCCCTGCCCAAGTTCCCCGCCGCCTTCAAAACATCAGGTTGACCTGCGCTGTCAAGTTCGTCAATCAACCACGTACCCACCTCCAGCGACGTATCTCAAGGTATTTAGGATCCCTCTCCTCGCCGTATTCGACCTTGGCACCATGCCCGCTCTCTCTGAACGACTTGCTCGCGCTGTCCCTACCGCTCTACAGTAGCTAACTCCCGCATCTCAGCACCCCGCTTGTTTACGTTCACCCGTCGCTTCGACGCCTTCACAAAATGGCCGAGCAGGACAACACTCCCACCTTCAAGCTGGTGCTTGTCGGTGATGGTGGTACCGGAAAGGTGTGTATAATTCTGCCCAGCAAATCGCCCTCATCGTTCTTATCGGCGGGCCTTCGTCATCCCGCTTCGCGCCTTGGGCCTCGACGGGAGACATCATGATATTCGGAGCTCCAAAGCTGACTGACTTTTCACCAGACCACCTTCGTCAAGCGCCACTTGACTGGTGAGTTCGAGAAGAAGTACATGGCCACCCTCGGTGTCGAGGTCCACCCTCTCGACTTCACCACCGTAAGTCCTTTCGACCCCTCGATGGAATAGCGGGGTACTAATTCCCATCAGAACTTTGGCAAGATCCGCTTCGATGTGTGGGATACCGCTGGTCAAGAGAAGTTCGGTGGCCTCCGTGACGGCTACTACATCAACGGCCAGTGCGGTATCATCATGTTCGATGTTACTTCCCGCATCACCTACAAGAACGTTCCCAACTGGCACCGTACGTTATCCCCAACTCAACCCATCTCTAAAGGCTTCAGCTCACCAACCAATTTCAGGTGATCTCGTCCGAGTTTGCGAGAACATCCCCATTGTTCTCTGCGGCAACAAGGTCGATGTGAAGGAGCGAAAGGTCAAGGCCAAGACCATCACTTTCCACCGCAAGAAGAACCTCCAGTACTACGATATCTCTGCCAAGTCCAACTACAACTTCGAGAAGCCCTTCCTCTGGCTCGCCCGCAAGCTTGTTGGTAACGCTCAGCTGGTATGATGCCCTCGTTTCCCACCGACTTCGGGCCAAATTGCTAACCCGTAATGCAGGAGTTCGTCGCTGCCCCTGCCCTTGCTCCTCCCACCGCCACCGTCGATCCTGCCCTCGCCGCCAAGTACGAGGAGGAGATGCGCGAGGCCGCTGCCCAACCCCTGCCTGGTGAGCTTTCGGACGATGACCTGTAAATGGCTCGACCAGTCACGGTCACGGGATACTTTGTTGAGGAGGATACTCCATGTTCCGGCAGGATGAAGCATGAGAAGTATTTGAGGATGGCACATAGGCAGCCGGAATGACCATTTATGAGATACAGGACGAAAGTGCCAGGGTTAAAGTAGCGTGATTATGGACGGCACAAAAGACGGCCGTCGTCCCTCACTTGAGGTAGATGGGGTGGCGCCACTGCACAGATCGGTGGCCTCTTTAGCTAGCTAGACATCCTTGAAAACAACACCATAGCCAAGTTTGCGTGGCTTGGTTATGAAGTTTTCCTTCAAACTTGCGAATCCATTTCATCTCACAAATGTGCCTCGGTATCCAGCAAAGGAAATTGTGGATTTGCCCATGACGACGGAGTAATTCCAGTATCAAGTTCTAACAGATTGAATGGCAAGTGTCACCATGTCGAGCTATGGCTTCAGTATCGGTGCAAACACTGTGCTGTTTTGAATTGACCATGTTTGCGTCCGACAAGGTGTCGACTCAACAATCGCACGCGAAAAGCACTTGCTTGCAGTTAAAGCCTTAACCCAGGAAAATATCTATGGCGCAATGTGATATTATGGGTTGATCAACATGACACAGAGGCCTTTCATATTATGCTAACCACCAATGAGTGGCATCACCATGACATTGTTGGCCGGGTCGACTGAAGCGTGGATAGGTATGATTGCTTCAACGTTCGTCGTCGATGTCGTCATCCCTAGTGCAGCGCGACGCAGCTACCCTATAGGTCAACGACTTACCTACGTACCTACTTTGTAGGTTATTTACATTTCCCTGAACGCCCTGTGAACAGCGAAGCATAGTATTGTAGTTCATTGGATAATCGAGGAGCCCGTGTTTAGAGGGGATGCAGTGAAGGTTGAGTGCGCCATGTTTACGACAATCCTGCTCTCAATTTGCCCACTCTGGAATGAGCTCGCCCAGTGGGAAGTCGAACAGAGTTAAAATGTTGGTCCACAGCGACTGGGCCAATACTGATTACCTAGACATGGTAAATTCACCAGGCCAGGTTGGGTCTAACCTTAGACACATGACGTTATCTTAGCGCTTGGTTTAGCCAAGTCTATTCTACCATCTTTCTCATGATATTATGCTATGGGTAAGGTAATCGGTCCAGACTTCATTGTACGTATCTCAATCACGCGAGGCAATTTCCAACTCCATAACCATCCCACGCTCATACTCTTCCTGAGATGAAGATGCTGCCATCCTCAGACGACACACTTAGTCTACCTAGTGGGGGGGATTTGGTGGCCCATGTGCTCTCGTCCATCATTCAGCCGCGAATATTGATATCCATGTACCACTTTAATATGATCTGATCCTGGAACGTGACTCGTTAAAGATAGATGGCAAGGACCACGACAACAGGGATCCGTGTCGAAGATCGAATTAATGAGATTAGACTTGGCGTCGTGATTTAGTTAAATGGGATGGATGGCGCGCAGAAGACCCCTGGCGCTGGCGTATGCAGCCACTTAATGAGGCAGGGGGGTCGCGAACATGGCCATGAGATGACCGGGGGATCATCAAGCCGTTCATCCAGCGTGGGGCATGAGGGGAATGGAAGAGTTGAAGCATAGAGAAGGAAGGAAATGAGCGGACTGATGTGCGAGCATGCGTGCGTGAGAGTGTGCGTGATGTTGTTGTTGTTGATGTTATTGTTTATGTGCCCCCCTACATCAACATCTGGCAGGTCAACCACCACCAGCATTAACGAGCTGCGAGAATGGCCTGCGAATGCAGGACCTCATTGGAGCAGTCTCAGCTCGACGAAGTGGACGGGAGGGGCTGGGGGCTGGGAAGGGCATGAAGGTATTTTAAACGGAAAGAAAAAGTAATTGATCATACATACTGTACGCGCCTGAGGGAGCGCGTCGCTTGGTTGGTTGCGGGGGAGATGGATCTGTCAATTAGCCCCCCCAAAAACATGGGTCGAGTCAAAGCTCGTATCGGGACCAAAATAAACGGAGCACCAAGCAAAATATTGAAACCGCGACGTAACTTGAACTGCCGCACTGCACCCGTATTGGCATTGCACTCAACTCAACTCAACCACACAAGATAGAGGAGCAAGATGGCTGGGGCGCAATGGCTTTGGGCCTCAACGAAATAACCAGCCAACATAGCAGAAAGGAAGGCGGGAAGGCGGTCAGCACAAGCGAAGAGACGGGGAGAAGAGAGGAGAGCACATGGAAGTGATAGTCGGGAGGTTGGGCGGTACTTTGCTCGCACGTCTGGAATCGTAATTCGTCCACATCTGCATGCAGTTTTGAAAGTGTTTTGTCGAGTGGAGAGGCGGCCATATACAAAGACAGGGGGCACGTGCAACGCGTGTTGACATGGTTTCCCAATTGGGACACGGCCATCCCAGGGGCGCGAGGCCATTCGCCAGATTATGGGCAAAAAACGCGGAGCAGGAACCAAGAGGGGGGAGGGGAGGGAAAATGGGAAGGGACGATGGGGCCTGAGTCGCCTCGTTTTAGCACTTGCCCGTTTGGCATTCCTCCTCTCCGCGGTTCCACGTTCACGACCACGCCCACGCTCACGTACCTCGACGCCCACACGTCTCTGGTTGCACAACGCCTTCACACGACAGCCTCTCTTTTGCTCTTCTTCATCCGCTACTCCCTGCTCTCCCCGTCTTCTCAACTCCTTCTCTCTCCTGCTTACCTACTTTCGCTTCTCTTCCAAATCGTCCTCCTCTAGCCGCCATCCACCTCTTCCTCCTCCTCTCAGACCGCCCTCCCAGTAATGCCTCTCGTCGTCTCATAAGGCCATCTCCATCATCCTCCTCCTCTCCGCGCCATGGCCAACACCTCTCCCTCTGCCGCCTTTTCCGCCTCGCCGGACCAGCACGCGGCATCTTCCGCTGCACGCCATGACGAATCTTTCACCTCCCACATCCTTCCCCCGCTTGCGGATGTCGCCGCCAGCCCTCGACCGGCCTCCGAGAACGAGAAGCATCCCAAGGGCAAGCGGAAGCGGACTGCGTATGTTGATACCATCATTATTAGGGTGCGATGCCCCTCGGGAAGCATCAGATGAGCTAATACTGCGTCAATTGGGTGATTTAGGGCCAAGGATAAGATGATCCTCGAGGAGGCATACAGCAACAACGCCAAACCCGATAAGCAGGCGCGTCTTGAGATCGTCCAGCGCGTCTCATTGAATGAGAAGGAAGTCCAGGTACGCCCGAATCCATGCACAACCTACCGACAAAACATTGGGCCTTGAATATACGCACGCCCGCGTTGGCCTCACGTCTAGATTACAACGCGTCTCGCATAATACGCTGGACACACATCAACTAACATAACTTTCCAGATCTGGTTCCAGAACCGACGACAGAATGATCGACGAAAATCGCGCCCTCTATCGGCTCAAGAAATTGCTGCCCTCAGATATGGAGGCATGCACGTAATTTCGTCTGACCCAATCACGAACATGACTCCGAGCAAAATCGACAAGTCATTCCCAGCATCCGACCCCACTAGTTCTCGAACTACGAATCCTATCAATGCATCTCCCCAGCCTCTCCTCCAGACCCCTTCGATTTCACGATCTCACTCGGATCTCATCGCTAGCACTCCCATTCCCATGGGCAACGATGGTATCCCACGCTCTCATCCCGACATGACCCCCAAACACGATGACTTCTCTCCATCACAGGAATCACAAGATGGTTCCCACTCTCTATCTAGCTCTATGTCTAGCTCCGTTGGATACCTCGCGAACCGGTGGAATCTTGGCAGCTCCTTCTCCACACCGCCCACGCTTGGACGTGGTGGTGATGACTCTTTCAGGTATGTCTATATTGCTGTACAGTTGGGGGTAACAAACTAACTTTAGTTCAGACTCGAACCCTTTCCTCCATCTTCGTGCTCCTCTGAACTATCCCAACTCTCAAGCCAGTCCCAGTCTAAAGTCCGCTTGTCACTGTCCCTGGAAGGAAAGGCGGAACTCGTCTCCAACCAAACCTCTCCCACTCGTAACCTTCCCCCAAGACCATCCTCCACTACTCCCAGTCTGCCCCATGTACGTCAACGAAGTCTCCAGCGGAGCCACAGTGCACTCCCAAGCATCACCTTGCCTCCCATCTCGACCCTCACCAATTCTCTCCCCCCCCGACTGATGCGAGGCCGATCTCGTGATGTGCATGCCTGGGAATCTTGTGCCGATGCCGAGAACCGCGATGAGCTCACAGCTCAGGCAGAACATGAGTCCAACGGCTCAGCCATTGCCGCCATAAGCCTTCTGAGATCGTCCAACGGAGTGCTTCAGCCAAGCGGCGCCAAGCGTAACGCACCTATCTCGAAGCCTCAGCGGCCTCACCAGGCAAAGAAAGCCAGACTCTGCCGCAGCGGCTCCAGCGTTACCCGTTTCGAGATGGATGAAGAGGAAACCGAGAAGCCTGAAAAGGAATTCGGAAAGGTGAAGGTATCGATGCTGGTTTCGCCGTCTGGGGACTCGGATAAGGAGAACTGGAGCCCGGATGAGGACGGAAACCGCGGAGAGTCCCACCACCGACGACCGCTACCGCCAGCCCCTCCCAAAGCTCCGAATCCGCGACGACTCGGCCGAGTGCTTCAGGAGCAAAAAGGCCCTAACCTTCTGGGAAATCGGTCCAACACCGCCCCCGCTCGCCACCGCAGCTTGGTCAAGGAAGGAGTAGAGATTTTCGAGGACGTGTTGAAGTGCCCAGCGATCTCTCGGGAGGATGACGTTGAGAGATTTATGCGAGGCGGCGAAGTGAGCCCCAGCAAAAAGCCCGACATGGATTGTGTGGCCGGATTGCTGTCCCTCAGCCAGGGTGCCTGGCGATGAAATACCGGGCATCATGACCAACCACGTGGTGCCGACGGCATGCCGCCAGTCTCACTCGCTGGAACGAATTTTGTGAGGGAAAGCCTCTAATGACAAATTTCATACCGGGGGGTTTTGTGTATACCCAGTATATGGGGGAAAATGTGTCTTTTATTGCATTTGAACGACGTGTTCTTCTAAGTCTTTCAAGGTATATGGTATGGTGTTTTTTGCTGTTTGGGTTGATGGGGGATTGGTGGGGCCAACATGGACATGTTGGATTCAATGTAGATATATCTGTCCGACCGAGATTGTTTGAGCTGGAACAGCTAGACTCGGCTTCCGGTGTGCAATTAAAGATTGTCACGAGCCAACAATGGGTTTGCATTCGTGATTGACATGTCCACAGGTTGAGGCAGCAGTGAAATGACAGAGGGAGGCACTGGAACTAGTCTTGGCGCCGGTAGAGACTGATGAAGAGTTGTGGCTCATCGATAGCAGTGGAGTGCTCCAGCAACACCCATCTGTATCTTGTATTGAGGATAAAAGGGAAGCATGTGATCTTGTCTACAATGCCCGGCTCCATGGTCTATCTATGAGGAAACGCTGATCGTCGCGCTTCTGTATTTGCTATGTTTGTGTATGCTTGACGAGAACCCGTTGTAATACCAATCCATCTCATACTGCATCGAGGAGTCTAGAGCCTCGGATGCATATTCCTAATGTCATCCGTCAAAACCTCTCCCAGTTGACGGGACATGTATATAAAGAAACCCACTATCATCATCATCCGTAAACGCCCGAGAGAAGAAAAGAAAAGAAAAACTAAAAACTCCGTGCATGGTACTCTAAGGTTAAAATCAGAGACGGAAACATCACTTTCAAGACCCGCTAAGCAACATCCCCAAATAATCTAGCTTCCTCCTCTTTACAAGCCTAGAAGGCTCATCTGGCGGCGAATAGGGCTCGCGCTGACGCTGCCCTCCTCGCTGCCGTAGAAGGCGCTGTCTGTGTCAATGTCCCAACCCAGGTCGTCCTGATCGTCGACGGGGCAGCCGTCGATATCGGCGTCGAAGGGCTTCTGGGCGGCGGCGCGGACGTTCCAGCGGAGGGTGCGGCTGACGCTGTCGAACCACTCATTGTCGGTGCGAGTAACGGTGGGAAAGGGGTACTGCGAGGCCGTGATGGTGACGTGGTCGCCCTGTCGGAGCTCGAGGCGGCCCTTGCCGTCGAAGGCGCAGTAGGCGGTGGCGCGCGAGTTGCGGGGGATGGAGACGCGCAGGGCCATGGTGTCGGACAGCACCATGGGCCGGAAGGACAGCGTGTGCGGGCAGATGGGCGTCAAGAGGATGGCTGGGATATCCGGGTGGACCAGGGCGCCGCCGGCCGAGAGGGAATAGGCCGTGGAGCCGGTCGGGGTGGAGAAGATGCAGCCGTCGGCCTGGACGACGGTGAGGAGCTCGTCATCGCCGTAGAGCTCGAGATTGGAGACGTAGGGCGAAGGGCCGCGGTCGATGACAAGCTCGTTGAGCACCTCAAACTGCTCGCCTTCTTCCAGCTGCGGGTTTCCGTTGAGCCCGCCGCGGTAGACGGTGCAGGTGAAGCGCATGCGCAGGTTGATCTTCATGCCGTCGTCACCCATGACGCGGTTGAGGTGCTCCTTGTACTTCTCAAACTCGAATGTCGTCATGAAGCCAAGGCTGCCGAGGCTGAAAGACAGCACGGGGGGCACGACGCGCTGGAAGAGCCATGAGGTGAAGAGGACGGTGCCGTCGCCGCCTAAGGTGAGGACGAGGTCGAACTTCTCGGGCTGGCTCCAGCAGAGATCCGGGGTCCAGTACTTGAGCATGTGCTGGAAGCGCGGGTTCTCAGCGAGGAGGCCCGGGGCGTCGAAGCGACGGGAGCCACGAAGCTTGGCGTCTACGTAGACGTTGACTCCGAGGTCAGAGCCGTAGCGCGGCGTGCGCAGGAGCCACGAGGCGAGCTCGCGCGTGAGGTAGACGAGTTGGTTGTCGCGAGCCTTGGTGACGATCATGATGTTGCGCACGGCACGTTTGACGGGGCGGCGCTGCAGCTGTTTCGATACCTCACGAACCCCAGTAGCAGTGGCGACGAGGCGCGAGTGCGACATGGAAACATCGTTCTTAATCTCCTCGAGCACCTTGCCGATGTCGACGGCGTCGGCGAAGCGCTCATGGTAGAAGCAGGGCGACTGAAGGGCTGCCGGGAGGAGGTTTGTGGCTGTAGGCGTGGGTGTTGCAACAGCAGTGGCGTATGTTGTAGCGGTGGTGTGGCGGATGCCAGCGCTGGAAGGCCCTGTAGTGATAGCGGCAGCAGCCCCAGATATGGTTGAGTGAATAGCAGTAGTGGGCGTGGGGATGGGCGCTGGAGACGAAACGGTGGGGGGTTGGCGGGACTTGGCAATCTCGTTCAGGGCATCCGTCAGGGTTTGCGACGAGGGCGCTGAGATTTGGTGACTACCGGCAGTTGAAGAAGACATCGGATCCGGCTGGGGTCGAGCCTCGGACATGGCTCCGTCCCCGCCTTGAGCCGACTTCATCCCGGAGAGAATGGAATAAGATCGTGACTGCGAGTGAGTGCGGGCGTGGCTTTGACGCACTCGCGAAGGGGGAACCAGCGAGAGGGCGTCGGGCTTGTGTTGGCGCGCAACCGAAGCTAAGGCCTTTATCACCGTCTGTCGCGGGATCGAGTCGCGCGAGGGTGAGTTGCGTCGGTGGCCAGAAGCCAAAGGGGCCAAAGACGGGAATGAAGGAGAGGGCAAGGAAGCCGATGGCAACGGGGCGACGGTAGAGTGCTGAGAAGAAGGAGAAGAGGAAGAAGAAGCGGGCGAGGAGTCTGAGGCTTGAGTCTCAAGCGGAGGGGATGACAATTGCGACAACGACGAGGCTCCACTAGACAAAGCTCCGGTTGTGGTGGTGGTGGGAGCAATCGCAGCAGCAGTAGCAACCGTACTAGCAGCCGAAGCACCAGGATCAAGAGCGGATGAGGACGCTGCTGATGGGGGGAAGCCGTTTATTAAATCACGGCCCGGAACCGGGTCAACAATAGCTTGTTTTGACGGCAAGATACCCGCTCCCTCCACCTTTGAGAACCCGGCCAGAGACCCTGAGGATTTCGACGAGCTGTCGTTGTTATTAAGGTGGCCGTGGTTGCTGGACTCCGGGCTAGGGCAGGGTGTCGACGTTGTGTTATCAATTACCGCCGTTGCTGGTGTTATCGGCGAGAGAGTTGCAGCAGCCCAAGTGTCCAGCTCGGCGTCACTTTTGTTCTCTCGCCGATCGGCAGCGACGGGTGCGCTCTTATTATTAGAAAGAGGCGAGCTGTCGGCTCGGGGACTGCCAAGAGCCGGGTGGAGTGCCGTGGGAGAAGCAGCGCAAAGCACGCCGCCTGTCATATTTCCCGCCATGGATGTGATAGTATGCTGCTTGGGTTGGGAATAGCTTAGAAGGGTGCGGAACCCGGATAATTGGGGGTGGATACTTGATGTCTCCGACTCTAGACGCAGAGATCCAAAGTACACTGGACGCACAGCAGACACGCAGACAGACTTGCTGTGTGTGTCGTGTGCCCAAGTTTTGCGACTGGCTTGGTTCCGTAAAGTCCGCTCCGAGTCGCTAATAGCGGAGTCCGGCGGAGAAGCGAATCCGAATTACCGTTTGCCACACAGTAGAAGAATCAAAATCCCACTCTCACAGAAGTGGAGGTTGGGCTAGACCGGCGAGTTGCTTGTGGGGGGGTTTGTGCTGCTGCCTCTTGCTGACAACTCGCAGTTATCTCTGCTCTTTTTGTATTTCCGCGTCTGTGGCTTTCTCCGTGCTTCCTCGGAGCCCAGGGAGTTGAAGCTTGAGAGACGACGTGATAGTGACAATGGCAGTGATAGTGACAGTGGCACTGATGAATCAATCACCTGGCCTTGCTGTGCAAACTAATTACTTGTCGGTTGCTCTTAGAGGACTCCCTTTCGCCGCTGGCGCAAGTTCCAATTGGACTATTGCTTCACCGTCACTTTGATGCAACGAAGCCTCCGGCGTTAATGTCCGTCTTCACAGACGCACAGGCAGCTGACTGGGTGGAGGTACGTTGTCGAATTTCGTCAACTCTCAGTCCGGTCTCTTGATGGATAAAATGCCCAGATTTCGCCTGCTGGGGTGGGTGAGAACCGAGTCGGTTGGGAGGGATTCGCGACGATTGGTGGTTGTTGTGATGAGAGGGATCCAGCCGCAGCGTCACAGTGCACGTGGGTGACTGCAGTAGCAAATAACGACGGCAAGCCGACGATTGTCCCAGATGCAGGTCGCGGAAAAAGACCAACTAATTCTTAGCTGCCGCAGAAAGCCAATGGCTTAATTGAACAAGCCGCCCGATCGCCTGCGTGTCTCGGGCTATTGAGCTTCAGCGTTCTTGGCCCACAAGTGTTGCGGGCGTCTGACAACCGTCTTGACGATGTTGCTGAGTCGGTTGGACTTCGCTTATTCAGGCACGTTGGCTGGCTGCCCCTGTATGTGCTGAACCTGGGGACGGATGTACAAGCCCAAAGATGGAAGCGAGACCGGGGGGTTGTGACGAAAGAATCAGGGATTGATGCCAATCCGAGGATGCAGGATGCAGAGGTGGAGGTAGTAGTATGGATGCAACACAACGCTACACAACCCAGCCCGCAGGATGCAAGATGAAAAGCCGCAAGCCTGCTTCCAACGACCAGCGCAGAAAGAACGAGGGAGTGAAGAGATGGCCGGGGTAACCAATAGGAGACCAGCCGCCACGTGCAAGAAGATGTGATGGGGTGAAGAAGAAATTATTAACGAGTAACAAAGACGGTGCAAGCGACAGTCACCTTAAAGAAAAGAAAAGAACAGAAAAATAGGACAGGTCAAACGACAAGAGACAAGTCGGAATACGAGACAAAGGCCGCAAGTTTGACGACAACAGAAGAGGGCGAAAAAAGCGGGCGTGCAGGGTGCTGCAGAGAAAAACTCCCAGAGTCTTTCAGGCTTCCTGCGCGACTTTGTCGAAATGATATGATCTGACGTCGCGATTTTGTCTGTCTGGTGTCTCTTCTTGTCTCTTCTGTCCCCCGCAGAGCGAGTGGGTGGCGGTAAACCCGGGATGGGGAACGGGTCGCAACGAAAGAATGTATCGAGGTGTTCCTGCAGCTCCCTCCTTCGTCTTCTTTCACCGATGGGGGAATGCCTTTTAATACCTGCCAGAGTCAGACCTGTAACCATAGTATAGGAGAGGAGGCTGTATCCAAGGCCTTCTCCTGTCCCCAGGGCCCACCTGTCATGTTGCTGCTCTCCCTTCTTGCTCCTGTCGATCCTTTGTTAGAGACCAGTCTCCGTCTCTCCCTGTTCTCCGTCCCTCTGTCTCTCTCCCTTCCCCGTCCTTCAGCATGCTGCTAGCCGCTGCGGCGCCCGCCACCACGCTTCTGTCTGTGGCCGCTGGGGTTACAGCGCCCAGGTTCCAGGGGGTAATCCATCCGTTCGGCTCCACGCTTTTGCAACGGTTTTTCTTTAACGTCGCAAGGGGCTCGATACAGCTTAGCGTCCTCGTTTCCCATGCCCAGGGATTGCCTCAGAACGGCGCCCGATGAAGAATTACGCGCTTTTTTATGCATGAGGAAAACAGCTACTACCGTGGAAACAGTGAGATAAAGCCTGCCTGCATGTTCGGTAACTAGTGTCCATATGTCAAAAACCTACCTGGGTTAATAAAGCAACGCAGCTCTATAGTACCGTCGTAAGAAACTGACCGCCTCAGTACCCCCGAGAGTATTGCCATCTCTCCTCTATGCCGCTGGAATATGGCCGATTTCGGCATCTTCCGAGTTCACTTCCGCAATCTCGCTCGGGGCCCGACATACATCGGTGCCATGATTCATCTGCCGGGGAAAATTTGGACAGGGCTGGTAGCCGTTGAATCTGATTATTACTGTGGGTCACAACGGCAAGAGTTGTGACCACGGTACCAGACCGTCTGTACGTTGCAAGTTGGTATCTCGTCTCTCACCTGAATCACTTGGGTAAACTTCCCCCGTCCCCGTGTTAAAAGCGGCGTGGCCAAGATCGCGATCTAACTCCCAGCGATGGGCAAAAACCGGGGCTTGGCTAGCTGTGTCGTGTCGGCTAGCTCTGACGTCGCATGTCGACAACCTTGGGGGTCCAGGCCCCAGGAGCATTGTTCGTCACGCTGCATGGGTAGGTGATAGGCCATTGGGAAGGCTGCGTCAGAGTCGCATCAACGGGGTTGGCCATTCCGAAGTCGAAACGCCGCCATACCGTGGCTTTTCGTCTCAACTCACCCCTGTCTCCCCATTGGTGGCGGCCTTGGCCCAATACACACCTCGTCGTGGCGTAGGGATCCTGCACAAGACACGGCTAATAGATGCCGCGCCAGCCTGGCCCAGATGTGCGAGCGTTTATTGATGGATGGAGCTGGGGAATTGTGTCTTGTCTGGCGGCTACCTCATACATCGATATCATGCTCCTAGCTCATCAACCTCGTTGAGTAGCTACAATAATCTCTTTCTAGACTTGTCGACGTGGACGCATCGGCTTGCGCACTCCAGTGTCGAAATATTCCGTAAAAGGGTAATGCATTTGATGATACCCCGCGTGCTCTGTTGCTTGTCCTTTGCTTTTCTGTTTATGACCTCTTGAACCGTATCGGTACCAGGTTGTTTGATGACAACCCCCAAAATTTCGAGGTTCAGATGAAACGTCACACCGATTTCATGCCCCAGTTCAGGCCGTCCCAGCCTCTAGCGGTCAGTCATGCCGTCAACAAAGCCCATGATTGGACGTGTGCATATCGTCGTGAAAACTCCCCTGGGAGGCACATCCGATTCCCGTTTGATCGTCTCGCGCTGCGTGACAAACACACCCTCTCCTTTGTCATCCGCTGTGTTCTGATGCTACTCGTGTTGTAGATAGGACGCAATGCATGACTCGTCACAACGTTCACCATTGAGATAGCGCCAATGCGTGCCTTCGCTGGCGGCACCAGTCTCATGGTTTGGCCTCGACCTCGTTTAATGACTGCAACGTCAGAGAACCTTTCATTTCCAGTGGAGGTCCTCTGCCGTCTTGGCTTCTACAACCAAACGAATAAACTCTTTCATGCTTTGGGATTCATGGTTGTCGCCTGCCATGACAGTATCCATGCCGGCGGGCCTGCGCTGGGAGCAAATGCGCTGTCCAAGTTCCAGGACTTTGGTCCACTCGTCAGCAGAGAAGGAGCCTTCGCTCTCCGAGACAAGAAGCTCATCCTGAGACGCAAAGCCTAGGACGTGGAGAGACCTTGCGCGGTCTGCTTCGACTGCTGTTGGGTCAACAATGAATTTCGTGTCGCCATCCGAAATGGCTATGACAGTTGCTGTGGCGATAGTCTTGAGGGGAATGGCGGCAGTGAGAATTGCCAGGATGGCTGCGTGGAGGAGCGCAGGAATGATGGGAAGATTCTGTTTTCAAATATTAGCAGCCAAGCATATATCGTGTTAGTTGAGGCATCTCACCAACGAAGCCTGGACCAACTTCGCATTGACGTATGCATTATCTGGCGTCTCAACCACCTGTATGGTGGTTTGAATTACGCATCTGGGGTAATTTCGCACAGGAATCAGCTGGCGAAGGGCGGCCTGCAAAATGGACTCAAGCTGACGCTCACGGGTTCCTACACATGTCGTTGTCAGAAAATTGCACACTGTCCCATTGGACGTTTGGATCGAGTTTTTCTCACCTCCAACTCCTGCTGCAGGGCGCACGATGACATCCACCAGAGCCTCAAAAGCGTTCTCATCTCGTCTTTGCGCCTCGACAGGGCCGTTGACAGCGGCGATGACGGAGTAGCCGCCATATGAGAAGGTGGCTGAGCCATCGGCCTTGGGGAGATGGGATAGCTCAGCGGCTGGTTGAGTAGAGGAAGCCATTGCTGCAGTTGTTGTGATATCTGACTGCTGAAGGCTGATAAAAATTTCGCCGATGGTGAGGCTGTGACGTTAGGCCCTTTGATGTGGCTCGGGCCTTAATTGGAAGGTGGCGCGGGGTGAATACTGACCGCGGGTACCCGTGCCATCGCCTTTGCCCCGCGGTCCCCTAAAGCACAGCGCAGGCAGGTAGGCCAGGGTACAGCCTACAGAGAGTGGCGGCACCTTCCAGTGGCGTCAGGTACCTAGGCCAATGGTGGGGTCCCTTCCAGCTACAGGTGACTGCTCGGTCCTGATACAAAGCTTCAAGCTATTACATCTCTGCTCGGTAAGCTCCTAGACAAGCTTGACAACTACATCATCACATCAATACTCCTACGCAATGTCCTCTTCCGCTCCTACACAACCCTCACCCTTGCAGCCGGGGGAACCCGCCATCGGCGACCTCAAGGACATGATCCCGAAGCTCGAGCCTCGCAGGCGACGAGCACCACAGTCGAATCCCACACCCGTTCCCAAAACTCCCAGTCTGCCTTCGCCACCCGACATATCCAACTGGACATACAAGATACCCTCGCGCAGGATCCTTTCAAGAAAAGACCATGAGTTGTTCCTGGAATCTCCAACATACCCACTGATCACGGCCTGGATCTTTGGCCTGGCGGAGGCCGTGGTTTCCACCCCATGCTCGGCCGTGGCGGATGGTGATCTCAGCGACAGCGTCAAGACGATTATGAACATCCTGGACGAGGCGGAGCAGCTCGTGTCCAAATCCCCACCAAACGAGCAGGGCGGCTCGCGGTTTGGAAACAAAGCTTTCCGTGGATTCCTCGACCTCGCCAAGGACAACAGCCCAGATTGGCACCGCCAGCTTGGCTTGAGCAATGATGATGCCCTCGCTGAGGTATCCACCTACTTCTGTCAATCCTTTGGTAATGGCAGCCGTATAGACTATGGCTCTGGCCACGAGCTGAACTTTATGATCTGGCTTCTCAGTCTTTATCAGCTTGGGCTGCTGCAGAAGTCGGATTTCAAGGCCCTCGTGCTCCGTGTCTTTGTGCGGTACCTCTCCGTGATGCGGGTCATTCAGATGACCTACTACTTAGAGCCTGCTGGATCTCACGGTGTTTGGGGACTTGACGACTACCAGTTTCTACCGTTTCTTTTCGGCGCCACTCAGCTATTATACCACCCGTTCATAACCCCGCGCGCCATTCACCAGGATCTCACCTTGGAAGAGTTCGGAGCTGATTTTATGTATTTGGGCCAAGTCAACTTTGTGAACAGCACCAAAACAGTCAAGGGTCTTCGATGGCATAGTCCGATGCTCGATGACATTTCGTCTGCAAAGTCGTGGACCAAGATTGATGGGGGCATGCGCCGAATGTTTGTTTCGGAAGTCTTGGGCAAGCTTCCAGTCATGCAACACTTTCTCTTTGGATCACTATTGCCGGCGGCTGACGGAATGAGTGAGGAGGATGCCTTTGGTGCCGCCGACGAGGAAGAAGGACCTGAGTCGTCCGACCCGCACACGGGACATGCACACGATGGCAAGGGTTGGGGTGATTGTTGCGGCATCAAGGTGCCGAGCAGTCTTGCAGCTGCTCAAGAATTGAAGAAGAGAGGTCTAGGAGAGGGCCTTCGGAGAATTCCCTTTGACTGATTGCTTTGTCAAAATAGGGGCTCTCGAAGCTGGATAAGCAGCATTTTGTATTTGGGCCATGTACAGCCCTTGTCACTGAAATAGCCTGTCAAACACAAACTCCCACCAGTTGAATTTCCCAATGTCTAGTATATCTGCCCCCGGGTGCGTGCGATTGGATTGTAGTCACGACCTTGGGTGTATGTGCGTGGAGCTTGTTGAGGTGGGGAAACTACCCGGGAGTTGGTTAAAAGAACAATAACCTATTCATCGCGCGACGCCTCATGTAGATAGGTATTGACTATTTGGCTAGAATAACGACATTAAATAAGTATATGGCATATTCGAAGGTGAGATTCAGTTGATTGCGATACCAGGCTTAGAAAATATTTGCGAGCCGTGTTTGCGATATGACTGCTACAAAAAGAAATATCTCATTGACTCAATCTTGGAGACCTCCTATTGACTCACCTTACCTGTCTAATATTTGCACACTTTCTATGACTGCCTAGGTGAGGATTGAATCAGCTTGGTATTGGCATCTTCGTGTCTATCTGAAAATTCCACAAAGAGGCAAAATTAGGATTGACCACGTAGTTCTAATATTCGCACGACACGATAAACTAGCCACATACCTATCGCTTTGCTACTGCAACAGTCGTGAAGAAATATTAGGGAGCACAACAGTCACGATAATCACTGAAGATGACGAAATACAGAGATGGTTATAGGGTACGTCGATTCATTACGGGCTCGCTCGGGATCATCCCTTGCGACCCATCTCTGCGTGGATGAATGCGCCCTTTATCCTGCACATGTGATGACACAAATCTTCCACCATGACCAAAACTAAAACAGACTGTGACTCCGCGCTCAAGCCGCATAAAGCATGTTCGTTCGTTGTGTGCTTTCATCACACCGCTAAGGCTCATCAGCGTGTGCTAGATAGCTCTTAAGCAATCTAGGACGCCGTTTATGGTCGCGTGAATCGTTCGAGTTGGAAATGACAAATCAACCGCCGCCAAAGGTATCTTAAAGAAGATTCGAGAATAAAAGGAGACCGTGCAGCACCCAGCCAAGTGTATATTCCCATACAATACTAACAGGATGCTGAACATAGCCGAATGAAAGATGAGGGTTCTGAGAACAAAATTATCCTGGCCGTGTCGGTGTCAGTTGGGTGGGTGCAAAGGCATCGGGCCCGTCTCTTCGGTGTCTTCAGAAGGCGAGAGAGGTTGACGTAGCCGACTCGCAACGTGGATGTCAATGAGCATCTCAACCAAGGCTTCCGCTTCTCGATAAACAGCTGCCAAATCTGGTTTGTCCGAGTCCACGCCGACCATACCTCCATCAGGTCTAGGCTTCTTGTACGCCGCAAAGACAATTCCTCGATCATTCTGTTTCATTCTCGTTGAAGAAGACGCGGTGGTAGAGCCGATTGAGCCGCTTCTTGAGTATTGACCAGTGTAAAAAGCGCAAGCGTATCCACGGGCGAACTCATCACTCCGGGCCTCTTGGTTCCGGTACTCGATCCAGCCTCCAGCACGTAGAATCTTTCCATGCACGTCAGCATGAATCTGGAAAGGAGATTTAACGTTGTGAAGTCCATAGGCTGCAAGCAAGCGTCCTGTCATACCCCTGGGAGGCTTGGTAGAACAGTTTGAGTCGAAGAATCCATTGGTTTCCTCAGGGCCCGATGTTGGGAGACCAGAGATATCAGGCCAAAGATTAACAACGTAAACGAGATCGAAATTGTATCGGCTAGCGATTCTTGCAGCCTCGAAGGCGGCTGCAGTGGCAGGGCGGCTGGCGTAAGGTGGTGTAAGTGTGAGGAGAGATTCGTGCTGTTGTGACGACATGTTTGTTGCCATCATAGAAGCGGCTGGTGAGTCATATGACTCCGAAGACATTACAGGGCTTTCTGGGCTACTCTCCGCGATGTCGTCGTCACTCAGGTTGAGAAAGTCGACGACATCAGGCTCTCTCAGCGTCGAGCTGCTTAGTGAACCTGTACTGGTTGTGAGAGATAAGCTGGATTGACTCAAAGTTCTGCGTAGTGCAGGCTCTTCAAAAGACTGATGAAGTTGGCGATGAATATCTCGATATATGTCCTTGTTCAGAACGCGGATAGGCCTTGTTTCTCTTAATTGAGAGTCTCGGACTGGAGAGAGCTCGGGCGAAGGTCCTGGCGTGGGTAGGCCACCGTGTGGAAGGTCAGGAAGCTTCTTGTTCCGGAAGTATCGAGGACAACTCAAGTCATCATCGTCGAGGTCTGAGACGGGAGGGGTGTCCAGTCTATCAGGGCCAATCCTCGCCTTCTGCGGTGAATGGGATCGAGGGCTGCGTTGCCCCGACAGCTCAAACACTGACATTTGGTGATGCGTTGAAGATACAGGAGATATATCCCCATTGACAGTTGGCGGTCGTGGAAAATGGAAGTCTCCAAGCCCGTCACGCGGACATTGCCCTTGGAGATGCCTGAGCGAGGACGTCCTGATTGGGGAGTATTGCAACCGATAGGATTCTGAGGAGTAGGTCGGGCTTTGGGCAGCCTGGATGGATCCCGTTCGTTGAGGTGAGTATGCATCAACAACTGAGGGAGATCGAATAGAGCCCGGTTGTTTAACTATCACTTCCTCTCGAGCAGCCATGCGTGTGGCTTTGGGGCGAATGAAGGAGGGAGAAGGGAATTGAGGTTCGGTGGCCGGTAAATCGGTGGTAATGATCGGCTCGATTGAATTAGCGGAGACGGTCGACACCTTCCTCTTGGTGAAGAACCACTCCAGTCTATCGAAGCCGTTGGCCATTCTGAGTGGTGATGAAATATAGGGATAGGAACGACGTCGCGCAGGGTGTCTGGCGGACTTGTGTAAGCGAAAAGAAATACATGGAGGGCCAAGTTGTCGAGCGACGAGTACTTGCACATTGACTTACTGAAGAAGGCGTGATTACCTGGTCTAGTTTGTGAGGTGAGTTTAGGGCGAGATGTAAGTAAATATGGAGTGAATCAGAACCCTTTTCTCTCTTTCTTCCCGGGCCACGAGAACAATATCAAGGCGAATTACCCAGACGGCCACGAACACGGCCACGAGTGGGCTCTAACGGAGGCCGGGAGTAACTGTATCAGAGAATGGCGAGACCAGCGCACAACAATTGGCACCTTCTGACTTTGAACGCAAAGTCGCACTCCGTGACCTCGACCTGCCCACTGAGGGAGGAAGGAAGGAGGCACGAGACGAGAGTCGCACAAGCCGGCGATCGAGGACTGGGAGATTACGTCGATGTGTCTGTACCAGGAGATGTCGGGTTCTGCGTTGCGTTGCGTTGTGCGGTGATGTGCTGTGCTTCGTGATGCGCTGTGTGTTCTGTGCTGTGTGTTGTGGTGTGCGGGCTTGTGGTTGATGGTGAGGTTGCAGGTTGCGGATGTGGTTGCAGGTGTCAGTGTCGAGAGGCAAGTGCAGTGCAGCTGGTGAGACGGGAGGTGTACAGGCAGCGAGCAGCGATAGGTAGTGGTAGTGGCAACTGATGGCAACTGATGACATTGACAGCCGTGAGGCAAGTGCAGAGGCCCGAACGAGTGGAGTGAACGAGAGTGATGGAGTGTTGCACAGGGAAGGGAACCACGGTGATGCACCGACGGCACCTTCTCTGACTGGAACTGACGCTACAAGGAAGGAGAAGCAGGCAGGTAAGGTATGTTGGAAATTGGAGCGGAAGCTATGCCCTCAACAGAAACAGAGAGAGACAGCGAGCATCCATCATCACCATCATCAGACATTTTGGTTCCCGGGGGGCCCAAGGGATCCCTTTATTAGTTATCACCCTGGAGGAATGCCACTGCCACTGCCGCGTGCCGAGACGTTGGAAGGAGACGATAGTGGCTGTTGCGGGAACAGGGATGGCTTCGTTGTCGCATTTCGCAAGTTCTCACTGGGGCGTCCCTGGATCCCCCACTCAGTCTGCTGCACCTACTTGGTTCGTCCTCTATCGTCCTCCCTTGGTTGCTTTGTCCCCTTGTCTCCTTGTCTCGCAGCTTCTCTGGACTCGACCGAGACATGACGCCGCTACTAGCACGGCTGTCGCTCAGCATGCATCCAAGTATCCTCCTCCGCGCGGATGGACACACCCCAGCCATGGTTGCAAAGAGAACCACCTCGCCCGAGCCAGCCCAGCCCAGGTCAGCCCAGCGACGTGTGCGCCATAGCCCGCCCACTGCTACATCGCAACGAGGTACGTTGCTACAGTGCAGGAGAGTGTTCTCGGCCTGTTGCTAGCTTTGCTTGTCTCTTGTGTCACTCCGTGGGGTGCCCGCACTTCTGCTGGTCGCCTCCGGTATCCCCCCTCATCAAAGAGACGACACAGCTAATGCCTACCAGTGACCGTATATAGGACGGGCGTATGCAGTCCATATCGAAGGTAGCTAGCAGCTGCCAACCCACAGCTCCTCAACTAGTATGCGTTCGATGGTGGGCAAAAAGCATGGTTCTGTATCTACGAAGTATGGTGCTCGGCCCGTAGCCCGGGCTGGAGAACCGCCCGCCCCGTCACTCACCTCCGCTGCAGGGAGCAGGCCCGGCCCCCAGAAGCAACCCTGCCGGTGGCTTGTTCCCTCCCCGCGATCTCTACCCTGCCACGAAGCTGCCAGTGGAGGATGACTTGCTTTTTGTGCTTTGCGACGCACACCATTGCCTCCATAGCGTGGCCACCAGGCTGGTCATTAGGGCGGCCCGATGTCAGCAGCGTGAGTGTGCTGGGGTTTGCCCGTAAGCTCAAGGTGGGCGACCCTTACCTGACGTGAGTGAGTGGACCCAGAGATGAGACCAGTGCATCGCATACCATCATCATCTACAAGAGGCAACACCCGAGCATTCCGTCTGTTGGTGGGGACAACAGTCATATCTGGCTTGGGCATCAAATGCACTGCTCTCTCCAAACCACTGTGGCCAGTATCAGTTGGTTTCGTATTTTTGCCTAGCCAACGTGCATACACAGGCTAACACCCACGACAAGTCGGGGTGCTGAGTGTTTTCGATGAACATAATAATCCCCTGAGATTGGGCGCCAGCAGCGCCTATTGCTGCCGTGTCAAGGGAAAAGGCAACCTATAGGTGTGGTTGCTAACGAGAACCGTGCCCCCGATTGAGTGCTCAGTCATTCCCTGGATGCCACCCTAGCTGACGTTGCGGTTCCGATGCTCGAGCCTATGAGATTTTGCACATCTTGACTTGGTGGTCATCAGTGGCCAACTAGCCCAGACGGCTATCGCCTTGAGCGAGACATGAATTCTTGATTGCGGCGCGACCGCATCTTTCCAACTTCCCTGGCTCGGCAATCCTGCGACTCAGTGAGGTGGTTGAGCTTTGGCGTTCAACCAGTATCATAGCATCGCAATACCACACTACACTACCACCCTAACACACACCATCACACTCATTCGCACCTGTGCCCTCTTCCAGAATGAGCACGATACCGTAGTCGCACTGGTGAAAACTATCGCCAAGACTCGCTGGCTCTCGCTCAAGCCCTCAATCGCATCTCATTAACCCCGGCCCCAATGTTCAACGGCTTCGGGTGGCCAGCTCTGCCAACTAACGAAGCCAACCAAAGAGAGGGGCCAACAACAGGGCTATCCTCAACTAGCACTGCGAGGGAGCCATCACTCACATCCCAACACGGGAAGGGAACCGAGGCGGCCCAGCCCCAAGACGAATCCTTTGGACGAGGTTGCAAAACCTCCTATCAAAATGGTAGGCAGCACTCCTGGCAGAGCATCATGAGTGCGAGACTCACACCCTATCGGTTCTATTTGTGCGAAAAACTTGCTAGACGGCAATCTGGCGCCCTCGCTTGCATCGATCTGCTAATTAGTTCGGCTCCAAACCTGTCCGTCCTCAGCTTGTCCACCCCAACCTTCTGGGCGAACAGGTGCGTATTCAAACATCCCTATGGCCCGTTTGGCCGATCGTCCCTTGGGGAGCCGTCAATCCCTGTCAGAACCGCAACAATGTGTTCGGCCATACCGTCGACCCGCGTGCTAAAAAGGTTTCACATGACGGGTAGTGGTGGAAGAGACCCTTCCGAAGAATTTGAGACTGGACAACAAGGGTTCTTGTTGCAGCGGCAGCCAAATTACTTTGAAGCGCGATGAAACCATCCTATCACCTTGCTCAGTCAGCCTCCTACATCGAGACCAAACGGCCAAAGGGAGATATAGTACGTACATCGCCCTACGCGCACGAGACAAGTCATTGATGTGTCTGATTGCATTGGTCAATCCCGAATTCCCTTGCCGCACGTTTCAAAGCTGTTCATGATGTCATGAGCTACGATATTCTATACTGGTGGTTTAGTTTGGTTGAAATACTTCGTCATGGAAATGGAAATGCAGCATTCCCCACTCCACGGCGTCCCGTATCGGTGTCAACTAGTACCAGCCAAGTGCAACTTGCGAGCTGCAGTATCCAAGAAGCAGGTGTCTTCCATTTGTGTGTCCTCCATTCATGGGCCTTGCTTATTCCGCCGCGGCCGTTCCGCAACTCACTCCACCAAACCCTAAACGGGGTGGATGCCAAATTGCTTCTTTTGTTCTCCATGGCTCGTCCCATTGGTCCAATCTCAGGACTAATTGCAGTGCCCCGCTTCTCGTGGCCTGTGTTTTTGACAGCTCAACTTTTGACAGACGTTTAGTCCCTCCTTGATGAGCGCAAGTATCGCCTCTTCTTTTACTTCGATCCCTCTTGCCATTTTCCTTCCTACCTATCGGAAACCATCAGCTTTCCGGGCCCCGAATTCCGCTGATGGTGGCGAAGCTGCGAGTTTGGCGCATGCGGCCATAGCAGTCGACCTATGACCCAGGACGCCTAGCACGTTGCCATCTGCTACATGATGATGTCGTCCTATAGGTAGCTTGGACAGACACCCGAGGCTGGCGAAACGCGCACATGCGCACCTAAGGATTCCAGTACCATTATCGAAGTCTTTGTGATCGATTTCACAATTTGCGATTAGGCTGCTGTCGTCTATTCAGACGAGATTACACTCAGCCACAGCTTGGTGTGGCAACTGGCGTTTCCTCAAAATGCCCGCAGCTAGGCACCCAACCCAAGCCTGCTCTTGTAATTCCAGATTTCATCATTTGTCAGAACATCCATCAGATCTCACATTAGGGGGGCCTGGTATTTTCTCTCACCTGAATCACATGGTCAATGGTCTACGACCGAGGTGGATTTGGACCTCTGAGATAAACAGCGTGCCCCCCCTGGTAGTAGGCTTGGAGTAGTGTACGTACGTAGCACGTCGTTGATTGCTTGAAGACAGTTTCATTTGCTTTTTGTCAGACGGCCCCGGCCAAGAAAGATGACTGCTCTCATGAGTAGGTACAAAGGGCCAGACTATTGCTCACTATTGTACGTATGTACGTACAAACAGGCGGCAATGAGGCGTAGAGTCGCTCTCGTGCACAGCCCGTCTACCATCTTGCCATGCAGCGGCCTTCCCATTTTCGGATTTCCTTGCCTTTGCCCCGCGTGGCCGCGCCGCATCTCATTCGTGTGGCACAAACTCCCCACTATCAACTCAGCTTTGTCGGACACCTTTCAAACAAGCAAACCTAGGCCTGTGACTACGTGGGGTGGTTCTATTGCCCTACGTGGTAGGAAAGAGGGTCGCGCAATTTTCTTGGCGGGTGCTCCATCTTCGAAACCTCGCCCGGCCGCCTGGCTCATGGCTTTGACCATCATGACTCGAAAACCCTCCACCGCCATGTGAGCTGTTCAAGATACTCATGATGTAGCATGTATCTCAACCATACTTGTCCCAAAGCCCCACGACTCCTTGCCACTCGGGCCCGACCTGATGCTGTGTTATTGCTTTGGATGCTTCTTGTCCTACTGGACATGTTTCCAATGTCGCGTCTCGGTTCGCCTCCATCACTTACGGCCAACAGAGGTTCCCAGCTTCCTGTCGTGGGACTCTGACGCGAGACATGGACTGAGTGAACAAACGCCGTCTTCTTTGCTGTCTGGACCGACGTCGCTCATGAACAGGAAACGAGGCAAATCTTGCCCTGGCCAGAGTTTCGGGTTCCACTCCTTGGGACAATTTATCATCGAAGCGAGAGACTAGAGGCGAACAGACCCCTTGGAGTAGCCACTATATCCTCGCAATCCCTGACAAGTCACATCGGAGGGATGGGGGAACGGATGACGAGGACCATTGATGCGAGAGATGCGACGTGGTGCTCGCCCATGCCCGCAAGTGGAATCCTTGAAGCACTTTGGTGCCCTTGTCGATAATGCCCTTGATTCCCTTCCCTTATTAACGCTCACAATCTTTTCCGTCACTGCGTAGTAGGCTTGTGACCTCTTCTGTCAATGGCAGAGACATCAAGCATCCTCAAACAAGGCCGATTCAATATTTGCTTTGGGCGCTGCGGTAACCTGACTGAGAGTCTGTCGCGTCTTGCTCGCAACATCTCCAGTTCCTGTCCATGCGGGAAGCCGCAGTACGGATGCTGGATGTACTGAGTAGTATCCAGACATCCTCCCTTGCCATCCTCCCACTCAACTACGGCACCCCTCCTTTCCTCTCCCCTCCCTTGTTCGCTATCTGACCAGATCTATTGGCTCAAGAGATGCGGATCGGGTCCCTGCACCACGAGACATGCTGAATCTTGCGAAGCTGGTCGCACCAGGGTGATGCTTCCGGGGAAGGCAGTGACGGGGAGGACGGCTGGCGATCAGGCATCGGGAACTGACCTGGCCCGCTGCACCTGCGTGCTGGATCGGATGCTGATCACAGTGGCTAGGCCCGTCATATATCGCCGTCCTTTTGCAGATGAGTGGGGTTTTGAGGGCATTCCAAGTGGGCTTTGGCTGCGACCCGTATCGGCTTTGGGGTCCGTTCCCGAAGCCATTGGCCACGTTCTCGTGTCTTTGCGTCGGAAGCTAGAGCAGGGAGGACGACGTTTGAGACTCGTCATTTATCTACTTTTCTTTTGTCATGAGGTTTGAGCCCATCATCCATCCTTTCAGGCCCTCATGTGATTAGCAGCGGGCGCTGAGTCAAGTCTTGCGTGCCTCCATCACCGTTCTTTGCGGCAGCCATCAGCTTCTGGACCGTCGTCGGCCGCCTCTCAAATCACGAAATTTCCTCCTGAACAATAGCTTTTGCGTGGGAGCCCATCACGATCCATGCGTCATCTCGGCAGTAATCAGATTGTCATGCAGCTAGCTGGACAAATGCAGGTCTCATCCCTCTAGGCTCTCCCTTCGCCGCGCCTTGACAGCTGGACAAGGCCACGTTGATTGGAGCCTCTGCCCTCAGACTTTTTTTCGGGGCGGTCGTGTGGCTGGAGCTTCTAGGTGCTTCTGGGCATTATCAAATGGAGTTTTGGCAGTGAGACTCGTGACTCTAGCATGGTCATATCGTGAGTCGATGGAAGTGGCTTGCTTACACGTTGGCAAAAGAGGCTTCCACGTGAGTCCATGGCCCCGTAGTTCACGTAGGATATGATTCACGCTTGAAGACGGGTTCTGGGTGTCAACTTTGCCAGAATGGCGCTTGGCGTGTGGTCCTCTCCGTGTGTCCTGGTCGTGTCGAAGGGACCCTCAAGAATCAAGCCCATCTCGGATTATGAACGCATCATTATTTTTGATTCAATATTCGAATTCTCTCGCATAAATATCACCGTCAAAAATTTGGAGGCCGATTACAGCCTAGATGCCGCGACGTCCTCGTCGACTTCACCAAACAAGTTCAGGTACGCCGTGTGCACCTCGTCCGTTAAGTCACTGGCTTGGAGGCTACGCCCCTTCTTCGCAAAGGCTAGACGGGAGCACTCCTATCGTGATTGTTAGTTCTCATTGAGCCTTGATACAATTTGATAGTAGAGGGGGTCCAGCCACGATAAGATGCAGTGATGGGGAAAGGTAAGAACTTGACCAGACGTACCTTTGTGATTGCGCTTCCACCAAATGCTGCAAGGCCAACCGTCTCGTGTTCGTCGAGAGGGTTCTCGCCCACATCCCACAGCCGGTCCAGATAGGCTTTCCTCCATCCCAGGAGAGTAGCTATGGCACCCGTCAATGTATCTCCTTGTCCACCGCTTCTCTTCTTTCCGCCCTCTAGATCGACAGTAAATGTCGTCTTGCCGTTGGAAATGTAGTCCTTGCCACCCTTTTGTATAACGGTGACGCCCTGAAGCGCCTTGGCCAGCGCCTCCACCTTGGCCGTGTCGCCGGCATCCTCTTGTACGTCGAGCTTCAGTGCCTCGCAAAGTCGACCAAACTCGACGACGTTGGGTGTCAGCACGGCACCGGCGTAGCCCCTCACCAGGCCCGGATCCTTTTGCACGACTAGCAGGGCGTCGGCGTCGAGCACCATAGGTATGTTCTGGGTGCGAGCGGCACGGATGACTCTGGCTACCGTGGCCTGCATGAGGGGATCGCGGCCGAGGCCCGGGCCGACAACGAGGACGTGGAGGCGTGGGAGCATGTCGATGACGCGGCCGGAGATGTGCTCGGGATCGCTCTCAGGATCTTTCGACTCCCCTGACGTTGCTGCTGAGGAGGTTCGGCTCGGGCTCGGCGTCTGGCGCATCAGCGGATGGACCATGAGGTTCGGGGAATACGTCTTAATGACGGCGGCAGCGGCGGGTGTGCAGATGACATGAGACTAGGTATGGTTAGCGAGGCACCGGAAACGATGATGTGCAAAGTAGGATCCAGCTCTTCCTCCTCAAGAGCTCCCTTGTGCTTCTAGAGTTCCCATCGTCTAGAGCAACCGTAACTCACCATGTCACATCCCAGCCTCGCGCTCGCCATGGCAGAAAAGTACGGCGCGCCGGTATAGTCCTCACTGCCCCCGATGACCGCCACCCGCCCCAGCTGGCCTGCGCGCGTCAGTTCTCTCGGCGTCGTTTTACGCTCCCGAGACGAGAACAAAGACCCCTCACGAACCCTTGTGGAACTTGTCCAACAGCGGCGGGATCATCCGCCGAGTGCGGAACAGAACGTCCTTTGTTGCGGCTGACATGTCGGGCCCAGCACCGTCAGTCGACATGGCAGTTGGGCAGAGCGATGGATGTTGGGTGGCGAAGGAGAGAAATGCTTGTGGTGTTGGAAGGGCAAGGAACAAATGGTAGGCGTGTGGGGTGATGTCAGATCCAAGTGACTAGCCAAGAGGATTGAACAACAGGAAGGAAGCAATGACAAGGCCGAGAAATAGAATCGAATGGTCAAGATGTTAAATATCCTTCTTCACCCCCACACTGGGCAAAGTGATCGTCAATCATGATAGAATGGTAGCGGAGAAGCCGCCATATCCCGAGATGCATGATGTCAGAATTAGCGAACCCTCAACGGGGTAGGCACCTAAGTTTAGGGAAGCAAGGCGTGGCAGAAAAACACGACACACCACAGACCATTGCGATACTCCATGCCTTTAGTATTAATTTAGCAAATTTAATATAAAATGATTACTTATATCTACATTTAGTGTGCTTTATGGTCTTTATTATATATATTTTATATCCTAATTTAACTATGATGAGCTATTATAATTTGCTTATTTTTTAATTGCTGTTGTTGATGTGTGCCGTGTTTTCTTTCCCCAGGAGGCGAAGGCAGTTGGCGCAACGGGCCGACATCGCTGCCGCTCCAGACTCGCATCGATTTAGACTAGAGCATTGGTTGTTATTTCGTTTCCATCTTATTTATGGACAATTGTATTCATTTCGAAACTGAGTTTGGTATTCCAGGAGTCAAGCACTAATCACTTCTCCAATACTGATGAGATACTTGATATACACTGCGGCAATGATCCTCATATCTCAAAGAGCCTCACACATGGTACATGTCCATCACAAATGTGAACAAAAGGAATCGAGGGCGTTCATTGAGTTTTGTGCTCTATTTTACATGTGGCAATACGACAGGTGAATCTCCCTTAAAACTCATATTGTCGCTCCCCGTCAGGCGCAACCCCTCGACTATTCCCTCCGCAAGAGAGAAAAACAACTACAGTACTTCAGTATAGACAGCAGCATCCCCAAAAGCCCCCGTTATGCTCCGCGCATGTTGCTTTTGATTATGATTTAACCCAAGAAGCTCTTGACGAAGGTCTGGGTAACGTCACGGAGCTTAGCCTCGGTGTCCTTGCTGAGGGCACCCTCCTTATCAATGGTGGCAAGGAGATCCGCCTCGTTGGTCTTGAGGTGGGCAAGGAAGTCAGACTCCCACTGGAGAATCTGGTTGACGGGGACGGTGTCGAGGAAACCGTTGACACCGGCAAAGATGAGGGGAACCATCTCGTTGACGGCCATGGGGGAGTACTGCTTCTGCTTGAGGAGCTCAGTCAGACGCTCACCACGGTTGAGGGTCTGCTTGGTGGCAGCATCCAGATCGGAACCGAACTGGGCGAAGGCGGCGACCTCACGGTACTGGGCCAAGAAAAGCTTGAGCGAACCGGCGACCTGCTTCATGGCCTTGACCTGGGCAGCGGAACCGACACGGGAGACGGAGAGACCGACGTTGATGGCGGGTCGGATACCCTTGTAGAAGAGCTCGGCCTCCAAGAAGATCTGACCATCAGTGATGGAAATGACGTTGGTGGGAATGTAAGCGGACACATCACCACCCTGGGTCTCAATGACGGGAAGGGCAGTCATGGAACCACCACCAAGCTTGATGTTCATCTTGGCAGCACGCTCGAGGAGACGAGAGTGGAGGTAGAAGACATCACCGGGGTAAGCCTCACGACCAGGGGGACGACGGAGGAGCAGGGACATCTGTCGGTAGGCGACGGCCTGCTTGGAGAGATCGTCGTAGATGACCAGGGAGTGCTTGCCATTATCACGGAACCATTCACCAATGGAAGCACCAGTGAAGGGAGCGAGGTACTGAAGAGGAGCCGCCTCGGAGGCGGTAGCAGCAACAACGATGGAGTACTTCATGGCGTCGTTCTCCTCAAGGGTCTTGACGAGCTGGGCGACGGTGGATCGCTTCTGGCCGACGGCAACGTAGATGCAGTAAAGCTTCTTGGACTCGTCGTTGGAGTTGTTCCATCGCTTCTGGTTGAGGATGGTGTCGAGACCGACGGCAGTCTTGCCGGTCTGACGATCACCAATGATCAACTCACGCTGGCCACGGCCAATGGGAACCATGGCGTCGATAGACTTGAGACCAGTCTGGACGGGCTCGTTGACGGACTGACGGGGCAGAATACCGGGAGCCTTGAGCTGAGCACGGCGACGCTCGGTGGTCTTGATGGGACCCTTGCCATCGATGGGGTTACCGAGAGCGTCAACGACGCGGCCAAGCATCTCGGGGCCGACGGGGATATCGACCTTTAGTTGTTGGTTAGTCTTGATCTCCAGGGATTAGCTTGCAGTTGAAAATAAAGCTTACAATCTCGCCGGTACGCTTGACGGTCTCGCCCTCCTTGACAAGACGATCGGAACCGAACAGCACAACACCGACTTGGCCGGCCTCGAGGTTCATGCACATGCCCTTGACGCCAGAGGCGAACCTATAGCTTATTAGCTTCACTGTGAACCGTGATGCTCCAGTTTTTCGCTCATAACATACTCGACAAGCTCCTCAGCCTGAACGTTGGCCATACCGTGCACACGGGCGATACCATCACTAGAGAGCCACAGGTCAGTTTGATTGATCCCCTTTCGCGTTTCATGAAGCCCCTTCGATAGACAAGGCTGACCACCAAGGTCAACTTGTCCAGGCGCACCCAAAGTTCCACATACCCGACGGAAAGGACACGGCCAGTCTCGGCAAGGTTGGCCTCCTCCTGGACACCACGGATTCGCTGCTCAAGGATGGAAGAAACCTCGGTGGGAGAGGCCTTGGCGTCGGAGGCGTAGAATCGGGCAGCGTTGATGGCTGCGGGTGCGGCATTTCGAGTCTGAGGCGAAAAAGAGTTAGCCGAAGCCCGAAAATCCCACGTCCAGACGAGCAACGGCAGCAGCGACAAACAGCTCGAAAAAGCTAATTGAGTAGCCCGGATGGTGATCCAACCACCCAATTGAGCTCCCTTAATGGTTTGCTGATGGATGCACGCTGCTTTGGGGTTCTGGTTGATGGCCGATGGCCGCGAGGCCGATTCGGGGCTCGGGAGCAGCACTTACCGCGGCGACTCTGCCAGCAGCAGAGACGGCGCCGACGGCGCGTGTCGACTGTCGGAGGGCGTTCCGGAACATATTAAGAGAGGTACGGGAGGCTTGGAGATGAAAGGAGAGCAATTGCAACGATGTGCAATTGGAGGGAGGGGAGATTGGGGAGTATGGTGCTGCCTTTGCAGGAGAGCAAATGGAGATTTTTGAGAAAGGACAGTAATGGAGAGCAGAGTCTGTCTGAGGGAGAAAGTGGGCCCCAGCTGGTCCGACCATCCAATCAGGGTCCACTGCGCGGTTTTGCCTGGAAATCCCGAGGCAGCCTTAACAATTTCTTAGCTTATGTTAGCCACTCCATTTCGGACCTCCATTTCATCCGCCGAGCCCACGTCCGATGCCGCCTTGCGCCTACTAGGACGACGTTGCGCGGCGGCGAGGCGTTGCCAATTGACAATTGCGGGCTCTATTCTACGATCAATTGACTATAGATAAGTCTGGGGACCAAATAGGCCTCGTCGTGGTTCTGCGTGGCCAGCGTCGAAACTCGCATCTCTAGCAACTCCCGTACCGCCGACCGACCGGCATTACCCGGGTTGGCACTGACAAGTTAGTGCCTGAGAAATGCGGTACACAGATGCGCCAGGAATCTGGGACAGCTTGGCCCAACGAGAAATCAATTGGCGGTGGAACCTATGGCTGGCATGGTGACCGGCTACGGCCATCCCACATCAGCCTTCAACAGGCTCAGCCTCTAACTTAGGACCTAGAGATTCTAGGGAGAGCAAGGGAGGCCCACAGCACTATGCAGATGGATTGAGAGGGTTGGAAGCCAAAGGAGGCTGCGCGTTCCCAGTGGACGCGGGGCAGTGGGAACGCGGCCGGACTGACGGGAAAACTGTTATTACACTCGTGTCAAGCCTCGCAGTTTTCTTCATTTTGCTTCCGGTCACCGATGACGATTCCCCATGCTGCTCCAGATATTGTCGTAGTCAATCTGGCGTCTTTCATTTCTCTTGTGTACGCAAATTATGTCGTTATGGACGAACGGGCCAGACGTCCTCGTTAAATTCCAGTGTCTAATTGTCTGTACGCATCTTGGGCGCACAGCAAAGCAATATCCACTCACTCATGAAAAGCGCTCTGCAAAGGCAACTAGGTCGCAGAATGGCAGTTGATAGATCTCCCACCCATCAAGACCTGTCTACACGCATCATCCAAACTGGGTGGACCCGCTCTCAAGTACGCATGGCAGTCAATGAGGCACCACGCTTAACTCATACATCAGTCGTACAAGCGGGTGTTGGTAAAACAGGATCAAAATGAAGCACCGCCTGTCAGGCAAGAATGGCATCTGTCACATTCAACAGTGAATATTGGAAAGCCGGCAGAGGCGCCGGTCGGTCTCTCAGGCCGTAGCTCGCCTCAATTTGAAGTCGAGCTGATGCAAAGGCAACAAGAAATACATGCCCATGTAATTTTCCCCTAATATTCGCCGTGACCATCCGTGAAAGACAAGAACCCATTTATCGGACAATGCCATCGAAGCGAGACTTGAACCACTTGACGGTCTCATCGCGCTTGATGCGGTGGCTGGAGCCGATTCTGCTCTTGGTGCGGCGGCGGCGGGTGACGCGCTCACCGGGTCGGGTCATGCAGCAGTAGAAGTCCATGCCGTAAATACCGATTGAGGGGTCGTACTTGATACCGAGATCGATGTGCTCGCTGATACCGAAGCCGAAGTTGCCGGTCTCGGAGAAGTTGCGCTTGCGGAGCTCGTACTCCTTGACCTTGAGGCCACGCTCGAGAATCTCCTCGGCCTAGAGCATTGTTAGCTGCTTGTCACATAGATCCGCACAGATATTTTGCAAATTTACCTTGGGGCCTCGGACGGTGACGTGGACAGAGATCTTCTCGTTACGTCGGATACCGAAGGTTCGGACAGTGTAGCGGGCCTTGCCTGGTACAGGGGTTAGATCGAGTGGTTCCCATCGTTGAGAAATTCGTAAACGTACTGTACACGGGGGTTTGACCAGACAGCTGCTCGAGCACCTTGGCGGCACGGGTGAGTCTGTCACCAGATTCACCAACGGAAATGTTCAGAACCAGCTTCTGGATCTTGAGCTCCCGCATGGGGTTGCTAGACTTCTCGGCGGCCATGGCTTCGGTTGTTAGTCGACGGGTTGGTTGGAGTGTCGAAGATCGCAAAGTTGACGAAGAGTGGGTTGTGAATTTTGTGAGGCTTGAAAATTCGAGGGTTTGTCTGCCCTCAAGCGAGCAAGGCACAAAGCGGGGCACCTCGAGTCCATAAACGGCCTAGTGCAAGGCGGTACTTTTTGGATGTACCTTTCAGCCTTTCGCATCAGGCTCCGCAAATTTTGGACTGGACTTCATCCTCACCTTCAGAGCTCCAGGCATTGAAGGTCGTCACGGTCGCGCAACAGCTCCGTGTACAAACACCAATTTTTGAACATCCGAGGCATTGCGTCAGCGCATCCTCAACAAGCCAACCAAGATGTCGAACAAGCAAGGAAAGATGGTACGTCCTCAACTACTCCTCACCGACGCGTCGATGCTCGTTGTTGATCCAGATGCTAACCAACTCATGACTTTCTAAAGGCCGGTTACGTACGTCTCCCCCCAATGCGCATGATAGTCATCATGCGAAAGCCTACTATACCCCCGATAAACCACTAACACGACTGATGTAGATCAACTGGCGGATGCGGGTAACCCTCAACGACGGGAGGTCCATGACCGGTCAGATGCTCGCCTTCGATAAGGTAACGTAACCTGGGCTCCTCGAGGTGTCTCACTGCTAACATGCGATCAGCATATGAACTTAGTCCTTGCCGATACCGAGGAGTTTCGACGTGTCAAGCGCAAGCAGAACAAGCCTGCTGCCCCCGGCGCCGCTAGCTCTTCCACGCAAACGATCGAGTCCGAAGAGAAGCGAACTCTTGGTTTGACGATTGTCCGCGGCGCCCACATCATCTCGCTCTCCGTCGAGTCACCTCCCCCCGCCGATCCCAGCGCGAGACTTGGAAAGACCGCTCCTGGCGGAATCCCTTCTGCCCTTGCTGCTGGTCCTGGTGTCGCTCGACCTGCTGGCCGAGGCGCCGCCCCTCCCTCCCTAGCTGTATAGTCCATTACGTCCATTTTCCGAAGAACCAGCTAACCTTTGTCAGGGCCCTGCTGCCGGTGTCGGTGGCGCCCCGCCGCCTGGTTTCCCCGGCTTCCCTGGAGCGCCCGGTTTCCCTGGTGGTCGTGGTGGTAGGTTCTCTTATCCTCAAGACCTGAGAAGGTTCTCTAACCGTTTTCAAGCTCCCCCTCCTGGTTTTCCTGGAAGCTTTCCTCCCCCTGGGTTCCCCGGCGGTGCTTCTTTCGCTCCTCCTGGATTCAACACCGGTGGACCTCCGCCTCCTGGATTCAACCCTCCTCCTCGACGATAGATTATGTAGGCGCTGGATAGACTGGGAATTAATGATTGGGGAGAACTTACGAAATATCTGTCCCAGGCACAAGACGTCGCTTTCCTGTAGATCAGAGACCTTTGAGTGCAGGGTGCGACGTGGAATATCATCATCAGATGTGGGTCGAACAAAATGTACGTGAATTCCTTCATGACGTTTCAACCATCTTTACATGAATATTGACACACGCTGCCAAGACCTTCCGTTCTGGGCGTTTTTAAATGGCGCTTTTGGTGCTGTGATCAAAGGAGAGTCATTTGCTTTGCCTTTGAGGAAAATTTGCGTGCGAGAACACCGTAGACGTAGTGGTACTTGGATTTGCGGAATCCCGACTTCCTACTCATATGGTAAAGCTGTTGGAGCTCAACTTACCCCTGGCAGTATAGTGTCAATAAATGTCCGAGCTAGTGCTTACTAAGTGCATTCATTCCTAGGTATCAGGTGCTTTCTTCTTCAACGTGACTGGCTGTCTAGGTTTGAACTGAATATATTCCATTAATGACCCTTAATCATCGGCCATTCGTCCCCATGCCAGACTTTGCGTTCGTGGTATCAAACGGTACCGCCCAGCGACCATCAGCAGCTATCAGGAGCCATGCCGTAAAGAGTGGTCTTCAACGTAAAGGCCACACAAATGATGCAAGCGGGCCCAAGGCCTCTCAACTCACCGTGCGACAGAAAGATTCGCTCAAGGGGCGCTTCAAGCTTTCAGATGGAACAGGCAAGCCCAAGAAGACGACCAAAGCGGGCGTCAAGGGGCAGTCGTCGCAATCGAGAAACGATGGTCTTGTCAGAACAAGAGTTACAACAACCAGTGACTCTGTGGTCCTGAGCGAAAGTGCAATGCCTGGTTCGGGATATGGTAGTTCCTCACTTCCGGGTGCCCAACTACAGCTCGTCAAGTCTCCCAGCCAGGGGAGCAGTGACCCGTTCAACACATTTCCGGTCCCCTTAACGAATGACGTCGAGAAGTTGGCCAAGTTCTGTAGGTTACTAGGCCATCTTTCGTGGGAAGTACTGACTCTGTAGTTGTTTCTCGCTTCAACCTACCTGTGCCCATCGCACCTATCCAGAAACAGTGGTGGGACTACGCTCTGTCGAATTCCCTCGTCATGCACTCGACTTTGGGCCTCGCGGCGGCAACATGGTCCATGCTCGTTCCCAGCGCAAAGCGAATCGTTCACGAGGGTTATAGGCAAAAGGGTCTAGCTCTACGTGGAGTCCAAGAGGGTATAGGCAAAGGCAACAACGCCATACCATTAGTGGCAACTATAGCCAACCTTGCCAATACAGAGGTTGGCTAAATTCCCAACTCCATGGTCATGGCATGTGGCTAATCGAGAATTCAGGGTATCGAAGGGAATTTCGCCGCTGCTCGTGTTCATCTTCAAGGGTTGGATCTGCTCGTCAGATCGTGGTTAGGCGGATATAAAAAGATTAAGAGCAACATCAATGTGGCAAGAGCAGTGAACTGGTGAGCTAACGGCAACTCAGCCGCAGATTAGTATCTAACTCAAAATCTAGGTCAGATATCCAAGCAGCAAACGGGTTAGGCGTGAGGCCACTGATTCCGACAATCATGCCTCTCGAGTCGGTGTTACTACCACTCAGTGTCCTTGCTGCTGCGGAAGAGCCAAGTTTGTCACATCTGACCGTTTTTGAGAAGACCCCGGATGATGCAACCATGAGGTTCTCCTTCTCGCTTGTACGTCAAGGTCAATACTCGCTGGAGTCCCAAGATGTGCCACGCCACGACTTCCGCATCCTCCTAAACGCAGTGGACCACTTCCTCGCCGACGCATTAGGAGGTGACACCCTCTCAGACTTGGAACGGATACTCCTAACCACAGCACATGTAGCATACTACGTCATTGTCCGAGGGGTTCCTCCTGTTGGCCTTTTGCCCCGCATCATGGTTCGAAGGCTGAGACAGCAGTTGAACGCGGGAATTTGCATCCTCAGTAGCCGTCCAGAATTTCAACATGCGCTCATCTGGTGTCTCGTCATAGGATCCGCTGCGGCCTACGAGACTGCTGAAGACTGGGGTACCTTTTCGAAAGATTTATCAACAGTGATCAAAGCTGCAAATGTTCAGGGGCCTCTAGAGTTGGAGGCAATATCAAAGCGTTTCATATGGCATCAGAAGTTTCCTGGAATATTTCTCGACAACCACGGTCCATCGTTATTTTATTCGGCGCTTAATAACTGAGTGAATTTCCAACTATCTCAACCTCATTATTTGTTGGTTACTCATCAGCCCTAACGTTCTATTCATTTCCCATCACTCGGAGCTGGAACTGAACCGATGGACATTCGTTTATTATCTGTGGGCTCAATACGGTCTCTCTTGTTCCCTAGAGCCCTCACAAACGCACTTACGCAGCCAAAGAAAAGGGAAATTCAGCCATCAAACGACTCCAAAGACTCCTTGGTATCCTACTCAAGCATGTGCCCCGTAATCACAACACAGCTCAAATCCCAACAGCGTGGCTGAAGACTTTCGCTGCTAGCTGGCTGAGAAGTCTGGACTTGTCGTCTTGAGGAAGTTCCTGTCAACAGTTAGCCCACAGCGGTTACCAATCACAAGGCCGTTAGGGAACTCACCTGGAACACGGCGTACACACTCTTCCCCTTGGCATCCCGAACAGCGCCCAGTCTGTTTCCTGCCACAGCGCCGGCGACCATGCCTGTCACGTTGGCGACAATGAAGCCGAGTGCGCCTCCGCTCACGCCGCCAATCACGCCCCAAAACTTGCTCGTGGGCCGGTTATCCCCCTCCGCCATGCCTTCCTCGCGCATCATCTCTTCAAAGACGTCACTAAACTGTGCATTTTCGGTCTGCTCGCGCTCTGGCTGGGGAACGCCGCCGTTGTTCTTGGTGAAGAAGTTCCACGCCCAGGAGTAAGGGCTCTGACCCTGCTCCTGTGGCGGGACCTCGGTCTCGGCGTCGGAGTCGAAAGGGTCCGCCGGCGTGCTCGTGTTGAAGAGCTTACGCTGTGCATCATACTCGCGGCGGCGGGTGGAATCCGACAGCGTGAAGTAGGCGTCGTTCACAAGCTGGAACTTGCGTGTCCGTTCGGCTCGCTCTGGGGATTCGGCCGTGACTCGATCCGGGTGCGTCTTTAGGGCAGCACTAGATCATGGGTATTAGCTACGATTAGTAGAGCAATCCAAGGGGCATACCGCTTGTAAGCATCTCGAATCTGCTGCGTCGACGCCGAGTCCGAGACCTCGAGGATCGCATCTAGAGATGGGCGCATTAGCCACGTTCAGTGTCACATTTGGTGGGGTAGTCTTAAGGGAGCTCTACAGTAGTTGGGAGGCGGCCCAGAATTCATAGTGACTCTGCTGGTTTGCAAGAAGTAGAGTTCGGGTAGAATATAGTGACCTGTCGTAAGGGGACAAGTTTTAGGTGAAATCGAGGTACAAGCCCAGGAAATGGTCAGTGATCAAGCTGGTTGGAGATGGAGAGACGTGGGAGAAGTGTCAACGTCATTGTGGCGGAAACACAATGGCGGTGCTGTGGCAAGCGGGGGACAGAAAACATGGCACACCAAGAGTCGGTTTCACCCTCACCAAGCAATACCGAATTTTAAAAAGAGAAGAAAAATCCTTATAAATTAAGAAATCAAATTGAATAGCATTAGCATGATTTTATCCATTTTTTATGAAGCTCTCAGGGACTAAATCAGTGTTATATTAGGGGGGATGCAGCTATTACAGTGTTAGGGAGGCTTTTGGTGTGCCATGTTTACTGTCCCCCGCCTGTGTGGCTAGGCAACTACCTGGCCCAAATCAGCACATGAACAACCAACAGATCATGTGCTACCGTTTATTTCTGATTTATCTTCAAACAATCACGAGACAAGAATAACACTAATTTCTATGTATGATTAATCCTTTGTTTATAATAATGATATATTAGATGGTATATACCAGCCTTGTAGCCGTAGTGTAATCCAACCATAGGTATCCACCTATCCATGCATCCCTCGCACCAACAAACGTCACCACTCATTGTCATCAAAGACCACTCTCCAAGTACCTCTGTGCTCTCAATAGCGCATCTGCAGTGGTAGCTTCCGCATCTTCTTGCCGGCCAGCCTTTTGAAAGTGGGCAGCAAGGACCCATAGATCGCGAATCACCCGCAAGTTGTTGTTGGTGCCATGTGCAGCCTCTCGCTTGCTAACGGCGCATCGCAGGTTCTCCTCTGCGATGTCCCATTCTTGCCTATCCTGGTGGACTCGCGCCAGCATCTTGCGGGCATATGCGTGGAACCTATCACTTGATCTGGATGACTTGCTGGAACTCGTCCGACTCAGCAGGTTAATGGCCAGCTGCTCTGCCTTTTTCTTGTCGCCGAGGTCCATCTGGGTAAACTCGAGCCGCAGCGCTTCGATTCGCAACATGTCGGATTCATCCTCGGCAGCCACGACTTCGTCTGACTCCGACATTGCTTCGAGGGCTTTGTTCATAGCTTCCCTCCTCTTGGCTAAGTCACTCCCTTTCCGCAACCGAGTTCGTCCGTCCCAGATCAACTGCTCGTAAAGCCATAGGCGCTGGGCTCCTGATGACGGAATGTGCTCGGCCAACATGTCGACGTTTCGGAGCCACGCCAGCCGCAAAAGATGGCAAACGAACTTCCGGCCTTCGTCGGTTCGAATATCGCAACACCTCAGTTGTTGGAGAATGCGGACGAGCGGGTGCTGTGCGGGAAGCTGGCGTTGCGCCAGCACAGTGGCGTGGTCCAGAAACATGCTGAGAAGTTGAAGGTGCCCTCGATCTATCATGTCGTAAATGGTGTCTAAGAAGTGCCAGACCAGATCGGGGTGGTCATCGGTCAGGACATACTCGAGGACATAGAAGCCTCTGCGTGCCGCCATGCCAGCAAGGTCACCTTTTCCATGGAACCACAGATCAAAGACAAGCTCAAAGGTCCGGTACATGGTGCGGCTGTCTTGGATAGGAGGATGGTTTGGGTTCGCAAGGTACTTTGACATGGGATCTGAGGCGACGGTGTGAGAATCAAGCTTGGCCTGACTCCAGGAGCAGACATTGCCAAGAACCAGCTCGAGATTTGCATACTGTCCCGTATTTGATGGACGTATCAGGGCCATGGACGGACTGCTTTGATATGTGGTCTGGTCTGGGGTCTGGTTTTCTAATACACAGCTGCCATCAGTTGGGCTTACACCCCGCGACCTTGCGGCCTGAGTGGCGGGCGTGGAAGTGGTGGACTCTGACGGGCTCCTGCGATATGTTCGCTTTCTGAGGTTCCACTTCTTTAACCGCTTCTTAAACATTTGTTCTCTACGAGGTGACAATTAGCTTCGAATGTTGCTGTCGAGTTACGCAAGGGTGGGAAGTTACGCCAGGGGTGCGCAGAGTACTCACGTTGCGGCAAATCCGTGTCTGGCTTGTAAGATAGACATGGTTTCGTTCAGCTTGCGGTTGTCGCGAATGTACAAGGTCTTGATAAGACCTCTCATTGACTCCCATTCTTCCTCGGTATGCTCCTTGGTGTAAGATCGGTCGTCCACAGCAGGAGGACAGCCGGGCAGCCGAGGCGCCAAGACTGGCAGTGCGGCCATCATGTCGAATGATCAGAATGAGCCCGATTCTATGCTTCGAGTCTGCAGCCAGTCCAGTGGCTCAATGGTTCAACAGATAAGTGGTCAACTGATTGACTTCTTAGTCGTTCAAGGCGTCTGTCTGAATGTATGTTTAGTTGGCGCGGGCAAAGTCGCAAACGGTAATGTCAGCCGCCGCAACTGGGATTCCCGCCACGAAGATGCTCGAACTCGGAGAGTATTGGCAGTCTTGGTTTCGGCATCGGTATCGGCATTGGGCATGCCGGTCCGTTGGGAGTGTGCATGGTGAACAGAAACATGACATGTCGAGACGCCTCCTCCTCAATCATCGGGCCTGCATATAATGTTGGAGAAGCGTTGGTGGATGAACTGCCTGTCGCTTATTGGACAGCAAAGTTCCGCGCATGACATTGCGAGTCTAGACCAATTGCGGACGCGGCTGCGAAGCCATCTCGGCCATCTCACGCCACAAAATCCAGTCCTCAGGTCTAGATTTACACTGTTTTCTAACAGTGAAAAAAAGGGCACGAGCTAAAAGGCCTGCGAATGATCCAGGCTTTGATACATCGTACGTATTGATCTTCAGCCCTATCACCATAGTTCCCCATGTCGCTATCGCTCGTGTTTGTCGGCCCGACATGTGTATACTGTCGGCCCGTCGCTTGTGGATTGTCGGCCCGTTCTCTCTCGGCCCGTCACCTATCGCTCCGTTACCTATCGGCGAGTCGGGCAATGGTCCAAATCTCACGCCACGGCACCTATTTACATAAAGTTGCCCCTACGTGCTGATTCCGAACTGTAAAATGTCTGGCTTGCCTCAGCTGCGGGTGCTCCCACGGTGCATGACCCGCTTTCACCCACCCGAGATGCAGGAACAATAGGGCACAGCCAGGGAATACCATAGGATCGTCCCGCAATCTACCGATCTAACGATAGCTTCGTATGCCTGGGATTGTTGTATCTTTGTTGCTATATGTTTGTCGTTTTCTCTTTACTTTTTTTTATGTCTTTTGTTAATCTCCCAACTGCACGAGTGTTCTGGTGCTGTGGGTGGAGCTGTCGATCTCTCGCAAGCAACCCAACAATACGGCAATGATATCCCATCTACAACGCTACGATCCTATCATTCTCAGATCACTGACATGCACTAAAAAGATCTACGACAAGGTTGGAAAACGACGAAAATGAGAATTTTGTTTATTTTCTCGTGTCTCAATATGAACGATATTTCCAGAGTAAGTTCGCGCCCTCAACCTTCAGCTGTGGCGGCTTCGGCCGCCTATCTGTATGCGGCCTCCTCTCTGTCGACATGTAAATGGCTTTCAAAAAGCGCCTCTTGAAACGCCTCCAATCTTCATTCGTCGGCCTGCGATCGCGCTCTTCGTCTTCATCCTCAAACTCAAACTCGTCCACATCAGGCTCGTCATCCCTGGTGTCTTCGACTTTCAGAGGATAAAATCGCATGTCGTTTTGATGGAAGCGCCACTGATAGTGCCGGCTGGCCTCAGCCTCGCCGTCGAGTTTACGGGTGTAGCTGTGGTGGAACAGCTGCAGCGACCTCCCCGGGAAAGCCACCTTTGGGCTGACGAATTGAAACTCCTCGTGGATGATAAATAAGACCTTCTTGAGACGAGGGAATCTTGATAGCTTGGCAAGAAGCATTCGGGTGTTGTTCCTCGACACTTTTCCGCTCGTGATTGGGTGAAAGATACCCGTGCTAAATCCATACGACGTTCCAAGTGCGACCTGGCTAATGTGGTCTCTCATTTGAGATATCTGGGCAAGGAAGTGCAGAGCACGGAGGAGTCGCCGGATGAGTAGATACGGCTCAAGCAGAATGATGTCTCGCGAAGGGTCCATGTACTTTGTGGTATGGGATAGTGTCAAGGGCGTGTAGGAGCGGAGTACGAATGCCCGCGATTCTCGACACACGGCTGCCAGTGGAGGCGGCGGCTCGTGGCAGCTGTTAGCAAATGTGAGGCCATCTTGAGCCGGGGTTCTGAGGTTCGACTGAGGCGTGTCGAGTATTTCGAAGACGCGAGGCTCTGGCAGGGCGTACACCCACACCATGGACCGAAGCTCTGGCGGCAGCTTACAAAATGACGGGAAATTCGAGGCCATGTTTCCTAATCTTGAAATAACGGCTGAGTGACTTAACATGCGTATTCCCATTTGTTCTGGTAACCCAGAGGTCCTAGACATATATTCCTCGGTACGCGTGGACGGCCCTAGCATGATGGTGTGCCCCAGGCCATCCACAATCACCCCACGATCCCATCCCCACTCTCAAAGTCGCTCGACTTGGTGGGGTCCGGGAAGACTTTGTCTGGACGACTTGGACTCGTATAGTACCGAATGCGGTTTTTGCACGAATGGCGGGCAATCTTTGCAGCACCTGCGGGCGGACAAAACCAGCTAGGCGACGCCGCGGCTGCAGGCTTGTTTCGAATAGCGACGAGACGAGATAGATAGATGATCGGGGAGCTACTGGGCAATGGACATACTGGAGAGCACCCGATCTGTTGTGTTCGTGCTACTAAGCGAGCAAACAGCTCGTTAATATGCCGAGCTTGGGCATGGATGGGCACATGGCCGCAACGGTCGACAGCCCCAAATTGGAGCTATGTGCGGCGAGTTAATGGGGTCGTGGAAAAGCCAATGCTGTGTTACGTGGTGCAGGTCCTGTACCCAAGGGATTCGGACATGGATATGGATGGCAAGTGTCCGAAGTTGATTAATCCTCCCCCGGTCACACAATCGCGGAATACCGCACCGGACCGAAGGATTTACACTGCCCCGATGAGATAACCCTCATAGCCGGGTCTTTTATCGTCGAGCATTCATTTGATTAGAGGAAGAATAGCTATCTGGAATATGGATTTAGTTTCTCCTGCCGAGATATGGACTAGGCCCTTTATTCCAGGGGAACTACCCTATACCAACACGGCAACTAGCCGGGAGAAACAGTTAACCCGGTCCCTGGTGGATCTCGACAGGCCCCGGGCGAGCATAAAAGTTCTGGGCACGCGGCGAAACGAAGTTTTCCTTTTCTTTTTTCTTCTTTCGTGCGGCTGGCATAACCTGAATTTTTTCTCCGTGTTGCTCGAATCCTTTACCCATGGATCACATCGCAGCGTCAGTTGTGCCCCAGATAAATCATAATTGCAGGCCCGCCCTACCATCGTCTGGTTCTGGTGCTTTTATGCACCTTAGTCGTGGTTGGGAGGCAGGACATTTCAACCCTTTTGGCAATCTCTCATTGTTTCGACCCTCTGCAGCTTAGAACGGCTCACTTGGAGCATTGTTAGATCGTGACGCAGATGTAACGCAGTTGTTGCTGTGCGAGAGTCCTGGCTTGATTCGGACATGGCGATGGTTAGCCGTTGACATGCTCCTTGAGTCTATTCTCTACTATTTTTTTTGCGCGTCGCAGCGTTGCTATATGCTTCCTGAACTCCACTGCTGGCTACTACTCTGAGTAGTACGCCTGCTGCACTCTGAACTGCCTTGTATTCTTTGTTCTTCACTGGTATGGCAAAGTCGAGATCACAAAGGATCCATTCTTCCTCGAAGCTCTAGTCCTTACTCGTCCTCGCCCACCTTCTGGAGCTGCCCCATTTCCCTCTTGGATCCCGCCTCACCGATCAGCTTCACCCTGTCAAGGCGAACAGTCTCTCCATCACCGTCGCCCTTTTGCACGTAGATGACTAGACTCGAGGTCTTCTGGAACTTGACGTACCGCAAACTGATGTTGGCAGTTCCATTTGCGTTCCAATCGTCGGCGGACAGCTCGATTGCTTGGGTCGGTTCGGTATCATCTGCTTCGCTAAAGTCGAGGTTATGGGGCCTGTTGATGTAGAGGTGGATGGTGCCTGGTCTCATGGGCGCTTCGTCGTCGTCGTCGTCTTGGGGCGGCAAGGATGTGATCTGTGGTACGCTGTTAGAATAGACACTTACTGTCAGGTCACTGAAGTGTAGCTTACCTGTAAAGTGTGAAGCTTGACGATGCCCTGGAGGGGAATGTAGAGCAGCAACTGGTCATCAGCACCACTTTGGACCCAATCCTTGGTAGCGGCATTGGCCTTGCCCTTGTCTAGGGCACTCGGCTTGGTGTCGGCGAAGAGACCCTTGACGGGGCCGAAATCCTCATCGGCGTTCAATAGCTCGCACCCGCGAACCTCGATTTGATCCGTGATGTCGCCGTAGCCTCGTGGGATCTCAGCTCCCTTCCACGGCCCGCTTCCGCTAGAGCTTGACGCGACAGCCTCGACCTCGTGAGCCAGCTTCTGGATGACTCCCTGCAGCTTGCGCGGATCTGCGCCCTGAACCCTTTCGATGACCTTGCCATCACGGAAGACGAGGAACGTAGGGAGCGCGGTGATGGTGTATTCTTGAGCGAGTTCCTTCTGGTTGTCACTGTTGATTTTGGTGAAGGTCACGGCGTTGGGGAGGGACAGCGACTCGGACAGAGCCTCGTAGACGGGGGCAATTGCCTTGCAAGGACCGCACCAATCGGCATAGACTGTAGAGCCATCGCATGTAAGCTTCTGTTCAGTCACGACAGCACGAGGCGCATCTCGACCACCTCACGAGGCGTGGGTGGCGGGGTAGATTTGCGGTTGCACCGGCCAGTCGAATGCAGGGGGGTTTTGATCTTACAGTCGGCGACAACGATGCGCGAGGATTTCAAGAGGCTTTTGAACTGCTCCGTGGAGGTAATAATGGTTGGGCTCGCCGACATTTTGGAGGTGATTGGCGAAGACGATGTTTGGTGGTTATGACGGTGTGGTAGAACTGAGCTGTGGAATGGGATGAGCCCCTCCAAAGTTTAAAGGCGACTTGGATTCCTAAGCTTGCAGCGGATGCTGGGGCCATCGCTTTACCGGGGCGATCGTCATCGCAGCCAATAATGGCTGCCTGCCAGTCTAAACACCAACCAATCCAACATGGGTACACTTGATAGGTAGCTGAATGTGACAGGCACCTGATGTGCCAAATTTTCAATGCGCTGCTTCGATGGTAGATTGTTAACATTGACATAGATTAGCTCAGTGTGAAATTGTGCCCTCGAGGCTACCTAGGTAGGCTTTGCACCAGTATGGAGTCTTACTGACAACAGGTAAAGTTGCAAATGGAATCGAATACTTTTAAGGGGGCTGTTGGTAGTGTCACTTGGTCCTAGAGAAAAGATTCAGAAACCATGTTGTAAATCCCCGTAACTTTACCTCAATCATTGGCAATTGTTGTCTCACTTGCTAGTCCATCGCATAACTGGTAAATTCAGGGCCGCGCAGAGAATTTAGATAACTTTAAGTACAACAATGGCGACAACCTCCTGAGTTGTGACAACTCTCTCGGGAACGAAACGGCGCTTGATCATACGCCTCAAATGGTCAATAGTACCGTACGCGAATATGGACGAGAAAATACAACCGGACGAAAAGAGAGGCAGAGAGTTTGTCAAGGCAAGGACGCTGAATACATCACATAAGAGGACTACAATTTCTGTATGATTGCTTAATCAAGGAAACATCTCACTTGATGATAATCACCTGCACCAAATACCTTGTCGCATAATCGTAGGCAGTCATCCACTGGCGTTGTGCACCCGCGATCTGCGATGCACGATCCCTCTACCTTCCAGCTCCCCCAAAACAGTTCACAGGCTAAAATCAGAGGCGAAAAGCAGACACCCGGCCGACAGCTGGCAGCAGCTGGTGCAGAAAGCCGCCTTATGATTCACAATCAAGAACCGTGGGCAGCGGAGGCTCGTTGCTATAAAAAGCCGTGCGACACAACAGGATTCCTATGCAACAGCAAATGCCCCAGTGTGCCGCGCAGTTTGGCTGTGCTCATTGTTCACTTGTTTGCCGATCTGAAATTCTCTCTGGAATACTCTCTGAAATTGTCTCGACTTCAAATCCTCGACAGGGACCTAACTCGACATCCCGCTGCTCTGGCTCAGGCCTGCGACTCCGCCATGGATCGGCCGTCGATCGATGGAAGGCGTCGAAAGAAGACGGAGCGGACGGGAAGGACATCGTCATCATCGGCGACATTACCATCACTTCGGACCTCCCAGGCCCCGTCCAAACTGCGGCCTGCTTCTCCGCCAAGCACAAACCCGTGGGCCTGCCCTAAAAGAATTTCAGTTGCCAGTCAAGACTTCCCACCGCTCCCCGGAACTACCAGTCCCGCACCGCAGGCAGAGAGCGCAGCTACTAGGTCCTCTCGAGCATCGTCAGCTTCATCTTGCCCTCTGACCGGCGATGTTTCGCAGGTGGAACCTACGGCATGCTCAGTTTCCAGTTGCTCAGACTCTTCCCGACACATATTCGTAGCGGCTGCTCCGCGAGCTACCGAGAGGTTGGACTTCACGGATGTGAATCTTTCGATTAGCGGCTGATATTGTGGATAGTCTCTGGAAACGGCCCTTTGGTGCAGATGTGGTGGTACACACCGACACCATGACCTTCGAAGTCCACCGCAACATTGTGGAACCCGAATCAGGCTGGTTTCGCGATAACCTCCCTCCTCCAAACCCGGTACGGAACACAACCCCCCTCTCGGCTGCGCACAGCTGGATCTGACAATGAGTCCACAGGATGGATCGCCAGTCAAGGTGTATCTGGCTTGCGCTACCGAGGCCGCCGCCTTTTGTTTGAGATTTATATACACGGGTAGTAAGTCTCTAACCCATTCGAACCCCTTCGGCGAGCGAGGGGCACTTGGCTGACTGATGGACCTCCGTCCAGGAGTTGAGATTTGCGACATTGATTCTGCTCATCCCTGGAACTCCATTCATCTTCCACGTTGTGTCCTGGGATACTGCGCAGCCGCCTTTCTACGTGTGAGCAAAATGGCAGCTCATCTTCTACGAATTGTAGAAAAGACATCTACCGACCTTGCGACCCTGGTAACAACCGACTACTTCCACCGAAACATGAACAATTCTGAATTGATGGACTTCTCTTGGCATTTTCAAAACGCTTTGGACATTCTCTATAATGAGCGCTGCCATAAACTCATGATGCCGATGAGATTGGCAATGGCAGGCCTTCTTGACGCCACTCTCTTTTGGCTAGCGAGGCAACCTGGTTTCATTCATCTGCTTCAAACAACTTGGCAACGCTTTCCACAGACCATCTTGCTAGACCAGGCGGAATATCGCCGGCTTGTCAAACAACGCAATGGTACTCCGAAAAGCCCTGTGCCAAACGAGGCTGCGCTGGAAAAATTGTTTGGGAATAGGAATTCTGGAGAAGCAACCGTCGATGCTGGGTTCGTGGATGATTCTCCCAGTCGGACGGTGCTCTCGTCAAGAGGTAGGGCACAAACCTGGTGTCGACGGCCACGAGGCAGCTCGCTGTGAACCGAGGCAAGGAGGGACCGAAACTACAATGTCTTTGCGCAACTAACGAGGACCATGGCCTGAGGAATTGGCATACGAATAACCGGCTATTTGAGGAGCCTTTTGTATAACTAGAGTATTAATGTTTGCGCACTATAAATATCTAACCGCACAACCTGTATTATATCATCCTTCCTTCTGCTAACTCCATGAAACGAGAGACCATACCCACCTTGAGCGTAAAGTGCATATTGATAGAAAGCGGACCTGAATTATGAAGCCTTTTCTATTGGAAGGAAAAAAAACATATGATATAGGCCGTGCGTTTATTTCTGCGAAAGGTAATACTCTTTGTATATCTGTTACATTATCAACGGGTAGTTTGGAAACGTCACGGGTGGCTGGGTTGATGAGTTGTAGCTTATTGTTGGAGTGGTAAATGCATGACATGGATCTGTCTGCACAGCACTCAATTGGTCCAACTAGGTAACTATCTCCAAGCTTTGTTCCTGGCGTTCGCAATTTCTAGTGGCTATTGTTATCGACTAGGCGGATTGGCCACTTAAGATGGGCTGATATCAGCACTAACGGGGTCTGTTGCTACCCTTGTTACCCTTGCTACCCTTGCTACCCTTGCTACCCCAGGCGATGAAGTTGCTCTTAATTACGAAGTAATTACGCGCTCACGTCAAAGTGGGCTTCTCATAGTGGACTTTCGCATTTTCTATCCACGCAGCACGCACCGCAGCTGGCTCCAAAGAGGACAGAAATGCCACAGAATTAATACACTGAACTGGACCGCTTAATTAAGACCTATCGACAATGTCTCGACGGCCCGAAGGCGACGCCCGTCCCTCCCATGTTCGCTTTGCAGATGGCGAAGAGTACGTTTCGGTGTGTTTACTGCATCTTGCCAGCTACTTACCTAGAGCCGGACTGACCTGTATAGCGACGGCGAACCCCTGGTCAGGACTCTGGCGGACGCTCAAGACGGGGGACGCGTGGTAGCGCTGGTGACAACATATATGAAAGACAGAGTCATCGGCGCGATACTGGCGACGGCCCAAGTTCACGTTCGTCGGTTCGCATTGAGTCACCCGTGACAAGCGCTGGGCGACAACAGCATGCTGAGGAAGGTTCAACTGAAGGCGATGATGAGGATCTTGAGCCCGCTACTGCACAAGATTCAGATGAAGAAGTGAGGCTCACCGAATCACCCCCACCCATCAACTCAATCGATGGCAACTGGGAAGAGCCAGTCCATCGTCCGCAGGCCCGTCCGCCCTACATGCCCTACATGGAAAGCGGACGGCCCTTCACGGAGAGAGGGCGGATAACGACTTATAGTCAGAGGCGTCCATCTTTAGACGGCCCCCAGAGGCGGTTATCCCTGGAAGGTCCTCAGAAGCGCTCATCCTTAGAAGGTCCCTATTCCGCTTATGACCCGTGGGATGGGGAACATTTCCCCCGCCCAGGCCGGAGTCAACCTAGGTCCCGTCAACGACACTACTCCGAGCATGACTATTATCCTCCACCCAGGAGTGAACGAAACTATTACCGGTCACACCGGCGTAACAGTGGATCAAGCGACGATAGTGAACCCTACGACAGGTTCAGGCTGGATCTCATGTCTCCACCTGTCCCAGAATCATCCAAGGACGGCGATTCTGAGACCGAGTCACCAGAGCCAGAGAACCGAACCATCGCAAAGGACGAGCGGGGAAAGGCGAGGACTGCTCAAACTACGGCCGTCAAAACCTCGCTGTACACCGGGAATGCTGAGCTTGGAGGTTCGCATAGCGCCACGTTGACGGCGGTCCATGGCCAAACCCAACGGAAGGAGTCCTTGTTTCGGTGGATGTGAGTTTGCAAAGCGTTTCACTTGGAATATTGAAGCTAATATTTGGAAGACACGTCCGTCAAGACGTCATGAACTTTGAGGAACTCTGGGTATAGCCTTCTACGGATTCCACATGGCGCGTAAGTAACTAACAATTTCTTAGTCGGAGATTTCCTGCGTGCCTGACCTCTCAGACCTGGAAAAGCGCGCAGTGACGAGGCTTCGAGCAAGCGTCAAGAGCTCTCTCAAAGCACGACATAACGCCAAAGGTACAAAGGTCGGATATGTTGATCCGCGGTCTATTGAAATTCCTCTTAAGTCACTCACAAGGGGAAACGCAACGCGTGGCGCGCCGGCTGGGTCGGCTAGATGGATATGCATACCATACTTCTCCCTGGACCAGTATTCAGGTTTGCTTTCAGCATCCAACATATCATTGTTCCCAGCTCAGACTCTGCTCCAGGCTCAGTACTCTCGGACTAATGTTCAGAGGGACATGGAGCAAGCAGTTTGCCAGTTGGGGAATGCGAACCGCGGAGAGTGCTTTCACATTGCTCAGCTGTGGTGTGTTGTGATTGACAACAGTAAGGAATCTGTTATGCAAATATTGAGAAATTGTCAATGTTAACGAGAAATAATAGGCTTGCTGGTAACTTGCGGAACGATGTCCCAGTCTGATCTGCAAGGTGATGCGTTGAAAGTCAACGACGAGCCGTCTCGCGGTTTGACGATGAGCAACCAAGGGCAGATACGTGTTTACTATGGCGACTCGGTGACTTGGTCTTTGGAAATTGACGAATGTCAAACCTGGTTTGTAAGTGTAGACTCCCGGCCCTGTTGAGTAGAGTGTTGACAAGTGCCCAGGCTTTCATCTCGAAATTTCAAGCCTTCTGGCCTAATAGTCTGGAGTTTTGGCACCAAGGCCAGGTCGTCAAAGCTGCGAAGTGGCCTAAAATCCTCCGAATAGCCTCACATACCCGACTTGGTGTCAGAATCACCATGAAGCTTGAGTAAGATGCCGTGAAATCTGACAGTGATTAAAAGCTGATTTGTCCGAAGTTCTCTCCCGGCTGCACTTACAACGGCCGTTCTCGAGCCAGACAACCAGAGTGACAGAAGCCCCCAGGCAGCCCGGAAAGAGACTGAAACTGATGACTTCGCTCACCTCCTGATGTTGCCCCAGGCGAACCGTAAACGCACATCGGCTTCCACCCAAAGCGTTGCTGTCAAAGCGCAGCTTGATTCCGTTGACAAGTTCTTGACGCAGAGCACGTCATATTCGAACCGTAGTGCGTATAAGAGTTGCAAATCAGCGACAAGAAAAGAGTGCCACGAGTACCTAGCTGGTATAGCAAGCGATGTGGAAGCCAATGGGACTGAAGAAGTGCGCCGCGCGTATGAGGAGAAGATTGACATTTTTAACACCTCCAAGACCTTGTACAGGTTCTTCCTCCCCCAGGATTTTGAAGGCCCTACATCAGGAAAGTTTTGGGGAGCCATTAGGATCATGCTGGAGGTAAGTGAAGTCGCCATCAGCATGGAAATGACTTGAGCTGATAGAGGGAATCGAAAGCTGAAGCAATTGCAACTACACTACGTCGTTGTCGACGATATGCTTGAGATCGGAAGGTTTTTGAGAAATCTAATCCCCAGCCTCATCGCGTTTCAAAATATCATCTCTCATGCGTCTGCAGAGGAGCGGAAAGCGTTTGAGGTGCCCGAAGAGTTCGTGAGAGCATGGCTGTATGTGGTGATGGGCATGGTCTATGGTGCCCAGGACAATAGGCGATGGAAGAGCCGGATGTCCCGAGTGAAAGACCTCGTTGATCAAAGGACGAAGAAGATGATGCACTGGCTCCCTGACAAAAGCCTCCTGGAGAGGACCAGCATGCTGCCGCTTGAGGTACTTTCCTTGGTGACATTTGGGCTACTCCAGGATCAGGCTGGGAAGTCAGATGACATCTGCGAGACGTACTCGCAGTACCTCAGCTCGCTGGTATGCTAAGACAAGATAAGAAGCTTTGAACTTTGCTGATTATCATAGGAAAATTCCATCATGTCGAAACAGCTTGACAGGTCCTATCAACGTCGGATTGATCTTGTGCAGCAGGAGATCTCGGCTGTGAAGCGCACACTGAAGAAGCAGCGGAATATCATAGGGAACATCCGGAAATCTCTCACAGCTATCCACACTCCCGAAGTCGTCAAGCAGAACGAGAATGAGGCGGCTCTGAGAAAACAGATGGAGCAGGACAGGGAGAAAGAGAGAGCGAGGGAAAGGGACGCTGTCACAGAGGCACCTCTGCCGTACGGTCTGAGGGCTGGCGTAGAAGACACGGTGTTGATACGACCCGGAGACGACTACATGGGCGATGAGGAGTTTATCGAGGAAATATCATCTGCTTCCAAGCTGTCGTCGACAGACAAGGGAGGCCTCCGCGGGCTGATATTCATGGAGTGCTCGCGGCTCGTCGAGCAGCGCGAGTTCGAGTTCTGGCGCTACACCGAGTACGCCAGCGACTTGGAGCGGGCCATCAGCTTTAAGATGGACTTCACCAAAGACAGGCAGGAGAACGCCATTTTCGCCTTCACGCTCGTCACCATCGTGTTCCTGCCCATCGGCACCGTCTCGAGCATCTTCGGCATGAACACGGCCGACGTCCGCGACATGGAGTCGTCGCAGTGGCTGTACTGGGCCGTCGCGATCCCACTGACGCTGTTCGTCATCCTCGCGGGCCTTTGGTGGATGGGCGAGCTGGCTCACCTTGCGCGGTGGATTAGGCGCGAGCCGAGTCATTCGTCTCGGGGTTACCAGCGGATTCCTGGACCGATTCATGACGACACAGTACAGTATGTTGGCCCTGTACCGTCTACGCGTGTCCGTCGAAGGGCTACGGAATACTATTAGGGGAGTTTCCGCCTAGACACGTTTGTCTGCTAGGGTGCTTTGTGAAGGATACTGAGATGCTAGAATCGGAGTGGACGAGGGGTCTCAAAACACGATTTGGTCAGATGAGGATTGATGAACAGGTACAAATTTGAATATCAGATTGCCATAACTCCAGACGTATTACACCGTCTTGTTACATTCGCGACCCCTCACAAAAACCCTATAATCATATACAAAAAAATAAAATAAAAAAAATCATCATATCGTATAAGGCCGTGATCTCAGAAATGTGCCTGCTCTCGTGGCCATCTCGCTTAGCGCCGATAGTACTCCCGATCATGGACATGGACTCTCATGTGCTCATCCTCAGTGATCATCCTCCGAGCGGGAGCTGGGGGGGATGGCGAGGGAGCGTGTCGTCGAGGGCCCTCTACATATCGAAACGTCTCGTACTGAGGCTCGACGGGTACGGGAACAGGGACGCGGACAGGCACAGGGACAAGCCTCTCCCTCTCGATGATGACTTCGCGGTCACGTCCATGGTGGCTTCTGCTATGGGAGCGAGATGATTTGGTCGACTTGGGAGACTTCTTGCGCGAGGGCTCAACATCTACGGCGATGACCTCGATAGGGTCATCCGGCGGCGGCGGCGGAGGTGGAGGAGCCGGAGGAGCCGGCTTCGGCTTCTCGATGACCGGAGGAGGAGGAGGAGGTGGCGGTGGCGGCAGCGGCTCGCAGATCGGTTCGGGCTTGGGGATGACAACCGGGGGCGGAGGCGGCAACGGAGGTCGCTCGATGATCATCGGAGGAGGCGGCGCCGGCGCAGGGATGATGCGCGTGACGCGGCTCCGTACAACGGCATAGTCGGGCTCCGGGTGCTGGAGATAGAGCCTCTTCTTTTCGTACTGTCTGGTGACTGTGAGAGTGACGTCAGCGATGCTTGATGACTGGATGGTGGGGGAAGAGACATACCCATGGCGAAACCACAAGGCGAAGTGACTAGAAACTATTCGATAGTAGGCGAAGAGTGATCACAGCTAATCTCTGGGCGTACGAGGAGCGACAGGTAAGCTCAAGGATGATGGGGAGGATTGAGGATTGAGGATGATGGAAGATCCACGTGGGGCGGCGATGGTGAGATGGCTGGCTAACTGTGGATGGGATGGTTCTCGGTGGCGAACAGACCAAGAATAGGCCGGATGAGAGACGGGAGAGAGGGACGATCTTATATGTAACCAGGCACGAGGGAATGGGGGCACCGGGACAAAGATGGCGCAAAGTCTACGCCACGGCATCTAGTCTTACAGGCCACCAGGATTCATTGCAAGGCGACCGTTGGGAGAAGAAGAAGCAACCAACACCCACTAGGGATCGCATGCCACCCACTCTTTCATGCTGTCCACCCATTCATGATCCGCCATCTCACGAGGGCTCAGCCAGTGTCAGCCCAATGGAGGCAGTCTATCTAGGTAGACAGGTTGACAGGCAACCGGGCGCGCAGCTCTTGGCATCCTTCAAGTCAGGCTTGAAGAAATCCCATGCGGCGGCATTTTGCTTCGCTCGCCCAGCCGAGGCCGATGACGTCGCGCATGCGCTTGCACGCCAGGCCCCCTCACTTGCAGAAAAACAAGATTTTAGTTGGGCAGTGCAACAAGGTGAGAGCGGCCAGTAAGAAGAGGCCAGTAAGAGGCCAGTTAAAGGAAAAAAACCAAGTCGAGATCGAGCCCCAGCGTCAGCGAATCAGTGGGCCAACACTATTCTCCGCTGGCTGTGTGACCTGGGCTACTCATGGACAGGTGGTCATGCGGCCGCCATCGTTGGACCCCTGGACCCTGGGAAATGGGAGACGGGCCAGGGAAGTAATTGAAGAGATCACAGCCCTTGGATGAGTAAAGGGAAGATTTGCTTTTCGGGACCTTCGTGGTGCCCGCGGAGTTGGGCTGAAATGCACAAGAGAGGCCAAGGATAATGACGATGGTGACGGAGCTGCGGTCAAGACAACTTCTATTATCATACGACTTGGAATTTTATCACTCGGGATTGCATGCTTGTGAAACGAGTCAGTTCGTTCTCGACTCACGGATGCCCTTTCTGCCGCGATGCCGTTGACCATCTGGTGACCACCCACCCTACCACCCTCCACCCTTCTCGGCATCGCCTCCACCCGGGCTGGCCCACAGAACCGGCCCCGAAGCTGTGGATCGCCGGCCGCCGACCATCCGCTTTCCATCCGGTCGGATCGCTGGCCGCTCTCCTTCGGGGGTACCCGCTCCCGGCGGCGTAGCAACCCCGAACTCGCCCCTCTCATCTTGGCCACCCATGCCCCCTCCCCACCTAACCGACCACGACCGCCGAAGCCGTCCTCCTGAAACCGGCTTGACAACCGACACCATTGAAGCTTCATGGGTTTCAGGACCAGGGGTAGAGCATAAATCTTAACTCTACCATCGTAAATGCATGGGTTGATGAGGGGGAAAGGGGGTTTCGCTAACTGAACGGGAAGGCGTGTGTGTGTGAGAGGGTCGTGTGGGACGAGGGGATCTGAACAGCCTGAACGGCGATCTGAAAGGTGAGACCTGTCACGGCCTGGGCATCGCTCTGGGATACAGCGGAGTTGTTTGAGCATGCAATCCAGGGGACCGACCAGTGATGATCCCTTGAAGAATTGTAACCACTGACGGTGGCAGCGTGTGCCTTGCACTGACATCTGATAAAACAGGGGATTGAGGAGGGTGGCATCAGCACACCGCATTTTGGAATCTTTCATGTCGAATGAGGATCAACCTCTTGAAGATCAGGGGCGCTCGTACGAATACCATGACGACGAATTCGCCGCCAAATTCCAAATTCCTCGATATGAAAGGGTCAACCTCTTGAAGCGCCTACAAATAGCATCCTGGAATCGGGCTTATTGGATCCTGCTATTTAAGGCAGTCCAGGCGCCGATGAGTTCAATCTTCAAACATCTGCCCTGGACAAAAAGCAACGCTGTCCGACAAGAAAGGCGAAACAGCCCATCCCAAAGTTCTGTGCTGCAGTTGAAATCTGGGGATCGTCGGTGTTGAATAAATTCGAAGAGGATCAACAGGATGGCGCCGTTTTGCCGATCAGAGAGACCAGAGCGCTGTTGCGTAGATCAAAGGGGCCGTGAGAAATTGAGAACCTACAGTGTAGTATTGCTATGATAGTCAATGGGACACCAATTCAGGAACCTTGGAAATCCTTCCGCTGTTCTGTCGTTTACGCGCTGGGGATGTGGACAACTGTTCGTACATGCAGTAGAGGAGATGCTCCGTTGAAGCCCATTGGCAGTCATAGCAGAGCGATGAAATTGCGCTTGCGTCTTGGGACAAGCGGCAAGGGCGCCGCTTGAGTAGCCGTTGTCTTTACTGCTACGTTTGTTTACGAGACTGCACTGTGGCGGAAGCAGTCAAAGGGAATTCACTGGTATCTAGGTAGGTAAATCATGATGCACTAGAGATCGAAGACCAGTGCGATTCAATCGAGGGGCCGCAGAGAAGCCTAGCAACGCTGAGCCTCCGTTTAGGCGACGGCCACAACGTGAGGATTTAAGATCATCACCAGTTTCCGTGAACGTCTAGCGATGGAGCTGCAGGGATTATTGAGCGACGGGGAGGTATCTTGCCAGGGATGGCGCTCATCTCGTCATTGCTCCAGTGAGGGCGGGAAGAAGAAGACGAAAAATAGGGGGGTTCTACTTCTTCTCGTCTGGTTGCGCAAGAAATGGTCCGCCGCTCCCGGACGGCAAACGAGGCGCTCAACCTGGCTTGATTCTTATCACACCGCTCTAGGGACTGGGGTACATCTGATTTGAGATACAATATCGCGCTTTGCTCCATCAGGGAGGGTAGTAATTGTCGGCGACGGGGGGAGAGCCCGTTGAGGTGACTGCTTGGAGTGCCGCTCGGCCCGCGCTGACACTGTCCTCAGGAGTCTAGGAGGTTTCTTCTAGGGGGTTTAACACCACGATGGTCACGATGTTGGCTAGTAGTGTACGTAGCCGACTGTTTAAGCAACCATTATACTCTTGAACGGACCAACTTCTAATGTCTCCATGGCTCATTCCAGACCCGTGATGGTTACGAGTCAGCCGCTGGTGGGTTCCTCGGCTCCCCCCATCCCAAGGACGAAAGTGGGGTCCCCTTTTAGGCCGTTTCTCATGCAGCTCATACTTGAGGGGCCAATATCGTGGACCTCGCTAGTGATGCCTCCAGTTTCACTCTGTCTTGGCCCAGTCCCATTTGGTTATTGTGCGCCTCACTTGCAAGTAATGTGCCTTTGTGCCACAGTGGCGGCTGAGGAGGACCTGTGAGACAGCAATTACCATCCTTGTCGCGGACAGAATTGCCCGAGTCGCCCCAACCAACCAACCAACCAAGCTTGGCGTGATCATTCATCGCGACATAGATCTCGAAGCAATCAAAAAGGCTGTCTGTGCTTTGACCGCTGCGTTCTAATGGTGGTTTGCGTGCGAATGCGCGGGTGGGTATCTAGATGTGAACTCCCGGCTGCATTGATGCCTGGGGTGGCACAAGTTTGACATTGGGGCCACGGAGTGAGTACGCATGAGAAAGAAAGAGAGGGAGAAAGAGAGCTCACGCTCTTCTTTACCAGATTCAGAGCTGAGATGAATATGTGGACGGGCCGCGTCCCGGATGTGACGTCTTCGAGGTGGCTTGCAGTTTGACTCAGAGGGTTCGTGTTTGGACGGATTCGCACTGGCATGTGTTTCGGTGTGACCCCATGAGTGATTCAGGTTTGATCAACAATGCCAGAAGTGGCGTCAATACCACCATATTTTGGGCGCACTTTGGTGCTAAGAGCGAGCATCTACGGGGTATTGCCGTACGAAGGAGGTGCATTGCGCGTGACGGTGGTGTTTGTAGCTAAATTTATCTCCACGCAGAGGAGGCGGCTAGACCAAGCACGACACTGGGTGGTTCATTAGTGAGGGAGGACGGTATGATGATGGACTGGAGAAGCTCAAGGCACTCTGGCAAGGAGTGGTCAATATTGGTTCAAACGGGATAGATCTCCGGGCCAGTCGAGATGGGCCTAGATTGTACCTGCAGGAAGCGGAGCTGTCTCCGCCGTCTCCGGCGGCGGGACACGTGCAGCCGCTGGTTGTCACTTGGTTGGAGGTTTCGTGGGATTTGCAGAAGAGAGAATATGCAGGCATGAGCTTGACTGCTTTGGTGGTTAGGGCCTCCCTTGAGCGAGCTTGTGTGCTTGGCGGGTTGGCAGGTTGGCGGGAGGCTCAGCAGTTTGAATCACTCATGTCTCTGATCATCCCTGGTGGATATGGTTAACAATAAAGGGGAAGTGGATCTTCTTAACGTGTTGTCCCACCTCAGGTCATTCATTCCATTCCAACTGCAGTGCTACTGCATGCAATATCTCCCTCTCGTCTCCATGGACCATGGGGGAAGACCCAATCGGTCATGTGTTTGTCCATCCCATGTAACTCTACGGTCATGGTCCTTAAAGAACGCTTTTGCTTCTTTTAACGATATCTTTTCTCCCTTCCCGGCCGCTTGCCGCTTCCGCCCAGCCTCAACTCCTTCTCTTCATCCCTTGCCACCTCACGGACACAAAGGTTGCGCCGCTTCCTCTCGACGAGTTCTGGAGCCACGGACTGGGCTGTTTGAATGCTCCAGATGCGGCAAAGAGCTGGGACCGGGGCCGGGGCGGATGAGAGAAACCCCAGCATCAAAGCGGCGGCCGCCACGTTGATTGGAAGATGAATCCCACGACACCAGGGGACCGGGACATGGGGGATCATCCTGGCTTGTCAAATGTCCACTTTAATTAATAAGGCCATTTGCAGACGGCCAAAAGCAACTTCAATTCAGTGGCCGAGAGTGTGAGGCAGGCTGATGATGAGAGACATGCCGGGCGCTAAGTGAAGCTGTGATAAACCTACTAATTATGGACATTTCGACAGCGGACCACGCAAACATGATTTGCATTTGGACAGAATGGTTGCCGCAGCCCAAATGATTTATCAATATTGGTTCTTAATATAGCTCAATTGCTGACTGGTCGAGAGTTTGGGCGTAGCAGTTATGTGTGTACATAGCACGTAGAGTGCCTTGTGTGCTTTGGCTGACGTGAGGGGATCTAGAGCGCGCGCTGTGTTTGAGTGGGAGGGGGAACGGAAACCTCGCTTCCAGCCCGCCCCCTCTCTTTCTTGATGCTACTACCTACGTCCGTAGAGTTTGTTGTTACAGCAGTTTGGAGCAGAGACACGTAGCGTACTCACAATATCCAGCAACATAGGCTGCTGGACAGGCCCCCCCTGGTTCCTGCATTCCTCGCAGACGGAGCACAGTTACCGTGCAAGTTATCTATCAACCCACTGTAAATACCTTCCTACCGCCTATGCCGCCAATGTTGGCGTGAATGGGCAAGCCCTGAAGCCGCTGGCATGTGCCCCTGGACGGGAACCCGCAACGTCCCGCGATCCACCTTAGCAAGACCCAGTCCCAGGGCTAGTTCCAGCTATTGTCGTGGAAGTTCCAGTTGATGTTCCAGCTGATGTTCCAGCCTACGACATAATTAGTACCTAGATTCCGTTGGATGTTCTAGCTAATGTTCCAGTTCGAGTTTGAGTTGGTGTGCTAGACCCGGAGAGCTCTGCTGTGTCTTAGATGACCCAAGTAGCTGGAATGGAGTCTGAAGTTGGTGCCATGCCCAGAGTAGATCTCACTGCGCTGTGAATATTGAAAAGTCGGTTTGATAATCATCATCATGGCCAATTCCATGGCCAATTCCCCGCAGACGCCGTGCTCTCTCCCTGAATCAATGATAATCTTCAGGAAGTACAATGTACTCCACAGGGTGGGAGCCAGCGTTGTGCGCCAATTCACCAGTGGCCCTGCAGGAGCCTGTTAGCGTCTTTCGGTTTTCTAGTTAGTGGCAGTTTAGTGGGATAGGTGTGAGCGGGCGGAGGGGTGGTCCCTGGCTCCTTGGTCCGACGGCGTCCCGTGGACATTTTACTGGGTTACCCCTTATTGCTTTGGGGGAGCCTCGGGGCCTCTTAGAGTGCTCTGTTGCGGATTCTCGGCCACTGTCACTGGCTGGCTTAGGTGGTGCTACAGTGATAATGGGGATCTTGAAGGGCCTTGATCCTGGTCTCCTGCGCTACTACGACGAACGACTGCATCCACCACCACCTCAGCCGATCACTGCTGGGGTGGGATGTTGTTGATTGTGTTGCTGTGTTGTACGGACCGAGTATCTTGCGTAGCATTATGTGCATACTACGTAGGAGGTAGTCCGGTAGATGACTGGATGGATTCATCAACAAAGGAATGAGAAGTCGACACCGTTGTCGTGCCACAGAAGAAACCGGGGGGACGACTGAGTCTATTGAATGCACCAGACAACAACCTACCTAGACAGATAGCCTCGACGGGCGCACTACATGCCTAATAAGTACGACGTACATACATACCTGCCTACGTGGTAAATGAACAAGCAGATGGACAGTCCACTGCCGGCTTCCTCTGTCCCCTTTTACGTTTGGGAGTTCGCCTGTTGCTTCGTCTATCACTACTGTTCAGCCGCTGGAGTCGCTCAAAGGCCGTTCTTGGCCTAAGTTACCGACTTTGTACCTAACCAAAAGCGTGCCAAATCTCCTAACTCGCTCCATCCCTACCGTCTAACTTACCGTTCCGGCATCCCACTTCACACACTCTTTTCTTCCCTCTGTGCTGCCATCTCCGCCACCACTCTCGCTCTCTCCCAAAACGTCCCCTGGCCTGGCCCTCTCTGCCTCGCCTTGCCTCGTTTCGCCTCACCTCGCTTGGTTGTTGTTCCAGACCTTGCGCTTATCGCTTCCTCGGACGCGGACGGACGGACTTGTCGTGCGTATTGCGCTGCTCGTCCACTCAACCACACCAACCACCAACCACACCACCGCGTCGACACTCACCACAGGATCTCCACCCTCGAAACCGAAACCCGGCACCGGGCTCCTCCTGCTTGTTGTGCTGACCTGCACGTTGCTGCGTCGCCCTGTATCGCCCTGTATCTCGCCCGTATCGCCCTGTGTCGCACACAACCTTGCCTCGGTGGTTTGACCGTGCAGCGGCCATCTCGAAACTTCATCCTCCCGCACCGGCAATCACCCATTGGCTGATGTGTCCCGGTGCATGAGGATAGCGGACCATGTCGCAGCTTGCGCTCCGGAGCGCCCAGGTCGCTCCCACAACCTCTGCCTCGTCCTCCTCCGCCGGTGCAATTGGGTCTGGCTCTGCTTCGACACCGGCAACAGCAAACTCCCTCGCTGCCTCTGCCTCCGTCTCTACCTCCGTTTCCGCTTCCACTTCGACGAATTCCATCTCGTCTGACGCCGTCGTGCAAGCTGTCGCTCATGACTTGCACCATCTTCACTCTCAGCAAGGCTTCCTCGGCCAAGACAGTCCGACCGTCGGCAGAATAACCTTCTCCAACTCGCCTTTCTTGTCGCTGGATTCGTTGTCGCCAGGTCCCAGGTGAGCATCTTCATCTCAAGTCCACCACCCTCCGTATTCCATCCCCACACCCCCCCCGGCCATCGCTGATCCTAGGCCTCCTGGCCACTTTCACCGTTCGCTTCTTACTCATCCTACATCTGTATCTCCCACACATATTCTCCCGACGCCCGTCTCGTTTTCTCAACTTTGGATACCTGTGCCGACTTTGTCCCGGGTCGAAGTTGTGCGAGGCGCCCATTGTACCTCGTCTTGCGCTTCTTCCCCTCTTTTGTGGCCCGCGACCCTCCAACCTTCTGTCGTGGAACCATTCATTCATCCAGACTCTCATTGACTGACAATCCTTTGAAAGCCCGAGATCTCCCCGACCACCCATTTCGAGCCCACTGTCAACGGGCAAAAGCCTGGCCTACAGTCCCACGAGCCCAAGCCCTCGTTCCGTCTCTTTTCCTTTCCGACAGCCACCATCTCCAGCAATTTCTGCCGACCAGGCGCCAACCACAAGGGTAGTCCGTGTACAACCCACCGAGACTGCCTTCTACAGTGATTCCTCCGATTCAGATTCCCCGGAACCACGCATTCCCAGGTTCGTGTCAGAAAATGACAACCGCTCGATTTGAACGAGGGTCAACCTGTCATCCCATGACTGTCACTAACAACCAGTTTCCTTGCAGGCACCCATACCCCGGCAATCCGAATGATTCGCGAACCGTTTCTGACCCTGTGACCTTCAAGCCGTCCCAAGGCTCGTTTTCGACTCCCCGGCCGGCCATGGCTGGTCCGGTAGCTGCGGCTCAAGCCGCCTCCTCAAAAGTCGTTCCCCGCAACTCCTCGATTGATTCCGCGATATCTGCCATCTCGGCCAAGTCACAAGGAGCCAATGGCCCACAGGATGCGCAGAATGGCCCTACGGATATCGCCCGTCTAATAAAGACGGCCGGAAGCCCAGAGGCCGTGATCCAGTACCTTCTCAAGGAAAAGCAGTCCCAGTCGCAACAGAACACTCAACTCTGGCGCCTTGTCGACAAGCAAAGAGCTATGATCTTGGGCTTGAACAAAGATTTGGAGAGGGCCCTGCAAGACAAGGAGAAGTACAGGAAGAAGCTAAAAGAGGTCATGGCCATCCCAGCTATTTCCATGGCATCCGGTTCCAAAGGCAAAGGGCAAAATGAACCTACGCTCCCTGGCACAACTATTCCCCGAGTTGACATTGAACGAGCTAAGAATCACATCATCGCCCCAGATTCGCCCACCCTGGATTCGGACAGCACAAAGAACTCGCCCATCGAGGTGACGCTGGCGCCCTATCCAATCACACCCCCGGCAGACCAACCGAATCCTCCGCCATCTGCCGTCGGCGAGATCCTACATCCGGCCCACGCCATGCCTAAACCTCAAGATCATGCTCTCGACAAGTTTGACCACGAGGAGGATGACAGAGCGGCTGACCGGGTGCGAAAGGAAAAGGCCGACCAACAACTGAACGAGATTCCGTTCAACCTCTCACTCCCGCCTTCACGTAGTCTACCTAGCGAACCACCAAGGATGCCACCGCCCAAACCTCCAATGGGACACCTTCCAACCGTCGCTGTAGTCGAGGCGACACCGCAAGCTGACGAGGGCATTGCCAAATTTCCTGCCCCCCCTCCACGCAAGCCTCCGCCCGCACCACTTCAGCTGAAGCAAGACCGACCTTCAAATGTCATCGCTCCTCCTGACGATGACGAAAGCGACTCAGACTACGATGATCTTCTTGAGGTCAATGAAATCTTGCACGAGAAACGAGGTCGACGAAGAACACGGTCGGAAGATGATCGTGAACGAGAAATCATTGCCATTAGAGAGGCGGCCGCACGAAGCGCATCTAAGAAGAGCAAATCGAGCCAGCCTGCATCCCCACGGGATGATGAATCTGCCGCGATGCCTCCATTGGTTATGCAGGATGCCGGCCCTGCGTCACTCGCTGGTATGCTTAGTGTCCAGAACACGAGAGAAATCCCGGCGCCCCTGATGAGTCCTGGCCTGCCTGCTAGCCCCCGTCCTTTTAACTTGAAGGCGCCGGTTAACTCGCCTCCTCTCTCGCCGAGGAAGGCTGGTCAATTTCCTACAGGTGCCTTGGCCCCGCGACCTCCTCGTCAGCCTATTCCTTTACCACCAAATACCCCCTTGGCAACGCCAGCATCGGTAAACGTTGTCGAAGGGCCTTCATCTCCACGGGTTCAAGCCAGCAGCCAGATTCCCGGGTTGGGAATTACGGATACCGCGGCTAATAGATCTAGCCCAACCGAGCGCACGCGCATCTTCAAGGGTCTAGTGACCGAGGAGTACCCCGATCTCCTGTTGCCGCCTAACGCACTCCCGTCTATTGAAGTGAAAGTTGCCTCTTCGCGTATGAAGCCGTCTAGAGCAAGCATGATGTCACTCACTCAGCTTGAGGAAGATCCTGTGTTTACTCTTGCTGTGATTTCTCGCGCTGACAAGGGTGAATTGTGGCGCGTTGAGAAGGAATCAGCGTCTATTGCAAAACTAGATCAACGGTTGAAGCAGTTCACCTCCTTCACGGCTAAGCCTCCGGAGCGATCATTGTTCAACGGGCATGCACCAGCGAAGCTAGATGCTCGTAGGTCAATTTTGGAGACATACATGGATGAAATGCTCAATACTCCGTTCGACACCACTACGGCGCTCGAAGTGTGCAAGTACTTGTCTTCTAACGTTCTGCCGCCGAATTCGGACGACAATGTTTCGTTGGGAGACTCAGGGTCAGAAATCAGCGGCACTAAGACAGGCCCTGACGGCCGAATGATGCGCAGTGGTTATCTGACGAAGAAGGGTAAGAATTTCGGTGGCTGGAAGGCTAGGTTCTTTGTACTAGGTGGCCCTCACTTGAAGTACTACGAGACCCCTGGAGGAGCCCACCTGGGGACGATTAAGCTTCAAAATGCCCAGATTGGCAAGCAGTCTCAGAGCAACGAAACGCACTCACCTACTCGTGCGGCAAGTGGCGAGGAATTGGACAACCAGTATCGCCATGCGTTCCTCATTCTGGAGCCTAAGAAGAAGGACTCGAGTAGTCACGTCAAACACGTCTTATGTGCTGAGAGCGATAGGGAGCGAGATCGATGGGTCCAGACACTTTTACAGTGGATTGATTATCGCGATCCCGATGATCCTGAACCGACGGGCAGACCTGGAACTGGACATGACCGTCAAGCCTCGGGGCCAAATGACCGTCCAAGCACTGCTAAGAGCAGAAAGGGTGGTCACAAGTCCAGCCACCACCATCCGTCGGACTCAGACACACTCGTCGGCCTGAGATACGATACGACTCAGGCTGGCGACGCACCACAGCTCACTCCTGCTCGACCTAAGACATCTGGCGGACTCCCTGATCACCCGCATGGCCACGGATTTGAGGGTCTTTCGGCTCAGGCTAGCAAGCTCATCTCTGGTCCCAAGGACCCTCAGGTCATTTCCGACTCGACATCTTGGGGGAATAGGTCGGGACTGACTATCCCAACCACTGAGGAGAAGAAGCAGAGAAAACGAAGCTTCTTTGGGTTTGGGCCCAAGACTCGATCATCTTCGGACGGACAGGACTCACTATTTGGCGGCAGCGAGACGGGCTCCAATGCGACACCTCCTCAGAATGGCTATCATGGACCCGTTCGTCAAGCGTTTGGAGTACCATTGGCTGAAGCAGTACGATTCTGCTCACCCGTGGATGTGAATGTGCCTCTCCCTGCGGTTGTGTACCGGTGCATCCAGTACCTGGACGCCAAGGACGCGATCTTGGAGGAAGGCATTTTCCGACTCAGTGGCTCCAACCTCGTTATTAAGCAGCTTCGAGAGAGGTTCAACACTGAGGGAGACATCAACTTGGTGACAGACCCGCAATTCTACGACATTCACGCGATCGCTGGCCTCTTGAAGCTTTACTTGCGGGAGCTGCCGACGACAATACTCACACGAGATTTGCACCTCGAATTTCTGGCAACCGTGGAGATCGCAGACCGTACAGATAAGATGGCTGTCCTCAACGAGCTTGTCCTCAGACTTCCCCAAGCCAATGCAACCCTGCTCAAGTATCTGATTGGATTCCTCATCAAGATCATCAACAACTCGGACATCAATAAGATGACGGTTCGCAACGTTGGCATCGTCTTTTCGCCGACACTCAACATACCCGCGCCAGTGTTTGCCATGTTTCTCCAGAATTACGAGGACATCTTTGGCATTGATCCAGAGGTGTATGAGTTACCGTCGCCAGTCTCAGAGCCAGATATGCCATCTCGCTTTGCGGACGCACCACCACGATTTGATCTGCCTGCTCGACCATCCACTTCTGGCAGCGGTTCTTCTCACAGTCATCTGCGCAAGGATCCCGTGCGTGAAGTACGGTCGACCCCAACGCCCCCACTCATGGGGAACCCGAACGCGGCTCGAGCATCACCCCCATCTGGAGCTCGGCAGGGATATGAGCCTACGTACGTCACGCAGCTCAACGCAGGCCAAAACTCCAACGGATACGGACCACAGGCTGGTTATGAAGTCCATGGCCTCCACCCTTCAGCTCGAACGGCTCCTGCTTATGACCGTTCCCACTACCAGTCATCCGTCGACGAGTCTGGGAACGGAGGACCCGGGCACGACCAGTCATTTACGCCAAACCGACGCCGTGAGAGCGCCATTTTCATGGGCGGTCTCATGGGACCACAGCATCAGGGGTCGAAGAGCCGCCTCCGAGAAGAAACTCGATTTTAAACTGTACATGACCGGTCGTTGTTTTTCTGCCATTCACACAACATACCCACTCGTTTCAATTGCGATGATACCATTTACAGCGATTTTTTCTCTTCTTTTTCCATTTTAATTGCGGTACCATACGATCCATAGATTTGAGTCACGGCGAAGGTACCATTCATTTCCGCAGAGGATTGCATTCAAGAGATGGAGACTTGTTCTGGAGCAATTTCTTGGGATCATCCACGCATTCCGGATGATATCCTCTGGAAAGAGGACTTGGAGATTTGAAAAATGTACAAACAACATGATTAAAGATGCACAGGAGTTTTCGATGAGTCTTGACAGCGACCTGAGAGGCGTCTACATGTTTGCATCATATCAACATGTTGCCCTGGTTTAGCACGGCGTTACGGGTAGTTTGCACATTAGGTGTCATATGAGATGGATGAGAACTGGGTAGTATTTTATTACTTAGACCCATGAATAGCTTTGAACACGGTATCTTGAATTAATAATATTGCAAACTGATACATGAGACGAGTATTCAACCTAGGTACCTTAGGTAAGTTGATTTGAATGACGGAGAAATCGGATGATGCAGTCCCGATGGGCGCTGAGTCAGCAGTTCGGGTGGGTCAGTTTCGAGCACGATCGTCGGACCGTCGGCGCCAAAGATTGCCGTCCTCCGCATCCCAGTTCCCTCAAGCTCTCTAGTCACGACCGACACTCCGACTCTATCGTCACTGATGGAGCTTGATCCTCGACTGGATCCTCGACTGGCTGCGGGCAGCGGTGACCGGCCATTATCTAGCAATGTGGCAGCGGCAGCGGCGGCTCAGTCCCGGACCTCATCGCCGTTCAGCCAGCTCACTGGACCCATAGGCAGCCTTCTGCCACCCTCCCACAGCGATAGCGACGGCGCCGAGCCATCCGATGCGCCGAAGGCCGGCCTTGGCGCATCGCAACATCACGACGCGGATGCGGATGCCGACGGCGGCGACCCGAAGCGACCCCGGGCCTGCGAGGCGTGTCGTGGGCTCAAGGTGCGATGCGAGCCGGATCCCAACGACGAAGGGCCGTGTAAGAGGTGCCGCAAGGCCGGGAGGAACTGCGTCGTGACGGTGCCGACGCGCAAGCGACAGAAGAAGACGGATAGCAGGGTCGCCGAGCTAGAGAAGAAGATTGATGCCTTGACGGCAAGCTTGCAGACCAGAGTCGCGGGAGGACATGCGCCCTCGGGATCTGCGGCTATTTCATATCGACCACCCCCGGAACACCCATCGAACAGCATACGGCACCTGTGGAAGGATACGGGCAACACGAATTGGGGCCCGTCAGCGACGACGCAGAGTCCAATCAGTCCTGGAACGGCATCAATACCGGAGCATGGGGGACACCACGAACATCATGGATATCATGATCAGCAACAGACGGGCCATCATACTCCTACGTCAACAATGGTGACTGCGACGGGGCAAAAGAGGAAGTTTGACGGACAGGCAGGAGTCGACCGAGGACCCGAGGTGGCCAGCGGAGATCCGTCGTATACTGGATCTTACTTCTCAACCATATACCAGGGAGATGTCGTGGACCGTGGCGTCATCAACATGGAGAAGGCGGCAGATCTCTTCTCAAAGTACAACTACGAGATGATTGTGCATCTGCCGGCCGTTGTGTTCCCGCCTGGCTTCACTGTAGCAGAGCTGCGCAAGACCAAGCCGACGCTGTTCTTGGCCATCATGGCGGTTGCCTCAAGCGAGACTCCCGCCCTTCAAAAGGTGTTGCAGAAGGAGGTGATGCATGTGTTCGCCGACAAGGTTATACTGACGGGCGACAAGAGCGTTGAAGTGGTACAGGCGCTGCAGGTGGCTGTCATCTGGTACTGGCCGCCCGAGCATTTTGAAGAGCTCAAGTTCTACCAGCTGGTGCACATTGCCGCTGTCATGGCCCTGGACATTGGGCTGGGCCAGAAGTTGCCTCAGCGCCGTGGCAAGTTGTTGATGGAGAGCTGGAGGATTCACCCAAGCCGTCGTCCCACGCCGCCTGATCCGACAAGTATGGAGAGTCGGCGGGCTTGGTTGACATGCTACTTTTTAGCTGCTAACACCAGCATGGCTCTGCATCGACCGAATCTCATCCGCTGGACCTCTTTCATGGCTGAGTGCGTCAAGATACTCGAGACGTCCCCTGATGCCGCTCCCACCGACGCCTACTTCTGTCATCTCGTGTGGACGCACCATCTAGCCGAGGAGGTTGGCATACAATTTGCACTCGATGACCCTGGCGTCACGGTTAATATCAACGATCCGAGGACGCAATACGCCCTCAGAGGTATGGAGCGAGACCTTGAAAAGTACACAGCCTCAGTCCAACCAGACCTAATGCAGCGTAAGTCAATACCATCTGCGCCCATGACCTTCGCAAGCCCAAGCTAACGGGCACACAGCAACCCTGAAGATGAGCTTTCACGTGGTCAACCTGTACATGCACGAGATGGCCCTCCACTCTGGGCCAACAGATCACCTACGGCCGCCCTTTTCAACCGACACGCTGCGTGAAGGCCTCGTCAACAATGAAGCCCTTTCAGCGGCACACATTAGCGCACTGTCGGCAACCCTAGGGGCCATCGACGGCCTTCTAACGACTTTCTTGGCCATGGAAATCCCCTCGGTGCGTTGCCTGCCGGTCTTCAACTTTGTCCGCGTCGCCTATGGCCTGGTGATGCTCATAAAGCTCTACTTTTCTGCGTCGGCGCCGGGCTCGGAGCTTGGCCGTGTCATCGACAAGGACGATATGCACGTTGCAAAACACCTCGATGCATTGCTGGATAAGTTCCGTGCCGCCGCCGCCGACGAGCGCTCCCGCCCGGCGTCCAAGTTTCTCGTGGTCCTCGTTATGCTGCGCAGCTGGTTTCATAAACAGTGCAAGGCAGAAGAGGCCAAGGATCCGGCATTGCTGCCGGCACCAACGTCGACTTCATCCAGCACCCATATGCCCGCGCAGCAACCTACAAATATGCACAGCAACAGTGCCAACGAACACCCTCGCGCTGCTAATACGCCGCTCCAGCTTCTCTCGGAGGTGGCAACGGGCACGAGCACCGGCGCCGCCGCTCCTGGACCCTCGGCCGGCGAAACAATGGGGCATGTCTTCGGCCGGTGGTCCGACGTCCGCCAACCTGCGCAACCCTTCTTCCACGACAGCACGCTCGCCGGCAACTCCAATCCCGAGTCCGTCGGCCCCGGCACCGGCCCTTCCACCAACATGTCCATAGGCTCCTCCACCGACACCCCCGGCGCCGACCTCGCCGCCGCCATGGCACCGGGCAACCCCACCCTCGTCCCTGGCATCGACCCTCAAAGCCGCGGCTACGCATCGAACCTCGACTATAGCCTCAATGCTGGCTTCGACCTCGAGGGCTTAGGTCTCGGCTCCGGGTCCCAGGGCATGTACGAGTCCGGAGTGCATATGCTGCTCGACGAACCCTGGTTCAGCGAAATGTTCGAAGGCATCCCCGGTTCGGGCAACGTATTCAACTTTTGATGCAAGACGAAGACACCACTACACTTAGTCTTCCTACCTCTTCTCTTGCCTAATTTGCATTTTTCGTGTGCATTAATAGCCAATCAACCACCCATCGGGGCAATTCCCTACCGTCCTCCTTCTTCCCACTGGACTGGCCCTGTATTCTGACGAAGCGGTTCTTGGCGCACGCACCTCTCGATCGATCTCGTGCGCAAGGAAACCTTGGCGATTCGACTTTGCATGGGCAGCGTGGACTGGTTTGCGGTCAAACGCCGCGAACCTGCTTGAAGAATAAGCGCCGGTTTTGACCCATTTTGGTAGTACAAAGATAGGTCACGGCGGCACGCACGTGCGATAGGCCACGGATCTCGTGAAACGGGATATATATCACCACTCTGGTAGAGCCACCTTCTCGTGGGGCCGGCGAGAAGCATCTGTCGTCTTTGAGTCGTGACATCTTCCTGAAAATTTATATATGATATCATAATGCTTTGCCCTGCTCCCATATTTTTACGGTTGACACTGGACACCTAGAGGGCTGCACTAGTGGATGATTCCATGTTCGGTGGATTTCGCAACCCCAAGTGTTTATGCAGTAGCAATTTCTACAGTCTTGGGATTAGAAGCCGCGTACACCCCCACTTTTACATCAAAGCTCAACATGTTTACTGGTAACTGTATATTCAAGGGGTTTATAAGTTGAGTATAATCTAGGGCTATTGCAAGGGAGTATTACTTAACTTAATGCATTTAGACAAGTTGAAGCTAGTTTTCAAGATATTCGTTTGCTGGTTTATGGTGTAAATGTTGGCCTGAGTTGTACCTGAGGCCACTGGGTCAAAATCATAACTAATTGTGTTGTAACAGAGGTGAGGTGCAAAATTAACTGTCCATTTGGTGGCTGCTTAGCAAGTAGGCTGTTAATAAACTATGATAGGGGGCTGCTGAAGCAAGTTATTGGATAGAGACTGGCCATATCACTTGGAAGATAAGTAATCTGGGTAGAGATAGCAAGAGAACATTCATTCTAGCTCAGGTCTAAAGCTGACACCAATCTCTTGCTAGTTTGCACCCAATAACATGCCTCGACTCGGTAGTTAAACTCCTCATCACCTTGGGCTCCCAAGCGGCTCCACGCTCACTAGGGAGACATCTCCGCCAATGGCTTGGCCAATACTCCTACACGGGCTTGACAAATACATGTACATAAGCCATGTGCGCCAACATTTCCAGACTGAAATACCCAAAAACAAAAACTCCCTATGCTCGCTAACACTCTCCTCCTGAGATGGTCGTAAGGCCGATCTCTTCCCATCGCTTCCTTGATGTACCAAGAGTACCCCATCTGGGTGTTCTGTAAGACAACCCCCGTATGCTCAGATCCTTTGCGCCAGCCTCATAAAATGATGCTCCCCATTTGTTTTGTCCTTTTTGTGCCATGTCCCCAGTGACATGTTGCCACAAGATTTTGACGAAAGTGGAAAACCCAAATGCAAGCGAACCAAGCCAGGAGATGAACGAGAGATCTTCTTGACAGAAAACTTGAGGGCAAGCTCGGATAGGTAGTAATATCGTGCAACAAGTCCAACCAAAGGGTGGTTTGTAAAGATATGATGTTCGTTGGACAGAGATAGCGTGGTCGTGGTCACACCTAATTATAAATGTGGTCGTCATCATAATCGTAAATGCTCAGAATTGCTCGGCGCGATTCATAGCATAGCTCAATCCATGTAAAAGTCTCCTTTGAGGATTCTCTCCTGGAAGGCGTCGGGCTTGGGACGCTCCTGCTTGGGCCTAACCGCCGCAGCCTGCACTGGAGGCTGAGGCATAGGCATTTCGGAGACGGACTTGGCGCGGTCGTGCATGGAATTGCCGCGCGGCGGAGAGCCGGAGGCGAAGGAGAAGGATGGGCGAGTGCTTGTGACGGAGCTCTCGGCGCGAGATCTAAGCTGCTCGGACCAGTTGAAACCTTGCTGGTCTGGGCGAGAAGGATAATTGTCAGAAGGGGCTCTTGGATATTTGGTGTTGCTTGCCTGTGGAAGGGAAGAAGCAGGTAGGATCGTGCTGGCGCGACGCCCAACAGCTGACCAAGCGGCCGAGATGCTGGACCCCTGCGACGGCGCGCCTACGCGCGACGATTTCTGTCCACTCTGCGTTTGGCGACGAGAGAGCGATGAGGGAGGAGAAGTTGGGTTATTACCATTTCCGGGGCTACCGCCAGGGCGGGCGGTTCGCATGGCGGGGCCAGTGAAGCTCATTCGCCGCACAAAGGGTGTGTTGGGCGCGGTTCTAGCAGCGTTTGACCACATGTCATCGTCCTCAATTGCGCTCTCATCAATAGAGTCGGAGTTGTTGGAGTTGGTAGACATGCTACCACGACGAATGGCGAAAGGCTGGGCACTGCTGGGGGAAGTACCCGAGAGACCCAGTGTGGTGACGGAGAGCCGCCGGCGGTTGGCATCCATCGAGTTGGATTGGGGTGGAAAACCAGAGCCAGTTGGGACAGAGTTGCCCCTCTGGAAGAGGTTTGTGAGGGCGGCTTGGGTGATGGAACCTCGTCTGTTGCGTGTGTACATTTCGCCGTTGTTGTTGGCGTTTGGTGCGTTGTCGGTAGACATTGTGAATGAGAGGTTGACTGCCGAGGGCAGCGCCGGTAGAAATAGTTGGAGGTGCGGTGTAGGATGGCGAGACGATGAGCGCGGTGGTGCGAGGGTGGTTCGACACACGCAGTCGCAGTGTAGCACGTGTGTTTTGAAAGGGTAACACTAATGTGAAGATTGTGGGCTGATGAAAGACAGATGTATGGGAAGAAGTTGAGTCAGTAGTAAGAGGAGTAGGTCGAGAATGGGAAGAAGGGTTCAGAAAAAAGAGCGGGTGTTGGCTTGGAAGATTGGGGGGGGGGGGGAGGGGGGAGGGGGATTGATAAAGAGCCGAGTGTGAATATGAAGAGCGCCGATCAACTTAAAAAAGGGGAGCGTGCAAGCCGGTCATTGATGGGAGATCGCCGTTACCGCTTTTGGGAAAAGGCGAGTTCTGTCCAGTACTTGTACTTGGCGGGGAATGGGAATCGAGGGCCGTAGAGGCGGTTCAATTTGGGGCGAAGCGAGCCCAACAGTGGTCGCAAGAGTCAGAGGCTCTGGGACTCAAGCAGCTGGTGGGGCAAGACCTAGTATGGATGCAAAGAGGCCGAGGCGGGACGGGGATTAGGCCCGAACAATGAGGTGCGTGCTGGTGTGCTGCAATGGCCGTGTTGGCGGAGCACGGCAGCGGCAGTGGTAGCGTGGGAGCCTTTGCAATACGGGTACCGCGCTGGAGAGCAGCAGGGCCAGCAGCAGGGCAGCGGAGCAGCCAAAGGTCCAAGTTCCTCTTAGAGCAAAATGCGGAGCCAGAATGCGAAGTGGGAGATGGGTCAACAGGATGGGGCAAGATGAAAAAGTGGAGGGATGGAGGGACGATTGGCGGGAGGGGCGAGGGTGACGTCGTGTGGCACGCCGCGCCGCGATCGGGTGGAAGCCACGGGCCAGGGTTCGGTGGATGATAAATGGAGGGTTCTGTACGGGTCGAAGTGGGTGGTCGAAGTGGATGGGCGAGACACAGTTCGGTAGGTAGGCACCTTGGCACCTAGGCACACGCAGGGTTGCTCCAGGGTTCAGGGTTGCTCCAGGGTTCAGGGTTGCTCCAGGGTTCAGGGTTGATGACCACCCCCCAAACCGCTCGAACCTGGTCGCTGGCTTTGAATTTAGCAGTTGGCGTTTCTATCTTCTCTCGTTGGTGGTTGTCATCGGTGGTTTCGAGCGTCAAGCCCGTCTCGATCCCGTTAACGCTGTAAAGTCCGTTTGATCCGCGGGCGGCGAGCTGATGATGGGTCGAGGGGGTGTCGTATGCAACGCCCTTGGCCTAATTGCTGGCCGCGACAGCGTTTTGAATGCGTCACTAGGTGGGCTGACGATGGGCGGCGGGCGATGCCGATGCACTTGGCTGAGCTTCGTTTGTGTTGCGGGAAGAGAAACAGAGCTTAGAATAACTGTAAAGACGACGGAACTTGGAAGCACTGTTGAAGATGCAAATGCAGTTTTACTATGCGACCCGATCACGATACAATAGGTGCCTGAATGACTGTGCGAGAGTAAGACGAGCTGAGATGCGAATCGATACGAGAAGATGAACAACGGGCATGAAAGGCAGGCAGCCTGACAGAGCGGGAACAGGAAGCAGAAGGCCCCAACCTGGAAAGAAGGTGCGAGGCAGGTACCAGTGCTGCTGTTACCCCAAACGAAGCAGCGAAAGAAAGGGAAAGGGAAGGGAAGGCGCAAGTGGGCACTTGCTGTGCACCTCTTCCTTACCGGTCTTGCTGGCTACCTAGAGGTGGTGCCATATCGGTGTGCATCTTGCTGTCTGATGCAACCCACCTTATGAGTTGTACTTAGTAATTCAAAGATGAGGCGAGGCGAGCGGTCGAGAATACTGCACAGATGTGAAGCACCAAGGTGCACTAGGTACCTCTAGAGGGCGGGCAGAGGTGATCGTCTCTGGCACATGCTTGGACGACGGCTACCTTCCGTCTTTGTGAGCTGAATGGCCATTTTGCCTTGAGTTACCCCTCTCAACAACCCCTTTCATCACTTTCCCATTCTCCCACTTTCGTACAAATAGAGAGAGATAGTGCTCCCGTACTTGTCCATCACGATCCATGCCATTCTTTGCTTATCGTTTCTCATCAACCCTCGTGAAGCGTCAAACAGACGATCTCATAGTCTATCGTTCACAGTCTCTCCTTTGGGTTCCCCCATCCGTACCATCCCAGATTTGTTGGAACGCCCTGCAGCTCGCAACGCTTCACACCTGCCGACCGCCACAAACCCAACAGGATGTGACGGATGACCCCCAACCTAAAAAGCTCCTGCCTCCCTACCTTAGCACATACTGTAATTGTGGCCGAATTGTTGGAATGCGCATGGTGCATGCTGCATTCTGCAGCTCCGAGGAGAGGGAGGAGCGGCCCACGACAGCGCAGCACCTTGAGGCTACTGCCAGTCCAGTGCTACTGCGGGAGGTGTGCGTGCTCCGCGCTATGACCATGTGAGAATAGGTGGGGCGCATCTGCAAGTGCCCACTGACCCCCCCTCGCGCTCACGCGCGGAGGCTGCGGAAGGCACGCACTACGCACTCACCAACGCACGCTCCACGCACGCACCCTAAGCAAGCGCGCCCCTCCTTCTTGCTAGTGCGCGTTAGTGCCGACGTCCCAGACCCAAAGCCCTGCCGAGTGCGGAGAAGAAGCTCAAGGGTCACTGAAGCGCAAACGAATCAGGTCCGTTGCCACTGACAGAGAGTCAAAGGAATCAAAGGAATCCAGGGAGTCCAGAGAGTCCAACTCCCCGGGGCGTTTACAAAGGGCAATTGAGATGCAGTAGTTATTGCCTGTGTTGGCTGTCAACCCTCCCTGCCTTATCCCAAGTACCTGTGAAAGTCGCTGCCAATTTGTACTGCGGGGCTACATGTCGAGTTGAGGTCTCGTTTGGCTAGTCATTCATACATAGCATCACGAATATAGCCCCTACATAGCATTTCTTACCTTGGTTGAAGCTTTGCTACGTCGTTGCATGCAGGCAATCACCGTGAGCCGTCGACATGGGCATCGACGTCACCCACACATCCCCAGCATCACCTAACTTAGGTACCTACCTACTTACCTACGTAGCGAGTCTCCCCTACAGGCTATCCCGCACCTACCCACACACACCCTGAGGTTTGCTTTTGCGGGGTAATTAGCGAGTGCTGCTTGTGTATTCCCTGGAGCCATCTCCTACGACCGCCGTCACCCCCCCCCCCCCCCCTTGCTAGCCTCCTTTTGCTTCGCGCCGCTTCGTTGAATTCCTGGCTGAGATAATGGAGGGACCGCCCCCTTGTTGCCCCTTCTCTTTCTATGCTGATCGTTACTCGGTCTCGTCAGTCTGTTTTATCAAATGGAGCTATACTCGAGATGGGATAGATGAGCAGCACTTTCTTCATCAGCTGTCGTGTCAGATGGGCCGCCATGCAGAACGCCGTCTCCGAACCCCGTCATGACAACCACAACCTCTGAGATGGTGGAGGTGCGAGTTGTGAAGCGTGAGGGTTGGTTGAACAAACGTAAAGGATACGACTATGTGGAATACGTTTCTTTTCTTGTCCCCGGTCTTTACCCTCTTCCAGCTCTCTGGTTCAACCTTCTCACCTAACCCTCTCTGATCGACAAGTCTCTGTTCAATCAGTCTTTGTTCAACCTTCCTCTGTTCACTCCCTCTCTCTCTTCCTCCTCCCCTCTCTTCCTCTCTCTCTCTCTACCGTCTTCTCATGGGGGTAGTATGGTCCTGGTCTTCTTGTCGCAATGTCACACATGCATCCCCTCTCTGCCTTAGTGCGTCGCACCTGAGATCAAGTGACGCCAGGTCCATCAACTCCTTCCACTTTCCAACTACAATGGAGGATGGATCATCGTCGCTCGCACCATCATGACGGTGTTCCGGCCCCAGCTTACTACTTCCCCGGCACTGGTAGAGAGGACCGGCGATGCAGCGTTAGCACCATACCCAGACCTAAATCGGGCGGCGAACGGAGACGAGAACCTCACTTTGATAACCATGCTTCACACTAGACATGGTGGCTGGCACCATCCGCGTGTCTCCCTCGTTTTGTCGCCTCAAACCCAACCTCTGAGTTCCAAGCTCCAACCTTGTGGATGCTTCTTCTGTTGCTTCTTCTGTGTCTTCTCTGACTTTGCCTTTCTCTCGTCTCTTGTCCTGGACTAGCCCCAACTTTGAGTCTCTGGGGTTCCACGCGCGCCCGGTCTCGTGTCTGGGTTGCCATGCATCCTGCTGTCTTTGTTTCGTCCGATTTGTTGCGGCCGGGTCGACTTGTGTAATCTTCCATGCCTACCGACCAACTCACATACGTAGGTACCAATATTGTTAAAAAAAAAATACGCCCCCAGCTATCCAATCCTTCTGGTGTCAAATTCAGAGCTCCAAGATGTCAACTTATTCCAAACATCTTCAAACTTCAAGAAGTCTTACACAATCAATCTGACTCCCGCAATCATGATCTGATGGATTCACTGCCTCCCTATCAAGAACGGAATCTGTACCGTGTCAATTGATTACTTCCTCCAATCAAAAGGCCAGATTACTACCCCGCGCGCACATGTTTCCGAGACCGGCTAACGGCACCTTCGGCCGACTCGTTGGCACTGCACCTGGGCATCATCATCCATCCTTATCCTACAGACACACACACACACACTCACACACACATTCATCATACAAACACACATTGGTACACATATTGGTACATACATACTCACATTCGTCACACACGCACACAGAGACTCCACACTTTCCATGACCTACCACTGGTAATCCACACAACCACACCTTGAGACACCCTCACACCCCTACATGCTTCACACCCTCGCAATTGACCTTGTTACGTGCTCCAATCATAATACACACGCAGTCCGCCAAACACCAAACCTCCTCGAGCCTCTCAAAGTTGTTTTCCACGCTATCGTCGCCTCATTCCTCGTTCTCCCCCCGTCAATCTGCACTGATACACTGAATCCGTGCCCACCTCTTATGCAGCGAACGCTCTATGGCATCATTCCCTTGATGACCCACCCCATCTTAGCCGCTGACGGCGTAGGATGCATGCCTTATTCATACAAAAAAAACCAGGGCGATTGCGTCTGTAGATAGTCGTGACAACCAATACCTAGCTAGGCCCACGTTTGATTCGTATCTTCATACCTAGCCCCCCACCAGCCATGCCATCCATCTGTGGACTAATTACAGCACAAACGAAGCGCTAGGCTCGTGCCCTTTTCCCACAATCTCGGCTCTCTTGGCCCAGCTTTTGGCCCCCCCTGGTCAGCTCGCTCCAACGCTCACCACCCTCCATAGATTGGCGAGCGTGTGGCTGCCTATCAGAGGCCGGCGGCAGTGACTTCTCCTGCAGCGGACGGGGGCTCGGCGTGCTTTTGGCGTGCGAAGAATGGGGACTGGGAGGGCAATGATGACACCTGGCCGCGGCTTGGCTGAGACGGGCTGCCCTCAAGGACGATCAGCGATCTTGGTCCACGGCGGTCTAGACTTTGGTGAACGTTTGGCTGTCTGGCACCAGTCTGCCCAATGAGTGTGTTCCAGATATTAAATACTACGACATATGTGTATCGAAACGCTCTAAGCTGCGCCGGTGTGCCAGCGGTGTGCGGGCGCAAGGTAAGGATCCGTTGAGGGGGTCTCGGCATCTCTGAGTCGTCAAGCAGGCCGTCTTTTGACAGATCCGTTGACAGATCCCTCTCCAGATTCCTCGACAAAGCCCCCCCCCCACGCGCTCGTGCTCTCGCCCCTCATCCCTCCCACCTCAGCTTGTCCGCCTTTTGTCCTGCCCTGTTCATCCATCTTGTCCCAAACACTGATCTCCTTCTCCATTATCAGCGACCATCCGCCTCTCTGTCTTGACCGCCCTCTCTAAATCTACAAGTCCTGCTCTCGCGGGTTCTCAAGCGTGAACTTCAAGTCACCGAACGAAGTGCCCCCCACACACGTCGCCGAGAGGCTCCCCGTTGGGCACTGGTCGCGCGCCGCCTGCATACACCGCATCCACCGCTTCTTGGATATGTTGATGAAAGCGCCCGCTTCTTTGGTCGTGAGAACGAACATTGCCGTTCCGACCTCACTCGTCGTCGCTTCGGGCGCGCCATTGCACACTTCAATAGACCCAGGCATACCGCCGCAGATGCTTAACTGGGCCACCGTTTCGTCGTGGAGGAGAATTTCCCTTTGAAACCAGACGTGTAAGTAAATCTACTCAAGCTTGATAAAACGAAACGGCCGTTTCAGAGACGGTGTGGGATGCTATACTGGCTAGGGTCGAGGCACTCGACCTTCACTAACAAACTGTGGTCCACCTCCATGGTGGCGCGCGCTCGGAGGACCTCGTGGTGTTTTGCCATGCTGGGGATTCTTGGCATGAGGGGCACTTCGTCGAGGATCATTCCCTGTGCGGCACCGGCGGCGATGAGGATGGCCTGGAGGATGTTTTGAGTAGAGACCATTGTTGGCGGTGTACGGTAGCTATGACTGAGTCAAGAGACGGCTGAAAGGTACGTTAGGTGGATAGGGATCGCGGATGCTCGAGAGGGGCTTCAAAGAGGGGTCGTTTCGAGTAGTTAGACCAGACAGGTATAAGTCGTAATGGCGATAACGGAAGTAGATAGTCGTAGCTAAGTAGAGGCGATCACAGATCGTGCCGAGAGAACGTAAGTTATCAGGGTAGTCAACGAAGACGACACTGCACGCAGCGGAAGAAATGTACGTTGCAGAGAAACAATCGAAACAAAGGAGGAGGAGACGAAAAGAAATGCGAGATACAGCGAGACATGAATCATCATGTTGAGCTGGTTGGCTCGGATTCATCATGAAACAAGCCATCAGTTGTCTTAACTCCTAAATCCTAGTGTTAGTGAGGGCGGTGGAGAATGAGAGTGGCTTGCCTCCTTACCCGTGCATATTCTTGCATCGCATGCATATGTATTCTGCGATGACAACAAAGCCAAGACGGTAGCCATTCATCTTGTCTCTTTTTTTTTTTTTTAAGACGGACGGACGGCTCCTAGGAAGTTTTAGGGACTAGATTGGCTGCATACAAATTGTTTGTTTTGTTTCTCAAGCCATCTTCGTATGTGCGCTACACCGCTTGCTGCCATGTCACCATCCCATCCGTCCCAACAACTCTCCGACGTAACCTTCAACAATATCAATAACCTTGCTGAACGCCTGAGCCGGTTCTAAGACATGATACAACATGACTGGACGATTAGATTAGTCCACCATTCAGGCCGAGCCAGCATCCTGTCGCCTATGTCCGCAAAGCCCGCACACTCCACAGTCGCTTGCGTTGCGGTAGAGCGTATCCCTGCATGCATCGCTCTGGCATTGCCATGAATTTGTGACTGACGTGTGATCCAACACATTGGCACACATGGCACAGGTGATCGCCGGCCTGGGGTTCGAGAACGAGCACATCGAACATGAGATGTTCTGTAGACCCTCTGTGCTCCTCGTAGACTTCTCTGTTGTTGCTGGTGTCTTTGAAAGGTGCTTTCTAGGACCTTCAGACGTGTTCGAGGTAGTCTTTCTGTTCGTCGTTAGCCCAGCTGGCGCATCGATCCCAGATGGCTCATCCGCCGACTCTGGTTTGACCCTTCGACTGGGTCCTTCAATGTCGCCATCCTCATGAGCTTCTGATTTGACTCTCCCATTTCCCATAACATCACCGGCTCTTGTTGAAACCTGCGGCTCGAGTGATTCCCTCTTGATCCTCCTTATCATCCCCTGTAGCTCATCAAGCTCATTCCTCGCTGAAGGGTCGTCGCCATCCTCATCTTCGCATACCTTGACCATTCCTTGACCCTTTCCATCCAGCATCCTCTTACCATTGACATCCACAGCGTCTTTCGAATCGGGTCCGATCGCCCCGTCATCCTCATATTCGCTCCCACTGCCAGAGTCCGTCTCAATAGCATCCTCTTTGAGGACTGACTCCTCATCCTTCTGAGTACCGAAGCGTGCTAACGCCGCTGCAGCCCGGAGTTCTCGGCCCCTTGCGCTCCCTGCGACGCGAGGTTTGCCCTGCACCTTCTTCCCCTTTTCCAGTTTGACCTTAGTATCCTCATCTGCACCGAGAGCGACTCCGTTCTTCCCAAACTTTTTCAGAATTCTCCTCTCCTTTCTCTCTTGATATGACACGGCAAATTTTGCCTTCCGCTTTCTCCGGGATCTGTATGTGCCTCCGCATAGGTGCTCAGGTAAAACCTCGTCCGCAAGCACCGTATTATTCTCCCACTCTCCAGTCCCAAGGCTTGTACCTCTACCCCAGACACCGTCTCCTGTGTATCCATTTGACCAGAGCTCGGTCATCTTCGCCGCGTACGAGTTTCTCACAGCCCAGAATGCTCGTGAGTGGTTCATTTGCTTGCAGTGGGCCAGCTCGTGCATCATGACCATTTGCACATAGTCAAACGGAAGCCAACGGCCGGTGCTCGGCGACTTCAGGACAAGCTGAACAACCTCGCCAGCGTTGAAGTTGCGCCCGACAAACTCACGGTTCGGTTCGTATTCCTCCAACGAAGTGACATAAAGGTAGTGTTCTCGCATGATGGGTCCTACGGCACGGCCGTTGTTAGGGCGGTAGTTTCGATGAATCTCACTAAATGAATCACTTACGGCATTGCGCTGCTATTCTCTCCAGAAAATCACGGGCTATTTTCTCATCGGGTCCAGTCAACGGCTTGATGAAGACAATGTTGGGGTTCGGCTGCGACTTCCTCTCGTTCAGCCGCTGATATCCAGCAACCATGGCCGGCATGGCGACAGAATAATCCGAAAAAAAAAAAAACCCTTTTGAAATGCTCAAATAGCAGGCTATTTTCCTCTGTGAGGTGTGTTACTGGCGATGTCATGTGTGGGTATAGATGACGCGAAGAGACCAGGTATCAGGCCGATTTGGGTTAGGGACGCGTAAAGTGGAACTCGCCGCACGCGAGATCATGTGACAGTTGATATATGGGTTTCTACTTACACCGGAAGATGAGTGCTGTACTTATTACCTCTGCAAGAATAGGCGTCAAGTTTGATTTGGATTTAATTTCAATGTCTATTTATTATGGTTATGAAGTCTTGTCTAACCATACGCCCCTATCCCATGCTCGCTCTAATGTGTTTGCCCTCACCAAATCAGCCCATAACGCCTCCAATGCCGATCACGCTCCAGTCTATGAATGTAAATGCATGCTGCAAGTAGATCATACTGCCCTTGACTCCGGCCTCCCCTGGACATTGGCAATTGCGCTCTGTAGTGCGTTTGTCAAGTCCACATGGAATAGGGGCATGTCTACACCGTGTACCACTCTTCCCTTTCTTCTGAGCTTCTCAGCTTCTCCAGGCGACATTCCTCCGTCATTAAGAGAGTACTCGCCAAACTCTTCGTCCTTCTTCAATTCTTCTCTGAGATGGTGATCCCTCTCATTTGCGGCGTCCTCAGCGGTCGCGGCTGCGGAGTCCTTGCCGCCAATCTCTGCCACACTGAAGATGGATTTCCATCTGCGTGGCGCTCCGCTGTCTGCTGGAGCTGCCGGAACGCCGAAGCCTCCAGATACCAGCGCTCGCTTCGTCCATCTGTTGTTGATACACGCAATGTGCCAGTCGACCATGTTCGGTGCTGCATACAAGTCAAGTTGGTTCCGAATATCAATGAGTCTCTGGATCGACGTGATATCGACATTGTTGACAGAGCTGAAATCCAGGATGACTGCCTTCAACGGCGGCAAGTTGTGGTCAGGGTCAAAGGTTGCTGGCCTCTTGGACGACTTCCTAGGCCCTGGATTGTTCCAGGGTCGGTCTCCTGGGCGTTCAAAATTCTCGGGACTGGTGCGCCGCGTGTGCGTCTGGACAAAGTCTGTCAAGTGATCTAATGCAAAGTTGGCATTGGGATAGTTGAAGCCTTCGGAAAAGCGGTAGATAAAAATGCCGGGATACGGAGTATCCACTTCAACCTCGGGATTGGAACCATCTCCGTGATCCAGTGGCAAGAAGACATTTCGCGCCGAGGAGTCCACATTGTCAAAGGTTCCATACATTCCCACCAACTGGCGGTGATCTTCTCCAATGACGTGGTCTCCAAAAACCGAGTGAATCTTGACTTTGCCTAGAAATCGACCCCTGGCTTTGAGAATTCGATAGATGAGGACAGCAGCTGAAAGACAGACTGTTGCATAAAGACCATCCTCAATCTGAGTAAAGAGGCTCACAAACACACCAATGAAGAAGATAAAAACTTCAATAGGCGAGACTCGCCAAAAATGGTACACGGTATTAGGAGGTGTGACGAGATCACCCACAGCATGGATGATGACCGCTGCCAGAGTCGCGCTCGGAATGTAGAAAAATACGGCGGTCAGAAGATAGGTGGCGATGAGGACAACACCTCCTGTGATGATTCCCGCAGCGGGTGTTCGAACGCCGGCTTTGGATTGGATAGCTGTACGACTGAATGATCCAGTGGAAGGATATGCGCCGAAGAAAGGACCGATAATGTTTGTCATGCCAATGGCCACCATTTCTTGTGACGGGTCAATGGTGTAATTATTCACCCTTCCAAACGACTTCGAGATGGCAATATGCTCAACCAACAAAACAATGACGGTAGCTGGGAGGTAAGATCCAAATTGAGAGACTATGTCACTCGATATATCAGGAACGCCGATGTTCCGGAATCCTATGTTAATGCTTATTAGTTTATATCTGAATGTAATTATCGACAAAACTCACCCTTTGGAACAGACCCCAAGATCTTGAACATCGGGTTGCTCTGTCTGGAATGGTTAAGAGCCCAACTGATGAGCGTGTACAGTAGAATGATGAAGACTGTCCGCATCGTATTGGCGAAGAAGAGGATGCGCTTGAATCGTGGGTAGCGCTCTGCGGAAGTCGTAAATCCAGAACGAATCATGTAGAGGAAGGCGAGCGCCGAGAGCCCCATAGCAGCATCAAGACTTATGTCTCCTAGATGCTTGAGCGTGTTGATGAACACGAGGTACGGCGAGTCTCGACTCGAGAACCCCGAGAGGCCTAAAAGGGATGGAAGCTGGCCGACGCAAATAGTGATGGCGGAACCTGTCATGAAGGCTGAAAGTGAAGTGATTGAGATAAGGTCAACAATCCAGCCGCATCGGAGCAAGCCAATTGCGAGCACAATGCATCCAGAGATGATGGACAGGGCCGAGGCAATGACGTGGGCTGGAACACCTTCGTTGTTGGCAGTAAGATCCTGGACAACATTGCCGACGACTGTGGACAGCACAGCTACTGGCCCAATAGAGATGTCTTTGGAGGTACCAAACACCCAGTAGATCAAAACACCGATGAATGAAGAATATAGACCAAACTGGGGGTCAAGGTTAGCCAGGATGGCATACGCCATGCCCTGAGGGACAACAATTGCGCCAATGGTGATTCCAGCAACCAAATCGCCCGCTAGCCATTGAAGATTGTAATGGCGAATCCACGATAGGAAAGGGAATAGAGATCTGCCATATGCGACGACCTCCTCGCGAGAAGGAACCTGTTCGTGAACCCATTCGGAGGAGGTAGGGACGTTCTCGAAGAAGGAGTGGCTAGTTTGTCTGGATAGTATTGATTCGCCCCTAGTGACTTCATCTTGGTATGTCAGGTTTTGGTCTTCGAGTTTGATACCAAGGACCTTGGCCAGGCCATTCCCTATCTTAGCGGCGCGGTCCGGCATTGTAACGAGACGCCTGTTGACGGATAAGACGCTGCGCGATAAGAAGCACGCCAAGTCTAGGTGTGTAACACGAGTGCGATGCAAGGTGCGACCTAGTAACAGAGTCGGGTACCGAAAAGGGACGCAGCCGATTCGTCGCACAACCGCAGCGTTGCAGGGGAGGTCGACGGCTACGACTTTGGGTTCAAAGGCCGTGGTACTTCGGAAGCCTTATATCATGTAGTTATCTGAGTGTTTGAGATCCACGGGGAGTTGGGAGATCCACGGGGAGTTAAGGGATCTGCGAACGGGGAGTTGGAGCCAGCCAAATGTGTGCCAGTTAGGCTATGGTTCAGGCTTCAGTGCACCACCCAGGCTGATCCCACGCGGCTAGATCACCAGGTCTGGGGTCCAATTTCTGTATTGGGAACTCGGCGGCTTGAAAGACGGCTAGAGAGTGATAAGTGAACTAAATGGTAGAAAAGACGTCGAGTCTAGCGAATGGGATGGCCGTCTAGATGTCGTGTGTCGGGTGGCCTGTGTCTCAGAGCAAGGTGTATGACGAAAATCGTGGGGGAAAAGGTGACATCCGGGGCGCTGGCATAGAGATGCCCACCAACAACACAGGAACAGTGACAAACAGGGAGCAAGAGAATAAGATGGAGAGGAAGGGCACGGGAAGACTGGCTATTATTCCTCGACGACTGATTACCTCATTATGTGGAGAGGAGCGAGTACGCGTAAGGTACCAGCAGAGACGAAAATCCCTGATGACGACTGCTGCAATATCGAGCCTGTCCGCCCTCAGTAGGGGATGGGATGTACCCTCGCGCCTTCGGGTGTCGGGGTGGACTCGAGTGGGCACAGGAACAAAAGGAGAGGGTCAGATCGGGCCGTCGGCGTGGGCAATCGGCGTGGGCGACGAACGAAAGATGGGATATCAGGCATAGCACGTCTAACATGTCTTTCAGATGGAGGCAAAACCCCCATTCCTCCCGCGCCCATGACGATGTGTGCGACGGATGTCCCGCGTTTGTGAGATTTGTGGTTGGCCTGCTGTTAGTGAGAGAAGAGGTTGAGTGGAGGTTGTGGTGGTTTCTGTACTGACTGACCGATGGTGCAATCGCGGCCTTGCCGCTTGCAGAATAGCGTGGCCGTTTTCCTGGCATCCATCACAGATGCTGCGCACCTGCTCTCACTGATCACTCACTATTTTGGGCTCTCCTTCTCTGACTAGACCGCTATTGGCCCTAATTGCAAGGTGTGCTGCATGACCGCCCTGGCCGCAAGGGGCGATTTGCATCTTGCCGCGAGAGCAACTCATGCGCGCACATGCAGGCAAAACGAATATGATCACTCGGATTAGACACCCCACGTCCAGCTGCGCTCTTAACAACAACCTAAGTACCTACAAATACGAATATGCTCATTGGTAAGCTTTAGAAAGTCCCGGAAAGTCGGCGGTAATCTCGGGAAGTCGCTTTCCCCAAATCTACTAGGAATTCCCGGACCCATTACTGTTGATGGCCACCCTCAACTCGATTCAGAACAGGGTCTATCGATTCGTATTGCCATTGCTATAAGTATATGCCCACTATTACAGGCCACTGCCTAGTGTCCATATGGACGTCATCTGTAGCAGTAGACTGCTTTACCAGTTGAAAGCATCTAACTCTTGTCGTCCAAAAGTCCCAGAACTCTCGCCTCTCTCAACGGTGCACAGGGCTGTTGCCGTCTTCTCTTGCCATATATGAAAACATTAGAATGAACGTAGTAATTTATTAACTTTTTTGAGTTTTATCTTATCGTTTATTACTTATTCCCCCAAAGGAGCGGATGGGTTTAGTTTAGTGGACGATGTAAATCGATGTGTGGTGTTTTGTCCCCCGGACGACAGGATTGGGTTGATTCGTTTCGGTTACTAGGAGACGAGCGGAAGGAGCAGTTAGCACGCGAGGATTGAAACAAAGAAAATAAGCCACAGAGGAATAGGGCTCAGACAAAGAACTGTGAGTGTCTGCTTGGACAGATAAGTTATTAAGCAGCGCACAGAAGGGAAAGGTGTAATGGCGATAATGCTACTACACCAGCTTGCAGGACAGTATTTAGGAATGACATACTGCGCCTAGTTAGATTGGGCAAAGAGGGTCAAGATTGAAAGAAGCAATGTCAAGTCACGCTATGCGCAAGTCATTCATTCCTGGTACCTATGGTAAAATCATGGTATTGATCCTTGTCAACCAAGACAGGGCGTGGCTTCATGTTAAATTTTCCGGACTCCTTTTTTGGTCAAGCATTTTTCCCTCTTAATATGTCTCTTCTGATCTTGCTTGTTTATTACCAGAACATTCGCCGGTTGATTCGTCGACTCTTACGTTGCTGGCGTGCTCAAATACAACCCCAGCCTCCCTCCTTGGCTGGATTCCCAACCTCAGGCTAGCGCTTAGTACACCACGAAAGGACAGATGATGTTGGAAAGGGAAAAAGGAAAAGAAAAAAAAAGGGGGGAGGGAAGAAAGTAAATTCCGAACGAATGGACCCTTCAAACATGTGCGAGTCGTTCCAATTCAACACTTTAATGGCTACTTTTTGTGTCTCAGAACTTTGAGTGCGACTTCTAACACGAAACCAACACGGAATGCGGCGCGAGAGCGGCTTGTCCCACTTCGACTAGACCTCATCAGCCCTGTTCCAGCCTCCCCGCTAACAAGTTTGAGGCAGAGCCACATCCAGCATCAGCGCGGCATCAACAACAATTGGGAAATCCGTGCTGCCAGCGCTCTCGTGGGCACATCCGCTCGTGTCTTCTTCCCCTTCTTGCCTCTCTTTCCTTTCCCTTCACTCACACCAATCCCTTGTTCTGCCGCCCGTTGATGCCTCTCCCACGCCTCTAACTGAAACTCGCCCGCCTACCTACCTACACCACATCATGTCGGAGCCCTCATCCTCCTCCGCATCCGCCTCCTCCTCCAGGCCGATGATTCCTTCGCTAGCTGCCTCTCTCATCACCGAACTCCAAGCCCCTCCGTCGCCTCGCACCCACCGCGCCCTTCGCCGCCTCCAGTCTGCTCATACTCTCGGCGCTCGTGCCAACAACCCGCCATCCATCAACCCGCCGCCCCTCAACCCTCCGACCGTCAATCCGCCGTCGCTCAACCCTCCGTCGCTCATCTCGCAGCAGCGACAGCGCGAGCAGCATCGCAATGTCTCACCTACTCGACCTCCCGTCACAGGTCAAGGCACTCTCGCCCCCGCTGCCACAGTCCACCGCTCGCCTACACGCGGCCGCGCAAATAGTGATGCGACGCCGCCGCTCATCCACCAGATGAACGTCGTAACGGCCAGCAAGCGTGCTGGCGCGAAAAAGCCAGTCTTCTCGCATGGGCACATGTCGCTACAGCAGATCATCCGCGAGGGTCCCACTGACGGCGACTTTCTGGGAGCCTTGGAGAGTGCGCGCTGGAAGGTCATTGATGGGGGTGTCAAGAGCGCCGAGGATGGAATGGTAGGCCTTTCCGCGATGAAACAAATGTCCACACCCCCGCAATGCTAACCTACGATTCGTTACAGTCGACATTGAGGATCTACGTCTGGATGGTCCTCCTCGATGCTCCCATCCTCTCGACCGATGACTATCTGGCTCTCATACACCGCGGCGCATCGCCAGCCTATTCCAAGATCCGCAACGACACGTTCCGCACCCTCACCACCGACCCGCTGTTCCGCCGCCGCGTCAGTGAGGCCAGTCTGATCCGCTTGCTCAACGCCATCGCCTGGAGGCTTCATGATTCCCGCGAAGAGCAGCGCCAGAGCCGCCCTGGCAGCAGCCGCGCCTCCATCTCCAGCCAGTCGCACACCAGCACGTCCTCTCCCACGGCCCGAAGCCGCGCCCGCGCCCTTACCCTGACAACCGAGGGCTCCGAATCCGGCGGCGGCGCCTCGGGCCCGGAATCCGGCACATATGTCCAGGGCATGAACGTCCTGGCCGCCCCATTCCTCTACGCCGCACGCAGCGAGGCGGAGGCCTTTGTTGCCTTCCACTCACTGCTCACCCGCGAGTGCCCGGGATACATCCGCGGTGCCATGGACGGTGTACACCGGGGCCTCGCACTCGTCGACAAGGTTCTCGCCATTGTAGATCCTAAGCTGAGTATGTACCTCACGGCCAAGGGTCTCTCGGCCGAGATTTATGCTTTCCCCTCCGTCTTGACTCTCTGCGCTTGCACGCCTCCGCTGCCGGAAGTATTGCGCCTCTGGGACTTTTTGTTCGCCTACGGGCCGCATCTCAACATCGTTTGCATCGTGGCCCAGCTTACCATTATGCGATCTCAAATTCTCCAATCTCCAAGGTACATTTCCGCTCCCCAACCCCCCTACCTCCCAATCACTTCTAACCCCAGAGGCTATAGTCCCAACAAGGTCCTGCGCTCCTTCCCTCAACTGAATGCGGATCTCGTCAAGTCTGTTACCATTGGGATCATCAAGAAGATCCCAGACGATGTTTATTCTGAGATCGTGTCGCATGCCCTCTGAGACTCGACTTTGAATTTGAAAAATACCCAGGATGGAGTTAGACGATGGTTGACAGGCCACACACGCCTAGTCACGCCAGACGACGCATCACAAGCAGGGGTCTAAGCTAGGTGGCCCTTCAAGCTGAACTGTCCCTGCACATGTCACGCCAATCGGGGGTTATCCCCTTGTCATGGAGAGAAAAGGGGGATGCATGATGCACCTTATCGTGACAGATAGTCAGCGGGCCGATCCGGATGTCAGGGCGCCTCCGGAGCATCCGGATGCTATGCATCGATTCGATGCAAGATGAGGCAGGCTGTAGGATGCCCACATATCCCCGGTGACATTCGAGGATGCAGGATTGCTGGGGCGTCTTAACATACACAGCGTTTGACCTGGAGTTTTTGTACGACATATAATTGATTAATAGTCGGCAGATTTGGGTGTCTTCATGTTGCGCGCTCACCTGGTTACGCGCCCATGAAGCAAGCCAAACTGTAGTCATTAGAAGCAGGTGACATCTTGACTTAGTTGTTTAGCGGATGAATTGATGAATACATGAATGTACGAATGATTTATTATGACATTATTGCGCTTTACGCAAGTCTAAATTGGGCGATGTATGTCTCAAATGTGGACCAGTACTATCCGTGTGCACCAGCCGTGCAAAACCAAAAGACGCCTTTGTATACCAATGCAGAATGCTTTTCGTCGAACACCAATCACACCGCTAGCCACTAGCAACTAACTGCCGGCCAGTGCTAATAAAGGAAGTCACCTATCGCATCAGCCATCCAAGCATCGAACATTCCCGTCCGTTATAATGCGTCTCGTCGCATTCCTTGCTGCCAGCGGCGTCGGGGTAGTGATGATTGCCGCTAGCACGAACAGCTCGCTTATGAGGCTGCAAGGGATTGGCCATCGGCGTGCTGGGCAGCAAGACGTGCGAATTAATTCGCACGTCTTGCAACCAAGGACGCCGCGTCCAGGGGCGGGGCCGGGGGGAGGGTGGCTGAGAATCTGCAAATAACAAAGTGCTCAGCGTCATGTCGTCGCCGAATGCGACACAGGCAACCCCGTATCAGGCCAGGCAAAGCACCTCCCAGTATATTTGTAGTCATTGACGCTAACCATGCCAAAGTTATGTCGCGTTGATGGCCACGATCCCTACGAGGCCGGGTGTTATGGTGTGCCTGTCCCTGGGTCTTGCTGTCCTAAAGTGTGTTGCCTTCCCTACCCTTTCGAACAACAAGGTAATGACATGTCTAAGGGTGATGTTTGCGAGAAAACGGCAAGCCTCCAGATCGACGACGCTGTCGGTGCGGTCGACGTCCACTTGACAACAGTCAGAGTGACGACAACGATGACAACATTCGTAACCATCGGTCCAAGTCTGGCAGCAACTAGTTTAGGCCCCAAACTCCCCATTCATCAGGCGACAGTGGATGGGACAACCACTGCATCTCACATCCATGTTGAAGTACCAACTATTACGGAAACTGTGCCGCTTGGTACCAGATTGTCAGAAACAGGCCGTCTGGGGCCATCGAATATTTTGCGAGCCATAACAATTATTGTCATGTTTTCTTTCTGGGCCCCTGGAGGATGATGGATGTGCTCTGGGCGCCTTCGAGGTGCATTTCAAGAGGCAGTGGGGAGTTGGCCCGTCCTCGCGAGGGGTGAAAAGGCAGGTAGCAAAGAAATCTCCGGGAGGAGAACACTTTATCCCCAGTAGTCAGCACGACTAGGCCTTGACGGGAGAAATCCTTGATAGATGAGCCATCAGAAACTGTATCCCTAGTAGCTGGGGCAGCCAGCTTCAGCGCGGTGGAAGGCATTGGCGAAAAATGACTCCATGGCCTTGTAGTGGAACAGGATGCCACCAAGCACGGCAGCATGCCAAAGGTTGTGACTGCCTCCAACATAGTCGAACATGCCAGGGCACCATCGTTCGGGAATCTTGCTAGCGTAAACAACCGCTCCGCCAAAGTAGACTAACACGGACTTGGAGATGGGCGAGTAGAAGTCGTAGACAAAGTCCGGCCCGTGAGTCCACCCAAGCTGAACAATGGGCATGAAGCCGGTCAAGGCCAGGCCAACATAAAAAGCCACACGCGCCCAGGCCATGTCAGCGCGGTTGAAGCGAGGGTGCCACGGCAGAATGACGCCACCCATCCCCAGCAAGGCTGTCAGGGTCATGTAAGTCCACCGACTGACAGGGTCACAATAAAATGCCGTGTACTCGGTGGTCATGATGGACGCAGCAATGAGTAGAGAGATGCCAGTATAGTCCACGCAAGCAAAGAGAGAGATGGCGTTCATGTCAGCAACCGCATTCATCGTGTGCCAGATAGTCGAACACACGAGAGTCAGGCAAGCCATGACGAAGAAGACTGCAGCCACAAAAATGTCTGTCTTGGTACTAAGGGAGAAGTTGGTGCTGCTCGGGTAGAACCAGAACGCAATGGCGAGAACCACGATGAGGCCAAGGGCATGGGACCAGATGTTTACGGATTCGTTGGAGAAGTTGAAAGCGGACCAGATGCACTCGAGCTTCGACTCGGTAAAGCGGTACCCCTTAATAATATGTGGGTTGTTTCTCCATGGACTAGGAAGGTCGTCGTAGCTGATCAGACGGGCGTCCTTGGCCAGGACGATAGCTTGTTGGATGTGCTCTTCGAGGGACATGGCGGCCCGCATGGCTCGCTCGATACCTTCGTTGGCGACTCGCCGTCCCTCGTCCATCAAGGCCTCGGCGGCGTTGGCGGCATTGGCTAGGCTTTGCTCGCGCAACTTATACGCCCGATTCTCGAACTCGGTCAGCATCTCCTCCAGTAATTCGACGCCGACTCGGGCCTTCTCGTGAAGAGACTCGGCGGTCTCAAGCCCATTGTGATATCTCATTTCGAGAGTCTCGACCATCACATGTAATCTGCGTCGGCCGGCGCCAAGGACCTCCTCAGAGGCGTGAGAACATCGCGAGCGGACGGCCTGGAGGGTAGACCAGGCCCGGGAAATGGTCATGTCCTTGCTGAGGTCGGTATAGCTCTCGATGACGTCCAGACGGCGCTCCAGTTCGGAAAGAAAGAGGTCGACCTTGAGCAGGAGGCTCTCCTCGCCGTCCATGATAGAGCCGACGATGGAGCGGCGACGGGGAATGAAGAAAGAATGTCGGCGCTTGCGGGGTTGGTCGGGTCGGAGGTCAGAGCCGGAGACTGTAGCAATATTGTCGTCGTCCTGGGCCCGGCAGGCATAGGCCGACGTGATGGCGGTGGTTACGTCGGACATGGCGGCGGACGCAGGATGCGACGCTTGCTCGTGGTGTTTCTTTTGGTTGCGCCAACTGGCGGGTGTCAATATGCTGGTAAAGCGGCCTGCAGACCGGGATATGAAAAATCTTGACGAGGTTTCAAACACGTCGTTGATCTGGCCACGAGTTGCAAGCGGAGGGCGCAATTGGCTGGGTGTTGGCGTCTTGTTGATTTACAGATGTGCGGAAGGTTGAGAACGAATGGCGGTAGAAAGTCGTGGGCGAGGCGTGCTGGTGATTGGTTGTGTAGGAGAAGGGTGGTCGATTTGGGGGGTTGCCCTGGGCAAAGGCTTTGTCACAGGTTTTGGCTATGGGTCTTAGGCAAGAACCGGACGGCTGGAAGAGTATATTAGATGTCTCAGGGGAAATACCGCACCAGGAAGGCGTCTCAGTAGCGAGTACAATGAGGCGCGATGAGCGATGAGCGATGAGCGATTTGGCCCTTCGCAGAGGGAAAAGTGAAAGGGTGAAGATGAGAGGTAGTAGACGGGACCGAGGCGGGACAGAGGCGGACGGAACGAAATTGGATCCCTTGATGGCTTTCTGGGGCCTAGGCTTGGCGATGCCGGAGCGCTCTTGGGGGGGCGAATCCACTGAAGATTAGTGATTGGAGGAACAGTGATGATCCCCCAACGAAGGCCCAGTGAAACTGTGGAAAGAGGAAAGCAAGCCGCAGAATCCCAGAACGGCGCGCATCACCCGCCGAAAAGACCCTAACATGCCGTAGAGATTTAGCACCCCGGGGAGGGAACCCCCAATAGGCGTCTGCAGACCAGCTGTACGTAGTAGTTGAGCGGGTAAGTAACATGCCAGAGCCGAAGCACACGAGAAGTACGTACAGGACTGTGGTACCCTGTTGGGCAAGCAGATGACAGTGGATGAAAGCTCGCCACGGCCCGTCAGCGCACATAGCGCCCCGCCAATCAAGGAATCACTTCGCAAGCGGTACAGCGGTAGGAGCAGGGGTAACGCGTTGGGGAGCAGGCCCCTAGAATGGCCTTGGAAGCCCCGGAGGGTCCACCCCTGGGTGGTCAAGGTGGTCCCTGTACCTGAGCAAAACGCGATCCATCACGATCCCTCAACGGAGACACACGGACGTCACCGACGTCAAGTCGGCCTCAAGTCGGAAATTGGGCTTCCATGCAACATCGACGATCAACTACGTGATACGTCTGTGAGAGCTGAAATCACCCCGAGTGCTCGATTGCGTTTCTATTCATTTGGTAAGTTCAGGAGTTGACTTTCATGTGTTCGTACCTCCACAGTAGATCGCCACTTCATAGGGCCTAATATGGTCGCGAGCGCGTAGACGATCTGTCGATCTGTCAACTGAACACCGCACTCATCCTCCGACTCAGCTGATCCGTTCCGAACGGCCGCTTCTCAGCCTCGTCTCCACATCTCAATCGTGCTCCACCAACTAGCAAACAGTTCTTGTCCTCCACTCACAAATAGTCGCAGCCTCGTAGATATCCCACGACATATTAGCACTGCGGCGCAACTGAGCTCCGACCCTAAAGACTAGCCCGAGACTAATGTCAGCACGCATATGCTAAGCATTCTGACCCTACATATCCACGGCACTCGAGACCCTAGGTTAGAGCTTCACCGGATGCTCAGGAACAAGTACTGCGAATCTGGCACCACGAGGCTCATTGAGTATGACGGCGGGTACCAGATACCAAACAAATCACATAATATCGAGACCGTTGTAAATGGAATTATAGAGTTGGCGTAAAACGCATCCAATAGACCGAGATAGATGTAGACAATAGGCCTAACTGACACCGATGACGTCCAGTAGTCATAATCCATTTAATGATAGATTTTAATTATTCTAAGGTAGTTCCATTACTGCTCTCCATTCTCAGCCAGCCGAGATGCTCATGTCATGACCCTGGTCTTCGGAATGGGTGCGCTTCGGTGTTGAGCACAAACTCGTCCAGACTGACCAGGTCCGGCGGTGAGAAGATAAGGTAGAAATACTTAAGTGTCTCGGAAAGCCAGAAGCTCTGCAACCTGTCAGTATGGCCCACCGCTAAATCGGTGGTGTTTACTCACCTCCATTGAGTCAGTCTTTGCTGAACCTTGCCTCGTCACGTCCTCGATTGCTGCATTAGCGTGTTTAGTCGTCGTCTCTCTGACGATTGCCTGGAACATATTCCACGCCATATCCTGCCATTCTGGGTTGCCAGTAATGCGGTATATGATGAAGATGCTCTCAATGGCCTCCGGCCGGAGGAGGTATCGCGCGTCACGCGCGTGCCGGAAGCCCTTGGTCAGTCGTTGGTTGCCCTCGCGCTTCCAGCGCTCTTCGTCGAACTCGCATGCGTCGAGGGTTGGGCATGGAATCAGGTTGAAGATTTCTGGCATGATGCCTGACGCAAATGCGCTATAAGCCCAGCCGCACCCACGAGCGAGTCTTTCTCCGAGGTTAACATGCTCCTTGTTGTCAATTAGCCGGCCGCCGAGGGCAAACATGCCTCCAACGAAACACGATAGGTGCTGGCTCTCGGTAACAAACTCAACATTCTCATTAAAGTGAATATCACCGGCGAATAAGACGTCTACCTCATCAGCCAGCATAGGCCGAAACAGCAGATTCTTAGCCACGACGTCCATAGAAGTGCGATACATAATCTCAAAGGTCGGGTCTAAGCCGCCAAGCAACGCATGCATCTTAGGCAAGTACTCGTACAGCGAATCAGCCAGGGCGCCTAGCGAAAAGGTATTGTCGTTAACCTGTTCATTCATAAAGTCCAGAGCAACCGGCCACATGCCCGGGAGCATGGTCTCGTTCTGGATCCGCGCTAGGAATTGCGTGACTCGGTCCGTAGCATCGTAGAACTTGGCATCCCCCGTTAGCTGCGACAGATGGGTGAATTCCATGCATAGCGAGCCTGGCGACGCAGACGGGTCGTGGACGCCAGCCACCTGCTTGCCGTGCTCGGCATCGGCAAAGTTGAGCCAGAAGCCGGGGAGGCGGTTGGGCGTGTCAAAGGCAATGTATAGCATGTTGCCCAGCTCCACGGCCTTTTGGAGCAGCGCTTCCTCGCCGCTGAGATCGTAGGCTGCCAGGATGCCACCCAGGTGGCGGATAGTCGTCTCGAACAGGTTGACGGCGCCGACGTGGACGTCGCCCCAGTTCAGAGACGCAATGGCCTGGGCGGCCTCGTGGAATTCCTTCTTGAGGCCCATGATCCAGAGCGTGTCGAGGGAGTCGACCAGGGTGGCTGCCCAGCCGCCAAAGTTGTCCTTGCCCGTCGCTGCAAGGGGCTCCAATTCATCCCTCATCCACGCAAACTTTTGGTAGGAGTGATAGCTGCGGAGAAATTCATCGCGCACTGCCTTCCGCCGAGTCTCTGCCGTCTGCGAGTGTTTGAACTTGCTCGCGTCTGCTTGTACACGGGGGAACTGCTTTGTCCGGCCAGCCGGTAGTGACTTGATTGAGGATGGAGGGAAGAATGGCTGGGTGGTAGACCAGTCGAAAGAGCTAGGCACAAACTTAACCCTCGGAGCTGGCAGTACCAGCAGATGCCAGAATGTAAATGCCGCCAGAAGGGCGCCCGTCACCAGAATAAATCGCGACGGTCGAGCCATGATGGGTGAGATTTGCACCTCGAGATGAACCTGACCTAACAGACGGGACGTGATCCAGGCGAGATATATCAATAAGCTTGAGCATAGGGTTGTTCAGCCCCTGAGGCATGGCCCCTGTGCTGTGAGTTAGCCGCTGGAAAAGGTAACCATGGAGGCCTAAGACGGCGCAGCCCCCTGTATTCACAACCAACTGCATATCGGCCAGCGAATCGGTCGTCTGGCCCTATTTCGCTGCAGATCGTATTTAAAGTGGCCAACAAAAGCCCAGGTTTCCTTTCTACACCGTGGAAATTAGCCCTTGGCAAGTGGTTCGGAGCCTAGTCCGACACTAAAAATGGTTAGTGTTGGTTGTTGGTTGTTGATTGTTGATTGTTGGTTGTTAGTTGTTGGTTGTGTCGTATGTTGCAGAGGGAGATCCAAGACGGAGTTGGCAGGTCTGCGGAATGCCATGTTTTTTTCTTCATATTATCTGCCAGGCTCCTCTTCGACTCTTGTTCCTGTTTCGCAATACGAGAGCGTAAAATGTTGTGGTTATTCTTTCACCTCATCCCCGTGCGCGCCGCCTCGATATGCGACGCCGAACCCTTGGTTCTCACGATCCAAGACGTCCAGGTCCTCCCAGATGTGCGGGATTCTTACATGAAGGGCATTGCCGCGCAAATCGGGTCTCCATCGCAAGACATTGTTCTGCTTCCTTGGGCGTGAGTTGAGTCGCGGCCCGGGACAGAACGGCGCTGACCTGTGTTAGTGAGCTAAACAACACCTGGGTTTACGATGACCAGGCCTACTGCGACAAAACCATCATCTGGAACGATCAAATCTGCGATGTTCGCAGGGGAAATCTGTTCCAGGAGGACAAGTCCAATACCTTCGACAAGGCCAACGACATCATCGCAGCCGGCGGCGTCGGAGACGAAGTGGGCTTCGAAGGCTCGGAAACGGGTATAAAGAAGCTTGTGTCGACGAGTCTCGGCGGCACCGACACCCTCACGCTGAACGGTTCCGTCACCCTGGACGGCTTACCCATCGGAATACCTCGCATGAAGTGGGATGCTGGGTACACGATGCTGCACCCCCTCGGGCTGGGGTCAAACTCGACATACCTCAACACCCTCCGAGCGGCCGGCAAGATTGGATCGCGCGTGTGGTCCTTGTTCTGGGGGCGCATGTGGGTAGAAAACAGCATCAACGGGTCCCTCGTCTTGGGAGGATATGACGAGGAAAAGTCATTGGCGCGAATTACACCGCGCCACTCGACTATGACGACTTTACGGGTACGCAGGGCTGATGGACCGGGATGAAGGTCATCTTGTCAGACATCAAACTCAACTTTCGAGATGGGTCTGACGAGAGCATCTTTCCGTCCAATGCTGCGCTGCCGTGTTGTCTGGTGCCGCACCAACAGCTTCTGTTAGAGGCTCCTCTTGACTACGTGGACAAGTTCGACGAGGTGACGGGAATAAATCACACTGATATTTCTTACGGCCTACATTGGTCTGCAAGACTGTTTGATACCGACGATGTGTAAGTCGCCGCCACATTCCATAAAACATAGCTAACATCACAGATTCGACGGCGATATCACCTTCTACCTCGACTCTGGGCTCGAAATCCGCGTTCCTAACAATCAGTACATTGTGCCATTTGTCGACATCCCCCGAAACGGGTCTCGAGTCTTCAAGAACAACGTCCGCGAACTTCTCATGAATGGCGTTGCGAGTCAGCCAGCTACCCTAGGCCGATATTTCTTCACGTCCGCGTACCTCATGGTGAACCACGACACAAACACCTTTACTCTCTGGCAAGGCAATCCGTCGAAAAAGAGTAGTATTGTGCGTGTATTCGACGAGGAGACTACTGAGAAGTGCTCCGGTGCCACTGCGGTGGTGCAGCCATCAGCTACCCAGACAACGGAGGAAGAGGAGTCTACGGCAGAGACTGATAAGGCAGAACCCTATTCATCTCCTTCTGGTGCTGTAATCGGCGGTGCAGTCGCTGCAAGCATCGTCGGCGTGTGTCTCATCGGCCTGGGCGTCTTCTACTACATCCGCCGAAGACGACCCGTCGAGGCCTTGCTAACTCTGGTGCAGCCAGAGCACAAGCCCCCCGCATACCATTTCCAGCCACTTCAAGAGATGCCAGGGTCCGTGCCTGGGCCATCGGAGATGCAAGGGGAGTCGAATTTTGTTTACGAGTTGGATGGCAATATGCACAACTCTCATCAAGGACGGTGAGTGTCACGGGATACGGGACAATGTTAGCCAAGGAGTTTCACGGATTGGCGCAGTGAATTGGATGTAATTAATTATCTTTGTCCTTGGGATTCATAAACATGTTGGGCCGATTGGCACCGTATATGAGTTTCATGAATGGCTGTGTCTGTCGAGGATCAGCCAGCGATGATGTGTCCGACCATAAATAGCATCGTGATAACTAACAGCAAACTGGCGTGGGCCAAGGTCAGCTTAAATCCGGGTTCGCTCTTTGTGTGTGATACGGGTGGACAAAAGGCCAGACGCACGGGTCTTTTCTTAATATGTTCTTCGGAGACAATATGAAGCGCCATGATCGTGTTATACAAGGACTTCAGATGACGAGCACAAAGGTCAATCATCCACGATACGCAGGCAAATACCCGAGAGACCAACATCTTTAATATTGAAGTAACAAGTCTACCATTCTAGACCAGAAGGCGCAGGTTTATTCGTCATCTACTGAAATCATCAATTGTGGAAATGAAACTTCTCATTCTTTCCATGCTCACGGCTGCTCTCGGCGCCAATTAAGTACAGCGATACACGACAGCATAAATTGATTACGTCCAGGCCTCGGGCCAAGAGCTGCGTGGATGCCTGGCTCACCTTGAAGGGCGGGGCAGGTGAGCCGGCTCTGGCGAAGCTCACCCGGCTCCGCTGAGTCGCGCGATTGGCTGGGCCACCAGAGCAAAATGCGTAGCTTCACGGTAATCCCATCTCAACTTCTTCCCTTCAAACGATCGCCGCCTACCCTCAACGCCCGGCCTGGAACCCGTACGCGCAACTATGGCTATCGAAAAGATCGTCACTGAGCCTAGCCTAGTCGCTGTCCTGCAAATTTCCGATCAAGCACGCGATCAGGCAGAATCTCTCGTCAAAGTCGTCGACCAAACATGCGATGGGCCTATCTCCACCGAGGACCAAGCAGACCTCGCGAAGCAACAAAAATTGCTCTTTACAAACATTTCACACCTGCGTGGTCTCCATCGAAACGCCTGCTTCTCCGCTCGCGAGACAAAGGCCGAGACCGCAGAGGCGCGTCAAGAAGTTGACCGCCTTCACCTTCAACTCCAGAACCTTTTTTACGAGCAGCGACATCTTCAGGGAGAAATCTCTGCTTGCGAATCTTACGAGTGCGTATAATGCGCGTGGCAAAGTCGACTTTGACGTGGGGGACATGTGCTGATTTGCTCGCAGTCACAAATACCAACAGCTCCCGCTCATCCCGATAGAGGATTTCCTCGCTCAACACCCTGAACATCAAGATGATGACGAAAATACACTGATGGTGGCGCGGATTGACCACGAGCGAGCAGAGCGCGAGGCGTTGGAGCAGCAGAGGCAGGAACTTCTAAAGCGGAAACAGAAACTGATTGCCGACAATAAGCGAAGGAAAGATGACTTGGCCAGTTTGGATATGGATTTAGAAAAGTTCATTGACGTAAGTCAAACGGTTTTCTTAATCCAACAGTTTAGTCGATTACTCTTTTCACAACCCGATACTTACACACTTGCTAGGCCGCAAAACCCATCCAGAAGCTGTTCGAGAAAGCACCCTAAACGGATTGCGGTGATAACGAGAACGGAAACAATGATCAAGTAGAGCGCGAACGAGGAGGAGAAGAAGAAGCATGCAGGCGAGAACGAGGAGGACGAGGCCCAATTCAATACCTAGAAAACGAGAATGTGCATCTCAAACTCGTCGCCCGAGGTATGTGCGTCACACGTTTGTATCAAAGATGCATAAGGTGCTGAGCAGTGGGGATTCAGTTTCTCACTCAGAAATGATGGTACCTCACGCCTTTGGTCTGGGCCGACGCACGCGATCGGTGAGAAGCAACTGACAATGCTCAAGCGAAGATATGAAATCAGCAATAGACGATACCCTTTGGTTAATACGGTGGGAATATGAATATTAGACGGCTGCATCCCGTTTTTACTTTCTCGCACTTCTTCTCCCGCCTGGCCAAGTGGGATGGTTGATACCTTACGGCCTAACACATGCAAATGCCCAAGAGTCAGACGTTGGGGATGCAAACTTCCCAAGCAGCATAACACAAAAAGGTGGTGGAAAGGGTGGTTCGTGATCCCAAACGCACAGGGCCGTGTTGAGGACTCAACGGCGTTCGACTTAATTGCATCCCTGTCGAGACACTCCAACAGTATTCAGCTTTCAGCAAATTGAGGCACGACCAATGCCAGGCCCTCATAATGGGGGAATATTTTGGTCACTTACACGAGGGACTTTGGGGGTCTGGAAACTCGTCATCACTACAGTGCCACCGCAATCATATGAACGGATGTGACTGCCGGGATGTAGTTTGCCATCCCATGACACCCCTATTGGTGGCATACCCCTCCATGACAAGCTCAAGTTTGCATTAGAGGTTTCACGGATTTTTTCTTCAACACTACTCGAACCGCTTGGCCGCCGAAAACGCTTTGATCGGCCTCGCGATAATGATAATTGAAGTTGGTTGAGAGGATTGACAGGGGTCCTCGCAACGCTTGGGCGCCTGAGATCCAATCACTCAAACATGTGGCCAATGACGGGCGAGATTGGACAGCACCTGCAGACGGACGGAAGATGGCCATAATTGCTGGGTTGTAGACACCGCTTCGCCTTGAGGGGAAGGGTCGCCTTGGGTCAGTTATTAGCGAGCGGCGGACTGGCCGTTAGTGGCGACGCGTGTCGTGAATAAGCATCGCCATTGACGGGTCTTGTCTCAGTGTTCGACCGCGTGCCCAGAACGTTCTAAGGCCACACCTAGGCTGTGGCGGGCCAGTGAGAAGTGGCAGGAGGTGAACGTTGGTCAACAAAGACAAGTTAAGGGTCCAAGAGAGTCTTCGACCACGCCACTTAGAGGTGGCGGCTAACACTCTTATGACATGGACCAGCCTCATGTGAACTTGATGATGCAGCGGCGATGGAGCTAAACAACCGATAAGGCCAGTGGGGGTAGTGGATGCAGTGGTTCGCCCAGCGGGATACAGCAAGACAAGAACATGAAGAGGGTCTTGATGGGCTCATCGCATACGTAGGAGAAGCATTGAAAGAGCTGATAGGGGTGGAGTGGTTGGATTACAGGTAAGGGTGACCCAGTCCGTCACACATGTAGCTTCGGGGCGTATGGAAATGGTGCAGCCATCTAACATCGAACAGCACAACACCAATAGCGAGCCGAGAACAGTGCAGGCAAGCAAGGGCTTTTCGTATCACATGAACGACGGCATTGCGACATTGATTACGGAGGGTCTTGATCAGGAATACACGGGCTGCACCTTCTAGTACGTTACTCTACCTCGGCATTGTTCCTGAATAGAACAACCAAACACATGTCTTCAAGGTAAATGACGCAAAGACTTCTGGTATTCGTTGCAAGTTTGCTTCCTCATGTACATGGTACCACGTAGCACGTATCGTGGTGGTGTTTCGGAGATGAGCAGAGATCGGCTGTGGTTCGTGTGTGTTCCAAGTCGCAACAGCAACAACGTGGCGAAGAGAGGCCATAGCATCCAAAATGCCACCAGGCATGGGACCCTAGCTTCAGAAGCCGGCTAAGTAGATTCTGGAGAACGGCGGAGAGGGGCCAGAGCAAACGAAAAACAAAATGCAACACGAAAAATAAGGATCAAGGTGGTACCAGAGCTCATACGAAATGGAACCAACACCAAAATGGTTGTACAGTGTCGCGTACAGTGCTCCGCACAGCCACGGGTACTCGAAGCGGACAGGGGGACTAACAACAAGCTACCTATGATCGGGATGCCAGTATGGTTAGCTAGTGGCCGCTGGCTTGTTTGGGAGGCTGGCCCTGGATCTCTTGACCAGTCGAAAACTGCAAAACGCTACGATACTCACTCCTAACCGGCGGGTTTGCTTAATGAACAGGGCCCAACACCTCAGCGCTAGAGCTCTTAAGGGTAGTTCACAGTACAAATTATCATGGGAGACCTTGAGAAATTCCATGGCTCTCGGGGTGAATAGGTAAATCAACAAGCAAATGGTGATGTACACAGATTCAAACGATTCTTGCGACTGAGAACCCAGTCCAATATCAGCCAGGCAGGTTCACATACCACGGATGACTTTTCGTATCACCCTCTTGGAGGCTGCAAGGCTATGAGGCACCACCATCCTTTTGGTAGCTAGACTGGGCTGCGCAATTTACGTATAGCAGCCGCGATTATTGTGGAATTCGTGTAGTTACGGTGCCCGGCGATCTATAAACCATCATTTGGTTAGATCCACGGCTTGCTGGCTACACCCCACCGTATTCTGTCCTACTTCTTCCGTTTTTGCAATTGTGCCCAAATGGACCATGTGATAATCCCACATCTCCAAAGAAATCCCGAAGCGGAAACAGCCCAAGGATCAAACTAACTGGCTTGTAGTAGTAGTCGTATGGAGGTTGGAATTGTAGCGAGCCAGCCAGGTCTCGGAAAGACCCATACTCACATTCGCCTCTGTAAGGCCTGCGCATCATCTCTCTCACATTGTGCCGTGCTAATTGACGACCTGTTATCTTTCTGGATGTTCCGTGGCTCGCTTCGTCTTGTGTATCTGATATGGACTGAAACTACTTGCTCTGCGCTCTGAGCGGTACGTGTGGGAGGTTCAGCATGAGGCCTGAGGTATTGACCGTGTATACCGCGGTTCTTTTTGTCGGCATCTACATATGGCGGAAACTGACAACAAACAAGTTTTCGATATTGTGTGTCTGTCTTCCCAGCCTCTCTCGCGTCCCCGGCACCATCTAGTCGTGAGGTAACCAAGGCTACGTCGGAATGTACCGACCTACCTCCCAGGTAGCCGAATCTCGCGCACCTCTGCCTCCGACTCATGCCCGAATCTGTGAACCACTAGTCCTCTTACCCCAGCCTCGTGGTCAGGCTTGACCCATCTCGTCTTGACTCGGTAAGTTGGAACCGGGGACATGTGTAGCAGACGCTTGCCAAGTTAGATCTTGACTCCACTGTCCCTCGCCTTTCCCCCATCTATCGCCCACCTCCTCAACGTGGGATCTCCTGCACAAGCCTGGTTGGACCAGAACTAATCATGTGTCTTGTTCATTGCAACCTAACTGCCGGGGGTCAAATGGGCCTGCGTCAATAGGCTAACGGGGTTAAGCCGCAGGAGGCCTGACGAGGACTTCTATGACAAGACCGCCTTGCCAGTCTGCCTCAAGGCAGGCAGGTGCCTCACTTGAATGACCGCCCCAATTCATGAGCTGTCCAGACTTGGCCATCCCGTCACTTCCAGTGCCTATTTCCTCGCTCACCCCCGTTGGTTTTCTATTTGACTCTCCCGTTGATGTCACTTATTTGTGTGTGTTTGTGTGTTGCTCCGACCTTCCCCTTGACTGACGTCGTCCACAAGTTGGCTCAGCCTCTCCCACTCGCACCTTCTCTTTCACACACTCACACACGCACTCCCTCTCTCACTCCGGCTTAGCTCATTCGTCCCATCTTTGAACTTCTCCTCTGTTTCTGCTTCTGACATCCCCTTCTCTCCTTCCCTAAAACTCCTCCCATGGCTGTCACCACCTCATCTCTGCTCCTCCATCTCACTTCACCTTCTCCCCACGGCTGTTGGTGCCTTTCTGGTTCTCTGCCCTGAGGCCTCCCTTCTCCCATTATCATATCCCCATCTGCGACCTGTGCACCTCCTTGAATATACTCTCTAGCCTTCACCCATGTCTCTCTTCAACTGGGTGTCGCGGCGCGCTGGTGGCCTGAGCCTGATTGTACTCATCACGCTCTGCTACTGGGTTATCTCGCAAGAATCATCACTCCAGCAACATCGATACAAGTATGAACAGCCCAACAACCAAGGCTCATACTACTCGTCAACCTCCACCACCGGTGCTGGTGTCTGGACCTTCGTCTTCGCCTACTACTGCCTCTTCATTCACGTACTCGTTTGCATGTTCCCGATGCGAGCCTGCTGGACCGTCTGGAACCTCACCAAGACACTCGAACGCTCCGCCCGCAGTAACTCTCTTCTTGACCTCAAGAGGCTCACCTCTCGCCGTGGCTCGTACACCTCTGTGTCTAGCTCAGAGACTCTTATATCGAGTTACAACGACGGTTCCTCTTCTACCGCTAGCGAAGCTGGTGACCTCGACACCGAGTCGTACACAGACGGCGTTCCCACAGCCGCCGTTATTCATGCCATCATCATTCCAAACTACAAGGAGGAGTATGATACTCTAAAGGAGACGCTTGAGGTTCTATCTTGCCACCAACGCGCCCAGGATTCGTACGATGTAGGTTGTTACCTCTGCCTCTTTTGCATCAATACTCTACGCAATCCCCATGCCGTCTCTTGTTTGTCCTTGGAGATAAGCATTGTTAATTTAAACTCCTTCTGACATCACTAGGTATATCTTGGTATGGAACAACGAGAAATCGAGGCTGAGACGAAGGCACTACGTCTTATCCAAGAATTTGCCAAGAAGTTTCGATCAATTGATTTCACAATGCACCCGTCCGATATTCCCGGCGAGGCTGCCGGAAAGGGCAGCAACATCGGTTGGGCTGCTCGCAAGCTCAGCGCCAAGTACTCGATGGCAGTCAGGAAAGACGTGATCATCACCGGGATTGATGGTATGTGCATCTCATCGGATTTCTTCTCACTGTATTTGCTGCTTACCAGGCCAATTCTCGACACTACAGCTGACAGTCATCTTGCCGCTGATTACTTCACCCTTCTCACTAACATGCATCTGTCTTATCCCGAAACCGCAACCACTACTCTCTACTCGGCTCCTATCATATTTGATCGCAATGCGCACAACGTTCATGCTTTGGTTCGGGTTGCCGATGTCGTCTGGGCTGCCGCAGGCATGTCTGGTCTATATCCCGGTTCCAGCATTGCTCCTCCTACTTCCGTCTACTCCCTACCTCTGGACCTTATCGACCGTGTTGGCGGTTGGGATTGCGACGGTGAGGCTATTGGCGAGGATCTGCACATGTACATCAAGTGTTTCTTCGCCCTCAACGGAAATCTGACCAGCAGAGTTATCAACTGCCCAGTCAGCCAGAGCAACGTGACTGGCGGCGGCGGTTCCGGTTGGCGCGGCGCTTTCGCTGATATAAATGCTCGGTATAAGCAGGCCCTTCGTCACATGTGGGGTGCCCTCGACACAGGCTTTGCCATGCGGAAACTGGTCGAGATGTGGTTAGAGCGAAAGCATACATCCCGGGCGTATCAACCTCTTCACTGTACCCACGCAAACGGTGCGGACCTGTTCATCCTTGAGAATCGGTTGGGCGACAACGCGGATCAGCCTAGGGAAAACGGTATCTTCTCAGACATTACCAAGGATACGATCAAAGAGCCCCATTGGGAGCACGTCTTTTACATGGTGCACAGAATTTTCGAGGCACATTTTCTCCCAGTTCACATGGCGATTCTGGTCATTGCATCTACGATATACGTCAAAGTCGCGGAGGGTAAAGAAGATCCGCAGAATCTGGCTTGGATCTTTAACTGGTGCAACGTGATCAGGATATTGGGATTCCTTCAAATCTCCATCTATCTAGTCATGTACGAAAGCTTCCATTGCGTTGGTGTCGCTGCCCGCGAAAAGTGCATGGTCAAGGCCGGCCTTGCTGACGGCATGGATTTCTCTCGACGGAGCCTGCGCAAAAACTGGAAAGACTATATCATGGTCCCTCTAGTAGCACCATTGTATGGCACGATTCCTAGCGCTCAGGCGTTGATCTGTCAGCTTTGGAACCAAGACCTAGTCTATACAGTCAGCAAGAAGGCAACTCGGCGACAAGCGCCGAATGCGCTGAAAGTGGATGAGATGGCCTAAACAGCGGTCGAGAATGCTGTCGACATGCTGTGAGGGAGCACGGCGCTATATGAATGCATTGATGCTACGGAACTATGGCATGATTTTGCTACGGGCAGAATAGACCAAGTTACAGTCTAGTTATGGCATGGAATTCCTTTTCTGGTCGACCCAGATGGCTAACAGCATTGTGTTTTTTTGTGAGTTTCAGGGACTCCTCCGGCGTTGAAGGGATAACATTGATATCAGCATCGATGGTGTCACGGATAGCTATATAGACTTGTTTGTAGACATGTCAATGGGCTATATGTGGAAAGGGTAATAATTTTGCGGGGGGCAATGATAGCTAGAGGAGGCTCTTGGGGTGGCTGCATTGAAGGCAGAACCGACGGTTGGAAACAGGTAATCACATAATCCCATAATGTCTAATACCAACAAATAAATGGCAGCTTATCATGGAGGCATGCGAGGGTACAGTATGGTTGATAACTCCCATCGATAAAGTTCAGATTGCCTCTACAATGTCTACAGAGAAAACACGGTGCGACTCAATCAAATCGGAGCTGTCACGGACACCGACGGCGTTGATGGCGGCAGAAGTGGAGTGAGTATTGCGTCCGAGTTCCGATAGGCTTCGGATGTTAAGTGCGTAGTGGCCAATCAGAAACGGGCAAGATGCCCATTCTGTATCACCAGCCGGTCCAGCACCACCAAACGACTCCGAGTGTTCTCCAGAGCCGGACGGATGAAATGTTGCAAAGTCAGGCGGCGACACACGGACATACAGCCCGCTGATGGAGTCATTTAAACAGCAATTGGCGGCACGTTTTCTTCGCAGGCCCTTTCGACTCATTTCCTTCTATGCAGTCGTAAAAGCGTAAAGTTTTGCGATTTACGCCCAGCAGGCCAAAATCGGCTATAACATCGACTAAGACCAGGCCGCCAGCAAAACCCACGACAACCAACCATGAGCTTGAAGCACATTCACATCGGCGTCTTCATTCCCTCGGGTGCACAGACACTCGATGTCGCGACCGTCGACGTCCTAGCTGTCATGTCCAAGGAGTATCTCAGCGTTCTGCCCATGCTCCCGGCGCACATGGCCGGACTAGCACCGAACGTGACCGTCTCGTACATCACGACGCCTCGGCAGGGCCCGGAGATCCCCCTCACGGCCAATATGACCATCAAGGCGACGCACTCCTATGAGGAGCTTGCTGTGGCGCCGGGAAAGCTCGATATCGTCGTTATTCCCGGCCCGGATCCCCAGGTCTCGCTCGAGGAGGGCGGCCTCGAGTGGCTCCGCGCGCAGTTCAAGACACCTGGTGTTGATATCTTGAGCGTCTGTACGGGCATCTACATCTGCGGCGCGGCGGGGATCTTGGAGGGCAAGAGCGCGAGCGGGCCGAGGGGGTTGCAGGATGATCTGGTGAAGAAGTTTCCCGGGGTGAAGTTAGTAGGAGAAAAGTACCGTTGGGTTCAAGACGGAAACCTATGGTCCAGTGGTGGGTGGTTTTTCAATTTCCTTCTCATTTTGTCAGTATCCAGCTCGAACTAACAGCCAATCCAGGCGGCATAACCAACGGCAACGACCTCATGGCAGCCTACGCTAAGGCGTGCGGACGCTGGGCCCAACCCATCGCCGAGCTGGGGCCGGTTCTGACGGATGTTGGTGACCGTGGTCAGTTTTACGGCGAGAGCCCGAGCCGATTTGCGTTCGGTATGGTTTGGACGATTCTGAAGGGGTGGTTTGCCAGCGTGGGGTCGTCTGGTAATAATAAGCGGGAGACGCCGAAGGATAAGTCCGTCTGATGTTGTTGTATCGATATGTTCCTCATCTCAGGGAGAGCCAACAGAAAGCCTGCCTGATAACAAACAGGCTTGGCTGTGAGGCTGCTTGAAGCCAAGTTTACATAACTACCTGTAGATTACGCCCCCTACTCTGTAGCCGTCTCTCAGAGCTAAATGCTATTATAAATTCAACGGAGAACCGTGGCAACCATTTCTTACTTTTGCATTCGGGCCAGATCGCTTTCAAAAAGTATCAACCAGGACAAGGATGCCAAAATCGGCTTTTCATCGAGCACAGCCAATTTTGGATTGCGGGTGACCCAACCTGCCCGGAGTCTAGCCTCAGGTCTCGCCTCACTGATGAGGTTTCAACAACTTATGTGAATAACATGGCGGCGGGAAGTTAAGAATCCCACGTGCTTCATAGTTTAGCGGTTTCGGCACTACGTACAGTCATGGCCGCCGCTCGCTTCAGATGCCTCTAGGCGGGCCGCTGCTTCTATGTAATAGTGCGTAGTACGAATTGCCATGCGCTGATGCAGCCTTTGCGGCGTGGCCTGGGAAAGACTCCGAAAATCTGCACAACAGCGGGGCGTCCTTTGAGATCCTCTGGTTGCTGAGACAGCGCTCGCCCCATCACGATAAGGGTCTTATCGCTGCCTCCCATTGGTCATATCTGTTTGGAAGTGGGGCCGCCCTGGCGCAGGCTGCCCAGGACCCAGAAAAAAATTTCGAAGCTGTAAAGATGCTTCCTGGATTCTTTTGGTTTTCTCTCCTGTCGTGAACTTCATCTCTCACCTCACACCATAAATCTCTTTCTTCTCTTCCGCATTCCCCATCACCCTCTCTCCGATCACACCTGTCCTCTTTCTACATCATTCATCTATCTCATCCCATTACCGCCACAATGTCTGCGATTCCCGGCCCCGTTTATGGCCTTGAGGTCCCGCCGGGCGAGATCCTGATTCCCGCCGCGATGGAGTTCCCTGCCTCAGTAAGTTTTTCCTCCAACCCATTGGCGCTGTCAAATCCCATTATATAACTTCTTGTCGCTGTCTCGAGTGCGCCGACGCTCGCCAGTGGCCGTCAGCAGCTCCCCTTGATGGATACCCGTCTCTATCGCATCTGCCTGCTAATCGCGAAAACCACAGTTCCGTATCACCATGGCTGCTGTCGATCCCACTGAGGAGCCCGAGGCCGATTCCGAGGGCAACGTCCCCTCTGTCCCTCGTTCCACCCTCCGACTGGTCAAGCGCGCGTTCCCCGGCCTTGATGATGAGGACGACGAGGTCGACGATGAATACATGAGAGCCCTCCTCGCCGCCTCTGGTGATGATGAGGATGATGAGGACGACGAGGACGACGAGGAGACCAACGGTGGCCCCAGCGATCCTGCCAAGTCCAAGAAACAGAAACAGGCTGCCGCCATCAAGAAGCTCATCGAGGCTAGCCAGGAGTCCTCTGACGAGGATATGGAGGATGCTAAGCCCAACGGCAAGTCCAAGGGCAAGGGCAAGGCCACCGAGGAGGAGGATGATGAGGACGACGAGGACGATGAGGATGACTCCGATGATGACAGCGAGGACGGTGCCGACCTCGAGAACTTTGTCATCTGCACTCTCGACACTGAGAGGGTACGAACAGTTTTCCCCTTGCCTAACTCTTGACCCGTCTCCAAAGCTAACACATTGCGCAGAACTACCAGCAACCTCTCGACATCACTGTCAACCACGGTGAGAAGGTCTTTTTTGTTGTCACTGGTACTCACACTGTCTACCTCACCGGCAACTACATCATGGATGATGATGAGGAGGAGAGTGACGAGGATAATGACGACTATGACCTCTCCCCTGATGAGCTCGAGTATGCCATGGGTGCGGGCGAGAGCGATGATGAGAGCGACGAGCTCGACGGTCTCGATGACCCCCGTGTCACCGAGGTCGATTCCGAGGAGGAAGCCCCCAAGCTGGTCCCCGTCAAGAAGGGCAAGAACAAGCGCACTGCTGAGGAGGCTTCCGAGGGCCTTGATGAGCTAATCACCAAGGAAGACACTAAACTGTCCAAGAAGCAGCAGAAGAAGCTGAAGAACAACAAGGGCGAGCCCGTTGCCACCGAGGACAGCAAGAAGAAGGTGCAGTTCGCCAAGAACCTCGAGCAGGGCCCCACCGGATCTGGCGAGAAGGCCAAGCAGACTAAGGCTACCACTGGTGTCAAGATTGTTCAGGGTGTCACCGTTGATGACCGCACCGTTGGCAACGGCCGCACTGCCAAGAATGGCGACACTGTCGGCGTTCGATACATTGGCAAGCTCGCCAATGGCCAACAATTCGATGGTGAGTGACGATGCTCAAAATCAAGGATTGATCCACATGCTAACACACCGCAGCCAACAAGAAGGGCAAGCCTTTCTCCTTCAAGGTCGGCAAGGGTCAGGTTATCAAGGGCTGGGACATCGGCGTTGTCGGCATGGCCATCGGCGGCGAGCGTCGCCTGACCATTCCTGCCTCCCTCGCCTACGGCTCTCGTGGCATGCCTGGCATCCCCGCCAACAGCCAGCTTACCTTTGACGTTAAGCTCCTCGAAATCAAGTGAACAAAGGGGATGCCAAGCATTCATGATCCAGCGGCCACTTAGAGTGGGTGGCGTGTACTAATACCCTTCCATGGCCCGCCGCCGATGGGGATGAGTGGGCTATCTGGGTGACGAAAATTTTCTGGTTCCGGGGTTCTTTCCATCTACTCACTTGGTACGTTATATGCGATGATGAGGAGCCTTAGACCTGTGCCTTCCGCAAAGACCCAATGTTCGCCAAAAAGAACATCGTGTCGCGGTCGGATAGAGCAGGGATGATGGGGCGAGGACCTGCGTTGCATGAACGGCGTCTTACGAAAAGGATTTTCTCTTTGAAGCCGTAGGATGTCCCTCGACAAATGCAATGATAGTTGATTATTGTTGGTTGTAGGTAATAGGGATTTGCCAATAAAGACTTGTTATGTTAATCAGATGAACTGGTTGTGAGATTGTTTCGCTATAGACGACGTCGCAGCACGAAGATGGTTACGTACCTACCTACCTAGGCCCAAGCTACTTAAAGGTACCTAACCTACTATACACAAATACCTCAGGTATCCCCTAGGTACCTACCCAGGTAAGGTACCCGTCGGATGCAGAGTTGCAGATTGGCGTGTTACTGCTTACATCGTCGTACCTGACTATTCCTGTTTGCTCTTTCCTATTCACGAGGCCTACTGTAGGAAAGCTAGTCGCGTCTTGCGTGCCTCCTAACTATCCTCACTCGTGGCCTCGCTCAACAACTCTCAGCTTTCCCACATTTCCACCATCATTGATTGTCTGCGCTACCCGAAGTCGCAATCCCGCGGTCCCCACTCCATTGGTTTCATTCTTTTCTATACCGGAGACTTGATTGCTCCTAATTTACTTCATTATCGCTACTAGCAGTCGATTTCTAGGGTGGTTACCCTGGAACACTACCATGGCTCCAATACTTCACAGTAAAGGCAGCCACCCACTGATCCACACGTTATCGTTTGAGCCAAAGGATTCTACTGTTGACTTTTCTTTGCCATTTCCTCACTCTCCGAGCCCCGTTAGCGACCGTCAGGGGCTGAGGCTTCGTCACACTAGTTCTAAGGTCTGGTCCGACATCCGTGGAGCGATCAAGGCGATTGGGAGAAGCAGCAATGGCAGTAGGGATTTCTCACACAGCAGCGAGCCCCTAATTGACAATCGATAGGTTCTCGAGAGTCCGTGGTCGCTAAATGGACTCCTAGAGATATCATTTTCAAGCCTAGGCATGGCAAGAGCGTCGCGATGAACGAAGATGAACACACTCTTCCCCAAGCATCTCACGTCAAAAGCATGATTCCAAAGGATTTCGTACAAAACCTGCGTCTTAAACAAACGGGCCTCGCTTCAAATACCACGGTTGTTCTTCACCCACATCCCTTGAAGAGCCGAGGTTCGCTCCAAGCTCTCGCCAGGGTTCAAACACCATCATCTAGCGACTTGGACACCTTGCAGTCTTCCAAGGACATGGGGCAGACGTCCTTAGGGACCTATCAGTCAACAAGAAAGACGTCAGTAGACTCGCGATTCTCGTGCCCCGCCAAACCTACGACAAACAGGCGACACAGCAGACGAAATCCCTGGACACGCTCAAGCCCAGAAGGAGGAACACTCAACACCATTCAAGAGCTAGGCATATATCAGATCCAACCCACAGTTGCGACTGTGGAGAGAGCCGCCGCCGCTAAGATTTACCTGGAGACAACCTACAGCAGGGTGTTCCACGGTCCTGACATGCGAGGAGTACGACGCCGGTACTTGGAGTCTCAGCTCTTCTACAGCCCGCATCTTACCCTGGAGCAGAAACAGGCTATCCGAGAGTCCTTCAACAACCAAGAGACATGGCACTTGAGAGAAATACGGGTGATGAAGTCGCAAAGTCCTACCCTCGGGGTGGAAACGCCGGCTCACCGGTACCCTGACAATTACGAGCCCCTCCAGGTCTTGGGAAAGGGAAGCTTTGGGGTTGTACGGTTGGTTCAAGAAAGGCACGCCTCGGGGCATGCTCTCACGAAGCAAGTATATGCTATGAAAGTGATCCGAAAGTCAGAAATGTTGCGCAGCTGCCAGGAGGGCCATTTGAGGGCTGAAAGAGACTTCCTTGTCTCCTCCGAGGGATCGAATTGGTGAGTGCACCTATTAGCCCGGCAAAAAGCTCGACGAATAGGGTGCTAACGATACTACTCAGGGTTGTTCCTTTGATATGTAGCTTTCAGGACATCGATAACCTCTACTTGGTGATGGAATACATGCCAGGCGGCGACTTCTTGGGGCTGCTGATCCGAGAAAATATTCTTAATGAGTCCGTCGCGCGTTTTTACATCGCAGAGATGATCTTGGCTGTCGAGGAAGCTCATCGTCTCAAGTTCATTCACCGAGATATCAAACCGGACAACTTTCTCATCTCCGCATCTGGGCACCTCAAGATCTCCGATTTTGGACTCGCATTTGATGGACACTGGTCCCATGACGCCTCATACTTCAACTCTCATCGATACTCGTTGGTCCGCAAACTCGGGATCAAGGTCAATGGAGACGAAGTTGACCAAAAGAATAATCGCAGCATTCTCACGCAGTTTGAATGGTACAAATCTCTGGTCGAGGGCCTCGAGAGGCATGGGAAGTTTCCAATCGACGCCGGCGAAGATCTTGAGAGCCTGATAAGCTGGAGAAACCAGCATGGAAATCGCACGGCAGCAAATTCAGTTGTCGGCACTAGCCAGTACATGGCCCCCGAAGTAGTCTTGGGGCAAAAATACGACGGCAGATGCGATTAGTAGAGTATCGGCATCATTCTGTTCGAGTGCCTATACGGACACACGCCTTTTCTGTCAGATGATGGACGAAAGCAAACCAAGCTAAATATTCAGGTGAGTCCCGCCTACTTCATGACCAAAGACGAACTGCTCGATAAATGCTCACGCACTGATAGCATTACAAAAGCCACTTCGGGTTTCCTACACAACCCTTTGTCAGCGACAAATGCAAGGACTTGATATATCGCCTGATGCAAGATGATCAACACCGACTCTGCTCGAAGAGATACTATATGAAGGATCGTGGCCATGCTGACAGTTCCCGCTTCAGAGATTTCTTTGGACGTCACGTTTTCCCGGATGATGCGGAGGACATCAAGTCGCACCGTTGGTTCAAGAATGTGCCCTGGGATCGCCTGCAGTCAATAACCCCTCCATTCATCCCACACATCCATAGCGTCGACGATACCCATTACTTCGATGAATCAGATCTTATCGACGATTGGTCAGAGTCATCGCCAGTGGGAGTTGTTTTGACCCCTGACGACGTGCGGCAAGTGTTACGCGACTTTGAGCCGCGGGTGCAGAGTCATGCGATTAAACTCATTGAGTCGCCATTCGACTCAACAAAGTTACGTAAGATGGACCGCCAGATCCAAGAATCACGAGAGCTGCGGTTGGAAGAGAAGGAAATGCTCAAGCACTTTGTCAGGCTGTATGGCCAGAAGGACCGCAAACGGCCAAGAGATATTTTGTTGCGAGACCAGGATATCAAGGACGACGTGATGGATATCAGGAAGAGGACCGCCTTCATGGGCTATACATGGCGGAGGATGAGACCAGGTGGATATACTGCAACGCGAACGACTGGCGGAGAGCGGCTACAGTGAATAAGCTTAGGTACGGATGATGAGGAACGATGGATGAGACAAGGCTTAGAAGCCGTGGCATACAACAATTAGTATTGTTATTGTTATTACTACTAGACATTATCCTCCTATTTATTCATTACTCCTAAACATTGACATCAAATACGTTTCCTGCTTCGTGATTCTCATACATAACGCGTCAGCCACACTCATTTTTCAGCTCAGTGAGTTTTCGAACGGCTAGCAGAAATGCCATCGGCCTCCGTTTCACCAAGAGCAACTAATTCGCCCGATGCTGCGGCCTTGGCGTTACGAATCTCCCAATCAAACTCCTTGAGGCCGCGTATTTCCCATGAAAAGAAGAGCAACGAGAGGAGTCCATCCACAACACCAGCGACCAATCCTAGACTGCTGACTAGCATCAAGATGAACGCAACATAGTTGGCGGGGCTGAACCAGACGCCGACCAGGCAGGCAAGCCAAACGAACAGGGCACCAAAGAAGTGCACGCCTCGCCAGTAGCGCTGGCGGACTTCGCGGAGGGAATACTTGTGGATCATGGCGAGGATCTCATCATAGATGGCCAGCGGGAGAGGCTCATCGTTGGGGTTATGTAATAGCTGGAGATCCGGATCAGAGGGGTGCGCTCTGGTGACGGAGCGGATGCTGCTCGCGGGGCTGCTGTTAGCGAGGTAGGCACCCGTCTTGAGGGCGGCAGAAGGAGTTTCAGATCGAGCATACCCCGGCGCGGGCAACACTGAAGGAATGTGTCGAGTGAGGGTTGTTTGGACTGCAAAGTGGTCGGAGAGGGAGACATGTAGGTCGGGATGGCGTTCTGTCAGGGCGACAACTGCAGTCTTGATGACCCAGCCAGGAGTTGTGGGGGGCGCGTCCGGGTCGACTCCAGTGGAGGCAAATATATAATCTAGGCGCTTGCCGCGGGGGTCAATGGCATCGCCAGGCACCCCGCCAGGCTTGCCGGCTTTCAGGAGTTTCTGCTGATTCTTGGTCCATCGCCATGTATTGTGGACGGAGTCGCTGGTGGCACCATTCTCGAGCAGATTGTAGTCAGCAGTGGGTATGGGCCTATGGCGAGCCTTCTCGGCAGGGTGATGGGCGGGACCCAGCGCACTGTTCGGATGGAGGACTCGCCAAACGTCGCGGACAGGAGCGTGGGCGGTGATGAGGCGGTGTGCAAGGGAGAGAGGAAGCATGTTGAAGTCGCCCATGGCTACGACGAGGTGACCACGCTCAGCAGCGCCACGGAGCAGCTTGGACATTTCCCATGCCTGAGCAGTTCGGTGGCAGATATATGAGTCGTTGGGCTCGCTCTCGTAAGGCGCATGAGTCTGAGTGAAGTTAGAACAGATCTGTACTACACAGGACAGCCGAGAGCAGGCGGACGAAGCTGGATTTGGGGTCCTCGAAGACGATCACAAGCATTGACAACTTACATGTGTGTTGAAGACCTCGATGACATCCTTCCTCCGAGGTCCAAAGCGAATCTTGGCGCAGGCGACACCCTTGCCCACATACCAATCTCCTCGCCAAAAGGCCGTGGGACGTCCGTTGAGAGTGTATTTGACCATGGTGCTCTCCTCGATGGGCCAGCGGCTTAGGATGGCGAGTCCGCCGCCAAAGGCACCACTGTGGTAGAACTTGCCATAGGGCAGGACTTGGCGAGTATGGCGACGGATGGCACGGTAGTCGTCTTGGGTCCAGCACTCCTGGAGTGCAACAATCTGAGGGGTGGGGGCTAGCAGGGCAAGTTGACGACCAATCTCGTCCAGACGAGGGGTGCGGAGTGCTGAGATGTGCAAAAGACCCCAGCAGTTGAGTGTGAGGAGGTTGAGCTCGGTGGGGAGAGAGTCTTCATCTTCGGCGACGGCCGTGTTGGTGGTGGGAGACGGGACGGTATTCTCGGCGGCCGAGTCGGATGCGACTGCCATGGCGATGGTGGCTCGGCTGGCTGGACAATGGATGGAGAGAGTCGAGTCGAGTCTTGGATCCGTGAGTAGGTTTTGAAGTTGGGACTTGAAGTGGGAGCTACGTAGAGTGGGCCGCAGAATCGGATCGGACTGTAAGGAGGTAGATGACGCGATTGATTCGTGATGGATGAGTTGTCCGTGGTGTCGAGGATCGCGAGCGTGGGACGGGTGGGTTTAATACCACGAATACGACTCTACTTCGTACGTAGCGCTCAGCCAGGGACGACAACGAGGGGGAAAAGAGAAGGCCACCAGATTAAAGGAGCGTGGAGAGTATGTGAGACAGTGACGGTGAGGCTGTGAAAAAGAAAGTTGAGGTTTCTCCCCCTGGAGCCTTGATTGGACCCATGTCGTCAGCCGTTATTAAATGAAGGTAACGAAGGCGTGGTGCACCGAGGTCTGCACATGTACCTTCCTCCCACCAAACACGCAGGCGCGTACCGGGTAGTCGCGTACTTCCTTGCACCTGCTACGTACCGTGGGGTGCAAAAAGTTTGAATCCAAATCCAAGAACAGCACAAAAAGGAGCTTAACTAAATTAGGATAAGCGAACATCGCCGCTTTAATAACCCTAACCCTAAGCCTAGATTTCCCCTAGCCCCTTCTTCTTGTTGAGGTCTTCTTAGGGCAGCGTGGTAAATTGCAGCCTAATATAGCTAGCTCATTCCTAGCGGTGCTTAGATTTGGATTCAAACTTATTGCACCCCACTGTAGTATCAACCGAAGCTAAACTACTCCAAGCATCGGGCTACGGTATGGTATTGGTGGAGCCAGACCTTGTGCCGATTCACCTAATTTCAGTATAATTAATATACGAACGGGGTTAAGGAGTGATCAGTCCGACTTTTGGGCCTTGTCTAATGAGTCGCCAAGCTGTCTTAGCATTTATGGTGTTCACGCAGCACCAAATAGCACCCACATTGTAGGTCCGGATGACTCCAAACAAACCCACTCCGCCACTTAATACGGGTGTTAAGTAAACACTCACTCCCGCCAACCCTAAAACAGGCGGGATGAGTCTAAGCTCAAGCTCAAGCTCCTCATCTATTGAATGAGCTCTCATCAATAACCATCTTTGCTATCTTCGTTTCGGGGTTCCAATGGAGCCCGGCAACTGTATCGGGCCAATCTCAGATTGGGCAGCTGATTCACACCGCGTAGCTCTGGTAGGTTTGCGGGCATGTGGGTATGCGAATGCCTTGTAGATGACTTATTTAAATATCCATTCACGTAGCTGGGATTAGTCACATCCGTTGTCCATCAAGCCATACGTGTCAGAGTACCATAAACCGCTTGGATGTGAAGAAGAAAGAGAATCAAATGCGCCATTAGAATCGAGTACCTTAGAGCTGTCAATTGTTACAACGCGGCCCCTTGCTCCAATCAAACAATTTCACTCTCGCCAGCTCGTCCCATTCGATGAAATGCGAATTTCCCATCCTGTTACACCTGTCTATGCCATTCCTCCCGCCCAAGACCCATACTATGAAGCTGCAACTTGGATGAAGGGCCCTGGTTTTCCATTCAACCACCACACACTGGTTAGGCCGTTGAAGAGGTATCGAAAGACTTCCACCACAAACTATTCCTTGTCTTCTCCCACATAGATCACTAGCCCCCCTTTTTCAGTATTGTAAACACTTCGTCGTCGAGATAATGCACTCCGGAGAGCACCCGGAAGCTCGTCGTCGTCATCGTCGTCGTCATCGTCACCACAATTAGATGCGATGTTTTTCCGATTCTGTTGAGAGTGAAGGCGTTAGAATATCATGTTACTACCGGTTTTGTTTTGCACCTCACCAAGTCGAGAGTACAGCATGTATAGCGCCATGCGGTTGGCCTCCTCAGTCCCAGTGATAGTAACCAGCCGCTCGTTACTGTTGTCCTGCGGTTCATTAATCTTGATTACGCTATTGCTCATCTGGCGTATTTCGTTGATCTTCTGCCCACCCTTGCCAATGATGGCACCGACCATGTCGTTGGGGATGTAGATCTGCTGCGTAATCGGGCCTCCAGGGATGGCTCCGGCCATGGGCTGCGCCTGAGGGGCTCCGCCATGCGGCTGAGGACCGGTGTGCGGTGCCATATGAGGCTGGATGTGAGGGGTAGCACCATATGCTGCTCCTTGCGCGCCATACTGCATGGGCATCGCCGGGTTCCCTTGAGCTGCCGGATGGGGAGGGTACTGCTGCGGGTAAGGTGCAGGGGGCATGTGGTGGGGGCGACGCTCGCTGTGGCGGCCGTAGTTTTCGCTTCGACCGTAGTGCCCGGACGCAGGCTGGGGGGAGTAAGGGACAACCTGCATGCCTCCAGGAATGGAGCCAGCAGGTGCGCCGCTTCGGGTTGCGTATGCGGAAGCGGCAGGGCCGCCAAATCTATCATTGAGCTGTTCCAGTAGGGTACTGCCGACATAGTAAGTGGCAATGTGAACGGCGTCGGCGACACCCATGACCACTAGGGAGCGTTCGCTTGACATGGGAAGGCAAGAGTCTGACGCATTCAGACGGGCACCTGAAGCCTCTTGAATCTCGCGAATTCGGGCTCCTCCCTTGCCAATGATGGAGCCGATCAAAATGTGAGGGATCAGGAGGCGCAGGGGATACGTCTTGGAGGAAGCGGTAGAAGGCTCGTTCAGCGGCTCGTTGTTGAGGGTTCGAATGATCAAACCGAAGGCCTCAGAGAGAGTTAGCACATAAAGAATACTCAACCCGATGGGATGTCATCTACCTTGGCCACAGCGTCCACTATTCCACTGACGGTTAGAATACGCTCGACGGCACCCTTCTGATAGTCGCTGACGGTGCATTTGGCGTTGGAAAGCTTCCTGATGTTGGAGACGTTCTCGCCTCCTTTTCCGATAACTGTCGCCGCCTCCGGGCTAGAGATGACGGCGCGGATATGGATCCAAGAGGTTTCGTCGTGGGCCGTGGCAGAGGTGACGGCGTTCGATGCCGAGGCAGCGACGGTCGCGGCAGCGGCAGCTTTGATGTCAGAAACTTCCTCAGTCGCCGGGGCGTCACCTTCCTCAGACTTGGTGCCATTGGTCTTCTCATCGCCGTTCTGCTCCTGGCTGTCGACGGTGGGTTCGGCGGTAGGAGCTTCGGGCACCTCGACGTCATCATCGTGGTTCATGATCTTGTCAAGAGCGGGTCGCTTGGCATCGGGCTGGTCGGTGGCGCGCGAAGGAGAAGACGCCTCCTCGAGGGGGCGCTTGACCGATTGGGTAGGTTGGGGAGGCGAAGCGGACATTTTGCTTGATGTAAATGGATCACGGGCGGATGTCTTATTTCGTTTGAAACGGTCTTTTTTATTTCGTCTTATTTACACTCAGGGGGTTTTCGAAGGAAAACGTGCTGGTGTAGTGACTTTGGATCGGTGGGATCGCGCTTCGGTGAAGTATTCGTGAAGTGACTGGTGTCGCGAGGGGCGCTGCCCAGAAAGTGACGGAGTGACAGGTTGAGTGGAAGGAGAAGGTGATCTCAAGGGCAATCCTTTCTCGGGCTCAGGGCGGGCTCCAGAAGTCTTGCAACGGGCGTCGAATGGCAGTGCCCGGAAGATTTCCTTGTACGGTGGGCGGGAAGGAAAGGGCGGAGATAGTGGCTTGTGATGAAGAAGTTGAGTGGTTGAGGAGAGGAGGTGAAGCGATTATCGATACTGGGACAGAGGTCTGAAAAGCAGAAAGGAAGAGGCAAGTGCTCAGCTCAAACCTTGTGACCACGGATTCCTTGGGCGTCGCAAACGGGCTCCGATTAGTTGGGAGGGGCGGAAAGAAGAGGCTTTTTATCGCGTCGCAAGTCGCTGGCCACAATGGGGGGGATACCAGCGAACGGAGGGAGGAGCGCGTTTCGCGGGATAGGTGCGCCGATTCTGATGGTTGCTGTCGCGCGCCGGGAGGGGGGGGGGACAAGGGCAGGAACAGCGAGGCAGACCAATCCAAAGGCAGCGAGAAAGAAGGAAGAAAAAGGCCTCAGGGCCAGTCTACGATAGTCGCTGGGAATGAGGACGATGATATACCTCAGCGGCCAAGTGAAAAGGGGGGTGGGAGATGACCAGAGTCGGGAGTCGGGTGTCGGGGGTAAGTTTGGGAGAAGATGCGGGAGAAGCAGCTGAAACGGCTTCGCCATGAGATGTTGGATGTGCTGGCAAGTCACGTGGGGGCTCGGTCCGGAGGCAGCACACAGTGCGCTGATTCAACGCAAGCTAGTCTGGGGAAGCCGCCCGGGAGCGAAGGCTAGCCCCTAAACCTTCAGGAGCCACCTATGGATTCTGGGATTCTGGGGAGGGTGGACCTGTCGCTCACTCGCTGTAATCAGACCGTACTGTGCGGTACACAGTGCATTAACTCCAAACTTCAGGACGCGCCGGGGCGAGACGCTCAGACGGGAGCAACCATTCTGTCATACCCGTGTCACCTACCACGTACCTATTCTCGGAGCTTCTCCCGTATCTAGTTTTGCACGTTTGCGATACCAACCATACCGGGCGCCGAGTATTCCCGGGGATCTTTGTCTCTTTGAATCCCAGTCCCTGATTGCCAAGGCCTCGCCTGTCCCAAAAAGCCCAGTGGCCGATTCAAGACTCGCTAGTCCTGTCCAGCACATCGCACACCACATCTGCCGCCACAGCTTGGGCATGAATGAGGAGTTCGCTGCGTTTTGCGCGATACACATTGGTCCACTCTATCCCCGGGCAAAGACCCTCGACAGCATATTGGAAAATCTGTGACTCGGTTCCAGTCCCTTCTTGATTTTCGAAAATAGGGCCTGTGGAGCTTGCGCCGCTAGAAAATGAATGAGAGGTCGCAGGACGCAGAGGCGCACCTATACACCGCCAACCTTGATCACACGCTCAAGGAGCTCCAGAAGAAAGTTAGAGAACACGAGAATGAGCTGCAAAAGGTAAGTGTCATCTCGTATGAGCCTCATACCGGCAGATGTTAACTCGGGACCAGCTACGTTCGAGCTCTGTTGAACTTCCCCAGTCTCCTGCAGGGCAGGCCCAGGTAATCAAAGCTGCCCTGGACGAGGTGACAGCTTCTGAGCCCTTTCTGCCATTTCCAGGGTCCCTCCTACCGGCCCTACTGGCTCTACGCAAGACGCATCAGACTATTCAAGAGTCCAATGCCTATCTTGAGTCTCAACGTGCCAGCCATGAACAGGTCGCGCGCCAGTTGGAGGCAGACCAGGCTGGACTGAAAGGCCAAAACTTGCTCAAGGAGGCGCTTGAAGCGCGAATCCAATCCTTACGGAATGACCTGGACGCCAGCGCTGATATGACCCCGGAAGCTGGCGCGCGAGAGCGTCTCCAGGAGCTGAAGGAGAAGAAAAAGGGGTACGATCAGGGAACATCAAATCTCATGAAAGTGCTGCTTGGGTTCATTAACGACAAGCTCGCACCGATGCTCGTAGCGGAGGAGCTCGGTGGCCCCGTCGTTGGCGGCCTCATGGATATCGAGCGCGATGACCTCGCGGCTGGCTTCAATGCGCAAGGAAAACTGAAGAAGGCCCCGGACGGCGGTAACAACGATAAGCGACAGCGGCGAATCGACGAAATCTGGGGCCAGGCTACCGACGGCGAGCAGAGCGGCGCAGCTGGGCCTCAGGACGAGGTTGTCGCTGCCAGCGCAGAGATGAAACGGCTCACAGAGGAGCTCCTCAATGCCCTCTCCTCGGCCAAGGGCAACACGGAGGCGTCGTATGTTCAGCTACCCAGGGAATCTGCCTCGGCGCGATTTCTTGTGCGGTCGAAAGTAGCACTGTTTCACCACAACGATGCTACGAAGATCAGACTAGTTGACTTTGGACGGGAGTTGGAGGCGTAGAATCGCGGGCATGGGCGCGTAGTTACAACTTTGGACTAACAGAACCTGGATGATCGGCAATCAACTGGCTCGCTGGGTTGAAAAGGCTGCACAGCCTCTCCGTCCTCGTCTGTAATCTATCAATTCAGGAACTGGCGTTTCAGACAGTCATGTTTTGATTACATACCCATTCAGCTGTTCATGGCCTACCTATCTAGGTAGCCGAAGCTCAACCCTCTTTTATTCAAAGTGATGTCCGAGATGATATGCTGGAGAAGCAAGCACTTAATTCCAAGCCTCCCTATTGGCCAATTCTCACGCGCTCCGGCCCCTCGCGTCGCGTCTCCACGAAGACAGTTCAACCTTGGCCGTGTCCGAATCTCGACACACCGCTTTCGACCTCACCCACCTATTCATCCACCTTCAACAAATATGTCTGCCGCCCCCGAGTCCAACAACACCAACGTCTCGTCGCCTCCCGCCAAGCGCATCAAGACTTCCGCCATCATGGAGCCAATTCCTCTCCAGATCAAGAAGCTCTCCGACAAGGGCCGCCTGCCCACTCGCGGCAGCGCCTTCGCAGCCGGCTACGATCTATACGCCGCGCGCGACACCACCATACCCGCCCGGGGTAAGGTCCTTGTCGACACGGATATTAGCATGGCTATCCCGGATGGTACTTGTAAGTTGAAATCTTCCTTATTTCCTCCGTTATCGCCTCCATTGCCCTTCTCCGTTGCACTGTGCTGACCTAGAGTAATAGACGGCCGCATTGCTCCCCGCTCTGGACTCGCATCCAAGAACTTCATCGACACGGGCGCCGGTGTCATTGATGCCGACTACCGCGGCCAGGTTAAGGTGCTTCTCTTCAACCACGCCGAGACCCACTTCGAGATCAAGGAGGGCGACCGCATCGCCCAGCTGATCCTCGAGCGCATCTACACCCCCGAGGTAGTCGAGGTCCAGGAGCTGGCCGAGAGCGTGCGCGGCGCTGGTGGCTTCGGCAGCACTGGCTGAGCGCACCTGATGCTAGTTTTATCACGAGTCAATGAATTCGCCGGGTGTCAATGGGAACCTACTAGACTTTTCGGCTTTAAGGGGATGGTAAGGAAGAAAAATGGAACATGGGACAAGAGGTGTGATAGAGAACCGCCATAGATGATGGAATAGGGACACAAGAGCAACGCCGTTTCTTCATTTCTTGCAAGCTCATCTATTCTGCCTTTGTCTGCCTTTGTCTATTGGACCATGTCCGGAACCCTTGTTCTATCCTTTATGCATGTTCGTCTACATCGCTTTGGCGGGAAACAGCTTCGACGGTGAGAGCAAACAGTCCAAGTTTCTCACCAACTGTAGCTCGGCCGCCTTGCTGTTTACCAGGTGGACCTTCTTGTCATCGGCCCTCTCCTCGGGCGCCATGTCGTCGGTTGTGCGGTCGACGACCTTGCGCATGCCCTGCGACGTCTTGTACAGCACCTCGTGCATGCTGGCAATGACCTTCTCGGCGGCCCGGGCGAGGGGCAGCTCGATGGCGGGGACGCTGTCGTCGCTGAGCCAGCTGGGGGTGAAGCGCAGCTCCTCGTTGGCGTGGTGGACGGCCTCGCGCATGCGGATGACCATGAGCGCGGCGAACATATCGCCGGTGCCGCTGAAGTAGCAGTCGATGGAGGGGAAGACGATCTTGAAGAGGCGAGCCTTGCCTGTTGAGGTCATGCTGGAGCCGATGACAGAGAGGTGTGAGGTTGGGTGGTCGGGGGACTCGAGGTTGACCGACGTGATGACAACATGGGGGACCTTGAACTTGTCGTGCATGACCTGGATGGCCTTGGTTAGACTGTCCATGTCGACGATTTTGGACTCGGAGAGTAGCCTCGAGAGAGAGAGAGAGAGAGATGTTAGCGCGTATAGCTACAATCAAGGGAGAGGTAGAAGCCTAGGCAAGCCTCAGGAAACCTGGCGAACATACTCGGCTTCGAACTGGTTGGGCAGGATGAGATCGGCATGGTGGATGAGAGACCTGTAAGCTGGAACGACGTCCTCGGCGACGTAGAGCCTTCCGTTGTCGCCCATAACGGGGTCAAGAACCCAGAAGAATTTGCCGGGTGTATCCTTTGACTTTTCTTGAAGTTCGCGGCCGATGTCTCCAACGGCATTGACAGCCTCGGCGCCGGGGATGTATCCGGAGAGCAGCATGTCAAAGTCATCGAGGTACGACTGCTTCAGGCCATCGTACAGATCTCGAATCTCCTGCGCCGAAACCTTTGTCCCCTTCCATTGCCTGTAACCTGTGTGGTTGCCTTTGACAGCGGAGAAGGCGTTGAATTAGATGCTGCGTGTCCCAGCTATGCGCACAGTGGAGGATGGGCCGTGACTCACTGAACTGCACCGTGTTGAGGGCTGCAACATCGCATCCTAGAGATTGGAGCACGAAGACGGCGATCTTATTTCCCACGTAACTGAGCACATCCCAAGTCAGCAGAGACCAGGGATCACACTCCAGGGATAAGGTGGGCGGGCGAAGATGCGAGATCAAAAACGAAAAAGGCCGCATCTTACCCAGAGACAACCTGCAAGTGAGTGCAGCGAGTCAGCCTAGGACATTCTTGATTGGAGGGGCAGTCATGATGGCAGGCATATCATACATGGCTTGCGACGGCGAGAACGCGTGTGTCAGGAATAGGTAGAGGGTCAGGCATGGCTCTATAAAAAAAAAAAAATTCTGTGGCAGGCTGAATGGATTGAAACCCGTCTTAGGCCGAATGGCTAAAACCTGTCGCAGGTCGGATATGTCTGAGAGAAGGGTCCTCTTGGCGGGCGCTGATGGGGTTGATAGGCGGCGGGGGGTGAGTTGGTTGCGCGGATGCAACGGACGGGGATGTGACGGTGCGACTTGAGGTTCTGTACCGAGAATAGGCAGGGTGACTGGCTGACTGAAAAGTGACGATAGAGAGTGAGAGAGAATGAGGCAGAGTGAGAGCCTGTTTCGCTATGAGCGCAAGCGGGTTGACGAGTCACGATCCCAGATGACAAGCCAGAGCAACAACGACAAGTCCAGGAGCAATGGGGACAACCTGGAAGGTAGCGAGGTTGAAGAGATGGGAAGAGATGGGGGGAGATTTGAATCGAGATCAAGATGCGATGCGATGCGAGTCGAAATGCGCACCAAAACCCGTTCGCCCTTTGAAATGACTGGCCGTTTTTGACTCAACCCGCACTTGATAGAGCCTAGGCCTACTTAATTATTAGCGACGTGTGTTCCCCGCCATAGAAGATCCGATACGATACCGTTTTGCCCCGCACCAAGACGTCCTCCATTTGTTCAGTTATCTCTTGTCACAATTCATTTTTCAGCGCTCTCTCTCATCCTTCTCCCTTATTTGTGTACTATCAATTACACCCCGCTATCTAGATAGGCTATAGGTAGGCGTGGTTAATAGTGAGGCAGGCCCTTCGCACACCTGGGTAGGTAGGTATGGGTAGTGCAGGCCAGCCGAGTGGACACCGCGTGACCGGCTGAATGTCGTATTGGTGTCATGGGATGGCTGAATGGGGGCCAAAGATCGGCTTGGCTCGCAGGCACGTTCAAATACGTTGGGCAACCAAAACAAAGGCTTTAAAATCATTATCGTGTCAGGGCAGCTCAAATAGCCGCGAGTCAGCCACAGTGAGCCATCTTACAGTCAAGGCTCGTACTGGTTCTAGCAACAGATGTCATTCTGTAGACCCCTTCGCGTCTCCTTCTCATCTCCCTTCCGTTTCCCTTCCGTAAATAAACCCCTGGTATTCATCCGGTCGCCAGATCCGCCCTGCGCGCCAAAGCAGAATTACCACGTCCTCACAACGCCGGCTGATAGTAGGTAGGATGGTGTCATGTTGTTTGCTGGGTTTTGAGGTTTACTCGTCATCGCCAATCTAAACTCGTGCATTAACAAAATGAGGCCTGGGCGGTGCTGCCAAAGGCAAAATCGGGGTAGCCATACCTTGGGCGCAAGGTAGAATCGCAAGTAGCTTTGGCCAGCAAGCTGGTACTCAACCAAGAGCGGCACCTCGTTGGAGAGGCAGATTTTGACCTGGGTCGACAGGGTAGCCGCCTTACAGAAGTTACCCAGGTACTTGAGGGAGAAGGTCAAGGATACGGGCTCGGTCAGCTCGATATTGACGTTGTTCTCAGGCTTCTCGACGTCGGTGTGACCTCGTAGCGACACGGAGCCGTTGCCGATGTCGCCGTTGGACATGAATTTGATACCATCCTTGGAGGCCTCAATTTGGACTAATGTGGAAAAGTCATTACTTAGCATTGGACACTCCCTTGGAAGAAGCGACATCAAGATTGAGTGCTCATAAAAAAGATGGAGATATTCAGGAGGGGGGGACAGGAGAGGGCAGGAGAGGGCGGGACTGACCTGATTCTGACATGGCGGCCAAGTCGGTGACAATCCTTCGGAACTCTGCCGAGGGCATTTCAATGGTGGCAGCATACTCGGTGTCCGGAATACCCAGGTGCTCCTGGTCAATGTCCATCAGCTTGAGGTCGTACTCGCTGGTGCGGTCGTTGGCGCTGTTCTCAAAGAGCAGGTTGAGAACGTCCGGGCCGTCCTCGGCCTTGACGGTGAGGACATCCTCGTTCTGGGCGGCGCGAAGGACCTTGGTCAGCGAGGACAGGTTGACTCCGAGGGAGATGTTGCGGTCGCAGCGGAAGGGGGAGAAGGCCTCGGCCTTGAGCATCATAGACACCAGCGCGACGTGGGAGTTATCCATCGCCTGCAGGGCGATGCCGCTGTCGTTGCAGTCGAAGTTGCAATCCTGGACGAGATCCTTGATGGCGTCGACAACCTTCTTCAGAAGGGCGGCCTGTTCGAGTCGTGCCTCCAACATGTCTGCGAGTTGAGCGTAATGTTAGATTGGTTGGGAGATTGATGGAAGTAGTGAATCTGGCGGTGCGGAAGAGCTGCATGAAAAAAAAAGGCGGGGGTGGACGAGGGGGTTACTGACTGACTGACTGAGGATTGTGAGTTGCTAGTTGGATGAAGAAAACGACGAGGATCGAGAGTTTGGATCAAGTATCTAGAGAGACGATTGTTAGGGAAGAGGCGGGAAGGGGAGAAAGTGGTGGTGTTTGCAAGAGGGATGGATGGCGGATGCAAGATTACTCAAGGGCTGAAGCTGGCCAAAGGCACGCAAGCACTTAACCACTTAACACGCGGACCGCGAGAAGTGGTGGAGATAAGACGCGTCGTGACGCCAACTAGACGCGGGGCCCAAGACGACCTAAGCCCAATTCATCATCAAGCGTCTGAGCTTGCTAACTGCTTCTTGGACTTCTAACTTACTTACCAGACACGCAGAAATGATTGAGTTACTGTACAGCTTCACCAAGAAATTGCACACAAACAAGAATAAAGGGAAAAGTATCGACATAATTTGAACGCAGGAACAAATTTGCAGGTGCTCGTTACCTGCTAGCTATGCTTAAATATCTGAGCACAACTTGAATCTCAGCTCGCGTCTACGTACCAACGCGTAACGGTACCTACCTTACTTATCCAAGTGCTGGAGTACAAAGTACAGTCATACATCCCAAAAGACCAATCAAAATGATGAGGCAGAAAAGCAATCTAGCCTAGCCAAAAACAAACCCCAGATGCCCAGTGATGCGCCTGCTCCGGTCTATATGATAGTTAACCCCACAAGAAAATCGTGCATGTCGTGACTTTGCTAAACAGACGCGCGCATGTCCACACACGGGTACATGCGAGCTGGTGTTGGTCATAATAGTAGCAACAAGGCAAATAAACGCCGCTTGAAAATACTGTATCGTTAGAGTGTCCAGGACAGGGGCGGCGCTGGTCGATGCGATGATGGTGTTACATGGAAACAATCCGTCCAGCCGGAGCGCTCATGCGGGTTCGGGGCCGGAGGTTGATGACCGTCTCCAGTTCCCGGAGCATACCCTTCGTTGCGTCCATGTGTTGCCGCGTAATTGCCTTGTGCTCCCGCTCCTCCTTCATCCTCGCTATTCTCTCCTCTCGGGTGAGCATGCTTCGCGGTCGGGCCCGCGGCATGGCCACGGCTTCAAACACCTCTGGGGCTTCGTGATCGACTGAGCCGTTATAGTCGGAAGCTGGGGGCGATTCGCCCGTGAGTGCTTTCAAGGCGTCAATAGCACTGCCACCTTCGTCGACAGTGGTGAGACCGCTCAAGGAGCTGGCCGGGGATATCAAGGTGCTCATAGATGAAAGCCTCTTCTCGTTTCTATCGATCCCAAGGGCCAAGGCGGCTCGGCCTTCTTCCCAAGCCCCCATAAGTTCCTTCAGATCCACGCCAATCGACTCGAATTGAGACATGAGGTTGGGCCCCAATTCCGAAATGTCATTCGAGTCGTTGAGCGTTCTATCTGACTCTTCGCGCAGGAGCTGGAGCTTGGCTTGCAGGCCCCTAATCCCGGTGGAGAGCGAGTTGAGCTTGCGCAGCTGAGCCCGCCAGCGCTCCCTCCCGGGTGTAAGCGTCGTCTTCGGGTTCGGCGACAATGGGAATGCTTTGCACATGTGAGTAAGAAATATATTTGTTGGGTCGCGTAGAGATACTTACTCTCTTCCTCACTGAGGATACTCTGCAGCCTGTCATATGTAGTGCTCGTCGAAGCATTGACGCTCCGAAGACATTCCACTGCCGTCGTCCATCGAAGTAAGTCGTTTGCGTCACCACTGGCATCAAGAGCCAGCAGCGCGCAGAGAAACATTTTACGGATAGTGTAAAACCGGGCGGCGAGAATCTTTAGGGTCCTCAATGACTCCGTGTCGTCAAACTCATCCACGTCGAAACCGCGCTTGGCGTCTGACATGTCGAAATCACTAATATCATAGATGTCATAATACTTTTCTAAGTCGGTTTGCTCTGCGAACCCATTCACAACAGTGCAGACTTGGTTATATGTCTGCAGAACGCCGGTAAAGGAGTTCTTGAGGGCCCTGCGTAACCGGACGCATTTCCGAGACTGGGTACGGTCTTCGATCCGACTGATCGGGGGCAGTGGTGCGCTGCTACACTATTGTTAGAGTTGGGTTCTGCCATCATGTTTGGGATGTTGGGACTGACATTCGGTACCCACGAGACACCAATTCCACTTCCTGGATGAGAGACAAGGCAGCCCCCGAAGCGCTGTCGTGGCTGTGGGAATTCTCGATAAACGTTGTGATTTCGGACAGAGACTGCGACCGTCGATACCGCAACCATTGCCTCCTCATGTAAACCTGGCCTAGGAGAACGCTGGCTGCGCAGAGAAGCATGAGGAAGATAAATCGTTTCCGCGTGACCCCATTTTCCACAACCCAGCTGAGAATGACTGCAATTGCCAACGCGGCAAGCACTGACGCGACAATACCCTCCGGCGAGAGTATGGAGTGATCCTCATCATTAGCAGGTGCCGCACCAACACCGCCACCGAGCTGGTGCTGTCCTAACCCGGCATGACCACTCAACAATTGAGAGGCAATAATCGTGTAACGAAATTGTTCAAGAAACTTAGCATTATCGGCACGATCGATACTCGCTGCTACCACGGCCTATAAATGGGAGAGTTAAAAGGGTGCGAACCACCATAGGGAAAGGTGCGGTGAACGAACCGAATATTTTTTCCGGATTGATCGCAACGAGACGGGTTTCGGGACATCGAGGCGGAGGGGTCCAGGGACTTTTTTACGAAATCGAGCCTTGACTAAAGGCCGACCTGTAGGCGCAAAGGGAGAGGGACTGGAAGGCGGCGAAGGGCTAGATCGACCAGCCGAGGAGGATTCGTGATCCGGAGTCGTTGCGCCAGGCGCCCAGTCTAACTGCGGCTCGTCTCCCCCATCTTGGGACAAAGGTTAGTAGAAGCTCAAAGACACCGCAGGCGGAGAGTAGACGAAGAGTACAAAGGGGTTGGGCACAAGGACACTCACCTCTGAGGTACTCGGCTAAAGGCGACTCCTCATATACCACGGACTCCATCTAACAGCGCTGTGACGTCGATAGTGAGGACAAGCAAGCACGCAGAGCCATGGAGTGGCGAGCGGCGATCGACGTAGTGGGGGATGGGGTCGCGAGAGGTAGAATAACAGAGCCGAGCAGGAGAGGGTAGTTCGAGGCGATGGGATGGCTTGCTGTGGTTGTGGTCGTGGTTGTGTCTGTCGACGGTTTAACAGGGCAGCTCAGGAGAGGCGGCAAGGTCTCAAGGACAAGCGACAAGGACAGGCGGCAAGGACAGGCTGGTGGTTGTTGATG